>JAGSMZ010000019.1:3183190-4543880 GCA_029286645.1 Papilio protenor | reverse complement strand
TATAAACGTGGAATAATATAATAAATACTATGTACAAGTTAACTTAAAAATGATATTACTAATATTATAAATGCGAAAGTTTACATGGATGGATGTTTGTTAGAGTTTGTAGCCTAAACTGCTGAACTGATCTCGATTAAATTTGGGAGATGTAGACTATGGTCTAGAAGAACACACTACTTACATATTTTACTAACTTACATTTTTTTAATTACGCGCGCACGGTGTCGCAAGCGAAATCTAGATTTATAATAAACGATGAAATCGTACTATTAGTGGTAATGAATGTATGTGTATTGGACAATTTTGTTCCCAATAAAATAGGTTTATCGGTTTTCCGACAGAACTCTCGTTGATTTGTGTTATGGAATGTGAGCTCGTCAAATCCCCAAAGTGCTTTAATCGTCCATTCAATGAATATTGATGAAGGTTCCTTGATTGCTGAACTCTACCTACTTTTAGAACTTTTTTGTTTTATCACAAAGGCTTTAGTGTGTTCTTTTTTCAATTTTAACTTTTTTTATTTTAATTCCAAGATGTTTTGTTGTAATTAAAATACCTTTGTTCTTTAAATATACTTCAATAAATGTAGTATTATCCTATAATAAAAGGTAAAAAATACACAAAGTTAATTGGTCCAATTTATATTTAGAAGGTTTTTGTAATTCTCTACTATAACTACATACGTATTATGTTATTAAGGCACGTTACATTCATTTAGTTTTAATTAATATGCATTAGTTGAGTAAATTGCGATGAACAAGGGAAATTAAGCCGCATATATTATATACATAGTTGTTAGTGAGCTAATTGTAATATGTAAGCTTACAATATATAGACATATGGGGTGAACAGAATTAAACAAAATTATGATAACAGTATGACAATGTAAAATACCACTGTAAGTTTTTACCGTATAACACTGTTTCTAAGTATCCATTTACCGGTAAAATGCGCACTACTAAATTTTGAAACTAATATACTATAAAACTTCTAAGTTCAGCCACTAAAAGCTAAGTTTTCTCTATTTGTCAGAGTATATTTTTATTTTATTACATCGAATAACACGACGTTATAAAACTAAATTTTCTCTTACAAACACAGAATTAGCTTTCAGAGAAATTGCTTCGTGGCTTCGCGGTTATGATGGGAAATTCAATAAAAACGTTGTTAACCGTAATTAGCTGACAACAGAACTGAAATATAAAAGTGTAGCATTTATTTTCCACTAAAATACGAGTCGCAAAGAAATATTATTTAAAGAAATAAAATTGAAAGAAGAAATATAATTTATAAATGTAAGTCGTTTGAACGTTTAATATTGCCCTAAAGAATGATAAGGCGAGAGTTAATTATGACGACATTTGCCAAAACTTTTGTGTGATAAAAGGCGGATATTTTTTATTTCGCTCAGGTATGATATGAATCTGAATGAAATGTAGAGACCATTATTTCGTTTGCGTAATATCAACGATATAAATTATGTCAGTAAAACGTTAAAAAAATTTCATAAAAAATAGCTTAAAAGTATCATATTAACTATCGCAAACAGGTTAATCTTCTATTAATAATGTTTTTGGTGGGTGGAAAAAAAAATTAATACCAAAATACATACAATGTAAGGCAATAGATATTTCACTTTCATAATTATCACAATAATGTTAATTAAATAAAACATTCACTTCATTTACTCTAACTTACATAAACTGTTCAAGATTAATATTAAAATATAGCAATCTATATCTATACTATTATAATAAAGCGTAAACACACACTTCTTTGTTGCCTAAGATATCAGCAATTATAGCTTATTTTTGAATAATTCTTTCTTTAATAAAAAGCCCTACACTTACGTCACGCTTTAGGCTTTATATTTTCACGCCATTAAACTTAGGGGATAAATATTTTGGATAAAAACCCTAATGTGGGAAAGAGACCATAAGTTGCTGTCATCATCAAGAAAGAAAGATTGCTAAGGTTTGTCATGTCATGTAATTTTTACATTTGCAATTGAGGATTTGACAAATGAAAACAATAAAATAAAGATTTTATAATTTCACGCGGATGAATCCGCACGCGAACAGCTAGTTTAATATAAACAACTTAACTTTAATATCTCAAGTTCACCGTGCCTTACTCTATGTAGGTATGAGACTATTAGCATTAACGTTTCTTTTAAAAGCTTATGCGCGTTAGTAGCAAATTATGGACACTAGCATCCCCAAGGGTGTTACCCTGTCACGTCCTAGTGACACTCCAGCTCTATTACACAGATATGAAAATAAGTATAATGAATTGTCACACAAAAGCTTATGAAACTGTACAGAATTTTTAGTTACACTACAAGATTCGCTAATTTATCTTTTTTTTATATTACATGGTGGCAAACGAGGAAGCGGCCACCTGAATCCGCCAAAATGGCGAAGTGACCGCTGTCCATAGACATTCTCAATAGCGGATGTGTTGCCTACCCTTAATCGACGGAGGAGGAGACGCACATAAAGAGGATAAGAAAAAGGGTGGAAGGAAAATGCACTAAAGTTCGGCCTCCGGCACCACACTCATATGATGAAACGCGGAATTGCTCCCACCTCACGCCTGTCTTCTGTGTGGTCGTAGTATTGCACCGGACGAGCCGGCCCATTCGTACAAAGATGTTAAAGCGGGCTCTACCATTGTTATTCCTGAAGATATAATATAACTAGACCGATTTTAAATTAATGAAATTCACAATTATGTAAACTAATGTCTCTATATGTTAAAAGACTTTTTGGGATTGTTAAATTTGCCCATAATGTGCATATAGTTGAATGCAATCATAACGATATCTGTTACTAAGTGTTGCAATGTATGAGATTTTATTTGTTATACTTCACCTTTGCCTTGTGATAAACCAGTGCAACGACCGGTAATAACGATATTATTTTATTTGATTGTTACAAACTTACTGCTATGTTTTTGGTATGTTATCGATTTATTTATACAATGCACGTATAATTCACTAAGATTAATTGAAATTCGCTAATTAGAATAGATACAAAATGAATGATCGATATCGAATCGATCGATAATCGATGTTATGCATTTTGTTTTTGAAAATAAATAGAGACTATTTTAGAAAAAGTTAAAGCTATTTTACCTTCATCGATAGTACTTCTACCACATGCTAAAGCCACGCAAAACTGCACTATATTACAGAAAATTGCAGCGAAATACCTCATTCTACAACAGATGTTGCAAGTTTGAATAAGCAGTAAATCAAAGCTTTGCACCTCGTATATCATTACTACTTTGCAACGAACGATACAACACGTAGATTATTTATGGGCTTCTAACAAATTCCCTCAAGCGCATTTATTCAACTGAATTTCTGTTTTCGGCACGTTTCAGTGGTAAGCTAACGTAGACAATTTAAAGTAACTTTATAGATAGCACGAAATTTTGTTTAATGAATTAAATTTTATCTACACGAAAGAGAAATTGACAACTTCTATAATTGCAGTAAGTCTCGTATAGCATTTTATAGAAATTGAATAGCAAATAGCAAGCAAATGGCAATTAAATAGCAATTGCCAAATGTAACTCAATACTTATATTGAGTTTTAACTGTCGAAGTCAGTGTACAAAAACAAATTGTTATATATTTCTAAGGCAGTGGAATCTCACTGTAATATAGAAAGAATAAGACAGTAAAAGGTCACAATAAATGAAGATACAAACATCGTTTACGGTTCAGATATTCATGAAAATATTATACATAGAATAAGACCGTCGCTCAACATAGGCTTGTCAAAAATCGGTCAACTGAAGTTATTACGCTGTTTACTGAAGCGTTAAGACTTGTAAATGAACGTCAATATTGTGCTCTACGAAGTTGCTTTGACCTAAGTTAGTTGTTAATGTTTTTGCAGTTTTTCAAATTAATTTGTTTTGATTCTACAAATTGATAATTATATTATTATTATTAGGTGCCTTCAAGAGCAGTGTGAATCGGTACTTACTGAACTAGCGCGTACCATCCTTCCACCACATCTTCACTTTGGTCTAGGTGGGATAGTGGTTAAGCGCTGGTTTATACACGATTAAAAAGAAATGTTTTCAATCATAAATTCTTAAGGTTTAACATAAGAACATTTATGTAGAATGTAGATTTCAGTTTTTAAATATTTTTTAAATGTCAAAGATTTGATTCCAATATTACAATACAATGAAAAGTAATTGGATTAATAATCCTTACAAATACTTAAAGAGGAATGGTTTGTTTCTTTGTTTGCATTGAAAAGGCTCCGAAACTACTGGACCGATTTCAATAATTCTTTCGCCAATCGAAAGCTACATTATCACTGAGTAACATAGACTATAATTTATATCAACGGGAAGGTATGGATATGACAGAAAAGATATGAGATGTATATTCTTTGACACAGAGACGAAGCTAGGGTGGATCGCTAGTGCATTATAAACCGAAAAATAATTGAACTATTTCGTACCTGCAAGGTTAATATAATTGTTCTTAAATTATTTTTCTTCATAATAATGCCAACAATGTAGTAACAAAAACATAGATACGCTTTGAACTTCAACTATCTGGAGCTTTGTTTGTTTTTGATAAAAATAATTGTTGTTTTTAATAAAAATATCTCAGATTCTCTTTGTAGGATTCGAACTGCTCTGTATTATTTACATATTTAAATTGGATGTTATCTTAATATTGAACTATAACTATAAACAATAATTTCTATTATTTTATTCATAAAGTGAATAAAGTTGATTAGAACTTCAAGATATTTAGTTGCTAACTTGTTTTATTGGAATCATTTTTTTGGGTATAATTTAAATACTACATGACCACTGTAGAATAACCACGTTTTCCCAACGCAGTTGGGTTTTTGCAATATTTTATGCACATAACATAAACCTATAATTTACTTTGTTACAATTTTATATTATTCAAGGCTTGATCTTTAGTTTTAATATATGATATATCTATGAATTGAAATTATATTAGAAATTCAGCACCCAACTAACTATCTCTTAAAGCAATTGCAACTATTACTCTCAAACTTTAATGTTTTTGTTTGTTCAAAAATCTTAGTAGATTTTTGTTAATTTACTAATATTTCCTTTAACCATTCCAACTAAGCTCTAGGCTTGTGCTAGGATATGATTCACGGCAATAATCGAATGGCGGGATTCGAACCCTCGACCTCAAGATCGGTAGTCCGTAGCCCAAACCATTAGGCTATTCGCGCTTAAAATACAAAAAAATGTTCAAGAAAGTTCTATAGGTTATCGGCATGCAACTTTGTTGCGGTAAGTCGATGTCCTAGAAGAAGTTATCAATAAAAAAAACAATTGATATTGAAGTTTAATCACAGGAGGATTGATTCCAGTATAAATAGTGATCTGAGCTGTGTATGGAGCACAGTTGCACCGGCTCGACTGCAGCATGAAGTCGATAGCATTGCTAGTGCTGGGGCTTGCCGCCCTGGCCGCGGCTCGACCTGAGGTGGATGATCATCGCTTTGGTAAGCTTTCTTATAATCATATATTATGTCTAAATCAATTAAAAAAAATCATATAATAGATGCTGTGTGAAGCTGGAATTTGAAAGGAGAATGTCATATTGCTTAAATGCTTAAATGTCAATCCCGAATATACCAAAGACCTAATTGTGTAATCATTTACTGTTAAATATTGCTAACTAATATTTAAAAAAATATTATGTTTTAGTTGATATGGACATCAAACAAAGGCAGATGTTCATTTTAAAATTACTGAACCACATCACCGAGCCGGTAATGTACAAGGACATTGAAGAAATTGGCTTGAACTTCAAAATCGAGGAAAACGTCGACTTATACACCGTAAGTTATAATTACTTAATTTTACTATGATTGTATCATAAAATTACAATGTATACTGATGAAAAACATCAACTTCCAGAGAAACGACGTCGTCAAGACCTTTGTCAATTTCGTGAAAATCGGATTACTGCCCCGTGGTGAAATTTTCACTATTCATGTCGACCGTCAACTTAAGGAAGTCGTGTCCATATTCCACTTGCTCTACTACGCTAAGGACTTCACCACTTTCATCAAGACAGCTTGCTGGATGCGCCTCTACCTGAACGAGGGTATGTTCGTATATGCTCTCACAGTTGCCGTCAGACATCGTGAAGACTGCAAGGGAATCATTCTGCCTCCTCCTTATGAGATCTACCCGTACTACTTCGTTCGTGCTGATGTCATTCAAAAGGCTTACTTATTGAAGATGAAGAAAGGATTACTCGACACAAAGCTCTGCGATTTCTACGGCATCAAAAAGACCGACAAAGATATTTACATAATCGATGAAAATGTTTTCGATAAACGTGTTTACCTGAACGACAATGACGTATTGAGATACTTCACAGAAGATATCGATCTAAACACCTACTACTACTACTTCCACGTAGACTATCCATTCTGGATGAGAGATGAGCTCTTCGACAAACTGAAAGTGAGAAGGTGGGAATTGAACTTCTATGTGTGTCAGCAAATTCTTGCCAGATACTACTTGGAACGTCTGTCCAATGGTTTAGGCGAAATAACGACTTTGACATGGAACAAGCCCGTCAGGAAAGGATACTGGCCATGGATGCTGTTCCACAACGGCGTTCAATTCCCGCTGAGACCGAACAACTACGTATTGGTTGGCGACAAGGACATAAACTTAGTTCGCCTTGTGGAGAATTACGAAATGATTATTAAAGACGCTGTTCTCAAGGGTTACATTGATGTAAGTATTTAATAAATTACTCTTTTGTTTTCTTTACGACAAATAAATGATACCTTTTTACTATTTATTTTTTCAGATCAATGGAGTTCGTTTAGACTTGTTTAAGTACGATGATATTGAAACTCTTGGCAAGCTGGTCTTCGGCAAAATTGACAAAACGCAAGTCGACAAATTCCACATCGATGCCTACCGCTATCTGCTTATCATCATGAAGTCCGTAATGGGACTTAACACGTTCAACTCGGACAAGTAAGTATTGTTTGATTTGTCAAATATTTTATACTAAAATGTTAAGCATAAAAGAATTTGCGTCAATTTTATGACAGTCATTGGACATCCGTTATTTAATTACACAAAAATGTAGTAAAATCTGTGATACCAATAAAATATATTTTAAATAATATAATTTTTCAGGTACTTCGTCACACCGACTGTCCTCGACATCTACCAGACTGCTCTTCGTGACCCTATCTTCTATCAACTGCAGAAACGTCTTTGTGATTTAATGATCCTCTTCAAGAAACGTCTGCCATGCTACACAAGAGACGAGCTGTACTTCCCTGGTGTAAAAGTTGACAACGTTGTAGTTGACAAGCTGGTGACTTACTTCGATGACTACTTAATGGATATGACTAACGCCGTAACATACACTGACGATGAATGGAGGAAGACTACATCCGATATGGTGTTCTTTGTACGCAAACGTCGCCTTAATCATCAACCTTTCAAAGTTACCCTGGACATCATGTCTGATAAATCTGTTGACTGTGTTGTTCGTCTGTTCCTGGGACCCAAAGAAGATCACTGGGGCCGCTTGATCGATCTCAACCAAAACCGCATCAACTTTGTTGAACTGGACTCCTTCCTGTACAAATTGACTACCGGCAAAAACACCATCATCAGAAACTCGATCGATATGCACAACTTGGTGCGCGATCGTCTTATGACTCGTGATCTCTGGAAGAAGATCGACACAATGACCGACATGAGGGATCTACTGATGAAGGACTTGAGAAACTACCACACTGGATTCCCGACAAGGCTTCTGTTACCTAAAGGTCGCGTAGGTGGTATGAACTTCTTGTTATACGTCATTGTAACTCCCTTGAAATTAGTCGACAATGTTGATCTGACTATCTTGGACACCAACCGCAAAGACTTATTATTGGACTTCAGATCTACTGTACTTCTTGACAAGATGCCATTAGGTTTTCCGTTTGATCGTACTATTGACTACACTAAGTTCTTTACACCGAACATGAAGTTCGTCGATGTTGTGATCTTCCACAAAAAGCAAGTCTGTGACATGAAGACCAGATGGGACCGCTGGGTACTGAAGAACTACAACATGGTCGACCACACCGTTGTTGGCAACGACTACATGGTAGATGTTGACATCAACACTAAAGTTGACAGAGATGTAAATCTCTTTGACTTGTAATCAATGACTAAAGCGTTTGTATATTTAAATTGACGGTTATTTAAAGCATCATAAAATAATATAATTTTTCAGGTACTTGAGTCACACCGACTGTCCTCGACATCTACCAGACTGCTCTTCGTGACCCATCGTCTATCAACTGCAGAAACGTCTTTGTGATTTAATGATCCTCTTCAAGAAACGTCTGCCATGCTACACAAGAGACGAGCTGTACTTCCCTGGTGTGAAAGTTGACAACTTTGTCGTTGACAAGCTGGTGACTTACTTCGATGACTACTTAATGGATATGACTAACGCCGTAACATACACTGACGATGAATGGAGGAAGACTACATCCGATATGGTGTTCTTTGTACGCAAACGTCGCCTTAATCATCAACCTTTCAAAGTTACCCTGGACATCATGTCTGATAAATCTGTTGACTGTGTTGTTCGTCTGTTCCTGGGACCCAAAGAAGATCACTGGGGCCGCTTGATCGATCTCAACCAAAACCGCATCAACTTTGTTGAACTGGACTCCTTCCTGTACAAATTGACTACCGGCAAAAACACCATCATCAGAAACTCGATCGATATGCACAACTTAGTGCGCGATCGTCTTATGACTCGTGATCTCTGGAAGAAGATCGACACAATGACCGACATGAGGGATCTACTTATGAAGGACTTGAGAAACTACCACACTGGATTCCCGACAAGGCTTCTGTTACCCAAAGGTCGCGTAGGTGGTATGAACTTCTTGTTATACGTCATTGTAACTCCCTTGAAATTAGTCGACAATGTTGATCTGACTATCTTGGACACCAACCGCAAAGACTTATTATTGGACTTCAGATCTACTGTACTTCTTGACAAGATGCCATTAGGTTTTCCGTTTGATCGTACTATTGACTACACTAAGTTCTTTACACCGAACATGAAGTTCGTCGATGTTGTGATCTTCCACAAAAAGCAAGTCTGTGACATGAAGACCAGATGGGACCGCTGGGTACTGAAGAACTACAACATGGTCGACCACACCGTTGTTGGCAACGACTACATGGTAGATGTTGACATCAACACTAAAGTTGACAGAGATGTTAATCTTTTTGACTTGTAATCAATGACTAAAGCGTTTGTATATTTAAATTGACGGTTATTTAAAGCATCATAAAATAATAAAAAAAAAATATTAAATTAAAACACCATAGGGATGAGGTGAAAAAATAGCGGTGAAATGCTAACCATGAAGAAGAGTGTATGCTTTTCACATAGATTAATGAGTAGATCAGAATAGCCTATTATTTCCAAATAAAAGGAAATTAAAAAAAAAACACTAACTAGTTAAAGGCCGCAGTCGTAGTCTTACCAGAAGATGTCAATGATGGTGGTAGACTGAATGAATAAACCACTACCTTCTTCACGAAACTTCGTTATAAAACGGAATTAAATTAAACTTTATAACGCGCGGATAAAACTTTATATGTAGCCTACGCACTATTCCAGAAAGTGCTCTATCTCCGTGCCAAATGCCTTTCCGTTTAGCCATATAGGGGTTATCTGCTAAAACTTCATTCTTATAAACTTCCGCATTTAGAAGTATAACTAATGTACAAAGGTATTAAGTTTTATAATCTGTATAGTTACACATAACATTATACAAGTAAAATAGTGGAAGTGGATGTGGAACGAGAATTTTAATTACAAAGTTTTCAGGTTTAGATTTAGCTTGATGAGCGGTAAAGGTCAAATCTAGAATATATTACAGACAATGAAGTAAAGTATAGTTACATTGGACTTTACACTTTTACTAAAAATGTATTCAAAGGCAATTTTTGTTCCAATATAACCTATTAAAAAAATCTGCTCCTAGACATGTCAATCTAAAATGATAGAGGGACTTATTATCTACTAGCTTTCGCCCGCGACTCCGTCCTCGCGCAATTAAAAAAAAACATAAGAACTCATAGACTACTTGTCTATGTGTTCTTCCAGACTATGCTCTACATCTATTCCAATTTTCATCGAGATTCATTCAGCCGATTAGTTGGCAAACTCTACCAAACATCCATCTAAACTTTCATATTTATAATGTTAGTAGGAAAGCAAGATTTATTTATTATGATAATGATATAGAAAGCAGATATGTCTTTTATTTTATCGTCAACACTATTTACATTTTTTACACAGTCTTGCTAAATAGCAAGAATATCCTTCAGACATCTACGTTCTTATTCTTGTGCGTCTGTTTTGACCAATAGAGCTTTATTCTAAGAGATATGATTATAATTAATGTATTCCTACATGACCTTCATGGCGTTCAAATTAAAAAAAAAAAAAAAAAAAAAAAAAAAAAAAAAAAAAAAAAAAAAAAAAAAATGTTTTTTTTAGTTTTGCATTTACAAATGAAACATCGTACACAAAGGATGAATGTATTAATTTATGTCTTGGGATGAACTAAATCTTTTAAAATAAATAAGGAGAAATAAGAATTGTGATTTTGCAAATTGTGGTAAATTAACCCAAGTGTGAAATAAAACCTTAAGGTATCAATTAAAGCATAAATAGCAAAAAGCACGATTTTCTACATTCTACATTTGTAGCAAATATGTAAAAACAATAATTCGTGACACCATCGATGATTCATAATTCTTGCTTTTGCATTTTCTAATTCAATGAGATACTATTTACACTATCTGCAAGGATCTATCCTTAGTAGGGTTCCTAGTTTAGGCATGCGTACACCATTGTGATAAGGCCTAATCACACATTCCTAATAGGATTCTTTTAATAAAAACTCGTCATATATGAAGACTAACTGTTGCTCGGAACTTCATCCGCGTCAAATTAAAAAAAAAAAACTAGTAAACAGTAACATAGCTTTTTCTTGGTGCAAGAATTTTTGAAAGCGGTCCAGTAATTTTTGAGTTATTTCAATACATACAAAAATCCAAAAATTCAAATCTTTCCTCTTTATAATATTAGTAGGTCTAGATATAGATAGATAAGTATTATTATTGTGTAAAGTATTATTGTGTACTTAATGCAATAAATAACCTAACCTACTTCTCAATGGCTCTTTAAATTGGGAGCATATCAAAACCTTATAAAATATTTTCCCTTTCGCTAGTACCTAGTACCTAAATTATTGTAAAAGAACCTCGATTGCCTCATCGTTGATTATCTTAGTTGTTTATTTTTGTAGACTATTTAATCTCCCTTATAATATTTTGAAACAGATTACAAGTAAAGGTGGATAGGTTGTTTGCTTGTTTATAGATACAAAATACATTGTAAGAAGTTCTATACTATCAACAGTGAAACATTGTTGCATTAACGAACACGATGTCCTTTCTTATCATTTATCGAAAAAGAAAACAATTATAGGTAAGGTCACATATAATTAAGTGAAATTGGGATATAAATACGAAGTCCACTTTGGAAGAAGCACAGTCAAGTGAGCAGAGGCTCGACTGCAAGATGAAGTCGATTGCGTTGCTGGTATTGGGCCTGGCCGCCATGGCTACGGCTCACATTGATGTGGACGTCGGACTATCCGGTAAGAGTTAACAGAACATAGCAATTTATGTTGTTGATATCAGAAGAACTCCGCTAAAATTGCTTGTAGAATTTCTTTATAATACTGATATCAAAATTATAATCTAGTTAATGTCCAGCAAAGATGATAAAGCTGACGAACGTGTACAGATATATCTAACGGCGTTTTATTATTTTTAGTCACAATGGATGTAAAACAAAAGCAGCTGTTTATTTTGAAATTACTGAACCACGTCATTGATCCCGTGATGTACAAGGACATCCAAGATATTGGAATGAATTTTAAGATCGAAGAAAACCTTAACTTATACACCGTAAGTTTATAAACCACACGATTTAATTTTTTTTAATATCACAGTGTATGACAAAGGTACATTTTTTTTCTAGAGAACTGATGTCGTTAAAAATTTTGTCAACCTGGTAAAAATGGGATTGCTGCCCCGTGGTGAAATATTCACTATTCATGTCGACCGTCAACTTAAGGAGGTCGTATCCATGTTCCACTTGCTCTACTACGCTAAGGACTTCAACACGTTCATTAAAACGGCATGCTGGATGCGCCTCTACCTGAACGAGGGTATGTTCGTTTATGCTCTCACAGTTGCCGTCAGACATCGTGAAGACTGCAAGGGAATCATTCTGCCGCCTCCTTATGAGATCTACCCGTACTACTTTGTCCGTGCTGATGTCATTCAAAAGGCTTATTTATTGAAGATGAAGAGAGGCTTACTAGACACTAAGCTCTGCGATTTCTACGGTATCAAGAAGACTGACAAGGGCGTCTACATTATTGACGAGAACATTTTCGACAAACGTGTTTACCTTAGCGATGAAGACACGCTCAGATATTTCACTGAGGATATTGATCTAAACACATACTACTATTACTTCCACGTGGACTATCCCTTCTGGATGAAGGACAACGTTATCGACAAACTAAAGATGCGTAGGTGGGAGCTGAACCTGTACGTTTGCCAGCAAATCCTAGCAAGATACTACTTAGAACGTTTATCCAACGGACTGGGTGAGATTACTACATTGACATGGAACAAGCCCATTAGGAAGGGTTACTGGCCATGGATGTTACTTCACAATGGTGTCCAATTCCCATTAAGACCCAACAACTACGTTCTGGTTGGTGATAGGGATATCAACGTTGTGCGCCTGGTAGAAAACTACGAAATGATCATTAAAGATGCTATCATTAAGGGCTATATTGACGTAAGTATTTTTTCTTTTATAAATAAACTTTGCAAACAATTTCAAGGCATAACAAAAATTTTGTACTTTTTAGATCAATGGTATTCGGTTGGACTTGGTCAAATATGAAGATGTTGAGACTCTAGGAAAGATTGTTTTCGGAAAGATTGACAAGGTTGAAGTTGACAAATTCCACATCGACGCTTACCGCTACCTGCTTATCATAATGAAATCTGTTATTGGACTTAATACGTTTAATTCCAACAAGTAAGTTTTAAGCAACAAAAGCTATAGAATAAGACACCATCTTTTATTACAAAGGTTTACATGTTTCGTTTCGTTTCAGATACTTTGTAATGCCATCCGTTCTCGACATCTATCAGACTGCTCTCCGTGACCCTATCTTCTATCAACTACAAAAACGTTTGTGTGATTTGCTGATCCTGTTCAAGAAACGTCTGCCTTGCTACACAAAGGAGGAACTATTCTTCCCTGGAGTAAAGATTGATAACGTTGTTGTTGATAAGCTGGTGACATACTTTGACGATTACCTGATGGATATGACCAACGCTGTTACACTAACTGAAGATGAACTTAAAAAGACCACCTCAGATATGGTATTCTTGGTACGCAAACGTCGTCTTAACCACCAACCGTTCACAGTCACACTTGACATTCTTTCTGATAAAACTGTTGACTGTGTGGTCAGGTTATTCTTAGGACCGAAGGAAGATCACTGGGGCCGCTTGATTGATCTCAACCATAACCGCGTAAACTTTGTCGAATTAGACTCCTTCCTTTACAAATTGAACACCGGAAAGAATACCATCGTCAGAAACTCGATCGATATGCACAACTTGGTGCGAGATCGTATCATGACTCGTGATCTCTGGAAGAAGATCGACACACTGACCGATATGAAGGATCTGCTAGTTAAGGACTTGAGGAACTACCATACTGGATTCCCGACAAGGCTTTTGTTACCTAAGGGTCGCATCGGCGGTATGAACTTCTTGCTGTACGCTATTGTGACTCCGTTGAAGTTGGTTGACAACGTTGACATTAACATTCTTGATACCAACCGCAAGGACTGGATTGTAGACTTCAGATCCACTGTTCTTCTTGACAAGATGCCATTAGGTTTTCCGTTTGACCGCACTATCGACGTTGCCAAGTTCTTCACGCCTAACATGAAATTCGTCAATGTTGTGATCTTCCACAAGAAGCAGGTTTGTGACATGAAGACCAGATGGGACCGCTGGGTGCTGAAGAACTACAACATGGTCGACCGAACTATAGTAGGAGTGAACGACTATATTACTAATGTTGATATCAACTCAAAAGTAGACAAAGACGTTAATCTATTTGACCTGTAAATACCAAAATAATTGCTATTTTTGAATATTTATGACTTATATACCAAATATATATTAAAGCATTGAAAAAAATAAATAAATAAATACATATTTTAATTACTCAGGTGTTTTATTGCTTATTTAATGCTTAATCCGTCAAACACTTCAAAAAATAATATAAACCGATTAATCCGTTTATAGTTACATTCATTATGCGGATAACTTCGCATTATATTTTTGATAGTTTGAGTTAATTAGCAGGATATTTGTATTCTAAGAACTAGCTGAATGTAACAATGGCAAGTTAAGGATAAATCAAATTAATATACTATTTTTGTTTCACTCCAAAAAAGTGTTACCTAAATGATATTTGATGTGATTTATTTTGGCATAAACTGGTACGTGCGATATCTGACTATAAAAGCTTTTCCTACAAATTCAATTTAAACACTCGACACGTTTCACTTGTCAACAAGGCGCGCGGATAAATTGAGGAGGCTGCAGCTTTACGTAAATATTTGTAAAGACGCCTTAAAAACAAACACAAATCAACTGAAAAGATTTACCAGCACATTATTTTTGTTGTTTGAACAATATTTAGTTCCAAAACGAATAAAGCAAGCTGTAGTGGTCATTTCTATTGATATCATCAAAACTTAGTTTACAAAACAGAGAAATGTGAAATATTGTAATGTGTTTGAACATTATGTGGCCATTGGAATAAAAGAAATTAATTCATGTAATAAAGAAGATAAAGCATATTATAAATCAAATTGAAAATTACATAAAATATGTTAACTTCGTAACACTTAAAAATGTATTTCAAACGTAATTTAACAAAACTTGAATAAACGCCATCTATTGGAGACTGTGTATATTTACATAGTACTATCTTTACTTACTAGATGGCATAACTGTAAATGCAATTTACAACAGTAATGTATTTCTGTAATTTGCTGTAAATCTGTAATTGATATAATAATCATTATAACTGTTTACTAACAAAATAGTTCAGTATAAATCATAAAAACAGCAAAATACATACACGGCTATCTATCTATTTCTTGTTTATGGCTCTCTCTCAGCGGATTGGGCCAGTGTCAAGTGCTTATACACGGCTCCATTATGTGCCTATCTGTTTTATGTTTCTATGTGTGTGCAATAGATGGCACATTTTTAAAATCAGAGTTGAAAAAAACGTGTAATTCAAAATTGAAATTGTTAAAGGTTTAATTAATAAGATTTCCCACATAGGTCGAATCTCGACCATAATTTACAATCAGTGGTTTTTTATAATTTCGATTGACATAGTTTTGTGCGCCTCTACATATAAAATTTATTAATTAACATATTTAAATATTACCTAATAAAAGTATTAACTGCTAGTAATATTACAATCAAATATAGTAGACCTTTGATTGTAATGTGTGATAGTATTTAGAGAAAAGGCCTTACATTTATATTCATTTAGCCCAAGAGTCTTGGCACGCAGACATCGATGAATTCCATTAGCAGTCGCTCAAAACAAACGGTGGCAACATGACAAGGTGCGATCAGGGATATTTGGCGGCGAACCTACATCTCCTATATTACTAACACATTATATTTAGAACAATTAAAATTATTGACACTCTCATTTTTTTATTATAATTACAACATTTATTTTATAAAATAAGAAGACTAGAAATATTGAAACTGTTATCTAAGCTAGTGTTAATGTAATAGTGTTTATGTTTTATTTTTGTACATATTAAACTAACTGATTTAATATCTCGCGTTAGCATATATCCCGCAGATATGACATAATTTGATAAGAACAAAGGCGGTATACAAATTTCTATAACCACTTTCGTCGTTTCGTTCGTTTACTCGTCTATACTAATATTATACGAGTAAAGATAAAATATTTGCATTTTTGTATGTATTGGAATAACTCAAAAACTACTGGGCCTATTTTAACAATTATTTCACCGTTAATAAGAACATTAACAAGAACAACCAGAAATTGTTTTGGCAAAATTCCTCTATAGAAGGAACGTCTATTCAATATTATTAAATAGACGTACGTTTGGTTAATGTATAGTAAAATATTTGGCCGTTAACAAGTATTTGCTATCGGATCTGGATAATGTTGTTTACACTACGAGTCCTTGGTACAAGCTTCCGAAACTTCCGTTACTCTATAATATAATATGTGTATTATTTCGAACTGAAGAATGTGTCAAAAATAATAATTAATTCATTATTAAAAATAAATGAATAATTACATGGAGATTCTATCTAATATTGTTAATAAGTCAACCAAATAATTAGACCCTCTTATCGTATCTTCAATGATCTTGATCACTAAGAGCGTGCGCACATCTGAAACTAAACTATCGCACAACTGTTTAGTCTTGCTTGATTCCTATAAGCTCATATGGAGGTTCGCACACTACTCGAATTTTAGTTGTGCAACTAAACAGTTGAATTGGCTGCGAAACAATCGACAATCGCGCAACAGTTGTGCGATTGTTTAGCCAAAGATGTGTGCCCGCTCTTGCATGTAGTGAGATTTAATATTCCTAATTGAAAAATAGCAAGACGAAGTAATGTAGCAAATTTGACGGGATAGGGGATTTCCCATCTTATTGACTTTTCAACAGATGGATGAATGAAGAAATACCGTTTGTATTAAGAGTATCTGAAACCGAGCAGTATATATGCGTAGTGCAAATATTATCTCTGGACGCAATTCAATTTGAGAACACGCAAAGCGTATTTGTTTATCGAAAATAGGTCTGCGCTGAATTACCCTAAAATACCATTACCGTGACACTAATGTTATTACATAATATAGCTCCCATTTCGTCAAAGTAAGTAAACGAGATGATCAGTATTTGTATTATCTGGAACTAGCTTTCTCCCGCAACTCAGTCTGCGTGGAATTAAAAAACAACAATAGTAAGTAGCCTATGTATTCTTTCAGACTATCCTCTAAATCTATGCCATATTTCATCGAGATCCGTTCAGCAGTTTAGAGGTAAACCTAGAAAGACATGGATGGATTGCGTGAAAGGTGACATGATCAAAAAGGGAGTGATGACTGAGATGACGTATGATGGCTATGTGAAGGACAAAAACCTGTTGCGCCAACCCTATGGAAATAGGATAAGGAGGAAGATGATGATGATCCGTTCAGCAGTTTAGGCTACAAACGCTAACAAACATGCATCTAATCTTTGGAATTTATAATATCGTTGGTTAGTGATTAAACCCTACATAAATGTAAGTCCAATCATCAGCCCATCAAATTAGAATGATTTTAAATAAATTAATAGGGATATGGAAGTATTAGAAGGAGGAAGTTTGAAAGTAGCGCCAGTGGTGGAGAAATTGAGAAGCAAAAGGTTGGCGTGGTATGGACATGTTATGCGACGAGACGATGGGGACATAAACCAGAAAGTGTTAAGAATGAATGTGGATGGCTACAAAGGAAGAGAAAGTATGGATGGATTGTGTGAAAGAGGATATGCTTAAGAAAGGAGTGGATTCAGATATGACGGCTGATAGAGATGTATGGAAGAGCAGCACATACTGTGCCGACTCCAAATTGGGACAAGGACAATTTGATGCTGATGATGATGATGGAAGTATTAGAAGCTAATGTTGGCATCATTATCGAGAGACATTAGTGGGGCGTAGTAAAATCAAATGAATATGGACCAATGCCAGTCGAAGCATAAAGCATAATTAAAGATGAAAATAAACACAACTATCTAATAGCTTCATTAGATCAATAAGATATATGTACTGGGATTTAATTGAATCGTCATATAAGACATCAAATAGGACACAGTTAATTAGTCTTATTAAACTACGAGGATATCAACACCATCAAATGTATAGATTTATAACGACTTATTTGCTGGATAAGGAAGACGAAGAAAGCATAATAGGCGTAAGAAGGGAGTGAATACAAATACGACGACTAGTAGAGATGTATGCAAGAATAGTATATACTGTGCCGACTCCAAATTGGGACAAGGACAATTTGATGCTGATGATGATGATTATACGATGGTATCTATTTCGTTATGTAATTTTGTGATAGCAGAAAGTTACGCTGTTGATGTTGGAAATTTTGGACATCCTTTATAAAAAATAATTCTCTTATGCGATCCTTACTTTGGCTTATGCATTTTCTAGAAGCTAGTGATGTTAAACAAAATATTATTATATAGTGTGTAACTTTATAAATATGACGAAATATCCCGATAAGTGCATTAAAAAACAACGTGATAATTCACAGCAAGTTTGTGCTAGGTCAGTGCGTTGACATTGTAAGTATTTGATAGCACCGGAGATTGTTTATAATTCTTGTTATGACATGACCTGTAATATTTTGTAACTGATAAAGATATGACGAACGCATATTACATTTTAATTAGATTTTTAAACTCTGACACTCGTATAAAACGGGGTTGGACAGAATTTAAAATTGGGCTAATATAGGGGTAAGCCAAGAAGAAAAGGAAAGAAAATATATGGGATATCAGTTCATGATTTTATGACATCGTTTTATAAACGTAATCAACAAAGTATATTGATAGACAAATGTCAATATCTTCTTGTTAACGATGTTTTTTTAACTTCACCAATATTGTAAAACATAAGTGTTATTTAACGTTATATTCACTGAACAGTTGAAAGAAACAAGTGGCGTTACTAGAGATAATTATAAAATATTTTTGTTAGAGTTTGAAACCATGAAATTGTGGATTCACCATTTCTGGTCCAATATGATTGACCTCTTATGCCATTGACATTATAATGTTGCGCATTAGTTATAATAAACAAAATAGTCGTTAAAACTGTAGTGCATTAAACTGATTATCTATTTATTTTCAAGAATACTTAATTCATTGCCCCTTAAAGAAAGTATATATACAGCAAGGGCCGAATTAAGAAATCAGTCGCGGCACAATGTTTCAATTAACATTACTAGTGCTAGCTGCTGCTTTTCTCGGGACGTCAGGATATCTTATCAAGGTTCCTACGACACCATGGCTGCCGAGAACAGGTAAAATTAATTTCTTACAAAGCATTCACTTAAAAACAGGTTTACAGGTTTCCACCAATTTAAATTATGATTTGATTTGTTGTTTTGTTCAAATTTAAGTTCTTTCAAGCTTTTTATATTCTATATTATGCCTTTTCCACGACACGCAATTATATCCATTACTTTTCTTTTGCCTGCTCTTATTCTTGCCAATATTTTTTTTTTCCTTATTTCAGTTCCTGTTCAGAAACAAGAATGGGTGTATTTTCAGAAGCGTTTAATGCCTTTATTCGAAAATGTTTGCGAAGATAGTACTGATTTACTGGTTGTTAGTTCAAGCAACGATTTTGAAAAGGATTACGGAAATGGAAATTATCTGGTAATATTTTTAATTTTGACTTTACATTGTTAATTTACAGGAATATTACTCATTTTTTCAATAATCTTTACAGAACCCGAATGTGGTTACCACTCTACAAAACTATAAGAGTTCAAAAGGATTTTTACCTAAGGGTGAAATATTCTCTGAATACAACCAAGATCATTTAGCTGAATTGAAAATAATATTCGAAGTTCTTTATTTTGCTAAAGATTTTGAAACATTTTACAAGGCAGCTGCTTGGGCGAGACAAAATATTAATTGTGGTATATACGTTGATGCAATTTATCTTGCAATCTTGAATAGAAAAGACACTGAAAAAATATCGATTCCACCACCTTACGAACTGCTTCCAAATTATTTTGTTAATAAAGATGCTATTATCAAAGGTTCATTATTGTTATCTAATGAAGAATTGCTTATTACTGAAAACGTACGTGAACAGGGCAACTCGTATATTGTTGATGCTGAATATTCTAACGGTCCTTACGAAACTAATCAAGAATCTTTAACGTACTTTAATGAGGACGTGGGTTTAAACACATGCTATTATTTAAACAAACTAAATTCATTATCGTGGCTTAATGTTTCATTGGGTGTTCGTCCTAAATTTGCCGAAAATTTATATCACTCGTTAAAACAGCTTGCCACCAGATACAACTTGGAAAGATATTCAAATGGTCTACCAGAACAAGAAGATTTTGACTGGAATGCAAGATCGATCATACCATACAATTCAATGCTAATTTACTCTAACGGAAAAGACTTTACTCAAAGTAATTTAGGCGATTTACTTGAAAATGAAGACTTAACACTACTACGAAATATCGAAGAAAATATTGTAACAGTTGCCACGCACATGGTGAGTATTTTTTTTGTACTTGACTAGTATTCCTTGTGTTTCTATTAAATTTAAATTTAAATCTTTCAGAGGGATAAAGGCTTCGCCAAAGAAGATATTATAAATCATTTAATGGATATCCTAGTAATAAGTAGTAAGAGCTACCAAAATTTAGCGTATAAGCTACTTGGCAACGACTTTAGTTCCGTACAAAGGTGAGCATAATATTTTTTAATATTATTTTACTCGTCCCTTCTCGTAAGTAAACGATAAATATCGCATTGTGGCACAACTTTTCTTTGACTATAATCATAATTATTTTTACAGGTTACCTTCGGTGTTAGGACACTATTTAACAACAGTAAGAGATCCTATATTCTGGAAGATTAACAAAAAAATTGTGGATCTAGTTGATTGTGCTCTAAGTGTTTTACCGGGTTATAACAGAAACGACTTAATCTTTCCTGGAGTGGAAATTGTGAATGTCGATATCAAAAAAATGATGACCTCTTTCGAATACTATGAATTTGATGCTACCGATGCTCTTAAAACTTCGACAAGTAATAGCAAATTTTTGGTTAAGATCGGTCAATACAGATTGAGTCATAAACCATTTTCGATAAAACTTAACATTTCATCTTTAGTGACACAAAAGGGATTTGCTAAATTATTTATAAGTCCTAAAGTTCTGCCAGGTCAACTTGATCAAATGAAAAATCAATTCTTTTTGCTTGACTGTTTTGAAATTAACCTTAAACGAGGCAAAAATATGATAACGAGGACATCAGAACAGATGAAACTATCACCTGATTTGACGTCATTAAAAATTATAAAGAAACAGTTAGATGATGCAGAATTTGGATTAAATGCTCTGCCACTTAAAACCTTAGAATCTCAAACAGGATTCCCTTCGCGATTGGTCCTACCTAAAGGCTCTGAAAATGGTTTACCATTCCAAATATTCGTCTTTATAGCTCCGTACATAAAACCAGCAGTCAATGGACGTTTTGGAAATATTGAATATAACTTCGATGCTATGTCGAATCCGGGTTACCCTCTGGATTTAAAAATTAATATGCATCAATTACTTGATCTTCCAAATGCTCTTATCAAAGACGTTGTTATAACACATAAAGTTGAAAATAAACCTGTAAAAGAAGCATTCGACGCACCAGAGTCCACTAACACTTGGACAAGCAGTGAAATTGAACCAATGGGACTTTTAAAATCATCAGCACGTCCAAGTTTTAATACAAATAAACAACCTTTTGATTACAAATCGAAAAGAGGCCAATATGATAAAAAAGATGACTATTTGGCAAGAAGAACTAACTACAAGGAGGATACACAAGATCTTTTAGAAGTACCCGCATCTTATTTTACCGATTCAGTAAAAAACCAGTACGTGGATGTAATTGAAGAAAATATAAAGGATACAATTCCAGTTGATGAAGACATCAGTAAAACTATATATAAAATAAATTCTATGGAAACAGATTTTTCAGAAAAACCGTTAAATGAAGAAGAATTTGATGCGATTTTAAAAAAGAACAGTGAAATACAAAAACCGCTAAGAATTTTGAAGTTATCAGCTCGACCTGATTTTACTATGAAGAGGGAACCTTTTGATTACAAATCAAAACGAGGTCAATATGGTAAAAAAGATGATTATGCATCAAAAAGGGGAAATTATATCAAATACAGACAAGATAGTAATAAAGAGAGTACAACAGAGAATGTAATAGACGTTTCAACTAATAAAGTGGTACGTGATGTTGAAATTAAGGTTAAAGAAGAGTTGAACACTAATGTTAAGGATTACAATAAAGTTATCTCAAATACTAATAAGAATGTTTTTAAAAACATAGTTAAAGAGACAGAGAATAGTGACATTTTACAAAAAACCATAACAGGACTGAAAGATGAGTACAAAGTTGACGATGTTGTGACTGAACCTGCTGTAGTTATAATAACGAAGAAACGTAATCCAACTGTATACGATTTTCTTTTTACTAATCCTTTTGACAATTTTGACAGTACAGAGGACAAAGTTTATTATTAATTTTATTTAATTATTACTTCAAACATTTGTTATTGTTTTGGTTTATTTAGTAATACAGATACAATAAGATGTAAATAAAATAATTCATTAATTTAAGATCTGACTTCATTTTTTTAGACGCCCAATGTCCAATTAATTATTTCTTAATTTTAAACGCTTTGATATGAACATCCTTGTGTTCGGAGGTATTAAAAGCCGCTTGAAGCTTACTTAAACACTATTTGTTTGGCTTTTGGTTTAAAATTACCTCATCGCTCATCAATTTAACGAAAACAGTTTAGATTGAAAATATTATGATCAGCGCAAAGTTGTCTCAGTTCTATTAATAAATAATATAAATTATACCGCAAATGTATCAACATTAAGAGCGGGCGCACATCTTTGACTAATCTATCGCACAACTGTTGTGCGATTGTCGATTGCTTCGCATCCAATTCCACTGTTTAGTTGCACAACTAAAAATCGAGTAGTGTGCGCACCTCAAATTAATCAAAGCGCGACTAAGCAGTTGTGCGATAGTTTAGTCAAAAGTGTGCGCACGCTCTAAGACTGAAGAATCAATCAATTGAATAACAATAGTCACGAAATCAATGTAACAATATAACTGTGTCATCCAAATATCTGTCATTATTTTTGGCACTGGTCCAAAATGTTTACAACGATGTTACGCTTTCCCTATTTTCATCACGGAAAATTTAAAAACCATCGCTCACCACTGTGACAACAGCTAGAATGCAAACAGAAATATTTTTACAGTCGATTACAAGGTTTTAGAATCTTACGAGTACAAATACGTTATAACCATGTATTACTAAGTATCTGTTTCCATTAATTTAAAGTGCATATTATCTGTATTACAAACAACTTCAATATTGCTACTATTCATATTTACGTAAGTAATAGACTAGCAGTTTCTGTTCAGCATCGCTCGTGTGGAATTAAATGTGCGTTGGTAGTAAAAAATAGTCTACCCTCTGTTGCTTCTTAACGACGTATTTTAAATATAGTTTTTTTTTTCAACTCGATTGTTTTATAAATTTACGCATTAGCGAGATTTTTTTCTATATTATTATGCATTTCATAGTAGTTAATTCGAACTTAACTTGAGATTAATAAAATATGTTTTATTAAACCTTTTCCCAATTACGTAATAGTTAAATTAATAACCCAAAGACTTATAAAGAAAAGATTGAAAAGTTGCACTTTTGAACATAAGTTTTTAATCTAGCAGACAACAGAAGAGATTGAGTATGTTTAGAAATCCTAAGACCTATTCTTAAACTAGAATTTAGTTAACTATATGTATTATGAAAATCATATTGTTTGTATCCACATTAATCAGCTATAATGTAAACACTGGCACGATTGAACACGAATTTATGTTTGGCAATAGATAAAACGTTGAAGTAGTTCCTGCAAGGAAGAGCGGTCGGTTCCGTGCCAAATCGTAGCTGTACTCCATTGACACAAATGACTCAGGGTTCAGTTTCGATTTAGCATAGCTGCCTAATTAATGCATTACTCTGATGATGTATTTTAGGCACAGACTAAACAATAATTTTAATAGCCCTATTTAAAAAAACTCAAGTTTTACGTCCGGAAAATTATGTTATAGCAAATTTATTACAAAGGCTTAACCATTGGCTGCTTTTATTTAACTAATATATTCTATTCAAAATACTTTTCGCGTGTTATATTAAATGTTTGTTACTGCCTGTCATATTTATAACCTTAAAATCTATTGTTCGTTATAATTATTTTTATAAAACAAACATAGTCGTAATAAATAACAGTTACATTAGTAATATTAAATAAAACAATACTAACTTTCGATGTGTATGATTCCAACAACGGGAGCAAACTTGATATTCACTTCAGTTTTCACACACCAAATATTTACGTGTTGCGTAAAATCTACGTTCGTAATGTACACTAAAAACTTTCCATAGCGATTCTCTTTTGTTTTTCTGTCAATTATTTTTTTAAATAAAAGACTGCACAACCGAGGGTACATGTCATTCTTACAACAAAGAATATGCATGTTTTATGAACGTTTTGGTAATTTTTGTTATAGATAAAAATATTTTAGTTACTATTGGAATGTTTTTTAAATGGTAATGATGATTTCTAAAAGATTATTTAAATTAATATAGATATATGGGTATACCATATATTATTGATATATTTACATACAAAAATACAAATCTTTCTTCTTTTTAGTTTAGATTTATGGTATACATAATAAGATGTCTATACACATCATTGAAATATTATAACAGATAGATGAAAAGTGTTCACAAACAGTTACACAGATAGTTGAGATGAATTGATATAAATAACACGTAACTCAGTCCCCACGGGCGTTATTCAGAAATAGTTTAGGACGTGCGAAGCCAAGGTATTTGGAATATCATCTATTGGCCGATGTTATCTTCTCTACTTGAAAGACGATATAATAAAATAAATACAGTTGCAGATGACACGACGGATTGGATGTGTTACATTCGGTAACATTGGTCAACAATGCCAAATAAATGTCAACGAATAATTTATTGCAATGAAATTGCATTGCCTTAATTTGTTACTATTGTAATTGTGTTGGTTTATAAATACATACATTATTGTTAATGTAAATACAGATTATAAAAGCAAGATTTTAGAATAGTGAGTGATTAATGAAAGAATTAAAATAAGCACAAAGTGTATGTCCAAAAAAGCAAGAATAAACATTCTTTAAGCTGAAACAAGAAACAAATATTGTTTACGTCTTACGCTTTGAAGTGATTATAAAATCATGAGGCGAGTGACTGTAAAAGTGCGATCATTAAAAACGTATGCTCGTTCACTAAAACTTATTGGAGACTGAACCGTCTGTTATGCTAGTATTACACGGAGACAGAATTATGAAGCAGAGCAGTAGATTACAGAGGACTCCTATTATTTTAAAGTAAGCTAATTTTTAAAATAGTACTGTTCTGTCTGAATGCATTCATACATTCAGTGTACTGTATTGCATACCGCTCTACTTCATTGATCTGCTCTTGTGTGTTGCTAGCATTATAGTGACGTTTGCTAGAGAGCACAAAAATTATAGTCGATCACCGACATTCTATATGTGCGCGGGCGTCGTATAACCCGTTTCACGCGCCAGCGGCCGCAAATTAGTATCGCATACCAAAAGCAGTCGCATCACCTTAATACATCAAGGTGACAATAGAACAATCGAAAGCACTCGACTCTATTACTGTCATTGCTAAATTAAATGCCAAAAAAAAATAAAAAAAATTGCGAACTTAAAATGAAAATACCTTTTTTTTATTATAATAACACACATAATTCTGAATTAATTTAGAGAATTTACTGTTTAATGAAGTAATTATAATTATATTTTAAACATCTATGAACTACGAATTAATCTTCCAAACAACTGTGACGTTACTCGCAATATTTTCATTGGGACGCTTGCGGAACGGTATTTACTTCAAAGGTATTTCCTGTTCTCAATCTGTAAATTGCTTAATATGCGCATACGCTTTTAGTTCTACTAATATAAAGCATTCCAAATGCAAGCTTTTAACAAAACTATTAAATTCGCGGATGAGCTCATTGCGTCAGTTGGCATGCGATTTTCATTCACATTTAGATTGATTCTGAAAGATATTTTGGTTGTCAAAAGTATAAAACATTTATCATTTTCTATATCAAATCATCACTTTTATTGTAGTGAATGTATTGTAAATGTATCTAAATGTAATCCTGAAATTTACATAACATACAAAGTTGTAGGTAAATCTAAATATATTATTTAAAAAAAAAAGTTGCAGGTATTTTAATAAATAGATCAGGAAGTGCTAAAAGCGGACTGTTTTACCATTAAAAAGAAATAAAAAACATTTGTCATATTGAACCAATAAATTGCTGGAAATAAACAGCCCGTTTCCTGTAATGATACAAATTTTCAGAGCTCTGACGTATGTGAGACGGAGGCGCCGCGTCACTATTGGAGATCGTACGATAGATAGATAGAGAAAGACATATGGATTTTCAAGTATTTTCATATGTGTATACCGCGGACTGAAATGATCTATAAATAAGGGTAGCCTGTGAAGTTAAGCTTCAGTGTAACAATACTCGCACTCGGTTTTGGTTCTTGTTACTCTCGCGTCAATAATTTTTAAACATGGTGAGGATATTTTTTTTTAATTAGTGGAAGAACAATTGAAAAGTGATAGAAGTGATGTGTTAAGATATGTGATAACAATGATATAGAAATTGAATTGAATTGAAAAAATATACATAAAAAATTAAAATAGATAGGTTAAATGTGAAAGTAATATTTAATCTGAAGTATGCAATTAAAATGATCATCCATTGTTTTTATGTTCACTGGAATAAATTTTTGTAATAAGTTTTCAATCCGTCAGGATTCAAAACCTGTTAGAAAAAACTTTAAGATTTTTTACTTGTCAGTTCAGTTATCTTCCGATTTCCACAATATGTTATTTTTTTATTTATTTTGTTATAATTTGTATTTATTTAAATTTCCAGGACACTGACGATGATCAGAAAATGGCCATGCTCCGCAAGGCATTCCAGATGTTCGACACCACTAAGTCCGGTTACATCGATGTCCTCAAAATTTCCACCATCTTAAACACCATGGGTCAACTGTTCGACGACTCTGAACTCCAGGCCCTAATTGACGAAAATGACCCCGAAGGTTCGTACATACAAGACTTGCTATTACACATTAACACACTACTTAACATTAACAAAAACTTAAACAAAAAGACATTATTATCTTACTTCTTACTAATATTATACATGCGAAAGTTTGCATGCCTGTTTGTTAACGTTTGTAGCCTAAACTGCTGAACGAATTTTGATGAAATTTGGAATAGATGTAGACAGTTTGGATGAACACAAAGGCTAGTTATTTCGTTTTGTTAATTCCACGCGGACGATGTTACCTGCGAAAACTAGTCTAAAATATTTCGAACTCAATTAGAGGCAATAAATTCTTGCTGATGTACACCAAAAATTTATAACCGGAAAATTTCTTGTACAACCTGGTAAAAGTACAATCTTGTAAAAGAAGTGTATATGTAATTGATTCTTAGGGCCTATCCCACCACTGGCTTATAAAGCTCAGATAGCTTAAAATGACGTCACTGTCAGATAAGGTAACAAAATCCGATATTTCCATCACATATTTTACATTTTGGATTGTTATCAGACAATTCACAATTTGGTGGGACAGGCCCTTAATGTAGTTGTTTAACAACACATTTAATAACCTGTACTAAATTATCGAGACTACAGTTGTTTCATATAAGCTATTTTAAGTTGACTTAACCACGCACATGTGACAAGTGTTGACAGCTCATGGAAGATAAATGTCCGGTAAATATTTTCATTTTGCACGCTGGAAGGAGTAACGAAGTTATTTCGGTCACGGTGTCGGAGTTAATTCATTCAGTTTGAAAAATTTTTAAGCTCTTACGATTTCAATAAAAATAGAATCATCTTTTGTCGATTCACTGTTTTCAAGGATTTGAGAAACGATACATTGAAATCATTTTTTATCGTTTATTTTCTAGAGTAAATGAAACTAGGCCAAATGAATTAGTAGTTATCGAGAAGCTAAAATGGTTTTTTTATACATAGTGTTGAGTGCAATGCATTTGTTTTAAAATATGTAGACCTATTTGAATGTAAGAATTTGTATAAAGTTGAGTAAATGTTGTTTTTACATAGATCCACATGATTTTAGTTCGTTTTTTATTGTTTTAGGTTCGGGCAAGATCAACTTCGATGGTTTCTGCAACATCGCGTCCCACTTCTTAGAAGAAGAGGATGCTGAAGCCATGCAGCAAGAACTGAAAGAAGCTTTCAGGTATAATCATGCTTTAATAAAAATGCGAAAGTTTAGATTGGTGTTTGTTCGATTTTGTAGCCTAAACGGCTGAACGGATCTCGATGAAATTTGGCATAGATGTAGATGATAGTCTGGAAGAACACATAGGCTACTGACTTTTGTTTTATTTAATCCCACGAGGACGGAGTAACGGGTGAAAGCTAGTATGTTATAATTTATACGAAATGCCTATGTTTACAGATTATACGACCGTGAAGGTAACGGCTACATCACCACGTCGACGCTCAAGGAGATCCTGGCGGCGCTGGACGACAAACTCAGCAACGCAGACCTCGACGGAATCATCGCTGAGATTGACACTGACGGCTCCGGAACTGTTGACTTCGATGGTTAGTTACTTTTATATTATTGTTCTATTAATTAACGGATGGTATAGAGAGAATGGTGTTAGTTGTTTGGGATCAACTGAAAAACTGTGAAAATGTTATCAATTAGTAAGTTGATTGGTGAACCAAAAAATTAATCATTTATTTAATAATTTTTGCACAAATATTACAATAGATGTACTAAAACTAAGCTACTACAAAATTTGCGCAAGGCCACTCTTAAGCTATAAGCAATATCTTACAGGCAACCCAGTGGTTTTAAGTTAGTTTAAAATAATATTTTATCAAAGTGTTTTAGGCATTTAAAATTAAAGTTGAGATTCTCATATTTAATTAAATAAGTCTTTATTACTTATATTTGGATGTTATAGAGATGTTCCAAATATTTTGTTTCGCTAATAACTTCAATTAATGTAAATATTTACATGATTTTTTTTCTCTTTTTACAGAATTCATGGAGATGATGACTGGCGATTAAAAATATAAATTTTATACACATATAGCAGATATAATTAGAATATATTTTACATTCTATTAAGGAGTTGCAAAACTTCGTTGTAAGTACAAATCGGATGCGGTATTAGCATGGTTGTAAGCACATTGTAGACACATGTTTTATCTATCTTATAGATAGATATTAGTTTGATAACTTAATTGTTGTGATATTCATTTAAGTTTTCGTTCGTAGAAATTATTTAATCCAATAATTTTCATAGAACGCTAAATATTTAAACAATTTTATGCTAATATTTATAACGCATTGTATGTATTACGAATCTGAAAGTATTCTATAAAATTACAATAATATAAAGAAAACTGTTATTTTATTTAACTCTAATAATACCTTTTAGTTTTTTTTTATTAGATTTCTATCGTTGTTTGTGAGTTATTCCGTTTCCTGTTTCTTGGTGACGTGACTATCTGTGATGTTTGAACCCTTATAAAATATAATAGCAATGATACGAACACTGGTTATTATTTAAAAACAAAATATGTAAATATTGAATTATGGTGTACTTATGTTTTGGTATATGCGAGAATATGACGTTTTATTATGCTATACGACCAATTACTACTGGACCAAAATTAGACGTGTTCCTCACAAGGGTCACAATTGGAAAATTGACCAATTTTGTACTGCTTCCTCGGTTACGTGTACAGCTAGCAACAATCACCTTTTTTCTTTCTTTATATTATTTATGATTGCATCGAAGCGTTTAAAGAAAGGTTTTGATAAGTCTTTTAATCTACCTATTGATTTTTATAAGTATGCTCTCCTAAACCACTGGTCATATATGTGTTGATTTTTTCAGTTTCTATATTATCTTATTACTAAAAAATCGTATTTCTTTTGGTTATTCCTGTTTTAAGGCTTTCCATAGACGTTTAGGTACTATGATGTTTGTGAATTCAAGGTTAGTTATGTTCGTAAAAAAACTATTTTGTTCTCGGTTGTACAAAGAACATTATACCTATTAAACTGACCTCAGCAGCTCAAGTGGGCTAAGAGAATCAGATATGAAACTGCATAACTCCTGTGCTATTCACTATATTAAGTCAGTGAGCTACCAAAATGTTGTTACGTTTCATACTTGTGATGTTTTTGTGGCTGGTTGTATTGACAACTGTTAATACTTTACCTTTCGACGAATTCAAAAAGTATATTCATGAAGGAGGTATGTTAGAAAGTAATTTTTAATTGAATAAATAGTTTTTTTTTTTATATTATAAAGTGGAAAACGAGCAAGCGGCCACCTGAATCCGTCAAAATGGCGAAGCGACCACAGCCCATAGACATTCGCAATAGCGGATGCGTTGCCTACCCTTAATAGACGGAGGAGGAGACGCACATAAAGAGGATATCTCCTCTTCCTATGCGTCTCCTCCACCGTCAAATCCACTTTCCCTTCCCATCCTATTCTTATGAGAAAAAGAGTGGGAAGGAGTGGAGGAGTGGGAAGTAGCAGCCTTACAAATAAACGCGGTGTAAAGTTACGCTTAGCAAAGTTTATTCCTAAGTTTAACTTTATACTGCGTTTATTTGTAAGGATGTGACTACTTAGAAAATATAAAACACAATAAATCAGAAGTTTTTACTTAACTGCTTTTTGTAACAAAAAATAAATTGTATGATGAACATATTCTTAAACTTTTTTGCCTTTACTCTGAAGTGTAGTTATGTTCGAAAGCTAGTTTATCTGTTGAGAGAGGTACCTTATAATAATCCTTTTTCAATATTTTTTATTGAATTCCGCTTTTGTTTACAAACATACATGATGTTATTTGAATACATACTTGTATTTCTAGATTTAGGTTTTGATGATGAAAAGTTTTTAATGCAAATAGTTCCAGGAAATAACAATCCTTCTCACAAATATGATAAGAACGATGAAGTACAATTATCAGATATTGTGGATCAGGTAAGCTTAATTTAAAGTATTATAAAAGCCATTAAACTATAATGGACCAAAAAAATAAATGCAAATCAAAATATAACTTTTTAAATATCAAAAATTCTTTCAAAATATATGTCAATAAAATAACTTATCTGAATATGATTTGCGAAATTCTGTGATTATCAAAACACTGATGCTATTTCAAACTAGAATTACAACTATTTTAAACTTTTATTGTCATACAAACCTAGAGTAAAAGAAATTAATAAACCATGTTATTTACAGAATAATGAACATTACCAATTATTTATGAAATACGTTGAAAAAGGTTTCACATCTAAAGGCTTAACATTTACAATTTATGACGACAATTTAAGAAACGCCTCAATAGCATTATTTAGATTACTGCAAAGTGTCGAAATCGGGGAATTGCAGCGAATATCAGCGTGGGCAAGAAACAACGTTAACAAAGATCTACTAACATATGCATTAAAACTTACTGCCGTTTTCTCGGACAAAAGTAAATTAATAAACGCGTTTGAATATGAACCACCTTATATTACGAAGCCTAATTACTTTATAAATGGTGAAACAATCAGAAAGGCGATGCAAGTAATAATAGACAACGGACAATTTAATAATCAAGAAGGGGAAGTAAACCAAATTTACAAAATTGGTGACATCATAGCTATAAATACTAACTACTCTGGTTGGAATCTAGCAAGCAATGGATGTCACGAAGAACTTAACTATTTTAGAGAAGATATTGGTTTAAACAGTTATTATTCCGGAATACAATTGCTACATCCATTTTGGATGTCGAATAATGAGCTGGAAGAAATAAATCCGAAGCATGCTGAATATTATTATTACGTACATAAACAATTAATGGCCAGATACAATTTGGAAAAGGAATATTTGAAATTCGAAAAAAATAAATCAATTGAGAAATGCTTTACAGATTACAACCCGTATCTTAACTATGATAACGGACTGCCATTTCCTATTAGATCTTCAACTCTCAAAGATTGGAATGAAGAACAAGCAAGAATTAAATCAATTGATATTGCTATTAGAGAATGTATTTCTAGAAGAGTCATTTTTATGGTAAGCCAAACATGTTAAGATATCTTTAAATATTCATTATCAGAAATCTTTTGTACCAGTGACTACATTACTTAACTTAAAGACAAACATAAAATGCGTTAACGTTAATAGGGGTACTTATTGTTTACTGTTATTGTGGAAATTTATTTTTTCGTCATGACTAAAGTGTCATATCATAGGAAACTAGTGTTTTAGAACAAATTTCTGGCTTCAGGGTAGTTATAGATAGCATTTTTTATTTCAGGACAATGGCACAAAAATATCCATGACCGAAGACAACTATATTGATCTTTTAGCAAAAATATTACGAGCAAATCTAGATGGGGTAAAGTCGGCTAAATTTATCAGATCATTTTTCGGTTACGGAGGTAATACGTATCCATTGGACAGGTAAGAAAAATAATTGTCATTCTACATAGTTTATCTTATTTCTTATTTAAAAAAAAAATCAAAAATTTGTATGGATTATATGTATTGTAAAGTGTTTATCAGAAGGTATATCCAAAACGGTTGAAAGGATCTCCATGAAATTTGGCATAGATATAGAGCAAAATCTTACTAAGTTCTTTTACAATTCCTTTGAACGAAAACAGTAGTCTGATAATTATTACGTGTAGTAGTATAGATGAGTAGCACTAAGTAATAGGAACAACAAACTTTGTAAATAATAATTTCCGAATTCTGTTTCAGCTACAATCCAGCACCATCCGTATTACATCACCCTGAAACATCTTTGAGAGATCCTGTTTATTGGTACTTGCTACAAAATCTTTTGAATTATTTCAATGAATTTGAAAGGACATTGGAACCTTACGATATATCAAAGTATGAATACGATGATGTGAAAATAATCGATGCAAGGATTCCTAAAATAACAACATACTTCTCTTACTACCAATTAATCTTAAATAAAGGAATAAAGAATATTGATCCAATGAAGATTCCATACGCAATTACAGCGAGACTAAAGCGATTGAACCACGTCAACTTTGATATTAATTTTACAGTGGAATCAAAAACCGAATCACCAGTTGTTGTCAGACTATTTTTAGGACCACAATGCTTTGAAGAGAACTGCTGGGTTTTATTCTCGAATTTCTTTGAACTAGACTGTTTCTCTTACCAGTTCCAAAATGGAATAAACAATATTGTTTGGTCCACCAATGAGCGATTTTCAAAATTCTCTTATGAGAATTATTATAACATGGAAGAGCAATCAAATGAGATAAATAGATATAATTTGTTTAAATTTCCTGCAAGTTTAGTTATTCCTAAAGGATTGGAACTTGGACTGAATTTAACACTCTTTGTAATAATAACTCCAAAGGAGGATGTTTTTAATATCGACATGCCTAATGATTATTATGTAAATTATCGGAAACTAATGCCCGAAGAATTCGATAGTAAACCATTAGGATTCCCATTTCATAGGGAAGGAGCTAATTTTAAGCCTTTTGCGAATAACTATAGATTTTTTAACATCACCGTGTTTCATAAAAAGAGAACTGCTGATGCTAACGGATATTTTTCCAAACATTTGAATTGAAATTTGAGAGAAAAAGTTATAATTGAAATGTATAAATATAGTTAAGATAAAATGTGCTTATATGTTTAGAAATATTTGTTGAATACATCTATTAAATATCTTTTGTTTTTTACAATTTGATTGAATTCCTTAATTTGAATAATAAGTTGGCGCTTAAGATCGTTTTGGGTTGAAAATAAAATAAATAAATTGCTAATAATATTCAACTTTAATTATCAATGCGTAAATAAAAACAATAAGTATAAATATCAGACGTTGGTCATACAGAAAAAAATAATTTTATCTTCTTAAAATTTAGTGTACGTGGATTTGGGACCAACATAGTAGGGGTAATTAGACTGGTAAGGATATATTTCATCTTCATGGTAAACAAACACATCCTTGAAGTACATGTTGGGCTGTACGAAGTAGATGTCGTTCACTGGACGATCCAACGGGTAACCGAACGGTTTGTTGTCAACAATAAAGCTTTCAAGAGGCTCAGTCGTGCTCACTTTGCCATTGAATGGATAAACTACTACGAATAATTGGTAGGGGAAACCTCCCTTTGTTCCCTTAGGTAGCATCAATCTTGATGGCATAAAGTCTGCTTCCGTTGACATATGAGTGGGCACCTTGCCTTGCTCAAGAAGTTTCCAGATTTCTGCAGTTGGTACTGAATCTTCTTTGTAGAACAAGAAGTCGGTTGAGCTGCGATCGATCTTGTTCTGTCCTACTGTCAGTTTGTGAACAAACCAGTCTAGCTCGACGAAGTTCATCCAGTTATCTTCCAATGTCAACGGGAAACCTTCACCGTTGTATTTAGGCCCAAGGAAGACCTTTACTACAGCATCTCCTTCAACGTCAGATTTTACATTGACCGTTACTGTGAATGGCCTGTGGTTGATACGTGGCTGACGTACTTTGTAGGGTGTGAATTTGTAAGTCTTCAGTTGCTCTGGTGTAAAGAACACGGCGTTTGTTACATCGAAGTCAAAGTATTCGAAATATGTGAGGAGCTTGTCAACCTTGACGTCAGTAACCTTAACGCCGACATAGTGGAGCAGTTCCTGTGTGTACGGTGCGAGGTACTCCTTGTACTGAATGAAGTACTTAAGAATCCTGCTGTAGAGTTGGTAGAAGACAGGATCACGCAGCGATGTTTGGTAAAAGTCGAGGACATTAGGAATGTAGCTATACCTGTAAAAAAACATGAATTAAAACAAGTACTTTTTGCAATACTGACGTACAAACGAAATCGTTAACTTTCGCGGATAAAATAACGAAATAATATAAAAAGGTTGCTGGGTTGTATGTCTATACATTTATGGCAGAGCTCTTCATCCTACATCCTTCTTTAAAAAAGTCTATGAGCATCATGGAAAAATCGTAGGAACTGTCTTTAATTGTTACCATTGATAATAGTACATACTTGTCGGCAGTCTCTGGAGAAGCACCCAATAGACGTCTGGCAGTAATTTCATATGACCGGTGATAGTTCCTTGGTGTGACTTTCTCGTATAAGTCGACATTGGATTGCCAGTAGTTGCCAACAAAGTTAACAGATTTTGAATTGCTGAAATCAACTTCTTGGTTGTACTGTAAGGAAAGAAATCATTGTTATTTTTAATTGAATACTAACATTTTAATTTTTTGCATATAGTAAGATATAATACTTACAGCCTTAAAGCGGCCTCTCTCCAGGTACTGCAAGAACGTCGTTTCGTAGGTGTTGAGGAACTGTAATTCTTGAACATTGCCTTCGTATGGAATTTGGTAATCAGCATGTCTTTGAATGAACGGATAGTAGTACGTTAAGAATGGAATATAGCCAGATTTGATAGGTTTGTTCCAAGAGAATTCAGGAATTTCCCCTAATCCATTGCTCAGACGCTCCAAATAGTATCGAGCGATCAATTGTTTGTAGAAGTAATAGTATGCTTCTCCACGACGGTCTTTCCAAACGGTGAAAACGTCACCTTCGAGCCAGAAGGGGAAGAACGAGTGGAAGTAATAGTAGTAAGAGTTTAATCCGATATCTTCTGTGAAGTACGATAACTTGTACTCCTTGTCACCATAAGCCCAGTAATTAGAATAGTTAGTGTAGTAGACATAGTAGTTGTTTTCCAAAGTGATACCATATTCAGAAGCAAAATCAGGATTGGAGATTCCGTCTTGCATTTTAGTGCGGTACATTCTGTATAAGACATCAGAGTTGACGAAGAACTCAGGGTAAAGTTCATAGGGAGCGGGCAAGACTATGCCTTTAGTGTCTGACCGGTGGATAATAGCAATGTAGTATGCGTACAAGAATTGACCCTCGTTAAGGAACACACGGGCATAAGCCGCAGTTTTGTAGAAAGTCTCGAAATCTTTGGCATAGTAGAAAAGATGGAAGAGAGCAATCGCTTCGTCTCTCTGTTTTTCATAGAAAATAGAGAAGACGTGATTTCTTGGCAGGAAACCATGTTTGTACAACACTAAGAAGTCTTCAACGGCCTTTTTGTTCTGAAAATTAAGGAATAAGATATAGACTTAATCAAAGACTTAATAGGTGCGAATTGCAAATCAATTATTATAAAACAGCTAATGCTTACGGTGTAATTTTCGATGTTAGCTTCAATGCTCCATTCTGTTGCAATTTTGTAGTACTCAGCATCCTTGCTAATTTGAGATGGTGCGAAGAAAAGATTAAATATTTTCTTCTGTTTAGTGACGAATTCGGCATCCACTGAAAATTGTTTTTAGTACTTTAATATTTATGACTAGTTTTCGCTAGTTAAAAAAAAAACAAAAGTATGTAGTCTATATGTTTTTCCGAGATATCTTCTACAACTACGCCGAATTTTCATCGAGATCCGTTCAGCAGTTTAGGCTACAAACTGTTACAAACATGCATCCATCCATCTAAACTTATGCATTTATAATGTAGTAAGATTTAATAAATTCAATGATATCCAACCATATACAAATTATTATTCAGCAACATTTTTTAATGAATATTTTAATATAACTTCCAAACTACAGCTACGTAAGATAACTAACCTTCAATTTACTTTTAACTATTATATTTAGGAATCCAAAATGACTATATAGTTACTAAAGTGTGTGATAGATTACATTACTTTTATATTGATCATGAGGCCCATTTGAGGATAAATTAATTGCAATATAAGTCATAGTAAGAAAAAGTGTTTAGTGGGAACTAATATGTGACTATCCACCACTCCATATACATCAACATTAACAAGTTATCGGTTATAATGTTCCTCAATACGGCGAAAGAGAACTAAATTCGCGAAATCATAACAACTGGTCAATAATTTTATATTTTATGTAATTAGTGGATAATAATGATGATATAGAATTTAGTAAAAGCATAGAAATTATATTTAAAATATATACCATTTTTAGTCTTGAAGTTGACGACTTTCGGAGGAACGGCTCCTGACATCGCCAGGGCCACTAGCCCTGCAAGCACCAAGAGCGTCTTCATCGTTGCGTTCTCAGCGAAAACTGTGTCTTCTCGATCAATCGCTCCAGCTTTTATACAATACCCGTATTTTTGTTATCGCCTTCTGAAATGCAGCATGATCTTGTTGATAGGATGTTTTTAAATTTCGTTGCCGTGGTTTATCATTTCACCTTTCACCCTTACCTCATTAGTATCTGTTTCGGCAGGTCCGTTAAAAACAAACGTGATCGCTTTGTTTACAATAACGATTATCAGATATCGATGTTTGCAAAACTTTTCCATTTTGATAAAACATCTTTCGTGGACAGATTAAATATTGATATATTTTCCGTCATAATTGGGACAATACTTTACTGAATTAGGTATCATCGATGGATCGGTAGTTTAAAATGAGGGCATTTTCAGATTCAAGGGGTCAAAGTGAATCGTAATACATTTTTAGACGTACAAAATTATTGTCAGGAGACAATAATTTCAGAAGAACATGTCTTTGTCTGAAAATTCTGTCAATCGCCAAGTAGTTCTGCCCTTCACTTTATTTATTTTTTTTTTTTTTTTTATAACAAAGGGGGGCAAACGAGCGGCGAGAACACCAAGGTGGTCAACGACGCCCATGGACATCCGCAACACCAGAGGAACTACAGATGCGTTGCCGGCCTTTGAGGAAAAGATATGCTCGCTTCTTGAAGGACCCTAAGTCGTATTGGTTTGGAAATACCGCCGAGGACAGACCGATCCACAACGCGGCTGTGCGGGGCAGAAAGTTCCGCGAAAACCGCACGGTTGTGGAATGCCAGCCATCAACATGGTGAGGATGGTACCTGGCGGTCTGTCGTGTCGTCCGATGACGAAACTCGGCGGCAGGTATCGTTCCAAACAACTCCTCGGAACACTCCCCGTGGTAAATGCGGTAAAAAATGCAGAGGGAACTGACGTCCCTCCGCAAGGCCAGAGGATCTAGCCGATCGGTAAGAGCTCGGTCGTTGACGATTCGAGTCGCTCTCCGTTGTATGCGGTCAAATAGAAAAAGCTGGTATTGGGGTGCTCCCGCCCAGAGGTGCGAGCAGTACTCCATGTGGGGCCGAACTTGCGCCTTATAGAGTTGAAGGCGGTGGCCCGACTGGAAATACTGTTTCGCCCTACTGAGCACGCCCAGCTTTTTGGAAGCCAGCTTAGCCTTGTCTTCCAAATGACCGCGAAACTGAACGTCACTCGATATGTCAACGCCGAGAATACCGATACTGGCTGAGGCAACCAGGGGAGTGTTCTGAAACCGGAGATTGACGACGAAGGGATCTTTTTTAGCGGTAATGGCGCATACTTGTGTCTTTTTAGGATTGAAATCGACAAGATTTTGTCGACCCCAATCCGAGACTTCACCCAAAAGGGTCTCCAGCTCAGACACAAGTTTGTTCCGGTTTTCATCGGCAGTGGCCCGAGAAACATTAGCGCGGGCCGTGTACAGTGCATCACCGGTGCTATCGTCTGCATAACAATGGATGCTGCGTATTCGCAGCATGTCATTGATATGCAGAAGAAACAGGGTGGGCGACAGTACACAGCCCTGTGGGACTCCAGCGTTGATTGGTTTCGGGTCAGAGCATGCACCGTCGACAACGACCTTGATGCTCCGACCCTCCAAAAAGCTGGAAATCCAAGCGCAAAGTTTCTCGGGCAGCCCGTAGGAAGGCAACTTCGAGAGAAGCGCTTTGTGCCACACCCGATCAAAGGCTTTGGCCACGTCCAAGCTAACAGCCAGGGCCTCCCCCTTGCCCTCGATAGCCTCCGACCATCTATGCGTGAGATACGCTAGAAGATCACCAGCTGATCGACGCTTACGGAAACCGTATTGACGATCGCTGATCAGCTGGTGCTCTTCGAGGTACCTCATGAGTTGGCAATTGATGGTCGTTTCCATAACTTTCGAAAACAAGGGGGTAATGGCAATCGGCCTGTAGTTGGACGGATCCGAGCTGTCGCCTTTCTTAGGGATCGGGTGTATAACGGCAATCTTCCAAGACTTCGGGACGGTGCCGATGGAGTACAGGAACCGGAACAGGCGCGTTAAAACCGGTGCCAACTCAGGAGCGCAAGACCTAAGCACAATGGGAGGAATCCCGTCTGGCCCACTGGACTTATTGACGTCGAGAGATTGCAGCGCTATTCGCACTGATCTCTGACGAAACTGGATTTCCGGCATAACGGTGTCGCCGCAAGGGATTTTCGGCGGCGAGGCACCTTTGTCCTCCAGAGTCGAGTTAGACGCGAAAAGAGAGCCCAAGAGATCGGCTTTCTCTTTTGCGGTATGGGCCAACGAGTTATCCCCCCTGCGCAAAGATGGTAGAGACGGCTTACAGAAATTCCCCTGGACAGCCTTGGCGAGAGACCAGAACGCACGAGTCCCAGAGGGAAGGCGCACTAGTCTCTCACCAATGCTGGCCACGTGTTCTGACTTTGCCTTGGCAATCACTCTTTTGAAAGACCTGGAGGCAGAGTTGTACTTCTTTTTGAGAAGGCTGGTGTTTACATCCCTAGCCGCTGACGCCTCAGCCCAGGTCCGGTAGCAATCCTGCTTGTAGCGCGCAGCTAATTTGCAGGATCGACCAAACCAGGGCCGAGAACTGCCCCCGATGGGCACAACAGATGACGGAATAAAGAGTTCCATCCCCTGAAGCACCACCTCGGCGACAGAATTGGCAACGGCATCGGGATCATCCAGCTTGAAGCAAACTTGCCCCCATGGGTAGGATGCAAAGAAAGACCGCATCCTATCCCAGTCTGCTGACCTGTAGTGCCACACTCGGCGATGGCCATTCGGTTTGAACCGTGGGCGGCGCGAGAGAGGCACTGTGGTCCGGATCAGGCAGTGGTCCGACGAACCCAGGGGGGCGTCGACGGAAACCAAATAGCTGTCCGGATGAGAGGTCAGCAGAAGGTCCAACAGGGAAGGTGTATGATCTTCCACATCTGGGATTCGCGTTGGCGAGGTAACAGTTGCGTCAGATCATAGGACAAGGCAAAGTTGTGCACAGATCTCCCCGCGTAGTCGGTGGTTCTAGAGCAGAGCCATTCGGCATGGTGGGCGTTGAAATCGCCTAGGACCACGATTTCAGCAGAGGGGATCTGTGCCAGAACGGAATCTGTAGCCGTCTGAACTTGCTCCATGAGTCGGTCAATTTCGGCATTACCGCTATGGGACCTATAGAGGCACGCGTAGACTCGCGGATGGACATCGCCATCTACGCGCAGCCACAATAGCGATAGGTCCCTACCTTCAAGAAGGCTGAGGCGACGAGAACAGATATCCTCTCTAACGTACACGCATACCCCAGCCCGGGGCAAAAAGGAGTGCTCCAATTTGTATCCGGGGCAGGATAGATACGAAGTGTCCGCCGGAGAGGATATCTGCGTCTCGGTTAGAAATAGCAAGGCCGGCTTCGCCGTCTGAAGGTGGTAGTGGACGGCCTCTAAGTTGGAATGGAGTCCCTGATGTTGCAGACATCCACAGCGTGGGTGGCAGGGGTTGCTGTGAGAGCCTTGCTGCGTTTGCCTCGGCCTTTATAAGCGAGCGGAATTGTGCCCACCCCAGAATACGCAGGGCAGCCCGCGCGCCTACCCCCAGACTCCGAGCGGGAGTCCAAGCGTAAACGCGCGGAGGGGGATTCTCCAGTACCGGTGGTATTGGTACCCCCCTGGGGTACTTCATCTTCCAATCCCGGTGCCATGCTGTATAAAGGGGGGGGGTTGGGCCTCCGGCACCACACTCATCAGACGAAACGCGGAATTACTTCCACTTCACGTCTGTCTTCTGTGTTAGGGGATACGTTTTAAAATATTTTAAGTGCTTGTCTATAGTTACAGAGTTATTTGCACAAAACGCTATGATACACATTATCTTTCATGAGCGTCGATAGCGCAGGGGTTAAACATATTGTTATTTACGAATCCTGGTACGAATCTCGCCGCATACGAATGCAATTATCGTTTTTCATACAACTTATTGCACGGATATGCGGTGAAGAAAAACGTCGTGGTATAACGTGATGTTTGGGGGGAATTTGCAATATGTGTGATGTCAACCAATCCGCAATGGGAAAGTATGGTTGACTAAGGCCTTCAACTATACTAATATAATAAAGCGTAAACACACACTACTTTGTGGCGTAGGATGTCAGCAATCACAGCATGTTTTTAAATATTTTTTCTTGAATAAAAAGCCGTACACGTACGACACGATTTAGGCTATATATTTTCACGTTATTATACTTAGGGACAAATAAATTGAAAAAAAAAACTTCATGTGGGAAAGGAACCATAAACTACAAGCTGCCAACATTAAGGAAGCAAGGTTATTATGGTAACGGTCATTTTGACATTTGCAATTGAGTATTTCACAAATGTAAAGAATATAATAAAGTTTTTATAATTACATGCGGATGAAGCCGCACGGGAACAGTTAGTTCTTAATGTAGTGTAAACTCCGACGATCATAGATGGGAACGTACAGTGACATGACAATTTCTAAATAGAAGCGCAAAACACTCTCCGTTTAACATTTAGACGTTTTAATTGCATCACTAAGTGGACTAAAATTCATAAAAAAATAAATGGATTATATATATTTTTAAAGGGTAAGGTAACTTTATTACATGTTTACCCCATTTGAGTTTACTAATCACCTAATTACATTTCTTCCAACTATCAAACCTGATAACCTTTAATTCTACCTTTGCCATTTTATCACTGTTTATGTTTGTATAAGAAAAATATTATTATAATTTTTCGATACATAAATGATAATATTGATCTCCAACGAATTAAGTAGGCAAAGTCTTTTCAATGTCACATTTACTTTGGGCGTCGATTATTACCTTGGTATTGTCGCTGCTTGTTTGCCTCTTCTCTTAAGGGAAAAAATGTTAGTAAATTATGTGACTTCAAAACTATGGTTAAAAAGTCCTACAAAATTCTACTGTCGGACGTATACCGTCCAGATTCATGAAATACTCTAGAAGGGCGATATCAAGAGCATCAAAAACCGACGTACATGACGTAGTAAATCTAAAAAGAGCGAGAGATGTTGGGACCACGTCATTTTGTGGTCCGTGGTCTCTACCTCCCCTCTGACTTACTGACGCCCGATATGTTGCTGCTGTTGTAAGTTTTATGCAATTTACTCTATACCGACGTGTGATTTAAATTCGCGTATTTTTTGCGTAACTGATAGGAGCGTAACCATGTCACCTACGCTTAAATCCTAATTCGAGAGAATTTATATCATTTTGGTTGCACGACCTGCTGTTTTGCATCTCTGCATTGGCATGGAAGCATTTAAAATTTTCACCTGCATTTAACAGTATATGTTTACAAAAATTAATTAAAGTTCGATTGTTAACAAATAGTAAAATGTGAATTAAACTGAAGATAAACCACAGACATTCAAGTCATCACAATAAGGATGCTTATACTTTGTAGTAAGCAGCTGATGCAATATTTTTATTTTATTAAATAAGCCTACAATACTACAATATTTTCGTAAAATATTTTGATAAAAATACTATTACTACGTTTACTACACCTTATTTAATCATATCATTCAACTTTCTAGCTTTATTATACTTTGTGACTATGTTTATAAACTTCTGTTTACATTGTCTCTACCAAACCAGATGCAGTAATTTATGCAACGTACTCGTATATAGTGACATGATCAACACAGTGATGACTGAGATGACGTATGATAGAGTTATGTGGTGGACAAGAACCTGTTGCGCCGACTCTACGGGAGTAGGATAGAGTGTAGCAGTGGTAGAACCTGCTTTAACATCTTCGCACGAATGGGCCGGCTCGCCCGGTGTAATACCACGACCACACAGAAAACAGGCGTAAAGTGGAAACAATTCCGTGTTTCGTCTGATGAGTGTGGTGCCGGAGGACTGATTTTAGTCCCTTTCCCTTTCCACCCTTTTCTTAAGACGAAAGGATTTGACGGTCGAGGAGATGCATAGGAAGGGGAAATATCCTTTTTATGTGCGGCTCCTCCTCCGTCAATTAATGGTAGGCAACGCATCTGCAATTGCGGATGTTTATGGGCAGCGGTCGCTTTCCATTTCGGTGGATTCAGGTGGCCGCTTGCTCGTTTGCCACCTTATATTATAAAAAAAAAAAGGATAAAGAGGAAGATGATAATAGTGATGAATGATAATGATAATAGTAGTTGGGCTAATTTAATAGCTCACAATCACATTGTGACGATTTAATGTTATTAAAAGTTTCTTAGTGAGGTGTCATGGTTAAATCCATCGATTAAAGTGTATGAATCGATACTCGATATAGACATCTACAAATGCACCTAGAAACACAGCATCCGTAATTGAGTTTATAGGACTTTTATCGATATTTAAAAATGTAATCTTTTCAATATTATCAGTTTAAAATTAAAAGGGTAAGTTGTAAGTCCCTTATTCACTTTTTGCTACATTTTTGTAATATTTTCAAGTAATTCAAGTTACCGTAATAGAAAAATTACTATGAAGAAAAGATCATTTTAACTTACTCATTTATTATTATAAGTAAATAAAATAAAACAGTTTAATAATAATAATAATTCCGAGCTGACATCTATCTTTTCGTTGGTTACACAAAACAGCACACGTCATCCATGATGCATTAGTTTAGTGTCCGTAAACTAGATGGCGGACTTTGGTTATAAGAAGCGTAAATTCATCATGTTCACGAAGTATGCTATTTTCGATTTTTTTTATCAATGTAATCTTTGCATACAAAAACATTTTTAGAATATGTACATTTGTTAGTTATCCAAATTAGATGACCTCCTTTTTTGAGAAAAAAAAGCAAGTGTTTATGAATTTTCCTTTTAGTACCAAAAGAAAATTATAGATGGCGCAACAGTACAATGATTAGGATATCCAGATTTGTTGCGATTAGATTTCTCACGCATGAATATTTGAGAAATACCATGGAAATAAACTAATTAAGAAGGCTTAACGGCTTCAAGAGTACGAAGCGTCCATCTTTTTATCCGTTTTATGTCATATTCTTGTAAATAACTATAGTTTGTCTATATAACGATAAATATTGAAGGGTTAAGTAAAATCGGGTATGGTTTTTATCGATTTGTATTATGATAGTAGTTGTAATCGATAGATCCAAATTTTTACTTTTTGCATAAAATAAAAATCACTATTTTTTACATAACGAGATACTGAACAAGTACAAAGGTTAAAAGTTACGTACCACTGATACGATGCATAATCTTTTTTTTTATATCATAAGGTGGCAAAGAGCGAGCGAGTACCTGAATTCGCCGAGAAAGCGAAGCGATCGCTGCCCATATACATCCGCAATTGCAGAATCGTTGCCTACCCTTAATCAACAGAGAGGGAGACGCACCTCCTATGCGTCTATTCCACTTTCCGTTCCCATCCTTTCCGTTTATGAAAATGGTGGGAAAGGAAAGGGACTTAAATTAGGCCTCCGGCATCACACTCATCAGACGAAACGCGGTATTGCTTCCACTTCACGCCTGTTTTCTGTGTGGTTTCTGTTATTATTATTGTCAATTAGAAATGCTTTCAAACGTTTACAGTTTTCATCAGTAGTAACATCATTTTGACAAAAAACAGCTAAGGGAATGCTAAGCTAAAAAAATCAAGGATATTTATTAAAAAGTCAAAAAAGTAACGTTAAAATACGCTTCTATATAAATTAATCTAAGTCTAATAGTCAATCTCATTAGTACAAGCGGTTCATCCTCAATGTATAAAATAATTAATCGAGTGGCGTATTAAAATTGGTAGAAAAAGGTTGAATGCTGTGACAAGGGCCAATATATCACTTGGCATCCTCGCCGCGCCGCCCGGCCGCGTCCGAAGTTTTGACGTATGAGTAATTTATTGGGTAAAAAAATAAATTACCGGATTGCCCACACATTTGTTGTGCTCAAGGTGGTTGATTCGGGTGCAACGCAAAAAATGATCAACGCCCGGAGCATCGTATTAACTCTACTTGCGTCTAAAACGACCCATATGACCACTCGCCCACCACATTATCAAAGTACGGAAAACGGCAATGTTATTCAAAAATAAATTCACAAGAACAAATCCAACAAATCTATTTGAAGGATAAAATCATACTAATATTATAAATGTGAAAGTTTACATGGATGGAGGGATGGATGGATCTTTGTTAGAGTTTGTAGCCTAAACGGCTGAACGGATTTCGATGAAATATTGTGGTGATGTAGAGGATAGTCTGGAAGAACACATAGGCTACTCGAGTCGCGGGCGAAACTTGTTGATTTATAAATTGTGTAGTTATGTCATAATTAGAATACTTTGAATATGCCAAAGAAAGGTATTTATAGTTCAATGAATAAAGAAGATTTAGTTTAACCTTAACAAAGTTCAGAAAAAATTGTTCTCTGATGATCTTTGACCACTACCAAAGTTATAATGCAAAGAGCAAATAAAACAGCAATTATAGTCAGCATATTTAAAATAAATCGTTTAAATAGTTAAGTATTTAAGTACTTCAGTAAGCAAAGTAACTTATTAAAATGATGTAGTCTCAGTATTAATGGCAGTGAATAATACTGACGAGGAATAATGCCCCGTTTAATATTCATATATTTGTTTTGGACGTCGTTTCGCTCTGACACTTAACCGATTGCTGTGTATTAATTATTCAATGCATGAGCTCGCATTCAATGAACTTTGCACTCGTCTCAACATAATTGTATGTTTATGTAAAAGTAATAAGATATGAAACAATTTATACTATCTATACTTCTATATCTATACTAATATAATAAAGCTTAAACACACACTTGTTTGTTGCATAAGATGTCAGCAATTATAGCATATTTTTGAATATTTTTTTTTAATAAAAAGCCCTCCACTTGCGTCACGCTTTAGGCTATATATTTTAACGCAATAAAACTTAGGGGGAAAATATTTTAGATAAAAACCCTAATGTGGGAAAGAGACCATAAGTCGCTGCCAACATCAAGGAAGCAAGGTTGCTATGGTTTGTCATCATGTCATGTCATTTTGACATTTGCAATTGGTAATTTTATAAATGTAAACAATAAAATAAACTTTTCACAAATTCAAGCGGATGAAGTCGCAAAGGAACAGCTAGTCTTTTGATAAAGGTAATTGTTGTGAAATTGTTATGAAAAATGTCAACTTGCTATATCTGATGTTAGACATGTTCTCAAGGAGTGGTTTATACAATACTAGTTGTTGGTCGCGACTTCGCCCGCGTCAGTTTAAAAAGTAATAGGCTATGTTACTCCCTGATAACGTAGCTTTTTAATGGTGAAAGAATTTTTGAAATCCATCTAAATTATCATATAACATTAGTAAGAAGTAAGATTTATTCTCTTACTGTGGTCTTAACTATGAGCAAGCTTTAGACTAGAAGTATACAATTACGTTTTACCTACATTATAGTGGTTTTCAAATATTTTTTATGTGAATTATATAAAACTTTCGGTAAGAAATTACTTTTACTTAACAGTTAAGTCTGAAAGGAAAGAGCGTTATCGGATAACACTGTTAATCCTTCTTTCGAAATAGGATTAAACAAATGACAACAAACAACGAACGTTTGACAAAATATTTTGTCAATTATTTGTCACAACTGGTGGTTGACTAATCCTTGTCTTGTTTTTGTTACTCTTTGTGTTTCGTACTATCAGGGTGGCGAAAATAAATATAAACGTCAACAACATCTTAAGAGCTCATCCGTTTATAAAGTGAGAATTTAATCGCAAAAACCCTTTTTGTGTTCAAGTATCGCTTTCTCTTTGATACACTTTTTTTTCACTTTCTTGTTTCGTAACAATAGAAAAATATTTTGTACCCTTGTAGTTTTCATTTAGGATTTGGTTTCTGTTTTTGTATTTAATAATACTACGTATATTAGTATTCTAAGATACTTCTTTACAATCAAATAAATGTTTCCTTACTTTAAAAAACTAGCAAGGTGTAGCTGTAAAAAATATTTCTTCGATATTCTTCCAAAAAAATCTTCAATATAAAAGAATTCCATCAGATTGGTGTTTAATTGACAAAAACTATTTCAAAGTTCGAATCGTGTCGACCACACATTAAGACTTCCCATAAAATCAACGGGAAACGTCCAAATCGATTGATCGTAAGACCGACCTTCGTGCTATATGACTATAACAATTCCAACTCGTTTATTACCTGAATTAAATATTATAAAGGAAAGAATCGCATACAGAGATTTTATAATAATAGATTTATTATGACATTCACACGGTCACTTCAGTATTATGAAAATCATATAAATGAAGTAACGTCGAAAGTTCGAGTCATATTGAATATTGATCACAATCGATTCACGGCTCGGCTTATCTGAGCAATGCTCAATATTATAATTAACTGACCCCGTGAACTTGAAGTCCGGTCACACTGTACTTGGTAACCGATGTTTCTAATTTGTTTCTTGTGATCCCTGTTCGGTTATCTATACTAATATTATAAACAGGAAATATTTGTATTTTTGTATGTATTCGATTCGCGTAAAAACTGGGCCGATTTTTAAAAATTATTTTACCATTAGAAAGGTAATTTATCTGTTAGTAACATTGGCTATATTTCTTAACTTCACGCGGACGAAATCGCGAGCAACAGCTAGTAATTTGTAAAGTAATTTATGCTTTGACTAGGTACAAATGAATATTGTGCGTTAATTTCGACTTGAAGTTTGTCATTTAACTAAATCAATGGTACGCTTGTTTACACTTATTATTAAAACAAGAAAAATTATCATGATTCATATTTATTTGTTATAAAACCACATTGTCATAAAAGTAAACATATTTTCTATTATTTCTACAACTCTATATGAACATGTATTGTTGGCAATTCTAATAAATTAATATCATCAATCGGTAACGTAAAGTTAAACTGCGGTTAGCGACGGTGATACTTGCCCGTGCTTGTGGAGCGCATCTCGCATCACACCTGTGGCATCAGACGCATCCCCCCCGCAGTCCTCCCTCGACACCCCTCCCCCGTCACCGCATCACACGAGCCGCCTCGCATTTTATACACTCTTATGAGAACCAAAAAATAAAAACCATGATGTAGAGTATCTGGATACGACATGGTATCGTGTTTAATGTTATGATAGTTTCAAATAATTATACAAACGATTAACATTTTGATGTTTTATGTACTTCATTATTACTTATTTCATAATATTAAAGAGGTCAAAAATATATATAACGAATGAAAATGGAAAAGTATGAGCTCAGAGTATAGAAAATTTTAGATACGAAAAAAGTTAAATTTCTAACTTATGTTATGTCGTAAGTATTTTAGAGACTTAGCTACATTTTCGTCCATTAAATTTATTAAAAGTAACCAATAAACAACAAAATATAAAGAAACATCTAGCCATGGTGATCTTTGTAACCATCCAGTAATAATGGCCTTTTCAGATTTTATTGATTTGAAATATCTAATCCGCTGATTGATTTCTTTATTGCCGGCCAATGCTTCGGAGTTATATTTTGTTGATCCTATTGACGCTTGTCTGGCTATTAATAGAGTTAATTGCTGCATAATTGATGATATTCACGCGTCTATAAGACTTGTTTTACCACCTAATTAAGTCCTGTGGGAATTGCTTCGATTAAACTCTGCTTGATTTTTTATATTCACAAGATAAAGCTCTTTTCAGTATTTGCCTTCAGTCAACAAAGCTAGTCCGATAATAAACATATGATAGCTTTTTCTGTACCCTAGTTAAAAGTAAGTTATATTACTGACACACTCAATTATTAATGAGTTTATGATATATAATGGTTTTATACTAAACCTTTAAATGTAGGTCATTCTTAGTGAAGAATTACCAACTGTGAGTTTGATAGTTGATTATCTGAGTCGCTGTAATTATTAAATTGCTTTTCTTTCAACCAACTTAATGTTAATCGTTTTTAAAGCTTGTTGTCTTTTAATCTAGAGTACATATTAAAAACTGTTTACTTAGGATTATGAATGGCTTCGTTTATCGTCATCTTTATATTCATATTTTGTATTAAACCAAACATCGTTATTCTTTCTTAAATTTTAATATTTTTAAAGCCGTCTTTGATGTTTGAAAATGTATTTTTTGAGGTGTTCATTTTTCTCTAAAACATTAATACCTAAAGACTATGAATATAATTTCATTTATTAAATTGAACTCTTATATACTGTAAAATAACTTCAAATAAATATTGAAATTTCTTTTAAAAATCATAAAACACATACAATGTTCGACTCGTAAATTCACACAAATTTCCGCATTAGATATAAGAAACGCCGACCTTTAAACGGCCCTCTGTTTTGTACAATGTATGTAGAGAATTTAGTCAGCAGCCCCTCGGCTCGACGTACTCGTAAAATGTTCACAAACGTGAACAAAGACATCAATTGGTTCACATTTCATCTTAAATTATACATGTTTACTCATGTACACGGATATTCTCGTCGTTTACAGAGGATCATTCCAGAACATTCTTTCTTAAGGGCTTATTCAAGGCACGAATTTTACATTCCGCGAACCACGCCTAAGTTATTGCCAAAGCGAGGCTTTACCGAATTTATACTTACCGTCCGTGAAGTTTCACAAGAATTGTAGTAAAATTTTATTTACCAATGAAACTGTGTGAATGTACTATTTTTTTATCGAAGAAAGTGTAAGATTAATCGGTCGACGTTTAGTTTTTTAAAAGTGCGATTACCAACGGATGTTAACACCCGATCCCTGACTTGGGAATTGGCAACGATGTCATTCATCCGTGAACAATCAATTTACGAAGCGTTTCGATCGGGTCAAAAATCAAGAAGCAGGTTCATTGCGTGCTTCGGTTCTATTTTGAAGTGCTAAATACATCCCGGACGTATCAAGAGATCTATTTCAAATGCTTTACTTTCAAGATAAATAACTTTCATCGATCTAACTTACTATCGAAATTATTTGCAGCAAAGAATATGTTTTATTTATCTAAATACAAATGTAAAATCACATACAAAATATGAAAAAAGTATTCGCGAAATTTATTCAGTAGCGTATTAAAGATTCAACCTTAACATTGATTTGTTAAAGGTTATTACTGAAATCTTTTTTTATAAATTCTCACAGAAGCTTAAGAATGCGATATGACCGTTGCGAATAATTGACGAAAAATTAAATTAATTCGAAAGTGCAACACGATTGAAGAAAGTAGGCCTAGAAAGACAACTTAAAGACCGTGGTAACAATTTATAATTTAAAAGCAAACAATAACCTTTTGCAGTTAGTCATTACAATAAAAAGCGAAACTAATACATCCACCAGCATTGGATAAAGAATAATAACATGTTCACAACAAAATTCTTCACATTGAAAACAATTCGTCAAATAACAATCAATCAGTAATTAATTAACGGATTTATAACTCCAGTTTTAATAATGTGCTCTATCACATCAAGGGCTCCGAACAAAATATCCTCGCGATCGGTAGACCTCCAGGTGTGAGTGCATAAATATTACACACCAGACGACCCGCTGGCATACTCATGCCCGCTGTCATATTAACTGTTACATTAAATTACGGCTACAAAACTCACCCACTATACATACTTATTGTCATATTCAAACACAAACAATAAAAGACTTTAACAGACAAGAAATAAAGCTGAATATTCTTTCAACCTTTCGTCGTAGTTACAACGTTTAGCTGTTGAAACTTAGAGACCGGAGCTGGCACATTGATTTCGGCTCTTCGAAGAGATACAATTTTTTTGTTCGTTTGTTTGTTTTAATAATATTTTATCTGTTTGTAACGGAGCGGACGCATTTGTCAGCTTCGTGAAATATCGCCGCGCCCTGAGTGACACGAGCGGCTTATTAATTAGTATTAAAAATATGCTAATTAGAGTAGTTATTCAACCCTTCTTTACATAAATGTGGGTCACTATGAGACACACATTTTAAATATTAAATGAAAATTCTCGAAAATTAATTTCAACTTCAAAACCATTGTAGTCTTAATTAACATATATCTTAGTAAGAGCTGGCATTAGTTTTAAATGGTCAGCATTAAAACGTATCTTCAACCCACAGACGGATTAAATCACAGAAATTTCATTTACACAAAATGTCTGCTTGAACTAGGCACATTGGCTATATTTCTCAAAGTAATGATAGTCGCAAAATGTCATACCGATTATAGTTTTCTATCTGTTATAGCAACAGACGCCTCTAGCGTGACGACTGATGCAAACGACACAAACAAGAAGGGAAACAGTCTAGCGCAATATTGTGATAAAGTAAAATTGAGAAAATCAATAATTGCACAAACTGTTGTTGCTTGTTTATCTAAGTAAACAACTGAAATAATTTAAAAATAAAAAGCAAGAATCACTCTCGACCGTGGCCTGAAATGAAAAATGAAAGATGCTAATTATGACACGTTGGTCTGACGTTCCAGGATTTTCTATATCGAAACATCCGACAACAAAAATCTACTATCTAATTCGTTGCCCCTTTTTACAAGAACAACCAGTATACTTACTCTTTGATTACTGGTATGAAAGTATGCCTTACAATTTCATTGAAAAAAGTTTGTTGTATTGAAATAGTGCGTAAATATAATGTAGATGGCGCTATTGTCCGTCGATTTTAAATAGATTTTACCGTTTTTTTTTTTTGTTAAATGAGGCGTATACAAGTGTAAGGCCCAACTTTAGTCCCTTTTCCTTTCCACCCTCTTTCTTATACGAAAATGATGGGAAGGGAACGTGGATTTTGCGGGAGGGGAAATATCATCATAATGTGCGTCTCCTCCTTCGTTGATCAAGAGTAAGCTGTCGGGTATTTTATCTGTGTTATAGGCAACGCAGCCGGTTTTGCGAATGTCTATGGGCAGTGTTCGCTTCGCCATTTTGGCGGATTCAGGTGGCCGCTTGCTCGTTTGCCACCTTATGATATAAAAAAATGATCGATTTTTTAACTATATGTTTGGGACAGTGTTGTTGCAAGAAGACTTGCAAGTTGATGTTGTTACAACTAGGCTAGCAAGATCACTGTTCCTAATAGTTATTAATTGTAACATTGTGACGTCACAGGAGTTCCGTAAACGTAGCGTATCAAATACGTTTCGGCGTCGGTTAGTTACGTATCGTTCGTCTAACTCTCTAATAGGTCGTAATGTGCTAGTATCATTAACTATATTAACCCTAATGTTTGTGACTCGGATGGCGAATCTTGCAAGTCATAGCGCTGGGCCTGGGACTGGGACAATCACCCTTTATTATGATTACACTTCCCGATTATGAGATATGACATGTCGGCGCTTTAGATGCTTTTAGGGTTCCTTTGTCATGTTCAATCAATTCCGCGGTAGAACATAAAGATCTTTCATAAAGTGTATATTGAAGAAAGAAATGCCCGTTCATTTGTCAAAGGGATTTTTATAAAGAAGTTAAAACTAAAGAAAAACTAAATAAAGTTGTCTTGTTTAGTGTTTGATTAAAATTAGTCAGATATTACTAAAATTACTACGCTATATATATTGTGATATAATCATGACGTTGTAATAACTATATTTTCAGTCATATAAAATAAATAGACAATGTTCTACTAGTATTCTTGTGAAGCCTTTCTTGAACATGCCATTGCATTTCATAATAATACGATGTTACGACCTAGCTCGCAGTACGTCTCTATGAATTTTCTGCCTCAGTGTTTTAGAAATTCCGATTAGAAATAAGAAAAATGTACACCATTTTAAATACCACACGTTGTTATAAAATTGTCTATAATAATATTGTTAAAGTTAATAAATGTTTGCTAAGCTGTTGGGATAATTATGCACAAAATCTCATAAAGAACTTTACTATCTAAAGTTAGTTATATGAAATTATCTAATCATACTAATCATACCAATATTACAAATGCGAAAGTTTAGATGGATGGATGGATGTTTGTTAGAGTTTGTAGCCTAAACGGCTGAACGGATTTCGATGAAATTTGGTGTAGATGTAGAGGATATTCTGGAAGAACACATAGGCTACTCACTTTTGTTTTTTTAATTCCACGCGGATGGAGTCGCGGGCGAAAGCTAGAACCATTATGTGTGTTAATGTTCAATCATATGATAAAATGAGCATTCTCATAAACAGATTATGTTATTAAAATACCATTAAATAATATGAGAGAGCAATTTGTGAGGCGTAGAGTTAAGTATTCACATCGACCTGTACGACATCACGTACCTTGTCCTGCGAAGTAACTTACAATTACATCATTATATTCACTTTAAACCTGTCACGAGGACTACATCAGGCGATCGCTTTAGTGGAAATTGGGGATCATTTAACAACATTGTCGTAGGGAAAATAACCACAAAGTTTAGTGAAATACGCCCTTAATCCTTATTATATTTAAAACTTATTTATTTCTCACAAGCTTTCGCCCGCGAATCCGTCCGCGTGGAATTAAAAAAAAGTGAGTAGCCTATGTGTTCTTCCAGACTATCCTCTACATCTATACAAAATATCATCGACATCCGTTCAGCCGTTTAGGCTACAAACTCTAACAAACATCCATCCATCCATCTAAACTTTCGCATTTATAATATTAGTATGACTAGTATGATAATGAAACATTAAATTAAAAGTACTTAATCTATATTATTTATGTACAAACTCAACTACGATTTTTATTTCCATTTTCGTAGCTTAGATTATTACTCTGTGTCCTATAATAATATTTGACCCGACATATACGATTCCAGGGTATTAAAAACGTGGGATGAATAAGTCTGTCTTTATTGCTGAGTAAAGAAAGACAATTTTAATTCAGCACTATTTATTTAGAACTTTAAGGGATATAAATTAAATCAAAATTATACTGGATAATTTCAATTCACTCATAGTTGTACTAGTTGTAGAGCAGCAGCAGTGTTATATTTTTTTTTATCCATACATATAATAAAATTGGAGTGTCTGTTTGTAATATAAAAAGAAAAAAATCAGATTTCGGGAAGATGATAAATATGCGTTGATATAACGAAAATCGCATTTAGAAAATTTTTGTCTGTCTCTCCTCAAGCCGCGTTTGTTCCGGGTAATATATATAAACGACATACATGACCCCTAATATAAAGTAAATGATATTAGTTTGGTATAATACGGTCTAGTTCCTTGTAGACCCTAATTGGAAAAACGTGTTGGCGTTTTCATGTCTACTTCTGACGTCGTTTTTCCGATAAAAGGACGTACCATGAAGATTCATTTATGTATTTTCTTCGAAATATATTCCTCTTTTATATATAATTTTAAGGCAAACAAGCACAGTGTATGAGCGATAAGTTTTATAGGCGTATTGTTACCAGCTGTCAGAGTCGCCTTTACAAGAACAGTCCGCCATTACGGTTTGAGGGACTGCTGTGAAATTTGTTTCACCTATTCCGAGTTTTGTATTTTCGGCTGGTCTTGAATGCGCATCGGCGCCCAAAGACCACCGAAGTGACGTATGAATAAAAACATAAATTTATACTAAACGACGCGTTGAAGGAGGTTTAAAGTCTACGCAAGTATTCGAAAAGGGTAAAAGCCTCTTTGTTTATTTTATAATACTTTTACTTTTACTTTACTTTAATAAGAAAATCTTTAGTTTAAAAGCTCTTTATTAAGAGTTTCCCAGGCGCGTTTATCGCACCGACATGCACTGGTTAACTGTAATTCGTGAAATTGCGAATTAATTATTAGTTTTTTTTTATCTAAATTTGTCACTGAAATATCTATCGGTACTCCTGAAGCGCAGAACCGATTGCTCCACCAACCGAATCCGACATTCGCACAAAAAATCACTCATAAAACTTGTTACGATCTACGCAAATAGATTACGCTTCTTTCCCACGGATTTTAGAGGAAAACAAACGCCTAGATCGTTATAATCATTCACCTAGCAACAAGATATCGTAAGATTTTTATCTCGTGACTAAATGGAAATGATTCACGTTATTGTTTTTATAGGTTTTACAAGTTTAAGAGAAAACAGGTTCCCATTCCTCCGGTTATTTTGTTAATACATATCGTTCACATTTGATATAATTTTAACCATAGTTGTGTACCTCTTGTTACTTCTTATTCATTCTATCACAATTTTTTAAGAATATCAATATTTATCACTTATCAAAATAATATATTTTCGTTAGTGAATATTGTAATATAAATTTATTTTAGATAAATACAGTGCTTATTTTATTATTTATTATTAATTGATACATAGTTTATATCAGATTATTAGTTAACCCAGTAGTGAACTCTAGTCACGAAAGTAATTTCATGGATCTAAAAATAATAGGCATTCTGACGCGGGAGCTGATCCATCAAACGAACATCTGCTGAAAATTGCTTCAAAAATACAAAAAAGTACCCAGCGTCTACTTAAATAGAACTTTTCATTCAACATTATAACAATAGTTCTTCCTTCATTGGCATACTGACGGTTGATTATTGCTCTGGTACAGTTGGCATAAAAGTGCATTATTTTCTCGTTCTCCAATAAAATATATTCAAATGCAGCATTATAAGAGTCGGATAAGAGTTGCCTTACCGTTTTAATTATTTTATAATAACAACAAATAAATATACCTATATTGTTTATACACTGCAGTAGTTAGTTAAGACTAAAATTAACCAAATCTTCTAAAATCTAGATAATCTATATTGTTAGATACAAGGTATTTATACACTTACAAAATATACGATATAAAAACAAGCAGTTGTCAATTTGTGACTTGTTTTGCTGTCTGTACTCACGCACACGAGCACATACATCTAAACGCACACGACGAGCACAACTAGTTAATTTCCTTTGTGACAAAGGCCGGTCGCGGCGGGGATGGATGCGTGGAAATCGCGATGCGTCACGGTGTTCCCGCACCCGCTCGACTCGGCCTCGCTCGCAGCTCGTACCTTGCAGCCGCCCCTCTCGCGACCGAAGCATCCATGTAGACCTTGCATCAATATTTCTGCATACAAACTTTTAGAAATCAACTGAAAACATCTAATTTAATTATTGATATGTTAGTAAAAAAATCAAAATTAAAAATATTAAAAGTAGAATCATAGGTCTTGACTAGTCTGTTAAGCAGTCGATGACTACGTTATCACCGTATTATTATTTCTTCACCATCATCACTACCATCACCATTTTACTTAGTTTTTGATCTTACATAAGACAAAAATATAACATATCCTTTCACCCGCATTGAGAAAATTATTTCTCAAATATCTCAATGTTTTTGTGCTGACCATTGCACTATATTTTAATATCAAGACGAAATATAAGAGGTAACTAATAATTTTCACTATTACATCCTGAAAAACTAATCATAAGCACTAAATGCGATATTGTAGTCTACATTCAATATAGTTAATGTAAAAATATTTATTTCTCAACGAGATTTTCCAGTGACTGATTCGATTTCGGATCTCTTCTATTCGACGAGTAATTGCATAAAAACTAGCGGATTTTTTTCATTTAAATACTTTATTTAAAAAATGTTGTTACACGTTTTTTGTCTCATCCGTCGAGAGTCGTTATGTCTTGCAATGTTTTCAAATTGTTGTTTTTTAATTAATTTATAGATGCTTACTTTAGAAGTTTTTGTTTTATCCAATTACTTCAATATAATGTAGCTAAGCACGACTATTTATTTATTACTTCGTTGCACAGCACAATATACATTATAGAATTTAAAGACAACCAATAGACAAAATGAAAAGGGTTAAGAACGTTTTGAAAGATACTCGCCACGCCATTAAAGACAATGTTCAACCATTGTCAGTAACGAAAAGTTAAGGGTAAGAGTAAGGTGTTCCGAGGTACTTTTGATTGTTAAATAGTTGATAATAATCAATAAACATGGTGACAAAACAGTGGCCAACATGTCTGCAGGCGACGGACATCATCGCCACCATCAGAGCGCTGCTTCCCAGAATACCAGCCGCGATTTACAGCGACGCGAACTATTTCCGGTAAAGCGAGACCAATCATAATTACTCCTTCGGTTTAGCTCTTTCGTCCCCTCTTTGATGTTTTTATTTAAAATGCCTGTTATGGGCGACTTGAAACAAATAGGTCGGCTGACGACCGATTACACGTTCGCGTCAAGTCGATTTGAGACGGTGATAGCTTTCGTGAATTTCCCCCGTCTGGTGCCTGTGTGGTCCTTTCTACTTTTTCTATGCGTGTGTTTTTGTTGCTATTTGTTTTCATAATAATATGGCATGCATTTAATTGGATAAATTGTCAGTATGTTTTGAAAGGCGAGTCTATTTTTACAATTCTATTCTTGATGAGATTTTGTATTGATACCCAGTCATTATATTGTATTGAGAGCTTGTGCAGAGTCTATAACGACTAGAAGTTTCTTGAGAGGTTAGGAATAGGGCAGCATCGCTGTGCTGGGATGACGTTCTTTAATCTTTTTACAGAAATTAAACAGAAAAAGTTTACTTTACTAAAATTAAAATATCAACTACTATCTTAATTTACTAAGGTAAGCACTTGTAATTTATTAATTTATAGACTGCTTTAACTTAATATAATAAAGCTTCATTTGTTTTAATTAAATAAAAACAAAATTAATTTAATTAAACATGATATTAAACTTTTTTTAACATAAAGAACAATCTTGTTTGTGGCAATATTAGTAAGATGTTCTGATAAAATAATATTAACACAAACAAAGGAAAACACATCCTGTCTAATATCCTCTCGGGCCAATTATTTACCTTCATTACTGCTAATGATCACTTACGTTTACTCTTTACAGGTCGGCGCGCTTTTAGGATGCGCGCGAGCGGCAACGCGGCGCGACGCAGATGCGACGTCCGTCAGGCCCACGTGGAAATCGATTTTCCACGCTACAACAGCTGGCGCGAGCGACAACTTACAACAACTATACAACGATAGTCCATCAAATATTCTATAGACTTTAATACAATGAAATAAGAGCTAAAATTCAATAGATTCTTATTTTTTAAGTGCTTGTGTATTTGTTTTTTCTATATACATAGTATAAACGTCAAAAGTTCTTTTGTTGATATTTTGAACGTTTCGCACATTGTTGTCCGTTGACGCGACCCACCGCGTTTGATCCGATTGCAGTGGTTATTTATGATTATTAGAATAGCGTGCCGACGGCGAATAATTAATTTTTACGTTCAATTCTTTATTGTTGTATCATTGATATTGATGGTACTAAATTGTTGTTTTTGTGGTATCCTAAAATCTCTGCTAATTGGTATTATCGTGTTAGCGAAATGACGTCTTGTCATAGATTAACCAGAATTTATGTAACGATTTTAAATTATTTATCAAACATTTGTTGTATCAATTTCTCGCAAAATTTTAAATTCTTATAAGATTACTTACGAATATACATGAAAATTCAAATTATATTTTTCAATAAGTAAACAGTTTAGTAACTAATGTAAATCAAAGAACATCTAGACACATTTGTTAATTTATTTTTGTCTATATTTATATGATGCTTTAAAATAATTCTAATATCAACATTACAAATCACACCTACGTGACTTCGCTAAATACTTAGCTACGTAAATCCAAAGCTTTGTATTTGAATGAAACTGAATGCCTAGCCTCTTTATACATTATTTAATACGTATGAGGAGGCTTAATCCTTGTTATTTATAGAAGAGAGCTTACGACTGCTTTTACACAGATATATAACCCACCAACGTGAACCTATTATGTATCTTAAATTCACCTAGACGAAAGAAAATTTGTGCATGTTAATGCCAATCAATAACAATTGAATATCCAAATCAGTTCGTATTGAGTAAAAACACTAAACAAGATTAATAAAACTTCAATAGTACTTATCTGAACGGAGATTTAAATTTCGGAACGCACTAGTCCATCAAGAAACTTAATCATATCAACCAATCTGAGATCTAAGGAATTTTAATTAAATTTCAATATTCCTCAAATCCAAAAAGCAAAAGAGGAGTAATATCAGGTAACAAAAATAAAACTGGCCGCTACTTGATTGACGACTTCACAATACACCGGCCGCTCGGAAACATACGTATAACTGACAGATTACAAGAGCGAACCTCTCATGTCGAGGATTGATTGGTAATTCCCATGTGTAAAACTAGTAGTCTCTAACAAATATTTTTACAATTCAATACTTGTCATTTAGACGTCGCATTTTGTAATGAGGGAGCTCAGATCCATCATTGTCCGCGCAAGGTCGCTCAAACGAAACAATGTCACCGGCAAAAAGTTATTCCACGAAATCGATTTCATAAAAGTATTGGTACTTGAAGGAAATCATCTATTTCAACGGTTTACACTTAAAATTAAAATATTACAAACTTTTTAAAATAGAATAAAAACAACAATTTACATATTAAGTAAATAGATTTCTTTTAATTGTAAAATTGGAACTTTTATTTAATAGATTGTCAAAAAAATATACGACAAAGAGCTTCATCTTTATTTACGTTTTGAAAATGCCATGAAATTTGAACTTGCAGCCGATATACGAGTGTGAACTGTACACAACTCGTTAATTTACAGATGCCTAAGAGGTGTCGAAGCGAAACTATCAATTGAGCACAGTTGGAATTAGTGGGTTATAATTAGGCATGTGACATGAATTCATCGCCTATCACAATGGAACAAACGAAGCATGGAATTGTGATATGGCGGCGTGTCAGATGCGTTGGCCGGGCTCAATACTCTGCTCGCTATATGACGATGTGACCGCTCAATCGCGCCATAGCGAACCCACTAAATACCTGAATCTAATCAGCATTTCTACACTCATTTTTAACACTTAATTTTACACGTATCTTAGCATTATGCTCTCGATTTTACGGGATACGGAACTTGCGCATTGCAACGGCAGGTGAGTGTATGCTTGTAAATGATTACTTGTTTATTGTTTTTTAACAAGTTAATTTTGAATTTACTCTTTTTGTTGCTGATTTTTATTATTTATAAATAACGCACATCCGTTACTAAATATCATAAAGTATAAACTTATGATATTTAGTAACAGATGCTGATCCTGTCATGATCTATGGATCTGAATGTTGGGCAGTAAAAGGAACGGATGAAAGGAGACTACATGTGACAGAAATGCGAATGTTAAGATGGATGTGTGGGGTAACACGAATGGATAAGATACGAAATGAGTATATTAGAGGAAGTTTGAGAGTAGCCCCCGTAGTAGAGAAGGTAAGGAGTAAAACGTTAGCATGGTATGGGCATGATATGAGGAGGGATGATTCGCATGTTACAAGGAGAACGTTAGTTATAAGTGTGGAAGGGTACATCGGTAGAGGTAGACCTAGAAAGAGATGGATGGATTGTGTAAAAGGTGACATGATCAAAAAGGGAGTGATGACTGAGATGACGTATGATAGAGTTATGTGGAGGACAAAAACCTGCTGCGCCGACCCTACGGGAGTAGGATAAGGAGATGATGATGATGATGATGATAATGATGATGATGATGATAAACTATCACAATAATTAGGTTAATAATAAAATAAAATGTTTTCAAAGTTAATATTTACGTTAACATTTGATGTTTCTAGTATATCGCTCATAGTAAATCATTCCATTATCGGATTTATATAAGCCTCCTTAATACTCTTGGCAGCGCAAATTCGGGCTCATAAGCCGATGAATTCGGCCAATGAGCTAGCTCTAGACATTTGCAATTAATATAGTAAATAATATAAATATCTACCTATAGATATCATAATGATAAACCTATAGATATCCTATTTCTTTTTCGACATTTAATATCTTCGCCTAGATCAACTCTTGTCTCGAAAGACTTGACCCCGATCGCGACCTTTACTCGTCCTTGAAACTAATGTGAGGTCTAAAAAGAAGTAAAACACAGTGTATGTACTTATAGAGTAAACATAAATGTTACCCGATTAATCGATTTTCCGTTTTCCGTTCCTCCCGACAGGGTCAATGTCACAAGAGGGAGACGGCATTATACTCCAGTAGAAAATTACTAGGGAAGCAAATGGAACTTTTGTTCATTAAAATATTTGCTCGAGTTAAGTTAATAATTCAGACAGAACGACAGCATTCTCTGTGCTAATGGCAATAACTGGAATATGTGTTCACTGTCTTTAAGATTTATTAAATTTTCTATTATAACGTTCTTCACGTATTAAACCTCAAAGCCTGAAGCTACATTCTTAGCGTAGTAATATAACGTGAATTGTGCAAATATTCAGAAACACATTCTCGTCCTTTGACGAGAAATGTTTATTTTTTATTAAATAGACATCGTAAATGTAGGAAGCGGACTGAAAAATATGAGTAACTGGACAACTCTGAATAAAATAACAATATGTGAATTAATAGAAAACGTTTTTTACACAACATTTAAAAAATACTATTATTATTATTTCGGTAGCTTAAGTTTGTAACAATAAAACTCATTTTAAGCTCTATCCCCGCTATTAAAAAATGAGGCCATAACTCTTATCCGAACTTTTGTGAAAAAAAAACCAAGATGGCGGCGTTAGGGGTGAACAAATAATCAGGGCAGTAATGGCAGCCGTTTATTTACTTTTGGCGATTTATATTTTAGCTTAGGGTAAGTTTGAATTTATTTCCCGTGAGTTTTGTAATGGTAGTAGCATTCAGTTACGCCTCGTTGAGAGGGGAACACAATAGTTTGGGGTCGTCTGACTTAACAAAAATGATTGTGGGGTATTACATAATAATAATTATTTACAATTTCTAAATATCACTCTCACAACTGTTACGCGTTACACATAGCTAAATGTCTAATATAAAATTAGAGAATATATATAATTGTCAGTAGGTTTGATAAAAAAAAAACATGTATGTAAACCTCGGAAATTATAGTAAATTTATAAGAGAAATATCAGATTGATATATAAATTTAATGTTAAAAATATTTTTAAATTGTTCTCGCAAAACATATCTAGGAATAAAATGTATTTCTAAAGAAATCCGAAGGAATATGAAATCTTATCTACACATATTGGATATGTTTCCGATACAATCTCAAGGAATTCAAGAGATGAAGTAATTTCCTTCTGAATCCATACAATTGCTACGTTTCAACGGCGAGGTTGTATTCAATTTGCGAGAGAAATGGAATATGCAATATATTTATTCTGTAATGTTTATATTTGCTGGCTGAACGCGACATGTGTAACGCATTCTAAGTTTACGCCGAAGTGACATGAAAATTATTGAAATAAAAAAGTTTCATTAAAAAAAAGTAACTGACACCATATTGAGATATTAAAGAAAAATAAAATGATTGTAAATCGTTTTCCACTTTTTATTCTCGTAAAGGTTACGCAATTACTTTAACAATAACTATTCTATGATAATAATAACTCCTTTCAAGTGTAATGCTTGTAACTTTGCAGAGGGAAATAGCGAGAATCGTTGCCTGTCTTTATAAAATGAAGCACAAAGCTTCTAAAAATATCCTATAAGAGGCTTTATTGTAAGACTGGCCGCTAGTGCTTGCTGAATATTAATTAATCTTCTTAAGGTAAGCTGAAAATGTCATCTCTATGGTTTCAAGACCAGATTTTTAAACAAAAAAGTTAATGGATTCGCTTTGACCTTTGTGAATGAAAGATGTATTATTATTTTACAAATTTATCCTTAGAATATTTCGTTTATTCTGAGTATGAAATTAAAGATTGTAAAGTACACAAGTATGTACGTAACCTAAGATAAAAGCGATCTACACTATAAATAGCTGCAGTACTTAAATCGTTTTAAAAATGTACATAAGAATGTAACATTTTTTATCATTAGCAATGTACATTCGCACTAATACCTGACTTGTACACAATTAACAATGGAGGACACTTCACACCTATTACGTTACACCTCGCCTCCATTCACCAGAGTGACGCCACGCACAAAGACGACAAACATAAACGTCAATAACTGCAGGCTATTTCAAAAATCGAACGAACGGTCTTCATTTTCTTTCTTACCAGCCTGTATTTGATGTATTAGCCACGAATTAGGCGGCCAGTCTTTTATACTGACAGGACATTATTTCCTTTGATGTTATCTGTACCACATTCACACGATGACAAAAGAGGAACGCCCATGATTTGTGTGTGGTACACTTGGGTGGCTGGAACCTGTGAAACTTCCTTCGTTCGTTCGCAAATGATCGTTTAGTAAATAACGATACCATTAGCAAAATAATTAATGGATGTTTTTCAAAGAGATGATTGATATGATTAGTTAATAACTTTTAATGAGCTAAAGGTACAGAAAGTTGTGCTATTTTATGGTTTTTCATCTAGTTTACTTTTCCTTTCGTATTTTTCTTTTCAACAAAATGTAATAAAGTTTTTAGACTAAACAATCTGTTATTACGTCTTTATTTCTTATACGTTGTAGATGGTTAATATACATAATAAGGAATTATATACTGTCGAACCAAAATATCGATTACAATTTTTTACACTGCATATTTATATGTACGAGTATCTACACAAGCATTGCTAGGAAAGAGTACTAGTATTTGTAAATATCTCAGTACATTAGAATATTGAACGTATTCAGGAAGCAATCAATAACAAGTTGCAAATCTGTCATCAGGTAGGTGCAGTCCGGTAGCAATAAAAGGCAACCACCCACCGGTAGCATTATAGTTTGGTTTTGCCACAATGAGCCAAAAGTACTTTCGTTTAGAGACAATAAAGTCACGGAGACATGACTCGTATGAATAGCGTTGTTTGTGGTTTAGATTGTACAGGCTTCGAGGCGGGGGTCGCCGCTACCGGACAGTAGTGAGGAGTTTTTATTGTACGTAAGACGACATGCGGTCCAAATGTGGTCGACTCGACTAAGATGTATTTTGTTCTTAATAATTAAAGCATTTAGTAAAGGGTACCATGACATTCGAGGAATAAGTTTGGTGGTTTGAAATTAAACAACACTATTTGTAGAATGACACTGAGGTCTGAAACAAAAGCATTTCAATGCCGATGTTGTATTGTTCGAGGTTGCGTTAATGGTCGCTAAAGACAGATTTACTGCTCCCTGAGTTAATATTAGAAGCTACATAATTGTAATGTGTTATATTTTAACCGGGAAGACATTTTTGTATGTAATGTGACGAGCATTTTTCTTTAAGGTTTATTTAGAAATATACTAACCATCAATCTTAAAGAATGATAAGTCATTTTAAATTCCGTAAATGATTACCATAGCATATATGTAGCCTCTACTAAATTAATTCTCAAATATCTTGAATAGATACCAAAGAATTGTTCAGAATACATATCAGAGAAAATTATAATGGTATAAATCCTGCAGTAATAATACTGTATGTAAAAATCTGTAATCGAAAATCTATTTGTTGAGAACCTGTAACATGTGCTGTAAATTATTATAATAATAGATTTCGCCCGCGACTCCGTCTGCGTGGAATTAAAAAAAAACTGAGAAGCCTATGTGTTCTTCCAGACTCCAGACTATTCTCTACGTCTATGCCAATTTTCATTGAAATCCATTCAGCCGTTTAGGCTACAAACTCTAACAAACATCCATCCATCTAAACTTTCGCATTTATAATATTAGTATGATTGACATCACTTACTGAGCCAATAAAAGTCATAACGAGCACTTACTTTTGCAATGAAAAATAATTAAATTCAATAGAAAATAATGTCAAGCCTCGTCTAAACATTTAAAATTTCAAGACAAGAAGTTATAGAAAACTTTTCATCACCTTTCCGGGAACGTAGTTAACGGTTGTAAATCTATTTAATTGCCCCTATTTTTAAGTTAAAAGTTTTTACTCAATATTTTAGGGTGCTACCTCCTGCGGCTACAGGAGCCGTGTTGTAAAACAATAAAAATGTCTTGTTGTACTGTTACTCGCTTTGTATTAACAGTTCACAATCGACGGCATTGGTCCTAACTGCCTCTCTTTTGTTTTCGAATGACAAATGAAGACTTGGAACAATACGTGCCTTGTTCTTGTAAGGACGACACGTTTTAGCTTCTTCATAGACACTAATTTACTATTATGCAATTTAATTGTAGATAAAGAAATAATAAGTTCTCACAAATATTATTATACATGTAATATTAAAATTTGTTTTTAACATCTAATCCTACTAATATTAAAAATACAAAAGTTTAAATGTATGGATGTTTGTTACGAGTTTGTAGCCAAAACTGTTAAATGGATATCGATGAATTAGCATAGATGTAGAACATAGTCTGGAAGAACATAGGGGCTACTGGCTTTTGGTTTTATTTTTTAATTTCACGCGGATGTAGTCGCGGGCGAAAGCTAGTATAGTTTTCAATAGGAATTATATTAGGATATGTTTGTTAAATTTTAGTAGCATTGGGTTTTAGATGTCCTTAAGAGTATTGACTGAGATTATGGAACTAAAAAGTTATGGAGTTGCCGCAAGTCGACTCAGCTCTACTGTATGTCAGACTAATGCCTGGAAGAGGCTTATATGAGGAGTCCATATTATGGTCGTCGTTCTATTACTGATACTGACATTTTAAACTAGTCGTAATATAAACTAAGTTTTACAATATCGAGGTAGCTTCACTCACTTAAAAGCCTAAACTTATAGCAACTATCGAAGTTTTGTGAAAGTAAATGAAGAATAAAAAAAAGTGTTGAAGCTGAAATTTTTCACTGGTCACAATTTCTTTAACAAATTTCACTTCACTTCAAACTGATAAAAAGAGCAAAAACTCATCGACGACACTGCTATAAATATTTACATAAATAAAACGGAAATCTCTAAAGGTTTAGGTTAGAAGCTAGAGGTTCTTGTTTATTGAAAGTCTTTCATAATCCACAGTAAATTGTAAAGTCACGAAGTAAACCGTTTTTAGATAATTCAATCTATTGGCATACATTCCCACTTTACATTCGTACGCACAATTGAAATAAAACACTATTAGAAGTTTTAAAAGAATCTGTTTTATGCTGGGTTGCTGAGGTTTTCGTTTATTTTATTATTATCGACTAGCTGTTCGCGTGCGGATTCATCCGCGTGAAATTATAAAAACTTTATTTTATTGTTTACATTTGTCAAATTATCAATAGCAAATGTCAAAATGACATGACATGACATGACAAACCTTAGCAATCTTTCTTTCTTGATGTTGGCAGCAACTTATGGTCTCTTTCCCACATTAGGGTTTTTATCCAAACTATTTACCCACTAAGTTTAATGGCGTGAAAATATTTAGCCTAAAGCATGACGTAAGTATAGGGCTTTTTATTAAAAAAAGAATTATCCAAAATATGCTGTAATTGCTGACATTTTAGGCAACAAAGAAGTGTGTGTTTACGCTTTATTATAATAATATAGAATATAGAATATAGAATAGATTGATTACATCATTAGTGTTAGTTTGATCTAAGTTTCAACAGACTAAAACACGAGTTACGTAGTTCGGCAACGCTTTCATAAAGATATCGAACCAAAAGCACTAACGAATGGTTAAAAGCTGGTAAACCGGCCATAAGTCAGAAAAACTTCTGTTTAGTTTAACACCATGATCAATACTTCTGAGTCATACGTAAGGCGGATAGCGTACAATTTAATCAATTACAAGTCGAATTTCTACCAAAAAGCATACCTTTCCTGTTCTATACACGTGTGGTATGTAGAAATCTTTTCACAGCAAATAATTAATTGTCCATGAGTTAAAGAATAATTACCAGTTAACGAATTAGTTCCGATGGATACGTATAAAATATACATTGCCACTTAATACTACCACATCGAAACACCTGCAGATTCAGCGAACCGAAGTCTTCGTATCGACCGGCTATTTATTCAAATATGCGCAGAAAAAAGGATTATTAATAAATGTTTAGTTTTGATTGTTATTATCTTAAATCAATATACAGTATTTCCTTATTGAATCGCGTGATCGAACAATATAGACGATCGTATTATAGTAACATAAAATAAACACCTAAATATGATAACTAGACAAAAAATAAATAAAACATGTAAACTTCTTAGTTTGTTATAAACCAACTAGCTGTTCCCATGCGACTTCATCCACATGAAATTATGAAAATTTTATTTTAATGTTTACATGTGTCAAATTATCAATTGCAAATGTCAAAATGACGTGATATGATGTCAAACCATGGTAACCTTGCTTCCTTGATGTTGGTAGCAACTTATGGTCTCTTTCCCACATTAGGGTTTTTATCCAAAATATTTACCCCCTAAGTTTAATGGCGTGAAAATATATAGCCTAAAGCGCGACGTAAGTGTAGGGCTTTTTATTAAAAAAAGATTTATTTAAAAATATTCTCTAATTGCTGACATCTTAGGCAACAAAGAAGTGTGTGTTTACGCTTTATTATAATAGTATAGAGTATAGATATAGATAGATATAGATATATGTATCTACTTTCGTAAAGTCAAGTCTATTTAAATAGGTATTTGTAATTCGTAAGCACATTTAATTTTCTAACAAGCTATATGATTCAAATATCACATAAGGTATCAAAGACATTAACAATAATTTAATAAAAAAATGAAATGATTACAATTCAGCGACATCACAATGCTTTATTAGTACAATTGCACTGTACTATTGTTTATGAGACAATAAATATCAACTTCTAAAGAAGCCATTAACGAATACACCTTAATAAAATGTTTGTAAACATGCAAAGCTATCCCACTGCGCGGGTGCATTGCTGCTCCCTGCTGGCTACTCGTACATCTAAAGACAATGCGCGCGTCTAATGCGCGCCGATGACTCACTTACGAATAAATCATTGTCCCATCAAAAGTACACGACTGTACTAACAGGAATCAGCTAGCGATTGTTGCCTCCTCTATGCTAAACCAGAGTAATGATTCCTACAAAACATAACATCCCGTGCTTTCGCTTAAAGGGTCGCCGTATGAGGTCCCCGGCCGACGAAAGCCACGTCCATTGTTTAACGACAGAACAAAACGGCGTGTCGACACCCTCGTTTCTATTTATTTGGTACAAATTTACAATTTCTCGCAGACTATGTGAAACAAAAAGTCGGAACGAATGTCTGTTCTATTCAAAGACCTATTGCCGATCATGAAGGCCGTTATTTTTAAATTGAATGTTCTATTTATCTTCACAGTTGAAATGATATGATTGTTTTTATAACTATCCTCGTTATTTACATGTGTAATGTTCAAATCTTTTAAATTTTATACCCACTTTGTAAAAATATTAAGTACCATGGTCTACGATTGCAACTGATAATCACTTAAAGTGGTTTGGTAAAAACTTCAAAAATACTTATAATATTAATTTGGTAGTACTTGTAATTCTATTTGGTATTTATTGATTCGAAAGAAAAACTTGAAACCGATCGAGTGTTAAAGTTAACAGTTTTTTGGTCGAGTGATCAGTGGACATGCACGACTTTAGCATTTGACAGAGAATTGTGTGGACATTTGGTCGGAATGTCGGCGCATCAGTTCTCGTGAGAACTCCGTCAGGGGCCCGAACGACTTCGACAGCCGCAGTCGAATATTCTCTGGGTGATTGTTGATTTTTGCCAAGCGAATGCTTTAGTCATGCCACTAATTGCTTTCGGAAGCAATTTTAGTAAGTTGAATGTCTTCTGGAATATGAAAGTCCTGAGAATCGTGTCAGATTTTATTTAATTGATTTGTTAAAATACCTTGAGGAATGCCCGATGAATCATAGTAAATATGGATGTATGCGTTTCTTTTCGGCTTGGTTAAAACAAATAACGTTACATGCACATTATTTTCATGAACAAAAACGAATCAAAGAATTTCTGTGGCAAATTACTTAAGTTAAATATTTATTGTATTAAACTTTCAATTTAACATAGAAATGGTTGGAAGTGGCTTGAACTTATATTTTATCGGACAACAATTATAAAGATCAAAGTAAGGTGAATAGCTAATGGGCTAAGGAGGATAAGAAAACGAGGAGATAAGCTCAATTACGTAAGGTAAAAAAAAGCCACCAAGAATCAATTACAGTGAAGTTCAATAATGATTAATTAAACAGATCTTTCGTTAAGCACTGATTATTCTATCGAAGTAGTCGGTAATGATCGGACTTGAGCACGTAACGTACTGTGTCAAATAGCTGTCGCATTGCTCACCGCCACGTGCGTGCACTATGCTCTGTGGAAATCGATCTGATTCCGTTTCTACTTTTCCGAAAAACCTTTTTTAATGTCAACGACCGATTATCGACGATCACTTCTGACTTCTAATCCGAAACCCACGACACAATCCACCTGCAATCCGCTATAACTGTCCCCGCCATCTTTAATTTTAATTGTCGAACAGTTAGCCGTAATTCCATTTTGTTGTGATTTTCTTTCTCACGCGTCTCTGTGTGTGAACGCAAGAAACGAATGAATATTATTCACTGTTCGTTACGCAAATACAAATACATTAAAATATTTGAAACAAAATTGTTGGCAGCTTTTAATAAATTCCGATAAAAGCACCGTGGAGTTACCGTGACTTATCTATCTATGACTGGGTTGCTTTTTAAAGAATAAGTAATACTGCATTTACTTTTTATTACGACAATAATAAAATAACACATCTATATCCATACTTCTGTAAATGTCTATCTCAATATATTTATAAACTAATATAATCAATCACTAATTAAACATAATTATTAAAGCACTAGCTGTTGCCCGCGACTTCGTCCACGCAATATTAAGATAAAAAAGTAACCCGTCTATGTCAGCTACCCTTCAGGGAAAGTCCGGTCGAAGCGACCCAGCCGTTTCAGAGATTACCCGGAACAAACCCGGCTTGAAGACAGACAAACAGACAGACAAAAAAATGTTGAATGCGATTTTTGTTATCAGCAACGCAAATACATCATCTTCCCGAAATCTGGAATTTTTCTTTTGATATTACAAACAGACACTCAATTTTATTATATGTACAAATAGAATTTCATATGGCGTGGTTCGTGCTATATGTATAATAGCTGTTCCAGGCGACTTCACTGCGCAGCATTAAAATAAAAAAAAGACACGAAGTACATAATTAAATTGGCAAAATTTGAATAAAGAGATAACCGCCTGCTTCACGGTTGCCAACTGTCTTCAGCTGTAAATCATCCAAAACCACCAAAAAACTAACTTAAGCGAGCAACAGCGGTAGAGCCCGCTTTAACAACTTCGTACGAATGGGCCGGCTCGCCCTTTGCAATACCACGACCACTCAAAAGACAGGCGTGAAGTGGGAGCAATTTCGCGTTTCGTCAGATGAGTGTCGTGCCGGAGGCCCAACTTTAGTCCCTTTTCCTTCTCACCCTTTTTCTTATAAGAAAAGGATGGAAGGGAAAGTGGATTTGACGGTGGAGGAGACGCATAGGAAGGGGAAATATTCTGTTTATACCTGCATTCATTTGCAAATCAGATTACCAGAAACCACCTTAATTGAATAGGATCTCCTTGCAATCCTTTATATCCACCTGTACTTAACCTACAACTTCCTGAACCTGAGGTGAACCCCCTGTTACTACCTTCAAGCACCTACTAACATTTGCAACTCCCTTAATCCACCAGAATCTAACTGCAAAGGACTGACACCATCTGCATTCTCTTGTAGTGACATGTAACCTTTTTTTTCTGCAACCCCTCGCAACCACATAGTCCATGTGTTACTCCAGACTATATTTTATTATTATTCAAAATCTCATTTAGATAAGTCAAGGCATTGCGGAATTATCGAGTAAATACGTAAATAACAAATAACTACACATCCCTCCGGAACCCGACATTTTTCGCCGATGAAAAGTATCACACATGTTATTACAGACTATGTTCTATATCTGTACTAAATTTCAGTAAAATATTTTTAGCCGCTGCGGGGTTAACGCGTTAACATGTAAATAAGAAAACAACACATATCCTCGGAAACCTAACATTTCGGGGGTAGAAAAGGATTCCACGTGTTATACCATACTATGGTCTGTATCTATACAAAATCACAATAAGTTGTTTATCCACTACGGACTAATCGTGTAAATATGTAAATAACAAAAAAACTACATGTACCTTGGGAACCTGACATTTTTCGGGGATGAACATTATCCCACTGTGGTCCAAACTTTGTTAAATATATGTGCCAAATTTCAATAACATAAGTTGAACCGTTGCAGAATTATCGAGTAAACATTAAAAATAAAATTAATGTATCCACGGGAACCGTAACTATTTCCAGGATAAAAAGTAGTCTATGTGTTCTTCCAGACTATGCTCTACATCTGTGCCGAATTTTATGGTGATCCGTTTAGCCGTTTAGGCTACAAAGTCTAACAAACATCCATCCATAGATCTAAACTTTTTAAAAAAGTTTAAAATTCATATTATTTAAGTACGAATTATGATTGCCCACGACCCACGTTTTCGTCCGCGTGGAGTTTAAAGTTCAAAACTTACGTTCGCCCTTTTTTCATCCTATTACCTAAAGTATTATCTTAGTAGTAATCTACGTAATGGACTACTACAGTGAAGGAAAACATCGTGATGCAACCTGCACATATCTGAGAAGAATTTCAAAGATACATATGTGTGAAGCCAACCAACCCGCAGTGGTCCAGCGTGGTTGACTATGTCCTAGTCACCCTAACTTAGGGTAGGCTCCGAGCCCCTCAGTGGGGACGTATAGTGAGCTGGTGATGATGATGATGATGATGAATCTACGTAATAACAGAAATCTATTGTTGAAAGATTCCAAATTTCTAAGCCCGGTAGTTTGTGAGCTGATTTTTCGGTTACCCTTATTGTTTGTGTTCGCGATATCTTCTAAACTATTTGTCCAATTTAAATACTGTAAAGGACAATTTTGTTCTACATTAAATTCTCCTGGCAACGAAGGCATTTATTGGATAAGGATTAATACTGAAACCATTAAAACAACGACGCAAATAGCATGCGATATTTAATTCATTTTGTAAACAAAAAAGTGGTTATTGTAAGAAAACCGTTAAAGATAGATATATGCTATCGCGGACTTTTCTGTAGAACTTTTTGAGATCTACATTTCTTTCATACATCATTTTTATATACCTCTAACGGTTTAGGCAGCGTAAGCCGAGAAAAGTTAAGTTTAGCATTTTGTTAACGCCGGCCTCCAGAAACACGCTGTTTATTAATAGTTCCTAAACATTAGTAATAATAAAATGTTACTCACAGATAAATTACCTTTCTGATGGTGAAAGAATTTTTAAAATCGGCCCAGTAGTTTTTGAGTTATTTCAATACATACAAAAACACAAAAATACAAAAATACAAAAATACAAAAATACAAAAATACAAAGTTTTCCTCTTTATAATATTAGTAAAGATAAAGATATAGATTACAAAGTTGTTATTAAAATTGAAACGATAACTGAATTACAAAAAGTCTTCGCCCGTTTTTCCAACAGCTTCCTTTTATCCAATTCAGAGAGAGTCAGGAGATTAACATTTGACAATTGAAATATTTTAAAACAATAAAAAAAAACATAGTTAATTCATTTACATTCCTAGTTAAGAGTATCTTTGTAGATTGCGTGTTTAAATTTTTTACTCCTTTAGAAACTGCATTAAAACTTAATCTAGACTTATACAAACAATGCAAATGATAAGAAAAATTAAATGACGTCAGCTCTATTATTCTTACAATGTTACATTACATAGTCCAGTAACTATTTGTCCTGACATCATGGTACAAATAGTTGACGCAATCCCGTTATTTGAACGATAATTTATTTCACGTAACATTTCGAGACTGCTAATTTTCTGCAGCGAAGTCGTTTATTAAGTTACTATATTAATTAAGACACAATACGCTTTGGTATTTATTAATAACAGTTTACTTTAGCTTTGAAACATTCTATAACAATTGCTATATTAATTGTTAAACTACTACTTTCGTGCGAGAGCCTAGTTTTATAATTTAGGTACGCCGAACTTTAAACTTTTTAAACAATCGAATTTGAAGAATGTTTGAAAATGTTCAATGAATTTATATTCTATTTGAATTTTGTCAACCGAAAATCCGATTTTAATTCTTCAATTAAGTTTCTTTTTGGATTTACATTCTCACCCAGGCTTTAACTTCAAAAAAGAATTTTCTGTGAATTAAATGATTGTCCATTAAATGTTCTTTAAATATATAAAACAAGCATAATCTTTTCACTCAACTATACATCCGGTGCTGAATGGTTACTTGAGGACGTGATAGCGCGTTCCCACAAATGTGACTTACCAGGTTCTTTTTGCGACTAAGATTTCTTTTTGGAATAAAAAATAATCTGAATACAATCACGTTTTCCTATTCAACAAGTTGTTGATAGAAATAGACATCGATCTGAATTAGTCACCGAATGAATTTGTAACTACGAGAAAATGACTCTACGGTATTTTTTATAATGTAAGCTAGAGTTATACTTACATTATTTGCTTATTGAAGTTTGTCCTTAGATCTCTTTCTCTATAATTTTAGTCTTTAAAATAGAGTTAGTGTAAGTATGTGAAAAAGAGAGAATAAAATCGAGTAGCATATAAAAATCACCGCAAAACTCCACTCCCTTTTTTTTTCATATGAATCGAAATAGACCATAAAAACCTTTATCTAAAGAAAATTAATCTAATCTAATCTTAACCTTGACTGTCCTTGATACTCATGTTCTTTTGCTTATGTATTTTTCGAAACAAAAAAATCAAGTCATAAACAATATTAACACAAGCGTGCAAACATGAACTCAAATGTCAAAGTCAAACACAGATAATAAATCATAATTTCAATGTTTTTAATAATAGAGAGCGGAGGCGATATGTCTATGGTCTTATAATGAAATTAATCATTGATACAATATGTGTATGACAGCACTCTGTATTCGATCAGATTCATACGTTGTCTTAAATAGGGAAGCGTGTGTTTGACTATCTAATTATGCCCCACGCTGTGAGCATAGACATTGTCAACCACTGTCGAAATTACGAGAAATGCTTTCTGTTAATGTCGTTATTAAAACATACCTTTATACGAACAATTTGTTCAACATATGTTGGATACCAGTGTCGAAATATTTATTAAAAAAAATTGTTTAGAATGGAATACTAAGGTTAAATTTGTACATATTAAAAGTGTTTTTTCTTTAAATTTACAACAGTGTCGCAGTGTTTTAATCTTGAAAAATCCTTAACCCAGAGGTATTAAAAGTGACCCTTATGATTCACTAAAATATGAACTAATTTGCATTTTAATTCTTGAATGATTGGAGTATGTCATAGATAGTGGTCTGTCATTTGTTTTGATCCGATAATTAATCTATAGTTTCTACTTAAGGTGGTTATTCATTTAGTATGACAAAGGACTGACGCCAGTGTTATGTCATCGGTCGAGTTAGTCACGATTAGCCTCCAGTGCTCTATGGGGTATCATTATAAGGTTTGCTAGTAACTTATTAATGACAATTGTAATGACGCACCCACACAATCCTTAGCTAGTATTACTTTAATGACTGAGTATGAAATAAATTCAGTCTAGATTACACCATTGAAAGTAAAATTATTTTGCAATTTAAAAAAATAGTTTTCTACTAGCTTTCGCACGCGACTCCGTCCGCGTGGAATAAAAAATAATCTGAATACAATCACGTTTTCCTATTCAACAAGTTGTTGATAGAAATAGACATCGATCTGAATTAGTCACCGAATGAATTTGTAACTACGAGAAAATGACTCTACGGTATTTTTTATAATGTAAGCTAGAGCTACTTACATTATTTGCTTATTGAAGTTCGTCATTAGACCTATTTCTCTATACTTTGGGTCTTTAAAATAGAGTTAGTGTAAGTATGTAAAAAAGAGAGAATAAAATAGAGTAGCATATAAAAATCACCGCATAACTCCACTCCCTTTTTTTTTCATATGAATCGAAATAGACCATAAAAACCTTTATCTAAAGAAAATTAATCTAATCTAATCTTAACCTTGACTGTCCTTGATACTCATGTTCTTTTGCTTATGTATTTTTCGAAACAAAAAAATCAAGTCATAAACAATATTAACACAAGCGTGCAAACATGAACTCAAATGTCAAAGTCAAACACAGATAATAAATCATAAATTCAATGTTTTTAATAATAGAGAGCGGAGGCGATATGTCTATGGTCTTATAATGAAATTAATCATTGATACAATATGTGTATGACAGCACTCTGTATTCGATCAGATTCATACGTTGTCTTAAATAGGGAAGCGTGTGTTTGACTATCTAATTATGCCCCACGCTGTGAGCATAGACATTGTCAACCACTGTCGAAATTACGAGAAATGCTTTCTGTTAATGTCGTTATTAAAACATACCTTTATACGAACAATTTGTTCAACGTATGTTGCTTATTACTGTCGAAACATTTATTTTAAAAAATATTGTTTAGAATGGAATACTAAGGTTAAATTTGTACATATTAAAAGTGTTTTTTCTTTAAATTTACAACAGTGTCGCAGGGTGTTTAATCTTGAAAAATCCTTAACCCAGAGGTATTAAAAGTGACCCTTATGATTCACTAAAATATGAACTAATTTGCATTTTGATTCTTGAATGATTGGAGTATGTCATAGATAGTGGTCTGTCATTTGTTTTGATCCGATAATTAATCTATAGTTTCTACTTAAGGTGGGTTATTCATTTAGTATGACAAAGGACTGACGCCAGTGTTATGTCATCGGTCGAGTTAGTCACGATTAGCCTCCAGTGCTCTATGGGGTATCATTATAAGGTTTGCTAGTAACTTATTAATGACAATTGTAATGACGCACCCACACAATCCTTAGCTAGTATTACTTTAATGACTGAGTATGAAATAAATTCAGTCTAGATTACAACATCGAAAGTAAAAATATTTTGCAATATAAAAAAATAGATTTCTACTAGCTTTCGCACGCGACTCCGTCCGCGTGGAATAAAAAACAAAAGTGAGTAGTCTATGTTTTCTTCCAGACTATGCTCTACATCTATGCCAAATTTCATCGAGATCCGTTCAGCGGTTTCGGCTACAAACTCTAACAAACATCCATCCATCCATCTAAACTTTCGCATTTATAAAATTAGTAAGATTTAAAAACTGTGTTCGTATAACACATTTTTATGTTCTAATTTCACCTGCTTGTGATCTAGACATTTTTAAGTCGCAATAAGTGTTAATCTTTCTAGTTCTAATTGACAGTTTTACTTAAACAATCGAACTGTTCAGTTAAAATTAAGCGTGTGTAAGCAATTTTAAATCCAGTTGAACTGAGCTTATTTCGCGGGCTTTATTGTATAAGGACTTATAATAATTAGAAAAACAAACATAGTTTAATAAAGATCAATTTATTTGTAATAACTTTTCGACAATGTGCTTACTACGTAAAGTTAGCCTACGTGCTATTAGTACAATCATAAATACAACTAAGTTAAGACATCACAACTTCGTTAAAGGCAATTTTAATTGACAAACATTTTATACCGAATCAAAATAATTCATCACACATTTAGGAAATCTATTATTTAACTTTGTATACATCTAAGATTTACAGTAACAATATTAATATAGGAACAAGATAAATTACATCTAAACTATTAATAACATGATAATTACATATATAAAGCTCATAATACAAATCTTAAAGTAAATAAGTTTTTACAAAATATTTCTGATCATTTGTACATATTCGAAAATACAAAATATTACATAACCTTTAAACTATTAAAAGGCACCTAATATATTACTGGTAAAGGCAAAAAGTTAACCTATTTGTAAAATAAACTTTACACTATGTAAATAATATATTTAATGTACTCTTCCCATGTCCATGCCTCCGAGTTGTCCCAGATAAGGATAACCGGACTTCGCTTCAGTAGGAGAGTGCGCGTGAGTCGCGTAATGTGATGCATTGGTGCCGAAGAAAGAACTGTAACAAAAAAACAACATAAGTAAAGCAATTAAACATACATTATCTTAAAATAACAACAACAATAAAATTCTCGTATAACTAGGTAATATTTTTTTGGGAAGATTTCTAGAGAAATCGAATAAAAGATCACTTTAACTTATTAGTTATAATATATTTCTGATATTTTTAAAGAGTACAAGGAAACTATATTTAAACTATTTAAGTACTTGAAGAATTTAATTAGGTTAAATAAGAAAGCTCTCATATACCCTTCACTTAGGAATAGACAAGATTGAAGTAAAGAGAAAGGCGCTTTTGCAGTGCAAAATACAGTTTAAAATATTCAGTTTTTAAATTATATTGAGATTATACTAATCCGAAGAAATAAATGTTTAATGCAAAAAAAGTGAATTAACTAAAAAAAAATCGGATCACTAACATAAACCGTAACATAACCCATAAAACAAGAGCACTGTAATAGAGGCTTAATAAAGCCTTCCCGGCATTTGGGCCCGTTGTAATTGTAACTTGAATGTGGACCACCGAAATACGTAATTTTGTTAAAGCCCGAATGATATAGTGGAAGGTACCATGGGCGTGGTACACAGTAGTGAGTCGAAACCGAAGCACGCAATAAATAATTATTATATTTGAACAACACATTCATAATACGTTTAATACTTTAATTCAATTATTGGCAACAACATAATTTTATTCTTTATATTAAAAAAAAAAGTTTGTAATCTCTGGCTACCCCACAGGACGACTTGAATACATTATTAGTAAGAATGCTCCAGTTTCAAGCAAAATCGGATAATAGTAGCATATCATAACCACTTTAATGCATATTTTATGAACCAGGTGAATCAAAACACAGACATCGCAATTAGCATACTAACTACATCATTACCGAATGCTGTACAAATTGGTACAACGCACGCAACATACATCATTATTCAATCACATCAGGCTTATACAATATTTAATTATTACCTTATTAAAATGTGTTGGTAGAAAAACACTTCCGCGTAGAATTGTCGTTTAAAGCGTTAATACCGTACTGCAATGTATTTGTTGATAAACGTAGGATACCGTTTTACACACAATATTGCGTGAAAGGTGACATGATCAAAAACTGACTGAGATGACGTATGATAGAGTTATTTGGAGGACAAAAACCTGTCGCGCTGACCCTACTGGAGTAGGATAAGGGGTATGAAGATGATGACCGTTTTACTGAAAATATTTACGTTTCTAGCGACATCGCGAAAGTTTAAACGTCACTCGCAAACTGTATTATAACTTTGTCGTATCAAAGTTTATTCTAAAGTGATTTACTACGGATCATCAATCAATCTATAAGTTCGAAGTATCAACGATATAAAGCGACTAATAAAAGTCGAGCACGCGAGGTTCGCTACAGTTTAGGAAGTCGTATGCAAATAGCTGTGCAGATAAGTTTTAATAGCGGCTTGGTTAGTTTAATGCTCGAGTTCAGTGCACTAATGTCACGTTCGGCTGCCATTAATTGCCGCTACGCTCGCCACGACCGGCGTGTGTTTATCTGTTTTCCGCAATGTATTAGTATTGCTGGAACCGTATGCCACGACCTACACATTGTATGCAATTTCGATGATACTAAGAGCGAAGACAATAAGTGAGATACCGATTGGCGCTTGAATGTATGCTTCCGACCGTCAGACTACAATTTAGCTTACGGTAATGGAAATAAATTATGACTTATACCGCTTTATTATTTCACTCCTCGTAATACGTGTTGTTTCTTTACTCGGGAAAGCTATGAATTGTGTAAATAGTATTGGACATATAGCGTGGTAAATAAACTCCTTGTATATTTCTTTTTTGTTTTTGAACTAGCGGTCGCCCGTGATTTCGTCAGCGTAGACTATTCCCGCATCAAATGTAGAATATGTCAAGGTTAAAAATGTCGAGTTAAGATCGACAATGTTAACCTTCTTTCTTAAATTTATCATGTAAAAGTACAATACGAGAGAGTTGGGAAAAACTGAAGGAAGTAGAAGAAGCTAATCGTACTGCAGAATCGTACATAATGCAGGGTTGTACTGGCTAAAATAATTCTTCTATTAAATCTTTTCTTTCCATATCTACGATATTGTATTTCATGTTACCTTTACCTAAACCAATATACCACATTAATGTTACGAAAAGAACTAATATAAATTCGAACTCCTTATACACTTCGTCAGCCCATAAGTTATAGAGTGTCAGTCATTGTGCAAAGCGATATATTGTGCGTGTGTGGTCCAATGTAAGGTTTATAGCGTGGCTTTGTCTCGATAACACAGATAAATGTCGACGCTGTTTAGAATACAAAGCAACAATGAGCTTGTCACATACTCTTACGACAAATTCACTAAACGTATCGCTTGAACATATTTTACACAACTCTTTCATAACATCGAACACGGCACTAAAAACGACGTCCCTTGATAAATGTCGATTAACAATAATCGATTAATAATCAATCAAATGTATCGATAAATTTCGCAGCCCTATTCGGTTCACGATCGCATCGTGTATTACGAACGGCGGAGTATAATAACCACCCGCGCGGCATATAATGGCCGACTTCTTACACTCTTAATTGATTAGCGGCCGCTCCGGCTAATGATAAAGGAAGGTGAAAAGAAATAAAACGAATGTACACCGATTTGCGATCGAATCCCGCGCCCTGCCACAGCCACCGGACGTTATATGCTAAATGTACGGCCCGCTGTAACTCAAAAGAACATCCGATAGACTTCGCTATAAATTATTATCTATCATTAATCTTTATAAATAAGAATATCATTCTTAGCTTCAATTTAATTTAATAGTTAATGATTAAAAGATCTTATGTCAATTTGTAAAATTCATTACTTAAGTACGTAATCACTGGTTCATTATGAACCGTTTGTACAAAAGATTAAATGTTTGAAGCTTTGTTGATTTTTTTTATCTCTAAAGTGATTGAAACTCACCTATAATTTTCCGGCCAGGCACCAACATCAGGCAGCTTGTTTTGAGGGTGACCGCTGAGTTGTCTCGAGGTCCAATGGTTGTGGGCCGACATAGCGTGTTCTTGTTTCGAATAATCTCCGTAGCCGTAAGGATGGGAGACGGTATCACTGGGGTTAGCGTAGGAGTGCTGGTAAGTAATTCCGCTGCTCTGATTCGACGGGCTGCTGGTGATTGGGCTCGTACTGGGCGGAGTGGTATCCGAAGTTGGTTGTAACGGTGTAGGAAGTTCAGATGAATGTGAAAGTGGTGTTAGATTACCAGAAGAGAAGGAAGTAGACGTGGGCGGGTGGAGAGATGACGCGGCTAATGCAGATTGACAGACGGACGGAGTTAGCGATGATTGATGTAATGAAGGGGCTAGTGCTGAATTGAGAACTGAACTGGAACCTAATGCGGAGGAATAAGATTGTTGCCAAGACGTGCATTGCGGATTGAAAGTCGACGGAGGCTCATATTGTTGATGGACTGAGGGGAATGCGGATTGCAAAGACATAGTATTGAATGCACTGAGCTGCTGGGAGTTGAGTTGCTTGCGAAGACGAGCTCTTCTGTTCGAGAACCAAACCTATGTCAGAAAAAAACTTCAATTAATTTTATATGTTGTTAAGTAGATTTGTGTATAAAAATATGGTTTAAAGAGTCAAAAACATCGTTATACATTAAGCCAGTCTATTAGAATTCGTATTAGTTACAATTACAAAGGGTTATTAATTCAACAAAAAGTATGAAAGAAACGGTAGCGCGATCCAACATATGGCGGCTACAGTTATAATAATTAATTTTGAAGGTAATTATTGTGTTTTTTACCTTACACTATTTTTATTGTCGGGAGGGGTCTTTGATCTTTACAATGAATATGTTTGATTGTCTTTTTGAATGTGTTTAATAAATGTGCTAGAGTCAACATGAAATAACAGTTGCATTCTAGTGCAATTTTAAAAAATGTATTGTAAAGTTAATCAAAAGATGTTTTAGCTCTTTTAAATTAAACGTGTTTCTATGTTTTTGATGTTTTTAGTAAATGAATTTGTTTGCACACAAACCTGAACCCTTGCTTCGGTAAGCTTAGTCTTCTGAGCCAATTCTTCTCTGGTATAAACATCTGGATACTGGGTCCTGGTGAAGGCGCGCTCCAAGGCCTCGAGCTGGTCCCCAGAGAAGGTGGTCCTTGACCTTCTCTGCTTCCGTTTGAGTGTAATACCAGGCTCCGATTCCGTGTCTGAGTCTTCACAAGATGAGGGACCTTTTAAAGATAAAAGAAATCGTTGATGGGAAAGGTACACTCATAAATAATCTTTAAACACAAGTTGAACATGTTATTCCATTGTTATAAACCGTGTACCCTTCTTATATTATTAGGCGCACCTTTATTAGCTACTGTCTGGACCACACGCGGGTTCAATTAACTTTGATGTAACAACATTGTGCATTAATTTTGAAGGTAATTATTGTGTTTTTTACCTTACACTATTTTTATTGTCGGGAGGGGTCTTTGATCTTTACAATGAATATGTTTGATTGTCTTTTTGAATGTGTTTAATAAATGTACTAGAGTCAACATGAAATAACAGTTGCATTCTAGTGCAATTTTAAAAAATGTATTGTAAAGTTAATCAAAAGATGTTTTAGCTCTTTTAAATTAAACGTGTTTCTATGTTTTTGATGTTTTTAGTAAATGAATTTGTTTGCACACAAACCTGTACCCTTGCTTCGGTAAGCTTAGTCTTCTGAGCCAATTCTTCTCTGGTATAAACATCTGGATACTGGGTCCTGGTGAAGGCGCGCTCCAAGGCCTCGAGCTGGTCCCCAGAAAAGGTGGTCCTTGACCTTCTCTGCTTCCGTTTGAGTGTAATACCAGGCTCCGATTCCGTGTCTGAGTCTTCACAAGATGAGGGACCTTTTAAAGATAAAAGAAATCGTTGATGGGAAAGGTACACTCATAAATAATCTTTAAACACAAGTTGAACATGTTATTCCATTGTTATAAACCGTGTACCCTTCTTATATTATTAGGCGCACCTTTATTAGCTACTGTCTGGACCACACGCGGGTTCAATTAACTTTGATGTAACAACATTGTGCATTAATTTTGAAGAACATTGTAATGAGATAGATGTTTTCGATTAAAACAGAAACAATTGAGTGCGAGCATATAGACGTGAGCTTTAGTGCTATTCTAGACACATTTGAGCGAGAATATTGATAGAATGAGTTCAACAAAGCCACGAAATGTGTACAGATGTGAGTATAAAGGCACCGCTGAGCCGGTGTAGACATTACTTTAGCCGCGCACAACTTAATATGCATAATCTTATCGCGGCGCAAAATCTCTCCGGCGAAACCGCACTCCGTCGTCGAACCGGGATATTAGAAGCGCCATTTTATATTGGCCGGCTCCGGCACAAGACGTGCAGTACGGACAGATTGTCGTAATGCAAGGCCCGCGGCCAAACGCGATGGGATAATAACACCTTTGGGTACTAATTTCATTTTTATAACCTACAATTTTCGAAGCCGACACGAGGGGCGCTGCCGTGGCGTGCGCGCGCTTCACTTTTACGTGGATTATTAACTTTATACGCCATTTTGCAAAGTTTGTAAACGTTTCCGGCTGTCTCATTACAATATATAAATTTATAATAATAGTGTACTATGGATTAAATTAAGTGATTACGTTCTCGTATCAACTAGCGGTCTAGTGGTCCGATGATATGGCAACTTTGTCGTTCAATTTTAATCTTCAAACAACGAAGAAGAATTCTGATCTGTATAATACGTTGTTTATATCATTCGTGAAGGTAATTAAATATAAAAATCTTAACTATTTTATGGTCATTCATAGACTGCTATTTGAAACATAATATTGTCTAAATATAGTTGAAAAATTAATGAGACATAGTAATAGAGGAGAGCATAGCAAAAAAAATCCATTTAAGTTAAACGTAATTAAAAGTATAGTTGGAAAATCCAAGGTAAGTAATAACTTACCTAGAATACCGTCAATGCTATGATTTCTTCGAGGGTCTGATTCGTCTCTTTTGCCTCCTCTTATAAGTCTCGAAATGGAACTGACCGACGGGGCGGTATTTTTATCACAGATGCCTTCCTTTATTAGTTTATCTCTAATTTCCCAGGAAAATATACCTGGGTTTTGTCTCTTGAGCTCTTCTATCCTGTTCTCAACCTCAGGCGTGGCCACTCGCGGTTTAGATCCACCGATCACACCAGGCCGGATGGAGCCAGTTTCCTAATGAACAACAAAATATTTTATAAGTTTTCTTCATAACTATTATGCTCTGCTTAAACAAAAAACATTAGGATAAAATGCGTGCACAAATATTTAGTCAAACAGCTGTTTAGCTGCTGCCTGACCCCCAAAAGAATTCCTTAGTGCCGATTGATATGACTGTACTACTGGACTGCTAGTCACTAACAAACAACTAATGTGGGAATTATATGATAATGAAAGTCTATTTAAAATAATGTTTCCTTTCTCCCTACCTGATATCTATTGAGGATCTTGGAGACGCAACCATGAGAGACGCGCAGTTGCCGTGATATGACGCACGGCCTCACGCCCGCAGCCGCCATCTCCACTATCTTCAATCGAATGTGATTAGGCAGTGGCCGGCCGTTGATGAACACCCCGCCCAGCTGGTTCATACGACCCTGACCTGAAACAAAATTTCAACTTAGGCACAAGAAAACAGCAAAATTTTGAATCCTCAAGATGGTAGGAAATATTTACATCAGGTAAAAAGACATAGTTAACATGGTCACAAAATAAAAAGAAATGTTATAACTTTTTTATTAGAAAAAGTACTCGCTATTTTAAAAGCTATTTATAAATTTGCATCAAATATAAGAAAGCAAGAAATAAATCGCGGTATAATAACGGAATATCGCACTAAACACCAAAGCCAAGTAGCGTAATATCAATAGCAACAATACATCAAACATCACAATGGCCCTCATTCAACTCACGTCTCGGGATCGTATGCTTCTAATAATTTCACGATCCATTGCGAGTGATCTCAGCCAAGAGTATCCCATTTATTTTAACACGAAAACAGTCAAGCAGAAAAGATAACACTTGATTTTTTTTTCGGCTTCCATTACATTGAGAGAGTACAAGAAACTATTGTTAAATTCATTGATTGCATCGATGGATGAAAAAAATATCGTCCGAGGTATCAAATACATTAAAATTTTTGTAACGCCTCTATACTAGAAAAAATCTCTCTTTCATCGTAATTTGGTATAAAAAATAAAATTCTTCTCTTCTTAAAAAAATGATTCGTTAATTAAACTTAACTAATTACTGTATCCTTGAAACTAGATTAACACATTCCAGTTTGATTCGAATCAAGTGTCTGAATATATATTATATTTTTATGTGTGAGTAAAGTGTAGCTATTATAAACACATCACTGCAATGGCTGAGGACCACCTATCATCAAAGGAGCCGCCATTCTTCAATTTTTGCAGTCTTCCCTAACCATTTTAACCTTCTGTTCATTCAACATGACTATATTTTACATCATACGAATAAGGATACAAGGTATCTTTATTTGATTTTTGTTTTACAGTAACTATATTAGAGAAAACCTCAATTGCCTTACACATAAATACAGTGGCATGTTCCTCTAGTTTCGGCATTTACAGTATATCAAAATCGAATGATTTCTCAAAGGCGCCGCAACGCGTAAAGCCTTAGACCCCTACCGTGAACCACCGATCAATTAAACAACATGTCAACAAGTGTGTCCTTCGGTATACTTACCATCCTTGAGACGTGATAATAAAAAACAAACCGTAACACAAACATATATGGTTAACAATCGTTAAATACAAGGAACAAAATTTGAAGAATAACACATTTTTTGACATCAATTCATTTTGAAACTAACTCCAACGTCATAAGGTGTAGAATGAACATTATCAATTTAACTCTGCGGTTTCGCTGGACTCACGCAAACGATCCCCATATTTTTTTGTAAGACCCCGTAGACGTTGCGGTGCCTCCAAAGACCATGTTTTTGAGTGTTAATTTTATGTAGCCGAAATATTTATGACGCATAACGTGTCCATAATAACTTCGCTATACAAATGTGGGTGGCTTAATAATAATGTATCACTTCATTAAATATCTCACTCTCTATTTCTATCTCTTGACATCGCTAAGTAAATTATGATTACAATAATTTAATAAACAAAAAACAAATAAATAAGGAAATGTTAAAAATCTCTTCACTGTAGTAAAAATGACATGAAATTTTAGCTAAGAATTTCATGCGACTGGAAAGATTACGAAAAGTAAGTTCTTAATCATTTCACGATACGAAAAACTGTCAGAGAAACATAAAGTATACTTGAAGTAAATCTCAATGGAGTAAGTTCAACCAAACGGATAATCGATGAAAGACATGCAGCGGCAACAAAAACGATATAATGTGTACAATGCGTAATAGAATTCGCAAACATTGTAACACTATTAACGCAAAAGGAGGCGAAGTCAACAACAAACTCAAATAATGTCGGGGAAACTAATCGTCCGGAAGCAGAATTGGATCATGCATCACATAAAGGACCACCAAGGTAGCTCACAATTGGCTTAGAAATGTCGATAATATACAATCGGTACTAATACAAATCTAAGTTTCTCCAATAATATTACTTACGTGCTTTATTCATCGCTGGACTTGTTGCTACGAAACATAATCACAAACTAAGCATAAGATAAAGACACTGGAGTATGGAAACGTATAAAATTTTCTCACAATAACAGAATCGTGTTCCGATTCGTTCAACCGGTGCGTTCGTGTTAGACGAAATTGAAACAGAGTCGATCATTTAATGCTAAACGCAAGAGGTAAACCGTGACCGAATAAATGAAGATTTCGTATTCAATGTACGCATTTCTGTGTCAACTTTAATTAGCAATCACATTTCCATCAGCAAACGTGCTACTCTAAGGTTATCTTTGGCGACCGGTGATTAAATTTCCCTCGTCAATTTTTGCGATACCGAATTTAATTTCGGTTCTAATGAACTTCGTTACTTAATCTTTGGATCTATCTCTTTTGTCTTCGGTAGTAAAAAGAAAGTGATTTAGTATTGACCAAACGTTGTTTCAACTTCGTAATATAACTAGGGAAGTGAACAATGCAAAGTATTTCCACTATTCTTACAAAAGTAAGTTCTAACTTTTTCAAATTGTTACTCCATTAGATTTACGAAGCATATAAAGTTGTAAATTCACAGAATCTACCAAAACCAATATGAAATTTGGTAAGATTTTTTCACAGGCAGTCGATTACAGCGTTACAGTGATAGTTTTTAATGTTTTTAACTCGATACTGTATTGTGTAAATAAATCGTAAACCCCGTTTTCACAATCATAATATGTTTCTGCTTGCAAATCAATTTCACGTAGCGACATTAATGTGGCTATAGTAAAATTTATATGAGGCTTTACGTCAACTCACACCGCTTTCTTCCATATCACTTTATGACGACGATAACTGTTTGAAAGAGCAGTAATTCCTAAGGATTCCAGTCATAGGTCAAGGTTTCGATTAATTATTGTGATAGCATTTCATTCTTCTATTAATATTTCAACAAATAAATAAAATTAATTTTTATTTATGCTTATACCGGAGTATTTTATTATTGTGTGTATACTATGGATGTAATAAGCAATTCCATCGAACATTATTTTACTTACAAAACATATTACTTTATTGAAAGCGGGTTATCGAAATGACCTGCGCAACATGGTCTTGTAAATCAAAATCGATAAAAATTTTCCTCAACAACAATTACTTTTATCGCTAATAAAAATAAAATAATAAAAAACAAACAAGAATTACAAAATTGATTTGTAAGAAAATAATTAAATAAAAAAGCTATTCCGTTTTTTTTTTCTTCAATCCGAAAACAATGTTTTCTTATTATTTATGATACTTCTTGTTTTTATTTATCTTTAAGATTAACTCTCAGCGATTAAATAAGTCCCATATATACTAACTACAACCTGTAATGTACTGTCAAGTTTTATGGCTTATTACTATTGCTATTTTTAAGTACACTAGCATTAAAATGGATCGATATTGGTATCCTAGATCTGTGACATATGTATTCCTGAGAGGTCTTCAAAAAAGAAATACCGTATGATCGCTTACGTTAAACGAGAATCAAATTTCATTACCATTGATATCCATTCTAACATGTTAAAATTCATTTATACACTAATAAAATAACCTATTGCCGTCCAAAATGAAGCAACAAAGAGAAGAAATGCCATTTGAATAGGCATTAGAATTGGGCGGCACTCACAAAGGCTGTGTCATTCCATTAAGCCTTCTTCAAGCATTCAAAGTATTCTGTGTGGCCCGTGCCCAGCTCGCGTGGACCCGAAACCATGCACTGCAATCCAATGTGAAATCTATTATTATATACGTACAGATAGACAATTTATAGATGTCGATAAAGTCAAAATATGTTACGTTTAAGTTATTATGTAATCTAATATAGTACATTTGTCAAAATGTTTTTATTGTACTATATATTGTGTACTATTTAAATGTAACTTAATAGTTTAGTGAAATAATCATCATACTAATATTATAAATGCGAAAGTTTAGATGGATGTTTGTTGGAGTTTGTAGCCTTAACGGCTGAACGGATCTGGATGAAATTTGGCATAGATGTAGAACATAATTTGGAAGAACACATAGGCTACTTACTTTTGTTTTTTTTTTAATTCCACGCGGACGAAGTCGCGGGCCACAGTTAGTCAAATATAATTTTATCTATCAATTACAAATGTTATAAACAATCTATTTACAGATAATAAAAAATGATTGTTACATTTCAAAATCAATACGATATGAGTTCAGAAAGCGAACAATATCTCGGGCACGAGGTATAGCGAACAATGGTCGGTTAGAAAACACGAGCTGTACCCGCAAAGTTCATCGGGAAGTCAAAGTTTCATAGCAGGTTATGTTACTATAGAAACATCAATACTTACTAACTTAAATCAATTATTTATTTAATACTAGCTTTCGCCCGCGACTCTGTCCGCGTGGAATAAAAAAAAACAAAAGTGAGTAGTCTATGTGTTCTTCCACACTATCCTCCACGTCTATACCAAATTTCATCGAAATCCGTTCAGCCGTTTAGGCTACAAACTCTAACAAACATCCATCCATCCATCCATCTAAACTTTCGCATTTATAATATTAGTATGAAGTATGATTAAATAAAATGTCTTTTTTATTTAGGGTCGTTTAAGGTTTATAGCGACTGTTACTTAGTGACAGTTAGATCTCCCATACAAAATCCAGATTCCCTTAGTAGTATGACGACTTAAAGATAAAACAGAATATTATACGAGTAAAATATAGTAAAAGAAATATTTATAATTTGAATATGTTTTAAACATAGGTGTGGTACATGCAACTTTTCCACCATTCAACTAAAGGCCATCTGTACAAACTGAGGAACGCCTTTCGGCTCGTCAACGCCGAATAGAATGTGGGTACCTACGTTACTAATGAATGGAACTGAATATTTTATTTCGATATAATGGTGTATGTTTGAGAATGCCCTGTTTGACCTCATTCCGTATTCATAACGTGTTATATACTAATTTGACGGATTCTTTTCTTTGCCTCATAAGAAATTGTTCTCTTTGACGTAAGCGAGTCGCCGCCCGCTTTAGTTCCTCAACAGAAACGAATTTTTCATAGCATTGCCTTGTTAGTGTTTACTAATGGTATATTAAAGGAGTTATGATTAATTACTAAAATATGAGCTTAGCGTGACACAAACACTGTAATCTTTTTATAAGTAGTTGATGAATAAGTAATACATGGATTGTCGTTAAGGGAAAATGTGATTAAAGTCATTATGTTGACGGTAAATAAACTTGATGAAGTCGTTATCACTAGTGATGTTTTTTAAAAAGCTATAGCCTAAGTTACAAACTACGAGTTTTATACCATTATTTCAGTATTTTACCGTTTTCCACCAGTCTTTCACATTTGTGCGACAACTAACTCAAAAATGCGCCAGTTGTGTTATGTCAATCACTCTTACACATAACTTTATTAATTAAAAACGGTGAGTTTTCTTAAAGGTATATCAAAATACGTTCTACATATATCTCATAATCTAAAAGACTTAAAACAAGACGGGATTAGAAGACAAAAGATTTAATACAGCATCATTTATAATGCAAAATCTTCGAGCTGAAATAAATTTAACATCCGTTATATCAATTTGTTTATTAATAGATCTGCATAAATAATGGCGAGTAAGCGGCCTGGAGGTTCAGGCGGGCTCCGCGGGTCGCGGGGGGCGGGGCGGACGCGTCATATTATGCGGCTAAAAGAGCCTGTCGGTGCCTTTGATCCCGCGCGCGCCGACCAAGCTGCGCGTACGCAGAGATGTGCATGGCCTGCGCCTGTCCACCCGTCATATGAATGCGACTAAACCTCGATTATAGTACTGAACTCTTTATAGAGGTCACGAATACAATATTTAATGGCATTCCTTACAGAAAAAAATCTTTATAAGATTTATAACACGTAACTTTAGAGCTAGGTTACGAATGCGAAATATTTTGTTCGACTAAAGCCAAGATTCCAGTCACCTAGAGTAAAGAACAATAGAGCAGTTTCGCATTGTTAACAGTACTGACTGGTCCAAGTTTCGACGAAACGATCTTAAGGCAAATTGAAATCTAAAGTTACCACTCTTCAAACTTCTCTAGGATAGTCTCGAATGATATAATTTAAATCTTTATATCGAAATCGTCTTTATAGCCAAATACGCGAGGTAATCAAATATTACAATAAAAAAATTAAGTTTTTATTAAGTGTAAACTAAGTTAGTATTAAGTAATACAAAGTATAGTCGGCATTCAATAAAAGATTAAACTTCGGAGCTTCCGCGAGATTGAATTAAAATTTTAAAGAGCATCTTTAAGATCATAGATCATATCATAATTATCCGATTGTTAGTAAAAATGGCCGGTCTCGATGAGATCTTAAAAGCGTATTCGCGGAGAAATTACAAGGCGAGGGCGCGGAGCCGATTCGTATCGCAAGTCAGCGCCGTCACCTCGCCCGGGGCACATCTGATCGCCGGTCAACACTTTATTGCAAAGACCACGTCTTTCTCGTCTACTACGCACATTTGATCTGATCGTAGTTATTCAAAAGAACACTGAATAAAGTTGAAAAACAATGAAAGTCCGTAAAGACTGGTTGGTTTCTTAAATTTCAATTTACCAGTCATTAAAAATATTATTCCTAAAGATGTATTTTAGTTACTCTAATTGAACTGGGGATTACATTTTTTGTCGATTAAGTTAATATTAAAATTAAAATAAAGGTTTACAAAGAGTTTTGTTTTGAGTTTGTCGTATTAAAACACCAATCATTGTGTTTATTTTTGTTGTGTTTTTGCAACAAAAATGCAAAATAATCACCTCAATTTAGGAGTGCAAATTGTGTTTCTTTGCACAAAAATTTAACCCGACTACAAATCTGAACTCAATAAAAAGAAAAACAATAAAGTTGTGATTTAACAAATCACTAAGGCGCGCGCATTTCAGAATAATCTGTGTTCGGCTTTTCGTTTTATACAAATGTTTCTGGCAATCGAGAGACGTCTGAACGGCTTATGACATTAAGCCCGATTTATGTTTAAAAAATATTTAATTCGGGGACGAGTTAAGAACATAAAGGTTGTAATAATTCGAAAAATGTGTTCTGTTAAAAGCATTTATTTCAACTTGCGCCGACATCCGACTCACAAAGTTTACTGTATTTCTCTTTAAGTTATATTCAATAAAGAATTTGTTGAGATGAAATACTCTTTTTTGTTTATTTATAAAAATAGTAACTCTTCTCACTATAACTTATGTGGCTCATATTAAGTTTTCCTACGTGATCATATCTCTATACATAATAACTTACCTTTCTCTACACGGAAATTCAATGTTAGGTATTCCTTATGTAATCATAATTTTTTTCTCGCTATTTCTATATTGATACAAAATGTTGTGAATCTTAAAATCTCAATAAAAATAAAAGTTCCAAATTGCTCATCCTAAATGTTAACAAAATGTTTCGGAATTTCAAATGTCAAGTATTATTTCGGGTATATTATTTCTCATTTAAAGCAAAAATCATATAACATCATGAGGTAATTCGACCGATTTTCTTAACTTGCACGCTTTTTCTGACACCGACTTCGAAAAGGCGACGTAAAATCCGAAATGAAAAAATGAATGCGTATGCGTCGTCGGCATTCTTTTATGTTGTTCCTCTCTGTCTCGCAAATGCATTCACCACTCTCTACAGCATCTGTCCCTTTCATTTTAATTTAGCTTAGACGAAACAGGTCATAAGTCGTGGTGACATTTTTAACAATACATTCGAAATGTTTTTCGTATGGTAATGATTTATGTGTACCGTGAGTGCGAGAGCTTTTTGGAACATTTTAAGCACCGCAAGCCTTTGACGCGATTCCTAAACGAAGGGAGGATGAGAAAAAAACTACTGATTTTAACGAGCTTTTATTTTCACACACTTATAAGAGCTTTTTTCAATACCTTTTTTTCATGAAAAATAGATAATTAGTAAGTTATTAATTTGTTGATTATGATTTTATTGTACTGCATTTGTATAATAGTATAAACCTTATAAACGATATTGTCTGGATCACACTATAAAGATCAATTTTTACGAACTGATCGAAAGTAAATTGTCTTCTCCCATTCATTGGATAAATCACGTTTAGTATGATACTATTCGTAAAGTATTAAGTAAAAGTTAAGCATATTTCTTTATCTTTGTTTTTTTTAATCTTATTACTTTTTAAGCAACTAATTAGCAGATAATTTTTTTTCAAAAGCTAGCTTTGAAGTAGCTTAATCCCCTAAGTGACTTCAGAACAGCCTATGATATAGACGCCGATATAAACGTATATTTTGCTTTTGAATTAAGCTGGTTTAGGATTCCATACTGCTTTTTCTCTAGCTTTATAAGATAGATTATGAAATAAAATATTCAAAAGGATTAAGGAGGCTGGTGAATTTAACCGATTTTGTGACTCGTTGAATGTTATTTTTACTGAACCTGAAAATTAAATCTTTTCCATCTATATGAATTTTAATTGCGCAGCAGCTTTCTTTTAAAAGAAAATTCATACTGAAAATTTGAATAATGGGTTATCACTTTTTGGGCTTTTAGTGCTAGGTAAATTATCATGTAATGTAAACAGCTACTTATACGTTTGTGATATATCGATTTAATGTGTAAATGAAAGCATATTATAATAGCATTTGAACTTTATCCGTGCGGAATTAAAAAGTAACTTAGCCCAGAAACCTATGTGTTCATCTATGCCAATTTTCTTCGTGATCCATTAAGCCGTTTTAGATATACATAGTAAGAAACATGCATTCATCCATACTTTCGCATTTATAATATTAGTAAGTTTTGTTTGTAAATATAACAACCGTAGACACAAACCGTTGGCACATTAGTAGTATATCTTTAAGGGTTTTCAAATATATACTAGCGGAAATAGAAAAATTTTAAAACGACAAAGGATTTAAAATAATTGAAAAGAACCGTCAACCACAATGTCGCTGCTAGCTGCAGTTATTTACTGTTTTATGATAGGCAATAATATTTATTGCGGGCAATAACTTTGTTTGGTAGTTTCAAATGGCAAAACCAAACTAAATCGTTTTCATATATAATTGTTAATATTTGAAGTGATTAATGGATGTAGATTTTAATTTTTTATTATACTATTGTACTAACATTAGCGATATCATGTGAAATGACAGTTTGCAGCACCAAGCAGGCAGAAAAAGAAACTTATTGGTCAGTATTTTTAAATCATATAGGGAAACTAACCAAGCCCAGAAGTGAGATTCGATTTAGTTACGAGTATAAGTTTTTTCCATAATAAGGGGCTCGATTTGTTTAAAAAATAATTCCTCCTAAATGCATGGAGACTTAAGTCTAATTAAACGCAAACATTTAGTGCTTTCGATCCTTTTAATAAGGGGCGTAATATCATAATCGTTATAGAAAATATGGTCAGTGCAAAATACAACCTCTTTGGCTGACAAGTATGAATACAGCCAAAGAGGTTGCATACCTACTGGCCACCGAGACATTGCATGGTTTAACTTTTAAAAAAAATATAGAAACAATAGAAGGAAGAGAAGGAAAAGACGCTGGCGTACAAGATGTGATCGCGATATAGTTTTGTTAATTGTAAATAAGTTTTAATAAATATGTTTTAATTCAAGAAAAGTTTTTTTGTTTTGTATTTTTGGCTGCCGCGCTGTCGGAAACAAGTTAAACAAAATATTCATAATGATCATCTAAATATAATGTAATCAAATCAAGTATGATTGATTTACTATACTATTAAACATTACAATTTGCACAACAGATGCCTACTATTAAGTCAATGCAAGTTTTTATCAGAAATTAAGATCAAGAACATTCAAAGATTGTTATATCCAAAACAATAGAGTTGTCGTGACAAGAAATTTTTCATTGCAATGAACAGAAATCGCTTTCTATAGCTTATGGTCCTTGACCATTCCAGAAACTGGGACTAAAAGTCCGCTTATTAATGAAAACATTTCAAATGAATATATTGTTTCTTTCTTCCCAACAAGTCTCCGTCCCGACGCGTGAGGATGAATTATTGTTATATGGCCAGCAATAAACAGCACTTTGAACATTATAATTTCCCAGTGATTTTATAGTTTTATGGCTGGTTTCGTACCTTTTAGAGCAAGAAATGGATGAATTTTAAAGTATCTTTTTTTAGATTGTTCCGTAATTTGAAACCATGTTAGTGACCCCTGATTACATATTTATAATCGAGGGACTATAAATGTCCCTGATTTGTTATTGATTTCTCTTGATCTTATCTTAATTAATTAATAATTTTATTGATGTTCTTTGTATTTAAGAAACTGATGTAATATTTATATCTGAAAACTGTTAACTTAATAATATTTTCTTAGTTCTCCAACTGTATCCGGTACATATAATAACATGCACAATATTTTTGAAGGTTTCATCTCAGTAGCTGTTTATTATAACGTCAAACAATATGATATATGATCAAAAGATACAATTCATTAGGTTCAATCAAAAGAAGCTCGAATCATTCAAATAATTGACATACGTGTCAATAAAAATGCGTAGGGTGAACATACCTTGAAAAGAATATCCTGTGAAGTAGGGCGTCATGTTCAATGTTGAAACAGCCATTGACGCGAAGATGAGAAGACGGCGCAACAAGTGACAGCTCCGAGCGCCGATCTAGATCGTGCACAAGCAATAGTCCCAAAGGATCACAATATCAGTCTTTCACTATCACAGGTCGCACGCAGGCATGATTACGTCGACGAAAACGGCGTGTGTCTAATCCGTGTTACTTTGAAGACAGCCCGGTGCCCACTGACGTGTGATGTAAAGATGTATTTCGACTCTCGAGTGTAATCTTTCACAATCAGCGGTGCAACAAAAAATGGTCAAACTGGCCGCCTCCGCAGCCTTCAACACCGTACCGAGCGATCGCTTGTCTCTTTCTTTTAGCCGATCGCTATCATTCAAAGTTCTTGTTGTTGTTTAAAATTCTGCAGTTACAACGTCAAATTTTATACGAAACATTAATGAAACATTACATTTGTCATATTCTGGAAGGAAAACTGAGATTCGACGTTAATTTTCTTTTATCTGTTTGATGATCTACGGTGTGTTGTGTCGCTATTGCATGTGGAAAGGCGACCGGTGTGTGAGGGGGACAGCAAGAAGCTTCGGATCCGGTATCTTCGGTTCGAGAAGCGTTTCCATCAACAATGTGTGAGTCGCGCCTGAGTCGGTCTCCGTGACGAGGTGCGCGAGGCGTGTTGACGACACGATCTATGCCTACGCTCCGACACGATTGGTCAAAATTTATTCAAGGCGGGGTCTGCGTGCACACATACCACATTTAACTTTTGTTACTGTGTGTGTTAATTGCATTGTATTTCTGTGATCGTATACAATATAATTTCGAATGTTTTATGATTTTCTTTTCACATTATTACATATTATTATTTAATATTACCCTCTATGATCAAACCTTACTGGGGTTTATTTTTAATAATCGCTTTTACAATAATAATTATAATTTCATTCGACTTCGATATATCTGCTTCCAAATTATTTACAAATAATAAATAAATTAAACAAAAATAAGCCATTTAATTATAAAAAATATACAGTATGAAATAATTTATGTTTACTATAATTATAATAATTTGTTACGGAAAATAGTTTGTTCAGTCTTGACATCGTTTATAAAAAATAGAAAACATTGTAATTAAAATTACGCAACTATAATTAATATAGAAAGCAGTAACTAATTAACTATTTAAATTAAAGTCGTGAACTCTACAAAGTCGGCTGCCATGGCCGAAATTCATTAGAGGTTATTTTTACTTAAACATTGTGAAATTAAACTCAAAAACAAGGTTAATTATGAAACGTTATCGCCTTTTTGTCGTTTTCTTCTTTTGTTTTAATAGTTTCTTACTTAAACAATTGCAAATCTGTTTAATGTTAAGGTTAAGGTATCTATTTAATTTATTTATTAACGTAGCTCCGTTTTCAAATCAGAATCTATTAATAATCACTATGAGAACCAATTAGATTTAGTTAATAGTCACTAATTAGTTATAAACATTTAAGAGAAGGTGGACAATTTTTCACATTCAAGTATTAAAAAACCAATTACCAATAGAGTCTGAATTTCTTACTACGGTAAGGTAAGAATATGTAGATTTTTATTAAAAACTAGCTGTTGCTTGCGACTTCATCAACGTGAAATTAAAAATAATAAAAAATATAGCCTATGTTACTCAATGATAACATAGCTTTGTAATGGTGCAAGAATATTTGAAATCGGTCAAATAGTTTTTGAGTTATTTCAATACATACAAAAATACAAATCCTTCCTCTTTATAATATTAGTATAGATAACAGTGGGTGCCCATATCTCTCGGCTGCCCAACCTCCCCTATCTCCCCCAGTGTAGATTTGCTATACCAAATATGAGGAACTTAAAGACTCTGAGTGCAGCCGTTACAGATATCTACACTAAAATACAGCTTAGTAACCATTCATTTACTCCAGTTATATTTTCTTTTTCATATACTAGAACCTTTAAAAATCACCATTTAGGTACAATTTGATGCTTATAGCCATGGTTTGAAGTCTATTAATAGAATTTGTCGTATCAATAGAAAAGAAAGTGAGAAATACATCGAAAATATTTTATGGACTTGGACCCACTTGAATAACTCTCTATATGTCATTTTCTATTTTTAAATGCTCATGTTAAAAATACACCGACAAGTTTCCTTTTAACTAACAAAATGTTAAATCTGTAATGTTTTAAGAAACAGAAAAGTGCCAATCATTAGAAAGATAAGACCTTGATTGCCACTAAAAACATTTTAATTATAAACAAAGCGACGCTCCGGCGAGCACTTGGCTTGCAAAACTCCTTAATTCGCCATTGGCCTGTTTGTTTTTAAATATTTCTTGAATCTTAGATAATTCGGTTTCACTAAACACTTAGTAACAATTTGCAAAAATTACTACTACAATAACGGCACTGATGAACGATATTATTTCCAAGTGTTCATACATTTGGCAATAGAATCTAAATTAATTATTAATTGCCGGTTTCCAAGCTACATTTAACTATTCGTTAGTGTTTTTAGTTCGATAAATTCATGAAATGCGTCTCCGAACTACTTAGCTTAAGTTTTAATCTGTTGAAACTTAGATTAGCTTAAAACTAATGAATGACTAGGTAATGATAAAATAAATGCACACTTCAGCAACTCAGAAATTAGTAATCTATGACCTTTTACTGAAATAATAGACTTGAAATGTAATTATTAATAAAAGTTTTCCACAACTTTGTACATCTTGTTTTGCAGTTCCTACTTTTGACCGTAGTCTGTAACCCTTTAAGGTGCGTACTGACGTTATACGATTGAATGTATGTTAAGCCAGCATGCAGTACGTAGTGCTACGAGGAAACAAGCGAGCATCGAGCCTTGCCGCTCGATACGAATGTTACACCTCGTATCTGTCAGTACCTTTAAATATCTTTTTGACCTTGATTTTCACTGTAAAGACATTAACTATTATCAAATAGGAATATGCTGCATGAACATAAAAATGTAGCCAGTATTTAATACAAATATTCAACTAACAACTAAGAGCGAATACACACCTTTGATTAACTTATTGTACAACTGTCGTGCGATAGTCGATTGTCGATTCTTTCGCAGCCCATTTAACTGTTTAGTTGCACAACTGAAATCGAATAGTGTGCGCGCTCTCCATATAAGCTCATAGGAATCGAGAAGCGACCAAATAGTTGTGCGATAAACTATCGCAAAGGTATGCGCGCTCTTAATATAGATAAAAAGTGTACATCTATAGATGCATTCGCTGTGTGTGGTTGACATATTTATCAACATTACACGGTTAATTTTATTTACCCCAGCAATTAGCACTCCGGTTGACACTTCACGCGCTATAAGAATCTTCATACGAACGCGGGAAGAAAAAAAGGAGGCGTAAAACGCGCTGAAATCGCTGCCTAAACGCTTCAGGGCCCATTGCGCGTCAAAGAGGCCGCTGAAAATAAGCGTTGATAGGCCGCACACGATGGACAAATAGCAAGAGTAAACAGCACGCATGTCGTTCAACACATCATTGAGCATACTGTGTGAGGTCTGCTAATGGTGGGTAGCCAAACGAAATAAAATTGAGCACACATAAAGTTATTACATTTTTCATAATAATTCAAATCATGGTTTTAGTGACCGACTATGATAGTAATATTTCTTTTAGGTATGTGACTTTATATGTCTGTTCAATAATAAATTTATGTATTAGAGCGGGCGCACACCTTTGACTAAAGTATTTCACAACTGTTGTGCGATTGTCGATTGTCAATCGTTTCACAACACAATCAACTGTTTAGTTGGACAACTAAAATTTGTGTAGTGTGTGCACCTCCATATAAGCTCATAGGAATCAAAGCGAGACAAGTTTTCGATAGTTTAGTTTCAGGTGTGCGCACGCTCTTAGTAAGTATAATTTTACATGCTTATCAGTTATTCGTTGTGTAAACAATATTCAAAAGTAAAAAGTTATATTACTTACTAATGTATCATAAATACGTCGTTTACATTCCGTATGGAAGTAAAACTAAGTTGAAAATAGCATAAGTATCGCAATAACATTATAGCTTGCAAGTCATAATGCTCTGTCCCAAAAAATGTGAGTATCGGTTGCCAGTAATAACATTCGTTCCGCTATAACGATATATGATTCCCCGTCGTACACCGTTCATCATATTACCACGAAACGTTCAGAGACACTTTAAACAATATGGAAACGACACAAATAACATCTGGTTAGACGTCGTTTTGAAGCGTCTATCGAATAAAACGAATAGCCGGTGACTCATAGAATCGTGTAGGAGGCCACGAAAAGTTCTCACGGACGTCGTACTTCTTTTTCGTTGTTTCGACATTATTCTATTTTTTTCTGTAGAAAATGAAAACATAGATTTTTTTGTAAAATCGTTTCAAAACTATTATGTATTCGAAACAAAAGAAGTAATTAATTTTTTGTGCATACCAAAGCAAAAAAAATTCTGTCAAAAATAAACTGTACTATTTATTCTTAATTCGTCATTTGTTTCCTATTACGATCACTTTAACTTTTCCAAACAAATTACGTAATATTGTATATTTTTTATTACACTGAAATAAATCTACTAGTAGGTATATGTACCAATTCCCTTAAACGTATAATTCTATGTAATATTTTTATTAAAAAAAAGTAATAAAAACCTCTCTGTCTAGAACTTCCCAAAAGTAACAAACGATTATGATATTAAAACAATACGAAAGAAAACTTTTCAAAACTTGTTTAACACGTGTCGTCGCTAAAATAAAACGATCGAATAAGTTTTTTTAAACAGACACTAATGAGGGCGGTGCTGCGCAAAGAGGCAGTAAATTACATACGAGGATGCGTCCACGCCACGCGACTTTCTGCTAATTGCCCAAGCACACAAAAAGCGACGCATCGAGATTGAAAACACGAACACGATGTGATTCCTGGTGCTTATAATGAGAATACATAATTCAGAAACAAATGAACATGCAAAAAATTAGATTTTGTTACTGTTAATTTCATTTGTTTTCCTTTCAAATATTGAAAGGAATCTTAAATACTTCGATACGTAAGCGCCGCTTACAATGTGATAGTTGTCAAGATTTGTAAGGAATTTGTAGTAAACTACAAAAACCGAGGCCTTATCGTTGAGACGCTGTTACATATTAAAATGGCGTTTCAGTATTCAGCCGTATGAGACGTTATCACAATTTTAATTAGTTTAAATTTTTAATCTACAAAAACCTCGATACAAACTCAAACGATATCAACTCAGATATAATAAATTATTTAATATTATGACGAAATGTAAATACTAGTGGAAACGTTATTAATCAAAATATCAAAATTAATTGCTCGTTGTCGAAATTATGAAAATGCGTACTCGTGTATTTGAATTATTCATTAAAATGCTTTAAAATATCAATCCATTTCGTCGGTTCGTTTAAGCTCACACAAATCCGAGCTTTTAGTGCAGAGTTAATGGATCGTGCAAATCCTCTCTTTACTCGGTGTTTTATTACACTACATTTCTGGTTTTTACTCTGGTATTATAATTATAGGTATATGTACTAGCTATCGTCCATGACTTTATACGGGTTATTACAAAAAAAACTGTGAAAGCCTTTGCTCTTTTTGGGTTGTAATTTATCTCTGTTCCATTATTTTTATTCAGATCCGTTCATCAGTTCTAGAGTTATAATGGGTAACAAACCAATATCAGTTAAAAGCTTTCCACGTAACGGTTTACAAAGCTTGTTTAAAAACTAAACTTTATTAAATAACGATTTCTTTACACTGTTGTAAATAATGACAAATGAATGCATCTTATTTTTAATTTGTTTGTATTTCCGATATTTTAATCCAAATTTAATGATCGTCGGTTAAGTTGTAAGTTGGCCAGATGTCGCAGTCGCTTTGAGCGCTCTACCGGTAATTAGAACAATTCGATATGCCTCATGTGTTCCGGGATTATAGTCCCTTTCCAACTATGAACACATATACTGCCTAAAAATTAATACTTTAACGTTACATTTAACATATTAAAAGTTTTGGCCAAAGCTTTTAAAGCTTTTGTATGTATTCCTGATTGTTTTTATTTTTCATATCCTTATCAGATCCCATTAATAAGAAAAGGTCTGAAAGAAATGCGAAATATTGAAATTTGACACCTTTAATAAAAATAAGAAATGTGAGCTATATATTACAGATATTCACAATAAACTTGTATTACATAACATTGTTTTCTCTAATGAGAACCCACACTATCGAGAGTTCGTGCATTCGGCGAACAATTTTACGCTATATAAATCCGGACCCCGCCCTCAATGAAAAACAAACACACGTATAAACGAACCGAAATGACACGTTAAATTTTTCTATGTCATGATGAGATATTGTAATGATCCGTTACGAAAAATTATAAGTCGAGCCATGCGAGAGCGGCATTAGACCGGCCCGTAGACATGTGGCGACGAATTACACTCCATTATATAGCAAAGAAAATCCTATTCACTCGACGAGAATTGAATAACTTAATGGGCTACACGAAGATCTACACACATGGAAGCGATATATCGCATCATATAATGATCGAAGCGATTTTTAATGCAATACCTGCCTAAGTAACGATAACGATACATTTTTAAGATTTACAACGTGATAATCATAGTTATTCTATTACTGATAGAATTTATATTTAATTTAAGATACTGCAATGCAAATATTTAAATAATTCATTTTGATTTCCCTTGGAATAACTATCGATAAGTTAAGTTATTAAACTCAAGTCAAGAGTAAGGGTAAGGATGTTTTGTCATTTTAACACAGATAACTCGTTAAATTCAAAATCATTTTTATAAAGAAAGCATTTACGAAGCCGTTTCTAGTAAGGTACCGAAATTAGTTCTATGTTGTTCTTTATTTAGTAGATTTGAGTTCACTTGTTTCCTCAAACACGGCGAGAGGGCCGGGGTGTTGCGGCCCGATCACACAGCTTTTTGTTAAGTTTTTTTTTTCATTACGTCGGCATCTCCGCTCGTTCTTAGCTAATGACTTAAATTAACATTCCCATATTTTATTAATTCCTTATGTGTTGCTGTAATTTAGTTGCGTTGAGTTAGGTCGCGGTTGTTACTGTTTTGACATAATATAACAAATTACATTTAAGACTAATTGAATGTATTAAGATAAAGATTTAACAATAGAGTTTTTTTTTTTAATTTATAATGATCTCTTATATAAAAACATAGTAATGAACAATCTAAATGTGAACTGTCAGAAACCTGGCGAGTTTTATTATAATACTAAACGCTTTATGGCTTTTTTATTTTATAGAAGTTAAAATCGAACATTTCTCAAAGTAAAACAGCTAAAACCAGTCACGATTTCCAAATCGTGACTACTTTGTCCTTGCCCATGACAATACTAAAAAATCCTTTAATAATTAAGTACAAACTTTTTATAACTTCAGACTAGACTTCAGATATAACTTGAGTTAATCTTAACCTTTTTTGTTTGATACTACGAGTAGTATGCAAACACTGCATTCCATCCCACTCTCTTTTAAAGTCACTTATGTATAATAAATACTAGATGATTCCCCGACTTCATCAACGAGGAATTAAACAAAACGTATTAAGTAGCCTATGTTATGTTCTTCCAGGTTTTATATCTGTGTACAAATTACATCAAGATGTTAAGCCATTAGTAAGTACTAGCTGTTGCCCGCGACGTCGTCCACGCAATGTTAAGACAAAAATTACTCTATAATATGCCCGCTACCCTTCTATGTCAGCTACTCTTCAGTGAAAGTCCGGTTTAAATCGGCCCAGCCGTTTCGGAGGTTTCCCGGAACAAACGCGGCTTGCGGACAGATAGACAGACAAAATTTTTTTAAATTGCGATTTTCGTTATCAGCAACGCAAATACATCATCTTCCCGAAGTCTAGAAATTTTCCTTTGATATTACAAACAGACACTCCAATATTAATACATGTATAGATGACGTATAAGATTTTTATCATACGTCACAAAGATAGAAGCTAAACTTTTCCTTAAATATAAAAGGATTACATCCCGTCTAAGCATCTTAACAAGAAATCTTTTCCTTTTCTCGTTTGAGGTAAGTTATAGCAAAGCGTGTATGCGGCTCAGGGCAGCGTAATAGCAGTAACGCGGGCGTAGCTCCACTGATTTGCATGTGCCGGTGAAAGTTGTCCACCTTTGGAACCTTTAACAAGCGACGCACGTAACTGAACAATGGAAAAACGGCTTTGCGCACCCATCAAACCTCGCCGGGAATATTATGGAGGAAATTTAACAACTGTTAGTTTCGTTTGCAGATTTTATTATTACAGTATTCACCCTTTTAATATTTGCAAATCGGATATTTTCTTTTATATTATAAAGTTTACAATTTGAGAACTTTTCTTTATCAACCCAGTGCACTTAAGAACTCTTGGACAACTAATTGTTACTCAGATTATACGCATCTTTCGCCTTTAAAAGTTGAAAGTTTAAATAAATATTAAAAGGAATGTAGTATCGTAATTATGTTAATAATAAAAAAATGTCAACGAAGCGTTTAGAATGTTAAACAAGCTTGTGTCAAGTAGTAACGAGGCGAGGTATAACAAAACATTTGCAGTATCCAGCAGCAAAACTAAAGGTAAATAGACGATGAAATCATTATTCGACACAGCGGGCAGATTTCACATAACCACCTCGTCCCCAGACACCACTCGATTTTGTTTTGACACACGCCAACATGAGAGAATAGATGTCGCCACTGACAAGCCACTTGATGCATTCCAAGGACAACAAAAACACTCGAAATGCTCATTCAGATTTTTTTTTTGGAAAAATATGAATGACGATTTATAAGGAATTATGACTTCGCATAAATTAGACGTTTTTTCAATTGGTTTAGACATAGATAGTAGTATTATTTCGAAATTAATCAAGACAACGTCCAAATTCTTGGGTACTTTAAACAACAAATTATAAAAATAATGAATGTGAAGTTTTAAAAATGTCGCAAAACCAAGAAATATTTATGTACTTACTAGGTTTCGCCCGCGACTCCGTCCGCGTGAAATTAAAAAAAAAGGGAGTAGCCTATGTGTCCTTCCTGACTATCCTGTACATTTACGCCAAATTTCATCGAGATCCGTTCAGCCGTTTAGGCTACAAACTCTAACAAACATCCATCCATCCATCCATCTAAACTTTCACATTTATAATATTAGTAAGATTCTTTGTATATAGAGTAGGCAACGTAATACCACCTTTTAAACTCGTTAGTTTCAACGATGTGGAGTAATGATTTTGATGATTTATTATAAGTAATATGTAAATTGTAAACTACATTTAGATGATGCAAGGACATATAATAATCCCTAATTGCGATCTGTCAACACGTTTCATTACAACGCAATTGCAATTTGACCAAAATGGTTGATGAGCAGCAGATTTGTTCAAAATATTATGCTTTAACGAACAAAACTTTTGTACATAAAACATTAACCCATTACATACAATGTAGTTAGATTAGTTTATTTTAGAGTAAAAAGTCGATGTCTTTTGCAGTAAATATTTCGCAAAAATGCGTCGACAACTTTTATGGATGTTTCAGATAAGGAAATTTCAATAAAAAGGGACAGGAAGGGAAATAGGTTTACCATCAACTTATTCATATGTAATAACAGTTCATTTCAATTCCAACATCACTTATATTTCAATAGTAATTCTTAGCTTACTTTAAAAATCCATGCTACGTAAAATAAATGTACTCACACCACGAATACCTAATAACAGCTGTTTGAGAAAAATTACAATTCCTCAAAAAATAGTGATGCGGATCGAATCGCGGAGTAGCGGCAGGACATTCACATACGTACTTTTGATACATTCAATACATCGATACAATAGTCGATAATTTGCATGACGGCTTTTTATCGACATCGACATTTGTCGGCACGACACTGGCAGCTGCAATGCGGAATATGCCACTTTATTGATGATACTTTTGTTTATTATAGCTTGATTTATACATAAATAATTTAAATTAAAAACCAAACATTGCTCAAATTCAATATACATATCCCCGTTTTCCCTATCGTTACCCTAATTAGTATCATCCTATTTCCATTAATAAAAAAAGAACAACTTAGTTGAATCAAATTTTATACTGGTAAAAAGAACTAAACTCACTTAGTAAAGAACTTAAATTGAAGAATACTCTTTAACTTGTAACTTACACTATATGTTTAGAAATAGTGACTACAACGTACGTGACTATTAGAAATGATTTACTATTATTACCAGTAAATAAAAAGTGGTAGGGGAGCAAAGAGGTGGAGCGAAATACTTTTGTAGCGCGGACAACGATTGGGGTCCCGAAATAATGCATGCAGTCGCCAAACGCTGACTTTGTAATTGGTTTGCTGATCGTGCGCATATAGGACGCTGCCCCGGGGCCATACAAGATATAGATAGATCGTTTAATTTCATTCTAGTCTCTAGATGTTAAGTGATCGTGATGATACCTGTGTATAAAATTGTGAAGTGAAAAAAAAATTTTAAAATTGGATCGCAATTAAAACTTCGAAATGGATTACTCATCAGGAACTTCTATGAACAATATGAGACCAATTTTCGGCGCATACGCCTTTCAAGGTGAGTCTCACATTATTATTGCCGATAGACACGAAAGGATCCAGAAAGATGAGAAAAAAGTTCCGATATGGTTAATTACAATGTTCCCAGGTACCAATAAAACAAGCAATAATGCGTCGGAATCAAAGACCCGAAATCAATATCGGCTATTGCCTAAACAATAAAAAATTGGGCACAGCGCATTACAATTATACTCCGTGTACGGTTCCGTAAAAATATATATTACAACATTTCAATCTGTAGGTACACAAGGTAACACTAATTATTATTCTGAAACTGAAATATGTAACTTTATGGATAAAATTTTTAGTGCAAGCATAAAACTGTGTATTTCAAAACGCGTGTTTACGATCATGAAATAATTAGAGACACGCATCATTCTCGTCAACAATTAGTAACAATTAAAACGTAAGCAGTTAACAACGGGCACAGGTGCGGAACTCTAAAAACTGAGATACCTTTAAAAAAGCCGCTTATTAACCTCTCATCGAGTCCGACCGTAAAATGTAAACTCGATAAAGCCACCAATTAAAACTAAATATGAGAATATCGACAATCAAAGCTCGAGCCGCTACATCTAACACCGAAAACCATTTCACCCAAAAAAATAAATCGCATTTTTTGTAACAAACACAAGGTCACCAACACAGCATGATTTTTGCCTTTCAACTAGCGCGATCACAAACAGATATACTTTAAAAGTGTGGAACGATAAAAAAAGAAAGCATACATTTTGAACTCTACGTCGAAGATGTAAAAGAAGTGAATAAGGCTATGGCAAAAGGCGCGCGGCTTGAACGCGTAAGTCTGGGTAGGTGGTGATAATAACAATGCTTTATGAAAAGGTTTAGCCAACTAATTTGTTTTTTCTCGGCTACTGTCGATCTCGGTAGCGCTGCAACCTTTTTTTGTCGAAGGAGATCAATCAGTCAAAATAACAGTGTGATACCGCCTTTGATGCGATCCGACCGGCCTGTTTTAATCTCGCCCGATACATGATTAGTTCACCGATGATGCAGCACTGCTGGATAACTGATCCCAAATTGGAATACAACGTTCTACTTGTAGATAAACACAAAGAAACTCATTAAAGATTTCACACATTTTCCGTCCAATGTACAAGGTTTTGAAAACAAATTTAACTTTAAATCGAGTTGCGTAAAGTACACGACATTAAAATATCATATCGAGACATATTCAAAGAAAAATAATTAGAGAATCAAAAGTAAGTATCTAACTAAAACAAATAGTAACGCCGATTATCAAGTTTACAAAATATAAAAATGTGGTCAGCGTATTAATATTAAATCAAGCTATAATATTCGGGAGCAAGCCGCGACAATGAAAGGCGTGCGGTTTTTCAACACCAAAGCGAAATAAAAGACGGACGAAACAAATGATGTCAATGACATCGTAATGACCGTCCATCATTTCACGATGCCTTCAAAACTGTCTCAACACCAACACATATAATGTGTTCGGTAGCTGTTGATTTGCAGCCATTTTTTTGCTGTACCTTATAAATTTCGCACTGATGATGAGGACAATGAGAAATTTCTTTCCTTTCGATGTTCGCTTGATAAATGACTTATCTTTTTATGCATAAAGTCTTTTCACACATACGTTGCTGTTAATATTTCAAACGCATAAAAAGTAGATAAACGTTTTACTAACATCGAATATTTAATACGATTATAACTTACTTTTTAGTTTTACTTCGCAATTAAATAAACTAATTAAGTCATTACATATCTTAAGAACTAATTTAATTCGTGCAGTAGAAGGGAGCGGAATTATTTTATTTTTCTGCAATTACATAATACAAATCTTTATGTTATTTCAATAATCTTCAAGAAACATTTACGTGTTTCTCGAATATGTCACAAATTATGTTAAAAGGCCCCAAAAACGACAATATGGAATTTATCTAAACGTTATTTAATTATCCCCGACTTGTATTTCTTACAATGTTTTCTCAACACCTATTCCAAGAATTCAAATAACATGAAATGAAAACAGAGCTAATGAAAAAAGGCAATAAAAAGACTACGATCTTGTATCTCCTTTGTAGACGTGTAATAAGTCGGAGAGGCGTACGTCGAAATGCTCGGTATTTTCACTATTAAATTTATCTTATTTTCTTTCTAATTTCGCTGGGATAGTTGTGATAGCTAAAGTATTTGTCATAGCAAGAATGCAGATAATGGGTGAAAAAGTGTAAAATTCCAACAGCGAGCAATACAGAACGCGGCCGGGCAGGACAAGACTGATTGAGTTATAAGCTATAATGGCAATTCCATCTTGTTTTTGCACCGTTTTTCACTTGAATGCCATGTGGCGAGGCGTCTACTCATATTTAATATACATTAGGAGCTCAGACCTCGATGTTTGATTCCAGCTTTCTTGCTGGCACAGCCGTAAGGGAATGCGTGACTTGTTTATTTTGATTTGTCACCTTTGATATATGAATCCTTTTTGTTATTATCTGAAACACATTATGAATGAGCGGTCCACTTGATTACATCGCCTTCCACATCGATTCTATTTTAATCGTATTCCAGTATAGTCCTCCTGAGAATTTGTATTGATGGCCAATGTTATATTTTACTTTTATTTATGCACACTTATTACCCTTACTTGGTAAATTCTGTAACATTGGATTTACATGTTAGAGCGGAGGCACACCTTTGACTAAACTATCGAACAACTGTTGTGCGATTGTCGATTGTTTCGATTCTAATTCAACTATTTAATTGCACAACTTAAAACCCAGTAGAGTGCGCACCTCCATACAAGCTCATAGGAATCAAAGATTGACTAAACAGTTGTGCGATAGTTTAGTTTAATAAGTCATACAAGTTGGTATTTAAAAAGCTTTTTTCTTTTCAAAATCTTTGCACGATTATTTATGGCGTTGTATTATTTGAAAATTAATTCTCTTTAGTATTGTGTTATCCAAATTTATCTCTAACAAACCAACTATGTTATCGCGCCTTATAATTAAAATACAAACTTTAATAAATCTGAAAATCTTAAAATCGACGACAAAATGTTACAGTTTAACCCTCACAATATCTGTTTTGGTTTTTATCATTTATTAAATCCAAAATATTAAATTTTGATTAAAAATAATACTTAAGTTTAATATATGAGACATTTGAGTTAAAATAACACATTGTTACGGAAACATCTAATAAGTGGTAACAATTTATTTGGTAGTCGACTTAAATTTTATAATAACAATGATACGTTATAAATTAGATCTAATACTTAAGAATTAATTTAGGAATGTTACAATTGCCGAGACAGCTAGTCGCCGAGATCACTTCGAATTATACAATTGCTCTTATTGCTGTGAAATAAGGTTGGATTTTGTTTGGCAGATATAACACTTGGTCAGGTATTGAATGGATACAAAAGCCGGGTAGCCGCGTCTTATAATCGAGAGCGCTGCGATAGTTAATTAAAGAAATGAATAAGCTAATGTCGGCCGATATCTTTGACATCATGTGGGATGGCTTTTGCCTTGTCAATGTGTGGGCGGAATGAAATTAAATGAAACTATACAATCGAATCTAGTATTATTTCGATGTAAATTATTCGCTAAATTAATTAATTATTTATGAATAAAAGCTGTCATGACAGTCGTGAATTACACAGATGATAGCAACACGGAAAGTGATATTTCAAATAAAGTCACATTTATATAAAACGAGAGCTTCCAAATTTTCGACGATACCTACGTAAATAAGATGAGACGAGATTTGATCCAACTTATTTTATTTTAGAAACAAATACGTCAAAAGCTTATCTATAACAACACAAATGACAATGACTTTAAAAATCAATAAAAAATAATGTATTTTTGATATAGAGCATAAAGAAATTGAGAATAACGTTTAGCTAGATATTATTAGATCTAATATTGAGACAAATACAAAGATTCGTAATAATCCTACGTATTATAGAAATGATGAGAGCAGTAAGATGAGCCGCGCCGTCGCCGTCTCCGTCGCCCGGAGACATACCCGATACAGCCGGGGTCGGGGCACGTGCAACAGCCAATTAGCTCTACTTATATTTCTATCGTAATCCGTGGCTTTATCTTTAATTATTCTTATATTTGTAAAGTCACTACGTATGACCTACTAATATTACACGCACCAGAAACAATTGAATTGTAATTACGATGGACCCAATATAAATTTTATATGTGACCATAAATCACAATGTAACATAATCAACGAATATTTTCTAGGTTTTTCCACTGTCTCCGTGACGTTTGTCGAGGCAAAAGCCGAGCTGGCGCATAAGAATAGGTAACATTTGAAGCAATAAAACCGTTATCGGTCGAGTTATCGCCGTGCAACGGAGCGCATTTTGCACGCTTCTAATGAACGCCTTATGAAACAGGCAATTTATCACATACGCCCTTATCACGAGCACTGATAAATTTTATACTAGAAGAAACTTAAATAAAACAATGGCCTTCAGTAAATACTTATATACTGAGTTGTTCGTTTCTAAAAATATGTCAAATTCCAAACCCTTCCGATGGTTTTACTTACCGCTTACGCGTGACGACTAGATTTTCTAAAGGCTCATAGAAAGCCTCATTTCCAATTCCAATAAGATGTATTTCAAAAAGACCGTCTCCGCCGGCGCCTTGTACCCACACTGTGACCATGAATAAATCAATGAAAACAAATAGTATTCGGCTACTAGTGTTCCAAAAAGCTTTTTTAAATTATGTATAATCATCTTTTGTTTCAAGTTTTGTAAAGAGATCCTTACGTATGTTAATATATTCGCTTCGTAATAATAGGTAGAGCATATTTCCCTGCCAAGATTGAATGTGCTATACATATAGATAGGATCGAGGCGTAATTTGGTAGACACCGAAACTAATTTATTTAACAAAGGACCGGCCGACCGATAGAATACTTTTTATCCATATACAAACACGTTGCCTCCCGTGACTTCATGTCTATAATTATAGATTGTCTTAATGGACTTGTGTTACCTGCAGCCCAAACACTCATTATAATCCATTCAGTCCTTGAGCTCAGCTTAATTAACTGTATTTTTATATGTCAAATTGATAGACAAATGTAAAAACTATTTTATAATACTAATTTTGATGTGCCAAAGTCTATCTCTAATTTAATAACACGCTAACAACAATTAGTACATAAATTTAAAGAGATAAATCTCTCAACTAATTTAACATTCAAACTAAGGTAAAGAGCGATTAGTTAGGTAAAAAACATCTCATAAAAATACGAAACTATCTAATAAAAGCTTGAAGCCTGGTATTTTTAGAAACATTGTACACCGGAAATTAAAAATTCCTGCGTTGGGACAAAAAAGATGAAGACATAGTACGTTATTCTTTGCAATTCTAATTTAACTGAAATATTTATACGGACACTGTATTTTTATTTATTGTATTAAATCAAATCCTTATAATATTATACATGCCTTCAATATTTAGCGACTGATAAATTATAGACAAGATTTCTTCCAAACCTTAAATCTGATATGTCAACTACAAGTCTCGTGGTTTTGCCTTAATCATACCAAACAACGTTAACACGACAGATTCCATCTTTCCGTGTCTATTATATTTATCACTTTATGGTATTTTTTTTAACTATGTCCTATACGACCCCTTGTCCCTGTATGTAAAAACTACCAATTATTTAACAAAAGCAAGTCATCTCGGAAACAATTTTTACGTATCTGTGAGAAAAATATCTAAATGCAATCCGAGATGTCCAATTTTTTTTAAAAAAACCTGTGAGGAAATGAGTCAGGTTTTAAGGAGGGGGGCCGGTAACGAGCTCGAGTCGGTTGACTGCGCACAGGGACATCCGGTGGCTGATCGCTGGTCAAGATGACAGAAGTAAGGAAAATGCACCTGCTGTGATTTGATTTTTAACAAACAGAGCAAACCGATAGATTTGAAATATTTCGAATGACTAATTTCGTTTAACTTTACTTCACACTACTAAGCTAAGTATTTGAGTTCTTTTCGTGTCTGGAGTCACCAAAGTCCACTTCATTATTTCCTTTGATTATTATTTTGGTGTAATAAAAATCCGTTGACTTATGCTTTTTTCTACCTTTTTTCACTTATCTTTAAAGATTGTTTTATTTCATTTTCTTACACTCTGTCTAAAAATAAAAATTCAAAAGCTACCGAAATCAAGAAGGATATCTAAGAATGTGCGCTAAAAAATGAATTGTTAAAAAAATATTGTTCATTTTTTATTTTTGATTCCTCGCCACATCCCGAGAACAGACCGACAGTGCAGTAAAAAATTCGGCGCTAAAAAGAATAACACGGCGAGTCTATTACTCGTACAGCATGTCATCGACGGTTCATTAAAATACGATGACTTAACACAAACACTATAGTGGACTTCATTGATAGCCTCTGACGTAGGTTTGTCTCTGAAAAAACCCATCGTCTGACGACAAGCTAATTTCCACCTTCAGTAAACGAGTTAAGAATTAAAGCATTATTCTTAAAACTTCATAGATTCGTTTTGTAACCGAAAGATCTTTTACAATAGCGTTTCATTCCGTGGAATCCATTGATAAGTTTGATGCTACCAGTGTTACAAGAAGCTGATCTCACGAGCGTTGAGAAAGTCAATTACTAAACAATTTTTGTCAATACATCAAATAGAATAAAACTGATGCGAATTCACAAATTTAACACCAATAGATAAATTAATATTTCTTTTCAATACTGAGCAATAATGGTTATGGACTTAACTTATTTTCTAAGACAACATATTTGATTTGAAGTATTCTTAATTAATATACCACTAAGAAAGCAAAGTACTGATGAGGTGTCTCCATATTCTCTTCCTAACTTATTACTTTCTAAAGCCAGCAACACATGATATCTATTGCAAGTGATAGATAAGTCACATGTCGTCAGTGTTTAAATAAAATGTAACAGGATGCTAATAAAAGTCTGTCCGAATGTTGTTGGTCTAAAATAAAAACAGAAAAACATTATTAACTGATAAATAGCTTTGGCAAATCTAAAATAAAAATCGAAATCACAAAAAACAGAAGATGAAATACATGAATCTCCAATATCAAAAATGAAAGGCATATAAAACTATTCTTAGTAAAAGATAGAGAAAAATCCATCATCTAAACAGGTACTTAATCTATCAATCGCCGACAAAAAGCTGTAAACAGTACCGATACAGTTATAAATTATTGTGCCGTGGAAATAAGCAATTTAATGCGATATTGGATGCCACGAAAACAGTCTGTGGGGTCGATTCTGTTTGAAATAAATTAATTAAAGGGATTTACATCGATTTTCCATCGTCACTCGCAGCTTGCACCGTACAAATTACAATTTAAACTGGCACTGCCCTTTATTGTCACTTCTACAACGATTCTCACTTTGTAAGACATAGATAACAAACAAATTCTTAGATGTTATACTTTACTAATAATTAAAGCCAAGACAAAACGATGAAGAAATATATGAAATCAGGTTATTTATCTTATACTCTTCAAAGGAAACTTGACACGTGTAAGTATAGGTAAATTGATTTTAATTTAAACAACTAAGAATAACAATAGAACTAAGACCAACACAAGATTTTAAACTATTATACTATTTTACTATTACTACTTTACTTACTATATTTACTATTTTACTAAATAATGCATCCATAGGTTATGTGAAAACTTGCCCGAAAATGTTCTAACAATCTAACTTCAGCAAAACGTTGGTTTTGACAAATACGTGACTTTAATGCAAGGAATTTCAGCTAACAATTTTGCAAGATATATTCGTCTATGAATTTCAAACTTGGGGAAAATTGAAATTCGTACTTTAACAACTATTTTGCACATTGAAAATGCACTTAGAATTACCAACATTTCAGCTTATTTTAAACTATCGTAGGTTTTATGACATCTACAAAAATACAAGCGAATTATTGTTTGATTTATTAAATTTAAAACAAAAACCTCATATTTTTCTCCATAAAAATCGAAACGACTTAACCATTATCCGCAAATTGGGAAATATTTTATCCGTAACGATCACTTTCGGTAAAGAAGTACCAATTATAAAAATAATGCTAAATTTAAATGAAATTCTCATGTGTGGTTGAAATCATTAAAAAAGTTGACAGCTTCAACTAGTTACAACTAAATATTTTTTTTACCACAAAAAATTTAGTAGAGTTCGTTTTATATCAAAATGCTAGTGGTATCACATTGAATGAAATTTTAAAACTAGTTACATATGATCGTATACTCGTAATAGTTAAACCCTATTCAGCAATTGAATAAAGCCTAGTAACAAACGACTGACCGCAAATTGTTACAGGGATATAGGGCAATGTCTCTGACAATTTGAATTAATTAAACGATTCGACGGTAATCCAGTTGATGTGAAGGGACTCTGTCACTTTAGAGGGAGTGATCTTTAATTAAAAAAAATGTTTACTCACAATGACTTCTTCTCTTCTTCTTCTCCTTTTCCTATGTCCCCAAAGTGAGGCAGAGGGCGTCCACAGTACGCCGCAATGACTTACATAAACTTAAATAAATAAGTAATCGTTTTTAAATAAAGTATGAGCTATTTAGAAATGATGAACCAACTAAATCTTCTAAATCTTTTATTCCACAGTTTTGGAATTTAAAATAAAAATAAAACAAATTTTATTTTTAATGTTATTTATTTATATCGAGATGAACTTTTACACTGTATCCTGAAATAATAAAAGATTGTCCTAAATATATAGATATCTAAAATATATGACTACTCAAATATTGGTTTTAAAAAAATGTTTATTTAAGAAAAAAATTAAGGACTTAATCTATTAGCCTGTATCAGTTTATAAAAGTCGAAGTAATTTTAGCATTTCGTTGTCAAAGCATGTTGCCGCATCGCTAGAGCTTTTGCCGTCCTGTCATCATTCATGAAAGCTATCAAAAGAAAGCACCGAGATAAGAAAGAAAAATGACAAGTACCTTTAGAGGATGTTTTATCGAAAATAAATCTCGTAGAGAACAATATACTTCACTAAGAAAAGATATTTGATATAAAACAATATTTTAAACCTGTTAAAAATAGGCACTTGTAAAGGGTTAAGTTTTCGTAACAAATGTTAGTTAGAAAGAGATGTGTATATTTTTGTAGCTTCATCGCTAGCGAATGGGCAGAACTGTGTCCCCTCCAGTTGCGTTTGCGCCTGTTTTCGTACAATACTCGGGTGACAAAAAATTTATAAAACTTTTGAATACGAAAATAACAATCGAACAACATAAAACATAATTGAATACAATCTGCAGTATTGCTTATGAAAATGTATTATTTTATTTCAAAATACAAAATGAAAACCGAATTATCGAATAATACTTGTATAATCACGCAACTTAGGACTCCTTAGACTATTTTAAGGAAATAAAAAAATAAAAGGGGAAGAATGAACTTGAAAGGTAGAAAGTTTTTAAAGACAATACGGTGGATAAGACGGCTTCTAAAGGAACATAATCAGCACCAGCATCTCACTTATTAAACAAATTTAGACGTCTCTTTGTAACTACAGAAAAAAAAGGAACATCAAAACGAAACGAAAACAACAATAGATGATTCCCAAAACTATCAGCACGTGTCGTCACCATACGTTTCACACTCATACAAGTGGGTGTGTTCGATGTGCAGTCACCCACACAGCGGCATGGCGGCGTCCGGACCTCCGCGGGCCTCCCGCGCGCACGCACACCATCCAACAGCCCTCCCCGCACAAACACACCGCCACTCTCAGTCCCATACAACCTCCTCCGCTGCACTCACGCGCACAAAAAAAGATAACGCGATCTATCGATCTTTTTTCTATTTATAAAAAAAAAAAAAAACACCGCCCGATAGGCTTCATAGCTATAGTCGGATAAACTTGACGTCTACGATCGAACGCGTCGCCTTCGCCGAGACATTCCGATCACAATATTTATGACGGCATAATTAATTAAACATGTCGTTTTAATTATGTAAATACGAATGGGTGATAATCAATTTAAATTATGTGCTTCGATCTCGTCCGTTTAATTTAATGTAAACAGATGTTTATCATAATTTGTGACGTTTTTACGGTGCCAATGTTTTAATGATAAAACGTTTTAATGTATCCGTTGAAAGTTGTTCAGTTGTGCGGGTTAAGAATGAACGGTTCGCGACCTTTGTGAATCCAATTCTTCGTGGAGGTGACGCCTTTGATGACATTATCATTCTGACCGTCATACCATTATGGAACGTCACCAAAATGGTATGGATGTGTGGGTAGGTAAGGGTATATACATAATATTGTTATTTATCTATGCTATTAACTATAAAGTATCGTTTGATTGACTTATAGAACGATACATCTGACTTGATCACATGGTTTCATATTAGATGGTTTCAAAAATGTTTTCATTTCACTTCTTTTCAATACTATCATCTAATTAAAGTTATTTAGTCCAAAGAGCTTTCAAATTAAGTACTTTTTATGCTTCTCATTGTTTTAAGCGATATAGTCAGGAAAAGTCTTTGTATATAAGTCTAGGCATATGTGACATTTTGTATTCTATCTACGTCTATTCAAATATCATGTAATGATTTAAATACTTTTGTAATTTAAACAAATCGAAATTATTATAAGCGTGCACCAAAACAAAAATCAACGTTCACACAAAAACTTGTTCTTTCGCGAAATAATTATGTATCATTTTCCCTATAGTCTACTAAAAGACTGGATGACTGTTAAAAAGATTGTTCTTTTAATTTGTACCTCAATAAAACATTGTTTTAAACCAAAATAACATCTTCAAACCTCTTATACTCTTATAAACTTTACAATGAATCATTTTAAGATAATTCAATTTGTCTCATTTATAATAAATCAACGCAATTCATCATTATAATTCAGAGGTCAAATCTTATTAGATATAAACGCACGCAGAGTCAATAAGCGAACGATTACTCTCGAATAAAGTAGCTTTTTAATTAAATTCGTGGTGAAAAACACAGATTAATAAAAAGTATACTAGATGATAAACAACCTTTTATAGATTTCATAGTTTATAATAAATAGAATTGAAGTAAACGTATATTTGTCTCTACTTATGTATACAGTAAAAGGTTTTTACATTTTTTCATCGTAGATAATATTTACTCAGAGTTGTCATCAAACGAATGAAAGGTTTTTGATTAGAATTTCAGATATCGTAATAGATATTTGTATCGTCTTGATATCGAAAAGGTTTATTGAAGATAAATTAAAAATTGTAACAGTAGCTTTAATGATACATTACAGTGTTAAAGTCTTACAAAATTGTAGTTTGCAACACTTCATTTCATTGTATTGATATTATTACTTAAATTTAGGCGATTTTTTGTCTCTACTTTTGTTAAACACTTTTTTAACTATATAAGTATTGTTTACATTTGCCCGGCAGTACCAGATATTTATATTATGTTTTCCTTCTGTTTTTACTAAATAATTGATATTTACATGATAATAATTCATTGTAATCAATTTGCTTTTCAAATAAACCACTTGAAAGTAACTTAAATGAAGAATAGGTACACACTCTAAGTTAATTTTAATTAAACTTCAGAGGGTGCGCACAAAACCTAATTGTACTCGTGCCTCGTCAAACCTAATTTATTTCATTAACTACCATCGTTTTACAAAATTTAAGGTTATTAAAATACATTTAAAAGGAGAAACTGCTGTGACCTAACAAAGAGGTGATAATAAATTGTTATCAAGAACCTGGAAATAACTATTTTCACCTAATCTTACCTGGTTATCTAAAATTATACGAATATGTATTCAAAGCTTTTAAAAGATAAAAGATAACTTCTTTTTTATTACCGAAGAGATGTCATATTTTTATACCAATACCAATTATTGTCCAACAAGAATCTTAACCTTTTCAAGATAAATTTGCGTAAATCGTAATTTTATATGCAATTATACATCGTCTTACTAAATTTCATAAAATTCATTATTCGTTAACAACTCACGCGAAATATAAAACAAGCTCTAGCAGTTGGCAACATTGTCATGTTAATAACCTTTTAACACAAAGCATTTCTTCTTTTCCCATAAGTGTAAGTAAGAATTTTTGCCTTATAATTTTCATTAATACTAACATTACATTAGGACAGGGCCGGGTGAACCAGCTGGGCGGGCTGTTCATCAACGGGCGGCCGTTACCAAACCACATTCGCCTCAAGATAGTAGAAATGGCGGCGGCGGGAGTACGACCCTGTGTTATTTCGCGGCAATTGAGGGTCTCACACGGATGCGTCTCCAAGATCCTTAATAGGTACCAGGTGAGAGGGGTTATATTTACTACTGCATGTGACTTTGGACTTAGTTTTTGATAATTACAATGTTAATGTATGTACTTGATATCAATGTTGATGTGCTGTTCGACATACAGGGTCGTTTTACTAAAAGCCTTCATCTAAAAAAGTATACGATCAATGTTTTGAAATGTTTTGTAAAACTAGTAAACGTTCAAATACATTCTTAGAAGCATAAAGAGATTTCTATTTTTCATATATGATACCCTCTATTTAAAATTAGAATAACAAATTACAGATGATTGCTAAAATATGAAGCACTAAAAACTATACAATGTTTTTTATTTGAAAGTAAAAGGTAATCTTTAATCTTCTACCGTCTCCCAGCCCAATAGCTGATGAAACAATTGCCATTGATTTTATGCGCGACGAAGCCTGAAGGTTTGTTTTCACCAGCTCACTATAATGGTGATTGTTACGTCCAGGAAACGTTTGTCACGCTCCACGTGCCTGGCTCTAACCTCCAACCCGCTCACTATTGTCATAGCGAGCCTTCCAATGTGTGTAACTCTGTAATTACTTCCGCATTTGCTGAATAATAAAACACCGTTGTCTAGATATTACTTAAAAGATTATTAGTTACAAGTAACTTCGTTTTCTTATTAAAAAGAATATGATTTACCTAAAAAGTTATGTGAAATAATTGATAAAATACACATAAATAAGATCTATGAACAACCGATGAATGGCTTAACCAATAGAATTGCAAATACGTTTTTATTTGCATACATAGCCTTGTGTATTAACAATACACATTTGAAAAGTTTTAAGTATTTAATACACGATAAATAGCATTTACTTAGAACATCCTGTATCGTCCCTTATTGTTAAATATTCAGTCCAACTCTAGGTAAACTATGTACAAAGTTGACAAAGTTTAAACTATGAAAGCGGAATGGCCGGATACTTCAAAGTTAGTCCGTTTCGCTAACATTAAATTCAAGTTAAAATTATGTTACATTCGAAAATATGTAATGCAATAAACAACTACAAGCTGTTTTGAAATAAGTCATACATTTAAATAAAAGTACTTGTTAGAAAGTGTTATAACGAAACTCGGAAGGAATATCCGATAATTTTTCAATTTAAAAATTGGACGTGTGCAAATTATGTTAAACTTAACTCTTACTATTAGAAAATAATGTTTAGGATTAAAACAATTATAAGCACTTACATAAATGTTTAGTTTTACTTTTATATTATAAGCGCATTTCTAAAAAGGTCCAATATCTTCTCTTTGCTTAGGAGACGGGGTCAATTAGACCAGGTGTCATCGGAGGCTCCAAGCCGAGGGTAGCGACGCCCGAAGTCGAATCACGAATTGAAGAGCTGAAGAGACAAAATCCAGGCATATTTTCATGGGAAATAAGAGAGAAATTAATAAAGGTACTAATCTTACTAATATTATAAATACGAAAGCTTAGATGGATGGATGGATGTTTGTTACGAGTTTGTAAATTTGGCATACATGTAGAGGATAGACTGAAAGAAAACATAAACTTGCTTTTGTTATTTTTTAATTTCACCTGGACGGAATCGCGGGCGAAAGCTAGTTTTATATGATACTTTAAAGCTGATTTTCAAACAAACAAATAATCTTTAAATGTATTTATTATTATGTTAGTAGATGTATTAAACTTCAGCGGAATTTCGGCGGTCGCTCTGTATTCTTGTTACTTAGCAAAAGCAATCGAATGATGGATTAGTGATTTTAATTTGATATTTCGGATTCAACCTTGAGCTTGATAGACCGGTCGCGGTGAAATTTCAGCGGCCAGAAGTCTAAAGATGATTTATTACAGAACAGATATTAGCTGGATTCACGCTCCATCGACATTCGCCGCGGTCGTTGCGTTCGACAATTTTGTGAAACTCAGTTATGAAATTCTAGATAGAGATTATATTTGTCTGTGATTCATAACTATACAAATTTATTCATTATTGGTTAAAGTAAAGAAACGAACAATAATTTTAGCGAAAGATTAATAGAGAAATAATACAATCAATTACGTATATTTGTGGATGTCAAGAGACAATTGTATAATTGAAATTTGAACGCTATTCTTAGATAAGTTCATCATATTTGGATGTATTGTTTTCAGGAGGGGGTTACAGACCCTCCCAGTATTTCGTCTATCTCCCGACTACTGCGCGGAGGTTCCCGAGACCCTGACGGGAAGAAGGACTACAGTATCGATGGGATACTAGGAGGTAAGTTATTGAATAACTATGTATTGATATCACATGAGTTACATAAGTTTCTTTTTCGGTCATAAGTAAGAGATATTGTGAATTCTTGTTACGTTCGTTACACCGTTAACATTCAAATTGTAGGTGACTAAGTTCACCACAAACAACCCGACCGTACCTGTCCGTACAAATTGCACAATAACTTCCCGAACAGAATCCTTATTTCGCAAGGCGGCAACCTGCAAAGCATTCTCACGAGCGCTTTAAAAAAAATCAATTTCCGCACACAAATCTTACCAAGTCATTGTTGCCATTTGAAATATAGTACGTTCCTGAGGCGTTAAAGATCGGCTCGCGTTTGCGGAACGTTTTCTAAAGGTAGCCGACAGAGGGCGCCGCGGTCGCCCGCCGCGATACCTTGCAGTGCTGAAACACCAACAAAGTGACATGTTTTTGGTTGTTCTATTATAGTGTACTCTATATTTTGTCGCCAAGTCGATTGTTCGTTGACTATGAATATCTGTTTGTGTCGCCGACACATCCGACATTAAATGTAACAAGTGGTATGACTTCAGAAGACTGTAATTTATTATAGAGAAAAAATCGACTCTTTTGCTGTTTAACCCATTAAAAGTGCCAACAATTACTAAGACGGTGCTAAAATAGTAAAACATAGTCCGACTAAAGCTCAATCGATACGACGAAATTGTAGTATCACATCCCTGAACTGAGTAATAGATCGTAACATAAAAATCTGAAACCTCTGTTATATTATAGATATGAGCGCTTTTTTATTTTATAACTAGCGTTTTTCCGCGATTTCGCCTGTGCGAAGTTAAAAATAAAATTTATTATAGTAAAAATAGATATGTTCTTCAAGAGTTTGTTCTACATCTGTGACAAATTTATCAAAGTCCGTTAAAAGATATGTAGTCATAAATATCCATTCATCCATCCAAACTTTCGCATTTACATTATTTCTCGTAAGATTACGTAAAATCGAAAGCTATTGTAACAGTAATCATCGCATATTTGCATTAAAAGAAACAAAAATCAAAACAAGGACGTAACGAATGGCAGTCCATTGTTTTTATATTTATTTTCTAGAAAATTACTTCATCCGAGTAATGCAAGTGCAAATTACTAACGCATATACAAAGGTGTCGCCTAAGAGCTATTACGATTGCTTGTGATCCACTTTCACATCGCATCAGAACAATACAAAAAGAGATAGGCGATAAAATCTCGCATTTGTTTAATAACATCGCTCGTTAGATTCAACTAATGTAGACAGATGGACTATCAAAGAACCACCGCGTTGTAACCGCTAACACTTCGCTTTTGTATAACGCGGTTTACAAAAAAACAAGCTATTTGTTTTCTACGTATTAGTCACAGTCGTGGTAGGTTTCAATGTAGTAAAAGTTACTTCGCGGCAGGGGAAAATAGTTTGTATTTTAATATTATTTAAAGCCGGGTTGTTTTTTTATGGTCTTCTCGTGACAATTGGAACGTAGTCATTTAATAAATTCGGTTAGAAGACAATTTGATTAAAAAATCTCTTAATATACTATAACTACTTTAGTACTAAACAAACCGATTAGTTAACAGTAGATGAGCTTTTACCATAATTTTCTTAAATATTATTTAACTACAAACACACATTTCCAACAAAATTAACGTTGTAATACCGAAAGGAAATCATTGAAACTTTATGCGGCAGCTTAGTAAAATAATTTAAGGATAAGTATTAAGAAAGTATTCAAAATGGCAATGAAAAACGAGGAACGTCGGCACGACCCACGCCCCTACAAGACGTGCTAATCCGGCCATCTGTTAGCATCGCAACAAACCGCTGAAACAAAGGCCCGCCCGACCGCTTTAATGAAGCCAGATTATGAAGGTGTTAAACCGCTGCCGCCGCCGCTCTTTCAACTCTCGAATTATTGCTTTCCAACGCCGACATCACGGGGTCACATTTCGGCAATTGCCAAAGATCCTCCCACCCTCTCCCACTCGCATTCCGGCCATAAAGCTCTCGCATTTCTTTCAACATAAAATCATTTACAGCTTTAGTTTTATTTCGATTTTAAAAGAACTAAAATTAAAATAGCCCGTAAAATCAATGCAGTAAGGTTTCGAATAGGTAAGAACGATATTATAGGTACTGAGAGTTATTTAGCCCCATACGTTATGATCAGAGCCGGTACAAAAAGACAAAATAATTTTGTCGCTGTCTTACGAGCAGCGGGCCGTAGAATTTGAGCAATGTAAATCATTTTATTATAACACTTCGTTTTTTCATTGTATTCGCAACCTTTGTGGTTTATGTCGTGTTCTTTTTCAACTTAATGTCTTAGTTATATTTTTAAACTATAACTTTAAACACATGTATTTATTTTTACCATCAATGTCACACTAATTTCCCTTTAGAACTTTAATCAAACCCATCGGAGTTAACATTCAATCACACTAAACTGACATACAACAGATTTGTGCTAATAATAATAATTCAAAGAACAAATAATAACTTAACGTCTAAAATCTCTAAGACCGGTGCCACAGTTACGACGTGATGCAAATTAAGCTCGAAAGCGATCTAACATATTAAATGCCGCGAGCTTTTCCTTTTTGCGTGTCATAAATCCAGATCGCGACACCAAAATATTGAATGGTGCCAAAATGTCACCGGGACAGCAAAGACGCCGACAAAGAGACCGCCGCGCTGGGTGTTCCCTATACCACCGAACAGAGCCAAGCTGAGCCCCCATTTTTTCATTTCATTCAATTTTGACTTCTTTCAAAAGGCTATTAATATAAGCCGAATTTTTTAAACAGTTTAAGGGCGATGCGGTGCATTGTTGAGGGCATTTTTTAAATCTGTTTCCGTAGGATACCGCTACCGATTTATAAATCGCTCGAGCCGCGATCCCGACGGATCTCGATGTAGGCGAATTAAAACGTGATGTGGGTTTAACAAAAAACGCAACGTTAATAAATAACGCGTGTTCCAAAAAAAGAGCAGAAAGACAAATTGGTTCAGTGCGGCGTCAAGGAAATTTCGAATCCGTATTATGATTATTGTATGATATCTTGTAAATTAAGCCTACAATTTCTTATTGTTATTAGTCTTTTGTATCATTATAAAAAAGCTTAAATATACTGATCTTCGTACTTGATAATAAAAGTAGACGCCTTTAAATTTCATCTAAGGAGGTACAATATAATTTATAATCTTGTAAACATTTAAATACTTACAGGTAGAGGATCAGATTCCTCTGACATTGAATCAGAGCCGGGGTTAACACTGAAGAGGAAGCAACGCAGATCCCGCACCACCTTCACCGGAGAGCAGCTGGACGCTCTAGAAAGAGCATTTCATAGGACACAATACCCTGACGTGTATACAAGAGAAGAATTGGCGTTGCAGACTGGACTTACGGAAGCCAGAATTCAGGTACTGTTATTTTATTCGAGGCATTAGTGATAGTCTCAGACAGCATTAAGAAACAAAAGACCTTTGTTTAGAGACATGATTTTTATTTAAATATTTGTTTAAAACTTAATAATTTAAATGATAAATGTATGTACCTGTAATCATTATTACACAAAGAAATCTTTCTTATCTGTAACTTTATTTGTTTTATTAATATAAAAATTTCCTTTTCTGACAAGATTATAATATTTAATTTAAAGTTATTATTTTTAATTTCAGGTTTGGTTCTCCAATCGTCGGGCCCGTCTTCGTAAGCACACCGGTTCGAATACTGCTCAGACACTTGCTACTTACTCTACAATACCTATGCCACAAATACCTTGCCCCTATCCGGCGGGAGAAATACCCAGTCTGGCACAACATCATCCTCAGCATAGTGACAGCTGGCATCACCAGAAGTATGCCAACTATAACCATTTAATGGCTCAATCACAACATTTAAACCAAGCATTCCAAAGCGCTGCTTTTCCGAGTACGTCAGGTGCCACTTTCGGTCATCTCGTCACTGGTAGTAACGGACCACCTCATAGTCAAATATTAGATCCAAACATCCCAAGAAACGATTATCCACGATACGCTAGCAACGAAGTTTACAACAAAACTATAAACTATCTACCCAAAGAAAATGAAGGAGAAGATAAAATTGCAGACGATGTGATTGAACCACGAGACGAGCCTTTTGTTAAAGCAGCACCGAGTGACTATAACAAAGAGTTACCAAGCACTGAATACCCCAAAGTTCCTACGGATTATTCTAAAGTACCAATAGACCCTACATCGTCTACCAATTGGAGTCCATCTCATAGTTCCTTGAATATGAGCCTTGGAGGTATATCTAGTGAATACAAGTATATGAATGATCCATATTCATTCCCCAACATGGCAGATCCTCTTAACCAGCACAGTTACCCCAATCCTCCTCACGCAACTAACAAATACTGGATTTGACACAAAATGATGGCTTTGTTTAAGTATTTAAAAAGGCTATGTAATTTAGATAAAATTAGTAAATTAAATTGTAAGTATATAAATAGCAATTTAAAAATACCTCTATTAAGCATTCCAATAAGTATACCTTTGATAAACCAAATTGTAAAAAATAGTTGTATTTTAAAGTCAATAATAAATATAAAATTACGATTATATGTTTGTTTTGTTCTTCCTATAAAATCTTTCTAATTAAAATATTTCATGTATGAAATACAATTTTCTTTTTACAATATCAGGGTAGAAATTTTACAGGAACTTAAATTAAAAAGTATTATATTATAATTTGTACATAGAAGGGACTTTTAAAAATTTTGGATGAATTCATTGATAATTTCTTTGTCTTTACCTTACACATTGAATGTTTCACTCTGAAACCGAAAAGATCAAAAAGCAAAACAAAAAAGTAAAGTATTTACATTTATTTTTATTCGATAATTTTAATGACAAGAATAAGCATATTTTAATAATTTTTACAACGATCACTTAGGATGTAAGTTGGTTAATTTTAGTAATTTAGAAACTAAACAAGTTACAATTTTATACAAGTTTGATTGAAAATTATATTATTGTTGTGCTACATCTACAATTGCTGCACCGGGCTCAACAGGAACTGGGGGACTAACTGGCGTTTCTTCCGTTACTAAGTCAGTATTCAAATCGCTGGCTTGAGATACATCTTGCAATCTCGTTTCGGCTGTTAAACCTTGTTCCGTAACAACATTCGTAATTTCATTTATTAACTGTTGTTCGGTGTTACTACTTTCAGGAATTGATTGTTCCTGAACATTGGAAGATTCATTCGCAATAGTACCTGGAGTTATTACTTCAATGGCTTCTGTAATTACTTGAGATTGGTTTCCATTTGATGTTAAAGGATTATCGCTCGATTCATTTTCGGAAATCTTTGTACTGCTGTTTGTTGGTATATTTTGCGTGACGTCGTTGTTAACATTCTTAGAACCTTCAGAAGTACTGCTTGATACGTCTAGTGTATTACCTGATGGTGCAATATAATCACTAGCTACTGACGTGAGAGACGCTTCTGTAATAACAGATCCAGTTAAATCTGAAGCTGCAACACCATTATCTACTGCTGGACTTGATTCCGAAATAGTATCAGTAATTAAATTTTTAGAATCCACTGTCGACGCGTCTATGTTAACTAAGTTTGGTTCATTTGAAATGCTAGAACTAGTATCTGTGTTTTCATTATTGTTAGATATCGATGAAGATGCTTCACTAAGATCAGAACCAGGTGCTGAAGAAGATGTAATAATATTTCCTTTGTCAGGTATGTTTTGGTTTGTAGTATCATCGACAGATGCACTAGCTACGGACGGGTTAGCTTGTGATTCAGTTGGAGTGTTTTCAGCAATTTCACCGTTATTCACATTATTTACGCTATCTGTTTCTATCGAGGGCTTCTCGTTAAGACCTAAGCCACGTACATCGGAGTTAGTCGTAATACCAGTCTGCGCAGATTCATTCGTTTTGCCTGCATCTGATTTTGTAACCACTGTTGTGTCTCCATTCAATTCATTTATAGAGTTCTTTGTAACTCCTACAGTGTCAGTACCTATTTCTGATGGCAATTGTTTATTTATCGTATCTTCATTAAGGGGAATTGAAGCATCATTTGTTTCTACGGCTGACAGTTGTTGAGAATTGGTTTTCACGACAGTATCCAATTGATTTATAGGATTTGCTTCATCAACAACTGAAGATTTAGGTTTTTCTAAGTCGATTACAGATGATTCTGATACAACAGATGAACTAGTTGAAACTGAGGCACCATTATTTTCAGAAACTGGAGACTTATTTGGTACATTATCTCCAGCGTTACTTGGGCTCACATTATCTCCAGTGTTACTTGGGCTCACATTATCTCCAGCGTTACTTGGGCTCACATTATCTCCAGCGTTACTTGGGCTCACATTATCTCCAGTGTTACTTGGGCTCACATTATCTCCAGCGTTACTTGGGCTCACATTATCTCCAGTGTTACTTGGGCTCACACTATCTCCAGCGTTACTTGGGCTTACATTATCTCCAGTGTTACTTGGGCTCACACTATCTCCACTGTTACTTGGGCTCACATTGTTATTGGTGTTTATGATATTAGTTGGATTAGCATCATTCGTTTGTTGGTTTACAATACCAGACTCGGGGGATATTATAGAATCTGCGTTAGTTACCGGCACACCCTGTTGTTGTTTATCTGTGTTTCCATTAAACCAGTTTGGTAACAAACTAGACAAAAACTGTTTGACGGTCTCTAAAAATGACACCTGCTCTGCAATATTTTGTTTGGCAATTGGCACCCAAGTAAAATTAACATTGTCGAGAGTTTCCGTTTTGTTCTTTAATTTTTCGATATCTCCTTCCAATTTTGTTTTAATTTTTTGCACACCCACGTAATTAATGTAGTCAATGAATTGGCTTCTCAGGATGTTAATATTTGGTACTTTCTGTAATTCGGATTGTATAAATCGAAGTACCGCTTGACGGCGTTCGCTTTGGGTACTATTAGCATTAAGGCCCAGTTCTTCTTGCATGTACTTCCTTAATGCCGTCTTCTTTTCAACGTTCGTGTTTTCTTCAGTTATACCATATTTGGAATATATGTGGATTTTCCAAATATCTTCTAATTCTATTGAATCGTTGTCTGAATCATCATTATTTGATGAACTACTGTCTCTTTCTTGCTTCTCCTGTTCATTTTTTTCCAGTTCTTCCATCTCTTTTTGGATCGTCTCTTGTCGTTTGCGTTCATTTTCAGCTATCTTTTCTTGAATTTTTCTTTGTTCCTCTTCTAGTTTTTTCCGTTCTTTTTCAAGTTTCTCTTCCCATTTACGTTGTTCTTTTTGACGCTTCTCTTCCTCTTTCTGCAATTCTTTTGCTATTCTCTCTTCAATTTTACGCTGAGCTTCTTCTTGCTTTAGTCTCTCTTTTTCCTGTTTTTCCAATAGTTTTTGTCGCATCCTTTCGAGATTTGCAACACGTTTAGATTGTTCCTTTACATCAGTTTCATCGGTTGAGTTCTCACTGTCATCATCTTTTGAGTTGAATTCATCATCATCTTCCGATGATGTATCAGAATCTCCTAAATCGAATCTCTTAAACCGACTTAAATACTGGTCTTCATTACCCCATTCTTCTGGTAAGTATTTCGCACTCACCACACAAAGGCCCACCTGAAAAAAATAAAATTTTGATTAAAATGTGTTATTTAATCTAAGTAAACCACAGAAATATTTTGTTAAAAATACGACTTAATTATAATTTACTGAATTAACTATTTTATACTTCGTTCGCAAATGCAACATGGACCAAATTCACTTTGTAGATATCATTTATTTTATTTCAAAACCAAAATGAATAAAGCTTTCATATAAAATAAAATTTAATGATGAATAAATCACGTTATTCTGCATTTAAAATATAACAAAAATTATGGATAAGGATATTCGTAAAATGTAAACATTTTGGTACACTTAGAATCAAACCGATAGTCACAACATATTAAATTCTCGCCTATCTACCACATACCTAAATGGAAAATTAATAATAAACTTAAACTGGTAAAAAGAAAATCAAAAACATCTATATACTCACAATAAGCAATATAATAGATAACTTCATCTTAGGCTAAATATCGTAAATCGTTCGTTAATAAAAAAATCACAACATTTAAACGCACTTGTTACTGTGACTCGTTCGTTACTATAACCTTAAATTTCTACAATATCTCCTTTTATAGTTACCTCAACAATTAACGTTGATAAGACGAGATAATGGCTTGTAGATAATTACCATCTCTTAGTCAAACAACATGTTTTCGCGAAGACTGAGTCAGAGCAAACAACTAATTTATTGTCGCAATACAAGATTTCTAGAGTCGTACAAATGTTAACAAACTGTTATAAAACCGCCGGATGTTTACCGCCAGTAATGCATTCAACGGAAGCATTAAGTCCTCTGTAATTAACTAATCAAATTAAACTGATAATTAAAAAATATTCATAATTACCTTTAAGCTTTAAACCAAGATATTTGGATATATCTGTTCATAGAATTATTAATTTACTAATTATTAGAATTATTACAACAGAATAATTACGTACCTACTTTCTTTTTAAAGAACAAAAAGGAAATACAAACTAATAAGCACAAGACCAATATGAAATGTATTTTAATTTATTCCTTAAACATCCTACAATCTTTCCCTTCCACTATTTTTCAATTAAGATAGAGACTTGTAGACATGTACATTACTTGTCTTCATGTAATAGATATTCGATACGAGGTATAGTTGTCGCCCTCATTTTCGGTGTATTAAAAATGTATGGGTGTATTCAAATTGCGTAAGATCCATGTCCATGTTGATAGTAATGAGACATATTTACATATCTGACAAGTATAGCAACACCTCTCTTGCTGATGGTTGTTTTGCATATCATTATCTAGTATAGTGAGCGCAATATAGTTTCAGTAAAGAAAAAGCAATGAAAAACTATTTAGTAATCTATCCACGTTTTGATACTACAAAATATTTTTTTTTCAATTATCTGTAAAAAAGGAGCACGCGTGATATCATGATACTAAACATACAAATACATCGTTTGCATACTTTTATTGCGCAGTTTATGTCATCTGGTCAAACAGAAGATATCCGATAGCTTAAATCTACTGAATTTATATGCAAAGAATAGATAAAAAATTATAAATAAGTAAGCTTCGCACGGGAACCATAAGTAAGCATACCGATATCTTTCGTTAAAGATATAATACACTTGTAAAAGTCTGTAAAATCTATACGTGAGATTAATTTTCTGTTTTAAAATATAAGTTTAATGGTTTATCGAATTTAAATACGAAAACTATATAACATCAGGTAAAGCCTATTCCGGTCTTTGCCAAGATAAAAAAGTAAATACAGTTGCAAATTAAATAATATGTTGGTTACTACTACTTTGAAAAATTAGAATGAAAGTACGCGTTAGTAATGGGTATTTCTAATGTTTTCTTTATCGATAATACTTACATCGTTACCTTGTCATATATTCAATCAAGAAATTATAGAATTCCCCATTTCTCACTTACTTTTTCATATTACTTGACTATTACGTATATGTAAATGGAAGTATGACTCTTCAAGATAGTATTAATTCCTTTCATTCGATATAACTAATTTATGACGGCGGCCATCTTTGATTTTCAATTTACAGAATACGTTAAAGAACAATAACAAAATTAAAACTGTCTAATAAACATCAAATCTGCCACAAAACAATGTTTAACAGCCCTTTGCTCCTGTATTCCATTTTCTCTACAAATATAGAACATATATGAAACTATCTCATATCAAAAATTATTACCGTGTCTTCAGATACGCTAACAGAATTCGTTCGCTACAAACACGTGACGTAAGCATACAAACACGTCTGCGTAACAGTCTCATTTAAAACTCAACTGACATGTCTACACATTTCATTGATAAAACTATTTCATGTATAAATAATAATTTCCTGTTGATTATATAAACGAGTAGTAAAAATAAATTATCACTAATAAGTATGATTTAAATTATCTGTACCAATAAATCAACCCAAAAATCTATTTTGAAGGGTTTATCAATAAAAAGCCTAAATTCTTGTCTAATAGTAAGCAAAGTTAGTGATGAACCTAGCATCAATTGTATAGTAATTATACCATACTTGGTTTCGCCCGCGACTCCGTCCTCGTGTAATTAAAAAAAACCATAGTAAGTATGTGTTCTTCCAGACTATCTTCTAAATCCATGCGAAATTTCATCAAGATCCGTTCAGCAATTTAGGCTACAAACTTTAACAAACATCCATCCATCGCATTTATAAAAATAGTAAGATAATGAAATAGCAATTGCCAATAATATGGCTTAGAATATGATAGAGTAGATTTAAAAAAAAAAGTTTAGATTGTAATTAAGGTAGCAGTAGTTTTATCTATAATATGTTCTAGTGTTATCATATAAATCGTGTAAACACAGTTTAAAAGTACTCATAAATCAATCTAAATATTATTTACATTACTAAAATGAGTCCGAAAATAATATTTGACAAGGGATCGTATTGCTTTTAAGGCATTGTTTGCTTTCGTATTATTTCAGAAAACGACCAAATGGAAAACCATTCCGAGATCCTCAATATTCAAGTGCTTTAGTTAATGCTTGAATATTACCTAACAAAAAACATGTAAATCTAAGACTAAGGTAAGGACCAAATAAACTAAAAGCTGTTGTATTATGTACGATAAAAACCTGAATTAAAAATTAACAAGAATCAACTTTTTCTTTTTTTAAGTAGTTATATTTTTTATACCAAAAGACTAGGCAGTTACCCAGGTAATTATATCATTATTCAAGTAATATTTAACCATTCGATCATAGTGTTTACAATTAAAGGAAAATATAGGCATGAATCAAGGAAAACACACGCGACGCAGCAAACATGTCTTTCTTCATGACGAGTTTACACACGATTACAACTGCAAACAACTTACAATATATTTAACTATGAATTACTATTGAGGCTCGCATGCAGGTCGAAGTCGTAAATACTTTATTATATCAAAATTATGAATGAATTAATAGAATAAAACATTTCTATACATTAATATTCATTCTTGATTTGATAACAAAAGTCAGAGAGAAATGAAATATATTGTTACTTGACAAAATGTTCCTTTTATTGCAAGGAATATAATAATACGTCAAGACGTAATAAGTTACTACTGTATATAAGTATGACAGTAAAATAAAATTAAAATATAAACATACACAAAATTAATTTAAAAATCTGTTCCTTGTTGTTGATAATGTTTTACGTGTAAAACATAAGCACAGCCTTTTTTATTTCTTGCATAGTTTTTATACTACTCAGTAAATTTGCTATTTGAATACGACAGGCAAACCTGTGTAAAGCCTAAAAACTTATAGGTTATGTTTAGGCGAGAACAACCATTTAATAATAACAAATTTTGTAAATTGTTCTTTGAGTAATATTTATTATGAATTTTTTAATAACTACATACTGTATTTTTGGTTGCGATAATAATATAATTATTTTAATAATGTGTTCAAAACTAACACTTATCAATCCATTAAGTAATGGGACTATTTAGTACACCGATAAACTATTTTGCTTCAAAATGTTTGTTGTTTTGCTCGAATCTTTAATACGTAGTGCAAAATATTCCCGTGTGTATACTTGTTGCTATGTAATTTTAATTATTTTCAGTTATTATTGTTGTCTATGCAAATGTTATTTTATAAACTTGTTTATTCTATTCAACCGGCTTATTAATGTTATCTGTTTTGAATAAATTTCCATTGGGAAATCCATATCAGTGGTATCTAATTGGGTTGTTAACAATAAGCCGTAAGACAACAAACACTTGTATATAAGATTCCCAAGCCAACAATGAACTAATAATCGCTATTTGAAACTCGATAGTTCAATACTTCGAATAACAATTCAAACATGGCTGTGAAAGTTGCATTGTGTTTAGTTCTATTGGTAAGTAAAACTTTTAAATTAAAAACAAGCTTTATAAAAACATCGGAGCTTTAAACGTAACAATCCAAGGTGTAAAATAGTGATGGAAGTATCAAATTTTGTTACCTTATCTGACAGTGACGTCATTTTTAAGCTATATGAACCTCTATCAGCCAGTGGTGGGACAGGCCCTTAGAATCTTCATATTACTTTAATTAATTCGAACGAAAATCAATCCTTACATAGCTTTAAATTCTATTATCTGTAACTAATGATTATTATCTTACCGTTTATATTTTCATATTAATAATTCTCAATCTCTTTTAATTTCCAGGTTGCTTTAACATCAGCCTTACCAGCTCAGCCAGGCAATGGCTGGGCATGGGGTGGTGGTGGTGTCAACCCTTGGATACCGCCATGGGTGACCGCCGCGCCTTGGTACCCGCAATGGGCGCCTTGCACTACCATAGGCAGCACTTGCCTGGACTGCAACACTAAGATGGTGTGCACTAAGATCGGTGGTATACAACGTCCCTGCAGCGACCCAACCCTACCTTATTGCAACTTAGGCGAATGTTCCGCCACTCCGTCTGAAGAATGTGGCCCTGTTGAAGCACAAGCGACAGGCGCGGAACAATCGGTGTAAATAACCAGTACTCATCTTTGGACCGAGCGTGTTTTGTATATCCGTTAATTTTATTGTATTTAATATACTCAAATGTAACTATATTTTGTCATTATTAATAAAGATATTTAAGAAGCAATATATTTTTTGATATTTATTGATTTAACCTGGTAATATAAAGTACCTTATCTATAAAAAAGAAATCTGTCACTTTTGTCGATAGAATTTGCATTTACAATGAAACATAGCAGGAAAACAAGAAAATGTGTAAAACCCGGTATTTTTCTATAGATTAGGTATTCTTTATTTTATCCTAAAACACTACCAAATGTCTGCTATAACGGTATGCAAGGTATTAAACGGTCTTGCAATTTATAACCATTTCGAATAATTACCACAATTTAGGAGGCGTACGTACGGGCCTCGACTATAAATATCTCGAGCCAACAAAGCCTGCCGATTTTAACGAAATCGACCTCAATAGACGTTGATATAATTAAGTTTAACTTTTAAATTAATTACAATATATAACAAAGAGTTACGTAACACTTTCCGTCAGATTAATGTTAAGAAGTCTTTAGTTAATTCATTATTGAATTAATAACAGAATAATAATTTACCTTGTTATAATTTGGTAGTAGTTTACAGTTTATAAGTCAAATTAATACTAAAGCACTACAATATATTAGCACAATTAATATAGACAGCGAGAATTATAATCGACTATATTCCTTTTAACAAAAGAACCTTTAAACTCGATTCCCCAATCATTGTAATTTCAAATGAAAATTAGATAAGCGTAAAATCAATCAATCTTTTTTATATACCACTAACTGCAAATAAATGTTGCATTTGCTATGCGGCTTAATGTTGCGACAAAATAACACAAATGAAACATTTAACTTTGTACATGTACGTTTGTTCAGAAGTTCATTACGTACGAAATTCGTATTATACCTGAACAAAGCCGCAGCAACCGTATTTTGTAATTCCACAAAGCGGACAAAGTTACAAACATTAATTAACGCTACATTTGCAGTAACATTAAATTTTTTATACTTATTTGATACGAATTAGACAACACTAATAATTCAATAGATGTTTACTTCACATTCTTACTGTCTTTTAACGTTTATTTTAAACTAGCTGTTCCCCTGCGATTTCATCCGCATAAAATTATGAAAATTTTATTTTATTGTTTACATGTGTCAAATAATCAATTGCAAATGTCAAAATACCAATTACCTTACCTTACCTTAAAATTGCCATAAATTTTGCTTTCTTGATGTTGGCAGCAACTTATGGTCTCTTTCCCACATTAGGGTTTTTATCCAAAATATTAACCCCCTATGTTTAATGGCGTAAAAATATATAGCCTAAAGCATGACGTAAGTGTAGGGCTTTTTATTACAAAAATAATTATTCAAAAATATGCTATAATTGCAGAGATCTTGGGCAACAAAGAAGTGTGTGTTTACGCTTTATTATAATAGTATAGAGTATAGAAGTATAGATATAGATAATGGAAAAATACTTTTAAATAAATTATTATTTACTAGGAAATTGTAAAAATACTGTTTTTACAAGGAAGTTTGAGAGTAGCCCCAGTGGTTGAGAAAATAAGGAGTAGAAGGTTAGCGTGATATGGGCATGTTATGAGAAGGGATGAATCGCATGTAACAAGAAGGACGTTAGTTATTTATGTGGAGGGGTACACCTGTAGAGGTAGACCTAGAAAGAGATGGATGGATTGCGTGAAAGGTGAAATGATCAAAAAGGGAGTGATGACTGAGATGACGGATGATAGAGTTATTTGGAGGAGGAAAACCCGGTGCGCTGACCCTCCGGGAGTAGGATAAGGCAGGGGAAATGATGACTGTTTTTACGAAGAAAAATGTAATAATTAAAACTTTTCCATGGTTTCACATAACATCTTAAGTAAATATTTAGAAGCAACCAATTCTCTAGTTTATTTCTTCGAATAGCTTATAAGGCATTTGGGAATACCCATATATTAAATTGAAAACAACTTTAATTAAATATTATCTTGAAATCTGTGTAAACACACACACTGTAAAGGGGAGTTTCCGTTACTGAATGCACATAAACATGTTATCTCTATTGTTCTAAGGAGTATGACAGAGAAGACAAATTGTTTCTATACAGGTGTTTCGGTACTGAAAATACAGAAAACGTGTTATCGACCGAGCCTGGAACGTCGTCTATACAATAAACATTCCACTGTTGACTCCGCGTCGGAAAACCCTCGGCTTATATAAGAGATTTCCTTGTTTGCAGTCTATGCGGGGGACATGTTATTGTGATAAGAATTGACATATAAAGGTAATGCACTATGATGCACATTATATTGCATGGAATAGAACGAGTGAATGCAATGGCTCATATCAAAGCTTTGACTTTCTTCACCTTTGTAAGTGTCATCATATAACAATTTTTTTTTAAATATTAGTAGATTTTTGTTAATTTACTAATATTTTCTGTAGGCTTGTGCTAGGATATGGTTCACGACAATAGTCGAATGGCGGGATTAGAACCCTGGACCGCAAGATCGGTAGTCCATACCCCAAACCATTAAGCTATTGGCGCTTAATTCCTTTATTTATTTCCTTCCTGCTTCCATGAAATGTTTTTGTTTCACACTTTTAAGAGCAGAAATACATTTTGATTTAACTTCTAAATCTTTTGTTTTCTGTTTGTGTAAAATGTAACCTAGTTAAGTTTATGTTTTTGTTGTTACTATAACTATTTAATTGTCGTTCAGGTGGCTTTCACAGCTGTCAGTTTAGCCCAAGTTCCTCAAGTTGGGCCTCAGAAACCGCAATGGGGTCCGCAATACTCCCGAAATGAAAAAAACAGCGAGGTGGAACGGGAGGCTAAAGTTCTACCATCTTGGACTACGTGCGATCCTCTTGGGCCTAAGATGTCTTGCAATGATTGTACCACTCGCGTTATTTGCAAGCCTTCAGGTGGCATTTTAAAGCCATGCGGTCCGTGGAAACGCTACTGTAATAATGGCATGTGTTCTCCGATACCAACCCCTGAATGTAGCGCTGTATAAATGTATTTTTGAAAAAAAAAATATTAACATGACACTGTTTTTTAATTTACTAGCTTTCACCCGCGAATCCGTCCGCGTGGAATAAAAAAAACAAAACTAAGTAGCCTATGTGTTTTTCCAGACTATACTCTACATCTATGCCAAATTTCATTGAGATCCGTTCAGCAGTTTACGGTACAAACTCTAACAAACATCCATCCATCCATTTAAACATTCGCATTTATAATATTAGCAAGATTTGTTTCTTAAATATAATTCATCTATGACTATCTTTAGCTAGACCCCTTTAATTGTTCTGAAGATAGATATTAACAATCTATTAATAGTCTTAATATTACATACAAACATATCAACATTTAGTAAGATATTTAGATGTGAGATTTCTCTAAATCTATGCAATATTTCCCATTTACATTAGTAATGTAAATCAACAAGGTCACGAACTCATTGAATCAATTATTTATGATAGTCTATTAACGTGTTAATTTTATATCTTTTGAGAAATAAAACACAAAGAGTCGACTTCACGATTTTCTTTCAATATAAAGACAATAATTTTCGTTACCACGCGAGCAAATATTGTTTCAGCTCATAGACTTCCACCTTATTATGGTTACAGTAGGGTTGTGTAAAAGATTTTTAAATTTCACTCAAATAATTATCTTAGGTACTAAATTAATTCACAATTCATAGCAATAAATAATACTTAGCCTTTGGTATCCACGATCATAGCAAAAGATAGTGTTCCCTAAATTTGTGACATATAATTTTATCTAAATACTTAGCAGGCTTAATTTATAAAACATTTTCACATCCCTACATGCTTGCACTAACATAATAAAGAAAATATGAATGCTCTATTATTTTCAAGTAATATTTAAACCCTCTTCGTCCACAAGAAGTTCACAATCTAATTTGATATTCTCTGAAGTAACATTGAAAAGTATCAAGAATGGGTTTAAACAAGTCTAGCTGTCTTCTGCTTTTAGTACTGGTAACATTAAATTTTCTCTACTGCTTCTGTTATACTACTTTCGTCGAACCCACATTATTAATATTATATTTAACAGCGAAAGTTTGCGATGGCTGTTTGTTAGAGTTTGTTGCCTAAACGGCTTAACGGATCTCGATGAAATTCGGTATAGATGTAGAAGATAGTCTGGAAGACATAAGCTACTTTTGTATTTCAATTCCGGATAAACAGAGTCACATGCAAAAACTAGTATTTATGAATTTTAGTTATTGGTTATCATCATAGTATTTTTTTTATCATGTATAAACCAGCGCTTGACCACTATCCCACTTAGACCAAAGTGAAGATGTGAAGTATACATGTATTATTAATTTTGTATACTTTCAGGTGGCCTTGGCTATTATTAAAGAGAACCCAGCTAATTCTGAGAATGCTGGTTCTCAAGGTAACAATCGTATATCGCTCGCAAGGTGTAATTATACAGCACAGGTAAGTTGATTTACTATTTTTTTTTTATAATATAAGGTGGCAAACGAGCAAGCGGCCACCTGAATCCACCGAAATGGAAAGCGACCGCTGCCCATAAACATCCGCAATTGCAGATGCGTTGCCTACCCTTAATTGACGGAGGAGGAGACGCACATAAAGAGGACATTTCCCCTTCCTATGCGTCTCCTCCACCGTCAAATCCACTTTTCCTTCTCATCCTTTCCTCTTAAGAAAAGGGTGGAAAGGGAAAGGGACTAAAATTAGGCCTCCTACTTATTTATTTTGGTGTGGCCTTACTAACTTATTTTGGTCAACCGTTTCATAGTTTATAACGCAAATCACAAATAGCCAAAATTATAACCAACCTCTAGTAGGTGATGGGTTTAGCAAAAGAAATAACAACATTATTTATAGTCCAATTTAATGGAAATATTAACACGTTTTACTATATGACAATGTCTTTAATTGTCTATGGCTTTTTTAGTGATTTGCAATGTTTTCGTGTTTAAATTGATGATACGAACACGTCTGTTTTTTTATTCTGCGATTACAGCCCTATGAAGATAAAATTGTTTAAATGGTTCGTTATCATTTCTCATTTCTATTGAATTAGATTGTAATTGTCTGTTTTCTGAATATTTTAAGACATTGATTGTATTGATTGAACCATTGCCCATAGATTTATCGAGAAATTTGATGGTGAACATTTTCAAGAAATTAAGTTTCCGAAACATAGTAGAAAAAAACAAGGCTTCACGTAAAGCAGTGATATTTGTAGGTGGTTTAAAAATAACATGATCTATTCTAGGGTGTCCATTCATGCGCTACATGTCATGATGTCATCTTGTGCACACCATTGAACGTCGGTGTAGTACTTCGCTGCGGAGACAACGAGCGTCACTGCAACAAGGGCGCCTGCTCGAAGACACAAAGCCCTAACTGTAACTCCACCTCACCGCAGCAAAGGGTATGATTACACTATTAAAATATAGTTAAGGAAATTAATTTATGATCAATGAAATGTACGCTCACATTGCATTAGTAATAAGACAAAAAGCAATACATAGCAAATTATAACTTTTATGGCCTTCTTTGAAGTAAATAATTTAAAAAAATGCAAATAGTTGTTACAAGTGAAATGTCATTTATTAATATTTTCTTTTTTTGTTCCAGCGTACCATTGGTTTTGCTATTAGATGGTAGTGATCAATGAATGAAAACCCGTACATATTAACTAAAGCATGTCATCGATGAATAAAATATATTATGCAATATGTTTACTGCTTTTATTTATACTTTACAACATTTTAAAGAATTCGTTAGATCTAAGTTTACTTTTAGTTACCAAAATTCTCATAAAAAGATATCCTTTAATCTAGTTTTTCCGAAATAATTAGAAGCTTGTTGTTTTTAAATTTTTAGTAACATTATAAAATTTTTCGTAAATGCGATTACGATTATATATTATACTAGCTGTTGCTCGCGACTTCGCCCGCGTGATATTAAAAAATTACCTTTCTAACGGTGAAAGAATTTTCAAAATCGGCCCAGTAGTTTTTGAGTTATTTCAATACATACAAAAATACAAAAATACAAATCTTTCCTCTTTATAATTTAGTATAGATATAGATGTATTTATTACAAACGAGCTTTTGCCCGCGACTTTGTTTGTTCTAAAAACCGTAGAAGTATGTGATTTCTACGTGTTTTCTAGACTACATCTGTGCCAAATTTCATACAAATCCGGCCATTTTAGATATATACAAACAACCTTCCTTTACTTTACTTTACAAAAGCTTTCGCATTTATAATATTATTGAAGTATGATTACTTTAGTATAAACTATTTTGTACTGATAAATAAAAAAAATACTTTTCTTGTTTGAAAGTTTAATCCAACTTTGAAAAGAATTTAATATTAAAAATATTTAACAATAGTTTTATTGAGTTTTCATACAGATGCCTTCAGAAGATGCCTTGTAAAATATTAGAATATTTTACAAAGATTTTTAATATCTCAGAAGCGACGTATTCTCCATTCAAACGTGAGTTGAGGCTTAATTAAAATCGAACAGAAGCCGTGATATCTGAGATATTTCATGTCCAACATTAAGCGATAATTGAAAAGAAAGTTCTTATGAAAACATCTAAATGGATGAATGAATTAATCTTACTAATATTATAAATGCGAAAGTTTAGATGGATGGATGGATGGATGGATGTTTGTTAGAGTTTGTAGCCTAAACGGCTGAACGGATTTCGATGAAATTTGGTATAGATGTAGATGATAGCCTGGAAGAACACATAGGTTACTCACTTTTGTTTTTTTTTAATTCCACGCGGACGGAGTCGCAGGCGAAAGCTAGTATATCAATAATTTTCTTAATAAACAAATAAATTTCCAGTTCATTGAAATGAAAAACTTGATCGTGTTTTTGATTTTGGCGGGCTTAATGCATTTCTTAATTTGTCTAAATTACGTATACTTTTTGAAACTTTGAAGGATAGTTTTTTATTTTTATTTTAAAAGGTTTTTATTTAATCAAGCTCCATTATATTTACAATCATTCATTCTTGCTACCCATGCACTCTCACCTAATTATATTTTTAAACTAGTTTTCGCCCGCGACTCCGTTCGCGTGGAATTAAAAAAAACGAAAGTGAGTAGCCTATGTGTCTATCCAGATTAATATCTACATCTATACAAAATTTCATCGAAATTCGTTCAGCCGTTTAGGCTACAAACTCTAACAAACATCCATCCATCCATCCATCCATCCATCTAAACTTTTGCATTTATAATATTAGTATGATTATAATTTGAAATAAAACATTTGAAACTCCACATACACACTTATTTAAAGTAGTTACATCAGAATATGTAGACGAAGAAAGATCGAAGTATCGTAATACTACTCGTATAATAGCTTGCTTTAATATTTCATCACGCTATTATTTACAATGCTTTGTTGAAGCGTTTACTTCAACTAATTTCTTTACATTTACGGAAACATTATAACTGTAGGATATATTAATTATGTGTACTATCGCAGAAAGATCAACGTCATCAACTTAGTATTGTTTTAAACGTACTAAACATACTAACAATGACATAGAAATGCTATTCAATATATTGATCTATATGCTCCTTCGTGTAATTATTTAACAAAGTTGTTATTGTTCATTTGTTTTGTACTTCACATATATAAACCCTGAAGCGGCGAAGGTGTTAGATATTCCACAACAACTTCCAACAAGATGTTTGGCAAGTCACTTTACTTCCTTGTGGCAGTCGTAAGTAACCTATTTTAGTATCTCCATGTTTACTGACTTATGTAATACGAGGTATAGCAATGTTTAAGCTTTTTTTCTTATATTAGCTCGCTGTGCACTTAATCACGGCTCACCGACCTGGAGGTAGACCTGGCGGTCCTGGAGGACCAGGACGTGACGACGGCGACGATGGACAGGATAGATACAAACAGATCGTCAGGTGTAATTACACTGAAACGGTATGTGATGTCTTGTAAAATATTGTACCCCTGTTGTTATTTATTAGCAATTATTCAATAAATCCTATTTTGTAAACGCTTGGGTTAGTCTAATACAAGCAGAATTACCTAATATTTGTAGTATTTTTACCATAACACTATTTGTCAAATTTCAAAAGAATGTGTTGTGTCGTGGTTGACTTCTTCCATTCTTTTAAAGAAAACGGTGTCAAAGAAGCAAACGGTCTCACGATTTTGAATTTCAAGAATTGACTACCTTTACAATTGTATTTCTAACACATGAACTGAAGACACTGAGCTCATATCTTATTATAATTTTACTTATACAGCCCGGGAAAACTTGTTTGAGTTGCAACGAGACGTTGGCTTGCTCCCGCCTCAACCTCGGCGTAATAGTCGCCTGTCGCAAACGCAAGCCGCATTGCAACCAGGGCGTCTGCTCCATCACGGCGAGCGCCAGCTGTAACTCAACATCTACATAATAGATGTAAGCACTGACATTGACAAGAAAAATTATAAGAACCTTTTAGTCGTATTTGGAATAACTTTATACTAAACTTTACAAATGATAAAGATTCATAGTAGCCCTTGTCAATTTATGAATTATCTACGATTTTTAATGTAAAAGCCTAATGGAAAGCGAACAAAGACATTTGGTTTAGGGCACCGCTAAACTAAAAACACTTCTCTGACTAGACTTGATTATTCTGCGACGTACTAGTGTTAAAAATAGAGATGTTTTTAATTTAATAGAAGTTTTATTTCAGCATGTATGTGAAGATTTAAGCTGAGGATGAAATCTGCTTGCATCAATATATTTGCCAATAAATTATTGAATAATATGTAGCAATTTGTTTTTTTTTTTTTACCAATCATCGACTAGAAAATTAATAGCCAAATTACTGCCAACCAAAATGGTAACTATATTAAAGAGCAAATTATGTTTCATACAGCTAAACAAGCGCCAATAGCCTAATGGTTTGGGGTAAGGACTACCGATCGTGAGGTCGAGGGTTCGAATCACGCCATTCGACTATTGTCGTAAACCATATCCTAGCACAAGCCTAGAGCTTAGTTGGAATGGTTAAAGGAAATATTAGTAAACTAACAAAAAATCTACTAATATTTTAATTAAAAAAAAACTTAGTGTAGTAAGTAGAATAGACGTAATTTAAACCCTATCGTAACGACTGCTACGGTTGTAAATTAAATAAAAAAAATATCTGTGACAATAAATCCTATCAAGATACTAAGTAGTTACCTTAACACCTAAGGTAAGACTAATTGGTACTAACCCTTACCACTTACAAATTAAAAAACTAATTTATTATCTTTTGCTAAGCAGTTAATGTTGTTCAGCAGTTTATGTACGTAGTGAGTTATCTTAAATTGTCGTGTAAACAACGTATTGCAATTAATTTGATAAAAATACACATCAATTTTGAGTAAAGGTTATCGCAGATTCATCCACTCCATACGATCGCAAGGCGGGACGGTACCAAATGAAGGAGAAATGGATAAATGCGCGGTAACCTTAAAACGCCTAATTTGTTACCAAGATAAAGTTATTTTTTCTTTTTACCAATCCCATTTTTATCTGTGCTCATTGACAGTATTTATACGCACAGACTCAATTACACATATTAGTTCAAACTAGAATAAAGTAACATGCGTGTATATTTAAAAATGGAGTGCTCAAAATTCATTTCTATATGTGTAATTTTAACATTGGTGAGTATAAAACAATGGTAAACTAGTTTGCCATAGATATCTGTACCTATATAACGTTTTCTAGAAACGTTGCTAAATTAATTAGACAAAAGAGTGAAAAAACTAAAAAAAAATCTTTTCTTTTTCTTACGTATCCCTTTTCCTGTCGTATTCGTTTCGCATACATTAGCCTGAACCACTTTTTTCTTGTGCAAAGTGAAAATGTGCAGATGACGCACGCACCACCTTTTTCACCCATCCCTTAAAATTATATATTTATTTATTTAAAAACCACTCAGCACATGTGCTGGTCTTCCGTGGTAATTAGAAATAGATGACACATATAAAGTTATGTTTAATACATAAGAACATAATATTTTAAAGTAAGATCATTAGTTTTAACCAAAGACATTAAAGCAATATATAGACTAGACATAGTGAATAGTATCCTTTTCACAGGCGACTTCTAAAATTAGTTAGAAGTTCAAGATTCAAGTTAGAATCTCGCTTTAACCAATTTTTAGATGTCACCTAAGTTCATAACTTTGGTTTAAATTTAGTAGGCCCTTAAAACAGAGACACCTATCTAAGAATACTTAAGACTGGTTGGTGAATGGCCATTAGACATCCTGAATTTCATTTTTTTGTTTTTACCAACAGAATCAATGTATTATCAATTCTACTTGTAACAATAAATAACCGTTATAAATAATTGTAATTTACATAGATATTCAGCAACATGGTTATGGCAGAAGATTTACCAGATGATCTAGAAGAAGGAAGGTCAAGGATAAAAAAATTGTCTTTCGGCACATGCGACTATGCTACGAGTAAGCCACCGGTTGGTAATCTTAAAGTCTATAACTATCAGTGAAGATATAAAAACCTTATACCTAATATCAATAGAATGAGTTTTTAAAGCTGGATAAAAAAACAGCTAGCACACAATTTCTTCCATGACACTTTACATCTATACAAATATTATAAAGATGAAAGATTTGTATTTTTGTATGTATTGAAATAACTCAAAAACTACTGGGCCGATTTCAAAAATTCTATCACCATTAAAAAGCTATATTTTTCAGCTTTTTGTTATTTCACGCGGCCGAAGTCGCGAGCAACAGCTAGTATAAGATAAAAAATACAAAATATATTTTCTGTGAGAAAACTAAAACAGTGTTTTAATAATTAAGTAACTTTTATATGGTAATTCGTTTTGAATTTTCTTTAATTTCGTTTTACAGCATCGATCCTGTGCAAATTGTAACGAAGAAATTCGCTGTACATCGGACAACGTCAGTATCACAATAGCTTGTACTGGTCTCTTCAAACATTGTAACCAAGGTCGATGCTCCTATGTAGCAAGCAAAATCTGCGCTGCTAAAAAAAAACACTAAGAGCGGGCGCACACCTTTGACTAAACTATCGCACAATTGTTGTGCGATTGTTGATAGTATCGTAGCCCATTGAACAGTTTAGTTGCACAACTAAAAATCTAGTAGTGTACCTCAGTGTAAGCTCATAGCTCATAGAATCAAAGCGCGACTAAACAGTTGTGCGATAGTTCAGTCAAAGGCGCGCGCTCTAAGAAAAACGCCTCCGGCACTAACTTCAACGCAACTAAATAAAATCGTTAGAACTGAACTGTTTGTACGTTGTTTAATTTGAATGAACCTAATTTTAGTCAAATACTTGAAGTCCAAAATATACTGCAAATCTGTCGAATTTCTAAAGCATCCTAAATCTTGTGTTTGTATGGAGACAAACCCAATGTGAAAACCAATTAGAAAGTCCAGTAGGTTATATTAATTGAAAAATTATATTAATTAAATCCAATTATATTAATTGACAAATTATAATTACTAAAAAAGAGCGTCGATGGCTCAGTGGTTTAAGCACTTGACTTGTAATCTACAGGTCTTGAGTTCGAATCCCGCCATGTACCAATTCGATTTTTCGAATTTTCATATGTACATTATTTACCCGGCGTTCTTACGGTAAAGGAAAATATCGTGATGCAACCTGCACAATATCAGCGAAGAAATTCAAAGATATGTGTGAAGTAAATTAACCCGCATTGAGCCAGCGTGGTTGACTATGGCCTAGTCACCCTATCTTAGGGTAGGCTCCGAGCCCCTCGGTGGGGACGTGCAGTGAGCTGGTGATGATGAAAAAGAAACAGTATTTCTATTCTTTTACTATAGTAATATATACTCAGTATACGTAACTCCGACCAGTGTTAAAATTAACCTAGAATTCTATACATCTTCAGCCACGCGCTGCATGCAACACGATCTCACGAACTATTTATTATTATTTCCTAAATCTAGTGTTAGTAACTAAAAGCAAATAATGCATTTCAACATATGGTATATGCTTCCGCCTTCCGTTGCTTTACAAATATGAAACCATCAAGGTTGTCATAACTTTTGTATACCGTAATCAAAAATTATGAGTCAAATACCAGAACTTTTTTTTATAAAAAACATTTTATTCCTAAAATAACTTTGTTTTTATTAGTAAGTCCTGAAATATTTATACGAAATAGGTAAATTGCTTGAATAGAACTTCAATGCTTTTGAAAACATCCTTCTTTATAATTTGTGGAAATCGCTGGAAATATACCGCTTCATTTCTCCTTTGTTTAATTTAGTTTTCAGTTATGTAATACCTGATACCCTTTTAAGATAAATTGCGAAAAAGAAGGTGAAATTTTACACGGAGTTAATTTGAAGAAGTGCCGTTTTTAATCAAAAACAAGATAAATATAAACTTTAAGTAAGTTGATGGCAACCCTAAGCAAAATAATAAACGTATTATTTCACCGTCATATATAAAGTCACGCGAAAGCATCTTAAACATTGAAAGTTGGTAAGCAAAGTTGAGTGTCAATATGATTCTTAGCAATAAATATATTTTCCTACTTGTGGGATTGGTAAGTAATATGTATTTTAAATATTTTACAACAACCATACAAAAATAGAAATTCGTATTACCCAAGTGTGTCTCCACTGTCATATAGTATTAGAAGAATAGAGCAGTCCAATTTATTTATCTATGTAAAATAGAGATAAAAAACGACAGTTAAAATGAATGGTTACAAAAACAATTGAAATTCGGAGTTAGTAAATGTTTTACAAAGAAAAAACAAATGCCGATCATCACACATTAAATTTTTTAAAAATAAATCAGCGTAATTATGGAAATCATGTTTTACAGTTTGCTGCCCACCTGATATTTGCCCAAGAGTCATCTGAACCGCCAAAGGACGACAATGGATCAGGCAACAACTCCTCACAAAGATTCTTTTTCCTCCAACGCTTCGTCAGTTGTAACTTCACCGCTCAGGTAACAAACTGAGTTCCTGCATTCGAGTTAAATAGTAAACAAGTTCTAAATTAAATTTGCCGGATTTTATCGCGTTCATTTAAAATATTGCTAAAGATTCAAGCACTTTGTAGAGCTCATTGTTACGGTGACTGAGGTGTTTGACAACTCAATGTCAAAGTTGCTGGTGAATTACATCGTTTTTTATAATTTTTTGTTCCGAACTATGCAAAAATACCTCAATCTCTTGGAGAAACTACAACATGATATTACCACTTAATATTTGCATATTCCAATTCTAAAAAAAAAAACTGAGTAGCCTATGTGTTCTTCCAGACAATCCTCTACGTCAATGCCAAATTTCATCGAAATCCGTTCAGTCGTTTAGACTACAAACTCTAACAAACATCCTTCCATCCATCTAAACTTTCGTATTTATAATATTAGTATGATTGATGTTTCCAGGCCGGCCGTAGTTGTCTAGGCTGCAGAACAACGTTAGTCTGTGCGGAGAATAACGTAGGTGTAGCGAAACTCTGCAAAGGTTTCCTGCGTTACTGCAACCAAGGGCGCTGTTCGAGTGTCCCAGGCGCAGCTTGCAGCGGTTAATGTTCCTTTAAATATTTATTGTTACTAATTCAAACTGAAGTTCGTATATTCAATGCTAATTCATATTAATCGAATCTTGTTAATAACTTTGTAATAGTATGAAACAATAAAATGTTTGGAGAAAAATGTGTAAATATTCGTTGTTCTTGATCCCAAATTACTTAAGAAACTAATAGCTTTTCGGTAAGTATAAAATAAAGAATTTTGAATATAAATGTCCAATATTTTATTGCTGTAATCGAGAAGGTAGGGATAATTTTTTTCAAAACTACCCACAATGATCAGCCAATCAATGTACAACAATACAAATTTTAGGTTAAAATAAAACAACAACTTCGTCATGTTCTCATTTATTTACATTTAACACGACATTAAAATTGATAAACGTCACTACGAATACATTTGAATAGAGACATCGCAAAGAGAAGAACTACAGTATATTTTAAAATTATTATCATTCCAATGGTCACAATAAGTTAATTATTTATTGTCATATATGTAAGAAGACGCTTCATAAAAGGTAAGATAGCTCAAAGCTTATTCCAAATATATGTAAAAATTTTAAATTTTAAGATACAATTATTTGTCAAACACAGCTAATTCTAGTCAATAAAGAGACCACATTAATTTAAAAAGATATGCAAGATTCCCTACGTAATTGCATTGATGAATAAATAAATTATCACAACTTACTATATACTAAAGTTTTTAGACAAGAAATAAATTAAAAGTTTTAATAATGTTTGTATAAACTACGTTAATATAATTTTTAAACGCATAACGTTTCATATTTGCGATTGACAATTAAATTTTAAATACTCCTAATTTACTTAATTTATTATTTGTCCATTCATAAGTAATTATCAAGCCATTGTCGTCATTAGGAATCAGATCTGTTACGTCTTAAACTACATCTTATATTAATAATTAAGACTATAATAAAATCAATTTAAATCACAACATGTAACATCAAATTCTACGTAAATATATTATATAATTATTGTCCTATATAGGATTTCCTTTGTTATTTTCGCATGTTTTGCCGATGACGATGCTTAAGGGTTGGATAGGTTATGCTCTAACTATTGTCCCTTGTTTGAATTGCGCGATCTTGCATCGCTTCGGCAGCGGCATAGCTACTGGTTCTTACGTCGGCTCGGTAGACTGCTGTTGCGGTAAGTCTTCCTGAGCATGATGTTGTCAACGGCTGGCAACAGGAGGTATCTCTTGCCGGACGCGTGGTACGGGACTTTTAGCGATCTGAAGTAATGAAATCTGGGGAAGTCCTTGGTTGTCTGCCAGGTGTTCTTGGAGAAGGAGTCGAGGGCGTTGGAGGAAGCAGGCGGTAGGGCGGCTGGTGCGGATGGCAGGTCGTTCAACGAGCGGTGGAGGTACCGGCCGGTCGGGTGCGAGTGAGCAAGTATTGGCGGCGGCGGTAGGTCGGAGTCGTCTGAATCGATTGCTGGCTCAACTTCGGGATTAGAGATATATTGCCTAGTAACAAAAAAGGATATGTTGATAATAGGTATTATTTGTAACATCAAAAGTTCTGCAGTCTCTTAACGATTCTGATAATATGTGGAAGTAGATAACGAGCCAATCAGATTTACACAACTTGGAAACTCGCTTAGCGCGTTTACAATAACTATTTTATTTCAATGCTGATGGAAATAATTTATTTCGCTCACATTTTCTTTTACATTTATAGAATGTTTTAATAAATCTTAATTCAGAGTTTATACTGTAACTACGAGTACCTTAGAAACTTAAATTAATAGTGACCTTACCTAACTCCGAAATTCTCGTCAGCGGAATGCTTCCTGGAAAATGAAGTACTTTTATAGCACAATTATTTTAAGATCTATAATTTAACTACACATCTTATTTCGATGGCTATTTTGTAGCACAACTAATAGTCATGCGGAACGACACAGTATTCTAATTCGCACAAGAAACTCCGATCCATACCAATCCACCGTTCTTACCTATCAGTTCAGAAGCTTATGCTATTCTACACACGAATTCAGTCAAACAGTAAAAGATATCTCGAACACCGCTCTGCACTTCTAAAAACATTTCTACCACCAATAACATGCTTCGATCGACAATAAGATGATACTTTAAGCAGACAATTTTTCAATCCGTTAATTGGAGAATATTGTATTTGAGTTGATTAGCATCTCTTAAAGTTGACCGAAGTTAACATGCCTTTCACGATCGCTACACGATTATCCATATCAGAAGCGTTAAAGCACACATTTTCTACTACACATATAGTCCTAACACAATCTAACATCGATGTTTATCAAATCTTGACATTACAAAACCTGTATAGTTCCTGACTAGGCAACAACAGTCTGGCTCGTCCAGATCTGCTGTAACGGCCTCCTGAGAACCTAAATGAAGGCAAAAGACCTAACCGAGCCAAAGACCCAATGTGACGTTTTACGAAATTATCATGGACTTCATCTTCATCTGTAACAGATGTAACAAAAGCACAAACAATTACCAAAAATTCGTATTAAGTCATCAAATTAATTCTATCTATTTAACTCACCTACGGATCTCTTGTCTTCGTTTTCATTATCATTGTCATTATTTTCTGGTGCATCTATTTCGTTATTGTCAATAACATCAGGCAGGGAAAGTATGTATCTCTTTGAACGTGAAGTAGGTTCCATATAAATTGGTCTATAAAGCCCGTGCACAGGCATTCCTACAGTTCCTCTTTTGAAATACCAATTGCGATCGAAATCGTTTTCATTGGAATTATCAGCATATACCAATGGTCCTGCTTCACTGCGTTTAAAAACTTGGGACAATGGTGGTAACATATCTGGGTTTACAGATTGTTGGAAATCGTACATTTCATTAATATCAAATGGACCATCAATTTCGGACAAAGGTGGCACTGGATTCTGATAGAAAGGGTAATAATATTCATCGCCAGGTATTTCATCTCTCTTGTGAATCAATCCATTGCGAGCCAGCGATGCAATGTTCCGTTTTTCATTGGGCTGATAATGCCCTCGACCGACGCGATAGCCATCTCTTGCCAAAGACTGGATGTTCCTTTTGATAGCGGTGTAACTACGAAGTCGGGCTATGGCGGCGATATTTCTTTTCTCGTGTAATTCTTCGTCTTCTTGTTCCGGTTTGTCACCTTCGTTATAAGGAGCCCGGAATGTGGGTAGTTGTCCATTTTTAGCCAGTGTGGAAATGCTCCTCTTGAAGCTTGGGGAGACGCTCTTCAGATAACCCTCCCTCGCCAGCGCTGCTATATTCCTTCGAGGGAAAGACGGCCATTGGTCCGAGGTATCAGCGGGCAGACTTGATGCCTGAGTAAAATTAAGTAAAGAAAAGAAAAGGTAACAGACATCTAACTTAACTTACACATTTTGCTTCTAAAATTAAAAAAAAGTACCTGATCAATATAAGTTGTCAGAGCAAGAACCAATGTAACGCCGAATAAAAGGCGATGTCTTCTATTATTGGCCCGGCTAAAGCCCCTCATCTAAATCACAAAAAATAAAAAGAAAAGGTAACAGACATCTAACTTAACTTACACATTTTGCTTCTAAAATTAAAAAAAAGTACCTGATCAATATAAGTTGTCAGAGCAAGAACCAATGTAACGCCGAATAAAAGGCGATGTCTTCTATTATTGGCCCGGCTAATGCCCCTCATCTAAATCACAAAAAATAAAAACATTTATCTTTCAATTATAATTTTTAAAACTATATATAATATTATGAAATCTGCAGTCCATCTATTATAAAAAGTTGTACAATTCCATTTAATACTAGCATTTTATACACTCTTCAAAGTCGTTATAGCGAACAAACACTAGAACGGTTCCGTTAATTGTGTGTCAAGCGGAAGACAAAGTTGGCAGATTCAATTACGTAGCCGTGTTGTAGTGCTCGGTACACCTGACCCGTAAGCACAATAGATGTTCAGGCAAAACGACCGCGCTACCCCTAAGCAATTAACTGTGAATGCAAATAATATGGCCTTGCTAGAGTTTACGTTTAGTTTATGTAACTTTAAAGTTACAGGATTTATCAAGACTATGTTTCCAAAGAATAACCATTCAGTTCACTGTAACATTCTTAATTTCTTTATTTAAATTTAGCTAAATTTTTACTTTTAAATATCAATATAATTTGTGAAAACAAAACTCAAGTTATTCTCTGTGAGATTAAAAAGGTCTAGAATTGTGTAATCATTAGCGTTTAGTGCATTTAATTCGTTTACATTGTGGAATTTTGCACTACCTACGGTTGTTTCAAACATTTTGTACGTCTATTGCGTTATTGCATTCTCTGAATAGTGCTCGCTAATTACGAAATATCGTAACATCAAAGCATTCCAATAGAACAAGAGTATTTCCATATTGATAATTGGAAACTGCTCGCTCTCTATATAATCCCTATTCAATAATCCACTTGTTCTCGGTTTGATTCGCATATGTGTAAAATCGAATATTTTGATTCTTATTGTATTAATCCTAATTAATTAATGACGAAAAACAATTTACTCTCCAATTTAAAAAAATAAAAAAACAGAATCTTTTAATTAAACTTTGATTTCTGTTGGTTTTGTTTTTGTGTTCGTAAACTTATTTTTCTTTAATTCCAAACATTAAAAATAGAAAAGTAAAATAAACGAAGCCTCGCTGAATGAGGCTGAATGTATACAATGTGACACTGAAACGTGTAACATGAATGCCTAACGTTTGTGAAAGTTGAATATAAAGATAAAACAACGCCAACACCACAAAGGAAATGAGAAACCTTAAAATAACACCATTTTGAGTGACACTGGCATTTACAAAAGAAAAACGTTGATGTTCATAATACAAATATAAAGAAATATAAATATACCTTTTTTACAATCTAACAAAAATCGAGATTTATTCTAAAACATGTTCAAGTCTTTAATTGAACGGCAATTGAAAAAGCAATTTCATTTGCCAGCAAATTTTCGTCCAGCCTGTATCGACTAATTGAAATAAACCCATTCAATAAATATAATTGAATATCTGAATTTCACTTAACCTTTCAAATTTACACGAGTTAGAGAACAAATTACTTTTTCCGAATAATGCCGACTCAGAAAATTATATAATTTAAATAAATCTATTGAATATATAAATTGATATTAATATTTGTAAATAAATTGGGTTACTGGTTAAGATTTTTCTTATTGCGATACATTTTAGTTTTAAATATAATATGGTTTGTATAAATTATTCTAAAGTCTTGTAACTGTTTCTGTTTAACCTTATAACTGTTTAACAAAAGAAATATTAAGTATCTCAACTTGTAGACTTTTCCGTCGTTAATTAAGCTGCCATTAAAACTTCTGTAATACGAGTAAAGGAATATTTCGATTGTCTTGCTGACATAAAATAAAATTTTGAGATAGATACTAAAATATATTTTAAAACAATTGTAAAAAATATTTATGACTGGAACTTTAAGATATTTTTCTTTTTATTTTCAAAGTCATAGAGAAATAAAGTCATCGTTGGGTTTTTGTTATAAAGTAAGTGCCCCGACACTACGGATGTCTATCCGCCCAACCAAGCAAAAATTTTGTAAGAGAATAAATCTATTTCTATGACAACTGGTGAATCTTTGAAAATGCGTCCTGAACACACCATATTAAAAAAAAAAACATTAGTAATAACTGACAGCAATTAAACCGCCTCAAAATCAATTCGTAAGCTTAAGATTTTGTGATAATGGTTATGTTAACTTTAACTTTAGTACCAAGTTATTTACCATGTACCAATTATTCAAAATAAAAAAGGAACTCGTGCTGCGAACGTTTTATACTTAATTTTTGCATTTCAGGTGAATTTTTAAAAAATATGAACATCTTTCAAAAAATAACCAATTTTTATGGAATAAATAAAATGTATAACCACCCAAGATGACATCTTGTTAATTTTATCCTTCTTTAACTACATTTTAAATTACTTTAATTAACATCGGTGTAACTAGCAATAAAAAAACTTTCATATCAATTTAAAATATACACTTTGTAAGGAAATAAAATATAAACGTTAAATAAAATACCACTAAACTTACCTTGACACGTAGACCTTTTAAAACCACTTATTAAAGTTGCTATTTATAGAAACTTTTTATCTGTATTTCTTGGTCTTGCAGCTTTGGGAGATTGGCGGGAATGATAGTATTTGCCCGCGGGTTGAGCTTTTATAGTCGTTTTAGCTGTAAAATACGCATGCGCTTGAATCCTAGGCGGAGTTACCTCAAGTTCATTCTTCATGCAATGTGCACTTTATTTGATAGCTTTGCAAGGTCGCGCTGATATTCAAATCAGGTACAATCTTACTTTACTTAATAAAGCTTCACACTTTAGCTGCAGAGTTCATTTATACGCAGACGATTTAATTATTCCGTCTAGCTAATTAAACTAAAAAGGCTTATTTTATGTAAATAACTATAAGAGATTTATTCGTTTTAGTGTTCTTCAGCAAATTGTAGAACCTACTCGAAGGTGTACCAACCCGCACTGGGCCAGCGTGGTTGACTATTGCCTAGTCACCCCTTATTAGGGTAGGCTCCGAGCCCCTTGGTGGGGACGTATAGTGAGCTGGTGATGAAATGACTCGAAGGTTATGTTACGATGATTTAATGTTTTAATAAAAAAGTGTTTTTATAACGAATACTCTTAGATACAGATATTTACGAAAATAGAGAACATTAACCTGTGACCCTTAACCACATTTTTTTTTAATATTAACGGCTTTTCAGTTAAAAGAAAAGTAATTTAACGTCTTCAAATGTACAGTACTCATTTAAGTTGACGCAACCGACGGGCTTATTGTGGCCATTGTTGTCTGCTAATGGCCCTCTAAAGCTAAACACTTCAACCGCCGTCAGACGTCTATTGCGCACAAAGAAACGACTAGTCATTTAATTGTATCGCAAGCTTACACATTGTGTTTATAATGTTACTATTTATATTGAAGAAGATTGCACTTGAACAGAGAATGATTTTGAAGCTGCGTAAATCGAACTGTGATAATAAGCGCTATTATTTTTTACCAGCTGTTGCTCGCGACTTCGTCCGCGCTAAATCAATCTTACTAATATTATAAATGCGAAAGTTTGGATGGGTGGATGGATATTTGTTAGAGTTTGTAGCCTAAACTGCTCAACGGATTTCAATAAAATTTGGCATAGACGTAGAGGATAGTCTTGAAGAACACATAGGCTACTTACTTTTGTTTTTTTTTTAATTCCTCGCAGACGGAGTTGCGGCCGAAAGCTAGTAAAATAATAAAATAGCCTATGTTACTCACTGATGCCATAGCTTTGTAATGGTGAAAGAGTTTTTGAAATCGGCCCAGTAGTTTTTCTTTCTTTTTTTTATTCTTAGTTTTTCTTTCAATCTTTCCTCTTTATAATATTAGTATAGATATAGATTTAGTAGTTAGTGTTCTGAGCAATAGAAAATGTGGTGACTCGTGATTTTGAGAGGTACTTATTCTTTTATACCTATTATAAAACTGCTAGTCTCACAAAGGGCTGCCTGACAAGTTTTCAACTGTTAGCTACGCCGTAGCTACAGGCTACAATGTTTTTAATACTACTTATAGTAACTGATGTAAAACCCATAAAAACATGTATTATCTCGATTTATATGTAACCTGTATCTAAAATAATAAAAATTTAACTAGGGAAAAATTTGTTACATGTCCTATAAATTGATTCAACCCCTCAATTAATTAATAGGGAAAGGGATTGGCTCCTGCAGCACAGGGGACCCGAGTGCAGGAGCCAAGGCTCTCATAAAATGTACATTTTTAAGAATTAAATAATAATTCATTTATTTATTATTTATACTAATCTAATAAATACTGCGTTAGATTTACCGATCATATTTACATTGAATAAAATGTATACTTTATTAAAACCTCTGTAATATAAAACGATGGGACGGGTTACAGTGTTGCCAACTTTACGATATCGTAAAAACTGAAATACTAACTTGTGCTGCTCGCAATAACTCAATAAAACTTGAGGCAACTTTATACTACAGTAAGAGAAATCCTATCGGTTATTATCTTTTCTTGTGGAATGGTAATAAAATATTTTCTATTTGTATTGAATTTGTATTTTTTCTCCCAAAAGACACTTTTTTTACATTTTCCTTTAGTGCCAACATATTCTATTTTTAAACATGTATTCTAGGTTTCAGTAAAGGGGTTTGTAATTTGATTTCCTACTCAATTAAATCCGTGTATTTTCGTACGTCTATAAAGTAAATGTCGTTGACGTAGAAACTAAGTTCGTTTGACATTGGCCCTGCAGAGGAGTGCATTTAATTAGATTAGTATCGGCAAACTCGGCCTTAACTGTATCACGTTTTCGCCAACATTATACTGAAAGTCGACATTTAAACTTATCACTCTGTGCTTTTACAGTCTGGAAAAGTACGTACTAAATATTCGTTCTATTAACAATTGGGGAAGGTTGCAAAAATAAGTATATAAAATAAATTAAAAATAGCAAGTAAGAGGACTAGTGAAAATGTTCTAAAGGTCTGTAAACTCGTTTGTTAATATTTAAGTACGTACTTAAAACAAACAGTGTATTTAGTGTCGTTTAGTAAACAAATATATTAAAACAAAACGAAAATACCGAGGTTTTTATATGTGAAGTTTTATTTTAACGAAATTGATTATAGAGCTTTCAAAGTTTCTAGAACAGGAATAATGAGAAGTTTGTTAAAAGCTTTGTCTCGATAACTCAGCCGGATCTGAGACCGCGGCATAAACATTTTCCAAGTAACATTTTACTTTATATCTCAACTTACATAATAACTTGTTTTCATTTATATTAGAATACTCATTCTGCATATAATGGAATTGTGCTTTTTTATCATTTCAAAAGTAGCAAAGATAATATAATACTAGTATGAATAATAAAGTTTAAATTTTGAGTAATATTACGTTTTTTAAATAAACATTTATTTTGGAATTAGTGAAATTTTCAGTTATTTGCCTTTCTTCATTCCGATGTCGAAATAGGTTATGTTTCAAATTGAAATAGTTTCTGCCTACCCGTCCGACGCATGTGGGAATACTATATTTTACAGTGGAAAATTTACGTCAACGAAAGCCTACTCGGTTATCAAATCGTAACATAAGTTAACTGCGATCAAATCGAGTGTAATTGGGTGTACGGGGAATTCTGCAATCGTCTTATTACTCTCACATTTCAATTTATGGATATTGGAAACTTTCTACTATGACAAGTAAAAGTATACTGTAATATTATGTCTAGATAAAATTATGTAATGTGTAGTCCAATAAGTTGAGGATAAATTTCCCCACGTATTCATTGATTTAAACATAATGAAATAAAACAATTAGGAATTTAAATGTATCTTATCTTTATTGTAAAAAATACATATATAATTTTACTTAATAACGACAATAAAGAATTTTAACTTTCACTTAATCATACTTCATACTTAATATTGTAAATGCGAAAGTTTAGATGGATGGATGGATGGATAGATGTTTGTTAGAGTTTGTAGCCTAAACAGATGAACGGATTTTGATGAAATTTGGTATAGATGTAGAGGATAGTCTGGAAGAACACATAGGCTACTCACTTCTGTTTTTTTTTAAACCACGCGAACGGTGTCGCGGGCGAAAGCTAGTAACCTATAAATTAGTTTCTAGTTGTAACACTCTCAAATCAGTCAACTTGCTTTCGACAAGATCTAAATCATTCAGTCTTTCTAATGTTGTTATATTTGAAGGTTGAGATACACTCAAAGTGGAAATATTAACATCAGGCTCAATACCACTTTTATCTACAAAATTTGCCAATGTTGGTTCTTTTTTATTTTCTCCTTTACGTATTTCCAATAGTTTAGGCACTTTAGAGAATTCCGCTTTAAATGGTCTTGACGAAAACGTCGAAGTGAGGTTATTTATTTGATTCAGTACTTCTGAAAAAAAAAACTTTTTCATTAAAATGATATACCAATAATTTAAAAAATCAATTGTTTATACTAATATCTGTTGTAATCTATTTTTTAAATTACCTACAAAAAGAACAAAACAAGTGACAAAAGAGCAATTGAACGCCAGAATTCTCCAAATTAGCGAAAAAACCAATGCCCATAGACATTTTAAACTTTTTATTTCAAATTAATATAATACGTACCTGAAATCTGTAAATCCACATCTACACGGCTGATACCTCCACAAACATCTTTGATATCTTGTTCTAATGTTACTTGATGTCGATTTAATACAGCTTTTCTTAATGAAGGACGTTTCCTCGCAGGTGAATAAAAACAAGAAATAGAGTCTCTTTTACTAACAAATGTATCAGAATTACACAATTCATCTAAACGTGCTGAGAAATTAGATTTTAAATTCCGTTTTAAATGTTTTGTCAATTTGAAAAGAGGATATTTTGCTGGTGAACGAATACTAGTTCTAGCGAACACGCTTCTTGATAATATATTTTGTTTGGGTGTATGTACGCGTGTTTCGTTATTTACTTTACATACTGTGTATGTGCCGTTTTCTTCTGCACTTTCATCGAACAAATCATTATCTTCCTCAGGACGTAGTAATTTATTTATTTTGTTAACTATCGTGTATAGTAGTTTTAGACGTTTCAGCATTTGTTCAAATGTAGCAGTCTTTGAGGATTTCTTCACTTTATAAAGAAAATCGGATCCTGAACTAAGAAGATCGCTGACAACTTTGCATTCTAATTGAACTGAAATATAAAAAAAATATGTTCATGGGTGAAAATTGTATTTTGTTATTGAGAAATTGTATCTAAGTTTTAATTGTATTTTAAACTAGATTTCGCCCGCGGCTCTGTCCGCGTGGAATTAAAAAGAAACAAAAGTGAGTAGCCTATGTGTTTTTCCAGACTATCCTCTACATCTATACCAAATTTCATCGAAATCCGTTCAGTCGTTTAGGCTACAAACTCTAACAAACATCCATACATCCATCCATCCATCTAAACTTTCGCATTTATAATATAATATTAGTATGAAGTATGATAATATTGTGCAAACACCATATTGTGACGTCGCAGATTCCGAATAACAAAAGTTAAAACTTTTAACTAATTACCTATTTAAAACCTGACAGATTCAGAAAATTACAATATTTATGCTAAATGCATTTTTAGCGTCATTTGAAAAATTCCTAAACATAAAAAAACCTTTTTATATATCTTACCTTTATTTAAATCTGACAAAAGCGGTACCAATTGTTCGCGCTCTTCAATAGCATCAGGTTCATTTTTTTCATAAACATCAAAAAAATCGTAAACAACACTTCCAATATTTATAACAGAACAAATCTTATTATTGTCGTATACATTATCCTTTATTATTTCCAAAAGTTTCTGTTGCATCACTTGCCTAGCTTTCTAAAATCATTTAAAAAAACTCCAATATTCATTTTCTAAAATTATTTAATACACGCAAGTGCGGAATTTAAAAAAATCTCGTAAAAATATATAACCTAAACTATTAAGTGATAATATAGGTTCCTAACAGAACAAATCTTATTATTGTCGTATACATTATCCTTTATTATTTCCAAAAGCTTTTGTTGCATCACTTGCCTAGCTTTCTAAAATCATTTAAAAAAACTCCAATATTCATTTTCTAAAATTATTTAATACACGCAAATGCGGAATTTAAAAAAACTCCAATATTCATTTTCTAAAATTATTTAATACACGCAAATGCGGAATTTAAAAAAAAATATGTTCATGGGTGAAAATTGTATTTTGTTATTGAGAAATTGTATCTAAGTTTTAATTGTATTTTAAATAATATTGTGCAAACACCATATTATGACGTCACAGATTCCTAAAAACAAAAGTTAGAACTTTTAAACTAATTAATTATTTAAAACCTGACAGATTCAGAAAATTACAATATAATTTATGCTAAATGCATTTTCTTAGCGTCATAAAATTCCTAAACATAAAAAACCTTTTTATATATCTTACCTTTGTTTAAATCTGACAAAAGCGGTACCAATTGTTCGCGCTCTTCAATAGCATCAGGTTCATTTTTTTCATAAACATCAAAAAAATCGTAAACAACACTTCCAATATTTATAACAGAACAAATCTTATTATTGTCGTATACATTATCCTTTATTATTTCCAAAAGTTTCTGTTGCATCACTTGCCTAGCTTTCTAAAATCATTTAAAAAAACTCCAATATTCATTTTCTAAAATTATTTAATACACGCAAATGCGGAATTTAAAAAAACTCCAATATTCATTTTCTAAAATTATTTAATACACGCAAATGCGGAATTTAAAAAAAGTAAAAAAGCAGCCTATGTTACTCAGTGGTTACTTAACCAGTGACCATTAAAACGAAAGAATTTTCGAAAGACCAAGTAATTTTTAAATTATTTCAATACATACGAAAATCCAAAAATACAAATTGTTCCTCTCTAAAGACGGGTATTCCTGTCAAAGTAATAAAACATTAATATAAAAAAACATACTTTTCTCATCCGCAGAACATGACACTGCAAAAGATCCAATCTGTAGTAACCTTTCATTGTGCAAATCAAATTCCTTAACAAAATCACACGTCTTCGTTTCGTCATTTTCTGACAAACAGTCACATATCCCTTTAGCTTTATAATGGTTTTTCAATACATCTACGGGTGAAATACTGTAGCTAAAACAATAAACCAATAAAGCTAGAACACCTCTACTTGTATTTGTCTCTAGCGCATAGAGTACATCTTTCAAAACATCTATCAACACATTCACATTTGATGGTTTGATTGGAAGATTTAGTGATATCTCTGAATTATTAAATGCTGTATCTATATCATCTTCTATTATATCACATAAGAGTGTTTTCGTTTCTCTTAGTACCTGGAAATTTTAAAAAAAATAAAAACATTAACTAGCAGGGGTAAATTTAGCGTACAATCAGGGAATCTGGCAGTGTTCCACCTTAAATGCTAGTCAATTAAACATTGAGACAATATAATACAATAATGTTAACCCTTAATATATTATAATTTATTATATTATTATATTATAATATAAGATATTATAATTTTTTGGTACATAAAACTCTATCAAATTTAAGGTTAATGAAGCAGCTTTTATATGTCTATAGGAAAAAAGTCAGTCAATGGTATGCAAGTGTTTTATATTATCCCATATTTTGCATATCTCATTGCTACCTATTTGTATGAAGAGGTAAATTTATCTTGTAAGTCACAAGGCAATGTTTCTAAAAGTGGAACACCATGGATTTCTACAACAGTATATAACAATTGAATAAGTAATACATTTAAAAATAAACATACCACTTGGCATCTAGCTTTTATAGCATGCTGATCTGCAGGCAGACAATATCGGCATAGTGTCATAGCTGACAATAATAATTCATCTATTGCATTGTGTAAACTTTTCAAACATCCAACCATCTGAAAGTATAATAGATAATTAAAAAATGTGTCCATAAGTAATATAGACCAAAAACACATATTTTAAGATATATAAGATGTTAATTATTGATTAATTAGAATTGAATTACTCCTACAAATATGTGCAAAAATAAATAAGTGAATGAAGGTTTTTTAGATATTGCTTCATTTATTTAGAGTTCACTGCTAAAACATCCGTACAAATATTGCTATTTCAGTTTCTTACAGGAAAATGACAAGGATAATAATATAATAAAATTGTATGAAACTTACATCACTCTTCCATTGGTCATATTGTTTGGAATCTGGATCATTGAGTGATATTAAATCAGATAATGTTTTTAAATCATCAAAAGTTTGATCAATCCAGTTAACAAAATACAAAGGTGGGTCGAAAATGGATTCATCGAAGGCACTGTCATGTCTATCATTGTTTGTTATTCCTTCTAACATATCCTCAATAGCTACCAACCTACTGCAGCACCATGAAAGCCTTTCTAAAGTACATCTTCGACTCTCCTGGAAATTAGTTAAAACACACTTAGCAAGTTCATTTCAACACTGAAGAATTGTAATGCCATAGTTTGTATCTAGACATTCATAGTATTTTTTTAAGGTTAAGATAGAAAATTATACATCTTAATTCAAGAATGATAGAAAAATGTTCTTTGTTGTATTTCTCCTCTCTCTATCCCAAGTTTTAAATTATTCTTTACTTACCAACAATAATAGTTCCTCATGATTTTCTAATTTCAAAATATCTATAAATGAGACGTAACACTTGTTAATCTGGCTGACACAAAGTGCAAACACATTATGTATGTTAGTAACGTTTTCTCGAAGTTCATCGTTTCTTAAGTAATTTGCTATTTTACTTCCAAGTTTTTGTAAAAATGGATAAAGTTTTGATAAAAATGAATCCTGTAACAATTGATTACATTAAGTCACATTTAATTTACAAATTGTTCTAAGAAACAAGATCAAACCCTTACCACTAGTAATTTTGTAGCAGACTCAACTTCTTTGGGCAAATCTTGATTGATGTTCAATATTTGAATATCCATCTTTTAAAACTTCTACTGTATTTATAATAATAGATTGAGCCCTGAATTGTTTATGAATTGTTACCAAAATTACCAATTTATGCGTAAGTTAAGCAATAATTAGTAATGAGAATGATGTTTTGGGTTATGAAGTATATGTTCTACATTTCATGTATTCTTGCTAGATAACTCTAGTTAAGTCTAGAATAAAAATCTAGAATTAGAGAATTTAAAATAAATAGTCGGTTACAAAATACAAAACAGTTTTGTTGATTTGAATTTAAACTTGACATTGACATAAAACATGACATTGATAAATGCACTTGACATTTGGTAATTTGGTAGATCTTTTTTATAAGGATCACTTTACTTTATTTTTCTCTCAAAAATATTAATTTAGGTTGGGATATGAAGAAATATGGATTTATGTTATAAGAGTAAAATGAACTTTAAATAAAATCAAATAAACGAAAGTAAATAAATCTACACACTGATGACAAAACAGATTTCGAATCTGTTCTGTTCTGTCACCTTCAGACACAGTCAATCATTTTCAATCTCTGATTTATTACTGTTGATGAAGATTGCACTATTTTATTTAAGGCTTAACTTTGAAAGTACATTAAAATGAGTGAATTAGTTTGGGGTATTAAAAACGGCGACATAGATCAAGTAAAGGATATCGTTGAAAAAAATGTAAGACCTCTCCTTTTGTTGTATGTTTTCATGTAATAAATCGATTTGGTGCAAGTGTACAATCATATTTATAACAACGTTTTAAGTTCACAATCTAATTTACATTACGAACAGCAATACTCTAGAATAATAGGATATGGTTTAAGTTGCATTTTTCTTATAGAAAATCGAATCGTATTTACGCTGCTTTCGTAGTAAAGTAATGGTTTTCTTTTAGAAAATTGATGTCAATGCACTGATTGATGGCCGAGTACCTCTTCATTACGCTGCTGATTATGGTCAAACAGCTGTTTTAAACTATTTGCTAGACAAAGGAGCTGATCCTAATGTAAGTATGGCGATAGAAATCTTTTTATGTTCTTATTGACAATTGACAACAAGAGAGGTTTTGATGAATCATTCTGGTAAGTTTTTGTTGTTAGTTTTGTATTAAGTAGAATTTTATATCCATTCTGAACCTAATTAAGTTGCTTAAACATTGTTCAACATATTTGTCCAACATAGTGTAAGAAATAAGAGTTTTTTTGTATGTTTAATTTGTATGGCAATTTTGAATGTTACAGATGGTTGATAAACATGGAATATCAGTCATTTTAGCAGCTATCTGGGAGGGGCATACTGATTGTGTGAAAACATTATTAAAACATGTAAGAAAAACTTATTTATATAAACAGAAAATACTGTGTTATAGAATGCTAATTAAAATAATTTGCAGGGTGCTTCGAAGAATGGAAAAACACCAGATGGTACACCATACTTAGATGCAGCTGAAAAAGATGAAATAAAGGAGCTCTTAACATAGATAAAAGTAAAATTTCCGAATCATATAAAGTATTCTCATAAAACGCTCACATTCTAATTTTTTTTAAGCTAAGATGAAATTGTATTACGGTTATATAAGGAACTAACCATCATATTTTTACATGCATTTATTTAAATTGCAATTATTTTTATATGCTGAAGATATGAAATTTAGAAGACATGTATTGACTGCGTCCACTAGTAGTTTTAATATGTTTTACTAATTCCTGTGCGGTAGTGGAAACCTCGAACTGTACAGAGATGCACTAAATATATCTAAGATGAAATAAAGGAGCTCTTAACATAGATAAAAGTAAAATTTCCGAATCATATAAAGTATTCTCATAAAACGCTCACATTCTTATTTTTTTTAAGCTAAGATGAAATTGTATTACAGTTATATAAGGAACTGATCATCATATTTTTACATGCATTTATTTAAATTGCAATTATTTTTATATGCTGAAGATATGAAATTTAGAAGACATGTATTGACTGCGTCCACTAGTAGTTTTAATATGTTTTACTAATTCCTGTGCGGTAGTGGAAACCTCGAACTGTACAGAGATGCACTAAATATATCTAAGATGAAATAAAGGAGCTCTTAACATAGATAAAAGTAAAATTTCCGAATCATATAAAGTATTCTCATAAAACGCTCACATTCTTATTTTTTTTAAGCTAAGATGAAATTGTATTACAGTTATATAAGGAACTGATCATCATATTTTTACATGCATTTATTTAAATTGCAATTATTTTTATATGCTGAAGATATGAAATTTAGAAGACATGTATTGACTGCGTCCACTAGTAGTTTTAATATGTTTTACTAATTCCTGTGCGGTAGTGGAAACCTCGAACTGTACAGAGATGCACTAAATATATCTAAGATGAAATAAAGGAGCTCTTAACATAGATAAAAGTAAAATTTCCGAATCATATAAAGTATTCTCATAAAACGCTCACATTCTTATTTTTTTTAAGCTAAGATGAAATTGTATTACAGTTATATAAGGAACTGATCATCATATTTTTACATGCATTTATTTAAATTGCAATTATTTTTATATGCTGAAGATATGAAATTTAGAAGACATGTATTGACTGCGTCCACTAGTAGTTTTAATATGTTTTACTAATTCCTGTGCGGTAGTGGAAACCTCGAACTGTACAGAGATGCACTAAATATATCTAAGATGAAATAAAGGAGCTCTTAACATAGATAAAAGTAAAATTTCCGAATCATATAAAGTATTCTCATAAAACGCTCACATTCTTATTTTTTTTAAGCTAAGATGAAATTGTATTACAGTTATATAAGGAACTGATCATCATATTTTTACATGCATTTATTTAAATTGCAATTATTTTTATATGCTGAAGATATGAAATTTAGAAGACATGTATTGACTGCGTCCACTAGTAGTTTTAATATGTTTTACTAATTCCTGTGCGGTAGTGGAAACCTCGAACTGTACAGAGATGCACTAAATATATCTAAGATGAAATAAAGGAGCTCTTAACATAGATAAAAGTAAAATTTCCGAATCATATAAAGTATTCTCATAAAACGCTCACATTCTTATTTTTTTTAAGCTAAGATGAAATTGTATTACAGTTATATAAGGAACTGATCATCATATTTTTACATGCATTTATTTAAATTGCAATTATTTTTATATGCTGAAGATATGAAATTTAGAAGACATGTATTGACTGCGTCCACTAGTAGTTTTAATATGTTTTACTAATTCCTGTGCGGTAGTGGAAACCTCGAACTGTACAGAGATGCACTAAATATATCTAAGATGAACTTAAATTATTTTCTTATTCACTAATTTAGAGGACAATTCTAGTATTGATTACAGTGTAGATTACATAATTTCGCGATGACAGAAATAATAGCGAAATCCAATTCGATTACGTACGGCTGTAGTAGTAATAAACATTTATTTACTCTCATTATTTGTTATGGTCATTATTATTTGGTAAAACAGTGTTTTTTTTTTATTTCGTAAGTTATAGCTATAAATCTATCGATTCCAACTTCTATAAGAATAAAAATCGAAAATCGATAAGAGTCATGTCGATTTTACACAACCCATCCTTACTAAATTTGAAATGAATTGTCAAACTAATCTAAATTATTTAGACAAACTATAATAATATTAGGTACATAATAGACATAGATTAACTATTTTTTTTATTAATTAACATCGCCACCAGATTCCTCTGTATATCTTTTTTGCTTTTTGCAGTAGTTGATTTAGCATCAGTTTAAGTACTGGCACTTGGTTGTTGGCGAGCAAGCAAACTAGCAGGTTTAAACATCCTTACTTGCGATACTCAGTATACCAAATTTACCAAAACAAATGACAATATAATTTTTTCCACATAGCCAAAACAAACTTTTATATTTCTATTTGTAACTTATTAGAACTTACCTTCACAAAATAACTGGTACTTGTTGTTGTCAATGCCGATGGATGTCGTCCGACAAGTATTAACCATTTTCTCATTATTTTTCTTTTATTGCAATTTTATATAAAAGTTTTTGTAGAGTATTATAGTTACTGATGGTTGTATGTACTTTTGCACATTGGTACAATAAGTATTGTAGTACTGATGGGGTGGTGGTTGAACTTGGAGATTTTTATAATAGAACAATTGTCAATACTAATATTATAAAGAGGAAAACTTTGTTTGTTTGATTGTAATGAAATAACACAAAAGTACTGGGCCGATTTTAAAAATTCTTTCACCTTTAGAAAGGTAATTTATCTGTGAGCAACATAGACTATGTTTTCTAATTTCACGCGGGCGAACTCGCGAGCAACAGCTAGTATAATATAAATAGAGGTTACTAAGCAAGACTTGATTGTTTTATTTCTCGGAAACTATCTACTTTATTAAGTGTGTACATTTTTTTAATTGAGGTACTATTTAGGTACATTTTATTTGGTATAATCATATGTTGTAGATAATGGCTAAAATAAAAATAAAAATAGTACACCCGCCATATTGACGTCAATATGGCGAGTGTAACTTAATTTCGTTATAATTTCGTTCTGGAGGAGGTACTTTTTTTTTTGAGCGAGGTACTAAATAGTACATTTTAGGTACATTTTTTTAGTAAGTGGTATAATTTAATTCGCTATGGTCCCCCCGCCATTTTGACTCTCACATTTTCCAAGGGCCTATACATTTAGCAAATAAATTTATTTTATAAGGTGTGTTAACGCATAAGGGCAAGAAATAAAATGTAACATTGCCAAAATAAAAGGAATAAATTAATAAATTATTTTTTTTATTTTACAAACAATACAAACACAAACTAAAGTTACATACAATTTCGTATTTTACACTAAACAAAACAATAATGAGAGCATCACAAGTTGCTTAATACTATACAAGTTACCAAATGACTTAATGTGGATTCCCACTGACAAAACATTTTTACAAAACACCAATCAACTTATCCAATGAAGACTTACATTTATAAAATAAATCATAAAGCCAGCTACACACCTTTAGTTGAAACTGCACAGGTACTAAATGGGCAGACTGTCTATTTATAATTTTTATAATGTAAACAAAATCAAGAAATGCACAGTCTAACTAACAATGCCATTGCCATACATTTTAACTGAACATTTGGATTTTTCAGTTAAAACTAAAGGTGTGTATTTGGCATAAGAACTATTTTCATTGAATAGATAGGTTTGTTTTTTTTTTTGAGCGAGGTACTAAATAGTACATTTTAGGTACATTTTTTTAGTAAGTGGTATAATTTAATTCGCTATGGTACACCCGCCATTTTGACTCTCACATTTTCCAAGGGCCTATACATTTAGCAAATAAATTATTTTATAAGGTGTGTTAACGCATAAGGGCAAGAAATAAAATGTAACATTGCCAAAATAAAAGGAATAAATTAATAAATTATTTTTTTTTTTGAGCGAGGTACTAAATAGTACATTTTAGGTACATTTTTTTAGTAAGTGGTATAATTTAATTCGCTATGGTACACCCGCCATTTTGACTCTCACATTTTCCAAGGGCCTATACATTTAGCAAATAAATTATTTTATAAGGTGTGTTAACGCATAAGGGCAAGAAATAAAATGTAACATTGCCAAAATAAAAGGAATAAATTAATAAATTATTTTTTTTTTTTTTTTTTTTTAAAGTGAAATAACATTAAAGTTCTCCATCACCAGTTGTATATTTTTTATACTTGTTGTTCTTTGTCGGAGGACAATAGCATGCATTCTTTTGGGCGTCCAAATATGATTTACAGCCAAGAGTTAGAGTGCCTGTAAATAATAGTTTTGCTGCACCTTTACAACCTGTAATAAAAATATTAAAACATAAATTTCATTGATATCATAATTGAAAGCAAACCTATAAATATTTTTCAAACAATAAACTATCAATATGAAGGTGCATGAACATGCTTTATAATTGATAGAGTTTAATAATAATAAATGCTTATAAACAACTAACATAAAATAACTTTTGTTAATCCTATCCATAGAGTAAACATTATTATTTTTGTTTTACATTCCTGTAGTTATCTTCTAAAAGTTGTTGATAAGTCAATTAAATACACTAGCTCATCTTGCATTAATATGTAGTACAGATTTCTAGACTGAAGAAAAATATGTATTTAAATTAATGTTTGGATTTTACCTTTTGTTATTGCATCTCCTCCGATATTCACAGTTTTGTATGTTTCACAATAATTATACAAACATCTCTTGAATTCTAAATCACATATTTCTTTACCACTGTTACAAGTGTCGTAACAGATGTCATGAGCATCACAACATTTTGTCATCTCCTCAATTGGTAAATATTCTGAAGATATATCAAATCCTAAAGAACCACATCCATCTGATTTAGGTATGTGGTTTTTGTTGCGAACTGGCTTCTGTCCTGTAAAAATGACGTTAAATCTAGTAACTATTTAAATTAAAAGCTTACACAAGTTTAAACAATAAACTATCAATATGAAGGTGCATGAACATGCTTTATAATTGATAGAGTTTAATAATAATAAAAGCTTATAAACAACTAACATAAAATAACTTTTGTTAATCCTATCCATAGAGTAAACATTATTATTTTTGTTTTACATTCCTGTAGTTATCTTCTAAAAGTTGTTGATAAGTCAATTAAATACACTAGCTCATCTTGCATTAATATGTAGTACAGATTTCTAGACTGAAGAAAAATATGTATTTAAATTAATGTTTGGATTTTACCTTTTGTTATTGCATCTCCTCCGATATTCACAGTTTTGTATGTTTCACAATAATTATACAAACATCTCTTGAATTCTAAATCACATATTTCTTTACCACTGTTACAAGTGTCGTAACAGATGTCATGAGCATCACAACATTTTGTCATCTCCTCAATTGGTAAATATTCTGAAGATATATCAAATCCTAAAGAACCACATCCATCTGATTTAGGTATGTGGTTTTTGTTGCGAACTGGCTTCTGTCCTGTAAAAATGACGTTAAATCTAGTAACTATTTAAATTAAAAGCTTACACAAGTTTAAACAATAAATATAGAAACTAATTGTAGATAAAAAGAACTATAAAACTTGAGTTTTAGTTACCACCGGGACAAGTAAAAATACAATCCTCCTCCACCGCCGCATCAAATACATCGTGCAAAGAACGAAATTTCTCGGCCACTGTTATTACATTACGAAACATGTCCCCAAACACAGTTTCGGCTGATAAAACTGCATCTTTTAGATTTCGTAATATATTCGATCCTACGCCCGTGTAAGCGTAGGCAACGAAAGTTAAAATATATATCAAAATCTTTCTATAAGGGATATCCATAGCTCGATATCGTTATTGAAATCGCTCACATTTCCTAAAATACTATAGCGTAATGTTCTACTTTTTAACTCTGATTACTTCAACACGTAACAATAACAAATCTTTAACTGAAACCTGACGTGTCCTTAAAGAAAATAAAATTACGTTTACTTCTATGGACATTTTAAACCAAAAATAAACTTTACTGAAATGAAAATGACGTTTCATAATGACATTGACACTTAAGTCTTAAATCTTTGAAAGTTTTAAACTTTTGATACATTCCAGTTCAAAGGTAAAAATAACCTTAAGTTGGAATAGCAGATTCTCGCTTTATGTGCAAGTTAATACGAAAACTCTTGTAATTAAACGAATTATCAGCTTTCAATCAATTTTTAGAAAAAAAATTAAAGAAACTGTCTATGGTTCGGATTAATTTTTGGACGAAAAATTGTAATATCCGGTAGCCATGTTGCTTTAAAAAGTTGTCCTTTTCCGTTTTGTGTCGTGAAAATGACGGGTTTTAGTAATAAGGTGAGATTAAAAATATAGATTTATTGTACTTAATTCGTTATGTTTTGTCGATTTATACACAAATTAATTGAAATATAAGTGAGATTGTGTTAGCGTCAGTGTAAAATGTGTGTAAAATATTGGCAAAATCACACTTCCACTCTACCTTTACACGTGCTTACCTTCAAGTCAGTTGTTAGCATTATAAGAATAAATAAAGATTGTTTTAGCATTACATAAAAGAATTCCAGATTAGCTGTACTACTTTTTGCCTTGTATATCGTTGTTCTATAAATCTGGTTCTCTGTTTAGTTTGAGGTTATACTAAATTTCCGGCACGAACAGTGGGTAACCATAACACTTATGTATTTTTCAGGCCATTATCATCGATGGCCGTGGCCATCTGCTTGGCCGCTTGTCCGCAGTCATTGCTAAAGTTCTATTGGAAGGAAACAAAGTCGTTGTTGTTCGATGCGAACAATTAAACATTTCTGGCAACTTCTTCAGGTTAGTATCATGCACTTTTTATCAACATCTCCACTATTACTTATAATGATGTTATTATTTTGGGTAATTTGCGACTGAATGTCTACATGTTGCTATATTATTTTCTGATTTACTTCATTTTTTTTAACGTCAATACATGTGACTGAATTTGTTTTCATTATGAACAATTTTTTCAGAAACAAGTTGAAGTTCATGTCATTCCTGCGTAAACGTTGCAACGTGAACCCCGCCCGCGGACCTTTCCACTTCAGAGCCCCATCAAAAATCCTATGGAAGACTGTTAGGGGTAAGAATGAACAGTCCAAGATTTACTTTATAAGAAAATGATTATGTTAGTGAAACAATATTGCTATAACTGCTTAGCAATTTATAAGTTAAAGAAAACAAGGCAATATAAATATTCTCTAATAGAATATAATTTTAAAGTGTTTCTAATTTGTGCATATCTAAAGTTGGTACTATTTTAATTCAAAATACTTTGTGTTATGTACCAACAACTAAAGTGAATAAATCAAAATTAAAAAAAAAATGTTACACTTGTTTTTCAAATGTTTGTTAGTATTAGATGCATTTACAGCTTTCTGATGATTATTAACAATTTTTACCTACATTATTTGATGTTTATGATAAAACCAAATGTTATGAAGATAATTATCACATTGAAACAAAAATTCATTTTAAAATGAACTGCATTCATGCCTGGATAAATTTACAGGTATGATCCCGCATAAGACGGAGCGTGGGAAGGATGCTCTCCGGAGGCTGAGGGCGTACGACGGCTGCCCCCCGCCATACGACAACCGCCGCCGCGTTGTCGTGCCCGCCGCACTCAGAGTCTTCTGTCTGAAGCCTGGACGCAAGGTAAATATTAATTAATAATAATTATTTTAATGGTTACTCTCTAGAATCTGTTGAAGGAATGAGCTGTCTCACATCAGTGGAAGAATGTTACTTCTATACTATATTATAAAGAGTAAAGATTTGTATTTTTGTTTGTATTGAAATAACTCAAACACTACTGGGCCGATTTCAAAAAATCTTTCTATATTTTTTTATATTTATATAGCCTATACTTTTATTATATTTTAATTTCACGCAAAGTCGCGAGCGACATCTAGTTATTTATTATTAATAATGAATATATAAAAACATTGAATACTCCTAATTTTAGGTGACCAATACTGATCAATACTGATTTGAAATAAGCATGTTTACTTAAAATTAATGTGAATCAAAACAGTGAAACATTAAAATAAACCCATAGACAATAAATGATTAATAGTCTGTATTTTTAGTTGTTTAAATAATTTCCATTGAATTTGACTATAGATGCATATCTAGTGATAGCAAACATCAAAATGAATATTAGATGTTTTTTTTAAAATGGGGTTGTAACTGAATTGCTTGTATTTAAGCCTTTGTTTAATATCAAAATCTCTAGCAGCTTTACAAATAAACACAGTATAAAGTTAAAAGAAACTGAGTATAACCAAATAAAAGTACAAATTTTGCTTATACTCAGTTTATTCCTATAACTTTGTACTGCGTTTATTTCTAAGGCTGTAGATGTCTATTGAAAATCACATGTAAAAAGTTAACTATTTAGAAAATGTATGATGTTTTAACAATGGGTAATTTGCGACTGAACATGAATATGTTGCTACTTTGTTTCTGATATTTGTTATTCAATGTTATTTATGTAACTCTATAGAAAACATAATTAACGTATGTATTATTTCAGTACTGTCACGTTGGCCGTCTGTCGCACGAAGTCGGCTGGAAGTACCGCGACGTTGTTCGCAAACTGGAAGACAAGAGAAAGTTCAAAGCTGTCCACAAAGTCGCTTTCGAAAGGAGACTTAAGGTTAGTAATCTAATGTTTTATTTCATATAATCTTGAATGGATAGATTAGGATTATAGGATTTGCAAAAATTGCTAAATAGATTTCAATGAAACTTAGAAAAGATATATAACTCAAAGGTTACTTGCTAGTATATAAATGCCGAAGGAAAGCTGTGCAAATGTAAATATCTAGCAGAATTTAGGCCCTGATAATTATAGATAACCTAGGCGAAATGAAAGAGTATGAATCTATCAATAATGATGAATATTACAACTTACCTACATTATTTGAATGGAATGAAAAACATTTTATTCTGAACCCATATTATTGGTCTTTTATTTAAAAATATGAAGTGTACATACGTAATAATATCGTTGTCTGTTGCAGAGGATCACGAAGGAGGCCGGGGAGAAGGTGGCGAAGGTGACGGCGCCGTTCACTTCTATCATCCAATCTTACGGATACAATTAACAATAAGAAATTTAAATAAACTTTTGGACAACCAAACTGTTGTTTATTTTAGTAAAATGTCCCTCAAACTTACTAATAGTTTAATTATGCGACAGTTTGGATGGATGGATGTATAGATGTTTGTTAGAGTTATTAGCCTAAACGGCTGAGCGGATTTCTATGAAATTTGACATATGGAGAGGATAGTCTGGAAGAACACAGGCTACCCTTTGTTTTTTTTTAAATTCCACGCAGACGAAAGCTTGTGTTAAATAAACCAGTATTAAAGATTTCATAAATGTATTTTTGAGATTTTTATTTCAATCTTAATATAAAGACTTCACTCCTTCAGCTTTAACTGAACAGTCGATCTGTCTACAGAAAAACTTCGTGTGCTGGTAAAATGTTGTGTTAGAACTGTACATTGCAGTGCTGCCTACACACAGACATTTAAGAAACACATAGATTAGGCATAATGACTTTCTCTGAAGGTACATTATGCCTAGTCTATATATTTCTTAAATGTCTTTGCTGATGCACAATTAGCATGTTATTTTTTTCGCAAATTCATCAAAATTCTATTGCAAAAAGACAGCATTTTATTGCGATTAGATGATATTATATGAGGGTTAAATCAAACTCAATATAAATGATAAGATTTATTAAAGATTAAATTCATACATTGAATGTTGCTTACAATGTTTTGTAGTACAATTACTATTCCATAGTAGAATGCTACTTTCTAGAAACATCTGAACTACGAATCGCTGCTGGAATTATTTATTAAACCACAATTATAACGCCCGGCAAACTTCTTGAACAAAAAGCGGCGTAGTGGGGGAAGTTTCGCGCACGTACACTTTTAGACAAAATAATTGACATGTTTTAAGTATTTGTAATAATTGGGAATGAAAAAATATAATTTTAAATTTTAAAAATATGACAGACATGCATAAACAGCTTGTGCTGTTCTTTGTAATACTTCAATTTCTTTAGATGATTCTTGTTTTATGAAATAATATACATCATATACAATTTTTCTGGCTTGTCTTTTTAGAACAATGTGACTTTTTTGTGGCATACTCAACACGAAAATTTTAAAAAATAACAATCAAATAAAACTTAACAATAATAAACAAATAAGACTCATCAATAACAACATCAGAAAAAATCTACAAACAATTATTACCGAAAACAAGTAACAGGGAAATGGGTCAACAAAACTGGAGATAAGTGTACTCGGGAGTAAACGGAACGTGAGGAAAGAAGCGGGACGCAAAGGCCGACTGATTAACCAATAGCACGCGAGCGCGCGCTCGCGGCCCCCTTGCCCCGCCAAAAAGACCCTAAAATCGACTTCTGCGCAACTAAATGTATTGTTCAAGATGTTTGCCGGGCACTATACAAACTATGATCATTTGGTGAGAATCATAATATTATATTTTTTCAATGTTATTTTTTAAACATTATGGAAGTGGAACAAAGTTCTGCCTTTTGGTATGACATTATTTGTGATAATATCTACTTGATTATTACTACCGATTTTTATTTTAAATTGAAGCAACATTTGTACCACAACAAAGTGTAAATCTTATGTAGAATGCATTTCTTATGTACTTAAAGTAAAAAAAATATCAAAATCATTACACTTAAAATTAATAAGAACTTAGAAATAATTTAAATTTATAGATCTATTGTTGAATCCTTTTTCTTATGTTGTCCCTCATACCACGCCTTGGAGATCATCCGTTTCATTTCATCATCACCGGTTTCATACCTGTAATAACATATTTTTATGGCACATACACAAAAAGTAAATAATCTCTAATTGTAGCTATTTATTCAAATAAACCTAATTTAGAATAGGCTCCGAGCCCCTCAATGGAGACATAGTGAGGTGGTATGATTCAAATAACGTTTTTTTATAAGAAATATTTGGAACATAGCTCTATAATAACATATAAACTTGGTAATGTTTGATGAGAAACATTTAAAATAAACAGAAAACACTAACATTCACATGAGTTAAACATTTCTTTGAAGTTCAAGTCTTTATTAAATACCATTGGGTTATTAAAAATAAATGGAAACCAACTAGGTGCTCCTAGTCCCTGTAGTTGAGCACAACTAGGAGCACCTAGAGCACTACAGTGGTAGAGCCCGCTTTAACATCTTCGCACGAATTGGCCGGCTCGCCCGGTGTAATACCACGACCACACAGAAGACAGGCGTGAAGTGGAAGCAATTCCGCGTTTCGTCTGATGAGTGTGGTGCCGGAGGCCTAATTTTAGTCCCTTTCCCCCCTTTTCTTAAGAGGAAAGGATGGGAAGGAAAAGTGGATTTGACGGTGGAGGAGACGCATAGGAAGGGGAAATGTCCTCTTTATGTGCGTCTCCTCCTCCATCAATTAACGGTAGGCAACGCATCTGCAATTGCGGATGTTGATGGGCAGCGGTCGCTTTCCATTTCGGTGGATTCAGGTGGCCGCTTGCTTGTTTGCCACCTTTTATTATAAAAAAAAAAAAACTTAAAGTGAACTTTGATTTAACACAAAACTTCACTCTTTGTTCTTGCATGATCACAACAAATAAAAAACAAAAATGGTACTAACATGTTCTTCATCAGACTCATAATAGACTCCTGGGGGTCTTTTTTTTCTAGGTCTTCATTCTTGAACCGGTTAGTTTTCTGATCTTCAAATTTCCTTTCAATCTCAGTCATGTGAGACCATTTGCTTGATGGATTCTGTTTTGCCAAGAAAATAACCACCATGTCTGGAATTGCAAATAATAAGCAAACAAAAAATGAGAGATTCTAATTTTGTATTAAGATTATGTTTTTGATTTCAGTATGTGCTAAAACCCACTGTATCTAGAGCTCTGTTTGTTAATTGTTTGAATAACAAATTTAATGGGCTAGAGTAGTTATTTAATTACAAATTAGGTCTTCCCTTATCAAAGAGAAGATTTAACAAAAACTGAATAATACCATAAATTCTAACACTCTTATTATGGAACTCCATTTGGTACTGACAAACATACACAATGGTTTTGGGTGTTCTTAATATCATCATCTTCCCTATCTTATTCTACTCCATTAGCATTGGTGCACCAGAATTTCGTCCTGCAAATACTCTATCATCCATCATCTCAGTCACCACTTCCTTCTTGCTCACACTTTTCACTCAATCCATCCATCTCTTTCTAGGTCAACCTCTATCTGTGTACCTCCACACTCATAAAGTTCTCCTTGTAACAAGTGATTCATCCCTCATAACATGTCTATACCATTCTAACCTTTTACTCCTTAATTTCTCTACCACTGGGGCTACTTGCAGACTTCCGATAATATACTGATTTCATATCCGATACATTTGGGTTTTCTTAATATGACTTTCATAAATGAAATAAACATATTTAAAGAGTAAAATGTATTCTTACCAGTCTTTTGCTTCCAGTGACTCTCACCAACATTGATAGATTCAAGCAACTTGTTTATAACCAAGGTATAATCCTTGTTCTCTAAATTCTCAACTATAAGTTCCATAGATTTGTCCGTCAGTTTACAGTAGACCTGCTCCTTTGGCAGGTTGTGTACATTTTTAAGAGTCACAAATACTTTAATGTATTTGTCCGATTGATCCCAACCTTGGATAAAAAGACAATAACTTTAGGCATAAAACATTGAACACTGAGATATGTAAGTGCTGAGTTCTATTATTTTTGTATTATTAAACATTGTATCTGATATTTTAAATATTATCCTTTGTTTCAGAGATACATTAGAACATATTATATGAACAAAAGCACGGAATATTTACCTTTTAAAACTAAATTATAATTCTAATATATAGAGGGAAATAAACGTGTTACATTTCGGTTTCTTAACCTCTTGTGTAGGTTAATATTTCATTTTGTAATGTGACAATGTAGTAAGTACTTACCATATCCATTTAGTTTAACCTGGTATCGCTTTTCTTGAACTGCAGATGTTGTGGGTATCGGACTAACCTCCATAGGAGTAGCAGAAGATGCAGCAGAATCTCTTAAACTGATCCATTCAGTTTCCAATTTCCTTACTTCAACAGATAGGAGATCTTGAACTCTCTTACGTTTAGCTTGTTTAAGTAATAGATTAAGCTCGTCAATGTCGCTTTTAAGCTATAAAACAATACAAAGGTTAAACTGTGATCCATATCTAGTTGAATAAAAATATTTTGAATAAAACTTACCTCGCTTATCTTAGATTCTGACATTTTGGCTGTAAACACACAATTTATGATCTCTGTCGTGTGTTTGATACGTGCAATCTAAGCCGAAACGACTGCGGCAGATAATAAGGACAACCACAATACAATCACACAATAAATTAACCAAAACCCACAAAGCGGCGATCAAAGTTATTCATAACATGCGCTTCGCTTCGGTATGAATTTTATTCAAAGTTACAATAAATTAAAATTTAGACCATCGACAACCATTGAGCACAAAGAGCATATAAGTGATTGAGCATTTTCTAGAAGTTTCACGAATTACCACAGATAACAAACGTCAAAGAGTATAAACCTTTTTAAAATCGAAATTAACGATTTGCGAATCGATATTACTTTTCGCCCCGTTAAAAATGACAATAATGGACTTAGCCGGTTCAATTTATGACCGACTTCTCAAAAGATGGAGGTACTCGATTCGTCTGTATGTTACGGCATAACTCCGCCGCTAGTGGACCAATTTTGATAATTCTTTTTTTTCTTGTCGTTACATTACATCTACGTTTTTTCTTTTTTCTTAAATATTTCAGTATAAAATGTCTTGGAATTCCGATAAAATAGTGGACCAATTTTGATAATTCTTTTTTTTCTAGTCGTTACATTACATCTACGTTTTTTCTTTTTTCTTAAATATTTCAGTATGAAATGTCTTGGAATTCCGATAAAATATTGGACTAATTCTAGTCTGTAAAAACATTGAAGATATAATTTAATTTAAAGGATGTAAAATAAATGAAAAACAAATGAATACTAGGAGCATTTTATTAGAAGATATTCTTATTTAATTTCAAGCGCGCATAATACACCGAAGCCTTAGGACTATAAATGGTTTCCTTTGGAGGTAATGTAAAGTATAATACATTTGTAGTAATGTTGCCAACATTTCTTGACGGATTCCAATAACATCAGGCGCTTCTATTAAACAGATAACATCAATCTACACATTTAAAATCACTCTATTTTTTTCATTTTAATACCTATTTTTTAAAAATACTATCAATCACGCCTGTTCCAATCGAATAGATAGATAAGCAAAACGTTTTTTTTTCAATCAATAAGTCAAAAGACATTTCGATTTTCTTGAATACTTTTAAAGGCATTTCAATAGTTTTTAAATTTTTCTGACCAATGAAATTTACTCATTACATTTGCATGAACATTGGAAGAAAAAGATTGTATTGTTTTAGATAAAACTTGGCTGAGAATACATATAGTATGTAGATTATGAACAATTGAGCTGTAGCTCAACAACTAAATAGCTCACGGCTCAACAGGATGTATTATGATAACAGCCGCGAGCTGTTCGCAAAAGAAACGCAAATCATAAGAAGCATTACAAATTGAGTTACAAGCTGTTTCACTGATCTGCTCCTCGTGAGCTGATCTGGAGATCATCAGAGATACATAACGTTTATAATAGAAGTAATGTGATAGTTCAGTTCTTGCGGTTCCTGTTGCGGCGCATGTTGGTCTGGCATTGCGGACAGTACCACTTGCCCTTAGGGGGCGCGGTGATGCCCACGCACGGGTAATGGAACCATTCGTATGGACACTGGAACAAAAACATTCCTTTAAAATATATTCAATAATTAAGATTAAGTTATTCTATTAGATGTGAATTTTTCTTTGATGAAATTGTAGTTGTATAGTTATAAGAATCTTATGACATTAGATTAGAGTTACCAGTAAACAAAAAACTTAATTCGAAATTCTAACATGATGAAGAAAAAAAACAAACTATATTCTATTTTATTCCGCAATTATATTCTTATACTAAACCCGACATTCCCCAGTCAGTTGCCGCTCCCTCATTGCTTAAAATATGACGCTTTCTAAATGACATTGTTAGGTCATAAAATTGCTAACTACCATATGATCCTTATTTATTTGTATGTATAATGATTTGTATGAATGTGTATGGTTGACATGTGTGTGTGTGTGTGACGTACGTCCTGGTTGTCGCAGGCGACCATGTCCCCGTAGGAGACCTGGTTGCAGATGCAGTAGCGCGGCTCGTTGGGGTCGTACGTCCACTCCTCCTCCATGCCCTCTTCTATCACCACGTTGTTCACCACGTTGTTTATACCACTACAAACACATTTTTAAAATATATTTTAATTAACCAATAACATAATAATTATGGACCAAGGTGATTCAATGGACGTCTTCATTACTTTCTACTGTATGCATAAATCAGTTCCACATTTTGTCGTAATATAACAAAGTTTTTTTTTAAAATATCTGATCAGGTTATTGATTAACATTATAAAGAAACCTACCTACCCAATAAAAATAATTTTACTATTATGTTTTATTTTATTATTTACTAGCTTTCGCCCGCGACTCTGTCCGCGTGGTATTAAAAAAACAAAAGTGTGTAGCCTCTGTGTTCTTCAAAACTATTCTCTACATCTATACCAAATTTCATCGCGATACGTTCAGCAGTTTAGGCTACAAAGTCTAATTAACATTCACCCATATAAACTTTTACATTTATGATATTAGTAAGACAATTATTTGTTAATTATAATAAACTTACACGACAGTAGGCGACGAGGAGCGACTGGCGGCCGCGGATATAGTTTGCTGCGCGTGCGCAGTACTGGATGTCGCGCTGTATGTGCTTTTCCTACAAACACAAATAAATTAAACTAAAAACACATTTCTCATTGTGTATTAATAAACTAAAGTATTAACAAAAAACGAAAACCGACTTCAAGATCAAAAAGTCGGATTTCTTTTCTGGATTGCTTCTTTAAAAAAAACTCAAAACTACTAAATAGTTTTTAATTTTTAAAGTGAGATCAAATGGCAGGTATTTCGTATCAAATAAAAGATCACAAATCGCAGCGTAACAAATTCCATACATAAAAAACGACCGAATTGAGAACCTTCACTTTTTTGAAATCGGTCAAAAATTAAAAATGACATAATGTATATAAAAGAATTGTGTATTGTACTTACTTTTGTTTGTGTCGTTTATTGGAGTTGGTGTGCGTGTGCGCGGTGGTGTGGTGAGCGAGCGCGCCCGCCTGGCTGTGGCTGGACAACCCGTGACCTGCCATCAAAATAATACATTTAAAGGCAATATTAAATTATACCTATAGGAAAAACACGAGGTATATAAAATGCGTCCATGACACATTAAGAGCAATTAGAACCCTTACCCTGAAGACGGGGAAGAGACGAAGAAGAGGAACGACACAATAGCATCTAAGACGCGTGTCCATGTAAAGCCAAAGCTAGCCCGAGTGGTGGCTAGCCTATCTGGTGACTAGCCTGAGTGATGATTATCCATGAGCTAACCTGAGTGTTGGCTAGCCTGAGTGTTGGCTAGCCGAAGTAGTTGCTAGCCTGACTGGTGTCTAGCTTCAGTGATGATTAGCCTAAGTGGTTGGCTAGCATGAGCGTTGACTAGCCTGAGCATTAGCTTACCTGAAGAAGTAGTGGTGACTACCGTGAGTAGTGACTAGCCTGATTGGTGTCTAGCCTGAGCGGTGGCTAGCCTGAGTGTTGGCTAGCCTATGTGGTGGTTGCGATTTTTTCAAAAAAGAGAGGCTAGCAATTAAAACTGTCTTTTATATAAACCGAAATAATATACCATGATCGTGTTGCGTGGCGTGCGCTGCGTGTGCGGCGTGCGCGCTGTGTGCGGCGAGCGCGTGGTGCGCGTGCTGCGCGTGCTGCGCGTGGTGCAGCTCCGCGCCCGCCACCGCCTCGTACGACGCCTTCAGCGACGCCGTGCGCCGTCCGTGGTGCATCTACACAAATATTACTAACATATACAAATATTCAAATTATAGACAGACAAAGAATATTAAAATTTTCGCCTTGAGGCAGTTACATCACTTTTATTAAATTTCTATGAATACCAAAGTTTTTTTTCTATAATAAAAGGTATAAACACTGACGCAACTTTAGAAGGTAGGCAGAGACTATGAACTTCCGTTTGGCGCGCTCATATACATTCTGATTCTCGGTCGACACGTAATTAATATAGTTAAAAGTGTTCGAGGTCATATCTAGTTTAGGAAACTGATTCAAATTACATCAAAGAGTATGAAGATAGTCAACCCATTTTTCCTACTATTCAATGGTTGAAAAACTGTCATTTTAATCTAAATTGCAAAACTTTTAAATTATTTACAACTAAATAAATATTTTTGTCATTTCACCTTTTCATACTCCTGTACCAGCAAGAAAAAATTGTCCAAAAATATACAAATCTATAATTGTTAAAAGATAAATCTTACTAATATTTCATATGCGAAAGTTTAGATGGATGTTTATTAGAGTTTGTAGCCTTAACGGCTGAACAGATCTCGGTGAAATTTGAAATAAATGTAGAGGATAGTCTGGAATAACACATAGGGCAGCAATTTTGTTTTAAATCCAATCACAAGCGAAACCTAGTAATGAATAATGAAATGATAGTTTATATTACCTGTTGTGTGGCTGCGATGGCCTGGCTGGCGGCCACCGCTATAGCGCTGCCGGCGTGGCCCAGACTATATGTGTCCCGACCCAACACGGCCTGGGTTCAATGTTATTTATTTTAAAATCCTAATTCCCTAATAAATATTTATAACAGTCAAAAAGTCTCACAATACACCTGATCTGTTAAATTAAAGATTTTTTTTTATTTATACTGTATATTTACATAAAATTGTTTAAATCAGTCACTGTAATCTGATCCCAGTCACCTATTTACTCAAATGTAAGTAAATTATATTCATTTAATTCTTATATGTTAAATACAACATAGTATTATTTTTCTTCAGGTTCTTAATTCTTTTGATTTGTGAGAACTGCACATTCTTACTGGATAGTTTACATTTTGATTATAACATTTTTTCTTTGCATCTCTACGCACTCTCAAATAATTTACTTAATTATAATGCTTGGATACTGTGATTATAAATATATATACTAATATTATAATGAGGAAAGATTTGTATTTTTGTATGTATTAAAATAACTCAAAAACTACTAATGCGCCAATTTTAAAAATTCTTTTAAGGTTAGAATTTATCTGTGAGTAATAAAGGCTATATATTTTAATTACACGCGGACGAAGTCGCGAGCAACGGCTAGTTATGAATATATTTATATTTGTTAAGCGCTTGCTTAACAAATATAAAAAAAAAAGAGGAAAGATTTATATTTTTGTAAGTATTGAAATAACTCAAAAACTACTGGGCCGATATCAAAAATTCTTTCACCATTAGAAAGGTAATTTATCTATGAGTAACATAGGTTATATGGTTTAATTTCACGTGGGCGAACTCGCGAGCAACGGCTAGTTATGAATATAATTGCTAACCTGTATGGCAGTGTCAGTTCTGGACATGTTTCCATTGCCTGCGTGCGCGCGCGCCTCCCGCGTGCCCCAACTGTCGCGTCGCTTCTCTGCTCGGATTCTATACCTAGAATATATATACAAAATACCTGTTTATTCATATATACCAGGGTGAACCTCCCCCTCCTTTGAGAAAATAAATGTAAAATAGATAAAAGTACATAGAATAAGACTATATTAATGCTTAGATCCTAGATCACGATACCCTTGTGACCTTTAAGTTAATTTCACATAGAAATCATAAAATAGACTGTTTGTGTGATTTAAACATAATAAAAATGTACAAACCTATTTTCTTTATAATGATTATTACTAGATGAGCCGGAATGATTAGTGTTTGTATCAAGGTCTAGGGATCTCTTCTCCAATAGCTCTGTGATACCCTTGTTGTCCGCTTCCAATTCACATTTAAACTTATGCAATTCTGTATCTGTAATTAAACATAATAATAGTTATGTAAACATTACTTATGGCCAACAAGTCATGTTAGTATAAATCACACTATGGATTTTGGCAGTGATTCAGGATGGGTTTAAGGGTTCTTAAACCCTTTTAACGAATTGAATAAACCTTAGTTTATTCATCTACAGAAAATTTTGTCTTAATTGAATTAATTTCCATATCTATTTCCCATTTTTCAATTGTATATTAACTGTCAATTACATATAGCCTAGGAATTTTGTTTAACCGCACAATAATTTATGACTTTTTAAACCAACATACAATTTCACATTTAAACTTATGTATGTTGACTTTTTTTACAATAAACTCTTCAATGTCCTTTAATAAATTCCATGCCATTATAATTTTAGTAAGAAACAAACTTGCCAGGTAGGTCAGCACTTGAATGTGTTATTGAGTCCCCGGCTCTAACATGTCCATACTTAACAGCTTGACCCTATGTTATGTTTAGGATGACAAGGTCATAGTCAATTTTTTTTAATAATAATCGAAAAAAATACAAACCCAGTCTGCGTAAGTATCTATCAACCAGATCATACATCTGACTGGCCAGTGTAACTTTTTCTTCGGCTTCCTCTATTGTCTTATTATAACCCTTCTTAATATCAGCAAACTCGGTGTTAGCCTGGTCGGTGTTTATCTCACCGCGACGACATCCACCAAATAAAGTTCTAACCCGTTTCTCCAATGTATCCATGTTATCTGAAGAGGTTTAATACAATTTTAAAATGCAACTATTTTATTTTAATTTAGATTCAGATTAGAGGAAATATCTCTATGTAAAATGGCTATAAATGGTATGGTAATGTATGGTTTTAGGTTCATGTCAATCTTTAAAGTTATTTTAAAAACTAAATAAAGGAATCAAAATGATTAGCATTTTGTAAAGTGTAGTTTGTTATTATAATTTTGTATCTTGAAATTATTGTGAACTTTATTGTATTACTAACTTTGCACAGATAAATCCATTTCCCTCATTTCAGTAAATCTGTCTCGAAGCTCTTGAGGAAGATGCTCAATCACTGAAAGATACCAAAATAGTAAACAACACTGTAAATAAAAACTAAGTATTTGATTTTTCAAAATATTTTTCAAATATTCGCGCCATCCAATAATATTGATCCATGTTCAATAATGCCAACCGTGAGTACATATATGGCGTCATTGCTGGTAGAACAAAGAACTCACTTTCCAGATAATCCTCGAGATAAAGCATTTTGGTGAGTATTATCACAATGTTTATATATTCAATTACTTTAAAAGAAGTAAAGGCAATTAAAATTAACAACGATTCAGTAAATACGGAATAAATGCACACGTTGACGTGATAGTTTCCGTCACGTCACCACTTTGTTTAAAGGTTAGTGATGTACTATGTATAAGTAATACATTTTATCGAATTCACACTTTTCTTTAAGTATGGTAGAAATAAAAAAAACCTTAGTAATTAATCTAAAAAATAAATTAAACCTATACCAAACAAACTCAATTAAATAACGAATGAACACAAGTTGTTTATCAAATTTTAAAGTTAGCCTGTTTAATAGAATTCTACATTCTTTGACTGACGAAAGTTTCAACTATAAAATAGTGTAAATCCCTTCCTATTTGCTATATATTCGTTGTAAAATCGGGGTATTTACAAATATTCACATTTTAATAATTCTTTGTGTACTTTGTGGTTTGTGGTTGTGGTGAATTTTCGTTTCGATATTACCAGTACATCACTAATAGATATGTCTACCAACCTTGCAAAACATTGGTGGTATCGTAGGAATGCGTTCATATTTCACACAAACAGATAAGTTATTTACCTATTACAGATAACACCATGATTCGTAGACCATTAACGGAAATAACGTTAAAATTAGATGATTTACAAGAATACGAAGCAATGCGACGAGATCAAGCAAATAATTCTTCAAGGAATGAAATTTCTGAGACACCCAGACCTCTCGGTAACGGAACTAAAACAACCGAAGAAGTTCACAATCGAATTGGTTATGCCCCTAAAAAGAAATCAAGCGGGTCAAGTACTTCATAGGTTTGATTTAAAGTTATTTCATATTTTTTATTTATTTAAGCTCTTAAGTTACACTTATTAAACGAATGTAATTGATAAAGTAATTGATTTTTATTTACCTACTAATTACTTCTCATTTTACAAATCGGACCTTAATTTATCTGAGGTTTAGAAAATGCTACTTTTAGTTAAATTTTTACAATTCAATGTTAAGTTACATTGAAATATCGATAAATAATAATGATAGGGGAGGAATAAATGAATTAACTACTTGTGAAATAAACCACGGTAGTATGTAACTTTTATTTAATTCAAAAATGTGAAAAGTTAAATAGATTACAAAGTGTTCGATATTATCATAAATATTTAAATAAGTAATAAATGCGCAAATATTGCTTTTTTAATATCAAAAAGTAACAAGTATTAATGCTTTAATTTATTAGGTTTTGGACTTGTTACGTAATCTGGATACTTCAAATCATTTTCTTGTTTCTTCATATTTCGCTTACGCCAAATTATGCAGAAAATTCTGGAACAAAGGTAATTAACGTTAATCATTTTCGTCGTAAGATAATTCATAATGTTCCAAGTCCCTTATGCTATTGCTAAGTAAAAATTGTTTATTCTTGCTTGCTTTGTTAAAAAAATGTTGACCGTTACAGACTTATTAACTGTAAAAGAAAAGTAATGATATTATTTACCTCAAAGTAAGAAAATATAAAATCTCGGCGACGCTGAGTATCGAGAAACCCATAAACAATCCTAAAAGGCCTCCGCAGTTCGCTAAAAAGTCCGTTTGACCATACAGTTCGGATCGTCTAGAAGTGATGAACTGAGCTTCTTTGAAGAAAATCATAACACGAGCAAATTTTTGACTGAAAATAAATTATTTTAAATGAATAAAACTTTGCACAAAATAGCGTATTACTAGTCATTTATACTGAGCAAAAATGAATAAAGAAAAGAACTTACTCAAGAATATCATCTCCGATAGTAACATTAAAAGCTGTGTACAAAGCCTTCCAATCGTAATCAGCTTGTGAGGTCTCAGCTTCGTATTCTATGGAGGTGCAGGCTGGCAGGCACTTGCAACGAGACGCGACCTCTCTCGCCACCCCTAGCGTGTCATTCTCACTCGATTCTTCCTCTAACCTGGACTCTATGGCTACTGTAACTAGCTCCACTAAACAAAAGAAGGTAAACCAATGAAATTGAAAGGTTTTCAAAGGTATGTTGACACAAAGAAGGTTGGATTTTGTGTAAGGTGATGTAAACGAGATAAAGCAAAAAGTCGGAAAAGTACAGGTCATGACTCAAAATAGCCTTTTCTAACACTAGCGTACCTAGATGTGGTACTAAAAATCTAAAATACAATAAAGTTTTAGTAATTGTCGAATATTAGTCTAGTCTCATTAACAAAGTGGAGAATTATTACCGAATTGACTTACTTTGAGATTTTTTTATGCAAGCAACACTACCGGCATTGCAAACGGTCATGCCGGGGCCGTCTGAAATAAATTTAAAAAATAGGTTAGACGAATCGTAATAGTTGCACAATGCACAATATATTGAAGTCTGTATTCAACTCACGCGGCATGCCGAAATGAACGCACCCACAGCGCGCATACGTGAAATTGGTCAAACATTCCACTTCACAATTGGCCTGAGTGTACACCTTGTAGTAACGAAGGTAGCGTTCGCTCGGGAAGTAGCATTGTCGTCTATAAAGGGTACATTCAATTAAACAATAAAATTACTCAAAGACTTTGTGGTTACACCAATGTACGGAAACTAGGGTTTATTTAATCATATTGCTGATATCTAAAACAAAACCTTTAAATATTCGTCTATAACTGAGCATATCCAATAAATCAGACCTAATATTTTGATACACAATGGCATAAATGTGATTTGTTTCTACAGTTCATTATTCACTATTAGAAACGTTGCATAACAGATCAAAATTACAAATTATTGATAGCATATTTGTTTAGTAGCAATGTTAACACTTGCACTGAGGGAAGGTATGGCTTGAGTCCATCAGATGTGGTCATCATCTTGGGCCGGACGGCGACCACTACCTCCTGCGATAGCGGTGACCGGAAGTATTGCTGTGACAGCCGCGGCAACTCCGCCGGATTGTGGAGAAGAATCTAAAATATAACTAACTGTTGCACTCGGTCGTTTAATGGTTACTGAGTGAGTACCTTAGTGGTGGTGCTTACATTTTGTATAGCAGTCACGGCGGCGCCGCCGGTACAAATAGAGGTCACGCGCGACCAATGGCTAAGTGGAAATGGAACTTAAAGGATTCACTAGTAATATACGTACCTTGAAGCCTTGCACAGGTCCTTTGCAAAGGTAATCCAGGTCAATTTCTTTGGTTTGCAATAAAAATGTTAAGCCAGCTTTCGCACCATAACCCTGGAATTATATGATTACTGTTATATTTTTCGACGAAGGAAATAATCTATATAAGAAGAAAATAATTACCGAGCCTCTGTGGGGGTAGGTCTCGAGTGGTGCGGATGGTGGATATCCCTCTTCCAAAGACCATCTTTGAATGTTATCAGATGTAGAATTAACTATGGTACTTTCCAAATATTGGTACTCTTTGTGTAAACTGAAAAGCATATCAAATTTATTTGAAATAACCTAGACCTACTTCTAACTCTACGAGGAAGCTCAACAATCGAATGACATCTTTTCAGTCCATCTTTTTAATGTATGTAACATGGCAACATTTATTATTTTCCTTCGGTCATATAGAAAAACTATTGAGTTACTGTTTAGGAGTAATTCGTACAAACTCGGGTAAAAAATAGACAATACTTCTCCGTCCTAAATAGATCCTCAGCACTCAATGTGTTAAATGTATAACAGACACCATCCTCTGTTAATATCGGTGAGAAGAGATTCGTACAACTGTCCTTCGGAGTGTCTTTCCATTTGCAACCGAAGAAAAATTCCGATATATTCGGTGACACCTTTAAAAATAAGAAGTAAATTAAAATACATAGTACCATTTACTCGTATTATCGATACTAATATTATAAAGAGGAAAGATTTGGATTTTTGTATGTGTTGAAATAACTTAAATACTGCTGAGCTAATTTCAAAAATTCTTAATTATCAGTGAGTAACATAGGCTATGTTTTTACCTATTTTTAAATTCCACGTGGACGAAGTCGCGAGCAACAGCTAGTAATAAATATGTTTTGCCTACAACAATTTATATGATGTAATAATTTATCAAATGTTTCATTACCTGTTTCAAATTTTCAACTGTTGCATTCCCGTCAGAGAACTTGCGACCTCTGGCGGGAGCCAAGTGATCGTCACACACCAATGTGATGTCTTCAAACAAATTTCTCCTAAATTATGAAACAATTTATGGTTATGATTACTTAAAGCCTTACCAAAAATATAAAATCCCTGGCCTGTGGGTGCTTCAATCGATTTATTTATAACATCACTATATAAACAACGCATAAAATTGGTACCATATTTTTCCTGCAAATGGCGAGTGCTTTTATATTCCTGGTGAGGCTATTCATTGGGTATTTTCATCATAATTTATACCTATATAATTCCTTATTATTCTTTTCCTCGACTAAATATGCAATTAACAACAGGTTTGTTAGTTATTTTTAGTTTATTAATACAATATGCTAATGCTGAGAAATACTCCTCTGTATGTGTTAATTATTTTATATGAATACTTTTTTTCTTGTAAAAATTGATATGAACAAACATACTCTTCTTCCGTCATTTCCATGTACGTCTCATTGTTTTTATATAGATGGTAGTATTTTGTAAAATTGAATCTTGTTTGTAGTGACTTCGTTTCAAAGCAGACAGTTACGGCGGGGTAAGGTATCTGCAATAATATTTTCAAATTGATTCAACTTCATTTCATATCCTCGTGCCGTGAATCATATCCACATACAAAACATAATTAAGACGTACGTTTGCAATGGAATTAAATTATTAGGGACTATAATGTAATTTAGAAAATCTTTCATTAATTTACATAATACAACAAACTTGAACCCTGACGATAAAAAAAAATTAGGTGAGACAAGCCGTTTTAAAACATTACAATGATGTCTGTTAAAAATATAATAATCATCATCATTAGTAAGCATTATAGGGGATCATTGATCTTCATAATGATCTTTCCCCTCTGCCCTTATCCCATTGGATAATGTGCACACACTTGAGTAACCTTGGCCGTGTATTATGTGATTATACTTATAAATACCTGCCAAACCGGAGTAGAGTTTTCGGCAAAACTGACTATGACGGGACTCTCGTTCCATTTTATCCACACTTTTCTTATCAGACCGGCACAAAGAACGACGCAGCAAGTAAACATAAACAGCCAGAAAAGCCTGAAATTCAAAGTAATTATGTCAAAATAATATAAAGAACACACACACACCGGTAGAAGTAGACCTAGAAAGAGATGGATGGATTGCGTGAAAGGTGACATGATCAAGAAGGGAGTGATGACTGAGATGACGGATGATAGAGTTATTTGGAGGACGAAAATCCGGAGCGCCTACCCTTCGGTAGTAGGATAAGGTAGGGGAGATGAGACTTTTGGGTATCTACTACACTACATTATTACGTTTAGATGTTAAAGGTTGTCAATAGTTAACTTACTTTTCGGTAGGAGTCCGTTCTTTCTCTCCGATGTACTTAAGTCCATGAAGGTTGGAATTGGCCGTGTAGTCTATCAAATACTCCTTAATGGTAAATCGTTTACCCCTTTTGATTTGTGGTGCTTCATGACTTTTCTCCAAATCATTGTCCACGCGCCCAACACTACTTGATCTAAAAATAAGTATAAAATTAACTATTGTCTTTTTTAATTATTTTTTTAATGTTAGTAAAGAGACAGAAACCTCGAGTGTCGCTTCATGATGTCCAGGACTAACTGAAGTAAATCGCATAATGCTTTTTGTATGCTTTTTATTTGGGCTTGGTTATTTAAAATTGGATAAAACCATTACGAATATCCCCGTGGACTTGTCTGCCAATTATGAAATTAAAATGTATACCCAGAAATATTCCCATAACAAAACATTTTACCTACTACCCCAGGGGTGCCAATAATCAAAATTACATAATAATATTTAATACTACTAACTATATTTAAACAAAACAAAATTCCTACATAAAATATGTATGAAGGCATATAAAAACAATTGGTCAAGAAACAAATTGAATCTCAATTTTGTTTTGAATCTCATACAACTTTAACTAAACAAATTAAACTTTACAATTGACAGCCCTAAGTTATATGCGTTGCAAGGTGTAACTGTATACGAAATAAAATACGTATAACATGACGAAAGTATTATTAAATTACTGTTTCATTCACATAATATACTACTTGTATATTAAACTGACCCACCTATCTTTTGACATCAACATTCATTAGTTTGATGGCAATTAAGTTGATATTAAAATTTTAAAAAATATGTTTGTCCTTTGCGAGGGCATAAGTATATAATAACTATATAATATCATAAACATAGAATTGATTATTTTTTATATTAGAGGGGAATAGAACCAACTACTTTTAGCTAACACTGCCTAGAATCTTTTAATATCGCAAAAAGTATTTATATCCACAGAAAAAATAACGAAACAAGTAAAAGATTATTGATTTGGTACAAATGTTAAATTGAACACGTTCTGTCAACAATTCGACCTTGCTAATAAATTGTTAAAGTATCTAATGACATAAATATTTTATAAGATAGAGCCAAAGGTGGAAATCAAGGCCTTCAACTCTCACATCGATACGCCGTGTGCTTTATTATTTACAGTATCGGATTTAAGTATTAAGAAGTGTTTAGTTAGAATTAAGTTTTTTCAGAATTAAGTATCAAGACTGTTGTGTCGACAGATGATAGCTCGCCTAAGAACACAAGCGTACCTTCTGGGTTAAGATGAATGTATGGTGTAGTCTAAAGTACTATTGGGGATGAGAATAATCCTTAAATCATACTACTAAAGCCTCTCATACGTGTTGAGGTAATAAGATTAAAGCTAGAGACTTTTAATATTTTTAATTCACAACAAGACGCTTTAGACAAAGGGTAAAGAAAGTTATAGGAGATGGAGTAGGAAGATAATCTTCACTGAATACGTAATAATTGAATCCATTGCTTGATTGTGTGAAAAAAATTGTTTGTAGTTAGTAAACCATTGAAACAACGTCATTGATTATTTTGTTATTAGGGAGTTAACGACTACAGTATCCCGATATAAAATTTATCAAAAGTGCCACAAGCTAAGACAGACAAAAAAATCAAACAGTTAGTTTGTATTTAAGACATAGTTTATCGGTTTTATCATCTAGCTGAGAATGTAAACAAACGTGTAAATAATCGATAGTAAATATCGATTAAGTATCAACAAATCGGTTATGAAATAGCGTTCAACGTTAATGAACAAGGAACTCGTGATTCATGTGAACGATATTGACGGGTAATAGCGTATTGTAATCCAAACATAATAATGTACGACAAGAAGTAAAGAGGTTATGTTATAACTGTATAGGAATTTTAATTGTTACACTAACAATAACGCAAACTTCAATTATTACATTCATTGATTTAACAATAAAATAACTAACCTAGAACTTAATACACCAATGATTATTTTATAAACATTATTGAAAAATAGACTAAATAAATTTCAAGACAGGTCATTCAGACTAAACCAGTGTTTGGTTTCTTAGAAATTTTATCTCGATATTGATTTTAGCAAATTCTATACTCGCAGACGTCAATTATTATTTACCGTGTTCATTTACAAAAGTTAATTATATTTTTCCCTCATTATATGTTTCCGCAATCATTTTACGTGGATATTTAATAAAATATTGGTCAAACACTTATTTGTTTGATCTGCAGAACATAACAAAACATTTTCATATGTTTTGAAAGTTATTGATATACAATGTAAGTCAAAAACTTTAAGATAATCGTTAGCTAATAATAATTATGTACTCTTGACAACATGTATATAAAATCTAACCTAATGATTTTGGCATAGCGTACACAATAGCGCGTGTAAGTTATAGAAAACGAGGGTTTTCAATTCGATTTCTATACAATAAGTTAGCGGTGGCGAACTCAAGGCCATGTGAGGTCGGTGTATAAGTGTTTGTGTTTGGGTGCAGAGTTATTACCATACACACAATGATTGCGGCAAGATTAGACAAGCTGTGGAGCCGTGCGGCGCGGCGTGTGCGTGCGGTGCGGTACGGCGAGCCCGCGTCGGCGTCGATTCGTCCTTCCCCCACGACTCGATGACTCGATTGTAATAACACCACGTGTTTTTATGTTATAGGGACATTTTATTAACATGTTCCGTTGTATTGAATTTGTATGATAATGAACACGCGAGGCAGAGTCAATAGCATTAATCGTTTTAATATTTCGAATGTCAGGTATTCGCAATAGATTGGCAGAGAGCTATAACCTAGCAGAATTATATCTACTAAAACAATTTACTAAAAGCTCATGTTTTACTTTCCCTTTTTAAATACCTATAGTGAGTAATAATTCATGTACATAATCATTTTAAGATATCGAAAATCTATTTTGCCGATGGGACAATTTTTTTTTTAAAGAATTGAGGCTTTATATAGGACAAACTACCCTCCCACAAGATAGACACTACGGAAGTTTATTGGTTAATAGCGGCAAGGGATTTATATACTAGTAGTTCAATCTGGCAGGCGACGTATTGGGCGTGTTACTTAATGGATATAATTTTGTATGTCCTTCTATGTCCTGGACAGTCTGTCGTTATCAGACAGTGTGGTGAGTGTATTAGCGAGAGGACGCACGCGGAGCGAGTGCGAGGCACTGACTGCGGCCCAGCGGGCAGCTCAGCTAGTGTCAGTGAGGTCGTACGATAGTGAGCATCTCGACGGCGCGCTCCCATATACACATTACGAAAAAATCACTCTCTTACCTTTTTTTGGCGGGTAATTCGCAACAATGTCGGCCACCGAGGAACTGAGCGGCATTCTCTCGAGGCGGCAGGAGATAAACGAAAAACTCGAAGAAGGGCTCGAAGTTAAACCTAAATATAAATATGTGAATGTTTTTACCGAGTTTCATGAATTCACCAGGAAGGAAATAAAACAGTACGAGGAGACCTTTAACAAGTGAGTGGCCTTTTATTAAATTGATTTTTATACATTACCTGACAGGAAATATGTGTGCATGTATTATTTTATAGTATTATTGTAGGACTAGTACTTTCTTAAAACAACCATCTACCCTACCTTATAGGAATTCAATAAACAATTGTGTTAAAATTAGACGCAGTATTTATCAGTATTTTAACGTACTGTATTTTATCAGTTTCGGTATGTAGGTAGATGTTTATTACTTTTCCATTTTATGGCATTTGTACTGAACAATTCGTTTATTAAAATCACTAAATAGCGTATTGGAATGTAAATAGAAAATCTACCTATAAGGATAAATAATGCAGTACGCTAACAATAACTAAATATGACATTATAAAAATTACTTTTCTTTTAATTATTATTTTTCATAACATATTAGTGAAAGTTGTAACTTTTAGTGTACTAAACATTATCTAATACGAAATTAGTGCAAGTTTAAATCAACAATGCTGTCGTAGTATTGTGTGGCGTGGCCGTCGTGGGAGACAAAATGAATAGGAGTTGTGTTCATCAGAGAGTGTTATCTCATTAAAAACTTTCATTTACCTATCTTATGAGATTACTCAGGATTCACACGCAGATTGTCACAATTTTACGTAACTGAATATTCTCAATTATTACGTCAAACACGTGGTTCTCTCTAACCTAGACGCCGAAGCCTTCACTAGGAAATGTTACACTCATTTTTTTCAATATTATTATTTTCAATATTACTCAACATTTTCTTGCTCAATAACGAATGAAAATTAATTATAATGATTGAAAACACGTGCTCTAAATAAACTATAGTTTCTACACCAAAAAAATAAAATTTACCAGCAACGACTATTTTTTAACTACCCGCATATTTTTTCATCAATATCGATTTTGAGTCAGTAAGTTTGTTCTACGGTATATTAATACAACTAAACAATGAATGAAATTGTTTACAAATCGTTAACTGGTATTATACTATGCTGTAATAATAATAACATCGATTCAATAAATAAGTATGCGTAACTACCGCGTAGTGATTTGTATGGATGACTGTTTCCGTCTTTGACGTGGCTTACTTCAAGAGATGAATGAAGAGGCGGTAAACTTTACTAGATACTAAATTATCGTATAACCAATTAAGACCTTGCGGGACTGTTCAAGTACTATTTGTCACGAAGGACCCTCGTCGATTTTGCTCTGGTATAAGGTGGAATAAATATTGTCGCTTTATTTGTTACCCGCCCATAGAAAAGCTTTATGAAAAAATGCAGTTTAGTAGTTTTTTTTAGTCTATCCTAAACATTTTATCTTTATTTACTTATTTTGGATGGATGGATGTTTGTTAGAGTTTGTAGCCTAAACTGCTGAACGGATCTCGATGAAAAGCATAGATGTAGAGGATAGTCGGGAAGAAAACATAGGCTACTTTTTTAATTCCACGCGGACGTAGTCGCGGGCGGAAGCTAGTTATAGTATGGAAGATAAAAAATGCGGAATATCTGATGTATGACTTAAGTTACCGGATATTATTCACACAATCGTCATTAAAAATGAGTAATTGATTAGTAAACGGTTTTACATGTAACCTAATGGTCACATCTATTCACTAACCTAGACAATATTTCGCGCTAAAATACAATTCGTGTTAAAATGAAATTGACAATGAGTCAACAAAGGGGTTACCCTTGTGACTCATTAAATTACTTTGTTTATTACATTTAATTGCATTTGTGTTTATATTTCACTATTAATTAATTTAGGGCGTAGTTAACGAGTTACCCTTAATTAAAACATGGATAGAAAGTTTAATTTACTGTCTTTTTTTCAAACTTTAACTTGCTTCGCATATAGTTTTTGTTTACCCAGTCTTTCTATTTTGATCATGATTATAGTTTTTATTTGTGGATGATAGAATCATAAGTTTCTGTTTCGTTTTGACTAAAAAACCTTGTAGTTAGTGTAGTGAATCTTGATGGCGAATATGTGGTTTACACTTTTCACTATGATCGAAATACGGTCTCACAAAAAGTTGTTTAAAGTAATTTAAATTGTCTTGTGACTGTACCGCATTGAAACTTTGCAATCGTGATTTTATTTTATCATATTAATATTAAATACGCGAAACATCAACCAATTTAAAAATAATAAACCCGGAACTGCATACTTTGACTTATAATATGGAAAGATGACTTAAAAGGTGAAACACGTGTTACATTGAAAATCGAGTTTTGAAAGTTGTTTTAAGGTTATATCTTATAATTTTTCTACTGTATTGTGAATCATTGCTAGGAAATTACGATAAGGAGTGTATGTTGTACATTATGTTGGACGTTGCCTGTGGTTTGTTTGGCAGGAAGTGCAACGTTCAGTCTAGATATCGCGCGACAAAATCAATGTCCCTTCGACTGAGATGAGTCAACGAACTCTACTAACAATAAAATTTTCTGCAGCGAAACTTTTCTGATTTCCTTACAGACTTATTTAAAATTCTAATTCTGCTTTATGTTACTCACCATTATACGTAAATGGCATAAAATATTTTTATGACGCGTACGAACATGGATCTCTGAATCATTCCGTTTTCGTAATGAATCAACGTATAAAGATGACAAATTTAGGATAACTAAGTCTCCTTATGTGCTTATATACTTAACTGGCGTTCATATACGTAAACATCGTTATATACCGTTATTTGAACTATTCAAATATGTGCAAAGATATTTCATGCGGATGACAAAAGCAAAGGAAAGGCGTTCCAGATTCGAATTTTTATTCCATTCATTCACTTTAGAATCTAGGTTAAACAATATTTGAATGAAATTAAAAAGTATTCCCTTCATTACTCAAGTTATGTACTCAGGTGTACATTCTTGAGCGCTCACCTCGTAAAGGCGTTATCGTTCACACACTAATCTTATCTCTGACATAATGTAAATAATACTACCATTATATTATACCATATATACTGACAAAATTTCGACGAAGCTTGTTATCTTACTCCTAAGTGTTGTATGTCCACTTATCTCAAATTAATAATAGTGACAAATTATTTTAAACGGAAACCGTTATTATTTGATTTGTAACTAAAATGTTTTGACAGTTAATAAGTAACCCAATGGTGTATATTTATTTTTTTACGGATTACAGGAAGTAACTTTATTTACTTACGTAAATCATATCCCTCTTACCGATAAGGCTTCGCATAGAGCTTTGAAGACCAGACGGGTAAAAACCTAGAAGTTGTAGTCCTCCCAGTTTAATAACGACAAAGTACCCACATTTTAAGAACTCTGAAAAACTTTTAGCATTTACCTATTGTCTATTCTGTCAAAATAAATACTTCTGTAATGTAAAGGTGTAAAATTTGCAGCAAAAATCATAGTTTATTGAATTGTTATCAAATAGTCAAATACAAGATTATTATTTCACTATAAGAGTATTATCTGGTTTCATTTAAATTTGTATGAAATAATTAGAACATACTAGATATTGTTATCAGCTCTTTATCGCGTCGTGAAAATTGACCAGTAAATTGCGATCTACTAGCTAGAGTATGTCATAATTTTAGGGAAAAAATTAGAGATATAATATGACGTCGATTGAAAAAAAAATTGAAAAATAATTTTATTGAAAAACAAGAGATTAATAATTACAATAACAGATATACCAACTAAAAGATAATTACAAATCGTGGTTAATATACGATTAATCTGCTTACGATTGGTTTAAAGCATGTTTTAAAAAAGATGTAGTACATTTTTGCACGTTATGAATAAATAATAAACAATCGATCAACACCAAAAGCATTTTCATCTAATTTATTTCAGAGAAAGAGCGATATTACATACGATCTCATAATACGTACTGTTGATTTGAGGTTATAATTATTTAATGTAACGGAATGTAGAACGCAAACACCATGTTATATTGGAATTTGTATATTTTAATTCTTTATGGGAACTGTATTGTCATGGGGTACCGTATACCAACCAATACCACACAATATTACGACATAATGAACAAAATGTCTACCGTAATCATACCTATTGATTATAAATATTCTTTGATCGACATTTTGACTTCTTTATGGTTAACTATTACCCTGAACCACAACCCCATCGGACTGTTTATATAGGGAACGTTTTACCGCTGCCAGCACCAAAATTATATTTTAGAATATGGGAAATATATGGGAAAATGAAAAAATAATTGGGAGTATTATAAGCTCCACATACCAAATATTATCTCGGGCTATAACTATAACTGTATTTAAAATTTATCTTTGTACTAGCTTTCGCCCGCGACTCCGTCCGCGTGGAATAAAAAAAAAACACAAGTGAGTATGTGTTCCTCCAGACTATCATCTACGTCGATGCCAAATTTCATCGAGATCCGTTCAGCCGTTTAGGCTACAAATTCTAACAAACATCCATCCATCCATCCAACCATCCATCCATCTAAACTTTCGCATTTATAATATTAGTAGGATATTTAATCAATGGTGGGCTGATTGAAGGAATTAGTCACACGGTATCAAGTCGCAAATTGTTCAAATATAAATTATTCTGAGTACGTTACATTGGGTGGCGTGTTTGTTTCGCCTTCCGTTCGCGTCGCGTTGACCGCGCTCTTATTTTAGGCGACCCCCTCGATCATGACGGAACTTCGACATTGCCACTTTTATTAGTACAGTCACGTGCAGTTATGTTATAAACGATTTCTATTTCGCTGTACTCGTATATTGTAATAACCCTTTGACTTTGGAACTTAGGGTTGACAAAATTTATGAATATCCTAATTATCTACTCTTTTTTGGTTAAAAATATATATGTAAGTATATAGATATTTTAAGTCCTTTGCTAGTTTGATGTTTTAAAGCGACTTTTTTGTACATAAAAGAAAGGGCTGTATTTAATCTGTATTCTGCATGAGTCGAGGTCTTGGTCGTCAACCGCAATCATGTTGGCTATTGTAACGCTATTGTGACTTGTGGTATAATCTTTATTACTCACAGAAATGACTATATTAAATATGTCTGCATTTATTTATTAAGTCTATAGTTTCAATAAGATGGATAGTCGTTCAGTCCACGTGTAATTCATTTGTTATTTTACATGTCCACGATAACTCAATAAAATGATAAGTCTATTAATATTCCCAAGGACAATATTGTTTACTTACAAGAGTTGGATGTAATAAAAGGTTAACAGTTCAAATATCAATATACAGATTGTGCCAGAAGTGTCTTTCCTCTCTAATATAAAAATATATTTGTTTTAATGTGTACATACATTATTACATTGTTATGTACAATATTACATTGGTATATCTCTAAGGGAATATTTATATAGTCTATTTTATACATACAACAAACAAATATTGAATTTCCCACGGACTTCTAACATTAATTTGTAGTAAGATAACAAGTTGACTCAACTGAATTCACAAACGAACAATTAATACTTTGTCCTATTATTGGTCAAGCTTTCTGTTTTTAATATTAAAGGCAAAAGCACAGTCAGAAAATAAATTATGCTCTATCCAAAATATGGTATATATGAAGAAAATTGCTTAATGTGACATTTTTAAATATTCACCTTAGAAAGAAGGTCAAAATTTGTTTATGACATAACATAGACAACGACGGCCGAAACATTTAATTAAAACGGTTACGCCTTAAATAATGTCGTTGCAATGTAATGTCATGGGAATAATTAATTGAATATTTAGTTACAGCCGGCGAAAGTCATGTAGGACGGTATAAAAAGTAGAATTTGGACACGATTATATCATGTTGGATTACGAAATCGGATAGGCGTGTGCTTTGAATGTTACCGGTGACAAACATTGCAATGTCTAGATGGGTAACACTAACTCTATTTGTTCCCAGGAGTAAGCTAACGTAACTACGACTCGAGAGACAAGTGACTATCGGAATTTAAGACCATTCCTAGGCTTGGTAAGAAATATGGTGTTATTAATTCAAATATTTGGTGTCAAATTAAACAAAAGTTTTAAATGAATTATTTTTGCGTTTCTAGATAAACATGACTTTAGGTGATATGCTATGATATGCGTAAATTGTACGTTGTTTGAAGCTTATAGTAATTTATAAAACTAAAATAAACTTATGAATTTACAATTCCTATTAAAAAGATATGATGCAATTTAAATTTGCATTAATTTCTAATGAATCATATCTGGCAATGTGTGAATTCAACAGGCTATATTAAAACAGTTATGTGTTATTTAAACAGTATTTAGTGTTGTTTCAAAGTTATGTAATGCAATAAAATATATCGGGTTTGTTAAATTTGCGTGTGAGTTTTTAATTTCTATTTTATTGCATTTCGCAACTGTACGACGATTAATAATGTAATAGAATTAAAATTCGTTATTTCAATAAAATGCAACGTAATTACGATAGCTTATTCATTTATCTTCAAGTTTCAGTAGTAAAGATGCAATTTTGTTTTTTTAAAACATTTAACTCCTTACAAGACATCTCCAAGTAAACATTACCATAGCGTATATCGTTACACGAATTGATATTAAGGCTTGTATGGCACAATCACCTAGAAAAGGACTAACCTTCACTGATTTAAAGGTGATCGGGTATAGTTTAGTGGGCGGACAATCCAACCACGCAAAATTTTTGAATGTATGTAAGAATTTATAACTTTATCGGGTAAAAGATAAAAATGTTTTTAGAAATATTCATTAACATTTTGCACACCTTGACATAATTATGAAGAAAAGAGTTTTGCAAAACAAGTTGAGCACTTTTGAGAGCCTCTCTTACTGTTGGGTTCAAGTGTTGCTTCTGTTGTGGCTTGGCGACGTGTATGTGCCCTAATTTGTTTATCTATATTTATTATAAGATGAACTGGATGTTACCTTTCTTACTAATGTTATAAATGCGAAAGTTTAGATGAATGGATGTTTGTTAGAGTTTGTAGCCTAAACTGCTGAACGGATCTCGATGGTATTTGACATAAATGTAGAGTATACTCTGGAAAAACACATAGGCTAATTTTGTTTTTTTTTTTTAATACAACGCAGAGGAAGTTACGGGCGAAAGCTAATAAAGCTTCTTGACGCTAAAAAATGTTCTAGTAACCGTTATTAATAAAAATAGTATTGCATCATCCTAGATATTGTCTTCTCTGACAATTAAAACCTAATCTAAAAAGCCTAGTTCAATTAGTGTCTATGAGAGATGTTCGAAGGAGCAAAGGTGACGTAGTTTATTCTGCGATGTTAGTAGGGCGAGGCGTTGCCATTTCATTATCACTGACCTCAATTTACTGCCATTTTATAGACGCAGACATTCGAGTTTAGGTCGAACATTAATAAAATAGAACGAGGCATATTAAAAGTTTTATTACTTATCTTGTCTGAAAACGGAATCTAAACTGAATAAACTGGGATCGTATAAGGAGTGGTTAGGTTAGGTTTTGTTAGGCGCAGACAACTCTCACTGCGAAAGAAATCTACCTTTCCGCATTTTATTGACCATAACCTGATCTGGCTAGGATATAAATTCTTATAAAGTTATCTTCCTAGGATTTATGTTAGATGTTAAACGAATGTTAAGTTTAGCTAATTCAGTTGAACACTGCCTTGATTATCGCTGGTTAGAAGTGCAACCATATTAGGTTGAGAATATTTTTGGAGACGGGATTTAGCAACAATGTGACGCCTACACAACAAAATGAATGAAGTGTTAAAACCAGACAGTTTTTAAAAGTAAAATCACCTTGATGTTTTCTGATTTGAGAGTCTACAATTCTTTATGAATGAGAATACTTTATTTTATCATTAGCATAGTATAATAAAATATGCATTAAAATTGTAAATAAGTACATAAATCCGTCTTGCACCAAATCGTCGTATTTAGTTCTCAAAATTTACTTCGTTAATGGAACAAAATTTAACAGAGCGGTACGTAAAAATAATAACTTTCAACTTTTAGGATAATTTCATATATAAAATACGAATCGCAAGTACATAAAAGAAAGGAGCTAAGCGCATCGTACGTGTTTGATGCATGCATAATTTTTTCCATAATATAAATCCGAGAATATAATCCAATTGACGTGAGCCGTAACCCGTCTCAACGTAACTCTAAACTCCGTGTCTTGCGTGTGTAAATATTTGATCGCCGATATGCTTGAGGGAAGTAAATGAAAGATTTTTGCCAGGAGGGAATGCGTGTACTTGTTGCTAGCTACAGATTTTGAATGACAATTTTTAAAAATGATACTTAGTGACGGTGATCTATAAATCATTCGGTGCTATTAAAATTACGGCAGGCGCTCGCGCGAACATGCCCCCGGGCGTTGAAGGCTCGTCCTTCAACAAAGGATTAATTGTCGTCCTGAGGCAGCGGGCAGATCTTGCTGAATGCGCGGCGCACGACTCCTGTCGCAGTCCGCACGTCGGCCACGCGGGATACGCCGTCCAATCCGGGATGAACTGCTACTATCCGACCCAGTCGCCACTTTAGCGGCGGTAAATTGTCCTCCTTCAGGATGACTAGGACACCTTCTTGTAACGGGTTGAGATTAGAGCGCCATTTCGTCCTCAGTTGAAGTTCTGAGATGTACTCCTTGCTCCATCTGCGCCAAAAGTGTTGGCGGAGCTGCTCCAGATGCTGATATCTGCTCAGTCTTCCTGTGGCGTGGTGCTCATAGCAGTCAGTCGGCAGCGCTGTGAGCGGGCGGCCGATGAGAAAATGTCCCGGCGTCAGCGGCAGCAAATCGTTCGGATCTGCTGAGAGCGGAGTTAGCGGACGGGAGTTGAGAACTGCCTCGATTTGGACCAGCACAGTGTTTAATTCCTCGTATGTGAGGTTACAATTACCAAGAATTCTCTTAAGATGAAACTTTACAGATTTAACGCCAGCCTCCCACAGACCACCAAAATGAGGGGCGTGAGGAGGTAAGAAGTGAAAATTAATACAATCAGGAGCAAGGTCACCAGGTAGCGTATTGAGGCTATTTTTAATAAAACGACCAATTTCGTTATATGCGCCTACGAATGAGGTCCCGTTGTCAGAATAAATGTGTTTCGGTTTGCCGCGACGTGACATAAATCGACGAAGTGCCGATAAAAAATTATTACTAGTCAAATCTCCTACTAATTCGATGTGTATGGCTTTAGTTGTAAAACACACGAAAACAACAATATAAACTTTGACAAGTTTACAGCCGCGACCTTGACGACTAGCTGACATGATAGGTCCGGCATAGTCAACTCCGACGGTCTCGAAGGGACAGCCGCTCGCGGTCACACGTCGCTGCGGCAGGCTACCCATGATAGGATTCACTACCTTGCCCTTAAAACGACAGCACAAATGACAATTACGAAATGTTCGTTTAGCTAAATTAAGACCACCGATAGGCCAGTAAGTTTCACGCAGTGAACTTAATAATAAACGAGGGCCGGCATGCATGAGTTTAACATGCATATATTGAAAAAGTAATTTTGTTAATCGATGAGTGGACTGTAATAAAACCGGATGTTTCTTTTCATAAGAAAACAATGAATTATTTAAACGACCGCCAACCCGCATTAAATTGTTATCATCTAAAAATGGATTAAATTGTAAAAGTCTATTTTTTGCAGGCAGGCGTTTATTATGCAATAAAGTATCATATTCATCAAATGACTCGACTTGTGACAATTTTAATAAAACATTTAAAGAATTTTTAAGTTCATCATTATTCAAAAATGGTGTAGTTGGACGCTGTTTCTTACAAATGTTAATAAACCTTAATACATAAGCCATAGTGCGCTGTAATTTGACAAAATTAGAAAAACGTTCAAAGTTAATTAAAGTAGTTTTAGAATTAGAAGTAATTAAGGAAATTTCGGTGCGCGTTTCAGGTAATCGCTCATTTGGCGTTACATTTTTTGGCCAAGAAGAAACATCTTTCTTTAAAAACTGAGGGCCTGACCACCACATATCGAGACCGATAATTTTGTCAATAGTAACACCGCGCGAGACGTAATCTGCTGGATTTAAATCAGTAGGGACATGACGCCAGATATGCGAACCGGTTTTATCTAAAATCTCGGCTACACGGTTACGCACAAACGGTTGCAATTTACTTGGCAACATTTTTAACCAGCCTAAGACGATAGTGGAGTCTGTCCAAAAAATGACTGATCTTACTTGAACTCGCAGAGAACTTAACACCTTTTCGTACAGGCGGACTCCGACGAGCGCAGCGCACAGCTCGAGCCTCGGGATCGTAGTGGGCTTTAGGGGCGCAACGCGACTCTTGGCTGAAAGCAACCGCACCAAAACAGTATTATCACTAGTACTACGAACGTATAAACACGCACCGTAGGCTACTTGCGATGCGTCACAGAAAATATGCAAGTCAATTGTGTGATAACTATTGCAAACTATAAGACGAGGAACACGTAAATGACTTAATAAAGGTAAGCTGTCTGCAATTATTTGCCATGATTTAATAATTTCGATAGGCAGTGGGTCATCCCACGAAAGTTTAAGAAGCCATAATTTTTGCATTAATATTTTCATGGAAATAATGCAGGGGGCTAAAATGCCTAACGGGTCAAATATTTGGGAAATGACTGAAAGTAATCCTCGCTTAGTTAAGTTATTAAGTTTAATATTATTTGTGGAAAAATGTAAGTTATCTGATTCGATAAGCCAACTGAGACCTAATGTTTTGCAAGGCTCCGTGGACCCAATATTTAAATTTAATGAGGGGTCATCGGATTTTAAAATGACTTGAGGTTCATTCGATTTCCATTTTCGGAGATTCATGCCTGCGGACGCGAGCTCCTCCGACACCTTGTCACGTATGTCCAGCACCTCCTGAATAGAATCGCCACCAGTCAACAAATCGTCTACATAAAAATCGTGTATAATGACTTCAGATATTTTCGAATCATTACACTCAACACCGATTTGTTTTTTAAACACCTGGTGGCGAGGTAGGGGGCGCTGGCGGTGCCATACGTGACCGTGTTCAGCTCGTACGACCGTAGCGGCTCGGATGGATTTTCTCTCCAGACAATTCTTTGCAGATGTCGATCATCGGGATGTACAACGATCTGTCGATACATCTTCTCGACATCTGCAGATATCACGTACTTGTATAGTCGGAATCTAATAAGGATTGACAAGAGATCATCCTGAACGTTAGGCCCTACTAACTGAAGGTCATTAAAGGAAATACCTGAAGTAGTGGGACTGCTCGCATTAAAGACAACTCTGAGCTTGGTTGTCGAGCTACTCGGACGAATCACTCCGTGATGTGGTATGAAATATGCTTGTCTCTGTGAATCAAATGAACATTCGGACATGTGTCCTAATGATATGTACTCAGACATAAATTTAATATAATTATTTTTAAATTCGGGTTGCCCCTTAAATTTTCTCTCAAGAGAAAGTAAACAATGTTTGGCGCGCTGCAGCGAGCCGCCCAATACATCAGGTGACTGAGTCAGTGGCAACCTGACACAGAACCGACCGTCTGACAGACGAGATGTATTTTTGATAAAATGTTCCTCGCACATTTTCTCTTCTTTGGAGAAAGATGAAGACTGAGGGCTGACCTCCTCGAGGCGCCAAAACCGCGTTAACAGGGTTTGAGTGTCATCACTGGAATCATTGCACGAAGAAACATTATTATTTGAATGTACCGAAACAAAATTTGACTTAAAGTCAGAAGTCGAGCGTACTTGACCACTATATACTGGGCCTGAAACTAGCCACCCTAGACTAGATTCAAATAGCACGGGCTTCCCGGCTCCTAAACTAATTTTACGTAGCCCTAATAGATCCCAAAAAACATCCGCACCAATAATTAAATCCACCGAAGATGGAATGTGGAAGTTAGGGTCTGCCAAAGAAAGGTTACTAGGTAAATTCAAGTCTTGTAAAATAATCTGCTGACTGGGAACATCGTCAGTAATATTCGGCAAAACAAAACAGAAAATCTTTATCGAAAAGTTTTCATTTAATGATTTAATGGGTACACAACACATTTCACTGATGTGTGACCTTGAATTATTTATACCCAGTAGTGACTCATTTACCTTAATTGTTGGTAAATTTAACGATTGCCTCAATCGGTCACTAATAAGGCATGAAGTGCTACCACTGTCGAGCACAGCGCGGGCGAGGCGATCGCTGCCGCGGTCGTCAACAATTTTTATTAGAGAAGTGGCTAACAGTACCTGCGTTCTGTTGGGGAAGTAGGTTGAAAGTTGGGCAGACAACGTGACATTACTGGAAGTATCGTCACTGCATGGTGTTGGGATTGCGGAGAAATTGGCAGAGCGGTCCTCAGTTATAGAACATACATTAGTTGTTGGCTTATGCTTCAGATCTGTAACGTGAATGAGAACATTATGACGCTTTTCACATATTTTGCAACCATTGGTTCTACAATTGTTCGCATAGTGACCGGAACGCAAACAATTAAAACAGACTTTTAATTTAGGCACAAGTTCCAAACGCTGTTCATTAGAAAGTTGTAAAAACTTGGGACAATTAATTAATTTATGTTCGCATTTACAATTAGGACATTGTTGTAATGAAGGCTTCTGACCTTGAATATTTGGACTTTGTGCAATCGACACCATGCTTTTAATATTATTTGTCCTTTTTTGTGAAGGTTGAGGACAACGAGATAATTCTAATGTTTCTAAAAGGTCTGCACGATTACGTAAAAAAGTTAAAAATAATTTAAATGAAATGGCAGTATTACAGTCCAACCTACCCTTATATTCTTCCCACTCACGATACGTTTTCATGTCTAATTTATGACTAATTATGTAAATTAATAACGTATCCCAATAACTAACAGGTTCGCCTAACGATTCTAAAGCTCTAATATTTTTATTTATCGTATCAATAATACGTTTTAAAATAAATGACGACTCTTTTGAAATTGTCTCGATTTCAAATATTGCGGCAACATGATTTTGTATCAATAGCCTTTTGTTATCAAACCGGTCGCACAAAAGATTCCAAGCAATTAAGTAATTACCGGCTGAAAATTCAATAGATCGAATAACCACAGCGGCTGTCCCGTCGAGCGACGCGCGAAGATAATGAAACTTATTTATATTATCTATATTGTCATTTGAGTGTATTAAGCTAGAAAAAGTGTCTCTAAATTCAAGCCAGTTATCATACGAGCCACTAAATTTAGGTAACTGAATAGTAGGTAGTTTAACTATACTATTATTATTATGCACTGAACTGTTGCAACTTAGCTCGCTTTTATTTTGCTCACCCTCATAATGTAAAATTAATTCTTGGGCTTTTGCAAATATTTTAAAATAACTTGACTCGAAATCTTCTCGTTCACTAAGTTGAAAATCAATGTCGTCCGACAGACACTCTAATTTTAGTTGGACCTCATCGTAGTTAGCATATAAAATATCAATTTTACTTACGCGGGTCTTCAATTCGCTAACCTGGGACGAAGTTAACGGCTCGTTTAAGTCGCTGATGTAATTATTAAAAACTGTTAAACGACCTTTATAGCTGGCACGCTTCTTAATTAATTCCCTCTCCTCGGTCATTGTAAAATATAATGGAAATAGGCAAAAATCTGGAAAATAACAATAATAATATTGAAGAAAATTAAACAAACACTACACAAATAATTAAAAAACACTAATAAACTTCCATTAAACACTGTGCGGTGTCGAGTATGTTCGGCCGTTCTTTGTTCTTGATGACGTCCTCAATTTGAACTCCGTACGAACTAATATCTTCTTCAAGATTTTGATATATCGGCGTTGGTTATCTTCTCCGCTGATTGAAGAAACTTCCAAATTTGGCTCGAAGCTGACCATGTAAATATTTGATCGCCGATATGCTTGAGGAAAGTAAATGAAAGATTTTTGCCAGGAGGGAATGCGTGTACTTGTTGCTAGCTACAGATTTTGAATGACAATTTTTAAAAATGATACTTAGTGACGGTGATCTATAAATCATTCGGTGCTATTAAAATTACGGCAGGCGCTCGCGCGAACAGCGTGTAATTGTATTTTTTTAAAACATACCATAAAGCAGGTTTCTAGGCGATTGGCTAAACATTACAGAATACAATGTTCCATTCAATTTCCAGGTCGGAAGTCAGACTTAGTCTCGAAACAATAAAATTTGCTAACCCTACTTCTTGCTATGGCGACTGGTGTTACATGTTTTTGCCAGTGAGTGCACTTGAATAGCGTACCGTGTCGTGGTATACCTCTTGTATAGGATGTTGACACCGCAACAAGTATAATTTTACTTTGGATTACAATAGAAGCGTTTTGTACTTGTGAAGTTACCCTAAAAGGATGCGATAATATTGTTTGCTGTATTTCCTGTGATCAGAGATATTAAAGCCGTGGCGTAGCGTTAACGGATAGAGGGGGACATGCACACGACTAATAATAAAGATAGACGTGCAGCAAATATTTCATACAGCATACGTTTTAATATGCTGTATACCTTACCAAATATACTTTGACCGTTCGATATCGCTATACCAATAAGAAACATGTCCTTTTATCAAGTTTTAAAAAAATTAACCATTCCACCATTTTATGGTATTCCAGAACCAATCTATTGTTTTGCAGTCACTGAACTATTTAAAAACTAACAAAAACGAGCAATTTGTGTAGACAAAGATATTGTTATAGAAAAATAAGTAACACATTTGACTTGCAAATTAGCTGTTATAAATCTTCAAGGACACAAACTACAAGAAATCTGCTACCACTATTATTAGATATTTAGAAATCTGTATTATTAAGACTTGGTAATTACATTTTTTGCGTAATGATGAGACTTCGTACAGTAATAAGATATCCATTAGAAGATGTGATAGCGAGAAAGTATACTCAAATGCACATATTTGCATTCAGTCTAAAGACACTTTCTTTATGAAACTAAATAAATTCTTATGTAACGGTCCTTCTCACCTCGCAGTCCGCACTAGGCCTATATAATATTGATTTCATACTTAACTAGCTGTTGCTCGCGACTTAGCCCGCGTGATATTAAAGAAAATAGAAAAAATGTAGCAAATGTAGTCAGTGATAACATAGCTTTTTAATGGTGCAAGAATTTATGAAATCTATCCAATAGTTTTTGAGTTATTTCAATACATAAAAAATCCAAACATCCAAAAATACAAATCTTTACTCTTTGTAATATTAGTATAGACGTAGTCTTATTAAGGTGTGTATTTGAAGTCTACGCACATACGTTAAACACAGTTGTGTACTGTTTTACTTTCTATGTAGGCTGTTTGTTTGTAATGTCAAAAATGTACCTACGAGTATTTTACTGTAACGATATTACAGTAGTTAAATTGCCACTATGAGAGTTGCTTAGTATCGTTTTACTTAGAAACCCATGATTAGTGGCAGTCTTTAAAGAGGAATTCCTTTCGACAAAAAATCATATTTTTTTGTATAAATACGAAGTCGGCTATTATGTTTTTGCGTTTAAAGGAACCAATCTTCTTGTGGTCTAAAACGGGGTTTTAAATTGAGGACAGGTCTATTTCCCGCCGAATTTCTACGCACTTCCTAAACGCAACGCAACGAAATCATTTCAACACAGCACCGGTTATGAGAGTTGATTATTATTAAATTGTTCATTATAAACATTTATAGCATTTTAAACATTTAGAATGATAATTCAGCAGCTAAGATATACAATTCAAATTTTATTTATACTTAACACATTTAATTAATATTAAATGCTAAATATTTCTTGTATTTACAAAGATGGATATTCATTTTCTTAAGATTTTAATACAATATTTGAGATTTATATTCATGTCTTCTATATGTAGAATTTCCGTGAATTAGCGTAAGATGCTGTTATCCTAAACTATAGTTTTTATTACAAATCGTATGTTCTTTTAAAAAGCAGCTATAAAATGGGAGTAACGTATAAAAATTATCCCAAAGGCAAAGACAACAATGTATTTAGATTATGTTTAGTTACTTATTAATAGATCGGTATAAATAAGGTAACGCCGGCTTTGCGAGTTGTTGATGTGCATTACATGTTGTTAACTTGTAACCGGTCTTAATTAACTTAAATACGTCATGTAGCTTCGACTGCGTTTTTGTTCTTATTTCAAATACACAACTTTTTTTTAAAGGTGGCTTTGTTTCACATATTAATTTTCAAACGTAGAACGGAATTTTAGGTAGTGTTCTAATAACCTTCTACCAAAGTTTAAACAAAATCTGTCAAAATTTTTGTCTACTCGAAACAGAAAAGACTGAAAAAACAATTCAAAATGATGATAATAAAGACTAAGCAATCAACAATGATATTATTAAATTGTTCATTATAACATTTATAGCATTTTAAACATTTAGAATAATAATTCAGCAGCTAAGATATACAATTCAAATTTTATTTATACTTAACACATTTAATTAATATTAAATGCTAAATATTTCTTGTATTTACAAAGATGAATATTCATTTTCTTAAGATTTTAATACAATATTTGAGATTTATATTCATGTCTTCTATATGTAGATTTTCCGTGAATTAGCGTAAGATGCTGTTATCCTAAACTATAGCTTTGATTACAAACCGTATGTTCTTAAAACAGCTATAAAATGGTAGTAACGTATAAAAATTATCCCAAAGGCAAAGACAACAATGTATTTAGATTATGTTTAGTTACTTATTAATAGATCGGTATAAATAAGGTAACGCCGGCTTTGCGAGTTGTTGATGTGCATTACATGTTGTTAACTTGTAACCGGTCTTAATTAACTTAAATACGTCATGTAGCTTCGACTGCGTTTTTGTTCTTATTTCAAATAAAAAAGTTGTTTTTTTTTTAAAGATGGCTTTGTTTCACATATCAAATTTCAAACGTAGAACGGAATTTTAGGTAGTGTTCTAACTTGTAATAACCTTCTACCAAAGTTTAAACAAAATCTGTCAAAATTTTTGTCTACTCGAAACAGAAAAGACTGAAAAAAAAATGATAAACAAGACTAAGCAAACAACAATGATATTATTAACCGGACATATTGTTTTATTCTTACACTTTGCACTGACTATTGAAAAAATCCTTTCATCATTAGATTCATTTACAACTAACTTTTGCCCGCGACTCCGTCCGCGTGGAATTTAAAAATAATAATAAAGAAATGAAAAAATATAGCCTTTTTATTCACAGATAAACCTTTCTAACGGTGAAAGAATTTTTAAAATCCGCTCAGTAGTTTTTAAGCCTATTCATTACAATCAAACAAAGTTTCCCTCTTTATAATATTAGTATAGAAAACAAGTACATAACAGCAACATGTTTTGATTTCCAGGTTCGACGAGGGGCGCGACGGTTTCCTCGACCTGACGGAAGTGAAGCGTATGATGGAGCGACTGGGCGCGCCGCAGACGCACCTCGGCCTTAAAGCTATGATCACAGAAGTAGACGAAGACGGCGACAACAAGATCAGCTTTAGAGAATTCTTACTAATATACCGGTTAGTAAACGTTAAGTTACCCAGACAACATTAACATTCGAATGGCGATATCGCTTAAAGCTTCATGAGAAAAAAAAGTTTGGCTATTGGAAGATTACACGAGCAATGTAACATTTGTTTGTAATTAAACCTTGATTAAATTTATATAGAAACTACGATGAAACTACAACGCAGATTAAAATTGATTGATGGACGTTGATTGTAAATGAAAATATTGTATGCTTTGTGTTATTTAAACAGTAGAAAATGTTTCCCGTGTTGATCTTGAGAATAAACATCTAATTGCCTACCATTTAGCGTGTATTGCGTGACGCCTGGCAATTTATTGATCTTAACTAACACGACACTTCCTTAACCTATTATTTATAGAGCCTCTGGCTTGCTCTTTACAACGAGTACTTCTATTTTTAATTATAACGAGTACCGTGCTTTTTTAAAGGGAAAAACCATTACTTCATCGCGATCTCATTTTATTTACTAGCAGCAAATTACGTATTATATTATTTGCTAAAAGCGTGACAAACTAATATCATTATAAAAGAATAGAGATATTAGTCTAATGTTAAAATGAATAAGTAATTTAATTTATTTTGTTTGTAGGAAGGCGCGGCTAGGCGAACTCGAAATGGACTCCGGTTTAGAAGCGCTGGCACGACTAACAGAGATCAACGTCGACCAAGTGGGTGTTAACGGGGCGAAGAATTTCTTCGAAGCGAAAATTGAAGAATTGTCAAAGAAAAACAAATTCCACGATGAAATTATTCAAGAACAGGAAGAGAAACGACGCGAAGCTGAAGAAAAGGCTCTGCGGAGACAGAGGTTTAAAGAAAAGACGGCAATCTTTCAACATTGATTATTATCGTATCGTTTATGTGTCTAGTCTGTAAGCTGTTACCGTATGGCTTGATAAAAAAACCCATCAAAATGTAAACCCATTCCTTGAGTTTATACTGTCGAAGCAAACATAACATGTTTTATGAAAATGTTTCGGATTGCAAATTAACAATTACTCAAATCGCAATATCGAGGATTTAACATCTTTTAATAAGTATGGGTCATTTTAATCATTTTTAAATAAGGGGTCGTCCCTTAATCGCGTGGGACTTGAAATGGGGTCCGACAAAATCACGAGAGGGGGAGGGCTAAAATATCACTTGTATTTTTACGACGTATTATTATTTAACTTTTAAAAAATACATTATTAAAAGATTACGTTATTTTAGGTGTATAGAGAGGGAAATATTAAACTGGGGTTTAAAAAGTTATTCAAACATCACGTGATTATTTGCCGACTCCTAAGTTGTAATAGGCCTAGTATAAGTGCGATAGGGAACTGTTTATGAAATGAAGATAATGTAAGTTTTAATATAGTTTTGTTTTAAGTTCTATTATTATACATAATGTTATGATTGTGGCATGTTGCAGTTGAAATAAAATTATTTGTAAGATACATTTTAACATATTTTAATCTCTGTATTTAAGTTAGGAAGTCAATTACGTATTGTTTTTTTTACAGATTTCTTTGATGTTAATGTTATTAAAAGTCTATATGCAATATTAACCTGCATTAACAGGAATTTGTAAAGTGTATAACTTTTTTTTTATATTATTATTGTTTGTCAGGCATAGATAATATTTATGGAACACATTAAATAACATAATCATGAAAATCAATGCTTTTGATATAATTTTACAATGTACTGATTTTATTTTTTTTAATATTTGATACTATAATTCCTGTCCATGTATATTGAAAAGCTATTTCTGTTTCTTTTTGTACTGAAAAATGGAATTATCTAGCATGTTAAACATGTTTCAGATAATGTTTATGTTATATGTGATGTGTAATTTTGTTAAGTAGTTTAAAAATATAAATAAATACCCATGAAAAAACTTTTTAACTTTTTATTTACAACATTTATGGTTACATAGGGTGGGATAAAGATGGCGATAACAGATTACACACTCTACTTCTTCTCCTTAGAGTTCCTTTTACTTGAAGCCAGGTAAACCTCTCACTATATCGAGGGCATATAAACTCTGGAACAATTTGTAACAATTCAATATAATAATAATGGATTTCTAACTTCATAACCACTCAAACTCGAAGACCCCAAATTCTGGATTTAATTTTATCAGCAGGTTAATATCATCTGTGCAGTGCCATCTTTGTATCTGTTCGATGTTAGACTAAAAATTGTTCTGCACAGCAACCCATTCAATATTCTGAGTCACAAGTTACTTTTACAAATATTTATTTTGGTATTTTAGAGTACTATCAATGTTTACATTGCACGACTTTAAATATGACCTATGTACAGCAGTATGATTTGGGTTATGACTTTCCTATGACAGTAGCAAATTTATCCTAAAGCAGATAAACCAATGACTAGAAGCCAATTTATTCTGACTAAAGTCAGCAACACACCTTTAGTTTTAACTGGACAGGACCATTCAGTTAAAACATAAGAAAAAAAATCAGTTAGTTATACTCTACAATTCTGTTTTTCCGACTTATTTAGAGATTTATTTTTTCATTTGTACATATTTCTTAACGGAACAGTCTGTTAGGTTAAAACTAAAGGTGAGTTGCTGGCTTTACAATATCAATGTAAGTATTGTGATGATTATAAGTACCTGAGAAATGCATGTGTCAAATTGTCCACCAGGTTGAGTAAACTGTTTGAGTTGTTGAGTTTGAGTATTTCTGAAAAAAGACATTATTTTTTTTAATGGTTTCAAATATATTTTTACAATAAAATAAGTTTTATAGAAACTGAACTTTCGGAAATGATTACGATTTTTAACTCAACACAATGTGCGATAAATTAAAAAATATATTCTGCAATAGTACATACATTTCCCACAATAATTGACTAGCAGCGGTTAATTCATTTTGTAATTCCTGTTTTAAATTTGGCGGTAGTTGTTGTTGTTGTTGTCCTGGATAACTAGTCGAAGACATTTTAAAAGCTTAAACTTTAAAACAATTCAATCAAGTTCACTTTAGGCTTCAGTTATCACGTTAAAACGTAGTGTTTATATTCTCTTTGTCAGTTACATTCATTTGAATTCTTCAGATTTTTTGATTGAAAAATTATTCAGTGCTGCCAACTTCATGCCATTTCCCTACTTATGGTTGATTTACATTACGCCAACACAGTAAGTCAGTGGCGCTAAAACAATTTTTAGCCAGTTTTAAAACTGCCTAAATTAGCGCTGATTTTTATCCAGTCCGAGCTAACTGAGCAATTGTAAGGAAACCACACGTTGCTTATAAACGGGATTTTTTTATCTGGACTGTGATTCTGAAGAAAAATGTGGCGCCGGCGACCACAGTTCTCCTATTTTAATTTATCAAAGTTTTTATTAGTTATTTTTGCGACTTTTGAATAAAAATAAAGAATAACCTACACTATCAACACATACTATCGTATCGCCTAAACAATTCATTACAGGGATGTGCTACTGTCTTACTGCACTGGTATAATGTAATCTGGTCTTAATATTGGAGTGAAACAAAAGGTTGTGTTCCGCTTTCGTCTAATGTACACACATTATCTTTGATGTAATGCATTATCCAAAGAAAATCCTAGCCCTAAAAAGGACACAAATTGTTTTTTTATCCCTATAAATTGGCCCTGGAAAATTGAAATGTGCAAACTTTTACATTGATCAACTAAATAAAATTGTGGCTTTGATTTATGATTGACGCTCCCTTTCTTGTTCAATTTAATCTGTGGTCTGTGTGCCTTTGGAAAATAAAAATGGAAGAGAGCGTTGCTGTCAAACACGAAGGGAAAAATATTGATATTAAACAGGAAAAGCAGGACAATCTTGAAAGTTTCAAATATGAGTTTGACTCTGGAAGTCAGGATAGCAGTAAAAGTGGAAGTGGAGGTTATCAGCGTTGGGCACCTAATTTGAATGGTGTACGAAAAAGTGCTTTTACGCCATACAAATCTGCTCAGTGTACTGCACTAACTAATTTACAGAGAGGTAATTATATATCTAGTATTCAAGAGATAGGAATGTACTCTATTGATTATATATCAATTTCTTGTTGAATAAGTTTGAAGTGTTCAAGGTCACGATTGTAGGTAATACGCAGGCGCGAGTCCTCGAGTTGCCTCAACCCGATTGTAGCTTTCACGCAAAGGCTGGGCGCGGAGAAATAACTCGAGAAGACGTGAAACTGGAGCAATATGTTGATATTACTGATGAACATGGGCTCACTGCATTACATTGGGCCGCAAGCTACGGCCAGTTAAATAGTTGTCAGGACCTTGTTTGGTAAAACTGCCATGTTCTATTTTCCTTTGTTCTTCTTACATCTGTATGGTTTTCTTTATGCGACTTATAAGATTTTCGACTTCTTGAATTTACTCTCTTTGTTCTTTTTTATAATTTTATTTGTATTCTGTTTTAAAATAAAGTGTACCAAGTGAAAAAAAATATAATTACGAAATATATCAAGATTTTTTTGTTAAATTTATTTAATTTATTTCGAAGTTCATTATAAAATAATATTCATAGTATTGATTAATGGTATTTGTAATGGAAATATGTTTTATTAGGAGTGGTGCCAATGTGAACATGCGGGGCCCGGAGGGAGAGACGGCACTACACCTAGCCGCAGCCGGGGGGCACCATGAGGTTGTGAAATTTCTTTTAACTGAAGGTGCTGACGCTGACATACAGGATGATGTAAGAAACTTACATTTTTTACTCTTAATGATACAATTTTGTATGAAATTGAATTTTCATTGCATTACCATTGAATATTGATTGAAATACAAATCTAATGAAAAAAAAAACATTATTGGTGTTATAACTTTAGTTTTAATCATGTATTATACATATAACACCCAAAACATAACACATTTGCACTATGCCTTCAGTAATATTCAACACTAAGTTTTTTCTGTTGTACAATAGCAGAAGTATATACTATAATGTGTTAAACCAAAGGGTATTGTTAAACTTATATTTTGTAAGGAACTAATAAACCTTTTATTGATTAATTATGTTATATAGGAGTTAACAAGTTATTTACTTTTCAGTCTGGTAGCACAGCTCTGATGTATGCAGCGGCAGCAGACTTCCCATACACTTGCAATGAGCTCCTCATCCGCGGAGCTGACCTCACTCTTACCAATGATTATGATCAAGATGCTTACACATTAACCATTACCAACAACTGCAAACTGGGTATGTTTTATTAACTAATTGTAGCCTCTAACTACGTCCGGGAGGAGTTAAAAAACAGATACCCATGTGTTCTTCCAGACTATGTTCTACATCTGTGCCAAATTTCAGCAAGATATGTAAAACCATTCTGGATATATTTAGTAACAAACATCCATCCAAATTTTTGTATTTGTAAGATTATATTGAAGTTTTTAGCACTGGTCCAGACTCAGCAATTAATTTAATTCAACCTAATAGATATCTGAAGTATTTTTAAATAAGATTGCTTCTCATTTCAATCTTCTTCAAATTTAATTAAATAGAAAGCTCAAGGTTCTACAATTTAAAATTTTTAGATCAATCTAGTATCTATTATTGGATTTATCCATAAAAATGTTAATACATAGAAATGTGAACATTGGTGTTAATATTGTTTTTCTTGTTTCAGCACAAACTGTGATAGAGAATTTTTTGATTGGATGTCTCAGCAAGATCTGAACGAACCACACAACAATGTTAATTTGCTTTGGACATACAACACAGCAGATTAATTTGCTAACAGAGTTAAAATAATAATACAGGGATTTAGTTTATAAATTGTATTTAATAAATATTTTTAAGTTCACCATATACAAACATGTGATGTGACAAGTAATTCAATTACAGACAATATAAACATTGTATTTGTTTTTTATTTTCTCCAAATATAAAATATACCACTATAAAAAAACAGTTAAAAAAATCGAAAGAAGATTAAAAACAACTTATCTAGAATTTTTCAGTCCATAAAATACCTCTATCTATCTAAGCTATTTAACAAATGCATATAGAAAGAATTATAATTGGTTTCTTTACAATAAATGATTATGATTTTAAAATATTTTAGCGATTAAATAAAGTTTTTCTTATTCACAGTAATATTGCCATGAACAAATCATATTTTTTCATAAATATAATATAGATATATATTTTGATCATTTAAATCTTTATCAAATTGTACAACCTATTTGTTGAACAATAAAATTCCATAAAAACAAATTAAAAGGTACCCTTATAGACAAAATGCTTACAAAAATATAATTATCACAGTTTAGACTCTGTGAGCCAATTGAATGTTTGCGGTTTTCTATTAGACTGTGGGTTTATTAGGATGTTGATTATGCTCGGCTTGTCAGTCACTGACAAGGCTTTCTTGACAGCTGCCTCTATGTCTTCCACCGTGCGACAAAGATGGCCTGACTCTCCAAACATTTCCATCATCTTCTCATAGTGCACTTCGGGACTTAATGCTGTAGGAGGAGTGCTGGAAAGAAACATTAAATATAACACTTGTTAATTCAATGGATATTAGAAATTATAATAAACCTATCAAAAATATTCAACCTTTATAGAAATAATCAGACTTATTATGAACATGTGTATGTATCATTGTAAATAATTAATTTATTCCCATCTTAATACTAAAATTTTCCATAATAAAACCATAGACAAATCATTTATTATTTTAAACCATTTTATTTTGCACAGATAAAGTAAATTCATACGCTAAACTTCAAGACTTCAACCATTTTACTTGCACAGATAAAACTAAGTTATTTAAATTTAAAACAACATGCGTAAACTATAATATATTCACTTTTCAGAATATTCCGTTACAAAAGATATATTTTCGAAAGTCTAAAGTTAATCGAACAAATTAGTACCTCTGAGAAACATCGCCATATGACTGGAACTCTTGCATTGTGTCTTTATCGAAGCCGCTATAAATTCCATTATTGTTCACTATTATTATTATCACTGGCAATTTGTAACGGAACATCGTTTCTATCTCCATACCTATAAAACAGAATAAATTCATTATTAGATCATAGAAAAGTAAAAACAGTGTATTTAGTATGTAGAGTTTACTAACCCGAGAAGCCGAATGCGGAGTCTCCCTCCACGCAGACGACCCTCTTGCCGGGCGCGTGGTCGCGGCACCACATGGCCGCCGCCACCGCGAACCCGGGACCCACCTGAATTACACATTTCATACAATATTAATTACCAGTTATTTAATTATGTTGAGTTATGATGGTAAGTCTGTTTAGCGTTAAAATGGTGAAACAGTTAATAGTTATGATGGTGAAATAATTTATAGTTATAATGGTGAAATAGTTTAGAGCTATGATGATGAAACAGTTTAGAGTTATGATGATGAAACAGTTTAGACTTATGATGGTGATACAGTTCAACAGTTATGATGGTGATACAGTTTATAGTTATAATGGTGAAATAGTTTAGAGCTATGATGATGAAACAGTTTAGAGTTATGATGGTGAAACAGTTTAGAGTTATGATGGTGATACAGTTTAGAGTTATGATGGTGATACAGTTTAGAGTTATGATGGTGATACAGTTCAACAGTTATGATGGTGAAACAGTTCAGAGTTATGATGGTGAAACAATTTAGAGTTGTGATGGTAAAGTTTAAAGTTATGATGAGTTGTGTGTATACTAACGCCCATGGTGCCGAAGGTGCCTGCGTCGAGGCGGTGTCGGGGCAGGTTGTTGAGCAGCACGCCGCGGCCGATGTCCATGGTGTTGGCGCCCTCGCTCACGATCACCGCGTCCTTGGGGATGTTCGCTTGCACGCATTTGAACACTGCGTAGTAGTTGAGAGGCACTGATTTGTCATTCGCCTGGGCCTAAACAATTTTATATTATTGTTTATTGTTACAGTGTATTTTAGTATAGATAACAAGTAAAACATTCTTTGTTGTGTAAGATGTCAACAATCGTAGCATGTTTTGGAATACGTTTTTTTTTAATAGCTTTACACACGACACACTATAGGTTATTTTCACGCTATTTAATTTGGGGTGTGAATAAATTGGAAAAGTTGCCATGAGAGAAGGGGACAATAACTACAAGCCAATAGCAGTAAAATAAAATACAATTTTTATAATTTCATGTGATTGAAGTCATACTACAATAACAGTTAGTTTTGAATGATATTGTCGTCCCTATCATTTTCCTTAAGAGAAACAGAGATAGCAATAGAAAAAAAAAACGTATAATAAATCATTTACTAGAGTTTCTAATTGTCGAAACTCAGAGTATGTTACCTCAACAAATTCAGTGTTTTTCTTCTGTTTGTCTTGCAGAGTTTGCCACCATTTGTTTCCAGCTGGCTGCAGACTGAACTTCTTCTCGGACAACTTCTGTGTGAGAGCCTCAGCGAAGGGCTTGATGTCGGAGTGTACCGCTACCTCGGATTTTATTGAATTGTTCAATTCTTCCGCTGATATGTCCACCTTGAAAAAGAACACAAAGAAAATAAAATTTGTACTATTGTAGAAAAAAATCCGTAGTTGTTTTTTTTTTTAGGAACATCGCTTTTCAGAGGTTTTTTTTTATCCTGACATGCAAAATAATTTGCTGCACGACTTTACCAGATAACAGCCCTGTCAGCCATAATTTGGATTATCAAAACTTCCGTTAACTATACTAAAGTTTTCTTATCCAATCAATTTGTGGTTTTTGCATACAAATGTCTATCCGTGAACATTTAATATTGTTTAACATTGTATCTTTTAAAAGTCGAGGTGAAAAAAATTACATTCGTTTTAATTACGTCGGAATACCAAAAACAATAACATTTTATTTATGTGTTTTAACAATTTTATTGTACTTGTGAAAAATATATTCAACATTTCAACAAAAACGTGAGGTACATAACAATATGACCTTATAACACGTCAAGTCTGCTATAAATAAAAACTGCGGTGACCGAACTTAAATTAAAATAATTGTCAGATAAATTCTAATTCGACATTTTAATATTATAAGTACAATCGGGGAATTTGACGATGTTCCAGTTCAAAAGGTAAAGTCGCTTAAATATATGTTTATAGAAAAAGACGCGGAACAATAATTAATATGATATAAGGTCACTAAGATACAAAACCAATTGCTTTTTATTATTATCCCTTTTACGCTACTGACCTTACTGGTTCTTTGTAAGGTTGCAAGTGTAAGCGGAACACCGTGAATTTCCGCCACTATACATACAAACATATAAAAAAGGTAAAAATGATGCAATATCTCTCTCTCTTTTGTTTCCTTTGAAACGAAACGAGACAGCGAGAGATAGAAAGAGATAGAACGATGTATACCTGTATGACTTTAACTCCGGGCGCGTACCTCGGCGGCTGTCCGAAGTGCAGCATCCAGTTGAGGCGCGCGCCCAGCAGCAGCACCACGTCCGCCTGCAGCAGCGCCTGCGTGCGCGCCGCGGACACGCACCACGGCGACTCGTCCGACACCACGCCCTTACCTGACAACGAATAAGGCTCACAATCCTACGCACTACTTTAATGAGAGATCTACCTGCGAGAAAGAGACAAAACTACAAGCCAAGCGGGAAAGACGGTTGCCATGGTTACTTTAATTCTGAATTAAGAACCAAGGCCATTGTCATTTGAGCATTTGAGTTACGACATTTGCAATTGAAAGTATTATGGATTTTAAAATATAAAATAAAGTTTTTTACAATGTCATGCAGATACCTGGAAATATTATATTACAGGTAAAATGAATATAAGAAGTGAATTATTTGCAACAGATAAAATACTAATGAGTGTATTTACTTAAAAACAAAACAAACAGATTAGTGCTAAAGTTTTGTACTTATTTTTTACTTTAAACATTTAGCTTCAAGATATTATATGATTTAGTATTAAAAACACAAACAAAGGAATTTCCATTTTAACATTCAAGCGCTTTTTCAAACATTTATCGCTTTCTGTGTATTACACAATATTTTGAATATTACGTGTGTTTAAAATCTTATCATTTTTAATTATTTTCTTATCTCTAAGAGTAGATTAGTTATTTCTCTAATTCTCTTAGCGATAGTTCATCGTTTATTACTGTCTTTATAATAAATATCCCTCATTTTTATTACTGTCATTTATTTCTAAATGTACAGCTACAACGAAGATATAAATTGTCTTTATTGCATTTTAAAACTCAAGTTTAAAAATAAACTTTTAATTAATAAATTAAATAATAAGCGTATGAAAAAAACAATAAAATCGACTACATAAGTAGACAGTAGAGTAGTACTCATTTTTGTAACCTCTGATTTAGACTTTAAGAGCGGGCGCACACATTTGACTTAACAATCGCAAAACGGTTTTGCGATTGTCGATGGTTTCGCAGCCAACTGTTTAGTTGCACAACTAAAAATCGAGTAGTGTGCCCACCTACATATGAGGTCATAGGAATCAAAGCGACTAAACAGTTGTGCAATAGTAAAGGTGTGCGCGCGCTAAGTCGCAAATTCACAATTAAATATACATAGATGCCCTGAAAATTTAATAACAAAATCTTACCCATCGGAGTAGGCAGGAATGGTATTTTAGTGTTATCCACAAGTTGTCTAACGGCGTGCTCCGCTCTGGCGTACGCGGCGCCCTTGCCCACTATCACCAGCGGCCGCTCGGCCTTCGCCAAGAGTGCAGCCGCCTGCTCCACCAGCGCCGGGTCAGGGTGCGCTGGGTGTATGGCACCAGCGTTGTAATAATCTAGAGGTACTTTGTCCTCATCTACTTCTGCCTATAAGAGAATTTATAGCTATTGGAGATATCTTGAAAGTTTAATACGATTTTTTTAATCATACTAATTCATACTAATATTATACGAGTAAATGCGAAAGTTTAGATGGATGGATAGATGTTTGTTAGTCTGTAGCCTAAACGGCTGAACGGATTTCGATGAAATTTGGTATAGATGTAGACAGTAGTCTGGAAGAACACATAGGCTACTCACTTTTCTTTTTTTTAATTCCACGCGGATGGAGTCGGGAGCGAAAGCTAGTTTAAACATAATTGATCTGAAAGCCTTAGTGCCGAATTCTGAATCTCATATACTATGCTTCGTAAGCGCCGGTTACAATTTGTTAGACGTCAAAATTTTAATGGAGTTCGAAGTTTGTGTGGCCTTATAATTTAATACGCTGTTACATATTTAAATTTAAATTTAAATATTTGAAAGCGAAAACGATCATAAATGTAGATAATGAGTGAATAACAAAAACATCATGTGTATATTATGGAAAAACAAATGTTCATTGTTCGGATACAATTTTTTTGTGGTCGTAGATTGTACGATTTTTTGCTAACAGCTGTTATATGGAAATACATTATTTATGAGTAGTTGTCAGACACAGGTAAAAGGCTTGAACCGCCCAAATCATGAAAATGATGACATTTTATTTGAACTTGACCAAAATTACCAAATTCTAAGGATAATTAAGCCCCTTTGAAAGGGTACAAACCTTCTATACAACACTGAATACAGATAAATAATATAATTTTTAATCTGTAAAATTACAGAAACCATTTTATTGCCATCATATTTTTGATGGCAATAAAATGGTTTTTTATTTACTAGTGTTTACTCGCGACTTCTGCGCTGCATTTAAAAAACAAAAGTAAGTAGCCTATATGTTTTTCCAGATTATATTCTATATCTGTGTCCAATTACATTAGGATTCGAGCAGTTAAGACCACAAACTCGAACAAACATCTATCCATCTAAATTTTCTTATTTATATTATAATATTACTAGCTTTCGCCCGCCGTCTGCGTGGAATAAAAAAAAACAAAAGTGAGTAGCTTATGTGTCTTTTTGACTATGCTCTACATCTATGCCAAATTTCATTGAGATCCCTTCAGCAGTTTAGGCTGCAAACTCTAACAAACCTCCATTCATATAAACTTTCGCTATAATATTATAACATTAGTAAGAAGTAATATCGACGGGTGAAGGCTATTTGTTTCAACCGTCATTTTAGGCGATATTGACTTATCTATATATTCAGAATCAGCGAATTTAAATATGAAATAAATAATGAAGTAAGCAGAATTATAGTAATTTTAATCTAGAACCGGTCTGAAAATCTTTCAATTGAAATTATTTTCAGGATTTTGTCATGTTTTTTTTTCTAAAAATGAAAACTTTAAATGGCTCTCCTGAACATTTAACCTAATGGCGCTTAAAACAAATAGCCTTTCACCCATCGATTTAATATTAAGATACCGTAAGTAGTGTAGCGGGCATGTCTAGGTACGCGACGCCGGGGCGGCCCGCGCTCGCCAGTCGCACCGCCTTCTCCACGTGCTGCGGTATGAGGCGCGCTGACGGCGGCCGCGCCGCATACTTACTGTACATACGACTTGATTCCACCTAAATTATAAAACGCAATATTTCGTACCATAATTAGACTTTTTGATTATAATTTTGGGCAATATTGTTGTCTCTCTCTCTCTCTTTTTTTCCTATGTCCCCAAAGTGGGGCAGAGGGCATCCACAGTACTATTATTACTAACAGTAATATTGTTGTACAATGGTTTAATAGAGTTAAATAGATTTTTGAAGATTATCTCATGATTATTACAGCTTTTATAGTTGATTTATTAGTGTAGATATATCATGTTTCGTTATTTTAGTGTAAAAAACAACTTTAGAGTGAATTGTGCAAGAAAATATTTTATAGAAATGTAGGAAAGATCACTTTTTTAACAATTATTTATCATTCTATTAAAATATAATATATCAAATGTAATGAAAATTATATAAATTAGAAAACAAACTATTTATCAATAATGTACAAAATATGAACAGGTATCAAAAATGCTTATCTTATCTTTTAAATACAGATATAGAAATTAGGTATGTATACCTTTTAATTCCAATCAATAAGTAATTGAAAACATTTGAAATTCTATTTTTCCACAACAAATTAAATTAACAAAAATTAAACAAAATAGCTAATAATATTCTTCACAATTATTTGTTCCCAGAATACAAAAAAATCTTTTAACAATGGTGGGAAAGATTAAAAATATGGGAAAATTCAAGACAATGTAGGAAAATCTTGAAAAAAAAATGAAGTATAATTTAAAATGCTAAATAAATTTAAATAATACCTGAAGCCACTCCTGGAAGCCACCGATTCCTTCATGGTCTTCTGGACAAGAGCCGGCGATGACAAGTAATGGCCAACAGTTAACCTGAGCATTGGCCATACCACCAATGCAGTGAAGAAGACCAGGTCCTGATACTGCTAAACAAACTCCTGGCTTACCTAATAATTAAATATGAAACTAAATATTTATACTAATTGCAGTATTATTTACTAAGTAGTGTTCCATGATCACTAATGAAATCCCCTTATCCCATATCCACATAAAGGCTGTTTTACCCATTAATTATCTATGTTTGTAGCTAAAATTACGTCAATACGGATTTTAATTATTTTTTTTGTTGTTGTATAATTTCCCCAATGACTGAAGACTGTGAAACCTAAAAAAAATTCCTTCCATTATGGACATATTTAAATGTTTTTGTCTTTAATACTTTTGGCCTAACTTTAGTCCCTTTTCCTTCCCATCGTTTTTCTTATAAGAAATGGATGGAAAGGGAACATGGATTTGACAGTGGAGGAGATACATAAGGGGAAATATCCTCTTTTTGTGTGTTACCTCTTCCATCAATTAAGGGTAGGCAATGCATCTAATATTGCAAATACCCATGAGCGATGGTCACTTTGCCATTTTGGCAGATTCAGGTGGCCATTTGCTTGTTTGCCACTTTATGATATAAAAAAAAAACTTATATTTACCAGTAAGATATCCGATTGCCTGAGCTGCGTAGCAAGCTGCTTGTTCATTGCGCATACCTATGTATTTGAGACCAGCAGCTTGGAATGCTAAAGATGTTTCAATTACTGGTATACCAACAATACCAAAGACATATTCAACACCCTGGAAAAAATATTTTTATTTTTTCTATTCTATTCTCTGCTTAATTGGTTTGATGCTCTGATCTTTTGTCAATGATGATATTTATTAATGTTCTTAATTTAATTTCATTGTATAAACATTTACATAGCTTTAAATTCAAAAAATGATTACTAAATAATATTTGATACATAAAGTGTGTCATATTTTAATTCGTCTAATATAAAATAAATAGAACATTTTTATTTAGAATTATTACCTGTTTTTTTAGACTCTCCGCCAATATATTATTCCCGTCTATCCCCATGGCTTGATTTAATTTTGCAGATACGTGAAAAGATCTTCTAAAAGGTAATCGAGCAAGATTTCGTAAAAACATTTCTTAACTTACACTAAACAAGTAAAAACACTACAAACAAAATACTATCACAAAATTAAGATCAAGTTTATCGCAGTACTACATCAATTACTACTTTTACAGGACAAAATCTTCACAAAACTTACGCCGACGACAATTTTATAGTGAAGAAATGCTGATTAATGCTCGGAAGTTGGAAGATTACCATGTACCAACGTTAGTACACCTTTATATAAACTTGTATAAAGGTTGGTAAAAAAATAAAAACTTCTCACTAACTTCACTGTTCGAAGTTATATGTACTTTTGATAAGTTTTGGATTGCTTTATTTATCTTATCAATGTATTTGTCAGTTGAACTTTGGAATTGACTTGACATTGACAATGTCAAATGTCAAAAAATGACAAATCCAAAAGTAGGGTTGCTAGAATTAAAAAATAATAAAAAAAAGGTTCCGTCCCACAGTATTGTCCTATACCTTTTTCGACGACTAAGTGTTTATTAATTAGGTAATTTTTATTGATTGATAAAGAAGACCGTTGTTTTTTTTTTAGTTTTAATATCATCCACAAAATATTTATAAAATTTCAGATTTAATATTTTGCTAATTTTATTAAGTAGGAGGTTGGATCGTTGACCTATCCATTCTGTATTATTGAAGTAGATAAGTATGTGTTGATGAAAATTGTTCGATAAATTACTTATTACTAGACCGATTTTTTCCATCGTTTTCGTCATGTCATGCCCGCCTTGCCAGTTTATGCCTTAGCTCATTTAGCCTCGAAAATTATAAAATTCCACTTTCCTCGGCCCTATGCCACCTAGACCCAGTCTCACATGAGGTAGTAAGTCATTTGACTGTTTATACATGTAGGTATTTTTTTCTAGACTAGAAATAAATCTTATTCGATTGTTTCGAACAAAATTAATAGCTCGTTGTATTTAAACCGCAACAAATAGTCTATTCATCTGTTACACCGTCAATAGTTGCAGTTTTTATTAGTATTTGATAAATAATGTCTAACGGGTTGTATCTTGTTTTTTCCAGGACTGTCAGGGTAATGTTTTTCTCTCGTATTTATTTATAAATGTAACATGTTTACGTAAGCATGGGACGTTCCGACATCCTATTTTTGCCCTTTTTACTAGGACTATTATATGTAGTACGAAGTCTTGTCTAGAGAGTAGTCAGTAAGATGCATATAAGTAGTGTTCCCGTTTTACACATGTAACATTGTAGGCCAGTCTTTAGTGCTTAAAAAAATACAATGTAACTAAGTGAATTTTCTCAAAGGCATCGGCTATTATCGAGGTCCTGTATCAACAGGTTTGCTACAAATGTTGCATTACTAGTAGATAGGATTCTTTATTGAGCAAACGAGATTTGGCTTTTGACCTAAAACGCACTTCTACCGTGTTAAGATTACATACACATTAAAATGCCGGCGCCAAATAGCTTGAAGTCGAAGTCGTAAAAGTACCTCCGACGTATGGATAATGAAGAAATTTTATTGTGCGTGTTACCTACTTATTAATATACAATTTATGTTTTAAAATAGATGTTTGATCAGCCGCATACATAATCTAATATTATATTATCCGAAAGTTTAGATGTATGGATGAATGTTTGTAAAAGTTTACCGCCTAAACGTCTGAACGGATCTCGATGAATTTGACATGTAGAGCAAAGTCTGGAAGAACACCTTGGCTACTTACCTTTATTTATTTTTTTAATTATCAGGGACAGAGTAGTGGATGAAAGCTAATATTATATAATAGAGACATTTTAATTAAACACTGGATTACTTAAGTATTTAAATTGCAAACGATAGCGTATAATCGCTTAATAATTATTTTTTTTTATTTAATTTACTGAAGGTGAATGATCGGATTGTGTAAAATACGCCTAAAGGGGTTATTTAAAATAATGGAGTCAGAAATTTACATTGCATTATTTGCAAAAAAAAAACGGTATCCATTGTTATATAAAATGGTTTTATTTCCTTATTCAATACTCACGTTTGAATACGAAACCCAACGCATATATTTATCTTTGGTGGGTAATGCCAAGACATAAATGTGCATAAGGCTGTATTATCCTTTTAATAAAATCACTATACGATAATCTATCTAATCCTAAGATAGGCGTAAAAAATAAGAAATTGACATGTAAAGATGTATATTTACAATGAAATAAAAAAATGGGACCCAACTGCAAGCATAACCTTTCGAGTGAAAAATGAATTAGCTAAATTAGTCTACCAGGAATATGGTAAAACAGATAAAAAATAATAAAATAGAATAATAATCGAGAACTACCTTCTTTTGGAAAGTAGATAATTAAAATATACTTATTTGTTGACACAAGGGTAAGTTAGATTGTCCAAACTGATATGTTACAGTTTATAATAAAAACATAAATCATTTTCTTTCTAATAATAGTATTACATGTGTAAAATATGAGAACTTAAGATAAGAAATAGTACCGCGTAGGGAGAAATCTTGACATTGGGGTAAATTATAGTAACCCATGGTATGGAGGCAAGGTCTAGTTGTAACATAATAATTGTTTACGTTACTACGTCCGGCTGCAGCTGCTAACGTTGGTTACAGGCTCTGCATTCAGTCATCAACTGTCCACGCGTGTTAACTATTCGTTCGTTTTAAAAATGAACGCGATATGAGCTGCGTGAGTTCAAGTTAAATTTGCGAACGAATAAAATAAATCGTTCGAATATGGCTGTGATCGATCTAAAAGTTTTTGGTAAGTAATTTTTTTTTTAGTTTTTAATTTAATTGTTCATTTTAGGAGAAATGTGGTATGAACTAGTGATTTAATTGTTTTAGTGTTATATGAGCGTATTTTACTTGTACCCTCTCGAATTATAGCCTTAAAGTAAATATAATGTATTGTAAAGTTTCGATCTTTGAAAAATCAAGATTATTTTTTTAATTTCTTTACGAATTTAAGAAAATCACAAAATTAAAAACTAACTACACCAATATTGGGATTACAATAAGCAGAGATTTGGATACGTAATTAATTCTTAAAATTAACTATTCCAACTTACTCAAAAGATAGAATAGTTGTTTTAGTATAAAATGAAACTACGGTTTTCAATTAAATTGCTGTTAAAAAGTTGAAGCTGTCAATCCCTTTTAATAAGTGGCGGTAATTAAAATAAAATGTGTCAAGGGGAAAGATGGTAGTAATTTTTTTTCCATAATTACTTGTAGAAAAAAAAAGTTGATTTGTATTTGAACGAATTCAAAGATGTATGAAATGTATAGATATGTGAGGCCTGGCAACAGGGTTAATTATTTGTAAGAAATGTTTCTATGTAAATTATATGTGATTATGAGTGAAGTTTTAAAAGGAAAATTTACTGTTCTTTTACCAATTTACCTGCGTAATTTTATCATAATAAAATAGTATAGGACATGACATTAAGCTTAACAAATCTTTACGTTGGTTTCAAAAACAATTGTAGAAAAATATTGCCGTCCTGCACATTCTATTTTAAAAAAATGACATGAAGATATGTTTTGTACGTTTTTTGGGCAATAGACATTTACAATAATTGTAATCTAGAGGTCACTAATTTCAATGTAAAGCTACAGTGAAATTCGATCGTCTACACTTTGTCATTATAATAGTAACAGTACTTAAAAGAAAAGTCTTGTTATAGAAAGAGTTTTCGGTTGTAACAAATGCTACTTGAACTGGGCAGAAATCTACACAAAAATCCATCACCATTTTCTTTTTGGCATTGTGATTAAAATAGTTACTAGTAGACAAATCACTAAACTCTTTTATAGCTAATGTGTACGAGGACGTACATATATCAACTCGACGCAATTCTACTATAAACATAATATTGTATGTTAAAAATAAGGCCATAGGAAAGTTCCTAGACAAGCATGTTTACGTAGGATATGTACAAATGTTTAAGAATATTCTTTGTTATTAAACAAGGACGACTATTATATTTTTTTAGATAACTTTGTATTTGTAAAAAATGAAACTATTCAAAATTCCACATATCTAATTAGTTGACTTTTCGCAACATGGAGATGTCCGAAGTATGACTTTGGTAGTCTTTATTTATTTTGTACTAGGTTTCGCCCGCGACTCCGTCCGCATGGATCGTTCGGTAATTTAGGCTACAAAATCTAACAAACATTCATCTAAACTTTTGCATTTATAATATTAGTAAGATTACAACTTATATGACAAGATGTAATGGAGTCAATAGATGTTGTTTTATTAATATCTAGCTGTTGCTCGCGACTTCGCCCGCCGGAAATTAAAAATAATAAAAAATGTAGCCAATGTTACTCACAGATAAATTACGTTACTAATGGTGAAAGAACTTTTAAAATCGGAACAGTAGTTTCTGAGTTATTTTAATACATACGATATGATGTATCTTGATTTGTATGTTATAGTACTCATCCAATCAGTATTCGAAATCACTTTTTTGTAGAGTGGGTAAACACGTTACAAAAGTTACTTTATTGTTCAATTGATATTTACTATTATATATCAAGGCAACAATTTAAGTACGTATTTAATGTTATATGACCCATCACAATTAAGTAAATATATTGTGCGTAATTTTGCATTCGTAAAATCCTGTTACCGACTCGTTTTTGATACTGATTTAAATCAGTATAATTATTACAAAAAGGTTAAGACGTGTTGTTTAAATTACTTATTTAACATACCACAATATTTAGCAAAGCGAAAACTAACAGGTTTTAATTAATTGGACACTTGGTTATCTATCATACTTCATACTAATATTATAAATGGGAAAGTTTGGATGGATGGATGGATGGATGGATGGATGTTTGTTAGAGTTTGTAGCCTAAACGGCTGAACGGATTTCGATGATTTGGTGTAGATGTAGAAGATATTCTGGAAGAACACATAGGCTACTCACTTTTGTTTTTTTTAAAACCACGCGGACGGAGTCGCGGGCGAAAGCTAGTATGTTATAAAGAGGAAAGATTTGTATTTTTCACCGTTAAAAAGGTATTTTATCAATGAGTAACAAAGGCTATGTCTTTTATTATTTTTAATTTCATGCGGACGGAGTCGCGAGCAACAGCTGGTCATTAATAAGTTAACATATTATAATTGTTAGTAAGTTACATTCCCGGCTCTGATTAATTACTTATTCAAGACTTCGTGCGCATGGAATTAAACAAAAACAGTAAGTAGCTGGTGTTTTTCCAGACTATGTTCTTAATTTGTGCCAAATTTTCATCGATATCCAATAAATCGTTTTTGAGATACGTGGTAACAAACTTTCAAGCTTTCTTATCATACTTCATACTAATATTATAAATGGGAAAGTTTGGATGGATGGATGGATGTTTGTTAGAGTTTGTAGCCTAAACGGCTGAACAGATTTCGATGATTTGGTGTAGATGTAGAAGATATTCTGGAAGAACACATAAGCTACTCACTTTTGTTTTTTATAATTCCACGCGGACAGAGTCGCGGGCGAAAGCTAGTTTAAATATTAGTAATATATAAGCTCTTTACATATGTTTAGTTCAGACAGATTGAACAGTGCGGAGTGTTCAGTTAAAATAATCAGAACTGCACGTACTTGTGTATGATTAGTATAGTAGTACGAGTATAACAGAATCGCTTTGGCTGTTTTATTTATTTTAATATCAATATCGCTTTTAAGATGACAAGAATGCAGTAATCTGTGCTCTTACTAACCCTTATTTGTTGATACAATTGATAATGGACCGTTATTCTCAGACCTAACGGGTAAGGCAGTTACAAATCACAACAGGAAAACTGACAACAAATGTAATTCGACAACCGTTAAAGATTTTTTGGCTTACTTTTTGTACGATTTAAGTACAGTCACTAAATGAATAAAAAAAAACTAAAAATAGATTTATGTTGACAGGGGAGAGTTACCTAAGTATGTAGCATTTACTGCCGTTATTTTATTGTCTAACCATCTTACTAATATTATAGATGCGAAAGAATGCGAAAGACATAGATATAGAATATAGTCTGCAAGAACACAAGGGGCAATAACAATTATATTTCATTTTTTTCATTTTTAATTCCTCGCGGAGGGACACGCTAGTGATAGATGGTATGCCTAAAAATACGTTATTGTTGTACAGAAAGAATTAATTAAAGGCTTTTAGATGAGTATATAAGTTAATTGTATCTGTATTTAAGTGCGATATTAAACAAAATAGTATTGAATGAATTTAATCTGTTTAGCGGGTTTTATCCATTTTACCTTGTAACTTTGCACCCATGAAAATATTTGAAGAAAAAGTTTAATTTGAATCTATATTCGTGTAAATGTAGGAAATAATTATTACGCAATTTCTTAAATTAATGTAAAAAGTAGCCATTATTTCAACAAAGACTTGTAAATTTTAATTTCGACTAGATTATAAATTTTAAAATAAATATTCGTCACAAGTTTTTTGAATATTTAAAACCGGTATTACACGTTTTTTTTTTATATTGATAAATATCATGTAATTAATTTCATTAATAGCTCAATCTAAAGTAAATGTTTCCTATTATAATAATGTTGAAGTCATAGATTTATAGTTTTACTTCTAGATGGAGCGTATGGAGCACAAAAGTGAGGCGTGTTAGAAGGTCTCTGGAGGCCTCTTGTTATTTTCCCAAGTGTTGTCATTTACATTACGATATTTACATCCTATTTTCTTATCTTTATACGTAATTTCGTAGTCTATAGTAAACTTTAATATTGCTACTTGATTTTGACATTTTTTTAACTAATTAAAACATTACAATTTAAATAAAATTCCATATTGTCTTTGGGTTTTCATTTGTTTTAGTTAAATTCAATAATTGAACAACAGGAATTAACATTTTAACAAATCTTTTCACTTAATTCGGTTAATTTTCAGTACTTTTCCCCGAATTTGGGAATGTACTGTACGTATACTTTTGCGTCACGCACACATTTCGAAAATTGACTAACGATGAAATGTCAACTTTTCCCAACGTGTAAAAATTCATCTAGAGGTATATTATCTATGGTTGAAATGTTATTGACCTAGGCGAGGTAATTATCTTTTATTTTCTGTTTATCTAGGTACTAAGGTACGTTGGTATTCGCATTTCTATTTCTTACGATCTATTTTTAACTTGCAAACAAGTTTGACGGGTTATTAGGGCTTAAAGTTTCTTCTCTTTGCATACCGTATTTATACCGAGGGATAACGGCGTTAAAATAAATTGCTGTTTTCACAAGCATGGTTATTTACATACTAGCTTTCGCCCGCGACTCCGTCCGCGTGGATTTAAAAAAATCAAAACTGAGTAGCATATGTGTTCTTCCAGACTATCCTCTACGTCTATGCCAAATTTCATCGAAATCCGTTCAGCCGTTTAGTCTACAGACTCTAACAAACATCCATCCATCCATCCAAACTTTCGCATTTATAATATTAGTATGATTGTCTTTAAAATAAATATAAACACGTTTGATTTTATACTAGGAAATTATAACTTCTCGAAACTTTTCGTTAACGAAAACCTCGAACTAAGGTTACTATTGTTAAATCACGTGTTAACTAAATATAACTTTCTTGCAAATTAATTTATTTGTGTGCGATAACATTTAGAATGAGGAAGACATTTAAATAAGTAATAATGTGTGTTTTTTGAGGTTGATAAATGATAATTAATGCCTAAAAGAAGTTTTTACTGTTATACTGGATTTTAAGTTAAACTCGGCTCGGGACTTTTGGAAATATGATTTAGCCATTAAGTGACTAAGTTTTTTTTTTGTAAGTTATTGAATTAAGAAGACGAACTAAGTATTTATTTTAAAGTCGTATTTTTTGTCTTAACAGTAGATTATGCTTGGTTTTTGTATCTAAATCCAATGTGATCGTATTAGTTGTTCCGAGAAATCGGTTTTTATTGATAGCATTTTTTGCTAGATGAGATATTTTGGATAAATACACATACAGAGCCACAGTACAATCTAACTTCGATTGAGTTAAAATCTTTTAATATTTGGAACAGTGTTTCGTACATTTCAGTTAGGTAAGCCTGGCAATGAATCGGAATAATAAAAGTTTAATAAGAAATGGATATGAATCGTTTATGTCGCGGATAAGCGGAAAACCGAAATTAATATTGTGTAGAAAAATGGTTCGCTTCGCTTTGGTTCCGATTCGCTTTCGCGACTGGCGCGCTCATCGCTACCAATTTTATTAGAAATCTTTCAGACATCTAAAGTCGAAATGCTTCCTGAATCGAAGTCATTGAGTATTACTTATAAGATATGCACTGCTGAAGTTTTGGTATACAATTCATCGCAATCGATGTTGCGGACTAAAAGAATTGTTATGTGTTTGGGAAACCTGACCGTTTCGTTTCCACCGTCGAGTTTTAACGTCAACATTTGACGTTGTAACAGTGAAGCCTCGGGGTGTTATTAAATACTGGCCGTTGTTGACGCTCACAGCTGCCACGAAGCGCCGATAAAAGAATGTACAACTCAGTTTCATTTCGACTCGTACGTGATTTTTATTGGATTCTTATCTCGATTTGCGTTCAGTATTTGATTTGCTGGCATTTCTTCGATATCATTGATTTCTTTCACGTTTTTAGTACTCATAATATCTTTATCACTTCGATACAATGAAATTATTACTAAATCGTTTATTACATTATGTCAACAAATAAAAATATGTTTTGTGCAATATGAACGTATTTGTTATAATTGGCAATTGGCTAAATTACTATTATTTTCAACTTTGTATCATGGTTCTTCGAGCGTCGGTGGCTCAGTGGTTTAAGCACTTTACTTGTAATCTACATGTCTTGGGTTCGAATCCCGCTCGCTATGTACCAATGTGATTTTAGATTTTTTCGAATTTTCATATGTACATAATTTACCCGACGTTCTTACGGTGAAGGAAAACATCGTGATGCAACCTGCACATATCGGCGAAGAAATTCAAAGATATGTGTGAAGTCAACCAACCCGCACTTGGCCAGCGTGGTTGACTAATGGCCTAGTCACCCTATCTTAGGGTGGGCTCCGAGCCCCTCGGTGGGGATGTATAGTGAGCTGGTGATGATGATCATGGTTCTTCGCCGTAGAATAGTAACATTTTAATGTCAAAACTAAAATGAACATGACGGGTTTTCTAACGTCGTTTTCACATTTTCCTTCAATTTTCATTTAAACTTAAGATTGCCGTCATCGTTAAAATAAACTATTCAACGAAGCATAACTAAAAGGATCTCGTATTTGAATTAACATTTCTTGTCGGGGCTTCATAAAAAATAATAATAATAAGCCTTTATTCAGAAGCATTAGTGACTTACATCATAATAATGTTACTTGAGTTGTATATTATAAAATAATTTAAGTTTTTACATATATCTTGTTAATCATAAATGAAACTGTAAGTTAGAAAAACGTAAAAAAAAAGATATTATGAACTACTGCGAAAACTAAAATGCCTTCAATTCCGATAGACCCACATTGTTAGGTATCACAAAAGTTTTCAAACCCACATATCGATAAGCATTTTCTTTGGAATAAAAGAGTAATTACTAATTACTAACTAATCGCCCGCTCCTCCTTGATCATCGGCATGCTCCGCTCACCTAAATCAATAGTTGGCAATGTCGACGCCGAAATACAGCTAATTAAAGAATTGTGAGAAAAGATTCCAGTGTAAACGTCCTTTATTTATCCGACTCTGAAAATAATCTGGGTTTTTCACGTATAATTCTGATATTAAATATAATTCACCTATAGATGGCTTTTATGTTTTTGATAATTTCCCGAACGGCTAAACATAATGGTCGAGGAGACGTAGCCGTACTCAAGGCCGTTCTAAAACGTCCCGACAATAACTATTGTGTTTTGAATACTCATTTCCTCAATAGCAAACGTAAATTTAGTATAAATTGATACTATAAATGTAGTTTGTGGTAGCGTTTGATAATAACAATATAAAGTTACCTGAAATAGATTTTAAATGTTATCTGCGAGGAAATAAAAGCACAAAGATAGAAGATATTGATAATTTTAAAGGGAATATCACAAAGGGAAAATTTACTTTTAAAAAGAGGTCATATCATTCGTTCAATTTTTAAACATTCACAAAATTTAAAGTTGGAATGCTTTTTCAATTGTTTCTCATTATTTAGGCAGATATAATTGTTTTTATGTTACCATCTAAGGGTAATTTGAACCTATATCTATTGCATGCGGTATGATTGTGTGATGATAAACAATATGAATTTGTGTAATATCACTGTCACGTCGGTCTGTACGTGTTTGCTTTGAGTGTCGTTTGTATTTGACAATTTGTTAAACAATTATATAGAAATGTTTGAGCAATTATATTTTTAATCAAGGTTTGTGTGTTCACTATCACTACGTTCAGAAATTACCGGGCAGATTTTGATATTTAGGTTATTTCGAGAAAGTCATAGGATATTTGTGCTCTGACGTGTTTAAAATGATTGTTAGACAATTTAAATTATTTGTATTAAACACTTTTAGACGTTAATATAATAAAAAAACGCAAATTATTGTATCACTTTATTATGATTTACGTTTTATTGATTACTTGCGAAGACAAGTATAATGTCCTTACTAACAATAGAAATGAACTTTTCTGAAAATCGCAATAAGATTACCGTGCGTTTCCACTGGTAATACCACGACGAAATAGTATTAGTTATCATTACTTTTATTTTTTTGTAATAATACAGATAAACCATGTTTTTGTATGGGTGATTCGGTAGTGAAAACCCACGCTTACTTTGACTTGTGAAGTATTAGGTGCGGTTGGACGATTGACATAATGTGCACTCGCATTATAGTATTACATCACGTCACAATAGATTAATTGTACGTGACAAGATGTACGTCTCACAATAGTAGGATGTAGTTTATTTCATTAAATTGTTAGAAAAAATAATAATTATTAAATAACATTACATATCAATTGCTATTTTAATTTGTAGGAATTATTATTCTTTACACGGAAGAAACTACTTGAATGGATAAGATACGAAATGGGTATATTAGAGGAAGTTTGAGAGTAGCCCTAGTGGTAAAGAAGGTAAGAAGTAAAAGGTTAGCATGGTATGGGCATGTTATGAGGAAGGATGAATCGCATGTAACAATGAGAACGTTAGTTATGAGTGTGGAGGTACACCGGTATAGGTAGACCTAGAAAGAGATGGATGGATTGCGTGAAAGGTGACATGATCAAGAAGGGAGTGACGACTGAGACGACGTATGATAGAGTAATGTGGGGGTCAAAAACCTCTGCCGACCCTACGGGAATAAGGAAGAAGATGATGACGGAAGAAACTACTTAATGTGAGCAAATAAGCAAAGATGAGTTAATTTCAAAATCTTGTAGAATTCTTCTGAATTCTACAAAATCATATTAATAATTGTACCTTAAACGGTAGATTAATGTAGATTTATCGTACTATTCACATTTAGAGAATCTTTAATAGTTGATGTAGATTTTTCCTCGAGATTTCCTCGAGAGATTCCTGGAACGTTAACAAGTATGACGACTGTTTTGTTACTGTGTTACATAAATAATATTAACTATTTATTTCTAACGAATTATTCCTTTGTTTTCAGACGTGATCCCCGCGAGATTGAACCTGGGTTTGATGATATTCACAAGCTGTTGGGTCGTGTACATGCTGCGTGTCAATATGAGTTTAAATCTCATAGCTATGGTCCCACCCACGCCTAGAAATGTCTCGTAAGTACAAACATTATAGCAAAACTTAACCTCCTATTATATTTATCTTGTTTGTAAATATACAAAGCTTAAAAGTATTTGCAACTGCTGATATGTGCTTCGATTGTTTATTTAACAATAGTTTTTTTGACTTATGTAGAAAATTTTCAATTATAACATCGTTAAAATATGAATAGATAAAAAATGTACATAGAAAAACGCTTAACAAAAATCATGCGGGTGTAAATATTTCGGCTTAAGCTTTATGCTCGGTAAACGAGGAAAACAAATCGTTTTGAAGATAACATAATGGTGTATGGTACTTAAAACGGTAAACACTTCTAATAGTATTTTAATTTATACTGATTTTATCGCAAAAACAGGCATAAAGCTTCCTATGTGAAGGCATTAATACTTTGGTTAAAGAGGTGATTGACTTGCAAGTGGCTTTTGCAACTTTCGCTTATTTTATACTTAAAGTCTTCTTAACATAACCGTATGATGTTACATGTCTGTTACAACTTTAGTTAACTGTGCGTCTGGATTTCTAAATATTATTTTTTTAACTATTTACATACGTTATTTTACTCATTAAAATGAGTAAAATTTCGCGTTTAAGGAAAATTAAAAAGTTGCACGAGGAAAGAGAAACAAGGAAAATGTATAGTAAAAATAAATCATGTTGGGATGTCCTATGCAAATTTATCTTACCGTACAGAAAGTAAAGTTGCTTTACTTGTTTCAAGATATCAAAAAGGAAAATAGTCTAGTCTGTCACCAATCTCTAAAGTCATTCTTCGACTTGCTGATTTTGGGTTCCTGTTGCCATTATTGTAATTTTATGACTCTTAGATACACTATTTTACAGCATAATTACATAATATTTCTACTTTAGTAGGAAGTATTATAAAACTGTTGTTATTGTAATGTAATGATAAAATAGCTGCCACCCTAGACTTAGCCTAGATCATCGTTTCGAAGCCCATGTCTTTCTACATATTACTAATATTATAATTGCGAAAGTTTAGCTGGATGGATGGATGGATGGATGTTTGTTAGAGTTTGTAGCCTAAACGGCTGAAGGGATCTCGATTCAATTTGACATAGATGTAGAGGATAGTCTGGAAGCACACATAGGCTATTTGCTTTTGTTTTTGTTTATTCCGCGCGGACGGAGTCGCGGGCGAAAGCTAGTATAACATATTTTTTAACGAATATTCTGTGTAACACAGGGTACAATCTCAGTGCGGTTCAAAAGACGATGTTATGGTGAACAAGAGTATACACAATGCTGACATCGCAGAAATTAGAGAAGCTCCAAGACAGGTAATAAGTATTAATATATGAATAATTTATTTACATACGAGTATATGAACACCGGAATGATTCGTTATAACAAAGTAACGTGAAAAGTCTAAATACTTCATCAATGTAATGTAGTGTATACAAAATTAACGGAACAATGGTGTAAAGTCCCCATTAAGTTATGGTTAAGTTTCAGACTCAGTATTGTTTTTTTGTTGAGACTTGGACACATCATACAACACTGTGTCTTCTCTATATATGATAAACAGCACATACGAGTATATTCTACGAGTAGGAACAGGATGACTAGAAATATTTTTTTCAGCAATTATTTAATGACAAAGTAAAAATAGCTTGTATTGTAAAATTGGGCACATCTTATACACCAATATCTGAACACTCTTACGTTTTCAGAGTCGTTTATTCTTCACTTAAGGTAGTATGGAGACCTTAGTAGTTTATCATAAATCTAAACTAAGGGTTTCCAATAATAAACATTAAGTAGTGTGGTTATAACTAACTTATTATATATCACTTAAAATACCGTACTAATTAAAAATTATGAATTTGCATATACTAAAGTATATTTTTCTATCGGAGATATCTCTCCAAGGCACAAAAACAGTTCGTATTCCGGTTATCAACTTTGTGAACTCAAAGCTCACAAGAACTTTGTTTAACTTAACATAATATATTTGTGCATCTGATTTGAAGTAAAACATCACCTTGTTATATTGTATTTGCTATATTTGGTAATGTATATATTTAAGTTAGCTTGTACATATAAAATTATCCGATTTTTAATAGAACATATTTGTTATTTATTACGTTTTTCTATTGTGGCTGAATTAGCACAGGTAAAATATGACGAATGACATTTATTTCGATTACGCAATCGTCATTACATATTTATTTAGTTTATATATGTATTGTAATATTTTATCAGCATTATTAACTTTATTCTTATCGAATTTCAACTAGAACTTTTCCTTTTTGCATTCCAATTTACAGTAAAACCATACAGTTTACAATAAATACAATAAATTATGCTCTGAAATGTTTAGGACATAATCATTAAATACATCTTCAAAATAAACGGCAAAAATTTGACGTTTCTCCTCTAATTATTTCTTGTTCCTTTTGCTTGGAGATTGACAATTATTTAACTACAAAATAATTCAATGAAGACTCCATTGCGTCGACACCAAGTGTAACTACTAAAACGTTATTATTCACAGGATAACGGACGAGCACAATTTAACTGGTCTACAGACCAGCAGGCGATGATCCTGGGGGCTTACTTCTGGTGCTACCCTATCACCTCCTTAGTAGGAGGTATGGCCGCTGAACGCTATGGACCTAGATACGTAGTACTCATCACTTCGCTGGCCAGTGCAATACTCACAGCTCTCGGACCTGTCGCCGCGAGATATGATTATATAGCACTTATCGTCACGAGATTCTTCCTTGGATTTGCTGGTGTAAGTATACTATTTATTGTTAATAACAGACTTATGAATATGCTCATTGTGGTGTAGAATTTAGAGGAAATCTTAAAAAAAAAATTGTAGTCACACAGCTACAATATTAGTCAGAAGTAATAGTGCTTGGTTCTACTGTAGTTTGGTATGAGTGTGTTAATGAGTATCCCAGAACATGGTTACGGAAAAGGTGCATTCTCTTATATTCACCACAGACTCTGTGTTGATTTCCCTTAAAGCTTAAAGGTATATAGTTAATGAACACAGTATAAACTGAGGAGGAAAAGGACAAACGGGCAAAGATTTTCACAGTATAACATGTTTGTTGGCAAATATTCATGAAGACTTATTGACGTGACGTCATAACTGTTTGCTTCATAACTTAGCGCCGAGCGAATGGATACAAGCATTGTTGAATATTCGATGACTATATTTTATGTATTTTAATGCTGGTCATATGTATATTTTTATCAGAATTACGCGTGAAACATCTGATACGAGTTTTGAATCAGCAAGCCATTTTGAGGTCCTACCAGCAGGTTTTATCAATATAAATACCAATCTTTAAATAGTTACTTATAGTTTGTTTTTTAATAAACAATAAAGTTTACCTGGAAACTGACATAAAGAATGTCTTCTCGCAAGATCGATCTTCGAATTGAGAGCGCCTACAAAGTCCAGGCCACTTAAAAAATTCTATCCTTAATTCATGAGACAAACAAGTATATCATAATTTATTCATAAAATAATTACCGGTTAGCGGAACTTGATCTTTATTTTATTATAATTTGATTCTTTGATGACAATGTGTTATTAATTTATTCGTCAAAAGCTTAAAGTTGGCGGGTTAGTGCCATTTTAAAATATGCTATAACTAGTAACTTTCCACGTTTTTATCGATATATTTAAAACATGATGGACACTTGCATTATGTTTGCGTTCATTACGTCTATGAGGCATGGAAAAATACAGTATCAAAAAAGCGCAAAAGATTTTTTGTCTTGTAAAAAATGAATTTGAATTAGGAGATGTTTTCGGACACTTTACTATTTAATAGTTCACAATTCATCATTCTTTTACTCACTCTTTTATCAAATAGGTCTCATAAATTGTCCTGTTAATGCTGCTAAAGTTTATTAGATACTAGCTGTCTCCGCGACTTCGTCCACGCAATATTAAGATAAAAAGTAGCTTATAAAATGTCCATCTATGTCAGCTAACCTCCAGCGAAAGTCTCGTCAAAATCGGCCCAGCCGTTTCGGAGATTACCCGGAACAAACGCGGCTTGCGGACAGACAGACAGACAGCCAGACAGACAAAATAATTTTAAATTCGATTTTAGCTATCGGGAACGCAAATATATCATCTTCCCGAAATCTGGAACTTTTATTTTGATATTACAAACAGACACTCCAAATTTATTATAGGTATTGTAGATATTGATAGATATTGGTGTCCATTTAATTTTAGGCGAGTTTGTGGCGGTTATTGCCCTCTAACGTAATAATCATTTGAAAAAATAAACATTAGCCTATTTTTTTTTTTTTTTTTTAATAAACAATAAAGTTTACCTGGAAACTGACATAAAGAATGTCTTCTCGCAAGATCGATCTTCGAATTGAGAGCGCCTACAAAGTCCAGGCCACTTAAAAAATTCTATCCTTAATTCATGAGACAAACAAGTATATCATAATTTATTCATAAAATAATTACCGGTTAGCGGAACTTGATCTTTATTTTATTATAATTTGATTCTTTGATGACAATGTGTTATTAATTTATTCGTCAAAAGCTTAAAGCGGGTTAGTGCCATTTTAAAATATGCTATAACTAGTAACTTTCCACGTTTTTATCGATATATTTAAAACATGATGGACACTTGCATTATGTTTGCGTTCATTACGTCTATGAGGCATGGAAAAATACAGTATCAAAAAAGCGCAAAACATTTTTTGTCTTGTAAAAAATGAATTTGAATTAGGAGATGTTTTCGGACACTTTACTATTTAATAGTTCACAATTCATCATTCTTTTACTCACTCTTTTATCAAATAGGTCTCATAAATTGTCCTGTTAATGCTGCTAAAGTTTATTAGATACTAGCTGTTGCCCGCGACTTGGTCCACGCAATATTAAGATAAAAAGTAGCCTATAAAATGTCCATCTATGTCAGCTACCCTTCAGTGAAAGTCCCGTCAAAATCGGCCCAGCCGTTTCGGAGATTACCCGGAACAAACGCGGCTTGCGGACAGACAGACAGCCAGACAGACAAAATAATTTTAAATTCGACTTTAGTTATCGGCAACGCAAATATATCATCTTCCCGAAATCTGGAACTTTTCTTTTGATATTACAAACAGACACTCCAATTTTATTATAGGTATTGTAGATATTGATAGATATTGGTGTCCATTTAATTTTAGGCGAGTTTGTGGCGGTTATTGCCCTCTAACGTAAATATCATTTGAGAAAAATATAAAATTAGCCCATTTTTTTGCGTTATTTAAAATCAAGTTGTAGAGTCCCATTTGAATTCTAAGTTATATCTGATTGAGTAATTGTGTACATATTTCTACTAAATCATTATTCTTAGTTCGTGTAGGAAAAATCGTGGTCTGACGGAATCATAATATCTATAATAATACCAGATAAGGAAATTATCGTTGCCTTCAGTTTTTTAGGCGTAGCGATCTAGATGCGAAGTATAACGATACAGAAATGTGAACACGGAAATTGAAGTAATAACTAAACTAAGACAGCAGAATCATAATAATTCTTTAATTTACATTCTCGAATTTGACGACGGAAAACTGCTATTAAACTAAATAAAAGTATTTGAATATTTTAAGGCACAGTTGATGAGATTTTTGTTAAAAATTGTATTTTTTTTTATTTCAGGGTTTTATTTATCCAGCCTTACATGTTCTCGTGGCGCGTTGGGCGCCCCCTGCTGAGAAGGGAAAGTTTGTGAGTGCTATGATGGGAGGCACTCTCGGGACAGTCGTCACCTGGTCACTAACAGGACCATTGTTAGAGAAGTTCGGATGGGCTTCAGCATTTTATGTCCCTTCAGCTTTAACTATAATATGGTGTGGTTTCTGGTGGTATTTGGTAGCAGATACGCCGAATGAACATCCAAGGATCTCGGACCAAGAAAGGAAATACATTTTAGATGCCCTCGGAGACAGGGTCACAAATGCGAAGGTTAGCTAAATATTTGCTACGCATATGTAAAGTAAATTTACTATAACAGTGTAGTGTTAATTTTTAGAGTATCTCTACTTATGCTAGGTATCTAAATTTCTAAATCATACTTCATACTAATATTATAAATGCGAAAGTTTAGATGGATGTTTGTTAGAGTTTGTAGTCTAAACGGCTGAACGGATTTCAATGTAATTTAGGACAGATGTAGATGATAGTCTGGAAGAATACATAGGCTACTCACTTTTGTTTTTTTTCATTCCACGCAGACGGAGTCGTGGGCGAAAGCTAGTATGAAATAAAATGGAGACCATATTTTTATCTTATTGTTGCAAATAAGATTTAATTGACATTTTTTTTCTGTATTATTATGTTCGTTGTATAATTAATTCTGTGTTGTCTAGGTCAATTTTTTTGCAACCCAGTGTACATTTTTATAAGTTCTAAGTTATATAAGTATATAATCGGTTGATTATAAAATCTTCAAGTTAGTATTATAGCATGTTTCCACTTAATTTGCATAATGTATGTTAAGTTAAATGCCTACTAGTCCTTGAATATACTAATTTAAACATTAATAAGTTCAAGTCAATGAATTCAAATCTATATCTATAATATCTATACTTCTATACTATTATAATAAAGCGTAAACACACACTTCTTTGTTGCCTAAGATGTCAGCAATTACAGCATATTTTTGAATAACTCTTTTTTTAATAAAAAGCTGTACACTTACGTCACGCTTTAGGCTATATATTTTCACGCCATTAAACTTAGGGGTTAAATATTTTGGATAAAAACCCTAATGTGGGAAAGAGACCATAAGTTGCTGCAAACATCAAGAAAGCAAAGTTGCCATGGTTTGTCATCGTCATGTCATTTTGACATTTACAATTGATAATTTGACACATGTAAACAATAAAATAAAATTTTCATAATTTTATGCGGAACCAACCCGCACTTGTCCAGCGTGGTTGACTATGGCCTAGTCACCCTAACTTTAGGGTAGGCTCCGAGCCCCTCGGTGGGGACGTATAGTGAGCTGGTGATGATGATGCGGATAAAGTCGCAGGGGAACAGCTAGTTAGCAATAAGGACTGTGTGCGAATTCGATTTGCTTTTGGCCTTATTGGCACAATATGAATAAATTCTGACTTCTAGGAAATATCTATTATCATAATGGTGTGATTATTACACTATTGTATTTTCCTTTAGTTATTCAGCAATGCTATATTTATATTATTTCATTACTTTAGTAACAATAAAAATACGTAAGCCATTACTTTTTTTCACAAAAACGTTTCGTTAAATGATTACTGCCGGTGTTTTTGTTTGCTAAAAATAATGTTTTTTGTAACTACTGTTTAGATATCACGGCGCTAATGACATAAAGATAACATACATAATATAATTTCAGGGTTTGCCGCCATTTAAGAGCATCGTGACGTCATTTCCGTTCTTAGCAATGACAGTCCTCCATTACGGAAACTTGTGGGGTTTGTACTTCATAATGACCGTGGGGCCTAAGTTCGTATCCAGTGTTCTTGGTTTCGAACTCTCAGCAGCGGGAATTATATCAGCATTGCCGTACCTTGCGAGGTTGTTCTCCGCAACTATCTTCGGAGCTGTCGGCGATTGTATACTTTCGAAAAAGTTAATGACAACAACCGCTATAAGGAAATTCTTCTGTTTATTTTCTCATATCCTACCAGGAGTTTTATTAATTCTGCTCGTGTACACTGGCTGTTCCACTGCATTGTCTGTGACCATGATAACTATGTCTATGGGTTTCAATGGAGCTGCTACTCTAACCAATCTTCAGAACCATCAAGATTTGGCACCGAATTTCGCTGGAACTTTGTACGGAATAGCAAACTTTGTCGGCAGCACAGCCGGCTTCTTTACACCGATGATCACTGCTTACTTCACAAGGAGCGGGGTAAATATCACCTTTCATAATTTATAAACTACTAGCTGTTGCTCGCGAGTTCCCCTGCGTGATATTAAAAAATATAACCTACATATGTCACTCACAGATAAAATACCTTTCAAATGGTGAAAGAATTTTTAAAATCGGCCCAGTAGTTTTTGAGTCATTTCAATACATACAAAAATACAAATCTTTCCTCTTTCACACACCTTTGACTACTAAACTATCGCACAACTGTTGTGCGATTGTCAATTGTTTCGCAACCAATTCAATTAGTGTACGCACCTCCATATATGCTCATGGGAATCAAAGCGCGACTAAACAGTTGTGCGATAGTTTAGTCAAAGGCAAAGGTGTGCGCGCTCTAAAGGACGTTTAAGGACGTATTTACATTCTATCTAAAAATACATCAGATAATGGTAAAGCAAACAATTCTATTTGGAACTTATATTGCGATAAGCAGCCTTTAATACTATTTGTGGGTTATTTTAATTAATATTAAAATGTTTCACGTTACAGAATAGTTTCGATCAATGGAGGCCAGTATTCTTCGTGGGCGCATCCGTTTATATCATATCAGCTGTATTCTTTATAGCTTTCGGCACTGGCAATATACAGCCGTGGAACTTCGTTGATGAAGACAAGGAGAATGATAAATCGAAACCTAACGATAACAAGGAGATGAATGAAATGACAATTAAAAACGAAAATTATCGGGAACGTAAGGAAACGACCTTGAGTGTCATAACATAAACGCAGTTCACTGTACTATAAAATGTCCATATAAATGTTTACGAAAGCTATTTTAATCAAACTCGTTTCTATTCAAATAGGAACGTTCTAGATGTAAAAAAATGTATCAATTTGTTTTTCTTAATATTTGACGTAAATTTTAAATGGGTTTAATGTATTGCAGATAAAAGTTTTTGACTAAATTGACAATTTTTTTTTGATGAGATTAAATATTTAAGATGATGTATTTTTGCATATTTTATGTCACTGTGATTGATATTACCAAATAAATTGAAATTGTAATTCATTTAATTTTTAACTAGAATACGGCGTTATTGTAAACTGTCTTAGCTTAAAGTTCTACGTCCGTCCATATAAATATTTATGAATTTATTATAAGCAGGATTGTATTTTATATGTAATATTCTGCAGACTGACAAGTAATACTTAGTTTATTTTTTTATTTAGGATAATAACTGACTATAATGTTACCTAATTTTTTCACACTAATCCATTAACCGACATTACCTGAATTTATCATATTGTGTTTGCGTAACTAATTGTCCGTGAAATAGATAAATTGTTGCCATTAATATTTATTAAATAAGTTTTTTTAATATGATTACCCAAATTATGTTGACAATCTATGTCTGGCAATAATCGGCGTTTCTCAAAACTTTATTAAGGTTATTAAAAGTAAGTCAAGACACTATTTCTTTAACTATTGCTTTCCTATATTTTATTTGAATATGTCCTCTTATCTCGAAACGTGAAGTATGTAAGATATTTTTAATGTATTTAAGATGCATTTTAGTGTTAAAGAAACAATAAACTATGTTAAACATTGAAATGGCTTTTATTTTAATATTAACTGATAAATTAACTAAATCGGTGAATTAATTTTTATAACATAAACTTTCTTTCATCTATTCAATGTCTTAAATCAGTACGGTCATGACTTGGCAGTTTTGATCCTTGTTTAAATCATTTTTTAATTTATAATGCTCAAAATCAGGATACGTGTAATAGTAAGTAAAAATCAATCTGAAATTAAATATTTACTTTTATAAAAGTAACACTATCTGAAGTTGTTTGAAGGTTGGCATTATGATATTTTTAGGTTATTTCTTGATATACGTCGTCCGTTATAACCTAAGCGTTCATCTTGTTGATATGGTCCAAATGTCGAAGAGAGAGATTGAAAGAATAACATTGAAAAGTGGGAGAAACGATTCTATTCGTAAAGCTTTTGATTCAAGAAAAGGGGTTAGTTTCAATATCTCTTTATAATTTACTTCATAGAAACGCCTACGTAATTTTTAATACTAATTTTTTCCACAGACAATTTTAGACGTGATGTTTTGGGATGAAATTAAAATGGCACAACTTTTTTCCGCTTACCATATTGGTTATTGCATTTGTTTTCCTATATTTCATAACATCGGCGATAGGTAAGTGGGAAAGCTCTGTGTAATTTAGATTTACACTAACCTTGGAACTCAAATAACTTCTTAATTTAAATTTTGGAACTCGACAAATAATAAGTAATTAATTCTCAGAATTGGACCCACATGGGTGGTGGGCATAGCCGGTATGGTGTCAGGTATTTTGAATTGTCTCACGCCAGCATCAGCTTATCACCATTTCTGGTCTTTCTTTCTTGTTCGTGTTATAAAAGGATTTTGTGCGGTAAGTTCACTAATTTATGTAACGATAGTTAATGCAAGATCCAGGATCATGTGCATTTGAGTATGAAGTTTCCGGTTATAATGTTTAGGGTGCAATGTTACCAAGCATGGTTCAAGTACTGAGACATTGGGTGCCGCCATTCGAAAGAAACCATTTTATGTGGGCGTACTGTGGTGAGAATTTTTAGTTTAATTTCAAAATGTTACTAAAAGTTTTAAAGCAAATATCAGTAACCAATATTAAAAGTGTTTAAACGCATTGAAATAAGTACTAAATACAGTTAGGGATATTGTAGGTCCTTAATGATATCCGAGAAAAGATTTTCATTGGTATATTCGTGACATATTTGCCTTATTTATATGGAACAAAATCTAATCAAAAGTTATAAAGCTACCATGGTTCCTTTTAGCGACAGGTAAGCTCACAGTGTGAAGAAAAACACAAAAAACACATTTTATTCTAAGGTTAACTATAGTTTACTTCTACAAAAGGAATAACAACCGGTACATGTTCAACATTCCTGATATGTGCCGCTGTACATTTCTACTCTCGATGGCCTGTGGGCTTCTACGTGTGTGGCGCGATGCAGATATTGTGGTCAACCGCATGGGTCTTTGCCGTCAGTGACTCGCCGAGAAAACATCCTTGTATAACTGATGAGGAATTGGAATATTTATCGAGTACAATCGGTAATGTGTTTACGATTAAGGTAAGGTTACTTTTTATAATGTGTTTATATAGAAAACTTGTGCACTCTACTTTTGGAATCAGTACCGGTTTTAGCGCGATTAGCTCCCTAGACGTCATTTCTGCGACGCCCCCTTTTACTAGCTCTTTTGTAGGGTAATTAAAATAGCGCCCTGGGCTTTCTCCCAGGCACGTCCTACTCTATTACCGGCGTTGTTTGAAATGTAGATATGTTAATCAAATTGATAATTCCTTACAATAGCATAGTTTTAATAGAAATTAAAGTACAACAGAGGTGAATAATTAAGGTCGCAATAATAAAATACTACGTTATAGATTACAGACGTTCTAACATGATTTTTTCAGTTAACCAATACTCAAGCGCCTTGGGGATTAATTTTAAAATCAGTAGCTTTCTGGGCGTTGTGCGTTTTAAATTTTGGATACGCTTGGATAATCATTTCTCTGTGCATACATGGTCCGCTCTATTACACTCAAGTTCTAAAGTACACCTTATATCAAGTAAGTTTGCCAAGTGATATTCACCCTAGGAGGATAGTAAATTAAATTCCTTGACTGTGTATATAATTCTTATAATCACGATGAAAAAAATGGCTTCCTAAATAATTTTTCAGGCGTCCGCTCTAACAGCGCTACCTTTTCTATTGAGATTAATAGTGGGTACCATTATTATTCAAATGTTTTACTATTATAAACAAAACGAAAAAATTAAAAGAGTTAAACATTTAAGGAAATATATTATATTTGTTTGTAAGTATAATTTAAGAATTTTCTTATACCAACAGCAGTATTTACTAATGCACAGATAACACTACGATTTTTCGTCACAGAAATGCACACGCGTATCAAAGCAGTCATAAAAACCACAGTGCGTTCTATATTTCTAATATAATATACATTTTTATTGAATTTTGTTATTAGCTCACGTAATACCTGGCATTATGATATCCATGTTGTGGCTATTCCCGGCAATACCCGGACCCACCATACTAACTTTAGCGGTAGCGCTCACCGCAGCAGGAATGGACAGTACTTTTGACATTTGTTATGTATGTATCGTTTCGATGTTATAATTGAAGGTAATACATTGATGCCTTTGTGCTAATTCAGTTTAAATATCAACAGGAAATAACACCAATGTACGTCAACTCTATTAATACAGTCATCAAAATTATAGGGAATACATCTGGGATAATCGTTTCTTTATGCGTAGGAGAAGTTACTTATAAATACAAGGTATGTTTTTCAGTTAAATATTTTACGCTTTACTTCATTTATTAAAAAAATAACTGATTGAAATGTTTCAGAACTCAGCTACTGTATGGAAAAATATTTGGTGTTTTCACGCGACAATTCTACTGTTGTGTGGCATAACGTTTTTAATCTGGGGCGAGACTGATGTACAACCTTGGAATTCAATTAAAAATAGGTGTTAGAATTTACCATATTTTTAATATTTATTTATTTATTTAATATTATGATATGTGTTTATATAATTTATTCTAATTAGCTACTTATAGAACGAATTAATATTACATGTAAAGACCTCGTCGCAAAATATTCGCTACAACTGCGAGACCTTCCGCAATGTCGAACATCACCGAAGTAGAGGAAGACGATTCTACGTTAGTTTAATTAACCTTTATTTAAATAGTTATATTCAAGGGCAAACTCAACAAACGATAATTCAAATTAAACGATGGAAACTAATCTTTAATAACAGTACATGAAAAGAAATCAAATAGGAATCGAACTTCATACTCATTTCATATATTAGATCTCTGTGTTCTTTGCAACATCATTATTTCTATTTGTTCAAAGATGAGAGAAACGACATTCATTTATGTTTATGTGTTTCGGCTGTTAAAACGCGTGATAAATGTACGAGATACTTTTTTTTTCAGATATCAAACAATCCAATCGCAAAATAAAAGAAGTTTTTTGTCACAAATCCGTTAAGGATTTAGGCTAAATATGTTTTAATAAAATAAAAATATTTGAAAATAAAATTACAGATTTTATTTTAATTGAAAAGTAAAGTATTATTGACCGTAAGACACATCAAGTTTAAAACTATAATTTTCCGTAACAAGGAACGTAATCGTAATGACATCTGTCAACAAGACGTATGCCTGACAGTTAATGTAAACCACTTGAAAAAAAAATTATAAAACCACTTTCTTTCTTCTTAACATTGTTTACAAAATACATTTTGCTCGACCAAATTTATGTTCTGCTTTATTAATTAAGTGTGAAATAAAATGATGTCTCTTAGTATCATCGAGTATTACGCAGAACATGAACGATATAAGTGTGGCTATTGTAAGAAACCTGATACCAGTTACAGTCACGGTAATATTTTGCTTTTTTGATTATTTTCACATTTCTGTGACTATTTAATGCTGATACTATTTTATTTCATGATAATTGTATTGACACAGTAACTACAATTAGGTTAGTGTCATAATACGTTGTTACTTCTGTTTAAGGCATATGGGCGCACAGAATGACTGTAAGCGACTATCAAGACTTGATAGACAGAGGCTGGCGGCGTTCCGGAAAATATTGCTACAAACCTACATTAGATGTTACTTGTTGTCCTTCATATACTATACGGTTTGTATGTTTGAAATGCATTTTAAGTTTTATTGTGTCAAATTGATCTAGAAATAATATAAAGAAGTAAGAAAAGAAATATGTTGCTTGTATTACTGTATCTTAACTGAATGTCATCACATAAATACTTTGTTTTAAATAATCTTATCATCTTATGTTGCCATACTTATCTATGTTGACCTTGTGTAAGATACATTTAAAATATTGCAACATATTTTTTTCCCTTGTTCTGCTAAGTACCCTCATTCAGCGATACCAAATTCAATATTTAGATATCTTATCATGCACCATTTATTTAGTTTTTAATTATACAATCATTGTTTCAGATGCAAGGCACTGGAATTTAAAATAACTAAATCCCAGAAGAAAATCTTAAAGAGAGTAAACAAGTATCTGTCAGGTGAAACTGAAGAGTCAAACAAAGATGACAGGAGAATGTCAACCAGTCAAAGCTATGAACAGATTGATAATATGGGTGAACAATTTATAACACCCAAACAAGATCCACAAATGATAAATGTACATAATATTACCTTTACTTCTATTAACAATGACCAGGATGATTCTGCTATAGGTAAGATAATAATATAAATTTATTCAATAATTAAAACACAAAATTAAGTTAACTGAAGTATGTCAATTTCCACACATGTAGACCTTCCAATCTGGTAATATAAACGAAGTAACGCCTTTGAGCTTAGTTACTCATAAACAAGGTTTAGGCTAAGCACCATCTGCGCTCAGCCACCCCAAATTCGGTGAAGCTGTAAATGCCTCAAATAGTTTAGTTTGTTATTTCTGTATTCCAATTTATTATTCATGTTTTTATACTAAATTACTTTTTAATAAGATGAAATTAAATTGTTAATTATTTGCTTCTTTCTAGGTGACACATCCCCAATTCCCTACATGTGTGATGATGAACCAGAAATCACTGATGATTTGACAGTGGTAAAAGGTATTGAATTTTTTGTTAAATCTCAAGTAATATACATAGTGCCATAGTTTTTATGCTATATTAAATAAAGTAGACTAATTCTTAAATTGATTAAAAAACTGAATATTTTGTTGAGAACTGATTTTTTTATAGATACATCATTGAAATGGATGCAAACTGATTCTCTACCAGGAACTTCTAAAATTTTACCGCTTACTAAAGGTAAATAGAAAATGCTTGGAAATGTATTTTTCAGTATAATAATGATTTATTTAAGACCCACTTTGGGTCGCTGCGCCAATGCAGTAAGTAAGTAATGATTTTTTTAAGTAATTACTAATTATTGTAGATATGGGTCCTGATCCTAATAAAGTGCCTTGCAAAAAAGCAAAGCTAATAAGACGCGAAAGGAGATTGCAAAAGTTAAAAGACAAGGGTGTTGATATCACTACATTACCTGATATAAAGAAAAACAAGGAAAAACAAATTGAGGATTTTATCAATGAATTACCAGAAAATGTGAAACACAAACTTGAGGTGACAAAAAGTTTAATAACAAAGAGGTTAAAAAAATATATAGAGGAGGCATAGTTGACACTTCACTTCCTCAAAACCACACGTCAATAATTAATTGTATTTAAAATAATTGCCAGTAGGTGTTAAATAATATGTTATTTTGTAACACTGTTCAGTTTATTTTATAAGATAAGATTGAACTTATTATAATTTAAAATGTGTTTTTACATAACAAAGGACACAAGGTGGCACTAAACTTGACAACTGATATAGTACTTTTCTGAGAAAGTACCGGTGAAAATTTTTTGTTCACTATGCCTTGTCTATATTTTTAAATATCTTTGGTTTTATCATGAATTATTATGGGTTGTCTAACTAAATGTAAATTACTAATTCAAATGCTATCTTTTCAGTTTCTATATAATTTTGTTTTGAATACTTATAATATATTTGTAGATTAAATTAGTACGAACAACGCCCCCTAGCAGCGAGTGGCTGGCCACCGCCAAGCAGACACATGATGTGTACGCCAAGTATCAGATGAAGATTCACGGAGACACACCCGAGAAGTGCACTGAGACCAAATTCAAGGAGTTTTTAGTTCACAGTCCGTTATTGGTAAGTTATTTTGTCTGATAAGTAGTTTATTAGGCAATGGTTGATCGCTTGAATTTTTTAACAATAATGTGTCTTATTTGTCCACTTTAAATAATACTTTACTTTTACTATTATAAGTTATATTTTCTATATTTCTAGTGCTTTTTAATATTGTACAATAATATAACACAATTTTAATTCTAATATTATAAATGCGAAAGTTCAGACGGATGAATGGATGGATGGATGGATAATATCTCCGGAACGGATTTCGATGTAATTTGGCATAGTCTGGAAAAAAGAAAATGAGCGTTTGTTTTTTAAATTCCTCTCGAAAGGTTTCTGGACAAAAGCTAGTAAATTAAATTGAAAAAGGTTTTGTGAGTGTTGAATGGTCCAGTTAGATTTAATATTGTGCAATATTATTCTATAAAACACACATATACTAAACACATTAGAATGGCTGGTATTATAAATGTGTTTTTACATTTCTAGGAGGAGCATTCAGAAGTAGGTCCTCCGTCAGGGTACGGCTCCTTCCACCAGCAGTACTGGCTGGACGGGAAGATATTGGCTGTTGGTGTCATTGATATACTGCCCAAGTGTGTCTCATCTGTGTACTTCTTTTATGATCCAGATTATATGAATTTAATCCTAGGAACATATGGAGCACTAAGGTAATCTAACTAATATTATAAATGCGAAAGTTTAGATGGATGGATGGATGTTTGTTAGAGTTTGTAGTCTAAATGGCTGAACAGATCTCGATGAAATTTGGCATAGACGTAGAAGATACTCTGGAAGAACACATAGGCTACTAACCGTTGTTTTTTTTTATTCCGCGCGGACGGAGTCGCGGGCGAAAGCTAGTAATCTTACTAATGTTATAAATGCGAAAGTTTAGATGAATTGATGTTTGTTAGAGCTTGTAGCCTAAATAGTCGAACAGATCTCGATGAAATTTGACAGATATGTAGGACAGTGAAGAACTCATAGTTTTTTTTATTTCCACGCGGGCAACAGCTAGTAGATTTTACGGGAAATGTATTGTTTATTATTCTATTTACCAGGCTTTCAAAGTTGTTTTTTCTCATGGGTCATCTGACAACTTTGTTTTCTTGTTTTTGTTAATTATTTTTATAGTTTTGTGTATTTGCTAATTTTTTTTTCTTTTACAGGGAGATTGCATTCACAAGGAGCTTGCACGCCTTGTGTCCCGAGTTGAAGTATTATTATTTAGGATTTTACATACATTTGTGTTGTAAAATGAGATACAAGGGTAACTTCCATCCTTCCGATTTGCTCTGTCCTGAGACATATAAATGGATTCCCATAGAAAAATGTTTACCAAAATTAGATCGTTCTCCATACTCACGTTTGGACCCAGATGTTGATAGTGTTGATGAAAATTTCCCAAAACAAGTCGATATTAACTACATACCTATACATTACAAGGGCGTAGTATTACAATATAACATTTATAAGAGAAAAGTATCAAAGAGTCGACTTAATAGTGAACAGTTAGACGAATATTTAAGGCTAGTTGGCGCGAAAGCTGCTCGTAAACTAGTTTTAGTTAGATAAATTCATAGCTTAACTATATACGGGCGTCGCTAAAGGATGGGTCCCTCAAAATACGAAAAAAAATCGATATATAACCCGCTACATACGATCAGTTTACTGTTCAGTTAAAACTAAACGTCTATAGCGAGCTTAAACGACTTCGAAATACTAAGATAATGTCAATAACTATATACTCGTTAGTGTTTATTAAAAAATTGACCCTTACATTGATAAGCATTTCCTTAGGAATAAAAAAAGTATTTTGTGGGGGAGGGCTAGATCTAGCCTAGATCATAGTCTACAGACGCCCTTATCTATATTAATATTCCCACCAAACAAGGTATTGAATATTAGTGACGTACTTATGTACCTAGTCACCTTAGATTAAGTCTTATTACCTAGGTAATAAAATATTTGTTAATGTTAAATATATTAAAATGATTCCTACGAACTGCACATTGACTTGCACATTTTTCAATCTTTTCAAAACTTATTCTTACTGGTCATGATACCCGTCTTTTAACACGAATTGCAATTCTAGTAAATTCACCTACGCCACGGCTTAAATTTGTCGCTTTCTACGTCCATTTTTAATCACTTTCCATGCAAAATGTATTATCTATCTGTGCATTTAGAATCTAGACTACTAGCAGAGTTCAGTATTGATGTTTTCAGACAATAGTTTGTAAATTTTTCTTATGAAAAGGCTGTAAAAGTCTTGCAAAGTTATCGAATTTAAATAAGAAATTATAGTCTACAAATGTCGATAAGTGTTAATAATTAGTTGTAAAGATTTTTGTGAGTCCTAGTGATGCGCTTAATATTAAAATGTAATATTTCGTTTGTTCTCTTCTTAATAAAATCTGTTTAACAGAGACTTGTGTTTAAATATTAAAACACCCCCGACATTATTATGTTAATTTATTTGAGTGAATAAGGTATTAAATCAAAAATGAATGAAATATATATTGACATCTCGCTCACTCTCAGATAAAACAAACATAATAGCATATGGATGTATATGTAATGGAAACCTGTAAAACAAATGCACCAAATAAAACAGATGTTCAATATCTAGTTTATTTGAATTGCAAATTCTTTAAACACGTAACCATTTTAAATGTCATTGTATGTACGAATAAAAATAATACAGGTTGCCTATTTTTAGTGCAATCACCTACATAATCCTCGGAAAAAATAAAGGAATTTATCTAGCAGGCTTAACTACAGTTTGCAGTGTAAATTTTAATTTAGTTTATTCTCTTTTAACTAGACGAGTCGCTCACTCTATATTTGCAAGCGTAGACGTTTCGCGGCCACATGCAACTTTGGCAAGTGCAGGTTGCACGACCGGTTTGTGTCGGGTCTAGCGACGCGATGCAGTTGAGAATATTCGCTGAAAATACAATTCAGTACTAGAACTTAGGTAAGCGGCAGCTGAGAGCCAGTGTCGGACTCAACTCCAGCGAAGAGCGAAGCGGTTAGGCCGAGAGGCATAGTGGAATGGCAGCGAGGCCGAGCGGAGTGGCAGCGAGGCCGAGCGGAGCGGCACCAAGACCGAACCCCCGCTCATGTTTGCGCTGCAGGAAGGCGCACACGGTTTGGTACCGATTTAAAACTTTAAATTGTAATAAGTGCGACCAAAGGGGTCATATAATCTGCAAAGTGCGCGGCAGTGTAGTCCCGCAGAACTATGTGAGTGACGAATCGGACGACTGCCTGGACGAGATCGACGATGACGAGGGTTTGTACGCTGTAGCAACGAAAGGTAACAAAACATACTTTGTGTTGATCGATAACAAGATGTTAAAATGTGATATTACTTCGGTAGTCGTATTTCGGCGATCGCGGAGGAATGTAATCGTAGCATATTTTGACGCAAAAAAAGACTGTTTTATCGGCAAGAATATACGAGGATTATCGCAAAGAGCGGTTTATCAATGGTTAAAGCTTCGGATTGCATTACAATGATCACTTGACCTGCATACGTGACATTGTTTGTTGCGAATGTTGAGTGAACTAGGCTCTACTGGAAATGGTATATGAGGTGGTTTTCGGCTAGGCTTTCATTGTGCAGAGAAAAGGTAGTGTTGGTTTATGACAGTATCAGTTCAGGAAGGCAGGCGCGCGCAAGTCGCCTTACATTTGTTTCACGCATATTAAACATTCGTGTATGTTATTGTGAATTATACGTGTATACTCTGTAATAATGAAACTCTATTTAAAAAAAAATGGTAAGTATTTTCAGTTGTGCTGTAAATGTTTGTATTTGTTTTGTTCCTATGACGTGAAGGTAGTTGGAAAAAACATTAGAGACTATGTAATTAAGAGATGGTTACATTTGTTTCTAAACTAACTTTCGCCTGCGACTCCGTCCGCGAGGAATTAAAAAAAAAACAAAAGTAAGTAGCCTATTTGTTCATCATCCATCCATTCAATTAACTTTTACATTTATTATGAGTAAGATAGATATCCATTTAAACGTGAAATAATAATTTAAAACTATAGGATGCCCGCGACTTCGTTAGTACAGTTTAAAAAAGGTTGTTCAAATTATTCCCTTGTGCATTAGCTACCTTCCCGTCAAAGTACTGACAAAATTAATTCCGTTCTGTAAGTAGCCGTCTACCGCGACTTCGTCAGAGCTGTATTCCCGCCAAAATCGGATTACCCGAAACAAATGTAGCATGTGGACAGACAGACAATAATTTTTTAAATCGGATTTTCGTTATCAGCAACTCAAATTTATATATATGCAAATATACATTACGTGTATATGTACGCAATAAGCAGATATCTCTATATCTTAAAATATTTTTTGCACATTTTTCTCATAATATATGTATGAAAATATATTTGTATCATATCACAATAGATATTGAGTTGGCATGTTTGAATATGTACCTACTTATAGTTTATTTCCACGATGATTATGAAACAAAAAACTGTATGAATAAATATAACAACCACAAATTCTAATCCATAACAAGTGGTAGAGTGCAATTTTAGTTGGATAAACCTGTTTGTCAAACCTGATTGAATTGCGTTGAAGTCTTCGATATAGGTGCAATGTTCTTGTAAAACGTATAGCAAAAATCTAACTAATTATCCTATATTAACACTAGCTGTCATCTGCGTGGAGTTTAACAGTTCAGAGCTAAGTTTTTCTACTTATTTAATGCATAAACTACCTAGTAGTTATAATAATTATTTATTCTTAAACGAACAACATCTTATACAAACTATTAATGTCTATTAAGTCGATCGCATTTGACATATATTCCACATATTGTACACTAAATTAAATAAAACAAATCTTTCTCGAAGTGGTTTTGAATCATATTTGCCAAACAACCTTTAAAATGGATTCATTTGTGGTGTGTAGATATTTTGTTAACAATACCAGAACTCTTCACAAATTATTCAATAATATAAGTTTTTTTGGAAAACGTATATAGTGGTTTGAATATTTAACTAATGAAAACGTGGTAAATGAGGATTTTCAAATATTAAATGTGTTCACAGATGTGGTGCCGGCGCGGTTCAGTGTGGCGATCATGATGTTCTTTGCCTGCTGGGTCAATTACATGATGCGGGTCAACATGAGCGTTAATATCATAGCCATGGTGCCGGAGGACGACAAAACTACATCGTAAGTCATTTGTTTTTATATTTAGTACTACATCCGAATATTTCGACTCACGCCTACATTCTGAAATGTCAATCAGTTTTCATATAAACTAAAAAAGTGAGAAAACGAACATTATATGGTTTTAAGAAACATGGTATGGCCACGAGTTTCCACACTTGTTCAAATACATTCAGTTATCTCCGATATGTCAAAGGGACTGACATAAAATAACATGTTTTTTGCGAGTGTTTTGGCTTTGGAAACCAGCTATAAATGTCTCGTTCAGAAACACTGAACTTTTTTGTAAGTAGAGCTCGGTAACTACACGATATATAACACAATATTTTTTTGTTTGTTTCTCGTATGTTAGAGATGGTAATAACATAGAATTAATACTATAGTATTGTTGGTATTGTTCGCAGAATGAAAAGCGAGTGTGAGGTCTTCGTCAATAGTACGACACTCACGAGGCAACATCTGCGACAGGTAAAACATTATTCTATATCTTGTTCCGATAGACATTAGACATTTTGCCAAAACTTGTAAATCCAAAATATTCATCATCAACTTGCCCTTATCCCTGACGGAGGGTCGGCACAAAATGTGTTTCTCTTCCATACATCTCTATCAGTCGTCATATCTGAATCCACTCCTTCCTTAAGCATATCCTCTTTCTCACAATCCATCCATACTTTCTTCGGTCTTCCTCTACCTTTGTAGCCATCCACATTCAATCTTAACACTTTCTGGTTTATGTCCCCATCGTCTCGTCGCATAACATGTCCATACCACGCTAACCTTTTGCTTCTCAATTTCTCCACCACTGGCGCTACTTTCAAACTTCCTCTAATGTAAATCCAAAATATTGTTTACACAAAATAACTGAAGAATTGAGATATCGCTATGGCCGCCATGTATGCACTTTGTTTATGCTCTTTTTATTTCATATCAGTATTGGATCGAAACAAGATTATAGTCACGATATATCAATTTTCAATCGATAACGTTGTCATTCAGAGTAACTGTGTATACGTTTACGTATTTAACATTTAATTGCAAATAATACAAAATAAGAAATATAAAGTAAAAGATCTTAAATAAACTATCTATGGCTAATAACAGTTTTAATAGCAATATTCGTGTCAAGTCCATACTTGACGTATATCCAGATATTCCAATTCCAATGACAAAAAGTTGTATAAAAAGCCATCTCAATCTATCTCTTTTAAAATTTTAAGTAGTTGTTATTGACACGTTTTGTAATGAAATATTTAGAGCACACTCATTACGTATAAACAAATAATTTCAGTTCGTTAACCTTATTGTACTCGTAACTTGCGTCGTATTCGTTGATTACATTCGTTAAGTGCTTCTTTATTTATATTAAACTTATCACTTATTTTAACCTACTCTGAGTAGAGATATGAAACGCCCGTGTTCATCCTTTTGCAAATTACACTGAAGTCTAACGAAAAACTAAGAAAAATCAATTAATAATCTATTTACATGTTTCCAAAATATATCTATTACCCGAAATTTTATATCCCAGAGATATAATATACATTTTTTATGTAATATTTTTTTCACATTTCAACATGAACGTAATCTGTAGGTAGTTTTTCGCACGAGGTAATCTTTATCATTTTTTTTTGCTCGTGATTATCAAGATCAAGTAAATTGTCAAGTGTCCAGAGAATCGTGACGTCACAACTCACTATGTTATACACTTTAGTAACTATACTACAGTTACTTGAAGTAGTTACAGTTAATTGAAGTGACTACATGTGATATCGAAATTCTATAGCGTAGCTGACAAGGAATATCCGAATGAAAAAAATTGTCTGTCTGTTTGCCTACAAGCCGCGTTTGTTCCGGGCATCTGCAAAACGGCTGGGCCGATTTTAACGGGACTTTCACTGCAGGATAGCTGACATGAATTATAGGGTACTTTTCCAATTCTGACCTGCCAAATTTCGGGGCGTCTGCTATCTCCGTAACGACTAGAATTGATTTTGAAATCTAGTGCAAAAATAAGATAGTCATTATAAATAATTCTTCGTTACACTTGATGTCAGATGAAGTGATCAAATATTATTTGATACTTTGATAGCAGTTGATTCGACTTCCTTAACAAAGATTATACCAGTTTGAATGATTTTGAGTATGTGATACGCCTATTCTGCTTTACGAATATCAAAAATTTATAATTAATTATTATTATTACGAGTAAACATGCATAAATAATAAATACATTCACATACACTGAGTGTACCAATAATTACAGGGTATATTATAAACTAAGTAACAACGCGCTTTTAACTATGTATGTTCTTATTTCCAGCCTGAAGGTGTGGTTACATTCAACTGGACGGCGCAGCAACAGGCGTACGTGTTATCCGGCTATTTCTGGGGGTACGCGATCACCTCACTAGTGGGGGGCACATTAGCCGAGCTGTGGGGACCTCGCAACGTGGTCTTCATCACAATGCTGATCAGTGCGGTCCTGACCATCCTGTCCCCGCAGGCCGCGAGGCTGCATTATATTGTCCTGGTCGCTGTTCGCTTCTTAATCGGTTTAGCAGCTGCAAGTCTGTTTATATTCTCCTTTTATGTTTCAATTAGCCCACGACTTCGTCGTTGCGGAATTAAAAACCTAACAGCCTTACAAATAAACGCGGTATAAAGTTAAACTTAGGAATAAACTGAGTATTAGAAAATATTAGTACAAATTTTGCTTACACTCAGTTTATTGCTAAGTTTAACTTTGTACCGCGTTTATTTGTAAGGCTGTAAGGGTTCTGCACTTGTGCCAAATTTTATCGATTTACATTAAGCTGAGAGAGTAACCCTAACAAAAATCCATCCAAACGTTGGCATTCAGTATGATTACTGGGTTTCTTTAACACTGCACTTTTAGTCATAGTCTTTATACAGTTGTTTACTATCACATTTTGTAGAATTATTTCTAAATTTAATTTAGTATTGCTCTTTAGCCATAAACTTTTGATTTGTTTGAAATTCGCTGCTGGCTTTATTTTATTGGCTTTAGTGTTTAAAAAATATAAATGACGGAATATGATTTAAAATGTTACAATTGATTATGATCATAAGCAAACTTTAAGCAGCATTTAGGGCTTCCAGCTTTCAATAAACATACACCAGATACTGGTGGGAAATATAAAAGCAGTCTAGTGATTTGTTTGACGCTGCTTACTCTGTAACGGGCGCAAATCGGTAAGAAGGCAGTCCTATGGGCATGCCTGCTTTGTATCTCTGTGTATTGGCACGACGAAACAATCGAACTTACAATATATAATTACATGTTTTCAGGGTTTCCTGTTCCCCGCTCTGCACGCGCTGGTGGCGCACTGGGCACCGCCGGCTGAGAAGGGGAAGTTTGTAAGCGCTCTACTCGGCGGGGCCATCGGCACTGTAGTCACCTGGTCCCTCACAGGACCGCTCATTGAGAACTTCGGCTGGGACTTCGCTTTCTATATACCTGGTGAGTTCTTCAATTCAATCTTATTGAATGAAACAAAAAATATGATAACTAGATTTTATTTGTGTTTGATTATAAATCTGTGAATTTCATAAAAAAATCCCTTAAACCTAGGTATTATTTGTATTCCGATAGCAACGTGTTATAGTCTAAGAGTTAGATTCACGCTTAGGAAGCTAATTAGGCACTAGAGATTCTTTCAAATAAGAATTCTGTATGTTTGTATTCAATAGTTTTCTAAATTGCTTTATTTACGCGTATTATCTATGTGGTCTTATATCTATGCATATGCCAGGCATGTAAGTTTTTAAGTTCTATTATTTTAAAAATTATTTTTTTTTAAGTATTAATTACATTCATAGATATATAAAAAATACTTTAAACTGAGTTAATAAGGTAGAATTACAAGCAATAACGTGTGATGTTTTAGTCTAAGAGTTAGATTCACGCTTAGGAAGCTAATTAGGCACTAGAGATTCTTTCAAATAAGAATTCTGTATGTTTGTATTCAATATTTGATTGTTTGTTGTTCTGTGTGGTAGGTTTTATAGCGACGGTGTGGTGCGCCCTCTGGTGGTTCCTCGTGTACGACTCCCCGGTGCAGCATCCCCGCATCTCGGACAAGGAGAAGCAATACATTCTAGAAGCTATCGGCGATAAAGTCAACCAAAGTACTAAGGAAACTAGGGTAAGATTATTACTACGTGTTGCTCGCGACTTCGCCCGCGAGAAATCAAAAATAAAAAACATAGCCTATGTAACTCACTGATAACGTTGCTTTTAATGGTAAAAGAATTTGAAATCGGCCCAGTAGTTTTTGAGTTATTTCAATACATACAAAAATATAAATCTTTCCCTTTATATTATTAGTATAGATTCACACGTCAATTCTGCCTGTCCTGTATATGAAAAATACCGTTGTCTTCAGGTGATGCCGCCATTCAAGAGTATCCTTACGTCATTTCCGTTCCTGGCGATGGTGGTGCTGACATACGGCAACAACTGGGGCCTGTACTTCGTGACGACAGCTGCACCCAAATTCATGTCGAGCGCGCTCGGCTTCAACCTCACGTCGACCGGCACGCTCTCCTCGCTGCCGTATCTAGCTAGGATGATATTCTCATTGATCTTTGGAGCTATCGGTGACAGGTGGGTTACGTTATTGTCAAGATTTATAAAGCATGTAGTTAATAAAAGAATTTATTTAAGTCGTTGAAAAGCGCAGAATATTAATGTGTCACAAATCAACATATATTGGTAGCTTTCTGGTTTAGTAGAATAAATCTCGTTGAAGTTTTTTCAGCGTTCTTTTATAACTGTTACTAATATTAGGATCAAAAGTTTAAAAACTGTCCGAAGTTATGTAGTAAGTTCTATAAGTGTTTAATTTCCTATTTCAGAATCGTCAAACAAAACGTAGTGTCAATAACATTTATAAGAAAGTTCTTCTGCCTATTCTCCCACGGGCTGCCTGGTCTGTTACTGATCTGTCTCGGGTACACTGGCTGCGCTCCCATCCTCTCCGTCGCTCTGATCACCTTCTCCATGGGCTCCAATGGAGCCGCGACTCTCACAAACCTCGTCAACCATCAGGACCTGGCGCCAAACTTCGCCGGCACATTGTACGGCATTGCTAACGGCATCGGAAACACTGCAGGATTTGTCACACCTTTGGTCACCGCGCACTTCACTAAGAATGGGGTAAGCAGTTTCTATTTTAAAAAAGTAATGTTTTAGCAGTGTGTATAATTTGAAACAAAAAAGGGTGCAGGTTTTAAGAACTACCTTTGCCCTGGACGTGATTTCTACTACGCCCCCTTTTTGGGGGTTTACAGGGTTATGTGAGATCCAGTAATTCGCAGATCAGTGGCGCCCTTTTCTGCCCAGCGCCCAGGGCGGTCGCCCTGGCCGTCGCCCAATCACGCCCTACTCTGTAGGAAAAACACCATTAATGAAACAATTGACAATCAAAAATTATGCCGCAAAAATATTACAGTTGTAATGAACGCGATTGCTAACAATATAGTTAAAGGCGTATTAGAAATGCATATAAAAATATTTCTTGAATAAGACACGGACCATTTGGGGTAGTTTATGGTTGAAAATAATTCTCTCTGTCTCTACAGAATAGCATTGCGGAATGGCGGCCTGTATTCTTCACTGGAGCATCTCTGTACATCGCAGCCGCGGTGTACTTCATTCTGTTCGGGACGGGCGTCACTCAGACGTGGAACTACGTCGCGCCCGCAGAAGAGGAAGAAGAAGACAAACGACCAAGTGCTAGCTCAACGGATACCACTGTCACTATTGCTGTTAAGACATAAGGTAATGTCCAAACTATAATTTAACACGTTCAGTGGATCTTTAACACGTGTGTGATGAAAAATTAAACCTTCCCGGCGAGTTTGTGATATTGGAGTTGTTAAAGAATGTCTACTGAACATACTGTATGTAAGATTCCTCTGCCAACAGTTGTCTAGTCAGTTTTTGATTAAAAAATGGACCACACGTTCATAACTTGATAAACATTCCTTTTGGATAGAAGTAAGTTGGGCCAAATCTTCATATTTTCGACTAAGGAATCAGTGGCAGTTGATGTTTCTCGTATTTTTCGGACATACTGTATTAAAATTAAGACTAGTATAGACGCATCAGTATTGATGTTTTCTAACAATAGTTTGTAATTTTTCCTAGTTAAAGACTTTAACAGTCTTGCAAAGTTATCGAATTTAACTAAGAAATTATGTTCTACAAATGTAGATAAGTTTTAATATTTAGTTGTAAAGATTTAATGACTCTAATGATGTGCTTTGTATTAAAATGTATTTTAATACTATTGTTTTTAATAAATAATAGTAATTATTTTTATTTTGCTTGTTCTAACTCTTCCTTGTTAATAAATCTGTTCTACAACGACTTGTGTTTAAATGTTATTAAAGCCTCGATATTATTAATTATGTAAAAATATTTAAGTGAAAAAGGTATTTAATCAAAAAACGAAAAATATATTGGCATCTCACTCATTCTTTCAGATAAAACAGAGACAACATGATAACGTACGGATGGATTCAGTAATGGAAACCTCTAAAACAAGAATACACTAAATAAAACAGATGTTTAATATCTAATTTATTTAAATTGCAAATATGTAAACATTTCAAATGTCATTGTATGAGAAAATAATAAAAATAATGCAGGTTTCCTATATTTTGTGTAGTCACCTGCATATTAGAATAAATACCTTTTGCGCAGGTTAAACTGTAGTGTGTTCTGTAAAAAAAAAGTTTAAACCTTCACAAGTACAAATAACATGTTTTCGATTAGATGTTTCCTATAGACCTAAAGATTTATTGATAAACTTTGCAACTCGGAAGAATGTGGTACAAAAAAATATCTGCTCGGTTGGACATCAAATAAAAACAATACCTCCGTTGTCTGTTGTATTCATTTCTCATTACTTATTACTTCTATGAAAAATCTAAATAACTCTGCAAGTATAATAAGATTTCTATTATAAAGTGGGACGAGCGGTTTTATGTACTTAGCTACTAACGCAAATTTATATCTATACTAATATTAAAGAGGAAAGATTTGTATTTTTGGATTTTTGTATGTATTGAAATAACTCAAAAACTAATGGGCCAATTTCAAAAATTCTTTCACCATTAAGAAGCTGCGTTATCATTGAGTAACATAGGCTGGCTTTATTATCTATATCTATATACTCTATACTATTATAATAAAGCGTAAACACACACTTATTTGTTGCCTAAGATGTCAGCAATTACAGCATATTTTTGAATAATTCTTTTTTTAATAAAAAGCCCTACACTTACGTCATGCTTTAGGCTATATATTTTCACGCCATTAAACTTAGGGGGTAAATATTTTGGATAAAAACCCTAATGTGGGAAAGAGACCATACGTTGCTGCCAACATCAAGAAAGAAAGATTGCTAAGGTTTGTCATGTCATGTCATGTCATTTTGCCATTTGATATTGATAATTTGACAAATGTAAACAATAAAATAAAGTTTTTATAATTACACGCGGATGAATCCGCACGCGAACAGCTAGTTTTTTATATTCACGCAGACGAAGTCGCGAGCAACAAGTATAATCAGATTTCCATAGTAAAGTGGGACGAGCGGTATTGTGTACCTAGCTACTAGCGCAAATATAAAGTAATTGTGTAAACTGTCAGAGTACAAAGCCGTACACTGTAAAGAAATAATTATTTAATTACGCGTAATGTTGCTTTGTTTCATTGTAAACAAATTTCTCATACATTTTGCTCCTATAATGTGCCATACAACCATAGAGAATATAGCATTTTAAGCAAAACTTCTAACTGCTCTAGAAATCAAAAGAGATCCATAATCTATTTCGTTTATATCCATGAAAATTGCGAGATAAAATAGTGAAATCTTACTAATAATATAAATGCGAAAGTTTAGATGGATTGATTGATGTTTGTTAGAGATTGTAGCCCAAACTGCTGAATAGATGCCGATGAAATTTGTCGTAGATGTAGAAGATAGTCTGGAAGGCAACACAGACTACTCACTTTCGTTTTTTCTTAATTCTACGCTGCGGAGTCGCGGGCGAAATCTAGTTATAAAAGAAGGGATCACTAATGTTTTATCATGTGGAAAAATTATCGTAAAGAATTTACGAGTTTTATCGTGATGTACAATTTATCTATACACAAGGGTTTGTAGATATAAGTAGTATGAGACACTAAAATACGGATTAAGTGATCATTTACTTTGAGTGCGGTAACTAAGATACGAGAGATAGTTACATTGGTCACTTGACCTGTGTACGTGACATTGTATATCGCGAATATTGAACTAGGCTCTACTAGAAGTGGCACGCGCGGTGCTATCGGCTAGGCTTTCATCGTGTAGAGAAGGCAGTGTTGGTGTATGACAGTCGGTGGAAGGCAGGCGCGCGCGCAAGTCGCCTTACAGTTGGTGCACGCGTATTAAACCTTTGTGTTTGTTATTGTGAATTATACGTGTATACTCTGTAATAATGAAACTACATTTCAAAATATTCGGTAAGTATTTTTTTATTGTGTTTGTCTAATAAATGTTTATATTTATGTTTGTTACTATTAAGTGAGGGTAGTTTAAATAAATATTGCAGACGGTGTTATTAAGATGGTTACGTTTATTTCGAAATTAATCAACCAAAAAAATGTTTAAATGTGAAATATCTTAAAATGAAAGTAATGTATTTTTTTTAATAATCTTGCAATAATGACTTGAACAAGAAACTAAGGTTCTGGTAAATATTCAATACACGCAGTTTTTTTTAAATTGGCGAACCTATGAAATCAATAAGTAGATATATTTGCATATATATAATACTTTTGGGCATTTTCCTTATAAATATACACATATAAAAATATTTTTCTATATTACTTCAGATATTTAGTAGGCTTGCCTCTATATGGATATTTTATTTCCGAACGTTCAGAAATAGTTTTTGTATGAATGCTTATAACAGTCACAAATTCTAATCCATAACTTAAGTGCCAATGTGCAATTTTTAATAAAAAATCATTCGATGTTTAAAATTGCCAAACCTGTTTGAAACTCGTTGAAATCTTTGATATGGGTTTAACATTTTATACGACGTTAACAAAACACTTAATAAAACTATATACCATACTTAACATTAACAAAGCCATCACCTACAAGAAGCCGCATCTAAGTAATAAAATCAATCATCAAGTTTGTTGGAAACATTGCATAACTTTGTTAATATCGGTTCAAGAAACAATATTACTTGACTAGCTTTCGCCCGCGACTCCGTCCTCGTGGAATTTTAAAAAACAAAAGTGAGTAACCTATGTGTTCTTCCAGACTATCCTCTACATCTATACCAAATTTCATCCAAATCCGTTCAGCCGTTTAAGCTACAAACAAACTCTAACAAACATCCATCTAAACTTTCGCATTTATTTAGTAAGATTTACTTGCGTCTTTGTTGCATAAACTATTAATTATGATTAGAGTTTACAAGCATGGGGGTCACGGGTATTAATTTTTGCTGAGAATCTTAACCGGATATACTATTGTGTAAAAGGTTTTTTTGGTATATCTACAAAAAAGGCCTTAACATGATTTGTACTTAATGTTGTTGAAGGAAGGATTAGCGAGCTTAAGTTATCAATACATTGAATCCGACTTGTAATCCTAAAGTAAAGTAAGTTATATTTCTAATTATAAAGAACTAGCTGTTGCTCGCGACTTCGCCTGCGTCGAATTAAAAAATATAGCCTATGTTACTCACACATAAATTACCTTTCCAATGGTGAAAGAATTTTTGAAATCGGTCTAGTAGTTTTAAAGTGAATCAAATACATACAAAAATACAAATCTTTCCTCTTTATAACATTAGTATAGATTTTAGCAGATCGATATTTTTTTACGATGTTTTTTAATCATGAATCAAAAATGTTCTTATATAACACGTATATTCCCTAAATATTTATGGGAATATACGTGTCAATGACTTTTTATGTATCTCCCTGCTGCCCTCTTCTGGTAACAAAAAACAACAAAAAGGATTTTGCCACTTGAATATTAAACAAATATTGTATTAATATTGAGGTTAAGTTCCACACAATTTTGACCTCATACAGCCTTACAAATAAACGCGGTATAAAGTTAAACTTAAGAATAAACTGAGTATAAGCAAATATTATCAAACACTAATTAATGGTTAGAAGCTGGGAAACTGGCCATTAGTCAACTACACTAGCAGAAACTTAACCTACACAGCATTCATAACAATGTAACATTTTCCATAATGACCACAATTAGACTGCGTATAAAACAATGACAATTTAATAATGATTAATTTAAAAACGTATACACGTAGAGAATTATTAAATTACAAATAATAATACATAGTTACAATTCATTAAAAAATTGCAGGATAAAAAAATGTTGCATATACTTTATTTTATACTGAAATACGTTTAATGTTTACTCCATAATTGGTTTTTCATAGAAATAATACGTGATAACTGTAAATAGGACTTTTCAAAAGACATTACGTTTTTAATTGTTATGGGTATATTATGTACATATATTGTCAACCATTCAAGTTATGTACTTTTCATAGTGAGCCAACACAAGTTGTTTACAAAAAAAAAATATTTTGTCATGGTTACATAACAAAATAAATAATATTACGAGTACATAAGTCGACAATGGTAGTAATTTTTTTCTATGTTTTTATAATGATTTTATCCAGAACTTTTGGTTTAAAAGAATTTCTTTATAAGAAAATGCAAAATTAAAAAACTGCTGCGCTGTGGATTTATTTATTATTATAAATTTTTGTGCTTTTATACTAGAGAATTAAAAAATGTATAATAGCTTAATTTATACATTTCCAATAAATACATGAACATTAATAATTTAAGTACTAACCAAAACGTTAAAAATCGTGTCAGAGTATTTTCCCGTTTGTTGTGAATTGACCTTTAAAAAAATATATTCAATATCGACCTTGAGATATCAGTAACTAATGGAATCCAAACATAATATTATCAATATATGGAATTTGGCTGTCATAAAATCTTCATAAGTTTATCTTAAACAGATCGATTTTGATACGTAACCATGAGTCTTCGTTTATTGTTGCTATCTCACTTCTTATAAGAAGAATGACAAGGATCACATTATGTTTCTGAACGATATTAGAGCAGTGGATATCCATGATAAGATGCTGCACTTTACGTAATAGATAACATTTTTGTTTATCATTAGAAATATTTCCTTGTTGTACCTTACCAGTGTTTATATGAATTTTCTACGCTTATATTATAAAAGGAAGAAACTCAAAAACTCGATCGATTTTAAAAATCCTCTTTTTAGCAAAACAATATTATCACTGAGTAGGATAGGTTATATTTATTACTTCACAAAAGCTACTCATTATCTTACTAATATTATAAATGCGAAAGTTTAGATGGATTGATGTTTGAAGGTATAGATATATCGATATTAATGGATCTCGATGAAATTTGGCATATATGTAGAACATAGTCTGAAAGAACACATAGAAAAAGTCAAGTTTTTTTTTAATTCCGCGTAGACTGAGTCGCTGGCATAAGCTAAATAATATAAAAGTATCTCGATTACTCTACATAGGTTTTGTAATTGTACTATTGTTGTACTTTATCACAATTTAACAATTGCTTTTTGCATAGGTATTTGTCATGTTCACATCACCACAACAAATTAATTTGTCAAGGTGTTAGCAATCGAATGCATGTACACATATACATACAACACACCCTTCACATTGACTAAATGTTAGCATTAAAACATTATAATAACACACAAGTTGATAAAGATATTTGTCAAACATGATAAACTTTTTTTTTTATAACATAAGGTGGCAAACGAGAAAGCGGCCACCTGAATCCGCCGAAATGGCGAAGCGACCGCTGCCCATAGACATCCGCAATTGCAGATGCATTGCCTACCCTAAATTGATAGAAGAGGACACGCACATAAACTGGGTATTTCCCCTTCCTGTGCGTCTCCTCCGCTGTCAAATCCACTTTTCCTTCCCATCCCTTCCTCTTAAAAAAAGATGGAAAAAGGGATTAAAACCAGGCCTCCGGCACCGCACTCATCAGACGAAACGCGGAATTGCTCCCACTTCACGCCTGTCTTGTGTGTGGTCATGATATTGCACCGGGTGAGCCGACCCATTCGTGCTAAGATGTTAAAGCGGGCTCTACCACTTTTTCGTTTACTGATATAAAATCCTAATTACAACTTTACCTTTACATATTTAGACAGTTTTAATCTGGTCCCATTGCTCATTTACCATAATGCCAATAACGTAAAGAGGAAAAAAATATTGATTATGCAAATACGTCTGCAAAATTTCAAGGAATAAAGCCAACCTTCATACTTATCCAAGCATTACGAGTAAAAGAATTTTCCTTAAACTTCTGCTTTTGACAAAAAGGTATTTTATTTACACATAACATTTAGATATTCGTAATTTTTTAAGAAATTTGCGTCATTTGTATATCCAGTAATAACAATTTTACTATTTAAAAAAACAACAAGAACTGGAATAGTTCAAAGAATGTATTTTGCTGTCTTCCCAATAGTTTTCGTTGTATCATTTATATGTAACTAGTTAAGGTACATATAATAGTAATATACTTTAAGGTGCAATATTTCCACTAGGAAAAACAATATGGAACTATCGACGCGGAACAGAACAGTATCGAATTTATCACGTGATGTTTGTAACAAGAATAGTTATGGCAAATAACCAGGCGGAATTAACTTTGTAATTTAGATCTTTGAAATAAGTTCTAGTGACAATATTCCAAGGTGGACTTGTGTTCATGGAAAGATATAATGTACTGGAAATACCGATTAAAGAAGCATGAAAGGATTTATCAGTTTTGTTACTAATTCTTGTGCTTATGACAGTATTTCAACCTCACCTTTCATAGTACGGGTGCCCTGAAAATATGTTGATGTGAATTTCTTTAGGTACAGGTTGGTATAGAGAAACCTTCTTATACCAATTTTTCCTGAAAAATGGCGTCGTTTAATCACTTCTAAATTTACTCATCTATGTCTATACTAATATTATAATGAGGAAAGATTTGTATTTTTGGATTTTCGTATGTATTGAAATAACTCAAAAACTACTGGACCGATTTCAAAAATTCTTTCACCGTTAAAAAGCTACGTTATCAGTGATTAACATAGGTTTTGTTTTTATTATTTTTCAATTTCACGCAGACGAAGTCACGAGCATTAGCTAGTTACTTATATTTTTACTCGTAAAATATAAACGACTGAAAGATCATGTAACATACAATAAACATAAAATTTCCATACACAATTGCGAATTGAAGTTTGAAGTGGGTCTCACCGTTAGTGCATTTAATTAGTTCCTTATAAGAATCGCGTTCGACATCTGTCAGGTAATTGGGGAGTACATTGGCGCCGGCGAGATGGTGTGTATACTTTGACTTTTAAGAGACAGGACCTGTCAAGCAAGTGCATTCTCCTCTGCGAAAGATAATGTCCGATATAACTAACCTTGCTTTTTTATATGACTTTTATTTATTCAGCATTTTACACCTGACAATTTTATCAAAATTATTTACCCCCTAAAATAAATAGCGTGAAAATATATACATATATAGCCTATAGCGTTATTGTAAGGCTTTTTTTATTAAAAAAAGTTTTTTTCAAAAACATGGTGTGATTGCGGAGATTCTACAAACAAAGAAGTGTGTGTTTTCGCTTTGTTATATTAGTATAAATGTAGATAGTTACGTTCACAAAGTTTATTAAATTTTACGCGTTAGAATGATTACACATATTATACGATCATCTTTATCTCACCATTGAAAAGAAGCTTAATTTATTTAGTCTGTAAATATTCTAGTCCATTTCTTTATAGTCGAAGGTGTATATGGTGGTTTGTGGTGTGTTGTGTGTGGTGAGCGGTGGTGAGTGTGGTCGCGACGGCGCCAGCGCCCGATCAGTTCGCATTCTTCACTTTCACCGGACACCGCCCGCCGCCATGACTAACATGTAAACACCGTTATGCAAATAATCCGACGTCTCTCGCGGATCAGGATAGTGTTAGTAAATTTTTAATTATTTAAATGGAATTAATTAAATAAAAAGCTGCTAACAGACACATTGAGATATGTTTAGTTTTTATTGAAGTAATTCCTTAGTGTTAAATTTGCAGGGACTCTGAGTAATCATTAAAACGATTCTCAGTAATTAGTTAATTTGAATAGTTTAAGGTCTCATAATGTAGGTACATTTCTTAGTATATGTAATACGAATTTAGGTTGTTTTTTAATAACACTTTATTGCTCAAAAGCCCTGTACCAGTATTTATAATTTCTTCTGGTAAAATTAAAGCCACCACTTGAAAACACACTTTTTTATTAATGACTCAAAGAATTCTAAGAACAGAGTCAATTAATAGAATATAGTTTTTACCTCTTTGCAGCTGCAAGTTTATATAAACATGCGATTCAAATGTCAAAGCTTGTTGCAAAGAAAGGGCAAATAAACATCTTTACATTGCTCATTTACTGAGATGGGTGCAAACTAGTTTAAATTCCAAGGACAGAAATAACCTCGGCAGGTATTAAAAATATTCTGCGGTTACACATAAGCCTCTAAAGTAAACAAAACAATGAATAAGACGTGCTTTTTTAATTTTTATTAAAAAAATATTTCTTTACAAGCTTTCGCCCGCGACTCAGTCCGCGTGGAATTAAAATAAGTAGCCTATGTGTTCTTCCAGACCATCCTCTACATCCATACCAAATTTCATCGAAATCCGTTCAGCCGTTTAGGCTACAAACTCTAACAAAATCCATCTAAACTTTCGCATTTATAATATAATATTAGTATGATTTATGTAAACGATTACTTGCTAAAGTGTTCAAATGGTTTCAGTAAACTTCCTTTAACTATTTAGTTATAAATTGGGTCATATAATAAAAGGCAACGTTTGATTCTCGTAATTCCGATCATTGCGTAATTCCTTATTATCAACTATTACGATACAAAGTTTTGTTACAAGTATCTCATTCTTAGTACATGATAATAAACATCATTCTATATATAGTAATAATGTATTTCAAATTACATTCAGTGTTGCATACCACAACGATATAACACGGACAGGTTAATTTAGACTCCATTAGTTATTGATGTAGGTAGTAGGGGACACTTAAATTGCATGAACGTAGGAACACAATAACAGTGTGCCCACTGACAATGCCTTTGTTGTGTGATATGAACACACTAATAAATGAAAATTAGCGACATTTGTTAAGCGAAATAATATGATACTATTATGAATCTAACAGCACAAGCTATTGTTACTTCTTTAAAAATCATTTAAAAACTACAACATGTTAATGAAAATTTTTATATTTTTGATGTGATTTTTGTTCAAGTTTTCTTTAACTTATGCTACGCTTATTCTACTTGATACACTTTACCTTTCGAGTATTTCAATGTTATATGTTTTTATTATTCTGGAAAATTCTAGAACCTATAAACATTTAAAACTTTACGAATGATTGCGCTATGTTTTTGCGTTATGCAATATTTTGGTCACGGCCACTAGATGTTATGTTCTGCGCACGCTATAACATTGCCATCTAAGATGTTTAGAAAAAAACTGTAATTATATTCATGTAACATATTAAATAGCCAATACTGATTTTTATGCTTATAACACTTTTTAATAGTTATCGCTATATTTTTCTATATAAATTATCGTAAATCGACTTTAATCGATTCATCATCGTCATCAGATCACAATATATCTCCACTGAGAGGCTCGGAGCCTACCCTAAGTTAGGGATGACTAGGTCTTCGGCAATCACGCTGGACAAATGCGGGTGGACTTTACATATCTATCTAATTTATTATGCATCCATGTAAACTTTTGCAACTATGTCCGTTAAAATTTGTGACCCAAACAGCAAAACGGATTTCGATGAAATATGCCATAAATATAGAGCATAGTATGGAAGAACACGTTTTTTTTAATCATACGTGTACAATTAATACGAAGTTATGGCTTCATTCAATTTGTTTTTGCTAATTAATTGGCAATTAATTCGAATTAATCAATGATAAAAAATTATAAAGGCTTAAGTGAAGGAACATAAAAGACAAGACGTTCACAAATAAGGAAATATTTATCAAACAGCGCGACTTCAAAGAATCAACAATTCGCAAGGTTAGCTGGATTGCAATCTCATAAGTTTATTGAACAAAGTCTATTGCAAAATACAGCTTTGTGACGAACGATATCGACCCATACAGACACGTTAAATATTTTATTTGTTTATACAATATTCAAGTGAAAATTATTATCACACCATTCTTATATCTTAAAGGTCCTATTACTCTAACTCCCAGAATTTAATATCAGACACAACGACTCGTTTAATAAGATCCGATGTAACAATAAATAATAAGTTTGCTAACAGAAATTACTTTTTCGCTCCAGACTTTGTTTTGTCAAATTAATAGTGATGATATCTCTATAATTATCCACGATTTAACTTAAATACATTTTGCAACATTAGGATTTCCCCTTGAAAACGATGTAGGCAATAAAACACGTTCTAACGAAGATGCCTCTTCGGAGGCCTTTAGGAGCGGCGGTCGGTCATAAAAAATTGTAATTTAAATGTTTTTTGTCTGACGAATTTTAGTTTGATAACAATTTTTTTAATTGTTCAAAAGAAATATTGCAATGTGTACTTTAAGACCACTTATTCTAAATGTATAAAGAAATTTATAAGTATTTTTTACTAGTTGTTGCTCGCGATTTCGTCCACGTGAAATTTAAAAATAGTAAAAAATATAGCCTATATTACTCACTGACAACTGCTTTTTAATGTGGAAAGAATTTTTGAAATTGGCCCAGTAGATTTTGAGTTATTTCAATACATACAAAACTTTCCTTTCTATAATATTAGTATAGATATAGATAGTATAGATTAAAAAAAGGTCATTGAGCTTATATGAAAGTTATTAAGCATTTGATTTCATATCTGTTGTTAACTTTGTATCTATAAACGTAGTTTTTAATCGATTTGTTAGTGGCAATTATTCTAAAAATAATATCAATAGTAAGCGACATTGAAATATTAATTAAGTTGTTAATCTAGTTTTAATTGCAATAATAATTAAGGAAAAACAATTGTGAATAGATCATCATCTTCTATTGTTTTTTTAATATTTTTGATCTAAAAAAGGAGTGAAAGAGTTTCAACTTTCCGCAAAAGTTCCTCTTTTTAAATATGGAATGTTAATTGATAGATACAGTTCTATCCAAACTTAATGATGGCTCGATTGCAAATTGGAAAATACGCTGACATTACAAGCCGTTATAAAGTTTGAACCTTTTAATATCAAAGTTTGTAAACAAATGTTAGCATAACACGTTAGTTTGTCTGTCGAGTGAAGGGTGTAGTGTAACGGTACAGGTCAGCGGTGGACTCTAGTCGCCGCCGCGTCATTGCCGTGAAGGCCTTCATCTTATGACGGAAGGCGTCAGAGGTTAAATCGTCAAAAGTTACGCCCGTTATTTACTAGGAAATAATTTATAACAAATAAACTGTTTTTTGCTAGTTTAAAATCGCTATAGCCTTATGAATATACAGGGTGATTCTTAACGGACGGATCAACGGTTTTGTGGAATTAAAAGACCCCAATACTTATCGTTTAAGCGCAATTTATGTTGCCCGATTTTCTAAAGTTTGAAATTTATTTAATTATTTGTAAAAAAATTGGAAATATCAGATTTCTCTCTAAAAATGGCCCGTACGTCCAAAATAATGTGTTTACAGTGGTCATTTTTTTCTTTAACAAGACTAATAATTGGGCTTTCGTACCGTTTCCCTTTTTTGGCCTTCCTATAACTTACACGAGAAATAAATAAAAAAAATTGTTGAAAATTTTCTTTCTTTAACTTTGAGAAGCTGTAATTTTTTTTACACCAACTTTTTTCCTACAAGTTTTTTCAAAAACAGATTACACTCTCGTGTTACATCTAATCTAAATTTAAACATAACATGACTAAAACATAAAGTAAAAAATAGTTAAACGCTATTATTTGATAACTAGTGGAACTTTTGGCATATTTTTTTTTGTAAATAAATATTTCATCAAAGTACAAAACATAGAATACAATACAATAATTTTCCTCTAAGTTTATAGGATGTTAAAGGCTTAGTGGTAATAACATAGCATTAGTACTATTGCATTGTTGTTATTGTTCGCAGAGTGAAAAGCGAGTGCGAGGCCATCGCTAACAGCGACAGCGCGACGGACAACGTCACCACACTGATTACGAAGCAACATCTACGACAGGTAAAACATTATATACTAGCTGTTGCTCGCGACTTCGCCCGCGTGAAATTAAATATAGCCTATGTTACTCACTGATAACGTAACTTTTGAATGGTGAAAGAATTTTTGAAATCGGCCCAATAGTTTTTGAGTTATTTCAATACATATAAAAGTTCAAATCTATCATCTTTATAATATTAATGTAAACTAGCTGTTGCTCGCGACTTCGCCCGCGTGAAATTAAATATAGCCTATGTTACTCACAGATAAATTACCTTTCTAATGGTGAAAGAATTTTTGAAATCGGCCCAATAGTTTTTGAGTTATTTCAATACATATAAAAGTTCAAATCTTTCATCTTTATAATATTAATGTAGACTAGCTGTTGCTCGCGACTTCGCCCGCGTGAAATTAAATATAGCCTATGTTACTCACAGATAAATTACCTTTCTAATGGTGAAAGAATTTTTGAAATCGGCCCAATAGTTTTTGAGTTATTTCAATACATATAAAAGTTCAAATCTTTCATCTTTATAATATTAATGTAGACTAGCTGTTGCTCGCGACTTCGCCCGCGTGAAATTAAATATAGCCTATGTTACTCACAGATAAATTACCTTTCTAATGGTGAAAGAATTTTTGAAATCGGCCCAATAGTTTTTGAGTTATTTCAATACATATAAAAGTTCAAATCTTTCATCTTTATAATATTAATGTAGACTAGCTGTTGCTCGCGACTTCGCCCGCGTGAAATTAAATATAGCCTATGTTACTCACAGATAAATTACCTTTCTAATGGTGAAAGAATTTTTGAAATCGGCCCAATAGTTTTTGAGTTATTTCAATACATATAAAAGTTCAAATCTTTCATCTTTATAATATTAATGTAGACTAGCTGTTGCTCGCGACTTCGCCCGCGTGAAATTAAATATAGCCTATGTTACTCACAGATAAATTACCTTTCTAATGGTGAAAGAATTTTTGAAATCGGCCCAATAGTTTTTGAGTTATTTCAATACATATAAAAGTTCAAATCTTTCATCTTTATATTATTAATGTAGACTAGCTGTTGCTCGCGACTTCGCCCGCGTGAAATTAAATATAGCCTATGTTACTCACTGATAACGTAACTTTTGAATGGTGAAAGAATTTTTGAAATCGGCCCAATAGTTTTTGAGTTATTTCAATACATATAAAAGTTCAAATCTATCATCTTTATAATATTAATGTAAACTAGCTGTTGCTCGCGACTTCGCCCACGTGAAATAAAATATAGCCTATGTTACTCACAGATAAATTACCTTTCTGATGGTGAAAGAATTTTTAAAATCGGCCTAGTAGTTTTTGAGTTATTTCAATACATACAAAAATACAAAAATACAAAAATACAAAGTTTTCCTCTTTATAATATTAGTATAGATATAGATAAAGTAACAGTGTATACTTTTACGTAATTAATATCTAATTGCAACACAAAATTAGACGTATACTAAAATTCAAAGTATCTGCGGATAAAAGTTTAAATAATTTCAAGCTGTGCCAATACACGATCTCGATATTTCAAAACGCATTGCGACCTGAATATTCATAAGTATTACGACTTCAACAATGGCGCCCTGCGTCGACAACATTCGCGACAAGCCCATATACAATCATATCGTCAGTTGCCACTAACAGAAAGTTTTACAAGAAACATGTTACCATCTCTCTCTATTTCTTTGGAAAAAAAGAGATAACGATACACATATATAGGTGTTTTAACAGTGGTTATTGACATACTTTGTTCTGAAATATTTAGAGTACACTCATACTTTACATATTTCGATTTATACAAATTTTCCTCAGGTTATAAGCTTTGATGTAACCTTTTCATCGCATTTGTTGAGTACATTCCTGAAATACTTCTTAAAGTGCTTTGTTTTTTAATTAAAGTTATAGCTTATTCTACCCACTCTGAGCAGAGACATGAAACGTTATATTTTTGTATTACTATTCCGTCCGTATTTATCCTTTTAAAAATTACGCTGGTCTAAAGAATAACTGAGAGAGATCAATCAATAATTACATGTTTCCAAAATAAAATTATCTCTTTCTAATATGATTTACAAAAAAACTCTTCTATTCTTATTAGTAGAAAAATTTCGGATATTTAACACAACGGAAACACAACTTCTAACTTAAAAATTAAAAAATTAACATCCCAGAGAACAATAATGTAATATTTTTTTTACATTTTAACATTGAGGTAATCTGAAGGTTGTTGTTCGCACGTGGTAACCTTTATCAATGTTTTTTGGCTCGTGATACTCAAGATTAAACAAATTGTCAAGTATTCAAGTGCTCACTGGATCGTGACGTCACAACTCTCTACGTTAGTCTTTAGTATTCAAATATAGATAAGATAATCATTATAAATAACTCTCCGTTACACTTGATGTCAGATGAAGTGATACAAACATTATTTGATACTTTGATAGCAGTTGATTCGACTTCCTTATCAAAGATTATTCCAGTTTGAATGATGTGATATGCGTATTTTGTGTTACGAATATCAAAAATGTATACTTCCTTGTTATTATTACATGTAAACATACATATACATACATTACCAATATTAATGGGATATGGCTCGGGCGCTCATTATTCAAATTATGGAATATTTCACAATAACTTCAAACATAGCGTAAATGGCTTGATTATCATTTATGTATGCCATGAATTAATTAAGAAAAAGTATGCAATTGTTAGTTATATTTTTACATAGTTTTAAATATTATTCTCCTTCGTTCCAATTGGAAGTACTCGTACACAAGTCAAAGGAAAATAATAAAAACCCAAGGGATCAATAGGTAATTAACTTTGCTCAAAATGCAAGCTTCAGTTCAATCTGATCTTTAAACTAAAAATAACTAAGTACTATATTTATATAGTAATGTAACAACGCTCTATTAACAATTACATATTTTTATTTCCAGCCTGAAGGTGTGGTTACATTCAACTGGACGGCGCAGCAACAGGCGTACGTGCTATCAGGATACTTCTGGGGGTACGCGATCACCTCGCTAGTGGGGGGCACAGCGGCGGAGCTGTGGGGTCCTCGCAATGTGGTCTTCATTACAATGCTGATCAGCGCGGTCCTGACCACTCTGTCGCCGCAGGCCGCGAGGCTGCATTATATGGTCCTGGTTGGTGCTCGTTTCATCATTGGTTTATCAGCTGTGAGTATGTTATATATCTTTTTATATTTCAAGTAGGAAGCACTGAAGTGAAATTTTAAAAATTTAAGTGGCCTATGTGTTTTATATTTCTGTCAAATTTCATCGACATCCGTTAAGCCGTTTTCAAGATATCTACTAACAAACTTTTATCTAACATCAATGCAAACTTGCAAGTAGTATTAGTGCATTGGTATGTTTTTTACACTGCATTTTCAGTAATACTTTTACAGTTGTTTTACAGTGTTTTTATATTCTAAATTTAATTTACTAATGCGCCTGTTAACCGTGAGTCTAGGTTTTCTATAGCCAAGAGCCATCCATTCGTAGGTCAACAATGTTTGTACAAGAACGAGCTCCGTTGTAGGTAACAACGGTGTATGCAGTTAACAATAACTAGGTCATATACTACTGATAACCAAACAAAGTTTTACACAATGCAATTTAACATGAAACACTTTTATAAACAACCGTTTAAATGTCTGTTGCCATGCCTTGTTAATCATACTTCATACTAATATTATAAATTCCAAAGTTTAGATGGATGGATGGATAGATGGATGTTTGTTAGAGTTTGTAGCCTAAACGGCTGAACGGATTTCGATAAAATTTGGTATAGATGTAGAGGATAGTCTGGAAGGAGACATAGGCTTCACACTTTTGTTTTTTTTTAATTCCACACAAACGGAGTTGCGGGCGAAAGCTAGTATTTTGATATATTTACACAAGTGATAAGATAATTAGGTTTAAACGTTTTATTTTAAGTCTACTTATGCGTAGAATTTAATTTAATTTGTTTGAAAACATGCTACTTTACACAATTTGCTTTTATTGCCCTAATAAAGGTGTTTAATCAAGATTATTCTGGAGTTTCTTAATTAAATTTCTAAATCACAGTATCAAGGTGAAAACTAAACGGCGGAATCTGATTTCCAAATGCCTAAAATTGGTTAACAAAAATAGAATTTGAGGTATAATTAGGGCTGCCAGGTTTCATTAAACGCACACCAGAAACTAGTGGGAAATATGAACGCCGTCTAGTGATTTGTTTCATACCACATTTTCTGTAACGGGCTCAAATTCAAAAAGATGGCAGCCCTAATCCTAGGCAATCCTTTACTCATATCTCTAAACTTTTCATTGCCTGTCTGCTTTGAGCCACTATATTGCATTTTACATTATAGTGGTTTTTTTTCAGGGTTTTCTGTTCCCCGCTCTACACGCGCTGGTGGCGCACTGGGCGCCGCCGGCTGAGAAGGGCAAGTTTGTAAGTGCTCTACTCGGTGGGGCCATCGGCACTGTAGTCACCTGGTCCCTCACAGGACCGCTCATTGAGAACTTCGGCTGGGACTTCGCTTTCTATATACCTGGTGAGTTCTTGGATCGGATAAAATTGCTAATTGTATATTTGCTAACAACGCTAATTGTAGTATAATGTGGTACATTCTACATTTAAAAAAAATCACTTTCCAACTTATTAATGTTTATTGGAGTATATAATAAAAAAAATAAAAAGAGGCGGTAGTTCGCTAGTATTCGAAATATTTAGAAGTCAAACATCAGAGTCCCGCCGAGGTTTAAAAAGTAGGTAGGTACGTAAACATAAATGAAAATTAAATGTGAAAATGAAGAAAAAAGTTTTGCTGTTTGTGTATTTGAATGTTTGGTGTTGATTACAAATCGGTGGATTTAATAAAAATCACATAAATCTAGATATAATTTGTATTCCTATAGCAACGTGTTATAGTCTAAGTGTTAGGTTCACGCTTAGGAAATTAATTAAGTCTCACAAACTGTTATTGGACTTTCTTTCGAATTTAAATTCAATACGAATGTATTCAATGGTTTTCTAAATTGCTTTATTTACGCCTAATGTTGTCTTTTAGATTTCTCAATTAGATATTTTAAGACGGAGTTTATTCATCTTGGTTGTAAATGTTTGAAAGTGATAGAGTAAATAATGAATTATCTTTTTAATACAATTCAATAATTTGTATCTATGTGGACTTATATCTAAGCGTATGCCACGCACATATGTTATCAAGTTTTAAAAACGTTGCATGAATGACGATTTTTCTTTTTTTTATTCGATATTTGATTATTATTTTGTGTGGTAGGTTTCATAGCGACGGTGTGGTGCGCCCTCTGGTGGTTCCTCGTGTACGACTCCCCGGTGCAGCATCCCCGCATCTCGGACAAGGAGAAGCAATACATTCTAGAAGCGATCGGCGACAAGGTCAACCAAAGTACTAAGGAAACCAGGGTAAGAATATTGCTACATTCATTAATAATTATTAAAAAGGGTTCAAGTTCCTATAATCAGCGTCGGTCTTACCTTTATTTACACCCTGGGCGGAATTTCTATAACGACCTCTTTCTTGCCTTGACTAGGTAGTGTTATAAGATTGTTATATGAGAGTAATTTGCTAACCTGTGACGACCCTATCTGTCAGGCGCCCTGGGCGATCGCCTTACCGCGCCATACCCAAACGCTGATACTGGCAATAATTATACAGGATGTTCCAAGAGCCGCATAATGGACTTAGATGGTCTTGACTATTGGTATAACTTAGCTATTTATATGTAGCCCCATTTGTGGCGTATTGATATACAGTTCCTAGATTCAAACAAGTGAATCGATTTCTTGTATAACAGGTTAATAAAATATGGATAGTTGTCATAATACTAGTGCTAAGGCATTTTATAATGAATACTTGTAACTGAATAGAATATGTATGAAATTACTGGCTAAGTATATAATTGTTTTTAATCAGTAAATAGAAATATCAAAATGATTAGTACTTTATACTGTTTCTATACGGCGCTATCCATTTATTATTTCCTTATAAATGAAAGATGAGTTATTAATATCGTAAGAATTTTTATTGGCATTCAATTTATTATCAGTAATTCATCACATAAAGTAGTACTTAGAGATAAGAAAAAAGTACACTAATTGTCAGATATCTTGGCTGCTGTTAAGAACACAGGTGGAGCGGGGCGTAACAGGAAGCGGGGGGATGATACTACGCAGCACGCCGATCTTCGGCGACCAAGATATTTGAAAATACCTATTTAAAATTAAAATACTATATGTGACACGTATCAAATCACTATTGTGTAACCACACTACAATCTTTCCAATTATTTTTTTTTCCAACATACAGGAGGCTTGTTTGCCTAGCATATTTGCGAACATCATCGTGACTATCTGCAACCTACACGATTTGGTCAATATGGATTAGCTAGTTTTAGAATTTTACCAGATTTGCACTTAAAACATATTGGTTTTCTTCAGGTGGTGCCGCCGTTCAAGAGTATTCTGACCTCATTCCCGTTCCTCGCGATGGTGGTGCTGCACTACGGAAACAACTGGGGCCTGTATTTCGTGATGACCGCCGCTCCTAAGTTCGTCTCGAGCGCACTTGGCTTCAACCTCACGTCGACCGGCACGCTCTCCTCGCTGCCGTATCTAGCTAGGATGATATTCTCATTGATCTTTGGAGCTATTGGTGACAGGTGGGTAAAGTTATTGTAAAGATTTATAAAGCATGTTGTTTACTTTCAAGATGAGATTTCGTCAGCTTTCTTTTATAACTGTCACTTAATTTTAGGTTTTATAATGAGAGTATTATAATCTTTATTTCAGAATCGTCAAACAAAACGTAGTGTCAACAACATTTATGCGGAAGTTCTTCTGCCTATTCTCCCACGTGCTGCCTGGTCTGTTGCTGATCGGTCTCGGGTACACTGGCTGCGCTCCCATCCTCTCCGTCGCTCTGATCACCTTCTCCATGGGCTCCAATGGAGCCGCGACTCTCACAAACCTCGTCAACCATCAGGACCTGGCGCCAAACTTCGCCGGCACATTGTACGGCATTGCTAACGGCATCGGAAACACGGCAGGATTTGTCACACCTTTGGTCACCGCACACTTCACTAAGAATGGGGTAAGTAGTTTATATTTTAATAAATTAATGTTCCAACGGTTTTAAAGTTTATAAAAGGGATGGGAAACAATTGACGATCCAAAATTACACTGCTAAAGTAAAGAATCCGATTGCTAAGAACATAATTAAAAGTAAATTAGGAGGCGCATAGAATAACCTTGAATAAAAAAGAGACGGACCATTTGAGAGAGTTTTTCCGTCGTCAGAATAATTCCTTTTTCCCTGATCATTGATTGTAAATTATTTTGTCTAACAGAATGGCTTTGCGGAATGGCGGCCAGTATTCTTCACTGGTGCATCTCTGTACATCGCAGCCGCGGTGTACTTCATTCTGTTCGGGACGGGCGTCACTCAAACGTGGAACTACGTCGCGCCCGCAGAAGAGGAAGAAGAAGACAAAAGACCAAGTGCTAATTCAACGGATACCACTGTCACTATTGCTGTTAAGACATAAGGGAATGTCTATGCTATAATTTAATACGTTCAGTGCCACGATTTTAAACGCCAGGCAAGCTTGTGGTATTGAAGGTGTTACGAATGTCTACTGAACATATCTGTGAGGTGCCTCTGTCAACAGCTGTACAAAAATATTTAGTAGATTATTTTATTCTTGTAAAGGTGTTACTACAGTGTAATCTCACGGTTACTTTTTATTTAACGACTTAGAGCGGGCGCACAACTTTGTGAAAGTATCGCACAGCTGTTGTGAGATTGTCTTTTGTTTCGCGGCCAATTCAACTATTTAGTTGCATAACTAATCGAGAAGTGTGTACATATAAGCTCTTAGGAATTAAAGCGAGACTAAACAGTTGTGCGATAGTTTAGTTAAAGGTGTGCGCGCGCTCTAAAAATACATTTTATAAACACGTACAAACAACTAATATCTTTAATTTAATTTAAATATGTAGCGAGAATGTAAAATGAATGAAGATGTATCGATGAAATATGAACAATTATTATTACATACTAAAGTATTGCAATAAATTGCAAAATGAAAGAAAAAAGATGTCTGCGTATTTGTTTAATATTGGTCTATTTAGCCTATTATTTCAAGTGTTACGTCAATGTAATTGCACGGTTAGTTTTGGCTTAGAATCACGTTGACATTTGTAAAAAAAGATTTTACTCAGCCAAATTCTTGCTTCTTGTAAACATAATAGAAAGAGAACATTTAATGTTAAGATTTTGATTGCTGTGTGATTGTTTTATAGTGAGTTTTCACTATCGAAACATTGGTACAAATCATATTGTCGTCTCTTTTCCTTTACTAAAAAAAGTGAGATAACAATGTTTTTTGTATCCATTCTTCGGTAGTAAAGACTGGTTATAAGTTTGTATTAAGATTAAGTGTATGGAGTAACGATTACTGACTAATAAACGGTCATTATTTCGTTCTGTTTTTAAAACATGCGATTTTATTATTTTGTAGTAAATATTTAAGTTCCAATTTTCTTATCCAACATTTATATGACTGTGATGACATGAGTAAATGAGTGAAAATTATTTACCAATTAAATTATTTAATCATGTATTGTTTTAGTAATAAAAAATATTTAAATATTTTGTAGTTTTCACTTTTCCTAACAAATTATAAATCTACTAGCTGTTCCTGTGCGGCTTCATCCGCATGAAATTATAAAAACTTTGTTTTATTGTTAACATTTGTGAAATTCTCAATTGCAAATGTCAAAATTAAAATGCACAAATAACAACCATGGCAACCTTGCTTCCTTGATGTTGGCAGCTTGTAGTTTATGGTCTCTTTCCCACATAAAGCTTTTTTTTTCAATTTATTTACCCCCTAAGTTTAATAGCGTGAAAATGTATAGCCTAAAGCGTGTCGTAAGTGTTGAGCTTTTGTTAAAGAAAGAATTATTCAAAAATATGCTGCGATTGCTGACATCCTACGCCACGAAGTAGTGTGTGTTCACTTTATTATATATATAGATATAGATTAGTGATCTAAGTCCTCCATGGAATAAGGTCCCGTGGATAATTAAAACGACATTTTCATTATAAAACATAATTTTAATAAGATAACTTCAGTAGTTATACAGGAGGTAATGTATTTATACACTATGTACATAAAACTTTATTCTCTTTACATCGATACAATATTTTATTAAAAACTCTTAAGTAATAAATGACACAAATAGATGAGGAGTTCGCGGAACTCGACTGCACTGGAACTGAACTGCGCGAGTTCCGCGGAAACCGTTAACACGTGCTATCAACAACTATGTTAGTAGATTTTCAAAAGTTCATAACAAAACTACGTTAAGATTCACAAAGAGCGTAATGTTTACACAAAATCTTATCGAAACATCGTTCTATACATTAATACAAGTTTGAAAACTATTCTTACGTCTTTGGAATTACATCACCAAAACTAAGGTTATGGTCACACACTTTACGAGATTTTTCAGGCGGGATCGACGACACTGCTAACAATTAAATAGATCTAATAACATTCTCAATATATTAATAGTGGTAATTATTAAAATCATTTAGGTATCGGAGTGAGGCGTGTCCTCGCGGCGCTCACACGTACGACTCGGACTCGGTGTCGGAGTCCGTGCAGTCGAGGGCGAGTGCGGGGGCGGGGGCGGGGGCGGGGGCGGGGGCGGGGGCGGGCGTGTCCCCGGCGGGGGGCTGCCGGTAGTGCGGGGGCACGGACCGCGCACGAGACGCCTTCTCCTCCTTGCCGAGGTGCACGGGCTGGAACTTCTTGAGCACGCGCTGATACACCATCTTGCGCGGGGGCACCGGCGGGGGCACGGGCGGGGGGCCCTGCGGCGGCTTCCTGTTGTTGTTCTGCTCCTTGTCGCCGTTGTAGTCGGGCTGCACCGCGGTCGGCGTCGCCTTGTATATGTCGCTGGAGAACATGTCGGTCTTCTCCTCGTGGAATATGTCTCTGCGGCGGTTGTAGACGGACGTGTAGAGGGGCTCGATGTACTGCGTGGTGTAGCAGGTGTCGCGGCCCTCCCCCGCGCCCTCCGTCCCGCGCCCGTAGCCCTGCGGCTGGTACAGCGTGTCGTTGCTGCTGGAGTCGCTCTGCAGTATGATGTTAGCGAGCGACTTGGACTGATTCAGCTTATTGTTGCTATAGTTGCGTATGCGAGATTTTATGTCCTCGGAGTTGTTCATCACTGGGTCGGCGTAGGGATAGTTAGGGGGTGCGAGGGCGGCGGGCGGAGGCTTGTCCTTGTCGCGGGCTCCGACGAGGCAGGTGTTGTTGCAGACGTGGGCGGGGTCGTAGCGCCGCTTGCGGCAGCAGCCGACGCCCGACTCGTAGTTGCCGTTGCGGCTCCTCTCCGCGTTCACGCTCACGATGTGCCCCTCCTCGTTCACCTCCAGGCTCTTAGTCCTCGCGGCTTGACGAGACCAGTCATTTCGTGTAAAAATGGTGGCTGCCGGCGTCGACTTGACGTCTACTTTGTTTTGCGAGGACTCGCCCTGCTTCAGCTGTCCATAGATTTTCTCGGAGGCGGCGGTGTTCTTGGCGGCGTATGCGGCGCTCCTGCTCTCCCAGCCGGCGTAGACGCGGGAGTAGTCCGAGCCGAGTTCCTCGGCCCGGCTCCGGTACTGGCTCTGGCGGTGCACGTTCTCCGTGAAGGTGGCCAGGTCGTGGATGTTGCTGTACACGATGTTCTCTTGACTAGACACGAGGTCGCGCTTGCCGTCGCTCGCCTCCTGCTTCGCCTCCAGCAGATTGTCGGAGCTCCGCGCGCGGCCAAAGTTCTTGTTGGAGGTGGTTTTTTCGACCTCCTGTGCGTCGGCGTACATGCTGTACACCTTGGAGGTGCGCGCCGCCTTGGCCAGGTTGCTGCGCGGCGGCTTCTGCGGCTCGAGGCCGGTGATGTACTTGGCGGGGCTCTGCGCGTACTCGTTGTGTCGCTGCGCGGCGGCGCTCACGTAGGCGCGGTCGTCGCCGTTGGCGATGCCGACGTTGATGGTGTTGTGTACGTAGCGCTCGCCGACGTACGGCGTCATGTACAGCTCCTCGTTCACTGCGCTGTATATTTCCGCCTTGTTCGAGTAAATGCTTTGATCCCTCTGCGGGACCTGCGGCAGGCCGTTGACGTTGGGGTTGTTCGCGTACCGCAACATTTTGTTCTCCTGGAGGTTGCATGTGGGAGCGGAGAGGCTGTGCAGGATGTTGCGCGGCGCGGGACTGTTTCCGCCGTTGCTGTTCGAGTCGTCCTCGGACAAGGTGAGGCCCGAGTCTCTGCTGAGGGACAACTTCTCCTTGCGCGGGGTGGACAGCTCCATGGAGTCGAGAGAGATGCCGACGGAGTGGAGGCTATCGCTCTCCTCTGCGCCCGAGTCCAGGTGGGCGTTCGAGGAGTCGGGGCTGCCGTTGCCGAGGAGGCCGGCGATCTGCGGCCCGAACAGGGCCTCCGCCTTCACGATGAGGAGCTCGACTATCATGGGCACGGCCTTGGGGGCCTTGTCGCAGGGCACGCTGGGCCACAGCAGGCTGGGCCCCACGCACACGCCGAGGTTCATGGGGCACATGAGGTTGATGTTGGACTTCTTGGCGATGGCCTGCAGCAGGCACACGAAGTACGTCAGCATGTTGTAGTGCGACTTGGGCAGCTTCAGCAGCAGCGAACGGACCGCGGTCACTTTCTCCGCCTGGGGTAGAGCTGCAACAACATTTTCATTAGCATATACCCTTAAAATTAGACCACAAGAAGAGTACTGATATGTATATTAAAATAAATACCGAGCACATGCAACCAGGCGGGGTAGAGGTCAGCCAGCAGGAGCGGCTGCGGCAGCGCGCGGAAGAACTCCTTGACGAGGGCGGCCAGCAGCAGCACCGGCGCGCGGTCCAGCTCCGCGCAGCCTGTCGCCCACGGGCCCAGCGCGTCCAACTACAACGATCATAAGATGACATTTTATATATAGATTTATGGCTGGGAGTTGCTAAGCGCCGGTCAGGCACGCCCGAGGCGGGGAGAAGAAAAAGTTGCGAAGTCTTCGCCTAAAACTGTGCGGCCTTTACCTAAATTGCGTTTTATGTATCATGTTTACAAATGTCTTATCTGTGTGTAAATCTCACCTTATCTCTGAGCAGCCTGAGCGCTTTAGCGTTAGCGCTGCGCCGGAAGACGCCGTGTGTGAGCGGCGCGACGGCGCGCAGTCTGCGCAGCGCCTGCAGCAGCGCGGGCGGCGGCGTGCCGTTGCAGAGCCGCGTCAGCGCCACACCGAACAGACGCCCGCCGCGACGGAGCAGACGAAGACCTTTACCTCCCGGATTGCTAGTACTACAGAAAAAAGCTTCTATAGTGGAAAATACTAAAGTCCACTAAACGCATAGTGATGACCAATTGGACGTTACTAAGGAATACACGGCTAAAGGATAAGAACGAATGCAATTGGGCACGAAATTGATCTTACTATAACTTTTTGAAATATAGGGCAGTCATTTAATTATGTTATGTGGAAGGTATTGGGGAAGGCCTATGCCCAACAGTGGGCACACAAAGGCTGATGATGATGATGATTTAATTATGTTCACTTAATGAATAGTTACTTTTTTTAATATCGAAAAAGAAATCAAGTCTGTAAGCCGGAGAAGAAATCGAGAATATTTTAAATAAAATGTTAGCAAGTTAAACACGAATGTAATTCAGAACCAGTTTGTAAAGCGCTTTCAGATTAGTGATACAGCCCCACAAGGAACATGGAACATCGGGTATAAGCACATTTTCATACCAGTTTCACTGGACGTTTCCCTTATTAGTTAATTACAGCTTTGGTCAAAACATTTTCACTTCCTATACTAGGACAGCAAGTGAACACAACTATTTATAATTACGTTTTATCTACATTTATTATATTGGTTTCACATTTTACAAACCAACTAGTGATGTGTCGTTCAACACATTGTCGATAACTTTGATTTTGTTTATAAAAACACTAGTTTTAATTATTATTCACCGAAAGGCAATTTGAATGTTAACGAATAAATTTTATTTACCTTTTAAGGACTTGATTTTTCTTTCTCAGCTCGAAGATGAGCCCACAGGGATTGTTTTTAGCGTTGACGTGTTCTAAATCAAATCCATCTTCATTCGATAACGTTTGTCTGATACGAGACATCTGGAAGTAAATAAAAACCACTTTTTAATTGATTTTGACCAAAAAACACTTTACGATTTATCAACGAGAATGATGGTCGTGTTGAAAATAGTGTGTGTAAAATAAATGTACTAGTGATGTACCTGCACGGCGTGCGGTCTCTCGATACCCTGCAGGGGCGTTGGCGGCGCATCTCTAGCGGTTCTGACGTACAGGGTGAAGTCCGCGGGCGCGCCCAGCCTGCCCTCGTGCTCCCCCTCCCCGTCCCCGGCGTCCGCCCCGGGCCCGCCGTTCTGCATCACGTGCAGCGCCTGCCGCACCACGCAGCGCGCGTTCATCTCCGGGCTTACGGATACCGTTTTACACTGCAATTAGTTAAGAACATAAATTATTTTCAATGTATTATTTTAAAAAAATGCTTGAATGCTTAAAAAGGGAGTGGATTCAGATATGACGGCTAATAGAAATGAATTTCCATCAGCCGTCATGTTGTTCCCAGCAGCACATACTGTACCGACCCTTCATAGGGACATGGGCAAGTTGATGAAAATTAAAAAAAATGTGCCATGTCTCGATAAGAATAATTATTACTGAAAGTCCATATTTTTAAAATTCGAAAACAAATGAATGAATAGTTAAACTGATATTTTGAGATTGTTATACTTACAAATTCGATGGAACTCGCTAAATCTTTATAAAAGATTTGAATATTTGTCGACTTTGGCTCTGTGTTCAGTTGTGAGTTTAAAGCGTTTTGGATTTTCCTGAAAACAAAGTAAAGATCACAATAAGTACAAGAGTAAGAGATTCTTCTAAATCTTTAAAGAAAGTATGAAAATTTGCTTTAATCTTGACGCTTTTTTGCAATAGTGATGTCAATTAAGTACGGGATGAATTTTATCGATATCGACTCTGCTACGTCTCTAGTAAGTATGTAATAAATACGTTGTTGCACAATATGTTGCAAACGTCATTAGTAAATAGTATTGACGTACCTGTACCAAGTATCTCTAGCAGCTTGTGTGGGGTAGGTAGCGAGGTAGTTAGCGACACCTATGCTAGTCGGCCAACCGAGCAGGAAGCCGGTGTCGTCACTGTCAGGTAGTGAGAGCCACACCTCCGCCAGTCTCACGCTCTCCTTTAACTTGAAGCAATTCGTCCCTCGCGACTTCCCGACTAGGAGGAGGTCGCTAAAGAGGAAAAGGTGGCGGTCGAGCGGTGGGGAGGTTGAACCCAATGGGCATAGTTGCACCGGCGCCTCCATTATGAAGGTGCGAGGTGATAGATTGTTGTTGGTGTTGACAGCACCACCGATGTCCAAGCTCGGCCTCTTACGGAGACTCTTGGATTTCTGGAATTAACATTATTATTATTAGAATAGAGCATATGTTACTGGGACAAAATATATGTCATAGTCTAGGTTTATAATCATTCAGTTGAAAACCACAAAAATAAGAACTTATGCGTTATCAGCAATCTTATGCTGAGTAAATAGATGCAATTTTAATAAAGTAAATTTCCTTAATGGTTAGTACTTTTCACTAAAACTATATGTAACATCGACTATCATATTATACACATGGATTGCATTTGATTTAATAACTGAAACAAATCAATGGATACGTCGACTACGGCAGAGTACCCAAATGGTAGAATAAGTTCCCTTTGTTACCTGGTGGTGTGATGCAAGCGCGGCGGGGGCATCTGCATCGTGGAGAGCGAGGAAGTCGTGCGGGAAGAGGTCCTGCACGCGCTCCAGGTCCGACAGCCGCGCAGCGCGTCGCCGCCCGCACCCGCTGCCCACCAGACGCTCATACTGCGCCAGCCGCTCGATCTGAAACAACAAAAAACAATATTAATAACATATACTACAAAGTTCACATATTTTGCTGTCACGAAACGATACAAACACTGCCTAAAGGAAACAAAAGAAGATCGAAGAAACAAAGGAATTAAGAAACAATCTTAGTTTTAAACTTTATGCTACATTTTCACAAAGACAGAACAGTGATGCAAAGCAGAACAGTGCAACACGCCAAAAAGCTTTACTTTCACAACATATGCAAAACATTAGCAGTGCTGCACTCATGTAGAACTAGCAATTATTAGCAAGCCAACGAATATTACTTTAATTATCAAATGTAAGGTAATTTAAAATTGAAATAGGATACAATTCATAATACTGTTGTATAAATCACTGTATAAGGTAAAATGTGTTACATTAAGGTTGCAATGCGGAGGTTAGCGGCGTTATGACGTATACAATTACACTAGTATGCGGCCAGGCCTCATGCACCTTAATTATACTGTCAATATACTAATTGAACTAACTCCGTTATTTACCCTTCATTCTCGCGTCTTTGTTGCGTTACACTACTAAAGGTAGGAGGGTATTATGAAAACCTTTGGGCTCTCAACACACTATGTGAATTTGCCAAATGCTTTTGGTCTATTCCCTTGGTCCATTTATCTATTCTATACTATTCTATATAATAAAATTGCAGTGTCTGTTTGTAATATCTAAAGAAAAATTCTAGATTTCGGGAAATTGACGTATTTGCGTTGCTGATAACGAAAATTGCATTAAAAATGGCCAATTCCGACGGGACTTTCACTGGAGGGTAGGTGACATGGATAGGCATATTATAGACTACTTTTTTAAAAAATTCCACGCTGTCAAAATGACGTAACGGGTGGTCCAAATGTGAGCTAACGAAGTTTGCGGGCGACAGCTCGTTTTAAAATATGTTTATGGGTTTATCAAATATCAAAGCGGCCAGTATTACCGGTGTAAAGTATAAGAATCTCACAAGAATGAGAATCACGGATATGATATCCATTTCCATTTATGAAATGCTTCATTAAATATAAGCATTGTGGCAGCGATACTAATCAAAATTCTAATAGGATAGTACGAGTGCGTCCCGAGGGAGCCGAGGCAGCCGAGGCAGCCGAGGCAGCCGGGCGTGACGACCTCCACACAATGCTCCTGTAATAACACCGTGGGATACTCATAATTTCCTTTATTCTCAACTACATTTTGTACTTAAAAGGCAACAGATACATGGCAAGACCTTTGTAAAGTGAGTTCTAACTGGAAAAATGTTGTTTTTCTTCACTTTATACACATTTTGTTATTTAGACGTTGATGGTTGTTATTTGTTTTTTGTGTAACATTATAACGTATTTCTACGGACGTGAAAACTTGATACAAAGATCGCTAATTAATCAAATGACACGAAAAAATTTAGTGACATTTATCCGAAAAAATGCTTGAGATGGCAATAAAAATAAACCTTTTATAAGTATTTGTTGTGTGATGTGTGACAAAGGAAGCGGTCATCCAAATGTTTATGGTAATAGTGCGTCAATAACGTAATCATGCAAATAAGGTAAATTCCTGATTAAGATAAAAAAAATCTCGTTAAATAAAAACAAGACATGTAGCGGAAGTCGTGTTTTACATGTTCATTTGCTTATATGGTCTTAAGAAACGAGCAAGATGATCAATAAGTTAGTAAGCTAAGCAAAGTAGAGTAAATGAGTAATCAACTATCAAGTCAATCCATTCAGTGTATAAAGAAATAAGTCTCTAGTCGCTTTTTATTCCCGGTAAGTTAGAAATATAGGTAATAATGAAAGTTAAATGCAATAACAACTAATTTTAAAACTTACTTTTCGTGTAAAATAAAATAAAACACCTCAAAAGCTAGGACATTTTTAATTTAATAGGTAAATGTGACATATTACATCATATTGACTTGTTAAAAAGTTGACGACCTTACATGCCCAATGGTATGTAAGGCCAATTTAAAGAAATGTAATTCATAACAAAAATTAAATGAGTAAAACCTAATATGAAATATTTCTTTATTAATCACAACGTAACATTACATTTCACTGTCAATTCGTTAATGATAATACGTGTAGAACACTGAGCATCTAATGTGTTCAAGGATCAAATCCCCTAGGGCACGCTATTACTGTAATTAAAGTTGTAAGCAACATTATTCTTTACACGCTATTACACATCTTGTTCCGTTACATGTTTTTATCTAGTCTGGATTTTAATGAAACTAAATATCATCTACCATCTCTCTAATAGTATTTCGTTTTTATATAAGTACTAGCTTTCGCCCGCGACCATCAGCGTGGAATTAAAAAAAAAACAAAGTGAGTAGCCTATGTGTTCTTTCAGACTATTCTCTACGTCTATGCCAAATTTCATCGAAATCTGTTCAGCAGTTTAGACTAGAAACTCTAACAAACATCCGTCCATCCAAACATTCGTATTTATAATATTAGTAGGAGTAAGATTAGTAAGATTCTTAGTATAAATCCATTTATACCTGCAAATTTTATTGGTCTATTTTTCTTTGTTTAAAATCTCTAAGAAGTTTATTGCTTCTTAGCGGGGATTTAAAAGATAGCTAAGGTAATAAAAAAACTAAAAGCAAACGAAATGACTTAGAGATATTAAAACAAAAGAATCTATTGGTATCGAACAAAATGGTTATACAGCGATTGGGATTAGGCATAACTTTGGCAGACAAAAGGCAAACATTTGTCCATTGTTGGAGATAAACAGTGATCGCTTTTAGAGCCGGTTAGAGCTTTGTTTATTTGAGCCCGTAGCTCCGGCGTACCATTAACAGATCGTGTATTTATTGTTTACCTCCCAATCGACAACTGTGCGCCTATTTTTCACAATATTTGACCGAATACCACGAATTTCAAACCAGCGTTCACGTAAGCGTTATCTACCAACCTGTTACACGAAACTGCACTTTCTAATACAAATGTTTACCTCCGAGGGGACACAACGTAAGTTTTTAGATAACGAACTGTCCCTAAAACGCAGATAAACCTGATAGCAGTTGCTTGCACGTGCTTTATTGCCGTGTGCTTTTTACGAATCTAACTTAACTTGCCTTTCGGTTTCCTGTTAAGTGGACACGCCCAGGTTAAGTAGGTTACTTATCTTTTCGTAATACCATGTTAAAGTATTCTTAGAAAAAATTACATTGCGTTTTATACATTTACATTTCGTTATAACAAAAATGAAAATTTCGATGGATGCATTTCACTCCATTATATAAATTAATTTAAATAGATACCAAAACTCGGAACTAATTAAAATACATGTAAAAATAATGTTATTAACGTTAAGTTAACTTGAACAATGTATTTTAACAAAAGAATGTGTCATTAAAAATATAATGGCTAAAGATATATGTAAAGGATCTGTACACAAAAGGCATCATCTTTGCCTTAAATCGATTCATGATTTCTTGATTAAGTCAGAGATTGTTCATAATGATTGTATTGAGTATTGAAAAATGTCGTTCATTCCTTTCACTTTCTCAATGAGTCTAGCAAAGCCCTTCTAAAACTACATACTTATGGTCTTTTTAATTTTCATTCACATAACCAGACGCCGAATCTAAGGAAAGTTATTACGTGCTGTTCTTACAAGCAAATATACTTATGATGTTATGTGGCCATTTAACAAGTCATTACAATTAGAGAGTTGCTATATTTTTAAGCCTTGAGACTCCGCTGGCTGGGCCGCTTGATGAGATTGGGGGAGGATCGAGGAGCCAAAATAACGTATCTCGAAATACCGATTGGCCGCCGACCCCTCGGCCGGCCCAGATACCACTGGCGAGACGCCGTAGAGCTAGTCCTGCGTGAGCTAGAGTCTATCGACTGGCAGGCGACGACGCAAGACAGACGACGCTGGCGCTCTCTCATGACGGAGGCCTAGACCCATTTTGGGTCGCTGCGCCAACGCGGTAAGTATCTTTTTAAAATCGCAAATGGTATAAACTACTTCAAAGTCGTGATTATGCTCGTTACACGCCCCAATGATTCAATTAGTGAAAAAGGTCAGTAAATTTGATCTCGATTTAAGCGCAAACGTTAATTAAGAAACTGCATTTCTTGTATAATTAATTATAGCGCGGATTTTGTTTAAAAAATACTTCAAGTGGTTATTTTAATAAAGATTAATATTAAGAGTAATTTGAACGTCTACATATTTTTCAAGTATAACACGGTTATGGTTAATAAATAAAAATATAATTCATGTTATTGAGACGCGAGCAATTGTGATGCATGGATATGCCAATGTTTTCGGCCGTCTGGCATTACCTTAAAAGTTAATTTATCGTTTTAAAGGTTATTAACGGTATGTAATTTAATACACGGACAAGTTCGCAGAATGCAATCTGGTAATGATTCATCAACAGCCTCACAAGGCAATTCTTGAAATGGGAACAAGAATGCAAATCAGTCGGAATCCAGTTACATAGAGAATGTTATCAGGATAGATTATAGCGGTTCCTTATTTAAATGTTTTATAGTTTAATTACCGATAATATGATTTTAAAAAAAAAACGCCTTTATGCTTGAGAGTAACCGACACTCTGTAGTCATTGGCAATACTCTTTGTTACATTTTTTCAATTAAACTGTAAACTAATATTATAAATGCAAAAGTTTAGATGATTGTTTGTTAGACTTTGTAGCCTAAACGGCTGAACGGATTCCGATGAAATTTGGTATAGATGTAGCGGAGTCTTGAAGAACACATAGACGACTAACTTTTCTTTTTTTTTTAATTCCACGAGGACGGAGTCACGGGCGAAAGCTGGTGACAATATAAAAGTTGAATTGCTTGGTTCAAGTCGTCCTGCCTCTAAGTAACCACAAGGTCAAAGTTCCTCGCGACGGGTCGTCTGTGACACATATCTTCTATTGTAAATCTGAATTGCGAACTCATCTTCAGTGAAAACTCCATTCACGTTTATTGTAATTTAACTATAGTACTTTCTATTTCTATATGCCCTCATTATAATTGTATCATAAAAGGATAGGCGGATACATATATGACAAGATACTGCGAACTCGTAGCGTTGAAAAACATCTTCAATCTTCAACAATATTAGAACATTAGCTCTTAAGTCATCTTTTAAATATTATTATTAGATTTAATGGATATTATTTAAACACCTACTAATAAAAAGCATTAAGAACTTGAGTTTTTTAACAAAGAAAGTTAATCCTGCTGTAAAATTGAAGCTCGTAAACAATTTCTTAGAAGAGTAAAGTTTTTTTTACTACAAGTAATCTCGCTTTTTATGCGAAATAGTTGATACCTCTTTTTAGAAAAATCTTACAATATGTTATGGTACATTCATTGATTTATTTTGTACTGGGTATAAATAAATCGTATTTTGACACACTTTCTCATCATTGTATAAACTAGAAATAAACAAACACACATCCATATGCATTTTCGTAAGAGTTACATAAGCGCCTGCTTTTCCCCAAGACCATAACGCAAGTTGTTTCCGCGTAAATCGTACAAAAGCTCTTTGAGGTGTTAATTACGTTTGACTAGTGAAGTTACCGCGAATATGAGCGTAACGGAAAACGAGTTGTTACATTTTAAACTCAAGTTATGACTTAAAACGAAATGAGGCATTAATAAAAAAAACTTACATGTTTGTATATGCTACATTTTGTTAAAATATGCGTTTTAAACATATTTGTGCTAATTAAAATAAAAAATTTTGTTTACATATAGTTTATTTCAATAAATCATAAACTAAATGGACTATTACAGTACTTAGCCTATTTACATTATGAAATTTGATAAGAAATTTAGATGTATAATCAATTTACTATGACTATTACTTCCAAAGAAATATTATAGTAGCATATCTAACGATGTTTAAAAATAAACAGAAAGATAGGACACGGAACATTTTAGCAACTGGCTTGTTGCCAGGTCTATCTTGCGTCTGTCATAGACGTCTGTCGACAGTCACAAGTGCTGCTGGCGTAGTGGCCACATGATTTATGTTCTTAGACTTGGAAGATGAACAAGTTACAAATAACGAATCACCTCGTTTTCTGCGAACTCTACCTGTCTAGTTATTTACGTAAGGTTGAACTTCGTCATTTACGTAACTTAGTTATTGTAAGTACTTTATAATGTACAGATATCTCTATTCCTTGTACGAACAGTTGGCTGATTGTCTGGTGGCCAACATTTCGGATTTAAAAAAAACTGCTTCGAATTCGAATATCGAATATAAATCTCTTCTTTCGTTAAGCAAGTAATAATTAAAAGTTGAGATCAAAATACCAACATAAAGATCATATTTAAACTTCAGTTTACAATATTTTTCAACAATTCAACAAGAAAACCAAAAAAACGCGGACGTAAAACAATGTCGGGACGAATAATTATTCAGCGGCGTTCATAAATCAAAAAGAAAGCAGCGCTGTTACCGAGGAAGAGATCAGCCGTGGAATTTTCGATTGGGCATGATGAAGGGCTGCGCCGGCGCAGGCATTCTGGGCCGAATGGGCCGCGGTTTGCGGTCAACGGCCTTCTTACGCACCCCGCCATGTCCCTTGACAATGCTCACTCAACTCAAAATAAGAATAACAAGACCAAAAAACTTAATCGCATTTTAAAACTTCCAAACCTGAACTTTCCACGCTTATAACTTCGAAGTACCTTGTGTCCAAAACGTTATTAACTTCTTCAAAATGTAATATTCCGATAAAAAGTTAAATGTTATCGCTATTGTATGTCTTTTATAAACGATTGAATAAAACTTTCTTAATGACGTAATTTCGAAATGTTTACATCTTTGTATAGAAATAAATTGTATCTTAGGGCCATCATTAAATATAAATTAGCTGGCAAAGGTTAATCTGTTTCAATTTAAACGATATGTTTCTATTACACAGGCGGATTGAATCTATTAATAATAGTTATATTTATATCTCAAAAAAGTAAATGCATGTTACTAATATCTAACTAATCTAACTAATATTATAAATGCGAAAGTTTAGATGAATGGATAGATGGATGGATGGATGGATGTTTGTTAGAGTTTGTAGCCTAAATGGCTGAACGGATTTCGGTGAAATTTGGTACAGATCTAGAGGATAGTCTGGAAGAACACATAGGCTACTCACTTTTGTTTTTTTTTAATTCCACGCGGACGGAGTCGCGAGCGAAAGCTAGTTAACAAATAAAATGCGATTACATCAAGAGCTTTTATGCATTTGCCACCCTCTTGTATTAAGTAACGAGAATCTGCATTTTGGGCTGAAAATGAGATACGAAACTAAATCAATAATTTTTTCATACAAATAAGTTGTTTCTTAGTTCTCTTGTTTTAATCAAGTTAGACAGATATCGATCAATAAACAACGTTTAGCTACATTGAAGGCAAAGGTAAGCATTTAAAAAAGAATTACTAATCATAATGTTAACTAAATATCAGTTCTTTAAATGTAGTTAAGTTTGAGAATTATTGATGAGTCTATACTTTGTTTTCTACTTACGTTAATTTAACAACCTGTTTTCTTACGGACGTAGACGGTAGAAAGACTATGTAATCATCTGTAACGTGTTAATTACGACCTGTATTACCAACGTTAGAACAAAGAGCCTACGCAACTATCTGCAAGTGCTCTTATTTCGGTTTAATGAAATCTCGTGACCTAGTGATGATTGCGAGGATGATGAAAAATGTAGTATTAAGCTCCTCATAAACTTATTTCGTTTGTTGTACGTATTCGTAGATTTGACTTGTTGTCTTAATAATTCATGATGTATTTTGCTATGGCGATTTTAATAACTCTAACTAGAGTTTTAACTTGAGTGACTTGAGTACACATTAAAGAAAATGCTGCCAAGTTCCTTGATAAAATTTACACGTAACTAGCTGTTGCTCGCGACTTCGTCCGCGTGAAATTAAAAAATAAAATTGCCTGTGTTACTAATTGATAACGTAGCTTTTTAATAGTGTAAGGATTTTTTGAAATCTGTCCAGTAGTTTTTGGGTTATTTCAATACATACAAAAATGCAAATCTTTCCTCTTTATATGTCAGTATAGATTGTAATACGTTTAATTCCGAAGCATCTATAACTAAGTAATCGCATTAGATTATAAATTTCAAAAGAATTCACATACTACTAAATATAAAATGTTATATTACTTTACTGGCAATAACTTACCGGTCATTTTGTAATACTATAAAGTAGTGGGCAATAGAATTGAACACGTATATGATCACATACCAATGATAGGTGTCAATTACGATGCTATCTGAAGCCGAAGTCAGCGTCTCTATGAATCGAAGTACCAAAGTTTTGTAACCAGACGGACACGTCTGTTGCCAAACAATTAAATGGCAAGCGTATAGAATGCATCATTATAAGTTAACAAAATTTATTCTTTAAATACACACCTATAGATCGAAGCCAGATCAAATTGAATTATGTAACTCTTGAACCTAACAATGGGGCATGTCAATCATATTGGAGACGTTTTTAAAATAAGTCCAAGGGAGAAAGTAATGCGCTTCGGTTTTGTAATGTCACTGGGTGGTTCTAAATCATTGCTCTATTGGCTTAATTGGAAGAGCAACCTCCAGGGTCAGCGTTTAACAGAAATAGAAGTTGATTGTAGTTAACATCGTAATGTTCTAAATAGTTAATTGTGTAATGAATTCAGAGATGACGTGATTTAATAAAAACACGCGCATACTCAGAGTACTTCCATAGCACGCACAGAATATAATATTTAGTATGAATCTATAATGAAGTCTCATTTGTAAGTAGAACTAACGATAATGTTATGACGATGGTGTAAGTCGTGTTTGAACTTAGTTTGTGGCTGCTTGTCTATCAATACTAATATTATAAAGAGGAAAGATTTGTATTTTTGTATGTATTGATATAACTCTAAAACTACTGGGCCGATTTAAAAAAATCTTTCACCATTAAAAATCTACGTTATCAGTGAGTAGCATGGGCTATATTTTTTATTAGTTTTTAATTTCATGCGGGCTAGTAATAACATAACTCAAAAGAGTTATGCACCCGTCCACTTTTAATGTTTTCTCGTTGGTAGTTAATTCGTTACACTACAACTCCGTTCTTTTTTTAAATAATGCAACACGATGAAAATTTCTTTAAATATCTTATATTAAAAAATCCTTTACATATATTGCATGTAAAGGTTTCATTTGTTATCTATAAGTCACTAATTCAAAATAATCTTACAATTTTAAATCGCCTTAGCGACAAGCTCTATGTATCTTAATCATTAACACAACATTAATTCTAAATGATCGGAAGTTTATTCGTGTTTCGTAACTTGCCGTTCCGAAATAGTCGGATTTGAAGCATTTTTAAATAGATAAATGTTAGTGTTATGCAATAATCGTATTACTTAGTCGGGCATAAATTATCTTTGGAAGAAGAGATTCCGAAGTATCAAATCTCAATACCGTTAAAAATTTGATCGGATTTGCGTCAACTTATAATACATTGGTTGCGATGGGCCCTTGCATCTAATCGCCTGTAAATAATCTGCCAGATGGAACTTAAAAATAAGTATATTAATTGTGTTTAATATGTTTCTTGTAGTATTATTGCAAGAAATTATCTCCTTTAAAAACTTCATAGATAATGAATTAAGTTAAAAATAAAAGCTGATATTTGCTGATCCTCACTTAGAGATCTAGATTACAGTTTACCTTATTAAGTATGAACAGCTTGGGGTGGGGGTGGGGGGAGATTATGAAGAGATATATTCAAGTTGCATAATACAGTATTGACGCGAGTATACTTAAAAGAACAAACAAATTTAAATCATGTTGAAATAATTATATAAGAAAGAAAGTACTCTTATTGAAATATGAAAAATCGTTTACTCTGTCCATATTGATTTTTCGCTCAATTGGATTTCTTGTTAATATATTTAAAAAAATCACAACGGGTAACGTGAAATGTAAGTTAATCAACATATAAACTTCGAAAGAACTAAAAGTCAATAAATTAAGAATGTTGTAATTTTTGTATTGATGACTCAAACTTTTTCATAATACCTAACCTTTGACTACGACCACCAGAAGTTAAGTGTAAAGTGAAGTGACTCAAAGATGGTACTCGCTAGCTTAGTAGCCTACTCTTGAAGGAACCCACGTCATACTTGGACAGGAAATTTTAAAAAATTTTCAAGACTGTAACCAAGGTAGGCATTTGTCAGAACATACACATGGGAAACAGAACCACAACTTTAACACAGTTAAATCAGAAAACACGTAAACAGTTAACCACGAAGTTGTAAAAAGACAGTAAACTATCGGTAACTCACTGGCCGCTTTCACCTTGCGTAACAATGTTTTTTTACATCATCGACTGACACACATAATAGAGTAAACTTCGGCCATTGATCGAGACGAGTTATTAAATTAGTTAAATCAATTGCTTATGCAGTTTATAAAACATATTTTCTACCAGCACAATTAGTTGCCCGTAAGAACTATTGTATTTTCTATCACAATGTTGAAATAATCTGCTACAATTAAAGCAGAATTTGCTACCTATAAAAGCAAAAAAAATAACAGGAATATATTCCAATTACCATTTCCAGGAATATGTTATAAATGTCATTAACTTAATTGACACCAACGAAATTAGCTTCCCAAATTATACTACGTCATTTTAACCCTTTTTTGTTTGATTGATAAAGTTGTAATTTACTATGATTATATTAATAATAGTCACAACTTCTTGGAATTCCAAGTTCTCAAACTATTATCGTTAATTTTGGACAATCAGTCGCCTCACGTAGTGTTAGATGACTCAAGCGAGACTTAAAAGCCACTCTGTTTCAACTTCAATAAACTTAAACTATGTCACACTCACTTTTAAAATATGTCAAGAGTACATTATTTTTTAGAGCAAACGTTTTTAAAATCTCATCTCATTTATACCCAGTAACGTAAAAAAGAGAGCTCGTGTAAAGTCACTTAATAGAATTAACATTCTAAATAAAAATTCAAAAGATCTCCGTATAGAGAATCTTAATTCTTTATCAATATAAATTCAAGTGAAACTTTAATACGATTAAATAAACCGCCAAACATTCAGTGCATTTTATTATCAGATTGCAGAACAAAAGTAAACATTATCATTATTGTTCGGACATCCTTCCAGGGTGCAAGCAGTAAACAACAAAACGTTTCACTTAGTCACGTTCTCTTACGTAAACATTCCTCACTTGTGAGCTGGTGATTTATCGGCATTTTTTACCATACCTCTTAGGTTTATGGTGACAGATCGATGTTTTTAGTAGATTCTATTGGTTTGTTTCGTATTCAACAAATAATTGCGGAACGTGATCATTGGAAGGTCGACCAAGTTTCTACAAGTACTTATACTAATTTGTAATCCTTCATCTGTCAATGTTAATAGTGAATATAGTAATGGACAAATATTTTTTATAGTAAATGTAAATGACGTGATGTCCACGGTTCTTGCGATTTGAATAAACACATACCAGCAAAAGCTGTAAAAACCACAATAACTAAAAAGTTATTGTAATTTTAATGAGTATCATTACTTAATCTGTACTCTGCGTTGAATCGAAATACACAACTTAGTTTAACTTCAGATTGAGTTCAATATTTTTGCGGAAAACAAAAGTTACATATTATAGTACATCATTAACAAACTTTTTAAGTCAATATTAATCAGCGTGAGAAATGATTTGTTTTTTTCTTAATTCGTGTGTTAAGTTACGTGTACATTTCCACAGAACGAGGTACTTCCTTCGATTTTATTAGAATTACCATCTGTGAGAACTGTCAGAGATGAACAATGACGTCGCTTATGTTAGAATCCGTCGATAGTACGAGGTGTTCCGTGAAGGCAGAACAATGGTGGGTAGTTTTGAAATATCTTCTTATAACATGTACATGACGCAAGGCTAGCACGTATCACACGGCTTATTATGCATACGATAGGTTATTTTAAAATTTAATTTAGTACCCGGCTCGCATTCAGAGTATAGTACTCACTTACATTCTTCTTGCATTCATCATTAGTTTCAACTGTGCAGTTTTTGTACAGGTGCTGTTACTAAACGTCATCTATCTCGCTCTTTTAGAACAAAACAGAGATAACAACATTTTTAGTGTCTTCGCAGTGGAAACTTACGGTTAGATGTAAAGAATGTGCTAGATTTTGTAGCTGTTTGCGTAGCTTATGCGATTAACTTCACATTCATGATTAAACATTTGTCTAGTATTAAAGTTAAGCGCATGTGATGCAAGTGAAGTGAAAAATGCCATGTGAATGAAATACTAACGTTGGAAACACAATTTACAAATCAATAATATTGCTTAGTTTTATCAAGATTCGTGTACTAAATAGTCACACGTTAATTTTAACAGACTTCATTTTTGGAGCCCTAAAAGGTAATTTTGCAAAACATTTTTTTTCACACAAATTATAATTAAATACGTTTCATATAATACTTTTCAATTAATATCTTTCCTGTGTCCTTTTGGGAAGATATAAAACTTACGGTAAACAAGGCATGTGTCTGCAAGGTGTCCATGAACAAGTGTATTTTAAAATATCATGATACATTTACATATTTTGTATTATGCATACATTCTTATTCAACACAAATTAGCAATCGCAATTAAATGATCACTTTAATGCAATTACTTTGAAAATACAGTTAAACTAGTCAGACTATTTAAATAAGGCTTGAAAAATCAAATTAATAAATTAGATTCTTATTTGGCGACAAGATTATGGTAAAATACTTCAATGCCACTTTCAAAAAAAAATTATAGGTTAGTAGATGATAGTGTAATAAAAAAAATATGACACTACTAGCTTTCGCCCGCGACTCCGTCCGAAAGGATTTAAAAAAAAATCAAAAGTAAGTGCCCTATGTGTTCTTCCAGAATATCCACTACATCTATACCAAATTTCATAGAAATCCGTTCAGCCGTTTAGGCTACAAACGCTAACAAACATCCATCCATCCATCCATCCATCCATCCATCCATCCATCCATCCATCCATCCATCCATCTAAACTTTCGCATTTATAATATTAGTATTAGTATGATGTATGATAAACTACAAATCGAATCAATAACAAATATAATCTGTGTCAAATTAAATAACACCCATGGTCATATAATCTGGTAATTATAATTAAATACGTTTCATATAATACTTTTCAATTAATATCTTTCCTGTGTCCTTTTGGGAAGATATAAAACTTACGGTAAACAAGGCATGTGTCTGCAAGGTGTCCATGAACAAGTGTATTTTAAAAATAAACTTAAAATATACGCCGTAGGGGTAATTAAAGATAAAACAATAACAAATGAAACATCATTCCAACGGTGCAAGTTTTAAAATAGACTGGAACATCTCGATAAAAACCAGACCAATGTTTGGAATATCGGTCTAGTTTTTATTGCGTGGACAGACAGCTGTCTGGTGCGATATTTGGATGAAGTCTGCAATAATTTTAATAGTGCAAGAAGACTGGTATCTGTATGTTATTTAAGCATTCTTAGACTCCATTGGCTAGGACCAAGGATATACGTCATTTTTCTCGTCAAAAAACAATTCTATATTCGTATCGCAGCTTCGTCTCGCAGGTGGCAAGGACGCGAGTCTACGCACAATGTGGTAGTACTCGAGGTGTTTCCATGTATGTATGCACATTTAAGGTACAACAAGGTGAAAAGACATAGTAACCAACTCCATTAAAAAAGCAGTTATTATTATATTTTTTTTTAAATTTCAGATTTGCTGACATCCAGTTGACTGAATTACTTTAGTGATTGTAAATGGTTGAACTTAAGTTGGTAACTTTGTTGATAAAACGTCACCCTTATTTTGGAATGTTGCTACGATAAGGAGATAATTGCACTATTGATATTTCCTCTTTTTGACAAAAAGTTTAAAAGTCATGACTCAATACGAATAATGGATATAAACAAAGATAAAGTTTTGAATAACGTATACATTGCGATAGTTACACACTTATGCTAGAAATGTGCATGACGCATGGTTTTTATTAACTTATTCATGATACATTTACATATTTTGTATTATGCATACATTCTTATTCAACATAAATTAGCAATCGCAATTAAATGATCACTTTAATGCAATTGCTTTGAAAATACAGTTAAACTAGTCAGACTTTTTAAATAAGGCTTGAAAAATCAAATTGATAAATTAGATTCTTATTTCGCGACAAGATTATGATAAAATACTTCAATGCCACTTTCAAAAAAAAGTTTTATAGGTTAGTAGATGATAGTGTAATAAAAAAAAAATGACACTACTAGCTTTCGCCCGCGACTCCGTCCGAAAGGATTTAAAAAAAAAACAAAAGTAAGTGCCCTATGTGTTCTTCCAGAATATCCACTACATCTATACCAAATTTCATAGAAATCCGTTCAGCCGTTTAGGCTACAAACGCTAACAAACATCCATCCATCCATCCATCTAAACTTTCGCATTTATAATATTAGTATTAGTATGAAGTATGATAAACTACAAATCGAATCAATAACAAATATAATCTGTGTGAAATTAAATAACACCCATGGTCATATAATCCGGTAATTATAATTTAAAAGTATGTATAGGTTCGTTTTAATAATTTTTTCAGGGTTAGCAAGCCATAAATCTGCTGCGTGGTCGATAATTAGGATATAATTACTAAAATAAAATTTTGTTTTGTAATAACGCCCTAATTACGAATGACGTAATCGATTTTAGACCCATTGACTCGATATTAAATTAAATCGATTGAAGCAAGTTCAAATTAGCCCACTTCTATTACGTAAAACGTGTTCAAAATGTGGTTTAGCATGCACACTTCAAAATTTGTTGCTAAATGTCGATATTCTAAATATTACTTTGCTTTCATATCTAGTTTAGTAATGTTAACTTGCAACTTGCATTGAGCAGAATATTGCAATATGAAAAAAGAATTGGTTTTTTATTATTACTAGCAATATTTATTAATTATATTCTATCTGAAAGTATGATACTTATTGGAACAAAAATATATTACAAATTAGTGTGTTAGTGTTTGTGTAACTTGTAGTAACTTAAATATAACTTTTTCTTTCATGCAAGTAGCTCAAGCTTCAAAATTTCCAACAAACTTAAGCAATTCGTTACATAAAGCGTTAGACGGCGACGGCCGAGATAACCTCTCTGACCAAGTTATGAAAAATTGACTGTCGTCAGTAGATTATATCTCAGACTGCTCGGGCCAGAGAATAAATATTATGTGACACAATTAACATATTAAATTCGAGTGTAGAGATAAGTAAATACAATGAGAGGCAATGAGAAACTTGCGTAGGTCATACGATACCAACTGCGGGTCATTAAGCCAACATGTACTAGCTTCAATGAGGTTATTATTTTATAAAGGCGCGTCTTATGTCCGCTATCTGATAGAGGTAATATAATACTTGGTTAATGTGTTTTGTGTACATCGTGGAGATTAGCATCAGGCATTACAGCGTACTGGGCCTACGTGCCTCCACTCGGGTGACAGTTATTCGAATCGGCCAACGAGCATCTAATGCCCATCGTCCCTCAGCCGATTTAACGTCCACACTTTACATCCACTCACAATTCAATACGATGCAAATGCAAACATGTAAAGTAGTTAGCATTCATCGCAACGTTGTCGATGCGTATGCGCACGATTTACGCTCACGAAACTGATCCCTACAGAATTATAATGCCCATTATTAAACGGAATCCTATCCAGTGTATTGTATTTGTTGTAAAAAAACGCTTATAAACGTGTATAAAGTATTTAATACTTTGTTTTAAAATTAAAGGCAAAAAAATATTACTTCGAAGCCGGTTTAGATAATTAGTTAATTACGATATTTATTACCAAGAGCTATGGCGGTCTAGTTTGAGTCGATCATACAATTATGTTAAAAAAACACCATGGGTATAATGATAGCTTACGACCCTAGAACGGAAAAGGAATAAAAAACTTACATGCATGATGGATAGTCGTCAGTCACTAGCACGAAAACATCACGTCCTGTGTCACGGCAAAAATTTGTTTGTTTACTATAACGGAAACCGGGTGCACACACGAGAGGTGCGTCCTCGCGCGCAACGCGGGCAGGACTGGCGCGCACTGCGCCGGCGCACGCGCAGCGCCCGCCGCACGCGGCACGCGCGCACCATATTGCAACGATAAAACTTCGATAAATGCACGATATGGATCTTTATAAATATGATTACTGTTTCTTTCATTAAGATTAACGTTCTTAAATACTACTTACTGGAAACCAAAGTATAAAAAGAAGTTCAATTGATAAATTAGCAAAATCACTACTAAACATCAATCTTAGGCTATAAAATATCAGTTAACCAAAACGATTTAGATTTATTTTTTAACGAACGTATAAACGTTCGCACGCATAAGCGATGCAGGAGTAAATAGATTTTTGTCCAGGTACCTTTCTATGTAGTGTAAGTTCTCTTTCATAAGTTATAATAGTCATTTAATTATTTTCACTGTTTTAATTATATCTCTACATCGCTAGCATTTCTCTAAACACATAAATAGAACTCGTGTTTACTACATCTAAGACTACATTAATACCGATAACGTGTCTTTCCACAATTTAGATACAATCTAACAGGGACAAATCTGTGAAAGTGTGTTAAAATAATAATATTACGTAAATTTATATTCGCATTAGCCAAGTCTGCTACCGAGGATCGCAGTTAAGACAGCTAAATAGCTGCAATAATAACAGTCACAATATAAAGTAACATTGTAATGGCTGAATAGCAGAAAACGGGTCCTGCATAGCTCTACCATAGCTCTGCCGCACGGAATATGGCGTCAATTAAGTCTCGCTGTACCTCACTGATAAATTTATTCCATCTGCTTCTCTTATAGTTATTTGATTGGCCATTCTACTGGGTACAATGCATCGCAGACAGCTATCTGATAAATTGACCTTTTGTTACGTTTATTAAAGCTTCATGTAAGTATAATTCTTAATTATAATCGCTTTAAATATTAACATAAACTTCTATCAACGTTTTAAACAAGCACGCTTGTTAGTGTTAGCTGGTTCGTATTGTTAAGATTACCAATACAATTCGTATGTAATAGTTAAGAATATTTTATTTTTTTAGGGACTGTATCAGTCAGTACCCTTTTAACTATTCTAGTTTTCTGAAAGTTATAGCTTGAAAATTACAGGAAATACGGTAAACATTTTGGATGGAATACGATTGTAGATAGTGCGACCGGTACATCTACTGTCCGTGTCCTTAACGACAATACGATCATCAATCATTCGTGTAATGAATCAACAATGTAAGAGGTATATCATAATCGCGAGTTATTCGTGATCGGAGATCGTCGAGCGAACACGCGAGCTACGGCGATTGGGAAGTGGAGTATGTCACGTGTCTTATCAATCAAACACGCTTAAAGAACCAGCACGCCACCCATAACGCTCCGTTAAATCAAAAACGAGGCTTTAAAATTTGGGTGTGGAATGTGGTAGTGGTAGTTATAAGCAAGGTATTTACTTAATACTACTTATGTCTGGTTTATATTATGTGGAATAATAAAAAAGCTTCGTACAATTTTGTATAATATCATCAGTTTTTTTTTTACTTTCATTACCAAACAGAACCGGTGTTAAGTCAGTATTTAAAAGTAAGTTAGAGAAAAAACTGACAAAGATACACAAATGTTTATCAGATTTGTGGTGGGGGAATAAAGATGATATATTCAAATTTCGAATTTTTTGTTAATCGATCGTGATTTGACACGCTGAGCTGCAACCGAGGATCATTTAACTTATTCTCGATGGGAATTTTAGTAGATGGCGCTTGTAGCGTGAGTATGCGTGTTAACAATCACATGAGCCATAACAACAAGCTGTTACAACACAATCGAGACATCAAGATCGGGAGTCGCAACGGAAGCGATCTGAGCATTTGCACGCCGATTAATCGATAACAGCATCGAGCACGACAGAATCGAATCCATATCGATTTATATAATACTGGGCTCTGTCTTTAATCTGACCATCGAGTGGCTGATGACGAAACTTCCGACAGCTAGTGACATTAATACATATTTAGATATTTGGGTGTTCGTTGGATAACGTGTCGTTATGTAACCCTATTAATGCACGCGGTTGATCTAAACATAGGTGTTTTTTAATCAACGCCCCGTAATTACCACAAATATAACAGGGGTGAACACAAAACAGGCATTCGAACTAGGAAAATAAAATTAAATAACAAATCTTTGATGTAAAGTAGGGACTTTTAATTGATATTCATGGTCAATTAATTGATATTATTCTGAACATATTATAAACGCTTGTGTAATCTTTATTAAAACTACTTTCACAGAACCGACGAATTGACTTGCAATATCTTAGTCATATTTATTGCAAAAATGCACAAATAAGGGACATGTTTTTCATAGTTGCTTAATATAGTTATTTAATAAATTGCAAGCAAGTAATTATGACGCATGATTTATATGTAGTTCAAATAGAACCTAATATCGATGAGAATCGAATGATTCATTAATCGAATCACAATCGACAGCCAGTGATATAATTTAACTGGTCCGATTATCCGACGACGGGATCGTTGAATTCAGGTTACTTTGTCGAAGTACACAACCATCATTGTCACTTATTAAGGCCGAACGGAAGAGAGAAACAATTACTGTGTACACTTTCATAATTAAGTTAATTGAGTTGATAGAATAATATTTAACGATTAAAACAATGTGATATTATGTTATTAAAAAACAAAATATAGAACAATGTTTCTATCACAATATTCTTACATGATATATGCAACCTACCGTTTAGTAAAAAAGATAATCATTGTTTTATTTTAATCTGTAGCTTAAAGTCATATATAAACTTAAAGCTCTATTTTATGCTTAATCATTTTTATCGTAACAAATTCGTACTAATTTCTAAAATAATGTGTGTTTTATTGTTCAAATTAAAATACAATTTTATATTTTAATTTTCTAGTAATTCACTTATATAGATACATCCACGTATCATGCAAATGTACATCTGCAAAAGCGAAAAACAATCATACTTATCGATACGTTGATCATAACTCTATTGTATTAAGTGAGTGAACTCTAAAGCATTTCACCGATGTATTAAAATTCCAACCGAGTCCCAGTTGGCTCGCATTGGTGCGTTCAAACATATGTCATAACCGAAACCGTCGTATGATATTGAATGGCCAATCGGCGATTTATGTAAATTGATGTTAGCAAACCCTTTGCTACTTCAAATCGCTTACTTAGCTAAAAGTAGGCGATTCAAGCTATTTTTTGGTGTCACGACAAACGCGCGTGTAATTCTAGACTAGACAGCGTAATTACAATGTACGTTAGCACGTATTTAGTGCAGTAATTACGATGAATGAGCTTAATCGATAATCACGTATGGTTAGTACTTAGGTGCCTTAATGAGTCGACAAATTTTGATCCGTTATATAGGAAAGATTTGAACATTAATTCATCTGAACAACCTATGTTTAAGGTGAAAATTAACGTACTCGAAAATATTTAAAGTTGTAAAGAACTATTATAAAAAGTAGCGTTATTGATTTTCATTTTATTTATGTGCCTTAATCATACTATCATACTAATCATACTAATATTATAAATGCGAAAGTTTAGATGGATGGATGGATGTTTGTTAGAATTTGTAGCCTAAACTGTTAAACGGATTGCAATAAAATTTGGCATAGACGTAGAGGATACTCTGGAAGAACACATAGGCTACTCAGTTTTGTTTTTTTTTAATTCCACGCGGACGGAGTCACAGGCGAAAGCTAGTGATTTCATAAATATGTTAAATAAAATATATGGATGTGATTCTCATTGTGACATCTCATTGTTTTATTTGTGCACATTGTACCACAAAAAACTAGGACATTTCGTTTAGTAAGCAAGTTGTTTGGAATGTACAATTTTCCATCATCATCAACTTGCCCTTATCCCTTATGGAGGGTCGGCACAGTATGTGCTGCTCTTCCATAGATCTCTATCAGCCGTCATATCTGAATCCACTCCTTTCTTAAGCATATCCTCTTTCACACAATCCACCATACTTTCTTCGGTCTTCCTCTTCCTTTGTAGCCATCCACATTCATTCTTAACACTTTCTGGTTTATGTCCCCATCGTCTCGTCGCATAACATGTCCATACCACGCTATGTACAATTTTCCAATTCATATTAATTACGACGGAGTTTGGTCTAGAATGAGCTTGCGTGATAAGGCACAATTTAACGCCGGCCCTACGAATACGCTACACTCGCTACTTGTACACTACACGCTTATTACGAAAGTATGTGAAGAACACTGACAATATGGAATACGTAAAATTGAATTACATATTTTTGTTGCACAGTTTCCAAATAACTAAATCTATGAGCTTCAACATAGTCTACCCTTCCTATTTCCAACAAAGAAAGAATTGCATATTTCTTTACAGTAGTTTTGTTCTTTGCTTGTTAAAATAAATATTACAGAATTTGTTAACAAAACTACCACCTCTAAAACTATTAATTACATTGAAATAACTCTGTCACCATTACAAGGTTATTGTGAACTATTTATTGTAAATATCAAAAGACAAAGAAAACTTTTTTTTATCTTACAAATCTAATTTATATCCGCAGTTATATTTGACATTATTATTTCTGAGAGTCATTGTTTATTGGTATTGTCTCCATCTCGACTCGATCGCTGGCATGTATTCTAGTGACCCCATTTGATTCGCGACGAATCTTTTGTACGAACGTAAACGTGGTGTGCACAAATCCAATTTCGTTCAAGTCAGAGGTGCTAAACGTTTACACTAAATATTAAACATGCATACAGATATAAAGGGGTAAATGGAACAAAAAATTAACTTATTATAAAAGCTAGTAAATCTTAAAATGTAAAACAAAATTTTCTTTTAGCGTAAATAGACAAATTGCTTCTTTATGGTTGAATAAAATAGGTATTTAATTAAAGTTATTTTGGTATTTATTTCGCAAAGACATTTTATAAGAATCAACTTTTTTTTTATAAATATTGAATTGATTTAGGCATCGGCCCGTTGTTCGGTGACCTCTGCTTCGAGCCAACGAATGCCGCGCAAATAAAATAGCGCGTACCTCCGAGATTAATTCGAGATTATTCTTTTATTATTCTCTTTTGTTTTTGTTAAGAGAGTTTTAATATCGTCCTACTATCTATGACCTTTCGTTTTCAATGGCCGGCCGGGTCTTCCGGCTGCGAATTAAATAGTATTGTAGATGAAAGTCAGGATTATTGTATGAAATTAACACGTACACTGTTATTGTGACATGCTGTGAAGTATTCTTAATACTAAATTACATGTATTGTTTAAATGAAAATTAACATTCATCTATTGAACTCTACCGCACCTTTCCTGTTGAACTTGAACAGTGTAGTCATCATTTTTTTATGTATTACACTCAAATCTTTGACCTTGAAAGGTTCCTTTTAAGTTATTAGGAGGGAATACTTCCAGTAACTTATTAAAGTATACAGAAACGTACATCCCACAGGATACATTTTCCCTGATTAACAAATAAGCATATACTTATAAGGTATTATTTCCTCAAGTTAGAAGTTTGGTGTGAAGACAGTATTGAATACAAATGCGGTTATAAAACGCGGCGACAAATAAAATTTGATAGTCGAGTTAGCTTAAGGCTTATATTAAAGCCGTTGGTGCTCATCGCCATGCAGAGCGGCTGCGCCCGCGCATTAGGGATGCGCGCTCGGTTGCCGAGCCGCGCCGGTCCCATCGATTGTTTACTGCTACACACTACAACTATTTCAACAAGGACTTGAGATGGACAAAATTCAACCTTAATGAATTCGTTATAAGGGTTGTAGCGTAATAGAGCATATAGCCCTATCGTCAATGACCACACGGGTCGACATCGATATGTCCATTTGAGGAGTTTTGTCACGATCGTACTCAGTCGAGAACGCCACTTTAGAAGGGGACTGTCGACGTTGACCGATGCTTATGACGTTAGAATAACTTTGAATAGAGTAATTAAGTCACGAATACCCAGGGCGAATAAGAGTTCAAAGAATGTATTACTAGCTCTAATAAATCAACGCCGTAGCCTCTGTTTATAGCTTGCTCTGTCATAACTTCGTGAATAGAAAGGAGATCGTGGCATATCGATTAGTCGACAACTTTATTGACGCTTCTATGTTTTATGATTACAAAAAGTCGACTGCTTCTTACATAAGTGACCGAGATCTAAAAACGATCTTACGGCGTTGATCGCAATAGATAAATAAAATGTTTGCCGGATATTTTATAATAAAGGCGCAAGTTCGATATGGGTTAATGTTTTTTTAATTCTACGTAGGTAATTTCCTTACAGCGAATAGCAATAAAAATCTTTATGCCGACCTATTTACAAAATTTGCAGCTTATAATAGCGTTCTGTCTTTCAACTGAATTAGGAGGTTGTCAACTTAGCTACTAAGATATCATTGGCATCTCCCTGCTCTTATCCTAACTGAATTTTTGAACGTCACTTCACGTCATGTCGAATACAATTTGTACAAATTATATTTTCAAAATAAACTGAAAGACGCATAAATCTTTGAACTCTTGAAACAGATCACTTTCACTCGAGCGACGTGAACTGGTTGAAATCGAGATTGGAATCAATTACTGTTGCATACTCTACCATCCATATATGTTTATAATATGCAAATTCTTGTTTTGACGGGACATAAACCCTGCCAAATACATTCCCTTTATGTTGTGAAAACAACACATTTTAATGAACGTTTAATAAAAATAATACATAAGTGTCTTACGTCGTTTTATTAACATGAAACAATATTTTTGTCTTTAAAAGTTATTTGAACGGCAAATAATTTATTCTATAATTCCTGTCAGTTGTCCACAGATAATGTAAAAAAATGTACAGTTTTGTATAAGAAACGAATTGACAATGAGGTAATAAGAAAACAAACATAACATTACCGGAGAAAAAGTTAAAGTGCAGTGGTACTTAACTATCTTAAGTGAAGGGCCTGCCTACACCATACGATAGCCGGCGGGTATCATAGCCTCCTCGCGTTATGTAACCCTGGTAATGTGTAATGGATAATACTAATGACAAGTGATATTTAAAATGTATTGGTAGTTGCTATCTCGCGTCCACATGATTGAGTGAGACAAATTAGATAAGCATAGAGATCACAAATCAACTTTCACTTTAGGGACTCTGGAGACCGTTTAAATTGATTTTGTAACATAGTTAAGTGGTTAGAGAATCTATTAAAATATACTCGTAAGGAATGATTCGGTTTCAGAAATTGATTTTAATTCAATTTAACTCTAGGAAACCGCCTAATCCTTTGACCGAAGTGTTATAAATAATTTTCGACATAGATATAATAAGTAATTGAATAACAAAAAAAGACTGACTTCAAAATTCTCCTGTTTACGTATGATGTTACGTATGATGAAGACTTCTATAGTTGTATGCATATGATATATTTTTATCGAATTGAATCAAATTTATATCTCCTACATCCACTCACTAGAACTTTGGTATCATATTCGATATTTATTTATCCTGTCGACTCAGCGTTAGTGCTCTAATATCCTCGCTTAATGAGTAGACCAGCAATCTACTGCATAATAAAAATTATGATTTTTAAGGCATGCCTTAATGAGCTAAGCAGGACGAGTGAATAACTCGTCATAATGACGTAAATTAAGGTTCGAAGCGTTACGTAAGGCACCTTCTTGCCTCGCATTTCATCACCGGGGTGGACAGTTTGCTGGTAATTCGAGCAATTAGCGACGTGTTTGCATCGGGGCCGGCGCGCGCCTCTTGCTGCAAAAAACAACGCATTCGCGGCGGTTTCGTGACTCCATTTGCAATTACCCGAGTTGCAGGCGAATTGGAACGTAATGTTGAGCATTTTTATGCCTCCGCCTGATTCCATGAGCTCGTGAAAATTTAACGGCGGAATTGTTTTATTGCGTTTAAACGTTAATTAACAGCGGATGTTTACAAGAAAAGATCTGGTTAAAGTGTAAACAGAGATCTCTAATATTCAATAGAATAATTGAATACAGTTAAGATTAGATTACTTACGGTAAGAAGTATCAATCTAATTTTCAATCGTATAAATCTATCAACACATCGATAAAAATCTCTTCTCGTATTTCATGATTATTTAATTAACCCCTGAAGATAATAAAAAAGAGCTTAACCCGACGTGGCATCTCATAATATGATCAATATAAACTTTACAATCATCATCGATCCCTTCTTAACCATTTATAGGCAATAAAGCCAGCGCTTCGAAAACGAGACTAATTATTTTAAACATTATTTGGTATCTACAATTTCTCCGGCACACTATTACTATCGAATATGGAAATGTGCCTACATAAAAACATTTCTTATCACACACTATTTTATACGAGAGAAACTGGCAGACATCGAAGGTTTATAAAGTACTGGCGTATCTACGCTTTCAAATACGAGCGTATCGAAATAATAAGCTCTCTCCATATTAATTACGTCCTAGAGCTTTCTAATATGCGAGATAAATGGGCACGGGTCGCGTCACCGATGTAATAGTGGCTCGTAATTAGACGCAGATGGGATGGACATTTTCTTAGATGGATGGATGCACTCCGCGGTGTTACGACACACTCGGGCGCATTACGACCCACAGCCACATTTATATCTCAGTGCCGGACCTTCAGCTTTGCTTTCTTTATAATTGCCCTGATAGTTTAGAGGACGCTGCCTGTGGCGAGGAGTTCGTTGCTCTGACTCCGATTTCTAATAAGCATACAAAATACACGCAATAGAAGAACTCTTATGTTCAAGTACATACGAGTATTGTGTACCTTATTGATTTAGACGTGACATGAAGCTGTCATCCATGGTGATAACTGATAACCATATTTTCACGAAAAGAGGTCGTCAATTTTTCTAAACAAACACGTACGAAGCGCTATAAATGTAGTGATTAGAATTTGAGAGGTTTTATAGTCGAAAACAATACGGCTATTTGTTATGTAACACGTTATTGGTTTTTAAAAGTAATATAAAAACGAGAGGCGCGTACTAAATCATTGTGTCGTATTGATTGCCTCACACTGCACCGCACAAGAGCCGTGTGAACGTCTCTATTCCTCACATCATATTTACATAATCATTTTATTATATTGTTTTTGTTCGTGATTTATTGTCTGTCTTACTTCCTGTAATAACCATAATATATCTACTATTATTAATATCCATAAGTTTTTTGATTAGGACAACGTTCAAATGTTACACAAAAATATGGTAATGGCCTTTTTACTTTTTCGTCTTACCTATTTTAGAAGAACTTAGTGTCGTCAAATACGTGTATATGCTTACCTGAAAAAAAAAAGAAATAAACCACTATAAGTCATGCGTGATATCCAATGCCAAAAAACACAGAAAAAAAGATTTGGTAAAAATTGTTTTTCTTTGAAATTCACGGATGAAATTTAAGCTGTATATTATTAGAGTAGACTTAGAATATTAAGTGTCGATAAAGTCTTGTATACATTACTTTCAATGTTTATAAGAGTGCTTGATAAAAATTATAAACACGTTGCGCTAAGGCGAATATACACGAGGATCACGTGTTCGATTGTTTAAGTATTACGGTTAAAGGTAAGTGAGAAATATAAGAATTAATCTGCTTTATGTTCGTGCAGCATTGGAGTTCTTAATGCAACATCCGTATGGTTGAGCCACGTGACTGTATGAACAATACTTGATATACAAAAAGTTGCATTCATTAACTTTGTTTGTGTAGAATTATTCATAATTCTTTTTTTATTATTACACATAGCTTTTAATTGTAAATCAGACAAGAATAATTAATTGTTGCAGGTTGCAAATACCAAATTGTACTTCATATTTAAGTGTACGTATTCACGATCACGTGGTCGAAGGTTTGAATCCCACCATTCGACTATTGTCGTAAAACATATCCTAGCAGAAACCTTGAGCTTAATTGGAATGGTAAAGAAAATATTAGTAAATTAACAAAAATCCGCTGATAATTTATATGAGAAAAGCCATTGTTATACAATTCGATCATAATTCATAGGTTTAATTGTTACTTTCGTTAGCTTTTCTATAGTTAATTTGACATAGATTGATTTATGGTATACTATTATAGCTTTCACCCGCGACTCCGTCCGCGTGGAATTAAAAAAAAAGTAAGTAGCCTATGTATTATTCGAGACTATGCTCTACATCGATACCAAATTTCATCGAAATCCGTTCAGCCGTTTAGGCTACAAACTCTAACAAACATCCATCCAACCATCCAACTAAACTTTAACATTTATAGTATTAGTAAGAAGTAAGAAGTAAGATTTCATTACTGTTGAAGGTAAATTTAGCACAAGTATATAGTATCATCTACCCAGATGAAGATAGAAAACATGCAATATGTTATTGCATAAGTTGCAGTGCGTAATAAATAAGTTATCGTGATCGCTAGAGCTTGTAATACGTTGTTTAGTACCGGCTAGATATTTCCGCGCTGGAAAGGAATTTTATCAATCAACAAGTTAAAAGCCAACGGCGCCATCGGTCTTCCTAGACTACTCCTTAGATCATATCCTACGTTAAACCTGTTTAACACGACCTGTTATTTAGATCTTATTGAATAATAACGTATACTCGATAACACATTTTGAGATGTGTTGATAACTCGAAGTGGAATGAACAAGATCGAACAAATTATTTATGGACTAGCTTTCGCCCGCGACTTCGTCCGCGTGGTATTAAAAAAAAAGTAAGTAGCCTATGTATTATTCGAGACTATGCTCTAGATCTATACCAAATTTCATCCAGAACCGTTCAGCCGTTTAGGCTACAAACTCTAACAAATATCCATCCATCCATCTATCTAAACTTTCACATTTATAATATTAGTAAGAGTAAGATATTGTGGACTAGAATAACGCAATCGACTGGAGATACAAAAGTTTGAGTTCAATTTTCACGGTTACTTTTTGCGTTGTTTGACAAATATTGGCTTTTTAACATGCATTTTTTTACGTCCGTTATTATTTGCAGTATTATATGAACTTATAAGTTAAGCAATTTATGATGAATTTAACTAAATGAAATCGATCACAATTCACAATTATTAATGGCGAACAAGATTTATCTGGGATTCTCCAAATTTGGAATAAGTATCCGCCAACTATTGCCGTGGCATATAATTTTTTGCATAATAAAAATAAAATCTAAAATTATTAATCCATTAAAACCATTTATAAAGTAATATGTTAGTCATGGATTGCTTTTTAGAAAACACGTAAAAACGGGTTATTATGAATACTAAATTAAAAAATAATGTACTGTCGTGACCAAAGATGTAATTCGAAAAACTGGAAACATCTATAACAATAAAAATGTCTAGAACTAGTTTCTCAAATTCAATATGTTTAAAACATTTTTTTATATTTTACAAAAAGACAAATTATAAACTTTGTAAGCTAGATTTGTGCAAAATAGGCAATCTTATTCACTAATAATTTGAAAGAAATAAACCAACATTCCATTTATGATATTGGTTTGTTTTATTTATGCTGGGTTTCTGAAGTTCCCACTTATTTTGACATTACCTAGCGATTAATAGTGTTAAGTTGATCTATGTTTAAAAGGAGTAAAACACAAGTTCCGTAGTTTCATGAATTTATCCAAACAACACTAAGGAATGGTTAAACGTAGCTGGGAAATCGGCCATTAGTGACTCGTTATAGGTAAGTTTATATGGTTGTTTGATTTATTGTCCGTCAAAGTGGAAACGCGTGTTATGTGCATTAAAGTGGTAAACATGGTCTGCTGGCTTTCCTGTTCTATAGCTTATGGAAGCTCACTCTCGCCGCAGCGAAAGTAAACTAGCAAGTGGGAAACGCCCGTTGTTTGATAGTTTCACGTAAATCGCAATAACTTTTATGAATGTGTGCTCATGTCGTATTCGAAAGCTTTTTGGAGTAAACAGTTGACTATCTAATAGAACTGAATGAACTCCAACTAACTTAGAGTGCTTAAGTATGCTGTAATATGGATTCAATACCTTTAATTTCATCGTGCTTCGGCACATTGAACATATAATATACTCGTACATATGAAAGCTACGTTAGAGTATACATTGAAGAGTATGTAACGAACGCACATATTAGTAAATAGGAGGCTGGTGTTAAATAAAAATATGTAACCGTTTCTTTTTCCTCTGGTTATGAGCATATTTATTTAAACTTTCAAAACATGTCAATGGTACAATGGTGCCAAATCACTTTACACATACATATAGAGTTAAAACTAACGTAGTTACCTCACGTTTATCGCTTTAAATCAAAAGGGAAGTAATCATTTCGTGCTGGCGCATGTAAACCGGACACATCTAATGCAGTTTCTCTGCGAGCGGGGTCCGGTAGCGGTCAGTTACACCGCCGGCTAAAGATAGAGAAATTAGTTGCACTCCCAGTTAATGGCCTAGCCAGCTTCCCCGCTCGACCAGTGCGAGGCAGAGATCGATCATGCTAATTGTGCCCTCCGCGCAACACGCTAAAAAAACAGCAAACACAAAATTAATGTCCTACGACTTCGCCTCTAGCACGAACTTATATTGCATATGTTCTTACGTTATATATATTTATGTAGCAACTCCCTTTGGCGTGTATAAACGTAACAATAACGGAATTTAAAAATGTATTAAAAAGTAATAAGAAGAAAAAAAAAAGTAAAGTAAAGGATAAAGATTAAAAAAAAATAGTGATAACTATAAAGGCAACAAGGTTGCTGCAAAGGAATAAAGCAGCAGGAATGAAAGAAAAAAAAAAAAAAAAACAATAACTGAATTCTTCGTGAATTCATTGGGACACCAGATTAATGCGTGTAAAAAGAATGAGTAGAAACCTAAATGTTTGGATAAAGGAGAAAGGAAATTAGGCATCTGCCTACTTACAATATTTGATAGTGTCTATACATAGATATAAATACAATAAGTGTACATTATAAAGCACTTTATATCTGTAGCTTCGTTTAAAATCTCTACCATATGTACAGCCTGACTATTTATCATGCTATATTCTGCAAAGCGGCCAGTAAATGGATTATATCAATAACTGGCAGCATATTGAAATAACATCGGCATTAAATTGAAGCGTTGTCAGATCTCTATTACTCCCACTTTCTCTCATCTTTACGACTTCGATTATGTATAACTGTTTGCTGATAGCTATTTTAAGATTATTTTATAGTCATTTGATATTAAACGTTACGATTCTTCGAATTTACTGTACTTTAAAACGGTTAATAGTTGACTTAGGTTAGTGATTTTTTTTAGCTAGAAACAAAGTAGCTACAAAGCATATGTCACATTCACTTAGTAAATATAAAGTACTTTTTCTTAGTGATTTAAATTAAAGCAAAGAAAAGAACAACACTGATTGGATAGACATTTAAACCCAACGATGACCTGCTCTTACCTTATGCTAGAAACACGGGACCGCTCTCACAACCGTGATCCTGACATTAACTCTAAGAGTCTCAGAAAAGACACTAACATAAAATTAGTGTCCAACGTCCTTCCGATATAACAAATAGTCTATACTTGCAGTTAACTTTCAGCGTTAAACACACAGGAAATGTAAACGACTTCCACATACAGATAATAGCAATTTATTTCATAACACCCATTCTCGATGGTGATCGGTTATTATATAGATAATGGTGTATAGGAGTGTCTGTCGATGTCGAGTGTAACACCGTAATCAGTTCGACTTTCCACACTTACTATCCGTAACGATACGAGAAAGCCGACTGATCCGCACAATTAGCGAATGTACACACATGTGAAAACTTACTACGAAGTAACAGAACAAGATATCCTTAAGTCCAGTTTTTGTTAGAAGAAGCTGTAGATATTACATGATTAATCCTACCTTTTGACATTTCAAACCATCTCATGAAATCTGGATATACTGTACTGTCCCATTAAAAGATAATTAAATTTCTATACTAATATTACATAGAAGAAAAATCTGTATTTTTATTTGTATTGAAATAACTCAAAAACTACTGGGCGAAAGTCAAAAATTCTTCCACCGTTAGAATGATGATAATCTGTAAGTAACATAGGTAATATATTTTTTTTTTATACAGACGAAGTCGCGGGCAACAGCTAGTCATTCATAAAAGGAAATAGATGTAAATATGTATACTAAACTTCACACATATTCTCTTAATACTGTGACGTAGTAATAAAAAATAATACGGGCATATCGAGTAACTGTACAAGCAAAGGTTTCATATTAATACAAACCGTTTGTAAGCACTCCGTATAAACACTCCGTGTATTTACATTAAGAGAAGAGGAGCTTACGAGAGCTTCTGAGAAAAGCGAGCTAATACAAACACGTATATCATCTTACTTCGAAGAAACATTGCTTAACTTTGTAAATTAATATATTACGAAAGACAACTCACTTCCTTTAACTAACGATATGAGAGACTGTTACTTTAAAAGATATGACATTCAAATAAATATTTGAAACTATAAAATTATAGACACGCCGAAGTTTGATAATAATCTCCGTTTTCCAATGAAACGTAGTAGTATGTTAAAACAGTTTCCTTCCTGCAACTTTATAGTTTTATCACATCAGTCTGAAGTTAATGATACAAACTTTAGCATTCAGCGACAAGATTCTATCATTGTAAGTACAATTCCCTACAAGTATCCAGAGGTACAGAACATTAAGACGTTAGATACAAGAAAGTGGAAGGCATCGACGTGAGGGTTATAATTGAGTGCGACTCCCGTTAGCCGTGTTTGCTGCCCTCAATACCAACTTGAGAAATGCCTTATAACATATTGACCAAACCACTATTCATACTGGGAATTAGTACAATGATATATAATTTTGATATCATTACTATATACATTTTAGTTGTTTCTAAACGTACCGAATTCTGATAAGAATACCTATTTATTTTTAATATGAGAAACAATTATAACAGAAATCCTTTTCTAGCACAGATAATGAGATGCCTTATCCTACTCCCGTATGGTCGGTGCTCCAAATAACTCTGTCATCCGTCATCTCAGTCATCATTCCCTTCTTGATCATGTCACCTTTCACGCAATCCATCTCTTTCTAAGTCTTCCTCTACTTGTTTTGGCTTACTATAAAAAACAACTAAATACAAATATTTGCAAGTTTTCGTAACGTCATTAAAGGTTATTTTTGATACATAAGAACGTCCCATTGCATTTTATACTAAAAAGCGTAAAGCGAATACGCGTAGGTTTAAATAAACGAAAGTAATTGAGATAACAAAGTTTAGAACAGTGTATAGATTCACCTGTCTACCCACGTGCCGCTTTCACTGCATTCGCATTCAGAATCCGTCTCCAGTCGACAGTTTCGGCTGATCTGCATTGTGTCGCCGGCCACTAACCCACTTTTTTCTTTATTACCGTATTATTTACCTTGTTTGTAATTTATTGATACTTTATTTTAATTTTCTGCATTTGAAAGTTATCCAGAGAGTAATAAATAAATAAATTTTACGATCTTCATCATTATTTGGTTTTCCACGTATCATATGTTTCGGTAGTGCAAACTCAAGAGGCAAGCCATGAGTGCACCTGTACTGCATGAAGATGAGCCTTTCACTTGCCATCGAAAGTGCAGCGATGATGCAATGGACACGACCTCTACCCTCCAGCAATGAGGTATGCTTGCTTCATAAGCTAAATACTTCCTTGTACCACATAAACTGGGATATTATAGTAGCCCTCGCCAAAATAATCGAGATCTTTGAGTTGACAATTTAGTTCTATGGAATTCAACCCCCAGGCATCTATTTTAAAATACGATTTGACTTTTAAAGAAAACATGAATGGGTTTTTTATTAAAAAGAAACTATCCATTATGTTTTGTTCCTACAGGCGTATGTAAATGAATACAGGTACGTTCAATTTAGATGTTGCAATGCACATTTAATAAACACATTACTATAATAAGCTCGCAAATAACAAACAACAGATACTATTTGCCAATAGACAGTAACATGCCGTCTGGTTGTAATGACTTATCAACGGGGCGCTATTGAAGATGCGTATTCCGTTACGCGGGTAAAAACTTGCCGCCTTCTCACCATAGAGTAAAAGGCTCGACTGATCGCTTCATAGACAAATATGGCAGATAAATGAGAGGAAGTTGTAGTATGGAAGTTTGTAAACAAGATGTATCAATTTGCCACTCAATTGACTGAGTGTCCAAAGTAGAAGTAAAAAGTAAAATAATTTTGATTTATAAGAAAAAATATCTTTATTCATATCGTTTTCGTGTCTAACAAGCGATGAACAAGCTAACATTGGTATCAAGAAATCGAGTGAATTTTCTCGAAGCAATAAAACATACTATTCTCGTTGCAATGAAATACATTATTACGTATCGAACAGCAATAGAGGAAATATAACTCACAGCTCGGGATAAATCGATGTTAAAATGCATCGAGCACGATAATCGGAATCGGTATTAATGGTGAACCGGCCACCACGGTTAATGGTGTTCGGTTAACCACCTGTCAAGTGGCCACCATTTCGCCGGACAAATCGCAAGGGACCACCTACCGAGGCGAATCGTAAACATGCAAATTCATAACTTACGTACTCACGCGCATGACGGAGTTTCAATAACTCAACTCTAACAAAACTTGAAGCCGCTTCATGAAAAATAAAAAAGTAATGAAAACGAGGCTCGCTTGTACTAAGAAGATTTATACCCCTGGCTCCGTGTCCCATTCGCTAGAGTTAATATCGTATGATTGTACAAATGCATCAATTGTAGACTGAACATAGAAATCTTATTGCGGTTTGACAGATGAAATTATTTTTACCTAGTTCACGCTGGTGGGAATAACAACAAAACATTTAACATTCAGCTATTTAATTTAAATGGGATGATATATTAAATGTTACTTGTGTAATCGGTTCATACTAACTAATGTAAATACTCTAATATTACTCCATTCCAAAATTTAACCTTATTTCGCTGTAAATTCGCAATCAAAGAATATGTTCATACAAGTACTTAATTTTCCATTTCATTTCTAAACCATCTTATGATTCTACAGATCTAAGTATACCAAGAACCTTATACATATAAAGTAACAAGGAAATATGAAAATGAGAGACAAAAGGCACGCAGGTCCCGTTGTCGCGGAAGGGAATTTGCAATCTCGCTCCCGAGCAATCAGCGGGACTGAATCAGTTTGAATCGTGATCTGGCCGATGAGACCAACATTAAACCTCCATACTGCTATTACGACGCACTTTATATAGGCATGCGATATATTCTATTAATTCCTATATAATAAATTAAAACCTTAATGCCGTATTAAGAGTCGTAAAGCAGTCGCTAAGGAGGTCTCTTATTTTGGATTTTGTCTAGAAGTAATTGATAACTTGTAATTAAAATAAATATCTTAAGGTTGTAAAATCCCCTTGCAACATGAACATGTAAATGAACACAGAACAAAAAATCCAACCAAACTCGAAGATTATTTTGTAGTGGCTTTGTCCTTGTGTAATTTTTATTCAATTCTTATTAAGAAAGATTTGTATTTTTGGATTTTTGAACGATTTCAAAAATTCTTGCACCATTAAAGCTATGTTATCACGGAGTAACATAGGCTATTTTTTTCAATTTTATGTGGGCGAAGTCGCGACCAACAGCTACATACAAATATAAATGTACAATTTGCGTATACGCATTAATAATAACATTGTACGGCAGGAGTGACGTCGAGGCATCACTTTGTCAATCAATCACTTGTCTGAACCGCCTCGCAATCTCAACACAAAACAAAACTAAACTTGTTTTATATTGCTAAATAAAAATTCCATAATTTTAAATTCAATTTACGACACTGGCAGTATATTAAAATTGATTTAAAAAAACGTTTTCGTAAGCTCATTTTTGAGGGAATGCTTACAGCCTACGGCGAGATAAGGGCAATTTAAACGGACACTCCCACACATAAAAATTATTATACTGACTCAATATTAATATAATAAGAATCCTTCAGTTTTTTTCTCTTATAACAATAATGTTTTATGTCTTTAGAGATAACATTTTGTGATTTAGATATTCCATTAACAAGATATAGGCCTGTCATTGTTTCGTAGAGGTTAATAATTTTACCCTAATTTCAGTTTGCATTTTTTTTAATAATTCATTACGTACGTTCTCATGCTTAACACACGGCCAGAAAACTACAGTTTGCTGTACTGAAGAGTAACAGCATTCTGAAGTGTCCTACTGAACTTTACTACCCTTGTGTGAAAGTAGCATCAAGTTCGATTGGCAAGTGTTGTCAGTGTTGCAATACGTCTCACGCATCAACGTAATACAACTGGATATTAAAATCGTGACTGACTTATTTACACACTACGCTCGCTTACAAAACAAATATGTTGTGGTTACAAGTTTTACATAACAACAAAATAACATCAAACAAGGCTTAATACTATTACTATTAAATCATTTATTAAACAACGGAACTGAATATTAATTGTACAATATTATGCTTTATTAAAGTAATCAAAATTATAGAAAATGCGAGTTAAAATATGAATAAAACAATTTTGGATCCTATAAACCAGTACTTGGTGTTTGAATTTTACAGCTTTTAAGTTAAAAGTTTGTTTAATAAAAAAGTTAACAAGACCAGTCTTAACAAACTTAAGGGTTCTCACACATGCAGCATCCAGCTTAGCTGCTATTCATGGAGCCTTGAAGAACATAAAAGGTAAAAAAGCATGACGGTTTTTAATACGCAGCGGGGAGCTATTGTCTAGCGAGAAAACGAGTAAACGACAGATGTGCGAATTCGTGAATACATTCACAATACAATGTTGAGAACACGTGGTGTAAAAGTTGGTCAATACGTACACGTAAATAAACAATTTCTCACGGTTATAACATTTGAAGTTGGGATAAACAACTTGTGAAACTCTAGTGTAACGAAGTTTAAACAAGTCTACCAACATCTTGCTATTTGAAAACTAAAATATGAAGGTGGTTTTGGTTTGAAGTAATCAGTGATTATAAAGCATGCAATAAAGAACAGAAATTATCGTTTTAATTATATTTAACTATCGTTAAAGTGATTTAAGGTAAAGCATTTTGAGATATTTAAATACTTTGTATGATAGAAGAGCTTTAATCCAATCTACTGTAATTAAAAAATATATTTTTACATACATCCTAAAACACTTTTTATATAACACGATTGTCATAGATTAAGTAAGGAGTGGACTAATAGAAGTGACGTTAAGTAGCAAAGTAAACTGATGGGGTGGCAGACCCATAGATGGCGTTGGTTGGTTGTTTACTAGTGTCGTAACACAGCACGTGGCCCTCCCACGTACATCAGGTCTGGCAGCTGGTAAAAGTTACATTATAAAATTAGAACTACAAAGTGTAAACATGAGCATTTCGTTCACATTAACGGGAAAATGAATCGTTCATTTGACTGATTTAAAGTCACATAAAATTTACATACATAAACTGTTTTAGTTTTCGTTAGAATAAAAATATTTACGATTGCTTAGTTTAGGCAAGTTCCTTAATTAGAAGCCTAATTTGTTAAAACCTCCTATGTTTTTAACAATTAATTTGTTTTTTTTTCGTGTTAATAAATTCTAAACAAAAGAAGTTCTTTATACTTCTATTTTCATTCGTAGTGTAATATAGAAATCGTAATGTAGATATAGAAAAGGTCTGAAGAGAGGCATTAAAAAATACCGACTCCCCAAACGAAGCAAATTACGTAACACAACTGCAAGCTTTCCGCCCAATGATTTCGAAATTATAGAAATTAAAACCGTACTCCCAACACGAGGGTACACGAAAGTTTTCCAGTTCGCCCAAAATATCGACTACATAAAACATGCCGTCATTATATTAAAGTGCGACGATGAAATTACAGATGTTATGACTCAGCCTCGGGCAAAACGTCAGTGCAACTGAGCATCGGAGAGTTACAGATGCAGTTTATACATTTTCAAAGACTATTAAACTTACAGACGCGACCAATAGTTCAAAAGACTTATATTATGGTTAAAGTCATTGAAACTCCACTAAAATTAATTCTTTTTTAGATGTTTATGTAACATAATTAAGAATTTATTAGATGAATTATACGAGTATCTAAAGCTAGTTAATTGACCTTCACCAAATTGTCATCTTACCAATCGGATTTAAAAGCCATCATATTTTTCATTTAAATTTCGGGTATTTTATATGTAAGTACGTCAATCGGAATATTTTAAATACTGCATAATCAACAACTGGTCAGATCAATAATCAAAATTGTTTTAAATAAAATGCCAACTTACGAAACCCTTGCTCCTTAATTGTCTTATTTTCACTCAGCTTTCAATCGTAACTTACACTTGACCTTTGTGTTGAACTTTCATTTAATTGTTATTTATCAAAATGTATTTCATTAAAACTTATTTTCCCTTTTCAACCGACTGAACATATCTAAAAGGTGAACCAGTTGTTGAAATATCGAAAGTATCATGGAAACTCCCATAACTTCGTAAATGTTAATTAAAAGAACGATCCTACAATTTTAAAAATATTAACATTCATAAACACATGAACATATACTAAAAAGTTCTTTTAACTCAGTAAAAAACAGCATATTATAAAGTCGTTTGGTAGAGTTTAAAATGTAAGCACTAACGAGCAGAAAACACCATAAACAGAAATATAACCATCAAATAAAGTAACAGACGATTTCAAAACCAGCTTCCCCAGCGTCGTAAAACGAATGGAAATCCACACAAACACAGGTCTTACGTAATATCACACCTGTCACAATGGCTGTAAGCACCGGCGCGCCTTTGCCTCAATGATGGATGTCCATTGTTACGCCATCCATTCACCCGCCTGTCTCGAGTTGTAATTCACCATGATTTTTCTATAAATGAGGCATAGCTGATAACCATTGTTTGCCTTAAACGCAACGATCAAACAGGTTAGCTGTTGAAATAATCTGCTCTCGACCTTAAATTCAAACCAGATTTCAGTTTGTTTCAAAACACTGGACACTTTCCTATTATTTATGACTAAATTTTTATTATATGCGATAAAAATCCTTAATTTTAATGTAGTAAAATTTAATATCAGATTTATATCTCTACTTACGTTGACATTGAAACCAAGTTCTATTTACTTAGCTGCTTAAAGTGATTACTGTCCTTGGTATTACACGAAAGTGTTCATGTTTCTTGTATTTTATTATGTAACTAGCGATTCAACCCAGCTTTACCTGGGTGGCAAAGAATATCCATCTCATATATTGTCTGCCATATTGTATCTTCCCGTTGATATAAAATACAGCCTATGTTACTCAGTGATAATGTAGGTATCAAATGCGAAAGAATTTTTGAAATCCATTCCGTACTTAGGTACAGAGTCTATTTAATGAAAATAAACAATCAAATCTTTCCTCTTTATAATATTATAATTAACAATATATCTTATTATTGTGGCAATATGTGGCATAATATTGCTGCTACTATAAATACCGTTAAAAGATATACACGTTTTTGTACTCACATACGCGTAACATATCCTTGCAATTAATTCCGTATTTATATTTTAGACAATGGATTACCGCAAGATCGGCCATGCGTAACGCAATTAAAAAAACTTAAATGGTATAAACTTTAGCACGCGTGACTTTTGATTACTCATACTAACAGTACGATTATTGAACAATTTTTAAGTTTTAATATGTACAAAGTTTGTTTACGTTAATTGAAAAATTATTTAGTCGTGATATATGTATGAGCGATAAGGTCTATTTGGTTAATAGCTCGATAGATGAAATTTAACGGTGCAGTAAAATGCTATGTTTGTGTCATTGCTGCATTTTATGATTTTTAAGACGTTAAGCAAGCATCGCTCAAATACAGTAAAAAAGTTTATGAAAGAATTGACGTAACGAACCCTTTGAAATAAGTATAAGACCAGAATGACACGACAGTATGAACTTTGACATCCATACTGATTAGTTACCTGAAGCGTTGAGCACAATGTGCGTAGCATGCAGTGCGAGCGCGCAGATGGATTGCGGGCACCGGGCGATGGGCACCTACCCACCGGGTGTAATAACCTCGGTATGCATCGCGCGTGCGCGGTGAAGGGACGTCGAGGGGAAGGGGATGAAGGGTATGCGGGGGACGGAGTGCTCGGAGTGCAAATTCCTCCGCCAAGGAGGACTGGTGTCATGCTCGCCGTTGACATGCCCCATTATGTTCCTCGTAATTGTGCTAAACGCATTATCGTCCAATTACTTAGATCGATAGCTCGCTCGGTAAATACAACAGTGTGGCAAAAACTTGTTGATTCAGATCTTTTAAAGTACCTTTGTAAAATCTTCTCTTTAAATAAAGATGAGAAGGCAGAATCTTATTTAGATGTCTAAATATAGATAAGACAACAAAATTTTTCAATAACCAACACATCCAAATGTAGAAGATAATTTTACATCATTTTTAATGTAGTATTCGATGTTTTCTTTCCAATTACAAACGTTTTAGAGAAGAATCTTTCTCTTATCTTAGTAAATAATTATTCAAAAATAGCGGCTCCATTAGAATGCACGGAAATTGCCGTTGACCTTTTATGTTTAACCGTAAAAGACTTATTACCATTTTTAAGATAAAAATAATTGATGAAGATGAAACGTATACCCACAACTTTAGTAACTTAATAATGTTTTCTTCATAAGTTATCTAATGTTTTTTTCTTAACACAAAGACTATTTATTTACAATGTTACTCGGGGATTATAAAAGTTCCTTGTATTGACATAAACAAAGTATTCTTTCAATACAAAGTAACAGATGTCAAATAAATAAAGACCTCACGACTGTCTTGTGAAGGCTTATCTTGTTCTGTGATCCCATTTTTCAGAGAGCAATATTCCGCACTTCTTTTATAATGCATCGCTTTTTTCAACGGTATTTTATCGTGAATACTAAAAATGTCAAAGGTATCGAGTTATTCAGCCAACAATTTAAAAATTGCTCCAGTTAAGTTTAAAAATTTAAATATATGGTGATACCAATAAATACCTATAACAGTAACTTAACAAAAGTCGGCCGAATTTTTTTTCAACTGATTTTCTTTTACATTTGAATTCTTTAAGTCGTAATTTTTTATTGATAATTTTACGGTTTATTTTAGCGGAAGTTTTAAATATATACCAACAGTGTAACCAACACGAAAGTTTTTAAAAAAGGTAAACCACTCTAAATTTCTTTACCATGCATGCATTCAAAATGTATAAACATGTAAGAGAAGCTGGATAGCACGATAATCTATAAAGAAAACAATAGTTCATAAAATTATCAATCAAATTAAACAAAATCTATTTGACTCTCGATGTCATTTTAAAACACAAAGTTAGCATTTAGCTCAATTAATATATTAGTCCTATAACGCAAAAGTACACAGCAACAATGTGAGTTACCTACAAACGTTGCCAAAGGGCTATCAAGCTCGTAAAACCAATAACTGATGAAGCGGAAAGTTCTTGAAAGTAACCTCGTGCTCGTTGTAACAGTAGGATGGCCCTCGGGAGATGCAACATTATAGTTTGCAGATTATGGATATTAGTGGATCTAGTCCGGTCCCCAGATTTGTTTGTGACAGTTTACACCAGCACGGCATCATGTACAAATATACAATTCGCAATCGTTAAAATTAATGTATGTTAATAGATGAATTTATTTAAAAATGTACATGAAAGAGAAGAGCTTTTAGATCATTTTCGACCTTAAATGAGAATAAACTACGTACAAAAAAAGCAGTAAACTCAATTGTAATTCAGAACCTCGATACAAGATTTATATCAGGCCATCGAAGTTCCACACAATTAAGTATTTTGTTGATAAAACAAAATAAAAAACTCACAATTTAGATAGCATACATAAGTCAATAACTTAAATGACTTATTTAATAACCAATCAAGAAAGTACTTTGCTGATTACGTTCAAGAGAACGACACGTGTTGAGCAAAAAACGCTAAGTAGCAAGTTTTTTTCTGTTTGCAAAGCGACGCGACGCGGAGTCGAATTCCTGGTAGCGATTTGTATTTCCCTGAGTCAGAGCTAACGGACCGACAGGCGTCAGTCAACGCGAGCACGAGATCAATTAAGTGATGTCATTCGATAGTGAATACGTATCTCTCCACACGAGGTAAGTATGCGTCCTACCGAAAAAAAACTTCTTTTTTTTTTTTAATTCATGTTAAAACAACATAATTTGAACATTTTCCTACTGATACCAAGCATGGCTTTTCCATGTTTATCGGTTTTTTCATTCAATTAAATTAGGCGATAATATGATATTCTTTTTGTAGAGGAAACGTTTAAACAAAAAATGTGACAGTAATAACATTATTTGAGCAGAGTTCCGACCACATCTAGTCAAACATTCTAAACTATAACCGGACTTTTATCACGTTTAAAACGATAAATCTCGAGAGAATTGAAGTTCAATATTTTATATTGCAATAAATGGCAGTTGAATGAATAATATTCGCAAGAGCAATGTCGTGAATTCATGGCTCAATCGAGCGATTTGTGTCACGTAGCTACGAAACAAGCGATTGTCTATAGCCTTGCCTAACACCCATATTTCATCTGCAACTTGTCCCAGCACTTTATTACGTCATTCCTCATTGTATCTAGTTAAATAGGTTACTTTGTACATTTACAAAGTAAAAAGTACTACATTATGTGTTAAAACATAATACTACATAATACAAAATGTGCTTATGTTACTACTACTATACTAATATCTATACTAATATAATAAAGCGTAAACACACATTTCTTTGTTGCCTAAGATGTCAGCAATTACAGCATATTTTTGAATAACTTTTTTTTTTAAATATAAAGCCCTACACTTACGTCACGCTTTAGGCTATATATATTCACGCCATTAAACTTAGGGGTAAATATTTTGGATAAAAACCCTAATGTGGGAAAGAGACCATAAGTTGCTGCCAACATCAAGGAAGCAAGGTTGCCATGGTTTGACATCATGTCATGTCATTTTGACATTTGCAAGTGATAATTTGACAAATGTAAACAATAAAATGATTTTTTATAATTTTATGCGGATGAAGTCGCAAGGGAACAGCTAGTTATATAATAAAAAGGAAAGATTTGTATTTTTGTACCTTTGTATGTATTGAAATAACTCAAAAACTACTGGTTCTATTTCAAAAATTCTTTCCCCATTAAATAGCAACGTTAACAGTGAGTAAACATACATTTTTTGTTATTTCTTTAATGTCACGGGGACGAAGTCGCGAGCAACAGCTAGTTTGATATAACTGGGAAAGCCCAAGGCATCAAATGAGCCTTATGCTCCTTTCTGTAGTCTAAAGTATGCGTATTTTTAAGCATAATTTATGTTTTGCAATATTAGTTACAAGAATCAAGAATTGCTTTTATACCGAGTTAAAGTTTAAACTATCGTATAAAATAAATTTTATTTGATATAAACTTCACACTATGTTATGTATTTACAAACGACGTTAGGTTTCTCAATATGAAACGTCTATTAATATTCGATTGTGTACAATGTACACACAAAAATACAATATTGATATGTTGCAATAACAAATATCGATTAGGGTTGTCCAATTGAACATGGAACCGATTTTTCGGATCATTATCGATAACGTGTATTGTGTCAAGTTGCATAGTTCATCAATCGATATTTACAAAATCATTAAACTTGTCTGAGAAAGGGTATATTCAGTGGCCATCCACAAGTGCGACACCCCTAGTATACGATGGTTATTAGACATTTGATATTCATCAGAACATAAACAAAGCAATCAAAGCAAAGGTCCCTCTAGCGTGTCTGCATGTAATTATGGCATGATTGTATGCGGTCGGATAATGGCGGGTTTCTTTAGCAGATGTTCTCATTGGCAGACAAAAGGCGACGCGATGCGAGCTAGTGCACAGCGGCAAACAGATGCGTCTCGGCGTGGCATTGGTGTTAATAACACGAGCAAATACCACGCACTACGTTGCCAGATTTGACACCGAAAGGGCTCACAGGTGTTTAAAAAATTTATTTTCGGCCAGTATCTCTTTTGTAAGCTAGGGTTTAAAATACATTTTGAGTTGAGTTATTGTTGTCACGCAATGTTTTCGTTATTAAATCTATAGTTAAGATAATTTTGTTTTTTTTTTCAGTAATAAATTGAAACACTTGATTTGATTCTATAAACAATTTCGAAGTCACAATTTTACAAGGCTTTTTCGCACTAAAACCAGTTCGTATTTATAACTTGATTCTATATGGTCAGAAAGTATGCCAAATTGGCTTTGAAATAGATATGTTTGTAACGTACTGAATACTAATATAGGTAAAGATCTTGTCCGACCCACTTGTCCTAACACAGTTGTATTAAACAAACCTACTGAATTTAAAAATTGTTTTTGCTCTTCCATTTACAATTCTAAATTTAATCCAACCAATATAATATACATCGAGTAAAAATAATTAAAGCTCCATAGTGTGATGTCTTTATGAATTTTTAACAAGAACGTTATCATCAGAGTCAGTTAAAGATCATCGTCAATATTGGAAGTAGCATGACTCTAACAGCATAAGGAAAAATCAATATCTCTCTCTCTCTCTCTTCCTGTCCTATGTCCCTAAAGTGGGGCAAAGGGCGTCCACAGTACGCCGTCAGCTCGCTCTGTCCTGGGCTCTGCGTTTTGCCTCAAAAAAAATCAATATGCTGATGCAAAATAAAAACCGAACTGGATGCCTACAAAATGTTCACAGTTTATTTTTAATATTCGTACCGGTATTATCCGAGGTATCTGACAGGTTAGCGCTAGTACCTGCATTCAAGGCTACATACCTGCCTCAAGCTATCTCACATCGCATTCCCGCACTATCTGAGTACTATCGGAAGCTTGCGTCGCGTGTAACGGTGCCTTTTATTTCGGCGCTTGCCTTGCCTCTCGGCTTACGTAGCGGATACTTCGGCCTCGATCATGTTACGAACAATATTTGAAAACTATAATTCTATATATCATCTAGATTTTAAAAAATGCCTAAAGTATTTTAGTGAAACATAATTAAGTGAAAGTATATTCCTATGAATTTTCTTAAACAAAGAGACACTACACAAAATGTTTGGGCACCTTAAAGAATGCCGCCTTTCATATATCGCCGGTGACATACATGGAAACTTGTTTGCTAATAACCTTTACGTACCAGCAATTAATTAATAGAAAACTTGACGTCTATAGATAAAGTTTATGTCTATAAATTTACATAACGTTTAGTGTAAAAATAATATTCTTTAATGATTCACAATTCACAAGAAGTCATTTTTTCCTGCTTTTTTTATTTGCATCTCGTAACATTCCAAGAATTTTAACGAAGTTAAACTCTGATCTTCTAAACACCTAAGCTTTAAGGAACTCATTGTAGCATAATAAAGCAATTGAACTTGACAAAATTTGAGAACAGATTATATCGCTATAGATTCTGTAACATTAATAAAAGCAGGTCACGGACCACAAGCCTCGATCCTTGGCAGGAAATGGCGACCAAATTATCAATGCAAATTTTAACCATTTCCGATTTCGTTTTCACAACTTCAATATCGGATATCTTTGAAATCTTGCATATTAATTATCTTAATGATTAATCGTCGTTTTAATTACTTTTTAATTCACTAATGTTTTACATTTAGGTCCTAATAGTTAACCTAGATTAGTATTATTTAGGATATTAAATGACAAAAAAAACATTTCATTGATTGTTCCGAATTTAGTTTCGATTTTAAAAGTTATTTCATCATTTTCACATATAGAGTAGATTTATTTAGTTGGAGCGGGTTGTGAGTGAAATATAGCGACAAATTCCGAGACATTATGCAATTGAAATCCCCTGTCTACAAAGCCTATTGCATCAAAACTAGTTACTTGCACTTGAATCGACTGCACCTTGAATCCATTGCATTGTAATTCGGCACCGGCGTACGTCAAAGAATTGACAAGTCATACTTTCAAATGTCGAATCCCTTGTATGTATTGTTTGTATTATCTTTTACATGTCGAAGTTAGTCGAAGTGATGCCATAGTACGGAGAGCTGTCGGAGTTTCGCAATTTGATGGACGTGGAGTTGGCTGGACGCAGCGGTTGGTCATTTAATTAAGGGTACTAATCACATTTGAATACCCGTTACAAGCACGTGTTTATGATAAAATCCGAGCCGACACTCGATAGCTATAAAAAGTTCTTTATCTCGCTAGCATTAGTGATGTTCGTGTAGTAAAAAATTAAAAAATTTATTGCTATTTTTATGACGTTTTATGTATTTTGTATTATTCTGGAACAGACATCTGGTGACTTATTAAGCGATAAGAACCGTATCAATTATTCTAAGAGTCATCGGAGTTAGAAGCTTACACGAGCAAAATTATAATAAGTGTACATAGGTATAATAAGTGCAATCATTGATTGGTACTGATTGCGTAAGTGCGAAGGGTTCAGTGTTGGCGGGGGGCAAAGGCGCGGCCGTACGCGAAGGCCACAAGGCCAGAATGTCGTGTCGCAACCAGATGCTGGAAGCAACAGCAAGTGCCGAGCCAATTCACCAAATACGTTACGTGACTGGCTTTTGATAGTTTGATGAAACATTTATTACCTAATAATAGATGTGCCAACTGAAGTTAAAACAAATTAATGCCATCAATTGCATATTCTTATATACATTCAAACATTGAAAAATAATGCCTATTATGAAGCACAATAAATTTTAATAAAACACAATTAAAAGCAACACATTAAGCATAACATGAAAGAGTAGTCATGGACACTTGTCATGTGACAATAACGTATAAAACAACTTTTAGGTTTCGCAGTTTCTGAAGCTTAAAATTATGTCTAAAAGTACATTAATTGAAACATATTTACTGACCTCTTTGAGACCATCGAGCCGGCCGAGGGATTTGGATTGTCGCAATGGCAAGAAAGCCTTGAGCGCCTCGATGCGGGAAGACTTTTCAGGTTCGGCATTGCCAGCGGTGGTAAGATCGGCGCAGGAAAGGCGCGCTTTTCTTCGCTTGTCGAGCAGCTGCTTTGCGGTGCGCGTGCGGCGCTGCACCGGCGCGGCCTCCTCCTCCGGCTCACTGCACACCTCACGTGCCGCGTGCACCGTGTGCCGGCGGCGCGACACGGGCGGCGACGTCAGCCGCGACACCAGCGATTCAAACATCGCACTAGCCGCTACCGCTACTGCTACTCACGCCTTCGCGTCCCTTGCCCATTGCTCACTGTGCGAGCTACCTCGGGCACCGTAACCCCTACAACCAAACGAGCCGCTTTACAACGAGCACACGGACGGAGCGGCGAGCCAGACGTACCCGGACCGTTGACACCGAAATTTCCATTGTCATTGAACTATATTCAACGTGAGCACACTCGATATGGTTTTGTTTGGGGCTCATTCAAACGACGTGCAAACCGTGACGGGCGGCGCGTAATTCCGGATATGGCAAAACGCGCTCACACCGAACGTACTACAAACAAAACTACAAATAGCCATAGATTTTCGTTTTTTATGAGTAGTTATCATAAGATTAACTTGTTATATTCATTTAAGGCATATTGATCCACAGGTTAAGGTTGTTGCGTTATAAATACGTTAAATGCGCCTTCAGAAATACATGACGTGACCTCTACATCTATACTCGTACATGTTTGTCTGGTCAAGAAATCATAATCAATCTCATATAGTTAAAATCAACTCTGTTTTAAATCTCACGCCCTAAAACCGAAGAACTTTATTTAATTACGCCACTTCGTCCTCCACTCAACGCAAACATTTCGCGTAGTCTTGTTATGTTTTTTTCTCATCTCATTCAAAGTTATTAAAAGTTGAATAGGAAACAAATAAAAGTGAATGTGTCAAAATTTTCTTTTTCACACGTTCAATGGATAATATGGTATGGGTTCGTTAACCCAGTTTTGTAATGAAGTGAGACCGAGAGCGGTGTGGTCCTAGTCAGAGAGGCGAGGCGGGAAGGGAGGGGGGTCTACAAAAGTATGCCGAATGACATCGAGCGACCAAAACATCACAGTGTGGCAACTTGCCACGCGACTTCCGAACACAAGGTCGGTAGCAAATGAAAAACATCTCACAAACAAAACAAGAACGATAATGTTCTGTTGCTTCCTATTAGTTCGTGCTCTAACGATTAGAACAACTGGCCCGTATCGCGGATAGTACCCTACTTTGATTTTGTTTTGATAGAATAGAGATTTCAAGTTGTATTTGTCAAGTTTATTATAACCTTGGTCAACTATATACCTACAGAAATAGTAGGACGTGTTAACATTGTTTACGTTACAATCCCATTTATGAATGTAATCAAAACATAGACTTATACACGAACGTAATGTAAGGCGGTATTTACATAATATGTTACAGTAGTTAGCCACGTTGATATTCTGTCTCTCGAAGAAACAATAACGGTAAGGTACCTGACTTGTGATTTCACAATTCACCGCGACACAAGACGCATGTGTGAACTGACCTTTACCTCAAATCCTACTAAGAACTGATTAGCATACGTTCTGCCATTCATGCATTTGTATCACAAGTCTCACGCCTATCGCCTACAATTAAAGTAAGTATATGTAGTAATTATTCAGCGCATAGTATAAGATAATGATATCTCAGTTGCAAAGAATTGTTAATGTTTGAGTTTTGACGGTTAATAATCTTGTACTTGTAACAATAAATGAGTTCTAACAATATAGATATTAAAGAACAAAATATTAATACAAGATGTTTTATTTCTGTATTAATAAAAATAATAATATTATTCACCACATTAGTTTTTTTGTTGTTTATCTTTCATCATATTTGATGTACACTTGAATCTTTAAACGTACATAATTTCAAGGCGCAAACCGCAAGCGCAATCAAACATTTACACCTGTGTCAAGACGATTGCTTCGTTTGACGATTGTATTTCGCGTACAATGGCGTTGCAAAAGAACGAAACAATTTTGTGGAACTGTTAACGATTTTAATAGCGTATTTCGTTTGGACAATACAAACAATTTATGTCGCCATTGATAACAATTGCTACTAAATGCGGCAGCTTGTTAATAGCGGGGGAGACTACGGTTTGTTATAGATCTTTGGGAGTAACAGGTGTCGATCTTATTAGGTGCATGTGTGTTCGGTGTTCGATGCTGGGTGCGCCGCGCGCCATTGGGAGCAGTTTGTGGAGCAGAGCTGGGCTAATAAAACGGTTAGTCCTAAGCCGCGCGACGACGTTGATGCAAACCGGTACGCGGACCGGTCCCCTGCCCCTGCACCGCCGCGCCCCTTCGCGCTCGCCTCACACACCACACTTCTAAAACACACGCATCCATATCACCTTATCGAGCGAACCGCGGTGGCTAAGCTCGTTCATCCGCTCTCCTATTTCACGGCCCGCTCGCCCCGGGCCAGATCGTATCCGATTCAAGATAAACACGCAATATAATACCGGAGCGTCGGTCTGACAAACCGCAGTTTAGATTAAATGTAATCTCTCTACGAAACAGCTTCCCTACGACGTGATTCAACGCCGCACCGCACCGATGCTTTGATGCGTACGAATATTCGCAACGCCAGCGTAACCGTGATGCAAGCCAGTATTACGGTTATATGTTTACGGGCGATCAGTCGGAGAAGAAATCTAATGTGGCGTGAAAACAATCGGCGAAAGTCTTATAACTAGTTAGCCAATAGTCGAACGTAGTGACAAAGGCGTAGATTAGAAAGTGCGTTGTGTGAGTGTGCGCTGATTGGCGCCCTATCTGCCGCCGGCTCGCTACGTGACCGTGCCCGCAGACCTATTTATAACACGGACATAATTTACAATTTTGGCACGGCCACTTCAATAATGAAGCTGAAGATTCAGATTTAGAACGTTTGCTTTGACACGCGCCATTTTAATTCGCAAATTATATCCACGATATAATATAATATTTTATTATCATGACAGAAATATTACATGCTTACTTCAGAGGATAACTACGCCCAGTAGCTTAAGTACATAGTGACATCAAATGTTTCTATAAATATTTCGTTGTTTACAGATGACCTCTTCCAACAAAAAACAAGATAATTAAGGCAACTTGCACAACACAAGCAATTTATTAAAACAATAAAATACATTTATAATTACTTTATGAAACCAACGATGTCTTAATAAAACATCGCTTAGGATTCGGGTCGCTTTATCTATTAGTTGAGTTACTGTTGGGTGCATCGCTCAGGAGACACGGAAATAGAAAGATTAGGAGGTCAGGCGATGACCTTGGGCGTAAGTGGGTCGGTCGTGAGATGTGCTATCGGGTGGAAGACGTCACGCCCCGGCCACCGGCCACGACACTACGGTAGAGTAACTATCCTATACCCACTTGACACTGCTTTTACATTTAATGCGCCTATAATCTATACTTAAAACTAAGATAAAAGGTGAAAGTTAATATATTTTTAATAACTTTGTGTTTATTGGTCAATACGATTGGGGTTTTCATGTGTATAAAGTGGTAGAGCCCGCTTTAACATCTTCGCACGAATGGGCCGGCTCGCCCGGTGAAATACCACGACCACACAGAAGACAGACGTGAAGTGGAAGTAATTCCGCGTTTCGTCTGATGAGTGTGGTGCCGGAGGCCCAACCCCCCCCCCCTTTATACAGCATGGCAACGGGATTGGAAGATGAAGTACCCCAGGGGGGTACCAATACCACTGGTACTGGAGAATCCCCCTCCGCGCGTTTACGCTTGGACTCCCGCTCGGAGTCTGGGGGTAAGCGCGCGGGCTGCCCTGCGTATTCTGGGGTGGGCACAATTCCGCTCGCTTATAAAGGCCGAGGCAAACGCAGCAAGGCTCTCACAGCAACCCCTGCCACCCACGCTGTGGATGTCTGCAACATTAGAGGACTCCACTCCAACTTAGAGGCCGTCCACTACCACCTTCAGACGGCCAAGCCGGCCTTGCTATTTCTAACCGAGACGCAGATATCCTCTCCGGCGGACACTTCGTATCTATCCTGCCCCGGATACAAATTGGAGCACTCCTTTTTGCCCCGGGCTGGGGTATGCGTGTACGTTAGAGAGAATATCTGTTCTCGTCGCCTCAGCCTTCTTGAAGGTAGGGACCTATCGCTATTGTGGCTGCGCGTAGATGGCGATGTCCATCCGCGAGTCTACGCTTGCCTCTATAGGTCCCATAGCGGTAATGCCGAAATTGACCGACTCATGGAGCAAGTCCAGACGGCTACAGATTCCGTTCTGGCACAGATCCCCTCCGCTGAAATCGTGGTGCTAGGCGATTTCAACGCCCACCATGCCGAATGGCTCGGCTCTAGAACCACCGACTACGCGGGGAGATCTGTGCACAACTTTGCCTTGTCCTATGATCTGACGCAACTGGTTACCTCGCCAACGCGAATCCCAGATGTGGAAGATCATACACCTTCCCTGTTGGACCTTCTGCTGACCTCTCATCCGGACAGCTATTTGGTTTCCGTCGACGCCCCCCTGGGCTCGTCGGACCACTGCCTGATCCGGACCACAGTGCCTCTCTCGCGCCGCCCACGGTTCAAACCGAATGGCCATCGCCGAGTGTGGCACTACAGGTCAGCAGACTGGGATAGGATGCGGTCTTTCTTTGCATCCTACCCATGGGGGCAAGTTTGCTTCAAGCTGGATGATCCCGATGCCGTTGCCAATTCTGTCACCGATGTGGTGCTTCAGGGGATGGAACTCTTTATTCCGTCATCTGTTGTGCCCATCGGGGGCAGTTCTCGGCCCTGGTTTGGTCGATCCTGCAAATTAGCTGCGCGCTACAAACAGGATTGCTACCGGACCTGGGCTGAGGCGTCAGCGGCTAGGGATGTAAACACCAGCCTTCTCAAAAAGAAGTACAACTCTGCCTCCAGGTCCTTCAAAAGAGTGATTGCCAAGGCAAAGTCAGAACACGTGGCCAGCATTGGTGAGAGACTAGTGCGCCTTCCCTCTGGGACTCGTGCGTTTTGGTCTCTCGCCAAGGCTGTCCAGGGGAATTTCTGTAAGCCGTCTCTACCATCTTTGCGCAGGAGGGATAACTCGTTGGCCCACACCGCAAAAGAGAAAGCCGATCTCTTGGGCTCTCTTTTCGCGTCTAATTCGACTCTGGAGGACAAAGGTGCCCCGCCGCCGAAAATCCCGTGCGGCGACACCTTTATGCCGGACATCCAGTTTCGTCAGAGATCAGTGCGAATAGCGCTGCAATCTCTCGACGTCAATAAGTCGAGTGGGCCAGACGGGATTCCTCCCATTGTGCTTAGGTCTTGCGCTCCTGAGTTGGCACCGGTTTTAACGCGCCTGTTCCGGTTCCTGTACTCCATCGGCACCGTCCCGAAGTCTTGGAAGATTGCCGTTATACACCCGATCCCTAAGAAAGGCGACAGCTCGGATCCGTCCAACTACAGGCCGATTGCCATTACCCCCTTGTTTTCGAAAGTCATGGAAACCACCATCAACTGCCAACTCATGAGGTATCTGGAAGAGCACCAGCTGATCAGCGACCGCCAGTACGGTTTCCGTCAGCGTCGCTCAGCTGGTGACCTCCTTGCGTACCTCACGCATCGATGGTCGGAGGCGATCGAAGGCAAGGGGGAGGCCCTGGCAGTTAGTTTGGACGTGGCTAAAGCCTTTGATCGGGTGTGGCACAAGGCACTTCTTTCGAAGTTGCCTTCCTACGGGCTGTCCGAGAAACTTTGCGCCTGGATTTCCAGCTTTTTGGAGGGTCGGAACATCAAGGTCGTTGTCGACGGTGCATGCTCTGACCCGAAACCAATTAATGCTGGTGTCCCACAGGGCTGTGTACTGTCGCCCACCCTGTTTCTTCTGCATATCAATGATATGCTGCAAATAAGTAGCATTCGTTGTTATGCAGACGACAGTACGGTTGATGCACAGTACATAGCTCGCGCCAACGTTTCTCGGGCTACCGCCGATAAGAACCGGACCAAACTTGTGTCTGGACTGGAGACCCTCTTGGGTGAAGTCTCGGATTGGGGTCGACAAAATCTTGTCGATTTCAATCCTAAAAAGACACAAGTATGCGCCATTGCAACTAAAAAAGATCCCTTCGTCGTAAATCTTCACTTCCAGAACACTCCCCTGGTTGCCTCAGCCAGTATCGGTATTTTCGGCGTTGACATATCGAGTGACGTTCAGTTTCGCGGTCATTTGGAAAACAAGGCTAAGCTGGCTTCCAAAAAGCTGGGTGTGCTCAGTAGGGCGAAGCAGTATTTCCAGTCGGGCCACCGCCTTCAACTCTATAAGGCGCAAGTTCGGCCCCACATGGAGTACTGCTCGCACCTCTGGGCGGGAGCACCCCAATACCAGCTTCTTCCACTTGACCGCATACAACGGAGAGCGACTCGAATCGTCAACGACCGAGCTCTTACCGATCGGCTAGATCCTCTGGCCTTGCGGAGGGACGTCAGTTCCCTCTGCATTTTTTACCGTATCTACCACGGGGAGGGTTCCGAGGAGCTGTTTGGAACGATTCCTGCCGCCGAGTTTCGTCATCGGACGACACGACAGACCGCCAGGTACCATCCTCACCATGTCGATGGCTGGCATTCCACAACCCTGCGGTTTTCGCGGAACTTTCTGCCCCGCACAGCCGCGTTGTGGAATGGTCTGTCCTCGGCGGTATTTCCAAACCAATACGACTTAGGGTCCTTCAAGAAGCGAGCATATCATTTCCTCAAAGGCCGGCAACGCATCTGTAGTTCCTCTGGTGTTGCGGATGTCCATGGGCGTCGTTGACCACCTTGGTGTTCTCGCCGCTCGTTTGCCCCCTTATGTAATAAAAAAAAAAAAAAAAAAAAAAAAATAAAATAATGAATGGAAAATTCTGATAAGAAGCAAACATTTTGTTTAATTTGCTTATTCCATAAGAAACTAATTTCGTTTAAGATAGAAATCCATATAAATTCCTAAATTTACTTAATAATAACATCAACATAAATTGAATACCCTTTACAGTAATTCTATATAGCGAAGTGATCAATTCATACAGTATAAACAATCTTCACCTTCCGCACAATTATAGCCCTTATGATGACCGCATTAGATAAATTTTGAAATGCATCTGATAGGAGTGTTGATGCAGATATCTGAAGTTGCTAGATGCTAACACATCCACCGTCTATAGTGTGTTAAGTATTAATAAACTTCTCAAAGTAAAACTGAAACAGTCTTAGGCCCTTCGTACACATAGCGATGTATTTTCGAAACCTACCGATTTTTGATCGCTAAGCGACTTACGCATTACAAAACCGTAGAGATTCTTACACAGGCAGGCGTTGCGAGAGATGTCGCTTCGATTTTTGAAGACGGCGAAGCAATTCTTTACAGTTGACATTTTGTAAATACGCGTCAGTCTTTCAGTCATTATGTGTGTACTGAACGAAGACAACTTGCGTTGACGATGAGTCTTGTGTACAGAGCAAGCGCTACGCGAATCTCGCGACGCAGGGATACAATACTCCTCTCGACGATTTACCATGTGTAGAAAAAGCCTTAAAAGACATGTAAGATTTCGAAATTAGATGCTCCTGCTTTTATAACTCGGTTAAAATTAATCAAATCGTTAATGTGCTGTAAAACAAAACACAGTTTAACATAAAATTATTTTCAATCAAATTACAAAGTGCAAACATGTGGCAAGTTGTAATTAAAGTCTGACAGCTTTCAAATGACCTTTTACCTCAGATTTATAATCTATGTTGCTCTGATGACGTTCGTAATACACCTTGAGAGCTGTGAAGGGCGAGAACCGTTAGTTACGAGTCTTGGTTTACATATTATTTTCGTGATGTTATTTAAATGTATGTAACTGTTGGACTCTGGGAGCTTTATAACCCAGTTTAAATAGTACTTGACCAACAAAATGTTACGGATTATTCCCAACCGTCACACCGCTCTGTCCCCACGTGGAGACAGATGAGAATAAAAAGTTTCATCCTTCATACTTTTTGCGACGAGGGGAAGGTTGGAACTTATTTTATTTCATAGCGGTCCCATCTGTCACCTTATTGGTGATAGTGGGACTAAAAGGTGGGACGGATGAAACTTTTTATTCTCAAGTGGGGACAGAGCGGGGCGACGGTTGGGAATAATCCAATGTTACGCTACGTAATTGTTTGCCCCGGTTACGTGTTAATATTTAACGTGCAATTAAAATTAATATGTCCAATACAAAAGTATGCTAATTATTTTTTTATTGACCTGGACCCTAAATTTGAATTAAAACGTAAGTACCCTAAGTTCTATGTTCTTACACAACGATAGCGTAAATTTATTAGCACGAAAGTATTAAAAATTATTACAACAATCAAATCAAAAATCTAATCAACAAAATCATTGCTTCCTGCTAGTAGATAAAAGTCTCTATATTTTTGTAACCATACATATATTATGTTGATATTTCAGTTTATCTCATGAACATCAATATGTTAAATTGACGAACTTATAACATTAAGGGCCTGTCCCACCACTGGTTGATAGAGGCTCAGATAGCTTAAAAGTGACGTCACTGTCAGATAGAGTACCAAAATCCGATATTTCCATCACATATTTTATACGTTGGATTGTTTTCTGACAATTTACATGAATTGTGGGACAGGCCCTAAAGCAAATTTATATTATATATTCTTATAATCTATCAATTCGCAACAACATTAAAATTACTAATGGATAACGACTTAAAAATACTCATGAAAATTGGTAATTTATTTAGTTGCTCCATTAAACAATTTACGATGTAAATTAAACGAACACAAAATCATATTATGACCAAATAATAAATCTATTTTATACCAATTTAAATAAAGTAATAAAAACAGTCGTCGATTTAAAAATAAAATAATTACTAATCGTTGAAATAGAAACCAATAAATACGTCTTAGTAGCCATTGAAAGAAAACAGTGTGACGTTATTTTTCGTGTTATTTATGTTTCGGTGGCCGTCGACCATTTTGTCTTTTACCGAAAAGAATTAAATTTTATGTTCACTTTCGGAGGGTAATAAAAATTCTTTCCATACGCTTTCAACAACGTTCTAAAACATGGTTTATTTTCATGAGATGTTAATCCGTTTGAAGTCACCAAGCATAATGAACAATGTGCTTTGACCTTTTTTCTTAAAAAAAACCAAACATGACGTTTGTTTTTTTAATCTGTGGGACTCCAAGTAAAGGTTGTGGAACTATTACGAAACGTAACACCGTGAATGATAAAAACCGGGACAATATTTGTTTTAAGATAAGTAGCGAGAGAAGTGTGAAATTTGATAATTACTTACACCAATTATCTTATCTTGAACCATTAGCCCCACCCACTTGAATGGAGCATTTGGGTCATGTATGAGTACTATGCATTTAAAGAGAAGTCATAATTTTTTGTGAGTCGAGTATTGTAAGAAATGCCAGTTGACAATATAATTTGTTAGCTTTGAGAAGAACAGATACAAAACTCGGTTTCGGAACATGTTTCAGCAGTGGAAATAGACGGTTAGATAGGCAAGAAAGTAATTAATTTAATTTACGGTCTTGTGTCAATTTTCGGTACTGCTAATATTGGTTTACCGGATTGGAATAAACATAAATAAAAATCTTAATTCGATTTTTTTACAGAATCTTGCCGGTGGATTTGGCAGTCGCGTTTAACGCTGAATCACGTCTTTTTTAAAACACGACATTACAAAACAATTCCGTAGAATCAAGAGTCGGATATAGATTTACAAAAAAAAACTTATTTAATAATATTTTCAATTTGTCGCCTTCCTGAGTTCTATATTAAGATAACTATCTATAAATAACACAATGTAGGGGACATCATTATTTTCGTTTCTAAACCAATGTAGAGTGACAAAACTGGGTTGGTATAAGGAAGTAAGAGTGCCTTTTACTTGACTTTTATCACGCACTAACGCCGGTTTGGTGGAAATAGTATCTTTTAATCTAAAATTACAATGCATTATAAAAAATAGTAGAAATGTAGAGACAAACACATAAGAAACTATTGAATGATTTGAGTAAAAACCTGCCCATTATCTAATACAATCAATTACCCGAGCTCCATAACTTTGCAAAGCATTTATAATGTCTTATTAATTAGAGAAATCGAACAGGTCAATGACAAGGTAGAGAAAAACTGTAAAATACATTGTGAATGATCGAACAAAGATTTTAGACAATTGATATACAAAAACATAGCACGATCATTACAATTTCAAAGAATTCTCATTGAGACGAGAAAAAAAAACATTTTTGTATAAATGTCTTGACAGAGAAAAGGCTAAAATCACATATGATGAAAACCATATTTAGTAGCCATAGCTATAGGAGAATCAACGAGGAAATCACCAATTATTAGTTGAGAAAGATATTAAAGTATTTTTTTTTAATTTCAAAATTGATCGAATTGGTGAAAGACATAGAAGAAAGCTTAGAATCCTATTAAAATGTATATCGCCTTAAGCGTATTGTTTGCCAAAAATGTCGATTTCTCCTCCAAATTTGTCCTTCACATGTCGTTAGCTTCAAATTGGAACTTGTTTACTTTATTGCGTATATCTGAATCAGAGAAAGTTCCATTCAATTTAATATACTGTCAGTTCCTACCATTTTGTTTTGAAAAGAAACAAATAATGCGATTTTAATTGGACGATTGTACTTGATCGCTTACCTTACTGTGACAGAATCTCGAATTACGTAAGATTCGAAAGTTACGAAATTGGTCTACATTCAATTGTCATCTTAATAATTTATACGCTACTTTAGTACCTTGATTAAATTATTATGAAAGAAATAATGAAAAAACAAAAGTTGAATAACAATATCTAATACGTACAGTTGGAGGAATTATCCAGCATTTCGAAAAGCACATTATGTAATCTATAGTATTTTTTTTATAATCTATACGCTATTAACACGATCATATCATACTAATATTATAAATGCGAAAGTTTAGATGGATGGATGTTTGTTAGAGTTTGTAGTCTAAACGGCTGAACGGATTACGATGAAATTTGGTATAGATGTAGATGATAGTCTGGAAGAACACATAGACTACTCCCTTTTGTTTTTTTAATTCCACGCGAACAGACTCGCGGGCAAAAGCTATCATAAACAATAATCAGTGCTGAAACTGCAACGTCAATAACAAGTAGTTAACAAGTCTTTCGTCACATTTGCAATGAAATATGACAAGCAACACGGTTACAAGTACGCGTGAATAAGCAATACGGTTTAAAGTCTAGGCACTCTATACTAGAAGTCTTACAACACTAAGCCTATTACTATGTACAACTAGACACGACTCCATATTGACTTTCATTCATGCGCGTTTGATAAAAAGGTTTACACGATAATCTGGTTGTTCTGGGGAACTCAGAGTACAGTTAAATGTGACTAAAACAGTCCTTTAGTGCAGTTTTTAATGCATCTAAATTGAGTAATTACATTGATCAAAACAATAATTAACTCGGTTATTTTATGTTCCTAAATTAATTGTCTTCTCTTGTTTTAAAAACTAAAGAAACAGACGATTCTCCAAAGATATCTTCATACTTTGCGTAATAAATTCAATACGAAAATAATCGTGGAAAGAATTAAAAATATTTGAAAATGAAAACTAGTGCAATAACATTCCTTTGAAAGATTTTGCCTCATAATGAAGTTATGGTTTTCACAATGACCAGTCAAGTTCAGTTTCTCAAAATAGAATTTATATTACAAAAATAAGATACTTGAATTTAAACTATTCAAAACAATAGAATGTTATATGTGAAATAATTATATACCATAGATATAAAATGATATGTTTTACTAAGGATTGTTGAATATATTATTTGAGTTCAAAGATACTGTATTGTTTACGAGCTGTCGCCTGTAAACTTCGTTAGCGCGAATTTGGACCGCCCGTAACGCCATTTTGACAGCGCGGAATAAAAAAAATAGGTAGCCCATAATATGCCTATCCATGTCAGCTACCCTCCAGTGAAAGTCCGGTCAAAATCGGCCCAGCCGTTTCGGAGATTACTCGAAACAATCGCGGTATGAGGACAGACAGACAAAAAACTTTTAAATGCGATTTTCGTTATTAGCAACGCTAATACATCACCTTCCCGAAATCTGGAATTTTTCTTTTGATATACAGACACTCTAATTTTATTATATGTATAGATGAACTATTCAATCATAGTTATATGTGTCTCAACACGTATTGAAAGGGAAAACTTCTAGTTAATTTCTCTCGAAACGGCAATGAGGTTGTAATGTGATCATCCGCCGCCGGATGCAAAGAAAACCGGGAGATGAAAGTATCACGAACCTAGACGTCGCCGGTCGACTTCGCGGATGTTTACACATATGACCATAAACAACTCGTTTATTTTAATATTACAAATTGATTTATTAGAACAGTGGGATACAGAATATTAATCGCGAAACCATAGATATTTTCAGTGAATACTTTGGGGTAAAAAAATAAAGAAATTTTAAATAACTGTAATACAGATCATATTGTTATAATATTTTAATCTTGCTTAAAACATTCATGTCATTAGATGGATGCATTTTTGGATAGATTTTAATGTTGCTTTTTTATAAGGATAAAATATTTTAATATATTGAAATGCGTGTAGAAAAGGAAGTGACAACTTCAACTTTCCATTATTTAAAGATTTTAAATACCATCTTTGCTTAACCTTCACCTTTTTAAAAAATAAACGTTCACTTAAAGTTTAATGTAGAATTAAAGTTGTCGGGTAACTGGCATTTTATGGTGTTTTAGTATTTTTTAAATTAATGGTTTCAATATTTGCACATTATATCAAATATCAATTAATTTTATTAATACTTTTTCATGATAAGTTACCAGATTCTACGCTTCTGCACATAACAGAGCTAGTTGTAGGGTAGATCAGATAGTTACGGTCCACTTTGCAGATTGAGTCACAAAATTCTTTGTAATTATCTTTATTGAAGAGTAAAATAGATGAAAGCATGTTTTTATTAAACGTAAATATTTTGTTTACACGAACATAAACATTTTAGACTGAGTATTTTATCAAATATAAAAATATTAGTCAATTAAAATTAAACCCCTAAAAGCACAGTTTCGGTCCACCCCAGACAGTTATGGACCACCTCTGGGGTACAGTTACGGTCCACCTTTATATGACTATAATAGTTATAAAATGATTATTATTTGTCATTTGTCTTGCCTTTTTGAACAGTAAAATTTATTTATATAAAATCAGAAACTAATCAAAATAATTTGAATTACCAATTTAATATAAAGAACACACAAAAAAGTCCTATTAGTATTATCAAGGATATTAATTTTACGGGTCTCTAGAATAGAATGCAAATCGAAATATTCGTGTAAATTGCTGAAATTTTATTGTTTCAATCATACACCTTTTTTCAATAATAATTTGGATAGCTGTTTTAAATATAGTTATTTCTTAACTTTCAGGAAATAGCATTTTTTCTGCGTCCTTTTCTAATAATGTTCTTTGGAAAATTAATGTAGTATCAAAAAGTGAGATCACGTAGAAAAAGTAAACTTTCTGTTAGATGCTTTTATTTTTTTTATATTTTGATTATGTTCGTAGGATCACTAACTATAAGACTATCTTACTAAAAACGCGTTTTATTTTCCTTCCTTCTAGTCTACATAAGACTTTTACAATTTTTAAGTAACAAAGCAATAAAAGTTCAATAAACAATCTATTTAAGATTTGTTTCGATATTTTTTTTTCGGAAATTTCATAAAATAAATTACCCATCCCTTTAAGAAACAGGGAACAATATGAAGTTTGGGTGGACCGAAACTGTATCTCGGCCTAGGTCCATAACTGTAAAGTGCTAGGCCATAACTGTACTCCCATACAAGCGTTAAGACAGTAGTAGTCCACTATATTTTAAGCCTTAGGAAAATAATAATCATTGTAATATCCACATAAATAGATACTAGAACATCTCTTCTATTAGACAAAATGATAAGAAAGCACATCAAAATTGAATAAGGAAACAAACTTCAATATTTTAAAAAAGCTGTCCTTAACAAAAGTGATAAGAAATTAACAATTTTTATCAGCTTCGCGCCTGATATATTTAGATCACCCGTGGCTTTTCAAATTTATATTTTCTATTACTAATTTAGATATCAAATTTGAGAATATTAGTTGTAGCATATGTTTCTTGTGGTTTACTTGCAATTAATTTCAGTAAGAGCTCCAAAACATACGTTTTTGTCTTAAGTGGACCGTAACGCCCCCCTGGTCGGAAACTGTCTGATCTACCCTATATAGGGCTTTCGGAATCGTAAAGCTCTAGGTGTCTATGAAATGAAACTAGAAACGGTTATTTTGTTGGTTATCTGTTACGTGTCTATTCGATAGATGTTTTATTTCAAAAGGCTCACATGTAGTACTCATCTATTCAGCAATTAATTATCTGCAATAGCCTGTCGAAATATTGGTATTTGCGGATAACCTTTTACCTTTAAATTCTTACCGGTTTTTTTCAAACGAGCTTGATGCGATAGCATAAAAGCCGCATTTTTATTACATTTTGTCAATAAATGATAGAAACCTGTCTTTTGATTTTATAAAATGAGGTTTTTAGAGACGCCACTTTTAATAACCTGTAAAAAAGTTGATACGTATAAAAGTATTTGAAATATTTTACTATAGATAGAGGTGAGGTGATTACGCAAATTTGACATCGAAATAAGCTATATAGATACAACTTTCAAGTTAAAATTGTTCTAAATGCGAATGAGAAGAGTGTTGCTTCTATCTCAGTTTACAAAAGTGGCGTTTGGTATACAGATTATCAAAACGGCACTCTGGAATCGAACCTTGAAGTTTGGTCTATCAACCAATGAGCAAATGGCACCTTCAAGTGTAAATATTCTCTATGTTTACTACTTTTGGCGAAATTTTAGATACTTTAAGTGAAGCTTAAGTTACCAATCTGGTTTTATATCAATATGCTTATTTTTTATAATTATCAGTTAACTGTAGATATGTAGGTATTAACCAAATAACCTAAATACCACCGAAGCCCGCTAAACTTAAAACCAAATCGAGGTGTGCTCTTTTCTCTAGCTTTCTTAATAACACGGTTCCAAGTTCTTTAAGTACATCCATACAAACATTTTCAAATAACAATAAATAAAAAAAGAATCGCAAGTTAACGGCGCATGCAAGACGTGGACAATCGAGGCCGCCCGGCTCACCACCCGCAGAGGAACGACAAATTATTACAATAAAGATGTAGTTTCGTTAGTTACCGTGAGATCAGGGACATCACCAAATCCATATGAGATTCGTTTGTAAATTACGTCAAGGTTTTAATTCACGTCGGCAGTTAAAACAGTCACACACACGGACGCGGCTCCGCAGTTCTCCGCGAGCGTTGCACGCAATCCAAAACAAAAAACACACAGTTCTAACACTTAGTCTAAACTTAATTAAAATCTTAGTGGTCCTTATATTTCACACTTCACAAAAACCAGTTAATATTCGTTACAATCACTCGAAAGTTTGGCCGTCCACAGCGCAACGCGATCAAGTTTGTTGACAGATTAAAATAGACAATCGTCAGAAAAGGGAGACGTTCGTGCCGCGCACGCGCACGCACCAGTGTGAAGTCGGGTGCGGATAGCTCCGCGTTCGGGCAACTTCGCGCCGCCTCGGAGCCGCTCGGCTGGAATGCGCGGCACGCAGCGAACCCACCGCCCGCCAGGGGCTACGGGTTCGGCCGGTAGGTACGATCCGATCTACGCAGCACCCGCTTCGCTTCGCATACTCGAAATATAATTAAATTGCAACAGTCGATCGCCATCTCAGCGCTATAATGTACACTTGCCTAAGATCAGGTTCCGTCCAAAGTCGGCATTAAGTCAACGGCAAAGTACTGTTAGGTGCAAGCGCGGGAATGCGTGAGCGAGGTCACGAAACTAGTTGTAAATGACATGTCTTCCAAAGAAAACCAATTATGCTTAAATTATAACCCACTTAGCCTACCTTTGCTAGAAGAATTATCCTGTTGAAGCAGAATGTAACCTTAAATAGGTATGTACCTATTTAAAATATAATTGGATAAAATACAAAGAACTAAAATTAAGAACGAAAGGCTGCACAAACAGTTTAGTGGTGCTTAAGTCGCTTAAAATTTTTGCTTCGGCATAATCAGTTGTTGTTACCTGAATGCGGATCCGCAAGTTTCGCGGGTCATTGACGCATCACCGCCCACACGATTCCTGGTTAAAATACCTTCGAATGCCCGATGTTATAAATGTGCGTTCCATAAAGTTTGTCTGGCATCGTATTTCAACCGGAGTTTGTAAGCAAAGAAGGACCAACAAGACAATATTCGGACCTTACGTTTGTTTGTATATGACCGAAAATGTTTGCGGACACGTGTGCCGGTCGTCCTTCATTTCGTGTGTATTCATGGCTCCACTTTGATGGTTCCGATGTGTACTTAAAAACTTGCGATTGTTTGAAGAGAAGCGTATTCTTTTTTCTAACATGTTTTTTCTGAAATCGTAACGCACGTGCTACGTGTAATTTCTGCAAGTGGTTTCGTGTCCTACAAATAACCTAAAAGTTTTTTCTCTTATTATTATACCATTTCTGTATATTGAAACTGCTCTGCATTGGAATTAAGCACTTACAATAGAGCGGATGTTGAACAGAACACAGCCGACAATAATCAGTACACACAAACCAACTTCCGTTGTACTTGCTTAATAGTAGTGTATTGCAATTTGGGCATTGAACGTATAAATGTGAAGGATATGATAGTGTTGAAGACAGAAGTGCATGTAGGCTAGAGCGAAGAATCAGTTTGACAATGCGCGGCCGTCATGGTTTGCCATTCACAATAGCGACGCAATCTGACGACTATCTTAACGTGACTGAGTCGCTCGCAACCTGTTTCCGAGACCTTCATACAACTACTATAGTAGAAATAGATATTACCTTGAATACAGAGAATAAAGCTTACAGTAGTGTTCATACATGCGTCATAGTATTAGAGCGAAAGACCATAGACATAGAGCGATTCGTTTTTATTTCAAAATTAGATCCGGAACCTTTTAGTTTGTGGTATAGAGTGAGTCAATCGTGAGTCATCGCTAAGAAAGCTCGGAGCCGAGGCTTCGACACGGCAAGCGCTGAAACACCCAAAGAATCCTATTGTACCAGCACCGCTCGATTTATAACCTTATCTTGTATTGCGACTACTGAGTAGGGGCCCTAGTATTGTACTGGTGCATGAATCATTTAGAATACGCGCATTGGAATTCTCGTACCATTCTGTGACTATGTTATATGGTAAGCTATTCAATGAGTTTCATTGATGAAACCCGGAAAGGTTGCACGTGTTCCACTTGAAACGTAAGCAGAAGAATTCTTAATATGATCTTAAATGATTATTAACCCCTAAATATTCAAAACTTTGTCTATTTATTATAAAGTAAATTACAATTGGTGCTATGTAAATGTCAAGAATTGTCTGTAATACGGGACACCAGATCGTCATCTAACAATTTTGCTACATTCAATATTGCTGTTGTTACATTGAATTGTAGAGTAAACTGTCTACTATGTTTTATGGCATTCAAAGAAACAATAGAAACGAAGAGGTATTTATTTATGTTGCTATTGAAAATATTTAAATAAAGATTCTTTTAGAATATTTACATTACAAAAGATTTTGCACTGTTGGTTCAGTTAATTAAATTAATCGAATGAAAGTATATAAAACGTAAATATATTATTTTCTTTGTTTAGGGTATTATTATTGTAGTACAAACAGAAACTTTGTAAGAGTATCCCAATCACGTAAGAGATACTAAAACAGCGTATTCGTGAAAAATCGCGCGTGACGGCGTAAAAAGCGATGCGGCGCCTGCGCAGTGAAATCGCGCGTAGAAAGCAGAACTGCGGGGAAGGGGAGGGGACACACGCACTAACATACCCGCGATGCATTTGTACTTAACATTCATTAACATGCAATAAAATTTTATTACTTTATTATCTTATACGATTCGTAAAATGATATCAATACAAGCAGATTAATTTCTCACGCATTTTACTAAATTTGGAATTAAGCTTTTGCATTTGAATTAAGTTTAAGCACTTGACTTCTAATCTATAGGTCTTGGATTCGAATCCCGCCACGTGCCAATGTGATATTAGATTTTTCGAAATTCATATGTACATAATTTACCCGAGGTTCTTACGGTGAAGGAAAACATCATGATGCAACCTGCACATATCAGCGAGGAAATTCAAAGATATGTGTGACCAACCAGCACTTGACCAGCGTGGTTAACTATGGCCTTGTAGTCACCCCTAACTACGGGGTAAGCTCCGAGCCCCTCAGTGGGGACCTATAGTGAGCTGGTGATGATGATGATACAAGGCATAAATTATAGTTGTTGGTAGTGACAATACTAATATGTATTTTATGAAATCCCTAAATAGATGTAATAGTTTATTCGACAATAACCTATACCCTTAGATACCACCAGGGATACGAACAGATGTTAAGAATTTATGAAAACAAACGTCGCGCTTGGCACAAAAATAAACAAGTAGAGTAATCGAGAGGTTTTCGAATGAACACGGACACGGGCTAAATTATTATTCAACAAGTAACACATGAGAAATAGCAAGATAGGAAAAAGTGTGACTTGTGAGAGGATGTTGTGACCAGAATTTAAAGATATTCATGAATAGTTTGGAAATGTTGAAAGGAAAGGCAATGAAACTTTAGTTGTAAGGAGACAAGGATTGACAAATCTATTTGATTGTAATTATTAACACTGACCACCGACAATCCACCAAGACAAGACAAATTAAAAAGATAATAAAAAAGCAAAGATGATTTTAGGCGCCAATGGGAGTGCAAGATGTGATACGAAGGAAGTAACAACGCAAATGTGAGCTCTTGTTTTATAAATTCTTAATTGTATATATTATGTGAAAGTATGAATAAAGAAGTTATAAAACAAGATAGTACTAGTTTACATTTATTCAGTAATAATGTTGATTACTTATATTAAATTTAAATTAACCATGTTTAAAGTCAAGCACAAAGTCAGTTCACTTTAAGGTTTTCGTAGAACTTAACAAACTTAACAGAAATGTGATTGACTAATGACCGGACAGACGGACGCAATTCAACGATTTAAATGTAATAAACAAAGGAGCATTTCATTAAATAAAACTCGCCATAGAGGATGCACGCGTCGTGGATACGAAACTAACCCAAAAAAATAATGTCATCGTAGAATATTAAATTAATTGTAATTTTTTGTAATGAATGCTTTCAATATAATCTTTATTCTTAAGATGTGCATCATGAATATATATGAATGAAATTAACAGTGACCGATTTTTTTCTCAAACATCCTTCTATACTAATATTGTGAAGAGGAAAGATTTGAATTTATGTATATATTGAAATAACTCAAAAACTACTGGATCGATTTTAAAAATTCATTCACCATTAAAAAGCTTATTAGGAAGTCACATGGGTTGTTTTACATTTCTTTTTATTTCACGAGGACGAAGTCGCGAACAACAGTATGGTATAGAGAGCAGAGGTAATTCGCACTATATTTTCTCGTCTATCTACGCCAAAAAAACAATTAACAGAGGAACTGCAAATGTGCAATTTTTAAGGAAGAAGTATATTTTCCTCACAGGAACCTACGTCTTCAGTTTGGGAAAACCACTAGAAACAAATTCTCATTCTGCATCGTATGACGCATGAATTTGCGCGAAACTCACTAAACATATTTTACTACTGATCTTTATAACTCAATTACTATTTATTTAAAGACCACAGGCAACGACTAGTGAAATTATTAAGCAGAGAAATCAATCCTAAAGAAGGCTCAATATTTATTTTGTATAGAATGGCACAACAAAATCAAAAACACCGAGTATTTCCTTTCTTTCCACGGATCAGAGATTTTGAGAGACGATATTTAAAAAACAGTAGCTTACCCTCATTTTTCCATGGTAACATTCCTCAACCTAAGCGTGCGTTGCTGTCACTGATGCTAAGAAAATGGCGACAATCGCAACCTACATCTATATGTTTATAGTAATTTTAGATCAACGCATGAGATTAATAAGAAAATAGTCCTTTATGGTGCAGTAAATAGCTTATTTTAAAATGTAATTTGTAACAATCGAAGAGAAACAAGAGAAAATGGACGAAATACCGATTGTTAAAAAACAGAAATAATAATGGCTATAAAAACGGGTCTTTATGATGGTCAAAAGCGTAATTTTAACAAGCCATATGGCTTTTTAGTATCAGAAAATCTTAATTAAAATCTCGAAGTAATAATAAATGTGACAACATCCTGCTAAATAAAGTGGGCCTATGTTGAAAGGGTTACCAGTATAACTAGTCAGCTATTAAACATGTTGGGTTAGTCCGTGAGATTAACATATTTAAGCCAGTCACATCTGAACGCAAATCCGTACATGGAGATGTCGCGAGGCAAGTGGTGACACGATACTTGTGTAGAATGCTAATAAAAAGCTTGTTGATACCAAGATTACTTCAGTAGTGAAATAAATTCACTTAAATGGCCATAGTAATGTTAAAGATTTGACCTGTATTTAGGTAAATAAATTCCGTTTCTTGTAATCAGAAAGTTCTGGAACTTTTTTTAATTAAGCTCATTTTATTCATATGAATCTGAAGACAGCTGTTTTTAAAATAATGTTGATACATTTGAAGATAATAGAAATATTATACGATGCGTAGATCTTGATTAAAGGAGAAACAAGAACAACAATGAATCTATTCTAAAGTTTAAAAAAGATTGGCTTAATTTACATGTGGCAAAATTGAATTGGAAATCCGTCATTTCTGCCTACGTCTATGTTACAAGCGTAGCCTGATCATATCAATGTCTAAATACTAACATTAAAAATATATATTGGTCGGTGTATGCCACTTTACAAAAAAATATTTACATAAATTATCCCACACTTTCGTATTGCAAAACGCGGGCCTTTTAAAAGCTTTCAATTTGTTTAACGATTTATTCAAACTCGATTAATACATTAAGAATAACGTTGAACATTACATATATAATTTCGATTTTATATGCCACCTTAAAAGTTCCCAGTATTAAAAATATCCTTTTCATTTATCTTAAATTATTAAAAATTGATAAACAAATTGGGTCATCCAATGTATGTAAATTGTTTTCAATTATTAATTGTTACAATAAAATTGAAAGTAGGTAGTTAAAGGCAGTCTTAACATATTTATCTTGACTTTGGAAATAAGATATAACTTCTGTTTTTTCGGAGTCTTGGTAAAAAGTTTCGAAATACTTGCTAAAAATTGATGAAAGACGTCTTAAGGCGGATTTAACGTTGGCTTTTAGTGTGAATATCGCTAGATAGAGGTCGTGGCGGGAATACATAAACGAAAAGGCTTCGAAGGAGCGCGTAGACGGCGCAACATTCTTTCGAGTCTATACTTATCTCTTCGCGCAAACGGTTCTTGAGATCGTCAAGATCACAAAGCTTGCAAATTAGTTTTAGACTTTGAACTAGAAATCTTGATCGCATTCTTATGAACTTTGCACTCATAACGCTTTTATAGCTGTAGATATATTTTCCTGCAGTCAACATTTTTAATGGATTTATATTACAGTTAATTTCCATATTATTTTTCTACGCAACAACTTTTGGTGATTTTGCAAATCAAATGAGTTGATTTAAAATATTACATGGTACATTATATTCTGGCATATTATACCAACCTTTGTTATGAAATACTAGCTTTCGCCAACGATTCTGTTCGCGTAGAATTAAAAGAAACAAAAGTAAGTAGCCTATGTGTGCTTTCAGATAAAGTCTAACAAGCCATCCATCTAAACTTTCGCAATTATAATATTGGTACGAGCATTATAAAATACCGAAATAAACAGATTGCATTAGTGGGCATCATTTTAAAATAACCTCTCACCGCTTCCGGATCGGACATTCCGAGCGCGCTGGGACGCCGCCGGCCGCCGCGCCACTGCACCGACTCAATACTTTATACTGATTTATTTCTCTTTCACATATAATTACTTAAATCCATACAATCGTTATATCAATCTTAGCTCACGCCGCTCGAATTAATAACAATATATCATAGTTTTAATACCCATTTGTTTAATTCACTATCTAACTCACAGCTAAGGTTTTCAATATCTAAACAGAACATCATATCGCCATCCCTTTTGTTCTCTTTGAGAAAATGAAAACAATTTTTTTAATACAAGGCATTGTAATTTCATGAAAAAATTTTCAGATTCTAGTTAAAAAGTTCAACGCAGCTTCACTCTTTTTTTTTTAATCAAAAATATTAGTAGATTTTTGTTAGTTTACTAATATTTTATTAATATTTAATTAGTGAACTCTCGTAAAAGTGACCAAAAAAATAATAATAATCTGAAAGTTGTTTTGCTAAATTTTAAAAATAGATAGGAGGAAAATAAAGACAAGTTGAAGATGTATTAAATATTTATCATTCAACATAAACGAAGAACTAACATTACATTATCGAAGCTTTAGAAGGCGACATGCAATTTGTATGCGAACAGAAGCGCGATGGTGTCGCACAAACACGATGTTATTGAAATTTCAAATAGAGCAAGATTTCGACAAATATTAAGTTCGGTAAAGACACTGTCAGAAATGAGCTAAAGGTAGTCAATAAAGCTCGCTAAGTACGTAAGACAGCCTTTAAATAATTATCAGCAAAATATAACTTTACAAGTGTAAGTAGAAATGCAGATATTATCATTTCTGAAATTTTGACTTTTACTTAACTAGTTACAACCTCTGGGCATAAAAAAACTTACACATGTTTCCGCAGTGTAAGCCCACGTTTAAGGCTAATACAAAGGCTTTATTCTAAAGGTTGACCAGTGATACATTTAAGTATTAAGAATAATAAACAATGATGACCGATGAAAGGGCGTGGGTGGTACGTGGGCAGACCCCTGCTACCTGTTCAACTTCGGATTGCATCATAAAGCTCAGCATATCTGTCTCTATTTATTCACCCGTTACCATAACTTTGTGTTATTTAATAGATAGTCGTTAATTTTATAGATCAATGGCACGCCTCTGAGTCGAATTTTTAATTAAATCTGTTACAATTATAATAGAAAACACTCGCTTAAAAGTAAGTTATGGCAACGGAAAGAAACTGAATTTTTCTGGTCCCTTAATATTGTTGAGATTTCAATATAAAATAACTATTGCACTGTAGCTTGAAATTTAAATTTAGAATTCCCTTAAATTATCTTAAAGTTTATGGTAAACTAGCTGTCGCCCGCGACTCCGTTCGCCCGGAATTGAAAAAAAATAAAAGGGAGTAGCCTATGTGCTCTTCCAGACTATCCTCTACATCTGTACCAAATTTCATCGAAATCTGTTCAGCCGCTAAGGCTACAAACTCTAACATCCATCCATCTAAACTTTCGCATTTATAATATTAGTATGAAGTATGATTAAAGCAAATTTCCTGTATACTAAAATTGATTAACCGTATTTAATTCGCCAGATTTAATAGTTGAAATGCAGACATCCGACAGACATAAAATTGTACGAGATTTCGTATGATCGTGTATAAAAACTGTACACAGCGGAAGTTCAGTGCTGTACAGTGCTCGCCCTACTAAAGTAACTGCAGTAAGTTGTAGGAAACCGGCACACCGGATATCTGTCTACGGATAATGTCTTTCACCATCGATAAAGTGAGCATTAAAATATGAATGCTATATAAACCCTTGAGCAGTAATTCACTTGTAAAAAAAATCAAGCTGTCTTGATACCCGAATTTCCGTATTCGACATCTTGATATGTTAATAAGGGTACAAAAATTTTCCGAACGCTTCGAAACGTGAACTGTAGAAGACAATACGAGGCGAGAGAGATCAACGTGGAGGGCTATTAGCATTGAATGGCGGCGCGGCTTGGCGCGTGCGAGACCGCGTATCATTGCAGCGAACTACGATCTACCCATCGAGCCCTCCATCTAAATCAATCCCGGCACCGTATTGTTCTCATCTCTACGCCGTTTAAACTTAATGAGCATATTTAACACGCTCCACGCTCTCGAATCTATAGATTTAATACAATAGGAAGTACGTTTATCTGTTTAAAACCTTAACACAAATAATTGGGCAAGTTCATTCCATCGTAAGTTTTTTGATGTGATTACATATTAGTTGGTAATATTTAATGTGAAAAGATGTTGGCTTTTCTCAATGCACAAAAATATGTTATTTATCGAGAAGCTCGTAGCCAGATATTCTAAAAATACAGTTCAATAAAACTTTAGAGACGATGTCGACATTTAGATATGAAACATACATAACCGTGTATAGTGCACTTGCCTAACAAGGAAGTGATGCAAGCACAGATTTAAGTATTGAAAGTGTGTATTTGTTAAGACTTACCGGTAGCTCTAGGTAGTCCGCGATGGAATACTTGGCAGCTCCTCTGCGGATGTCAGCGAGCGCCGCAAAGTGGTCGTCTCGCCGCGCCTTACGCCGCAGCAGCGCGCGGGCGTGCGGATACGCCGCCATGTACTCGCCGTACACGTCCACCAGCTCGCCCATGAATAGCTGCTTCAGCAGTATCGCACTCTCGCTGACCTCGCCCACCGTCGGCGGCGGCGGAAGATCGCGGCTCTTCAAAATCGGACTGCACTTCGGAGCGAAAGTGCTAATGCCACTTGTAGATTCGCACGACGTATACGTCGTTGAGTCACTGGATCCGCATTTTGAAAACGGAAAGGCGGACGAAGCGCCACTCTTGTCACTGCTTGCGGAACTTTGGCGCGTTGCGATCGACTTTTCGTCGTAGTCTGGGTACTGCGGCTCCGATTGACTCTCAGTGGACGGCGACGACTCTACAGCAGCCGCGCTCATATACGACGTATTTTTAATACAGTCGTACAGATCCTCTATAGATTCGTATGGCGTCATGCTTCCGCAAGATTCAGCGTCGTCGCGGAGACTCTCGTAAATTTCGTCGTTTCGCCGTCGGTTGGCCGTTGGAGTGATCGCAGACTCTGAGCGGCTCCGTTTTACGCTTGGGATTTGATCGTATCCATAATCTGAAGGATTGAGAAAATCCCACCTTACGTTGGCCCACACGTTTTCGGAAGCATCGGCCGATATCCGATGATCGACGCAGCACTGACGGCTATTTCGTAGCGACACGCTTTCATTTTCGTTCTCTACAACGGAACCGTCCACATCGGGATCATTATTATCTACTGGAATGTCTACAAATATTTTTCGAAGACTGACACCTATAGAGGATACGCTCGAACAATTATCTGTGTCGTCTAATTTTCGGTTGACGTCGCTTTGCCCTGTATATTCTGAACTTGTGATTACGGAAGAATTGTCGACGTCTTTCCTGGTAAGAACACCTTCATTTATAAGTTCCGTTAACAAACTTTTGCTATCATCGTCTTCCGTGGCATCTACATTCTCCACTAATGTGTCAGTATCGTCTTTGTGGCTCTCATTAATCAGCAATCCGGAATCGATGTACTTTCTCATTCGTTCAGTGAGAGCCTCGCTCGCTTCCGACACGGATTCCAAATAATAGAACAGCAAATGATATTCCTCCCGCGTGATGACTGCCGCCCTCAATAGCGGCTTGCCGTACAGCTCCAATGCTGAGAACAATGTTGAGGCTGCAACAAAAGAGAAATTATATATTATTATATCACATTATATAGTGTCATGACTTCACCGATGTAATGACATGTTTCGAAAATAATTGTATACGTTCATCTGTTTCTCGTAGTGGTATAATAAATTGGCACAATAGATGGAGCCGCGTGGGCGCTGGAAAGGTCAAATCGAATGTCAAATCATTCACCTTGTATTAAAACATGTTACATAAGAGTATCGACCAAGACCTTTTTAATTATGTACTTAATCAAATTATTTTCACCTAATAATGTTCACATTAAAATATGAAAACCAGTACATAGATTCACACCGTTGTCTTTATTTCTCTACTCTATTTATCTATGAAGAAAGTGCATTATTATAAAAATAAAAACCAAAAATATTACCCACATCGCTTTACAATTTATTTCAATAAATCAATCCCGCACTAACGAAGCTCGAGCCATTACGTTTATTGAATTAGAACTGTATAAGGCAAACGGTGAGTACGCAACCAAACTAAATCCTATACACCTACAAATAGTTTATTAAATGAGCTTCGATAAAGAACGTTACTTCTTATATGGATAGTTGGAGAGTGATTAGTATTCTACGTTTTTGTATGTTGTAAAACCAATATTGGTCGAACGCATCTGAAGTTACTGGGCTTCTAAAATTGATTTATTTCGTAGAGAAATGTCTAGATAATTTAAACTAAAGTTATCCTTATAGTATATTTAAGCTATCGTATTCTCAAAACCATCAAGACGTACTCTTAAATTAGAAGTAAACTAACGTAAAGGAAATATTTCCCCTCGGGTTTTTTGTAATTTTGATACATAACTATTTTGAAGATTTTGTACCAGAGTTCTTGATCTGATAGGACATTTATTTAGTATCCAATTCCCAATGTAAGTCACGGTTGGTGGGTTCGGTTTGCATACTACGGGCTATTTCTGCGAAAGATTACCGACACAATAGCGTGCGTACACGTTTCATTATTGCCAAAGCGCTTTCTACAAACATCGTACGCTATCGGAATATTGAGCGTCTGCATTCAAGATACGATTGACAAGGAGGAAAGTCTGTCGTTTTCTCAACTCTACGTTACCTGATTATACATTTTCATGTGCATATTCGATATATGCTAATTTTGAATCTATTATTAATCGAATATGCATGTTTTGTCGTGAATAGAAACTGGAATGATTGATAGAACTATTTTTTCTTTAATTCAAGTAATCATTTTGATTAAAATCTAATTAAAATAAAATCTTGATTAAATGAATGATGGCTTTTTCCATCCAAATTGCTTCCACTTCACGCCTGTCTTCTGTGTGGTCGTGGTATTACACCGGGCGAGCCGACGCATTCGTGCGAAGATGTTAAAGCGGGCTCTACCACTGTTGCTGGCTGTAATCGCTCTTAGAAATAAAAACTTCATGTTTTCGATGACAAATTAATAGCCATTTATTTATAATATTTAATTGTACACTCTATACTTTATAGAAACTCTACATTGTACAATTTAGTTACTCACCGTACATCTTCTCCCAAGCAAGGAACGTCTCCAGATCCTTTCCATCCCATATCGGGGGTTCATTCTCTACCACAATGACTTCACCTTCTAATGAGAGAGCGGATGCCCTCGGGTCTACCGGTGCTTTGGAACCCCCGAGGAACAGCAACACCGCTGGAGGTCCAGAGAGAGCTGATGGTGGAGGTATAGGTGCGGTCAGGGCTAATGTTTGCGGCGTCGACAGCGGCCCTGATGGTAAACCAGCGATCACAGCACCGGCCTCTTGTATAGGCTCCGACACCACTTCAGCTACCGTACTGGTGCCCCATACCGTCACCTGAAACAAATGAAATAGATGTCACAAACGAGGAGGGTCAACAAATAAAATTTGTAAACCACGCGATATTTAGTAAAAAAATTGACTGATTATTACAGTCAAGAATAAAAGATCACAGACGAATGACATTTTAAAATTGAATAATCATTATTATTAAATAAAAATGTATAAGTATAGATTTATAACTGTATGTGTGACGGTAGTAAAAATAGTTAACAGTCATTTACAACGAAAGTAAACTTTTAAAACAATAGTAACAGAATTTCAAAACAAACGAATTAAGAAGTGGCGTCTGTTGACTGAGACGTTGGGAATGTTTTCTCGGAATTACCAACCGTTACAATACTTTAGCCACCTCGTACACTAGTACAGTTAGACAAACTTATCCGACCCGGTGGTCATAAGTGTAACTAAACTACAATATAAGCTAACGCCTTCCTTTCAATGACTAAAAACTACCACAAGATCGTTGTCAGACTGTACCACCCGTGTGTGTCATTTTCTATGCCTTGGTAGGTTTTCACAAAACCAACAGAGTTAACAGAACGCCTCTCACCGGGCCAGATAAATCAGTCGCACTATACACTCTATCACGTGTAAATGTGCGCCGGACAAGTGTATGGAACTTGTTTGAGCGATAACTCTGCGGTGAACAACGAGATAATTAGAAGCTCACAGTTTTGAGATGTAAGCAACAATATTGAGTTTTGGTTTAACATTACGATGAATTAATTATAACTTTTTTTACAATATCTTTACCAAGTTAAACTAATTGGTAAAATTCATGCACATCATATAACAGCAAGGAGCCGCATGAGAAGGAATATCTTAGGAATATCGAAGGAAGGAATATCCTTTTTATGTGCGTCTCCTCCTCCGTCGATTAAGGGTTGGCAACGCATCTGCAATTGCGGATGTCTATTGGCAGCGGTCGCTTCGCCATTTCGGCGGATTCAGGTGGCCGCTAGCTCGTTTGCCACCTTATAAAAAAATGACTAAGATCTTAAATAAAGTTAACATATAAATATAATACGCAAACCCGGATCAATATTAAGCAACTCTAAAACGAATAAAGCATGCAAACCAAATATATTATCGTTCAAACCGAATCAATACATAACACGAGATTATACTGATATAACAAACAACACATAAATGCAAGTCTCGAAGGCCTTGACTCGGGTTCACGGAGGTTTTACAGGCCCTCATGACGTCATAGTCGAGATATGCGCACGCGCGGTTCCTCCCCTCCCCCTACACTCCCCAGCGCCCAAAACCTCCCGCAGGATATGTCTGATACATCTTCAACGAGGAAAAAAATAAAACAACTCTCGGTGCATAAAAAACTCAATTTTACACGGCCGACCCGTTTTGTAAGACTGCATGTCGCGGTAAACTCGATCGATTTTTTAATAACCATAGATTATAAAAGATTAATCGAGAGATAAAGCTTGTTTTTTTATCTTAGTACGAGCTGTTGCTCGCGACTTCGCCCGCGTGAAATTAAAATTTATAGCCTATGTTACTCACAGATAAATTACCTTTCTAACGGTGACAGAATTTTTGAAATTAGCCCAGTAGTTTTTGGGTTATTTCAATACATACAAAAATACAAATCTATAATATTAGAATAGATATAGATATAGATGTCCAGAATTCTCAGGATATCAGAATAGAAGCCAGACTCTAAAATTACGTCATTCTTACTTGTAATATTTGAATGATAACTTAGTCCTATATTTAAATCAGCCTGTGCTGATGAACGCAACATAATATTATTTGCGGATATACCGCGATACAAAGAAACAAACGTGACTTAAAGGAAACGCGTTTTTGTAGAGGCCGAAAGGAATCGAATATAAAAAGTCATTGGACCTCTATGGAGCCTTATTTGTCTACATAATTAATTTTATATTAGGTTTTATATTGGTATTATTTTGCGTAGGTTTACCACGGTGTCTTAAAATGTCACATCGCCCGGTTTATTAAAATTAAAGTCGCATTTGATTCGTTGATTAAAAATATTATAACATTTTAGATGTTTCTGACCAATTCTTAAACAGGTATTTCTTCAATTGTTTTTGAATATAACAACGAAAATAAACAAGTTACAACAAGTAAAGCAAAAAGATTTGTTCGGATCTTATACTAGGAAAAACCATGCATGAATTAAAACTGCGAAAGACAAAACACAAGTGTATGACTCATTGGTACGGAAACACTAGAACACCAAAACAACAAATAAATAAAACAAAACAAATCTCAAGATTCACGTAACCGGTACAGATAAAAAAGGACCATAATAAACTTTAGACCCTCCTTAAAAAACGAATGATTGACAGTTCTAAGAAGTTCGAATTCTTTTTCATAGTGTCAAATTACTTTGCCGTCCTTATGTGACCATTTTAAAAGATTATCTGATAATTGCTTTATATTGAGCATAGGTTAAGTAAAATGTAATACAGAAATATTCTACTCATAATAACATCATTAACTCTACATGAATATTCTCGGACTCTGATTCCGAAGGTTTGCTAAACGATATAAAATAACGAATAGTTAATATACTATCTAGTGTTACAAATTAAACTTTAATTCAAAGAGTAAAGACTTGGTGAGAATGTGTAATATGTCAATGACCTTACGCTTTTTATGATCGTCACGATATTAGTTTCATAGTTAAGAAATACGTTAATTTTTTAAGGCTTACGTTAGTCATCTTCATGCAAAATAAGCAAACTTAGAAATTAAGTAAAGACAATAAACTCGAACTACAATCTCTTTAGAAACTTCTATTACTCTCAAAAAGTCCAATTTTCAGTTTTACACTGCAATTAACAACAACTTGCCTAAAGGCTGTAAATATTCCAAGTTCGAAGTAGATCATTAGATCAATTTCTTGCCCGATGATCGAAAGGGAAAAAAGCCAATCAAAAAATAATGCGTTTCAAATGCAATGAAAGTGCGCAAAAACTTATTAGTATAGCTAACTTGGTACACTGTTATGTGCAAAAAATAGAGAAACTGTTTTTCGGACGGAAAGTACACAATCAACTTTTAAGGTAAAAGTTTCGAATAAAAAATAGAAAATAAAATCGATTTAAGTATTAAATTAAAAAGTGCAATTTTTTTAAATTTAATGAAAAGATTTTTGAATCCAATCCCTATCTGTTTTTAATAATGTTTTTACGTAAAGTTCAATTCATGTTTTAGATAAATAAAAGACGAAAAATAATTTTAGTACCGTAATAGCAAAATATAATAAACAATTTACTGATCAGCCGATCGATCATCGAAATCATATGCATAGGAAATTTCCAATGCCGGATCCATCATAAAGTTTAAAAACAATGTGATTGTTTTTCAAAATAATTGCACCTATCGCCATCTATACGCAAGCCCATTTAAACTTTTTGAAGCGCCATCTAACGAGAACTCTTAAATATCTTAGTGTGATACAAAAGTGCCTGCTATTAGTATGATTACTATTGTTGCCGGCAGATGGCAGCAAAGCATTCAAACTTTTTTTTTTTATTTCAAAGTTTTCTGTGGTTTTTGTGTTTCGAATATTACTGTTTCTAGAATACAGTTGAACATTTTCGTATTTAAAAGGAGAGATTGTGGCAAATAAACAAATATTTTTTTTTATTCCTAAAAAGAGTTTTTGAGTTGAATTAAGCCAAGTCGCAATATGAAAAAATGTAAACATAGACGGTGGAATATTTCAATGTGAGACTTGTAAGGAAATATTTGCAACCGGGAACAACGGAACAGGTTTCAAGATCTTTCGATATTATTTCATGGAAGTCTAGACAACTTTTAAGTAACGCATTCTTATAAAAATTATTCATTTCAGATGATATTTTACACGGAATCTCTTAGAGACAATATCTGCTAAAACAAAAATATCTCACGAGAAGGTTTAAGCATGTTTATGGACTTTTTGATATGAATAAAAATATTACAGATACGCATTTTTTAATTTAATATACTCGTGTAGCGTTAAAATACATGAAGCGTAAAACAGCCTTCATACTGGTATTGAGATTCGATATTCTTAACAAGGTCTTTTGTAGGAAAAGGATATGCTACGTGTATCGCATAATCTTATTATAAAAATGTTTCATTAATTAGAGCAAGCTCCGTAAACTCATATTTCACATACAAACTTACTACACTTATAATACAAAAGTATTATTTGACTAATGCAGTTACGTATTTACCCAATTTTATCTGGATGTTGATACTTTCTTGGGATGTTCGTAGGATGGCAGAAAGGTATATGCCATAGAAATCTAAAACATTTTACTAGGACACCATTGGGATTGTTCAAAATATTTCACGTCAGCTTTTTTCTAGTCTTCGAAGTTGCAAAGGTTTCTATTGCATATAATAATTGCCATCCATTCACTGAGAAATTAGATACATTCCAGTTAATTTACATTCCATATCTTAGTTAATTAATGAATACATTGTTAGCATGTGTGCAACAAATATTGCAGCAATAAAATTCTTAGCGCCAACGAGCGAAAAATTGTTGGACAAACTCGCCAGATGTTTGACGAATGTTTGACACACTGCATGTCAGTTTAATTGTATTGCACTTTCTTCTGTATAATGTCGACTTCACTTGTTTTTGCAAACTCTCAAGCCAATCTATATCTATACTATCTATACTATTATAATAAAGCGTAAACACACACTTCTTTGTTGCCTAAGATGTCAGCAATTACAGCATATTTTTGAATAATTCTTTTTTTAATAAAAAGCCCTACACTTACGTCATGCTTTAGGCTATAAATTTTCACGCCATTAAACTTAGGGGGTAAATATTTTGGATAAAAATCCTAATGTCGGAAAGAGACCATAAGTTGCTGCCAACATCAAGGAAATAAGGTTGTCTTCATGTCATGTCATTTTGACATTTGCTATTGATAATTTGACAAGTGTAAACAATCAAATAAAGTTTTTATAATTTCACGCGGATGAATCCGCACGCGAACAGCTAGTAGTAATATAACAATGTGATAGTTATTGGATAACAAAATCAACTCAACTATAATTTAATTAGGTTAATCTTAGAACGACGGAAGACAATATTGCACAATGTTTAATTATTGTCAACACATCTAAAGGTGAAATCGTAATTTCATATTAAATTTTTATCGACCATTCCAAAGGATTTAATAATTCGTGACATGAAATAATGCTACAGTAAAATTTTGCAAACAGGATGAAAGACATGCTACTTAATTACACATTTGATATGAAAAATGAAGGCAAAAAGAAAGAATTCAAACGACGACAGAAATGTACATTTCATTAGGGTTACACAACACGAAAATACGGTGAAAAGAGGACACGGCTTGCGCTGAGTGAAGAAACGAGTGATACGACCGTTTTTTATGTTTACAGCATATTGCGAATACGACGAACACGATAACTACATCTTACTAATCTTATAATACTAATATTATAAATGCAAAAGTTTAGATAGATGGGTGGATGAATGTTTGTTAAAAGTTCGTAAACGACTGAACGGATTTCTATGAAATTTGGCATATATGTAGAGGATAGTCTGGAAGAACACATAGGGCACTTACTTTTGTTTTTTTTTTTAATTCCAAGCGGACGGAGTCGCGGGCGAAAGCTATACTTTTATATTTATACATTAATTACATAGAATCATGTTGATAATTTTTCTGTTCCGCTTTTTGTTTTTTCCTTTATCTTCGACATTTCCTAACACCTTTAATTTGAAAATATTCAACGTAAAAATGTAGAAAAAATATGCAAACACGACTGATGTAGGCATATGTTGTCTGGACAATCCGGTTTAATTGCGTAGTTTATTTAACGCCCATTTTAACGTACAAAGGCGAGAAAAATATTTTTTAGTTTGTAAAATTTTCAATGGCTTTTTAAAGTTGATTTTCACTGCCGAAACAATTAATTGATTGTTATACCTTTTTTAAAGAGGATGTGAAGGTTGAATATATTTTTGTATTTAAGCATTGCGGGCTATTGGATCCGTTTATGTTAAATACCGTATGTTATATGAAAATGGAAACATATGTTTAGTCTGTGGGCAGATCGCCGACTGACACACTTTCATACGATGTTATAATTACTTACATTTAGCATTAATATATTCGAGTTTCCTTAAACATCTTACATGATTTATAAAGATTTAATTAATACCAGTTTTCACTTTTACAACACGATATACGATAGCAAATTATCAAATCAAAAACCTGATTAACATAAAAATAATTTTTAAAAGTACCAAGAGTAATCGTTATTAAAATTAAATAAACAAGTTCTTCCGGCTTTTATTGGACCAACTAAACTAGACGGTACATAATTGCTTTTCCAGTTATCGGGTCAAATGTTATCACTGATACATAATTTTATAGCAATTATCGAATCAAATAACGACCAATCTTCATACAAGTATTATACGATTCATACTTTACAGCAGCTCGTGGTTAGCTTCAAGCATTATATTTTCAAATGTTCAAATGCTTGTCAGACGATCCTACTGCGGTAGATTGTATCTGCATTTCTTTACGATCAGCGGATACCTAAAATTATTTTTTACATTAGCGTCGTATGTGGTATTGCGAGCCTCCATAAAGTTTGCATGGCACTATACTATGTTTGTAATGTAAATATTGATATATCGGTCTCATGCAAGGTGCATGTTGGATAAAATAAATACAAACAGTCAGCGAATGCGGCCTGTCACTGGAGCTCCGTGACTCCTCGTGTTGCTACTGTTTGTTGTTTGTGAGTTAACAGAGCATGCCGACCCAAACAGGACTACACGTGTACTTAACAGCGTAAAAATATTAAGAACCACACATAACATTATGGAATAGGCACTAAGTCTGTCGTATCGTCCGATGACGGAACTCGGCGACAGGAATCGTTCCAGACAGCTCCTCGGAACACTCCCCGTGATAAATACGGTAAAAGATGCTGAGGGAACTGACGTCCCTCCGCAAGGCCAGAGGATCTAGCCGATCGGTAAGAGCTCGGTCGTTGATGATTCAAGTCGCTCTCCGTTGTATGCGGTCAAATGGAAGAAGCTGGTATTAGGGTGCTCCCGCACAGAGGTGCGAGCAGTACTCCATATGGGGACGAACTTGTGCCTTGTAGAGTTGAAGGCGGTAGCCCGGCTGAAAGTACTGCTTCGCCCTATTGAGCATACCCAGCTTTTTAGAAGCCAGCTTGACCTTGTCTTCCAATCACCTACTAACATCTGGTATTCTCTCACAAGACCAGGTATATTAATTTAAAAATAGCGTAAGCAATGAACCCGACAATACTGGCGATATTTCTAACGCACTGGTAACGGGGAACAATTCCAATTTCATTATACAATAAAAACATGCCGAAACCAAATATGCTACGGAAGGTTACAATGAAAAGGACAATTTATTTAAAATATTTTTAAACCAATATTCTTTGGATAAAAATCACGGAAATCAAGTCCCCAAAGGTTAATCGCTTCATAGACGGTGGAAAATTGCATCCGACCTTTGTCACAGTCACTTTCTACGGCCTCAAACATTGCCCACAAATGTCACAATAAAAACGTTCTGCTCTTATTACGATAAGTCTTAAACGAAAATTTTACATACATTAGAAAACAACATACAAAAGCTACCATATACCTCAGAGCATAAGGCAACAAAGACTGTTTATGCAGTTCAACCTTTATAACATACTAGCTTTTGCTCGCGACTCCGTCCACGGGAATTAAGTAAAAAATAGCCTATGTGTTCTTGCAGACTTTGATCTACATATATGCCGTTCATCGAGATCCGGTCAGCTGTTTAGGAAGTAACTTCTAACAAACATCCATCTATCTAAACTTTCGCATTTATAATATAAGTATGAAATAAGCTTACATATCCACTAAATAGTTTAATTAATTACGTAAAGAGCTATAAAATGTTAGACATAGTTGAGTTATTATCAAATTACACAAGCTACAAGAAAGACGGATGACAAATACTTTGTTCCTCAGACGTAGTACTAGGAAACCAGACACCATGATTCATCCAAGCGTAACAATTATTACGTGATCGCATGTTCATATAGGTCCTACAAACATATGTATTATAATTAACAATTTTATTATATGTATTGTGATTGCGAAGTTTACACTTTCAGTATTATGGAAAGTTCTTTGTTATATTTAAAACTAGCTGTTTAGTCTGGATTCGTTTGTAAATTTATATATTGGATTATATTCAATAAAAATTATCGTTTTTTGTATGGAATCTGAGTTTTATTGGCATATAACTAGAAGGTTCCAAATCTTTGATATTTACTGAGGATCACAACAACATTTAAATCTATACTTCTATACTAATATTATAAAGAGTAAAGATTTGTATTTTTGTATGTATTGAAATAACTCAAAAACTACGGGGGCGATTTTGAAAATTCTTTCACCGTTAGAAGGGTAATTTATCTGTGAGTAACGTAGGCTATATTTTTTAATTTCACGCGGGCGAAGTCACGAGCAACAGCTAGTGTGAAATATTTAAAGTTTTACTGAAAAATTCTAACTTTATTATATTACATCCAATGATATCCGGATGATTGTTAAAAAAGTATAATCACCCAAGTCAATATTCAAGACATGTACACAATAAATATTCAATGACTTCTTGTATGAATCAGACCGTAGTATCATCAACCTCAACGACCTTCGAAATTATCAATTACCATACTAACGGAACTGCATTGCTTTTTATAAACAAGGAAAATAGACAGGCAGACAGAGATACTCGTATAGTGCGTGTTTTTATTAATTTTGGCTTGCTTATTAATAGACCGTAACTAACTATGAAATTGCAGACGCGATGCCTACCCTTATTGTCGGAGGGGGAGACGCACACAAAGAGGATATTTTTCCTTCTTTGCGACTCCTCTACCGTCAAATCCACTTTCCCTCCCATCCTTTCCTTATAAGAAAAGGGTGGAAAAGGAAAGGGACTAAAATTAGGCCTCCAGCACCATACTCATCAGACGTAATGCGGAATTGCACCCCACTTCACGCCTGTCTTCTGTGTGGTCGTGGTTTTACACCGGGCAAGCCGACCCATTCGTGCGAAGATGTTAAAGCGGGTTCTACCACTGCTAAATATTACTGTAATCATTAGATTTACATAGTAATAAATATAATGTAAGTTTAGTACAATTTTTAAATGTCTCACTTATATTGTAAGGCCATTGAACCAAGCGGTATGCAAATACCATATAGTCAGGGGACAATCGTCATAATCCAACGGAATCGTTGACATTCTTGTTTATATTGATGTAACTTCCGAGATCAATATATATCTACAGTTAACTTAGTTTCAGAGAAATGCACGTCGGAGTGACGAGCCGCTTGCTGAATTTAATTCCGAAGGTACATAGGTCACCGCGCCGATATGCACATTAACGGATGCTCGATAATTCCCAAAAAGTCACAAAATCATACATTAAAAGCGAAATTAACGTCACTATGTTTAAAAATATTATATCACTCTACATTTTTCCAATACGTTTAAAAGAATAAGTTACGGAATGTATGCAAAATATATAACTTACTTTTTAAAAACAAAATACATATATATACGAGTGTTATAAAGAGGAAAGATTTGGATTTTTGTATGTATTTGATTCACGTAAAAACTACTGCGCCGATTTTAAAAATTCATTCACCATTAAAAAGGTCATTTATCTGTGAGTAACATAGGATATTTTTTTTTATTTCACGCGGACGAAGTCGCTGGCAAAAACTAGTATGAAATAATCCCTAAGGATATGATTAGTTATGGTTCAAATAATCAAAATGACTACCTACTTTCACTAGCAAAGCAGTGTTCCGTGTTAGTGAAAGTGAACATTAAATCTTTGTTAGAAAGATGTCATATGTAAATCGCGTTATTAATTCGATAAAGTTAATATTATTAGTTAGCACTTAATGAGCCAAGTATCTAAACAATGGAGGACCTATTTTATTCACGCGACCCCTTTTTAAGGCCATCAGTGTACGACGTCAATTATTTGATGGAACAATGGCTTATTATTTAAAACATTGCATTTATTAATAAATTAAAATTATAATGTAGGTTTCATCAAACGTTGTAACTATTATTTTGTACTGCCCGCAGTACTTATTTCTCGGACTATTACACTAAGAGACGTCATTAAGGATCCTGAGTCAGTCTAATCTTTAAAACTCTGAATTTAATGGTTTATGGTTTTAAAAACGTGATCTCTTGGTCTCTTTGAAATAATCTCGTGTCTTGGTAATGAATAGTTTATGTTGCGAGTAAATTTCCTCGCAATAGATAAGATATACTAATTATAGATCGCTTGCATTCCGATGAAATTATTATTGAACGATGCTAACGTTAATTTACACAGAATAAACCTGGTTTTAATTTTATAAATGGTACAACAACGAACCATGAATCCTGAAAGATCTTTAAAAAATATTAAACCTTTTCAATATGTTTCTATTATAAGTCATATACCTAAACGGAATGATGATTTTTCATCGACTTTACCATTTAGTTCCCATCAACAACAACAAAATCAGAAAATAAGAGGCCGTAGATAATAATGTTTTTTTTTATATTGCAGTGATCATTGGTCCGGCATCCAATGTTTTCATTCCACCACCAAAAAGTATACATGTATTACAAACATCAAACTGGGAGTAAAAATTCGTTTTTAAATCAATACTAATATTATAAAGTGGAAACATTTGCATTTTTAGATTTTTTATGTATTCGATTCACGTAAAAACTACTGGGGCGTTTTCAAAAATTCTTTCATCATTACAAAAGTAATTTATCTGTGAGTAACATCTTATTAATATTATAAATTCAGAAGTTTAGATGGATGGATAGGTGGAGGGATGGCTGGATGGATGGATGTTTGTTATAGTTTGTAGCCTAAACGGCTGAAGTGATCTCGGTGAAATTTGGCATAGATGTAAAGGATAGACTGGAAGAACACATAGGCTACTTGCTTTTGTTTTTTTTATTCCGCGCGGACGGAGTCGCGGACGAAAGCTAGTAGGCTATATTCTTTATTATTTATTAATTTCACGCGGGCGAAGTCGCGAGCAATAGCTAGTATATCATAAACAACAAACTGGCAGTAAAAGTTTGTTTTTAAAATATTTAATATGCGTAATGCTAATGACCCGCGTATAGTTTCGCACGCCGCTTTCGTTCTCGCCATAATATTCTAACCTCATTCGCTCTGCAATTCCTACTGCCATTGTAAATATGCAATCACTATGTGAACGGAATTATTTGTAAACGGATACACGTAAATTTTAACAACAATAATTTAGATAAACAAAATAATTACAGGTGTTCGAACGAGGATTTTGGAAACTTACTCTACAAGCAAAAATTACCTAATTTTAACTGACTCCTCAAAAGGTTATCAATTCGTCTGTATTTTTTGACTTGTTTTTTTACATTTTCTTCGGACGTTAGTTAGGTAAGTCTTAATTTAACAAAGTAAATGTTTTCAAATGTTTTATTCATCTTTGATTTATTTATCCTCAATACTGGTCTGAATGGAGTTCTTACTTAAAACAAAATTATTACTTAAATTTAAAAAATATTATTTTCAATGTGTATAGATTCTAGAAACTCCAAAAGTATTTTTTAACGCGTCATTTTAAATTATCTGGTATTGATTTCACATGTCCCTACAACGCACTTTTTAATTTACAAATTGCAATAATGATTTACAATACTTGTATCATTTAGGAAATGACGTCACAGGAAACTGGAATGTTTCTGGGATTTACCAGATTATGCCATAACCAACTATCATATTGTGTTATATCCGTTGAATTAAAGATAATACCATACTATAAATGTTATAAAGCATTATGATTTAAATAACTTTATACAATACATAACCTTCAATTATCATCTATACTAATATTATAAAGAGGAAAGATTTGTATTTTTGTATGCATTTGATTCACGCAAAAACTACTGGACCGATTTTAAAAATTCTTTCACCATTAGAAAGGTAATTTATCTGTGAGTAACATAGGCTACATATTTTATTATTTTTTAATTTCACGCGGGCGAAGTCGCGAGCAACAGCTAGTAATAAATATTCACAGACGACCAAGTGAATAGAATAGAAAAGGACATTTGAAGTAAGCAGTACCTAATCACACTTCACACTAATATTATAAATGCGAAAGTTTAGATGGATGGATGGATGTTTGTTAGAGTATTTCGATGAAATTTGGTATAGATGTAGAGGATAGTCTGGAAGAATACATTGGCTACTCACTTTTGTTTTTTTTAATTCCACGCGGACGTAGTCGCGGGCGAAATCTAGTTTACCAATAAAATTTTAAATTCTGATACAATATGGTTATATCTGCATTACAATTATGTAAATTGTTTACAAATGAACCGAATTACGCAAGGATAATGAACTTAATTGGAGCTAACGATTTTCAGGCCGTATCCTCAAGCCGTCCCACTCGCCTTTGAGGTTTCTCGGTAAGGCTGAGCGGATTATGAAACGGCAAAACCGGTCCAACATAACTTATATGTAACATAAGCAACTAAGACGTAGGACGCGGCAACTTAGACCTTATATTTTACAATACTAGACTAGATAATGTAACGGGATTTATAACCAACAGATTTGAGAGACTGCAATAAAATAAAAATGTAGTGGGCGTAAATTAATTGAAATAGAAGAGAAAATTGTTGCAGGAATCAAAGGTCCATTAAGCCCGTTACAGAAGATCATTCCTAACTTACAGTTTTAAGAGTTTAACTCTGCAGTTAAAATTGTGAGTGTGTATGCAAAATTTTATCTGTCAATTGAACTGTACACCTATAGTTTTGCCTACACACGCACAGTTTAAACTGACCAGTTCGATTGTTCAATTAAAACTGTCAGTTAAACAGATGGTGTGTAACGTGCTTTATGTATATTGGATTGGATTTTACTACATAACACAAAAATCACTATTTTAGGTTTAGCTTACGTTTAGTTTTGTTTAGAATAAGTCATATAGTATCCAATATGTAAAATTTTCTTAAGTAATTGATGTAATAAACAATTATACCAAAACAAACAAAACTGTAACATAAAATAAAATGTTCCTCGTAACATAACAAATTATTTGATGTAACAATAAAAGTGAATGCAGTTTAAACAATAAACCTTGATTATCTGTGTAAATATTTTTGCTTTATCTGTGGGAAGACGAATTACACTATTACTTTTTTCCCACACTAATACATAAACTTTAAAGTATGTTACAATGCGAACCTTTGTTAGTTAAACAAGCAACAACAAAAATGTCGTAACGTTTATAAAAAGTCGAATTGACACAATTGATTTCTATTGTGCCGTATAAGTACAGAAGTTTCAACATGACGTAGCTAATAAATTCACTACGTTACCTTGAGTAATAGCTACATTAAACACGGTGTAAATTAATTAATTTGCTATAAAAAAATAACTACATGTTTAACGCGACTTTTTTATCTTTATTAATAAAAATCTTTCATATCTAACTTCACTTTCAGTGTCTTTTATAAAAGAAAATTTATTTAGACTAGCCCTAATTGATCATTTAGGACGTTTATAATTTTAACTTTAAGATAACAAATATAGCTGGTTTTATTTATAATTTTAAAGTTGTATAATTGACTAGCTTTTTCCCGCGACTCCGTCCGCGTGGAATTTAAAAATAATAATGAAATGAAAAAAGCCTATGTTACTCACAGATAAATTACCTTTCTAACGGTGAAAGATTTTTTTAAATCGGCCCAGTAGTTTCTGAGTCTATTCATTACAATCAAACAAGCAAAGTTTTTATCTTTATATTAGTATAGATTTATAATAATCGCTAATTAACTATATCAAACATTATCTGCACATAAAGTAGGAAACTACTCTTCCGTCCTCGCGTGCACGACAGTCGGCGCATGTAAAGTGAGACATGCGACAATACAAGATCTTAAGAACAAAGAATTCAGGTTTTATACTAACGTCGTCACCTTCGAATTAGTATAAAACGTGGAAATGAGATACATATAAAGTTTGCATCGTCAAAACATTTACATAAAACATTTTGAGTCTATTAAAAACAGAACTGTTTCAATTTTTGATGGTCGATTAGAGTCAAATTTAACCACAACATGTTTTATGGCAATGGAAACGGACGAACAAAAGGTAATTGGTGTCTTACTAAAATTATAAAAACAATTGTTTGTCGTCTCCGACCTCGGATCTCGATGAAATTTGATATAGATGTAGAGCATAGTCTGAAAGAAAAAATAGGCTTTTGTTTTTTTAAATCCGCGAGATGGATGGATTGCGTGAAAGGTGACATGTTCAAAAAGGGAGTGATGACTGAGATGACGGATGATAGAGTTATTTGGAGGACGAACACCCGGTGCGCCGAACCTACGGGAGTAGGATAAGGCAGGGGAGATGATGATGATGATAGTTTTTTTTAAATCCGCGCGATCGAAATCGCGGGCAAAAGCTATATATAGTTACCAGAAGTATTGAAGCATCGCATGCCACAGTTATTATTACGGTAACATTAAGATCGCGTGATCAAGTCTGACCGATGTTTTACACATCAATGTCTTTTTACCAATACACTGTACAACAACCGTTAGAAGTTACGTTTCCTCATTGCACAATCACTTTCAATAACATCCAACATGGCGGATAAACAAAAGAAACGCAAATCAATTTAAAAAATGTCACGATAATAATGACGGAAATGAATCGTTTGGTGTAAATTTAATGAACGCATTCTCTTGTTGGTTGTGAGACTTAAAAAGGAAGTATTAAAGGTTAATCAGACGTATGATTCAAGTGTGGCAGTGCACAGGCGGGAGTCTAGACTCGTAAGCCTACGTATAGTACGACAAACTTTTTTGGTCCGGTGTGAGACACTGCTAACGCTGTTAGGTCCGTCAGAAAACATGGAAAATATACTTTATCTCTATTACAACATGGAGATGGTAGCAGATGTCTATGAGATATTGTACTTTAGTTTAACTTCGACCCACTGGGCCAATTTAGTTTGTAGCACTATATAATGTTTAGCAACAGTTAGCGAGTATTGTCCAACAGCCAGTTGTCATTGAAACGTGCGATATTTAATCTATTTATGACATTCATTCAATGTTATTTTAGATAAATGCCAGCACTACTTAATATTCGATCTTTGTGTTCTATCTAGCTCTATAAATAAATGTCTCATTGCTATGAAATGTTGTTAAAACTGTGATAGCTTTAATTTAAAAGATGATAGTTGGGAAAAATTGAAATTCGAAAATCGAAAGGCGTTCAAAAAATTGTAATTCAGAAAAAAAATGCTTAAACAACTGTTACAATTCAAAATATCAGATAACAATAGAGATTCAGTAAAAAGGATGTTTGCTAGATATATTTCAGCGTGTTCACCAAATTACGTATATCCTACACCCCGCAGACGTCTAGACATGGAAGTCTAGACTAACAAAGTACCATCCAGACGTCCAAGATCTATACAATGCAAATATATGAATGTAATAAAAATAATAGAGAACAAAATTGCATAGGAATACTTTCACTTATGTTATTAAAACTATTGTATAACAGGATGCTATTGATTTCATAGAAAGTACGTACAAGCTATTATTTGTCATAAGCACTTATTACACTAATGATCCGCGTAATTTTATTACTTTACTACTGTAATATGGTGCAGTACAATTTCACTTATTGTAATTACTTTGTGGATGAATTTCTTTTTTTAATGCGTAGAAAGTAGACGACATTTAAGAAGCATTAGCCCTTGCTTACTTACAACTAATTTATGAAGTTATATACGAGTGCATTTTTATAGTAGGAGACAAAGGAAAGTGACCGGATGATCTCTATAATATCTGTCTATACTCCCCAATAGACACTAAAAAATAAAATTAAAAAGCAGAGTTCTAGAACAAAAGGTAGAGTAGGAAATGAACATCTTTATTCTAAGAAAATCACAGTTTCAGCTTGTTGAATAAATGGATTATGATGCCTTGTAATCGCGTACACACCTATGACTAAACTATCACACAACTGTTTAGTTGCGCTTTGATTCCTATAAGCTTATATGGAGGTGCAAACACTAATTGTTTTTTCGTTGTGTAAACAGTTGAATTGGCTGCGAAACAATCGACAATCGCACACAAGATTGCGATTGTTTAGTCAAAGGTGTGCGCCCGCTCTAACAGAGGTTTAAAATTGATTTTTATCCATCGTCGACGCCGTTACTCCGCGTACGTGGGCTGTAAACAATATACTATAGCTATGATTCGCGTAATTGATTTACATTTGTCCGACATACAAGGACAATGATCTCACGCGAACTATAATAAAACGATGTTTTTTTTAAACATCCCTACATCATACCTATTGAGTGAGTGTTTGTTTGCAAACACATTAATCAAAACTTCTAGAACTATTTGATGTTAGTATGATTTTGTTTGTATTTAGTTTTAGAAATCCATACTAAATGCATATGTTACATAATACTTCTTTCTATTACATATAATAAGAGTGGAGTGTCTGTTTGTATTATGAAAAGAAAAATTCCAGATTTCGGGAAGATGTATTTGCGTTGTTGATAACGAAAGTCGCATTTAAAAAAAATTGTCTGTCTGTCCGTCCGCAAGCCGTGTTTGTTCAGGGTAATCTCCGAAACGGCTGGGCCGATTACGACCGGACTTTCTCTAAAGGATAGCTGACATAAACGGGCATATTATAAGCTACTTTTTTATCTTAATATTGCGTAGACGTCGCGGGCAACAGCTAGTGTTTATATAAAACGATAATATTCTGTCTAAAAATAATGGAGAAATTGTATTAAACAATAAAATAATCCATAAAACACTTCGTTACATTATTCATTACAATTGTGAAGTTGTTGACTATTTGCTATCTTTTTAAATTAACAGGATAGCTATTTACGTTAGTGTAAAGGATGTTACCGCCCACTTACATTTGTTCCACTTTACGAGACGACGAAAAAGGTACTTCGCACATAAGTAGGCTGATTAAGCAAGACACGTTCTATCTGTAAGGACTTGAAAAGGAAACTTGCATCATTTATTGAGTCTTGACTGAACAGTTTAGTAAAGTTTACTTTTACATATATTATATAAAAGAAAGTCGTGTTAGTTACACTATTTATAACTCGAGAAAGGCTTTACCGATATGGTTAAAAATTGGTGAAGAGGTAGCTTAGAGCCAGGAGACGGACATAGGATACTATCTATTCCGAGGAAAGATTTGTATTTTTGGATTTTTGTATGTATTTGATTCACGCAAAAACTAATAGGCCGATTTTAAAAATTCTTTCACCGTTAGAAAGATAATTTATCTGTGAGTAACATGGGCTATATTTTTCAATTCCACGCGGCCGGAGTCGCGGGCAACAGCTAGTTTATAACAAAATATTCCAATAAAAAGTATGAAATCGATAAGAATCATTGCAGAATACTAGCAAGCAGTATGTTTTATTTAGGCATATTGTCCTTAAGTTAATTAAAACTCCAAAACACTTGAGAAATGTGTTCATTCGTTATTAATGAAGTTATTTTTGTGTCAAGGTCTTGTAAACATACATTTGAACGGTCACTGACCCTTTCTTTCATTCGTATCTTAAAAATACACCGATTTACACAACCTACACGTAACACAATATTGTTTTGCGCTTTACCATTGCAACAATTTTGCAGAGTATGCTGGCATTGTTTCCAAAACTGTAACCTTGTAACCAGTTAGCGAACTTAGAATCAAATGTCAATATTTTTAAGGTTATGAAGTTATGGTTAAACACTTTATAATGAAAAAATTCTTATTTATACTTGAAACTATAACTTAAAAAGGTAATCTTATTAAATCAATACATTATCCAATATCTTTTGAATTAACGTGTTCGAGAAAGCACTTTTCCTACTTCGACCTTGAAATCTTTTAATTTTAGAAGTGGTTAAAAATCGTGTTTCGTGTTTTTGATATTTAAGTGCCGTAATTAAATATTTAAGTGATCCATAAATAATTTTTTAATGCGTGTAAAATGTCATTAATTTGTAAACGTAAACATTGTACATTTTATTCGACCAAACTCGGTATTGACCTCCATTGGTAAAAATTGGAACGTGACGAATATAATAAGAATCCGATCATGTCGACTTTGAATATTTCTTAACATTTAACTATATCACAAAAAAGTAATTGAAAAATATTAATTAACCAACTTTTAAGAGCCTTAAAAGACCATACGAATTATTCTTATAGAGATAGATTTGTTTCTATCTTTTTATTTCAAAGTCTTAACTCCGGTATTTTATAATTAAAATTAAATATATCTTTTGTACATCAAAACCAAAGTTTTATAAATGTTTCTTTTCATATATAATACAAAAGTTTGAATTTTAAGCATAAAAAATTACTAGCTTTCGCCCGCGACTCCGTCCGCGTGGAATTAAAAAATACAAAAGTGAGTAGGCTATGTGTTCTTCCAGATTATCCTCTACGTCTATACCAAATTTCATCGAGATCTGTTCAGCCGTTTAGGCTACAAACTTTAACAAACATCCATCCATCCATCTAAACTTTCACATTTATAATATTATATAGTAAGAAGCAAGATTTCAAATTTTTAATGTTAAAATCTATTATTGTACAAATATTGTACAATAAGTAACATATCTCTGAGTGTAAGGAGATGATTACTATATTGCAGTATATAACAACACAATAAGTTTTCTTAACTGGGTAGTACCACGTTAGTGAAACATTTATCAGAACAATAATAGAAATTATAGATTTGTTGAACACAGTACATTCGTCGTATTTGTAATAACAGTCATGTTGAACCATTGTTGTAGTGAATGAGTAATGCTGACTTACTCTGTTCTTATTGTTATCGGTATTGGCGGTCTGTGCTCAGTAGGTCAGCACTTGTCGATGTTTAAACCGCTTTTCCACGACAATAGGCGAGCGATTTTAGCGATGCGACATGAGCAGCTCGTGGAAATGGTAACTGATCATAGACTTCGCGTTGAATCTCATGGCGAGTCTTAAAAGTGGAAATAGGGTCTAAGTCTAAATAATTCGCAAACGTTATTACTTTAAACTATATCTAATCATTTGTTATCTAAGTAAACATACTTCAAATAAAGCGAACATAGACTCTCCTTTTTACGCAGTCACTTTCATTTAGGACTATTATTAAATTTAAAATATTTATAATGAAAATCACGATTTTGTTATGGTCATTGCAAAGGGTAAAAAGCAGCATATCATACTTTCAAACTAATATTATAAATGCGAAAGTTTAGATGGATGGATGTTTGATAGAGTTTGTAGCCTAAACAACTGAACGGAATTCTATGAAATTTGGTATAGATGTAGAGGATATTCTGGAAGAACACATAGGGTACTTACTTTTGTTTTTTTTTATTCTATGCGGACGGAGTCGCGGGCGAAAGCTAGTTCAATCATAAAAATATGCTTCAACACAGTCTAAATATAATTCTTCCATGTTTAAAATTATCCGCGTGTTTCAAATAAATTTTCGCTACAAAAGATTATAATGTAAACACAATGGTACTGCCAAGCCGCAACTTTCAGATTAACAGATAATTTTTTTAGACATTGTTAGTATCGAAGTTCTGCGTCATCTCTCACGCCTATACAACGTGCCATATTTCTGAAGATTATTAATAGTCTAAAGATACATTAAACTTTTAATAGCTTATTCTGATCTTAGCTTAATTAATCCTAAACAGAATAACACATTTTCTTTACAAAATTCTCCAAACTGTAATAAGAGTATGTTAACGTTTTTAAAATGCATAAAAATTCAATTAACATTTTTTTTCTGGTTTATGTATTCACCTATTGTTTTTATTTTAAGTGTAATAGAAAAATAACAAATAAAGCTCAAACAAAAATAATATCGTTTGCCGACAAAGACGGGACGGATTTTATTTGTGCACACTAGCTGATGCACGCGACTTCGTCCGCGTGAAATTAAAGAATATGCGTATGTTACTCACTGATAACGTAGCTTTTTAATGGTGTAAGAATTTTTGAAATCGGCTCAATAGTTATTGAGTTATTTCAATTCATATAAGAATCAAAAAATCTAAAAACAAAAATCTTTCTTCTTTATAATATTACAATAGTATAGATAGTATAGATTATTTAAATCAAAACTTTAAAAATAAACAATATTCATAGAATATAGAGAACTAATACTAAAATCATCGATGTCGTGAAGAGAAAGTGACCGCACAATATGAATCCTGCGCACATATAAATATGACATTTACTTTCACCTACATCGATGTCAATGCAGATTTGAAAACAACAATCGCGTTACAATATAAAATATTGTTTTTAAATGTAAATATTATTATAATTCTAGATATTAAAATACAAATTGATTCAGATTTAATATTTCATGGTTGATTTCTGCATTATTTTATTATATCTATATTTATAACATTTTAATATCTGTGATTATTTGAATGGATTTTAAAATTAATGTAATTCAAATCACTTTTGATTTCGCTATTCAATTTTTATACTGGATTTTAAAATGTCTGGTAATTTTCCAAATCACTTAATACAAAGTGAGTTAAAAAAAACTTTTTCTTTTGTTAAAAAATATTAAAACTATCTTTTGAAAGAAACTTAAATATATTAAGTTTATAAACTTAACCTCTACCGGTTACCATTAGTTAATATGATGAAACCTTTTTTACCTGCAACAAAAAGGTATCAATTAGTTTGAACTTCTCTCGTAAATGTAGACAGGATCATACCCATGGAGAATGTTTTAATAAAATCTTATTAAAGAAGGTATCTTTCTTATTATATACACATCAATCAAGAGGCCACTACATATTGTTGATGATAAAAGTGTAACTTTTTATGGTAAAGCCCATCGTGTTTACATGAATTGGCTAAAATAAGTTTCATATCGCAACATGATTGGATGTTTGGAATCACTCAGTGCATTGTTAGGAGTAGGGTTGCCAACTTTAACAAACGTAGAGAGGAAAAAAATGGCAGAAAAGGGTTTACCACTTTTTTACATCGACGTCGGAATATCTACAACGCAAACCTGTTAAATTAAGGTCGAATTTCAGATATTGACAGCCCTAACTGGGACCCGAACAAGCACGTAACATTCCATGTCATTGTGGTTGCCGCGTTACCGCAAAAACGAACAATACTACTTTTTACCTAATCATTATAAAATACCTATAATGACTGTAAATGTATGATGTTGGCAAAAAGTTACATGAGAATGTGTGTGGATTTCCTAAAACGTGAGTTCGCACTACCGAAACAGACACATGAAACATGTTGAAATACATAAAAAATAAATGAGAATCGGACTATATTCCCAAAACACACATCCATCTTTTGAAACTTAATTCTTTTAACGTGCGTGCGTGACCTTAGACTATCTAAAAATGGATTCAGATATCTTAAATCTATTTTAACAATCCTATTACGGATATATTGTGAAAGCTTATTGTTTTATTTTGATAACTGAACTGAATCCGGGTCCATATCTGAATAAATTACATCGGCTTTATCAGACACAGTAATGGCGAGTCCTTTGTCCTTGTTTGCATTGACGATTAAGCAATAATGACGCAATACACTGGTTGTAACCAAAGAAGAAACGGTTTCGAAACTGAACCTGCTTCAAATAAGGCAAATGAAGGCTTACTTACGTATGGTAATTTGAAAAGGTCTTAATTATAACTGCCTGAAATTCCGAATAAGTCAATAATCTGTAGTATTTTTAACTCAGTGTAAAAACTTTAACTTTCATCGAAATTGTTACTGTTTGTTATCTAATCGACAGACACTGAACGATCTTATACAAGTATTTTCTTTAGAAAGATTGCATAAATAATATTGAATATATGAAGTGATAAAATAAACATAATTTAAATATTGCTTTTTAATTCATTTGATACAAGCTTTTTAACACATTAAAAATATTATGTTAAAGCTGTTTATTGTTAATGGAAATAAACCGAAAGTGAAAACTTGATTGAAAGTAATTTGCTTGAAACAGCAAAACCTAGTTAATTTCTAATCGTCAGAAGAATGTTAAAGAAAAACACTAGAGATGGTACAACTTTCTTGTAGTAACGATATCAAGAGAGATGTCATCAAGAACGCCATTATTAAGTCTTTAGACATTTAATGTGTTTGTAATTATATTATCTTTATATAAATAAACATTCCGCGTAACTTTGGTAATTTGCTAATTTGTTCTTAAAACCGTGAGGGACCAAAAGACTTTGGTTTTAGTAAAACTTTGCGCAATTTATTTTGTTAGCATATTTTTTTTTGTTTGTATTAATTATTTTTGTGGCCATTACATAAATCAGTATATTTTTTTTAATTGCAACACTTATATCTAATGACGTTATATCTACAGACAGACAACATAACGGATGCAAACACACGTTCTAAATTTAAAAAGTTAGCTCATGGAACTCTCCGCGTACGTGACGTACGTCGTTTCAGATAAGCGATTTTCCACCGAATGAATTCATTAAAGTTAAAAAGTATACCTATAAGTAGATAAGAAGTTAAGATAACGGACGCTTTGCTCTAATAATGGACTGACATTGCATTTAATATTATGGGTGGCCAAAAATCCAATTTTTCAATCTTATGGAAATTCATTGGATGAGAATAACAGAGGATCTTGGTAGGAAAAATCATACTAATATTATAAACTAGCTTTCGTCCACGACTCCGTCTGCGTGGAATAAAAAAACAAAAGTGAATAGCCTATGTGTTCTTCCATCCATCTAAAAATTCGCATTTATAATGATGTAGTATGATGTGAAAGTTTAAATGGATGGATGTTTGTTAGAGTTTAAAGTCTAAACAATTGAACGGATCTCGATTATATTTGGAATAGATGTAGAGGATAGTCTGGAAGAACACATATGCATATGCTACTTACCTTTTGAATTGAATTCAACGCACAATGAGTTGCGGGCGAAAGCTAATATAAAATAAGTGTACGACATTCAAAAATACAGTTTTATATTGTCATAGTCTGTGTGTATTTCTGCATAGTGTCTTTTTGCAACATTTGTTTTCGATAGTCAGTACCCACGGTTGGTATTGTGTGGCCTCGATGCTGCAGTTCATTGTGCGACGTACGTCCGGAAACTTTTTGTTAATCCTCTCATAGCAAAAAAAATGTAATAAGTACATCTAAATACACATGTCAATGTTCGTGGGAATCAAGTCAAGCTATTGTTAACGATATACTAACGTAATTTTATGTTATCATTAAAATTTGTTTAAACGAAATTAAAAAAAAAACTAAAAACATGAAACAATTATTTCCTTTAAATTTAAACAACAAAACATCCAATTGTGCAGTCTTTTCACAAGTTATTTAAAATATCTGTATAGAAAGATCGCGAAGGATCATACATTGGAAATAACAACGCGGCAAAATGATTACCAGTTTCCGGCGAAGTCACATGTTAAATCATTTGTAATTTTTCCAGTACTCTTAAATCAATTCATGCAATGTTATACATTGAAATATCAAACAAAATATTCGTTTACATCATAATAAAAAGTAAATAACGTAACTTAGGTTATAGTTGTTACTTACGATTATAATAAATTAATCACAATCTATACTAATATTATAAGGAGGAAAGATTTGTATATTTTTTTAGACAAGTTATTTAATTGATACTGTAGCTTTAAACTCAGAACAACACTTCTCGTCAGGCCTCAGGATGCGCGCCAATATCCATACTTCTAGTGACATTGACAGCTGTCAGCTAGGGACGTGCCTTTTATGCCGATAATCTAGAGTTGCGCCATTACTATAGCACGATACTAATTTTGTTCTTAACAATTTGAATATAATGAAATAACTCAAAAACTACTGGGGCGATTACAAAAATTCTTTCACTATTAGGAAGCTAAATTATCACTAGGTATTATAGGCTATATTTTTGACCGACTTCCCAAAAGAAGGAGGTACTCAATTCGTCCATATGTTTTTTTTTTTTTTTTATGTGTGTTACGGCATAACTCCGCCCCTGGTAGACCGATTTTGAAAATTCTTTTTTTATCCGAGAGGTAGTGCTTGCAGGTGGGTCCCATTTTTTTGTTTGATTTTTGGAGTCAAAGACTACGGAGTAGTTAAATAGTTTAGCTCAAAATTGCGTGACGAAATTTGGTGTCTTTTTTGCTTTCTATGCTTACGTAGCCTAAACTATAAGACTTACATAAAAATTATGTATGGAAGAATTGTAGCCCTTTAAATTTGCTAAATAAAAGTCAGCGATAGCATATATCTATCTATTAAGGTTGTCGCACAATAACCACTTTTTTCATTAAAATTTCGATCAAAATCTATACCCCACTTTCAACGCTATTACTCGTGTTCGGTATGAATCCTTATCAAAATAAATGTGTCCATCATCAAGAGAATTTAATGTAGATTATAAATACCCTTGGAACTGTGTAATTCCGATAAATAGTTTAGGAGATATCATAAATAGCAAATTACGAGTCGCAGAAAAAAATACCAACTTGTAACAAAGTTTGCTTTCTTGGCCTACGTAGCCTAAACTATAAGACCTACATAAAAATGATGTATGAAAGAATTGTAGGTCATTCAATTAGCTGAATTAAAGTCTGCGATAGCATATATCTATCTCTTAAGGTTGTCGCACAATAACCGTTTGTTTCGAGAAAACCGTCAAATAAGTGCAATCGACTTTATTTAAAACGCTTTTATTCTTATTTGGTATGAATCCTTATCCAAATAAATATGTTTTCACGATAGAGTATTATATGTAGATCGTAATTGCCTTTTACAGTATGTAATTCTGTGCAAGATTCTAGAAGTTATCAAAATATTAAAACTCACGGGCAACAACGGCGCGCGGCCGCACCGAATTATGAGTGAATGATCGCAACGATGTATTAGTTGTTTACTTAATTTCTTAGATAATCGATTTAGATAACTCATTATTTGTTTGAAAGCTAGTGATTATCATACTGCGATGTCTAGATTCACTAAAAATCGAGAAATAAATAAACTTTTTAATAAAAAACAAAACCGACTTCCAAACAAAATACACTAAAAACAAAATACACTAAAAACAAAATACACTAAAAACAAAATCTTCTCAAAAAAACAGTACACTAAAAAGTAACGAAATAATTTCTTGAAAATAGTAAACCTCCCTTATTGTAGCTGTTATGTCTATATTGTACAATTATTATTACTTTGAAGTCGGTGTCAGTCATTACTAAAAACGTTACTATACTTTCAATTGTCAATTGTTATGGTAAAAATGTAGAAAACCTTACGTAGAAATATCACTGCATATACCTCGGCTGACACCGACATCAAAGTGATAATAATTGTACAATATAGACATAACAGCTACAATAAGGGAGGTTTACTATTTTCAAGAAATTATTTCGTTACTTTTTAGTGTACTGTTTTTTTGAGAAGATTTTGTTTTTAGTGTATTTTGTTTTTAGTGTATTTTTAAATTTCATGTTGATGAAGTCGCAAGCAACAGCTAGTATAAATATTGAAAATGTTATTAGAGAACATATTTACCGATACACATAAGGTAACAAGGTTATATGTAATAGCTGGTTTATTTCAAATTATTCGTGTTAAACATACGATTAATTCGTTTATTTGATTTACATTCATTTCTTGGAATTTCACTACAAACGTATTAAAAAGTGAAATAAAATCATTCTCTTTATGTGGTAGTAAACCTATATTAACATCCAAACAGCTGTGCGACGAATCTCATAAACAAGAAAATTATAGCATAATATACCTTACGAGTGCGATTATGGCTTGATAGTTACAAAACGTTTTGTTGTTTTATTTTATAGGCAATTTTACTGCATATTTAATAAGAATATACAATTTCCTGATTACAGTACTATGTAATAGTTAGTTATGTTATGAGTGTGGAGGTACACCGATAGACCGAGAAAGAGTTGGATGGATTGCGTGAAACGTGACTTGATCTAGAAGGGAGTGATGACTGAGATGACGTATGATAGTTATGTGAAAGACAAAAATCTGTGGCGCCGACACTACGGGAGTAGGATAAGGAAAAAGATGAGATGAAATAGGTATACAAATTATTCTCTGTACGTTTCATATTTATATACCCTAATAGTAACTTAAAACAAACAATAGCTTTTAAAGTTTTAGTTAATAATAGCCGCAAATAATTTTAAAGCCAAGTATAATGTTTAAGAGACAAAATTTATACTAACCAATAAGATTTGAACTTAGATCTAACGTCTTGAACCACACATTTCTATCACAAAACCATTACAATAGACGACAAAACATTACAACACGTATCTATTGAATTTGATACGTGGGATTTAATAATTTACAACATACTTACGTAACCAAACATCGATACTATCGTATGCTTCAAAGTAATGTTTATAGTACAGTTTTAAACAATTATAGATACAAAGAGCTATACTAACTACGGCTCGCCCATTTCCGTTGGCAGAAGATAAACGCATTTTGCTGTGTACACGTGCCTTGACACTGGCCATTTCGCAGAATGTATTAAAAAAAATAACCACATTTAATAACACATCTTTCTCGCTACTCTGATGTTTAAAAAGTTCCATTATAAATGGAGTATAAGTTACATATTCTATCTTGATTTACAGAAATCACGTTCTTCTTTTTATGAATTGCAATATTATGATTGCTATCTTAAATGATCTTAGACTTCTTACATATCGTAGCTTCTTAAATAAAACGAGTATTTTAATAATAATAAAAAAATAGTGATCCTGCAGGTTTTAGAACAGATCTTACTCACAATTGTATCACAATTTTATTACAATGTTAGCTTTCGCCCGCTACATTGTCCGCGCGGAATTTAAAAAAAAGTAATAAGTAGTATATAGTATATATGTTCTTCCAGACTATGTTCTTTGGCTGTGCCAAATTTCATTTAAATCAATTGAACCGTTTCGGATATACCTTCAACAAACATCCATCTAAACTTTCGCATTTATAATATTAGTAAGAATTAAGATTATACAACATTAAATACGTTTTGTTTTTATTATCTTATCATTAATGCATGTAATTTTCTTACGATTTCACTTTCTAACGTATCGTAATTTACAGAAAATCGATTTCATCACAAGTTATCTGTAATACGTATAATAAAGTGATTGTTCGTGAATACTTTATGTAATATCTTAAAACGTTAAAAAGTATATGCATAATGTGATTATTTATCTATCTTTTATCTATACTAATATTATAAAGAGGAAAGATTTGTATTTTTGCATGTATTGAAATAACTCAAAAACTACTGGGCCAATTTTAAAAATTCTTTCACCGTTAGAAAGGTAATTTATCTGTGAGTAACAGGCTATATTTTTAATTACACGCTGGCGAAGTCGCGAGGAACAGCTAGTTGTCTATATTTTTGTCTGTTTCTAAAGAACTGTAAACGTACGAAAAGTCGTGAAGTGATGTAATTTGGTGGGATGGTTTACAGTTACCAACTGTTAAAAAGTTCTAAAAAAAAAAAAGTAATAAGTAGTATATAGTATATATGTTCTTCCAGACTATGTTCTTTGGCTGTGCCAAATTTCATTTAAATCAATTGAACCGTTTAACAAACATCCATCTAAACTTTCGCATTTATAATATTAGTAAGAATTACGATTATACAACATTAAATACGTTTTGTATTTATTATCTTATCATTAATGCATGTAATTTTCTTACGATTTCACTTTCTAACGTATCGTAATTTACAGAAAAACGATTTCATCACAAGTTATCTATAATACGTATAATAAAGTGATTGTTCGTGAATACTTTATGTAATATCTTAAAACGTTGAAAAGTATATGCATAATGTGATTATTTATCTATCTTTTATCTATACTAATATAATATATATAAAGAGGAAAGATTTGTATTTTTGCATGAATTGAAATAATTCAAAGACTACTGGACCGATTTCAAAAATTCTTTTACCAATAAAAAGTTAAGTTATCTTTATATTTTTTTTTATACTTTTAATCTATACTAATATTATAAAGAGGAAAGATTTGTATTTTTGCATGTATGGAAATAACTCAAAGACTAATGCGCCAATTTCAAAAATTATTTTACCAATAAAAAGCTACGTTATCTTTATATTTTTTTTAACTCCACGGGGACGAAGTCACAATTAAAAGCTAATACTCATATAACATTAGTAAATCCAAAAAAAATATTATGTATTTACGAAGAAGGTTTTAAGTAATTGAGGTCAGGTAGCGAGTACTGGCAACTGAACATACTGTTACAGTTATGTTTTCTTTTCGCAACTTATTGGCCGCATCGACCTACTGCCAGTTACAACTAAAATACAATAAAAAATATTATGTATTTACGAAGAAGGTTTTAAGTAATTGAGGTCAGGTAGCGAGTACTGGCAACTGAACATACTGTTACAGTTATGTTTTCTTTTAGCAACTTATTGGCCGCATCGACCTACTGCCAGTTACAACTAAAATAAAAAACATCTGCCTTGTTACCGTTGGTGATTGCTTTTTCGTAACTTATATAATGATAGTAACAACGATGAGTATCCATTATAGAAATACTTCCTTTGAAACATATTGTCGTCTCTTTTTTTTTCAAAGAGTGCGAAAGAGATGATATATATGGTACAGTTTTGATAGTGGAAACAAAAACTTGCGATACATGTTATGTACCATTTAAGTTTATGTCACTTGGGTCACTTTAATATTACGCGTAACGTTTAAAGATGTAACTTATATTGTTTCTATATCCAACTTAACCTTTTTCATGAAATAAATAATATTATTTAGCAGTTTGATAAACCGTTTAACCGTAACATTTTATAGTATACAAAGCGCAACTAAAAAGTAACTTTGTTTACGTATAGAGAAAAAGAAAGTTAAGAATATAGACTCAAGACTATCCATACACGATTTATTCTCATAAACCTATACTAAACAAGAACCAACTAGAAAGTGTGAAGTTGGTCACAGAATGCGAAACGTAAACGGTCATTGACAATCGAAAATTTCATTAGAAATGGTAATATTTCTCACACTACAATTTTACAACAACAATTATAATAGGCATAAATTAAAAGTCAGATAACAAAAACAAAATACAGCAAATAAAACACATCAAACAAAAATGACACAAATAACCAGTGTTTTTCCATTCAATAATTTCACAAATTAGGTCAGTAGTCCACATGTGATTTGTAAACAGACAAAAGTTAATAACGCATTCCATAACACATTGTAGCGTACCTACATACAAAAATGTCGAATAACAAGGTCTAAAAGTTAATAAAGAAGCTACAAACCTCTAGTTCCTATCGCAATGTATAATAAAAGAGAAATACAAAAGGAATTCTCTGTTCTAATAAACTTTAATTTTATAAAATTAGATAAGACACTAAAAATGAGGTTTTCAGCCTCTAAAATTATAACGCCATCGAAAAAAAACGATTACAAAGAAGCATTATCTAGAAAAAAGACAGACAAAAAACAAAGGAACGGAGTAAAAATATTTTTAAGGAGTCGCGTCATTATTAGAGTTGGAAAACTCGTGAGTTGCGGCTGGCGTTGGCAACTTTCCTGCAATTAGGCTGGTCGTTAGTAGGTCGAGGGGGCTGGCATTATTGTCTCACCCCTAATGAACGCGACATAGCGAGGGAACGGGAGGAAAAAATAAACCCCTTTAATCTTCGAGCCGTATGATGCCACAGATTTTTATAGAGAGAGCATTTGCCCTACAAATGCTGCAGTAGGTTGTATTTTAAATATGGTTAAACACAGTTTTTTTTTTTTTTTATAGAGCATTTGCCCTACAAATGCTGCAGTAGGTTGTATTTTAAATATGGTTAAACACACAGTTTTTTTTTATCTTTATATAATACTAACTTTCGCCCGCGACTCCTATGTTACTCACTGAGAACGTAGCTTTTTAATGGTGAAAGAATTATTGAAATCGGCCCAGTAGTTTTTGAGTTATTTCATTACAATCAAACAAACAAAGTTTTCCTCTTTATAATATTAGTATGATTTACAATTGATTTGTCATGATTTTCTTTGTTAAAGGAGTAAGAGTTTCAAAGAATACTTCCTTCTATTAACACATGTCTAATTAAAACTACAAATTAATTAGACGCTCTTTCATGAAAGGATGTTAAAACGCGGTAATTGTTCCCCTGGCCTAATTCTTAATTCACGACCTTGTTCAGTGACCATATTGCTGGCTATTATGCAAATGCCCAAAGTTAGCTACGTCCAAGAACAATATTCACTAATTACATAACATTTGTTTACTATTATTTTATTTGTCTACCGGCTCTTAACCGTGAGTGCAAATCATACTTCATTCATATTAGTTACTTTTCATCTATACTAATCTTTATCATACTAATATTATAAATGCGAAAGTTTAGATGGATGGATGTTTGTTAGAGTTTGGAGTCTAAACGGCTGAACGGATTTCGATGAAATTTGGCATAGATGTAGAGGATAGTATGGAAGAACACATAGGCTACTTGCATTTGTTCTTTTTAGTTCCGCGCGAATGGAGTCGCGGGCGAAAGCTAGTTCTTTATAATATTAAAAAGAGGAAAGATTTGGATTTTCGGATTATCGTGTGTATTGGAATATCTCACAAACTACTGGGCCGATTTAAAAAGTTAGCCAGAAGCTAGTCAAGTCTAAATGATAATGTATTATATTTGTTCAACAGTAACGACAAATATTTTTTAACTAATTTCATGTTAAAGTTTTGTACTGTTAAATTAACCTTTAAACAAATGAACCTTGAAGTTTTTAGATATCTTGCAAAATTATATACTAAGAGGATACCGAGCTAAGAAAAATAGTAATTTATATCTGTACACAAAAATGTAACAAAGTGTTTCACGAGAACATTTCCAGGTCAACTATAAAACACATATCCGCTAAAGTTTCTTTAGAGCCCGCGCACACCTTTGTCGAAAAAATCGCACAACTGTTTAGTCACGCTTTGATTCCTATGAGCATATATGGAGGTGCGGACACTACTAAATTTTAGTCTTGCAACTAAACAGTTGAAACAATCAACAATCGCACGACAGTCGTGCGATAGTTTAGTCAAAGGTGTGCGCGCGCTCTACATCGTTATATCAAACTGAGGAATTTGACAAAAATAAATCGTTTCACTTTATACCTTTCACATGTCAACTTGACACATAGTTGATTAGCAGCACATTTGAGGCGGTTCCAATGTGGAACATTTGGGTTTTGAAAAAATTAAAAGTTCGGAATTCGGGACTATTACTCGAATGACCTAAAAACGCCGCTTTCAGTTTTCGCCTTGTCAAAACTGTCCCGTAACAGTGTCATTTCTTACATAAGGTTAATTTTACATTTTCACGCAATCTTAACTCATTTGGTGTCGACAGAGATAGCGAATACAGTTTGATGTCAATATTTTTACTTTTTTTTGACAAGAAGTTATTGTCTCAATCATACATTCACACCAAATTGACTGAAGACAATGGTTATTTTTAAGAAAAGAGAACTGATTTTTAATAGTAATAGGTTACCAAAGATGTATTATTAACAAATCACCAAACAAATTTAAAAGCAGACTCTCGAAAATGTAAAGCAGAAAACAGAGCGTAAACTTTAAAAAGAAAATGTACGATATTCTGTATATTACTGTGGAGGTACACCGGTAGAGGTAGACCTAGAAAGAGTTGATAGAGTGCGTTAAAGGTGACATCAAGAAGGGAGTGATGACGGGAGATAGATTAACATAGAGGTCCAAAACCTGGTGTGCTTACTTAGTATAAACCTGGTATTAACAATTTATGACACAGGATTAGGATAAGGACGGGATGATAATGATCATACTCTATATCATTATGTATCGAGGCATCTATTGTTTGTGCTATAAATATAAAATACACATACCTACATTTAAAATGTACGTATTCAATTATAAGACAAAAATAAATCGACCAAAGTAAACGCTTGCTCGATTTATTTACATTAGCATCGGCATAAAATTGTGCGAAACTCGTTAATCTTCACGAAATTTAAAGTGTGCGTAAAGGTACGGCAAAAAATATAAACATTTAACGTTCGATAGCCATATGTTAGATTGGTTAGCCTCAAATTTTAAGATCATTAGATATGTAGGCATTTTCTACAGCGTTTCATAAACAAGTCTTGGTACATCTTAAGGATATTATAGTGAGATGTCTATGAAACCATCAATAACTATCAAAACGGTTGCCTTTCTTTGAATCCCTTATTTCTGCACCATTAATATTATTTTATTTCATTTCGAGAGACTTACTAAAAATCAGCTCATAAAATTGTTAGTAAGTCTCTAACCATCGCTTCTATGGTTTGTCTCTTCAACTTCAACTTCAATCACTTCTCTAGTTCTTCAAGAAAAGAGAAAATTACGACAAAGGAATTCAAAAGAGTTCTTAAACATTCACGTTTAATATGAATTATTCTCCAGTCTACAATTTAAAAATAAAGACCAGCTCAACAATAACTGATGTGAAAAAGTGTGTATTTTCTGGAAGATCCTGTCCTTGAGAATCGATGTATAACATCGATTTCACAATTCAATTAACATCAAAGAGTTTCCATTACGATAGATAATCGATCACGTTATTCTTGGCAACCCCACCCTGTATGAGAACGAATACTTTTTCCAGTACAAAGAAAACTAATGATAGGATACCAAACTAATGTACAAAAACATCCAATAACTTAAAAATTAGAACGAAGAACTACCGTAAATCATAACTGAAACGGACATTAATATAATTGTAACAAAATTAACTTAAACATTCAGAGATACTGATCCCGCCAGAATCGCGCGCTATTCCGATACGTCTGAATGACACTGACAGCTGTCAGATAGGGACGGAAGTATGACAATAATCTAGTGTTGCGCCAATCCTCCAGCGCCGTACTGATTTTCCAAATAACCTTTTCTTCCATAACCGGTATTATTACATTATTTTGTCACGCAACATCATTCGTTAATATCAAGTATGTTTATTTTCATTCCTGAAGTTTTAGTCATTACATAAATAGCAACCGATCATTAATCAAGCGGATAGACGACTTATAGTAACAAAGCAAAATTTTAAATTTCAAACGTTATTGTGCAATCAACTAATATAAGGAATTAATATTCACAATATTTCGCATTGCAATTTACAAAAAACTGGACTAAAAACTCGCTTTAGACTAGACTTTTCTATTGCAGTGTAACGTAATCGTCCCGCTTGGCAGACCAAACGGCAATAACAGATGATTTGTTTATTACATCACGTCATCTATATTGATTATTTTACAGGATTTAAAATTGATTCAATGACCAATTTTATCAAATGATTAAGGGAAAGTATCAGAAAAGTATTGGAACTGTTTGAGTACCACATAAATAAATGTGATCACAATTGTCTTTTAAAAATCAAGCTAAACTTTATGGACTGTTTATCGTATAGGTTATTTTTACTTTAATTACTTGATAGTATTTTATACTTACAATTTATTCAATTTGATTTGATATTTACAGTTTTATAACTGTCGAGAAATGAACCGACAAAAATTGTGACTGAATAAAACGTGGCTAGTTTGATTACAAATTAGCGAATTTCACGAACAACCCGTGGCATACATTTAGGCATTACAAGTAGCAGAGGCTAGTGACGACAAAGGCAGTTAGGTACGGTTCATTGCACAGTCGAAGGTCCGTTGTTTATGTGAATGGAGGCTGCGCGAAACCACAAACTCGTTTTTACCAATACATCGCCTTGTTATTTGGATATCTTATTTAAATACACTTACATTTTTGTAAATATTCTAATAGCATTAAGATTTTAAATTACACAACTCAGATTATCATTATATCTTGTTTTTCGAATTAAAGACGAATATATAAAAAAAAGAAAAACATTCATCCCTAGCATTGGCTGCATGTAGATATTTAAAGAGATGTATAAATAACAAAACGATTCTTTACTTATATTTGGCACTTTAATATCCGTACTTCAAAAGTATATTTAACTTTTTTTAACTAAATCTTTTAAGGTAAAGACATATAAGGTCAACAGTTTAAAGGTCAACTTAAGTGTGTGACTTTAAGATCAAGTAACAATGAAAAAGACTTGATAGATTTCGATAGCAATTTAGCGCAACCTTGAGCCATTCCCATTCATTTAGACAGCTTTGGGCATTATCGAGAGTGGATTGGTAACTTTAAATATTTGTTCCAAATACGCAGAACATTATAATTATCTTTTAACATCTATTTTACATCAAAAATGTTATCTTTACGTGATTAAGATGAAGGAGCTGACATACACTTTTTTGTTATATTATTTCATACCCATTCTTTTATAATCTCTATGAAGCCTCAATATAAGTATTATGTTTAAAGCGCGAAGTAATCTTGATAGTCTTTACTTACTATGAGTTTTCATTGTATTAATACTTGTATTATAACAATATTGCCATCTCTCTCATTTGTTTTGATAAAACTACAGATAACTGATTAGCTGTGAGATGCCACTGAACTGTAAAGAGAGACGGTATTTTTTTGTTACTTTTTTTTAGAAGAAGTCACTGATTGATACATAGATAGGATGGGAGGCAGTTGGTAGAAATGTAGAAGATTTGTATTTGTATTTGTATTTGAAGATTTGAACTAATAATAGAGATAAAATTAACTGTCAATATCAGATCATTCGCGCCGCTCAGATCAATATTTTGTTACATACTCTGTACAATTTTAATATTTTATCTGTGTGATTATTCATGGCAACATTTTACATACTGTTAGGTTCACCTTTTTTCACTTCCTCGTCCAAGACGATTTGTAAAAAGCAATTAAATTACAAGCCTCTTCTAAAATATAAAATAATTTTTTTTTAAAGTCTTAATCCTTTATGGAACAGTGTTAGGCTATTGTAACATTTAATTATTGCACGGAATGCGCAAACGAAACAGCTTTAATACAAAATAGTCGATACGCTTGTACTCAGATTACTTAATCATATTACAGTAACATAATCCGATGTTTGTTATTCATATCTTGTATCATATACGCCCACATTTTCAACATTACAAACTTCAAATGCAACCAACGCATTGGAGATAGACGACCGGAAAAAACATTTCGATTGCTTTTTCACATTGCGTAGTTTCTCGTAACACTTATAATTAGTTCACGTGTCCTAATCTAACTGTGTTGTTTTGGTGTTTAATATAACTAAAAATATATTTTCCTTCCTCTAAATTACTGACACCATTAAATTTAAATTAATTTATTAGCATATGATAACTATATTTTAACAGTGGTAGAGCCCGCTTTAAGATCTTCGCACGAATGGGCCGGCTCGCCCGATGTAATACCACGACCACACAGAAAACAGGCGTGAAGTGGAAGCAATTCCGCGTTTCGTCTGATGAGTGTGGTGCCGGAGGCCTAATTTTAGTCCCTTTCCCTTTCCACCCTTTTCTTAAGAGGAAGAAAAAAGTGATTTGACGGTGGAGGAGACGCATAGGAAGGGGAAATATCCTCTTTACGTGCGTCCCCTCCGTCGATTAAGGGTAGGCAACGCATCTGCAACTGCCGATGTCTATGGGCAGCGGTCGCTTCGCTATTTTCGCGGATTCAGGTGGCCGGTTGTTCGTTTGCCAACTTACATTATAAAAAAAAAAAAAAAAAACTATATTTAAAATTTGTAAACAAAAACTTACTACAAACAATTAGAAATAATCAACTGAAAAAGTTAAGAAAAATAATTGATGTAATACTTGTTTTAAGATAAGAATATCGATTAACTAATGTTATCTATATTACAATTATATTATCAAAGATGTTTATTCAGAAATTAGACAAATAATTCAACATAAAAAACACAATTAACAATTCTAAAATATTTCCGGCTATAATTATTTGCATTGGTCAGATTTTTAAAACGCAATACTGAAGTAAGTTAAAGTTAAGAGAAGATACACACATACACAATTTTGAATTAAAAAAACTAGTCGATCTCGACTAAACTATCTTGATCCTTTAGCAAAAAATACCAATGAGCGATGGCCAGTACCGAGGCACCACCGGTACGGCCTAGGACCGGTTCCCGATGCAAAAGTGATAGTCACAGAGGGACCTCGACTAGACCTGATCACTTGTTCTACTTCACAGCTGCATTATTCACATACTATATTTCGTGTTTATATTTGTTTGGCAAATCATTGACAATTGTATTGATTGGTTGTATCAAAGCAAACACTTCAACATTTTAATACTGTTATTGTTGATAAGGGAAGTTGATGTATGATAAATTCGATTAACTATTTCTTTAATTGATTTTAAGAGTACTCATAACTAACGAGCATGCTTTTATTAGCAGTACTAATTTAGTAACAAACTATTTTTAATACTGCTAGCTTCTAGATTTTCGTTAATGAATATTGATTTTCAATTACGTAAGTCATTGTTGATATTTATGATGACGTTATGAGACAGTACTTCTCGAATCCGGCTTCACAAACTATAAATAGTAAACATACATGTACATATTTGTCGACCGTCGTATATCAATGGAAATGGCACCCGTCCAATTACAATGGTGTTATGTTTACAAACATCAGTGGACACTCAAAATATGTACTATCACCACCTATTTCAAATACGAAACGTGACACGGTAATTAAAACAAAAAGTTTGTAAGATACATCAGAACACTCACAAATTAACCTCTTTAATTTGTACGTCGTCGAATCAGGGTCAATTTTAGATACATCTGTATGTAAACGAAGTTAATGTATCAAATATTTTACAACCCGCCGTTACATTGATTGCAGCCTTGTGAAATGCGGTTAACTATACAATTCCGTTACAGCAATTAAAAAAACAACAGAAGCCTTTCCCCTAGTATTTTACAGATAATAAATCTATGTTCAATTATTGTTTTGAACATTAAATTTTAGGTCAATTGTTCTAGATACTAAAAATCACCATTCAACCTCAAAAAGACTAAACGCCAAGTGTAAGGTTCGAAGGTTTAATTTGCCCTTTACCTTTAAGGGGGAAATATTTGGTGACCTTCTAATTTTCTCTCAGAGTCGCTTAACTCAGAAACCTTCCTCTTTTAACAGAGTTTCAAGTGTTATTTATACATACATATAGTAAAGTTTCTGTTAGGAAATAGACTTGGCATGGCAAACGTTTCTCACACGCGCCAAGTTAACTAAGTACGGATTGCGACATCACTTTCACTTGCAATCGCTTCGTTAACTGCTTCAATACATGCTTTGGTACTTGGGATCACCTTTCAGGACGTTTAGAAGATTGTTTCCCGCGACTTCATTTGGGTGAATTTCGAAAAACTTTACAACTTATGCGCCATTCCTCATTGAAATCTCTATACGAAATTTCAAGCAGTTCCGGTTAGCCATTTTGATTTCGCGCTAACATTCACCCATTTACACTTTTGCATTTGTATAGTTTCATCAATGGATTCAACTCTAACAGCTCTCCATTCATTGCTATCGTTTACGTAAGTCATATTCGTTTTTCTTTATATTTCTTTGATATTTTTTTACGTCGTTATCAATCCAGTAATCGATTTAATGAAATTTTCATGTCAGATTCCATAATAAAAGCTTTACTAACATGATTCGGGTCGATGTTTACTGCATACAAAAATAAATGTCCATCGGGGTGAATTATTGAGGTTGAAATAATAAAATACCGTAACAGAGAAATAGAATTTGCGATTTAGAGGTCGGCCAATTGTGCGTTAAAATATGACAACGCCGTCTCGTTGAGCAATCGATAAAATATACGACCTTGGCTGGAATTAACTTTAATTCAATTTAATTAACGACGACATATCAAGATCTAACAGAAAATAAACGCAGATTTCTCGTGAAATGTTAACTTCGTAAACTTCACAATTATTTAACTGTTTAAACTTTGAAAGATTTTCTTAAACTATTTAAAGACAGCTAAAGTCAAGTATAACATCATAATGTGAGCCTTTAATTCATTTTAACCAGTTATTAGTGTGCAGTTAAGAATATGCCTAATTCTACATTGTTAAATCTTACGTAAAGTTTGAACCTTAATGATCGGATTTCAATAATTCCAGTACTAATAATAATAATTTAATTAGCAACTTACACCAAACATATTCATTTAGAAATAAGAATGAATGAACAAATTATCTAATGACTATTGCTCGGAACTTCGTCCGTACGGAATAAAAAAATGGAGTAAGAAATATCACCTATTTTATTTACCCTAACTTAGGGTAGGCTCCGAGACTCAATGGGACGTATAGTGAACTGATGATGATGAATAGTAAAGTATAGATTAGGTGTATAGTGTTGACAATAGAATTTGCATCTCAATGGAAACTCACAGTAAAAGACTAAATCGTACAAATTAAACGACAATAAGGAAGAACGCCCACTTCGACTGCACGTCATTACAAAGCCAGGAAATATCATTTAAAGACATGAACACGATGTTATATTAACTTTGAGTGCATTTAATTTATATCTAGGTTGTTCCAATAAATGCAATCGTAAGGAAATCTTGCATTTTATTGAACTTTTTTCAGCACATATAGCATGAAATTCTATTTTGGTAGCATAGCGTTATGAGACTTCTTTTTAATTTCAGCAGTCAAAATAACGACTACTAGACACAGTTATTTGGCATTTTTTTATATCTATACTAATATTATAAAGAGGAAGGATTTGTATTTAAGTAAGTATTGAAATAACTCAAAAACAACTGAGTCGATTTCAAAATTCTTTCACCATTAAAACGGTATGTTATCGTTGAGTAACATAGGGTATGTTTTTTATTATTTTTTAATTTATCGCGAGCGAAGTCGCGAATGACAGCTAGTCTTACATAAGTTTACGTGAAAATGTTTATTAATTGCGAATATACTAACTTAGTTCTGAGCAAATTGTAGAGTTCCTGATACGTAGTAAAATAAAGAAATAATTTTCTAATTCACGCACAAATAATACCATACCAGGATATATTTTTACGCAAGACTTCATTTAACCGAATAAAGTTCGATACGAGCACGGAAAATACAACACAAAATGAATTTGCACGAAATTGCGTGCAAAATTAATTTATAATCTAAACATGATATAATTAATTGAAATAATTTGAACTATTTTAACTTTTTAAAAACTATTGTTTTGTACGAGACTTATAATTGTTATTTCAAATGCCTTGTAACTTTTGTTAATAAGAAATATGACTCATTTACGTCACCAAAAAATGATATAGACAGCTGAGGTTGACAATAAAATGATGAAGAACGCACGGTTCGTCGGCAATGACAAACGTAAACAATAGCCAACTGAACGGAGACGCACCTCATTGAATGGAGAAATCCGCAATAACCGACGTGACACAGCAGAGAAACGTCTGATAAAACTGCAATGAGTGGACATACATTTACATGCAAGACATAGCACAACGCACGCGTAGCGCCTAATTCCAACGAAACCTTTTACATGTTGTGAATCCATAAATCGCTAGTCTCTACAAATACTTTGAAATTGCTGTTGTAAAAAAAATTCCAAATAGAGTCCTGTTAACTCTACGTATGATAAAAATGTCAAAAATAAGAATTTATTAAAATCCTATATCTATCCGAGATTTCTGCAGCGACGACATTTTACCACGATTAGAGAGGTTAAGAGTGTTCTTTGATTGTCTTAGACCTATGGCCTTCTTTCTGTCAGGCGCCATGGGCAGTTGTCCCACCGCGACCTACCCTTACGTCGGTACTGCCCGATACTTGTCTAGTTACAGGTTCAAACCTTATTTCGCTGTCCTTTTAAGTTATAGAAAATAACTTATATTGTGACAGAAAAAAGTGGATGGAAATAATAAACATGAAAAAATCAGTAATTTGTCCAGCGTCCACTGTACAGTATCAAACATTAACACGGTGACTGAACGAATGAGACACGCCTATACAAAATACGACAATGGATAGGAATATATAACATAACAATGACGTTTTCAAAAGTTACATGCGATAGAAAATTTTTAGCGTGACCAGTGACCACCGAGATGACTGGCCTTCGTACCTATACGTCTTATTTGCAAATATAACTAGTGTATTTAATACAACTAGCGTAAGTACTCATAACAAAAACATTCGCGATATTACAAGATTAAAATCTGTTTTATCAACCCATCTGTCATCTGTTGATTGTTATAATTTGTCACTAATGTGTTTTTAAGTAGCTAGATGGCGACTTTCCTTAATTAACAAAGATTCATTACCTGTTTTTGCGTCTTATCCGGTAGTATAATAGAGAGCTCAAAGGATCTGTTCTTCTTATCGCGACTACCCGATTTCATCAGCTTCGATGATGAACGAGTTATACTTTGCGCCTTTTCTGGCAACTTGAGCGCAACAATGGACATGCTGCGCGAAAGGCGCCTCCCGAGCTTGCGGGTCCTGAGCGACATTGACCCGCTTAAGCCTCGCTTGCGGCCCTCCGCGGCAGGTGTCGTCTCCTCCACGGACACTCCTTCCTCACTTGCACCAGCCATCGCACTATCCTGATAACGCCACTGGTACGATAATCACAACGTCAACAATCACATCTCCGATAAAGTAATCCTCGAATTGGGGCTATCGTTTAGCACTTTTTCTTCACTTAAGACCTAATTATCTGTTTACCACTGCACTTTCAGTTGATCCGCAAAACTTGAACCGATATCCGAGATGAACGCGCGGTCACATGCGAATCATATGGTCAAAGTGGATAATAAACTGGTCTATCGACCTATTGCACGTTTGAAACTGTCGATGTCTGTACAAAGCACAAGTTCGTTGATGTGAATGGAGTACGCGGGATTATGTTTAATTTAAATGTGCAACGTTATCGCAGAGCGACGCGAATTAATGCGAAAGATACGCGACGTGCGCGCGGGCTGCCGCGGGCGAGGCGACTGAAATTGTTAGCGTCGTAGCGCAGCACAGTACCGCCCCCGCTGAACCTCGCAGCTGCGGCTAGACCGAAATCCCAATTACTTATCGAAGCCACAATAACTAGAAGCGACACTAAACAAATGCTTCTTTTGTCAGACGCAACAAGTCAACGTCGCTCCCACGAGATTTTTGACACCAAATCAGGACGTTCTTAACTGTCATAACGGCATCTGACAATTATGCTATTGCGCGTTATTTCCACTAGCCGTTTTCATCTGTACAAATTCGCCTCAGTAGTAGGTATTTTCATAAGTACCTACCATTTAATTATTTTAAGAACCAATAAATTCTGCCTAAACTAGATTTATATTTCTGATGTGTACCTACAAAACAAGTTTAAGTAACAAAGAATGTTGTTTTCATTTTAACGTAATGCAAAAACGCATTACCTTCGTTAATTTCAGGGTCTATACGCTCTAATTAATACGATTTCCAACTTAATTTTAATGCATATATCTTAGTTACCCTAATCACAGCAGCTAATAAGGTAGAACATTTAAGAGATGTTTTGCGTAATATTAAATACTTTTTCAAATTCAAAATTAAAGCAAAAACGTTTTTAACCGCGTGATAGCTTTTATTTAGCCTTCGCTACATTTAACTAATTGATGCTTATTGAAGCGTATTATGTGATTAATCACACTTACCACAGGGACTACCAAAAAAGTACTTATAAAAAATATAACTGTGCACAATTTAATTATCTACATTTAAGTTAATTTGCAAATTCTCCAACAAATTAAACACATTTCTAATTTACAAAGTTTACATTAAGCAGAGTAGAGTTCAAGGCAGGTCGATCTTTTAAATATTCAATTCGCAATAAACGTGACCTCTAAGGTCGATGTTCGACGCTGGCGTAAGTTTTAATGAAAAATGTAAATTTTTAAAAGCAATTACTACGTTATCTCGAAACGTGGTACCATCTCAGGCGCCGTAATTACAATTTTAATATTAAACTCCTCAGTAAGATAACGTGATATTGAGTATTTTGATATTCAAATATGAATAATGAATTAGTTCAAGATACACTGACAGCAATGGTCATTGTGTCATTGTAAAATTCCACTGTAAAATACTGCTATCCTTATTTTTTTCAACGACAATGAAAGAGATAAAAACATGTTTCTGTTAGGGTTTCAAGTAAACAAAACACTTAGTAACAGAAATCATTCAACAGCCTGAAAAATGACGAAATGAGCGGGCTCGACCAAACAAACGTCGACTGTCTTTAAATACGTCTAAAAGATAAATTTATTTACGTAATATCTTACTTCTTAAACATATACTAATATTATAAATGCGAAAGTTTAGATGGATGGATGTTTGTTAGAGTTTGTAGCCTAAACTGCTGAACGAATCTCTATGAAATTTGGAATAGGTGTAGAGGACAGTCTAGAAGAACACATAGGCTACTTATTTTTTTTTAATTCCACGCGGGCGGAGTCGCGGCCAAAAGCTAGTTTGAATATAATGTTAAGTAAGTTCAAATCAACTTATGTTAATCTAGAATATGTAGTAACTATATTATAATGATATAGGTTGTCTCGAGTGTAAAGAACGAGATTGAACACGTGCTCCGATTGTATCGAATGTTTATTTTTTTAACATCAAACGACAAACATCACTCACCTCGGACGAACAATAGGATGGAGCCACACTAGATTGCATCAGCACTTTCAATAAACCTTTTATCATTTCGCTGATCAATGAATTTCTTTGTTCTCGGTCTACGATAATATTATTCATTTCCATTAATGGCATCTATCGACGAATGATCGAATAGTTGTTCGTTAATTATAGTATGCACACGTGTTATAAAATTGATTTTTATTTAATTTCCTCTTGCCGAAAGATCAAGCAAATTCGTTACGGATTCACAAAAGTTAATAAAGTTACCAGCCATTTTAAAAAGGGTGGCGTTAAAAAAAGTAAATGATGCATAGGAATATCGATATTTAAAAGTAGAATTACAAAATGTTCCTTTAGATTTTTAGTCATTGCTAAAATATCTATTCCGTACTATAAAGTATAACTTTGGAATGGCACATGGCATATCATAAACGCTATTTGATATCGTTTATTAGGAGAATGATAAAGCTGTGTATTTAACGTTGAAGTAACACATTTGTGACATTTTAGCAAATTAAAACACGAAAGTTCCTGGAACAATAGCTAACGAGTCACCAGGAATTCAATTCCATGATTTTTTAATTATACTAATATTATTACTAATATATAAACTCACTCACTCACTTTGTTTTTTTTTAAAACCACGTTGGAGTCGCGGGCGAAAGCTAGTTGACGAATATTAACCAAAAAAGTTTTTTTTATTGTCTTTTAAAGTTATAGACAATGTTCACTTTTATATACCTGTCACAATGACGTAAATCACATTATTTGAACAATTTGTATTTCCCATTATTTCGTATACGATACTGTTACTTACTTATTAGAATATGGAGATTTAAAAATAAAACCGCCGAAGAAATGCCGTAAGTAACTATATATTCTACCGTCAAATATAAAAGAAAATTAATTAGCTGTAGCAATTGTAGATAATTAAATAATAACAAATGGCGCTGTAAGATCAAATAATAAGGCTCGTGCTAGTGGTGCGCACGAGAACTTAGAATGTTGCATGTGCCTTGATTACAAGCATGTAACAATATCATGATATTAATTGATATTATACATGACGTATAATAACCATAACAATTCTATGATAGAAACAAATACATTGAGATATAAAAAACTAGCTTACGCCGGCGACTCCGACCACGTAGAATTAAAAAAAGTAACTAACTAGTGTGTTCTATATTAACCTTGACATCTGTGCCAAATTTCATCGATATCCGTACAGTACTTTAGACTACAAACTCTAACATCCATCCATCCAAGCTATCGCATTTATATTAGTAAGATATAACTATAAGTAGTAGTAAGTAACTTAGAAGGGTGTGCCAAAATTGAATAAAACACTCTTGGCACATTTTTCTAGCTTCGTATCTATTAATAAGTCCATCTAGTATTTTCTATAAATACAATTCATTTAAACTATTTTCATATTTACTACCACATTGTCACATTTCTATGGTTATGTTTAATACCTCTTCGTTTTTTATTTTTAATTTGCTTGCTCGTAGTGATTCAACAAGCTTTTATTATTCAAAATAGATCAATATTAACCTCTCGAAAACAAATTTATCAGTATTTCTCGGTACTATACTGTTCTGTGGCTAAATGCCGTCCGCTTTTGACCTTCGGCACAGCGCCATTCTCAGCGTAGACTTTCAAGTGAACACGTTACTTGAGTGAACTGCAACAAATGTGGGTGGAGTTCATAACAAACCTACCGACTTAAATTAAAATACGAAAATACCAAATTATTTGACTTAATTTGATAGCTTTCGTTTGCTAAGTTAAAGTATTGGAAAGGTATATCAAAAAGTTTTATCAGCTGTCGGATATGAGCTTTGTATGGCAACAATTTTCACAGTTTTTCTTTTTATATTAGTTTGATAACTTCCTGTACAAAAAATTGATTAAACTGTGCTTTAGAATTGGTGTATTTTTCGTTGTAGAAGTCGATTTATTTTGTGTTGAAATAAGGTTTTAATTAATATTTCTATTTCTATTGTTGCAGAGAGGATAAATACTCTTGGAGAAAACTTGGAGAATGGAGGACACGATACTCCAAGTTATATTCTACGCCGAGCATATCGCTGTTAGTAAACCGATTTTAACTAACTTGTAATGCTTCTTGTCTTTAGAAATATGGTTCTGATTAATATTTCGCTTATTCGATACGAATTATTGCAACGATAGATGCCGCTTTTATGTTTAATACGGAATTTAAATTGGAACATGAAACTGGAAAGTAATAACATCCTTATTATACAATTTTATTTGTATCTCGTTATATAATATCGTATCCGTTAACAAATAAAAGTTAAAAGTCGGTCACTAAGGCCCAAACAAATATCTCGGGCATAGAATAAGCACAACAAAATTGTGAGTCATCCGCCGTGAGTCACGGATGTTGAGAAAAAGTCAACACAGAACCTTCGCCGACTCCGATACGATTTCTTAGTCTCCACAAAAACATTAACGAATAATCAATGTTTACGAGCATTCGGTAATTTAAAAGTTCTTAATATTTCATTCGTAATAACTATTTCTGAAAAGTAGATTTCTTGTGAAAAGATTTAACGACATGTAGTTTCATTTTGACATTTCGTTTTAAGGTTATTTTTATGAATACGATTTAATAATGATTTATTATTTTTATATGACCGTGTGATCTAATTGCAAATACCTTCTCAGTCTTATTCACTAGCTTGTAATAAAACACACTGTTTTTAAAAGAAAACAGGATAAACACGGAATATAATGTGTTTATTTCGTTTTCAGAAAGTCCAAAGAAGATGTGAGCCGTATATCATTTATGGGTAATGAAATCGATCCATACGCAATGCTTCTGCAAAAGATGAGATCCTTAGGGTTAAACGAGGAAACCAAATCGAAAGAATCATCATCACAAAGTTTGTCGACTTTCGTATCAGCACTTAATGAGATGTACGACTTGAAAAGAAACAGTGAACTGTACGTATACCATTGTTTACTCACGTAACATTAATAAAAAAGAAATGAACACTTTTTTGAAGAAAAAGAGAAAGATTTAAATAGTGTTGTGTCCACAATATCCCATTATCTTCAGGTCATCGCCATTTTGATGTAGAGCTTATTTTAATAATACGTAAACTTCATTCTTCTGTCAAAATAAAAAAAAATTCAGACCTTTGTATTAACACTCTGGGATACAATTAATCTTTCTCGAATAGCGATATAATTTACGTTCCACTGAGACAGGTACTAGCAAGTAAACCAGTTCCACACTAGCACCAGCCAGTAATCTCGATTTCAATATAGTATAGAGTATAGAGGTAAAGGAGGCGAATGTACAGTCAACTGCATAAATATCTATACGATTAAAAATCTTTAAAAAACAACTTCAACTTCAAGAATACGTACTCGAGTATCCGCTTGTTTGCTTCCTATTTAATTACGTGCTATTGAAGAATACGTGTATACTTATTTTTTAAACCGAAGGCGTATTCAAGTTTCCGAAGCTCTATAAACGTATACACGTTTATTTCGCTGACTGTACACAGGCCAAGCGATCTTTGGCCTTATAGGTGAGGTTACACCACTAACAGCAGAGCGAATTACATTTGATTCATAACTAAGTACATTCATTTGCAAATATTTATTGTTCATAATAGCTTTCGCCCGCGACTTAGACCGCGTGGAATTAAAAAAAAACTAAGTAGCCTATGTGTTCTTCCAGACTGTACTCTACATCCATGCCAAATTCCATCGATATCCATTTCGCCGTTTAGGCTACAAACTCTAACAAACATCCATCCATCTAAACATTCGCATTTATAATATTAGTAATATTTAATCGCAGATTTTAATTTTAGCAACTATACAAAAACACTATCTCAGTAAAATGTTTTTCCATGTAAATATCGATCAAAGCTTGTCTATCGTATCGTCTGAAAATCAAATAAAACATGCTGTTAACACGTGGCTACTCCTTCTATGTTAATTTATAGCATTAAATCCATATCTACAATGTCGTCATTCAATCTTACTTCTTACTAATATTATAAATGTGAAAGTTTAGATGGATGGATGGATGTTTGTTAGAATTTGTAGCCTAAACGGCTGAAGGGATCTCGATGAAATTTGGCATAGATGTAGAGGATAGTTTGGAAGAACACATAGGCTACTTGCTTTTGTTTTTTTTCCGCGCGGACGGAGTCGCGGGCGAAAGCTAGTATTGTATAAGTAGTCTAACATATAGGTACATTTGTCAAGAATTAATATGACTACACGGTACTGTATGAGGAAGTTGTTATGGCAATTTATTAATCGCACAGAGTTATTACGTCACTCATTTTATCAATATCTTTACATATCCTTTATCTATATAATTTATATTTATATATTCGTGATTTTAGTGTTTTCTATTTAACATGTATGTATTTAAAAAAAAATCTCGAATGGAAATATTAATTTTAGGAATTTTCAAAAATGTTACTCGATATTTATTCATGATTATTATATTTCTTGTGTTTCTCAGTTTCCAGGACTTGGGTGTTCACGATACGATGCTGTTGAATTTGGTGCGACAACAAAGTTCTGAATTGAGAGAGTCCCAAGACCAAACCATAGATTTACCGCGAGAACATCACAATGACACTGAAAGGTTGGTATCCTTGTGTATCTATATAACCTCCAATTCAAGTGATTAAAATGTAAATCAAATCATTAATTGATAATATTCGAATTTGTTTCATGTACATTAGTATTATATAGAGGACATTCAAATTTTTTTTATTAGTGGTAACAGTGGTAGAGCCCGCTTTAACATCTTCGCACGAATGGAAGAAGACAGGCGTGAAGTGGATGCAATTTTCGCGCAACGCGTTTCGTCTAATGAGTGTGTTGCCGGAGGCCTAATTTTGGACCCTTTTCCTTTCCACCCTCTTAAGAGAAAAGGATGGAAAGGAAAAGTGGATTTAACCGTGGAGGATACGCATAGGAAGGGGAAATATTCTGTTTGTAGGTGTCTCCTCTTCCGTTGATTAAGGGTAGGCACATCTGCAATTGCGGATGTCTATGGGCAGCGATCACTTCATCATTTCGGCGGATTCAGGTGGCAGCTTGCTCGTTTGCCATCTTATAATATTATATAAAAAAAAAACAATCTAGCTATCATAAACCGCACAAGAAAATATAAAATGCACTCGTACTTTTACTTAAATATTAGTTTTTATTGCTATCAATTCATAAGTTTTTAGCGTTCTAATGTTATGCAACTGCGTTAAAATGTGTCAGTGTTGCAATAACGTGCTAATATATTTATTAGTGAAAATGAGTGGATACTTACCGCATAACTTTCACTCGCTCGATACAATTACAAATAATATAACTTTCTCACACTTATCACTTAACAATACACGATCGTTACCATGACAACTGTTATGATAGAGGTTACGTCACTATTGTGCTGACGCACTTCCACTGGCTTATTATTTTAGCAGTCTCCTGTTGTATACTAGCTTTCGCCCGCGACTCCCAAGCGTGGAATAAAAAAAACTAAAGGGAGTAACCTGTTCTTACAGACTATCCTCTATGTTCATGGCAAATTTCATCGAGATTCTTTCAGCCATTTAGGCTAGAAACTCTAACAAACATTCATCCATCTAAACTTTTGTATTAACAATGTAAGATATCTTATAGTTAAATTTATAAGGTACTTCTACAGTGTCTATTAAATAATAGACGGTTTCATATGTTCTATATTCTTACTAAAATTGTTTAAACATTAATACATTATGCATGCAAAAATTAATCGCGCTTTAACATGGCGCAGTCAGTCGGATTCGAACCTACGCTCTGTTTTGCAATCAGATCGATCGATGTATATGAGGGAGGTAACCCCTGTGCTTGTTATTTCTATATTCAAATATGTGTTATTTGTCTCAATATTATGTGGTACTACATCTCAGTTTGTATGAAACTCAGAAAAACAATATAAACATCGAGTAAATCGATTCATTGAGTATGACTTTAACAAAGTACGCATTCATAATTTTAACACGATGTAACCTTGTATTTATCCTTATTTTATACTTCAAGTTGACACGTTTTCTGCAACTTATTGTTCCTAGTATTTCAAGTTATTTGTAAACAAACATATTTTTTTAATAACTAATGAGTCCATTTCGTGCTTGTGTTAAACAGTACTAGTGTATAAATGTATTTAACTTTGGTATCCCACTCTTGAAGTACTCGTAATTATTATCTGTTTCAACCTCTTAAAAAAACCAGAGACAACAATAACGTTTGTGTTTTTTTTTATTTTCAGTGAAACGACGGAAACTTGCAACCACGGCATGAGCATTCGTATGACAGACAGAAGCGTATCACGTTCGAGATTTTCCAGAGTATCGACACGACGCGATATGGACATCCCTTCGATACTCGCACATACAGCCAACATTTCAGCACCGGTTTGTTACTGCTATTAGAATTACGTCGTTTTAAACTTTTTTTATAGGAAAAGCTTTATTCTCGGTAACAATTGGCCAATACAGTTGGACAGTTACGACGGATAAATTGTATGGACTCACTGGTCCCATTTTGTCTTCACACTATGCCAGTTGATTGCCAGACCAGTTATTGAGCTGTACTCACGAACTGTACTGGCCAAGGTTATACCTGGCACTACAAGTGGTAAAGTCTCCCATAGACATCTGTAAAGATCATGTGTCCAGCAGTGGCTTGACACAGGTGATTTAAAAACTGACAGAACGAATGTAGATAGAGAAAATAAATTAATAGGATGATTACCTATTAGGCTTAATATATGTTGCAATTGTTCTAATATTAATAATGCTTGACTGATTCTTAGTTTTGAATCTAATTCACATTAAACATAGTTCGCATTAATTCTAGGAGCCGCAACCGGGTTTACCGATATTCGAAAAAAAACCCTCCGTCCATCCTGTTGAACTACCAAAGTGGTCTATACGTCGCTCAGTCTGCCCAGTTTGCTCACAGAAGTGGAAAGATAAAAGCTTCTTGAAAAACATTAAATACTCTGGTAACTAATAAAAAAATCAAATGCATTAATTTGCCTCATCTCACTAACATGTAGTGGAAACTATTCACTTTTCTATCGAATGAAGGTTAAGAAAAAGAGAAAAGAACAAAAATATCCATGTAATTCTCTTGGTAAAATACTCATATCATAATCATGTAGATCTCTCGTATAAATACATTTTTACATATGGAATTTCGAAAATAGATAATAGGAATGTCAAACAATTATTTAATCTGTAAAAAATTAACTGACAGGACTGAAACGAAATTCGTCTGTTTTATTACCATCTGTGGTGGCTCCAGCAAGACTAAGGACTATCCGAGAATAGTTAGTATTAGCAAATTAATTAATATTGCAAATAATATTTAGATTTTAAACATTAAGAAAACAAACTCTTTATCTAATGTGAGTATCGAATATAATTTATTTTCATTAGAGGTTAATTATTTTCATTTTTTTTAAGCGCACCCCGGCCTTTGTCTTCAGAAATTAGAGAACTCAACTCATCTCGCGGTTCTTTCCGCAACTCAAGTGGTTCCTGGCAATTAGTTCGAGCTCGCCGTATTCGAATACCTAAATCGCTTTTGCCTATCGAAGAAAAAAAATTATCTAATTCTAATGTAACTCGCAGTAGAATTAATGTTGAACAACGATTGAAAAAGTTTTTATCAAACGATAATGAATAAATTTAATTTAAATGTAAGTTGTGTTTAAATTAATATTTTTAGTGCTTTGATTATATTAAGATTTGAGATTTAATAAGTACTGTGACAGTAGTTAAGCAAGGATGTCTAGCGCGGTAAGAGTGACGCTGCTATCAATTATGTCTAAAAAACCGCCTTAAAAAACGTTCAACTACAAAACAAACACAAAAAAGCGCATAAGAAAAACACACAGAAACTGGCAGAAACTATAAAAAAAAAAACAAACAAACACTTATAAAAATGTTACATTTACATACGATTTCCTTCCCAAATATTTGAAATCAGATTTCTTATTGGACTGCAACGATCCAATCTAATCTTTCAATATACAAAATAGAGTCCATAAAGTAAAATAAATAAAAACAATGATGAGGCTTATCAAAAGATACCTAATCTTATTAATATTATAAATGCGAAAGTTTAGATGGATGGATGGATGGATGGATGTTTGTTACAGTTTGTAGCCCAAACGTCTGAACGGGTCTCGATAAAATTTGGCATAAATGTAGAGGATAGTCTAGAACTGGAAGGACACATGGACTATTCACTTTTGTATTTTTTAATTCCACACGAACGGAGTCGCGGGCGGAAGCTAGTATAAAATACATGTTCCTTATTGTAGTTGTTTTCAGAATATATAACTACTTCTTAGTACGTTGACCATGACAACCTGATATTAACGCCGCAAAATTACCTGCAAATTCATATTAAATTCATGTTTTAAGTACTGTTACGGCGCACCAAATTTTTTTTCCATTCAAACACAGCTTTTTTACACAATGTACGGGTTCTTTTTACACAATGTACACAAACATTTTCACAAGTATTTGGCAACACTGCTGTCAACTGTCAACGTCAAAAAAATTTTCTCGAAATGAAAAGTTTACCAACAACCAAATTTATTATATGAAAAATAATTAATAAATAAAATTCCTGTAGTTGCAATAGCTTAAAACGCTAAAAAATCTTATATTATTTACTAAAATAAACTATACCATCACTCAATTAAATATTGTACACAGATAAAGATGGGTCATTTGCCTTTGACTAAAAATATGTTATCATTCGTCAAAGCATTTAATAAAGCTTCTGTAAATTTGGTGAATATTAGAAATTTAATGTCTAAACAGCTAGTTTATAATGAATTTGGAGATCCTTTAAAAGTAGTGAAGTTTAAAGAATGCCAAGTGCCGCCTCTCGGACCTCAAGATGTATTGGTGCGAATGTTAGCTGCACCGATTAATCCTGCTGATATAAACACCATTCAAGGTATTGATTGATTTTCACAAGTCTTTTTGCATGCTTGTTTCATTTAATTTAAAAAAAAATCGAAGATAACATGGATTTAATGCATATCAGGTATTATTGCTACATATTGCTTGCCATTAACTAAAATAATAATTTATAATGTTAATTTTGTATTATTTCTTTACAGGAAAATATCCGGTGAAGGTGAATCTGCCAAGTATTCCTGGTAATGAAGGTGTAGGAATTGTTGAGGAGGTTGGTAAAGATGTCAGAGAAATAAGTGCTGGTAATAAAGTAATTCTTACTAAACCGGTACAAGGAACTTGGAGGAATATCGCATTATTTAAGGAGAATGTTTTAAAAGTAATTCCTGATGATTTAGGATTAATTGAAGCTGCAACCTTAACAGTAAACCCATGTACTGCTTATAGAATGTTAACAGATTTTATACCTGTCAAAGACGGTCTTGTAGTGATACAAAATGGAGCGAATAGCGCCTGTGGACAAAATGTAATACAAATTTGTAAAGCATGGGGTGTGAAAAACATAAACATAGTCAGAAATAGACCTGAAATAAAGCAGTTGAAAGAGTATTTGCAATGCTTGGGAGCTACTTATGTACTGACAGAGGAAGAATTGCGATCTACAAATATCTTCAAGGACAAATTGATTGAAAAACCCTCCTTGGCTTTGAATTGTGTAGGAGGTAAAAGTTCTTTAGAAATGTTGAGGCATTTACAAAAGTCAGGAAAAATGGTAACTTATGGTGGAATGTCAAGAGAACCAGTTAGTATCCCAACTTCTGCTCTTATTTTTAAGAATCTATCTTTCTATGGTTTTTGGATGACTGCTTGGAATGAAAAGGCAAGTCCAAATGAAAAAAATGACATGATGAATGATATCATATCAATGATGTCTTGTGATAATATTAAAGGCCCTAAACATAAAATGGTAAAATTAGAAGATTATCAAGAAGCTATAGGCAATGCTCTTTCACCGCAGGGCTTCACTGGTTGTAAATATATCTTAGATTTTAGTTAGATTACTCGTTATTTTGTCCTTATTATTATAGATGTAGAATAATACATACATATTGTAATTGCATTTATGGAATAAAGTGCTTAAAAGGTTGTTTTTTTTTTAATTATCATAATGCAAATAATGCATTAAATCTAATATTTTGGAAGAAAAGTTGTATATCCAAAACTGAAGAACTGAAGAAAAACTGTCTAGTCATTTTATATCATGTGACCAATGCCAATCAATCATCTGAAAGGTTTTTAAGATAGTTACCAATTTTTTTTTTTATCTTTATTCATATCACTTTTTTTTTCTTGCAATTGTTTTTATTTCATTTCAGGTAAAGGCTGCTGTCTACCCTCATTACCCCATGTTCCTGGAGATGAAGGAGTAGGGGAAGTTGTTGAGATAGGTAGAAATGTATGTGCTGTGAAGCCAGGACTTAGAGTTGTCGTGACATCCAGGTTTCTAGGGACATGGAGATATTATGGAACATTTCATGAGAGGGATATACACATTGTGTCTCCTCTTATACCGCTTCCGGAAGCATCAATGATAACTTTTGCTCCATGTGAAGCTTACAGAATGATTAAGGATTTTCGAGTTATAACACCAGGAGAAACGATCATTCAAAATGCTGCTAATAGTCCCTGCGGTCAGTACATTATACAATTGTGTAAAGTTTGGGGCATTAATACGATTAACATCGTTGCGAATCGTTGTGGATATAAGGATATGAAACAGCATTTATTAAATCTCGGCGCGACAGCTGTTTACACATTGGAAGAAGCTGAAGAGTTGATAACCTTCGATACATCAGTAACGCGACCTATCTTAGCATTGAATTGCTTAGGAGGTAGATACGAAGATGTTTTATTAAATATATTGGATAAATTTGGCACTATAATTTACTATGGTTGCGCATATGATTTACCGATGTTAAAGCAAAGCTGGCGTTGCGATGTATCGTTTCAGAGATTTCGATTATGCGATTGGAATGCTAATGCTACAAGTATTGAAAGATGTACTATGTTGAATCAAATAGTACAATTAACAGCTATTGGAAGATTAAAATCACCGTCATATGAACCCGTTCAACTTTGTGATTATGTTCGTGCTTTTTCGAATACTTGTCATTGCGAAGCATTTTCAAATGTAAACTATGTTTTTGATTTTACGATACCTTGATATGTACTTTTGCGATTTTTTATTAAAATATTTATCGACTACCCTACCTTAATTTGCACAACATTGAGAATTTTGAGCCATTTCCATATTTACGAAAACGTAGCTGAATAAAAGTATTTTTTGTTATTTCCCAAAAAAAATTGTGTATAAGTTTGTAAAAATGTTTTACTTTGTCACAAAGTTCTTAACTCTTATCACTTTAAAAAAAACATAACAGCTGATTTGGAATGTCAATCTGTCAATGTCATTTCTTAAGTCGTAATTATAAACATGGTGTTGTTAAATAAACAAAAACTTAGAAAGATTTTATAGGCATACATTTATCAAAGTACTGAAATTAAGCGATTTAATATATGGACATTACTTTTAAAAGTAGTTTTTACTAAACATTCCTTAGTATATAGGTTAGACATCTTTTAAAGTGTTACATTTTCAATGAAAACCTGATATAATGACGGATAAAGGCTCCTTAGAAACATATGAGTATGTTACCGAAGGGAATGAGGATGATCAATTTTTTTTAGTACAAGATGATGGTAGTTTCCTCAGTTGTAAGTATAGAACAGTCAACATTAATTTATGCAAATAAACTTTAATCCAAAAAAACTTTAGTAGGAGACACTTTTTTCCTTTGAAACTGAATGTAATCTTAATAGGAACTAAATATTTACAGTTTTATAGAAGTTTTAATGTGTGGTAGATTGCCTTTACATAGAATTTTGTTTATTTCAGTAAGTAATAGACAAGTACAATATTTAACTCAAGGACAAGATATCAAAAAGGTTGTCAATAATGGTCAGCCTTGTGAAATGTTTGATGTCACATCACCGCAATTCCTACTTGGTGCCAACAACTCAGCTGAAGGTATTTCCATTCCTGGTATGTATATATTTTATTTTCTGCTCGATGTATATTTATAATGAAATACAAGCTGTTTCCTGTGACAGCGTCTAACGGAATAAAAAAATCTTAGCAATTAGCTTATGTGTTCTTCTAGACTATGTTCTATGTCTGTGACACATTTCAATACAATCTGTTGAGCCATTCTGGAGATATGTAGTAACAAACATCCTTCCATCCATCCAAAATTTCTTCATCCAAAAGATTTGTATTTTTGTATGTATTGAAATAACTCAAAAACTACTGAGCCGATTTCAAAAATCCTTTACCATTAAAAGCTGTGTTATCAGTGAGAACATTTGTTAATTTTTTATATCACACAGATAAAGTCATGAGCCACAGCTAGTTTATAATAGTATGATTTCATCTCTGTGTGTTTGACTTCTATAAAACTACCAATCGTTTGATTGATATATATTTTAATTCATACATACAAGATGCATTTTGTTTTCTAGACCAGTTAACATTACCAAACGGTGAAACCGTTATTATTGCTGACAACTATCTTTTACAAGAGTCTAATACTATTGAAGAGCAGGTAAATGTCACAACATATTAAATCAAAAGTTGGTTTTATATATATACTAGCTTTCGCCCGTGACTCCGTCCGCGTGGTATTAAAAAAAAACAAAAGTAAGTAGCCTATGTGTTCTTCCAGACTATGCTCTACATCTGTGCCAAATTTCATCCAGATCCGTTTAGCCGTTTAGACTACAAACTCAAACAAACATCCATCCATCCATCCATCCATCCATAATTCTTTTAATTTATAAATGTTGGTTAAATATCCTAAAAAAATAGTGTGACTGCCTTCCCCTTGGTGACGCCTATTGTGTGAAGTGTCAAATACTTAAACATTTTACACATTATTTACAGGTAGTGCAGGAAGATGAAGAACCAGAAAAAGATAATACAAAAGAGGTTAATATAATGCACAAAACCGATGATTGCACTGAGGTAAAACAGTGGTAGTGCCCGTTTAAACATCTTAGCACGAATGGGCCGGCACGCCCGGTTTAATACCACGACCACACAGAAGACAGGCGTAAAATGGAAGTAATTCCGTGTTTCGTTTGATGATTGTGGTGCTGGAGGCCTTATTTAAGTCCCTTTCTCTTTACCACCCGTTTCTTATAAGGAGAGGATGGGAAGGGGAAGTGGATTTGACAGTAGAGGAGGTGCATAGGAAGGGGAAATATCCTCTTTATGTGCGTCTCCTCCTCCGTCGAATAAGGGTAGGCAACGCATCTGCAATTGCAAATGTCTATGGGCAGCGGTCGCTTCGCCATTTTGGCGTATTCAGGTGGCCGGTTGCTCGTTTGCCACTTTATGTTATAAAAAAAAAACTACAAGAATCACTAGTTGTGAATTTCTAGGTAATCATCATAAACATTATATTGTTTTAGATAACATTAAGTGATGAACAGTTCCACACTCTGGAACAAAAAGGACGGATTCTTCTAGAAACAAATGACAAAGTATATATCCTTGATACATCGGGACTACATGATATAACAACTAATGATAGTAAGTTATTTTTTTTAAAGATTAGTGGATTTTTCTTAATTTACTAATATTTCCTTTAATCATTCCAACTAAGCCCTAACCTTGTGCTAGGATATGGTTGAGGACAATAGTCGAATGTCAGGATTCGAGCCCTCGACCGCAAGATCGGTAATCCGTACCCCAGACCTTTTTTAAAAAAGTTATAATATAAAATCTTTAACTTACTTCCAAACTCAGAGTCGTGTAGTGTTCTCCTTTGTGTTTCAGTATAAGAAAGGAATCCTAAGTGACTTTGTTTTGTATTGTTCAAAGTTCGATGGTCCTTCGTGCCGGATAGTATAAATTGCAAGTATTTTAGTATAATTAAAATTTAATACTTGTTCCAGAATTAATACAAAAGTTTAAATGTCCAGAGGGAAGTAATGATTGCGAAGATGATACAAGGCAAGTTCAAAAAGTTGTTTAAAGTTTTATACTTAGTTGTAGTGGCCCAATAGATATTTTTCTATGCTGCAGGTATTAAAGGATTTATTCAAAGAGAGCCGTGTAATAATTAGTGCATATCTAATGTGATGTACACTTCTTGTCTCTGTCATTCTCTCTCTCTCTCTCTCTCTCTCTCTCTCTCTCTCTCTCCCTCTTTTACATAATCACAACAATAATTATTTTTTCAAATAGTTTGTCAAGCAATCAGGATAAAATACAGTTTCATATTGAAGGAGGTGGTGTTAAATTTTCGAAAGAGATTTTCGGAGACCATAGCTCATACATAATGAACTTAAATCCTGATGAACATGGTAAGTATTTTTCTATTATTAAAACATATTGTTATAATATACACGCCCAAATTTATTAGAACAAGATAGTAACCATATTATAATATTTATCTAACAGAAGAAATTGGTGGGAGCTCAAATATTAATATTATCCCTTTATAAATATTAAACTAAGCCAATTCATTTGTTCTATACATAAACTATATTAATTGATTTTGTCTTTTTAGATGAATCTATGGAAGTCTCAAGTCTTGATATAACAAATCAAACAGTTAATACAGAAATCGAAAGTGACGCAGCACAAAATGATACAAATAATGAGAGTATAGTCGATACGAAATGTAAACAATTGCCAAGTGATTATAACGAAAATGTCGATACAAAGTTGAAGGACATTTTGAAAACATCAAAAACAAAAAATCTTATGTTTAAAGTCAGTACTAACATCGCATTTAAAGGTATACATTTTACGACGTTCAAAAGTAACGCCCACATTCGATGTGTGTGTGACAGAGAGGGATAGAGAGAGTGAGAGACGGAGAGAAAGAGTGAAAGAGAGAAAGATGGAGAGGGAGTGAGACGGAAAGAGATGGGGAGAGTGAGAGAAAGAGAGAGAAGACATGTTATAGTTTTATAGCACAGTTTATTACTGGACTTGAATTTTCAGATATTCCAAGGAAAATAGTTTTGGGCGAGACAAACAGTGGCAAGAAATTGTTCGCTAAAATAACAAAATTGAACACTATCGATTTACCAATAACACAAGACTCGTCTATATATGAACAGCGAGTTTTTCGAAAAAACGTTATCGTTAACAACACCAAGGAAAAGAAATTAAAAACAAGTACGCGTTACTTATATACTTTACAAATATTTTTAATATTACACTAAGCGACACTTTCACTAGTTCAATCATAACTTAAACATTTGCATTTATAATATTAGTAAGATTCAATATTCATAGTAACGACGGATAATAATAGTAGGAATATTAACAAACATTTTATGTCATGTCATTTCTTTGCATACATTAGAAAATGAAGAAGCCGTCATACAGAATGGATTTTAATATTCCTGGTTGTACAATAGAATGGATTTTTATATTCCTGGTCGTCCTATATAATGGATTTTTATATTCCTGGTCGTCGTATGTATATAATGGATTTTTATATTCCTAGTTGTCCTATAGCAAGGGTAACGAATCACAAGCACGCGTAAATATATACCACAAGACATAATATTTTGGGAACGTCGATAATCATAAAAACACTACGAAAAAATTATGAAGTAGATACACCATGGAATTGACGTAATAATCGCAGTCAAAATTATTCAACGTGGCACGTCTAAGACAGCATTAAAATTTAATAAAAAAATGGTGCTTTGAAGTATAATTGTTTACCACCCCTGTCCTGTAGGATGGATTTTTGTATTCCTGGTGTTACAAAATGGGTATTTACATTCCTGTTTGTCCTATGAATATTTAAGAGGGAAGGATGGGAAGGAAAAGTGGATTTGACAGCGGAGGAGACGCATAGGAAGGGGACATATCCTGTTTGTGTGTCTCCTCTTCCGTAGATTAAGGGTAGGCAAAGCATTTGCAATTGCGGATGTCTATGGGCAGCGGTCGCTTCGCCATGTTGGCAAATTCAGGTGGCCGCTTGCTCGTTTGCCACCTTGTAATATAAAAAAAATAGCATTTTGTGCAGATAATGTGAGTGCGGAGGAGCAGTTGTTCGAGAGCGTGGTGCAGCAGTGGTGGGAGTGGCGCGCGGGCGCGGGCGAGGGCGGCGCGGGGCGCGGGGTGCGCTGCAGCGCGCTCGACGTCGCCTCCGCGCACACCACCGTCATGCAGCTCCTCAAGATACCGGAATTCAAGAGCTCCGTGCTCGATCGGAATATTATCATCACAAAGGTATAGTCCATTACACTTTTGATGGGACTTTGGTGGGTTGCTTTAAAAAAAAACATTTGTATGAGATTTTTTTTAATTGTACGATATTATTTATTTAGTTTGACGAAATAACGCATAATTTCAGATTTTTACCTGAAACTGTTAACTTTAATACTTTAAATTTCAAGCGAATGGTTTTAAAGTAGGTACAGTCGCGGAAATTCTCGTTATTACAGAAAAAACCTTGTTTTTTGCAACGAGACAACCACCGCCTTTTTTTAAAAAACTTACTTAATAAAATCTTTTTTCGTATCACATTTAAACGTTCTATTGGTGATTGTTATCTCAAAGAGTATGTTAATGTTTTGTACATTCAATAGACTGTATCTAAGGCACCGTCAAATACCCTGACTGTACGAGAAAATATGCCATTGGTGTTAGTGTATAAACGTTTTGGTGTAAATAGTGTCAGAGTAATGTTTTGGTGTAAATTAAACGTGTTAGTATAGGTCAGTGGTGGCGAACCGTTGGCACACGTGCCATAAATGGCACACGACATATTTTGGACACATCGAAAATCGAAAAAACACTACGAAAAAATCTAATTATACCATGGTATTGGCGTAATAATCGCATAAAAAAATATTCTATGGCACGTCTAAGACAGCTTAAACATTTCTTTAAGAAAATGCACGTTGATGCATAAATGTTCGCGATCCCTGGTATAGATAGTGTCGGAACAAGACGAGCAGGGCGCGTACTCGAGCAGCGGACAGCCGTCGCTGGTGACGGGCCGCGTGGCGCCGGACGCGCGCTGCTTCCTGCACGAGCCGGACATGCTGCACATTATTAATACAACAGGTATATTTACCCCGTTTTTATTAAAAAAAACTTGTATAAAAACATGTTATCTCAACTTTTTTGTCTATACTAATAAAGAGGAAAGTTTTGTATGTATTGAAATAACTCGAAAACTGCTGGGCCTATTTCAAAAATCCTTTACCATAAATAAGCCATGTTATTAGTGAGTAACTTAGGCTACGTTTGTTATATTTTTTTCACGTGGACGAAGTCGCGAGTAACAGCTAGTTGTAAATAAAAGGAATGTTTTTTTTTGGTATTCTGACAGTGATGAAATCGTTTAGAAATGCAAACTTGCATTGCTAATTAGCTATACCGTTATATTATAGTTTTACTATACAAGTTTGGTTAAAATTTAACTTTTTTAATAACAAAAAAATCTTTTTTTATTTGTTTATACAATAGTATTAAAAATCGCTCAACTTTTGTGTTTTTTGTTAATAATTACAGATGATTGTGAACCGGATATCAAAAAGGGAGATGTTTCATTTATTGTTAATAGGAAAGATGATAATGTCTTACACATACACGTTAATGAAATGAAACGAGCCGACAATATACTGCGAGTGTCTATTACATTAAATACAAGGAGTAAGTTATAACAGATTTTAAAACTTCAAATTAAGCTATTTTTTATTATAATAAAAAAAAACAAATAATCTACTTACCATAAACCATTTTTACATAAGTTCCGCGACTTTCACGCAAATTTTTTTTAGTAAAAAAAACCTAAAAAACATGATTTCTCGGTTACAAAGATTTACCCCTATAAAGTAAAAAATGTATATTATTTTTTAATCTTTTTTTTGTTATTTCTAATTGTCGTTAATGATTGGTTTTATTTATATTAATGTATATAAATTGTATGTATAGAGCTACCATCTAAAGTGATATCTGAAGAAAATAAAAGGAAACTTCCCGGTAAGGCGTTCGCTTGCCGCAACTGCGCCGCCATTTTTAACACTGAAGACGAATTGAAAGAACATCAAAAGGTATAACGCGCTGTAAATGGCGAAATAAACATATTTATCGTAACTAAAAAAGAAGGGGGTTCAAAAAAAATGGTTGGTTTATACACCTTCAATACGGTTAGGTTACCCTAAATAATAATGGACTTATCCACCAAATAATTAAAAGTGGTGTCAATAAGACTTAACAAATAATTTATTGTTTTTTCAATTGCCATGCAGTCTTTTAGAGCGTCGGTGGTTCGGTGGTTTAAGCACTTGACTTGTAATCTACAGGTCTTGGGTTCGAACCCAGCGCCATGTACCAATGTGATTTTCGATTTTACGAATTTTCATATGTACATAATTTACCCGACGTTCTTACGGTGAAGGAAAACATCGTGAGGAAACCTGCACATATCGAAGAAATTCAAAGATATGTGTGAAGTCAACCCGCAGTGCAGCGTGGTTGACTATGGCCTAGTCACCCCTTATTAGGGTAGGCTCCGAGCCCCTCAGTGGGGACGTATAGTGAGCTGGTGATGATGATGATGATGATGCAGTCTTATTTACTGTTGTTTTTTAAAACGTTTTTTACAGACACAATGTTCGGATGTGGAGGATGCTTCAATAGATTTAGACAAGCTGGTGGCCGGGTACACTGTTGTCTTTGAAAACGGTAAAGACAGAATTTACCATTGTAATCAATGTAAAGTAAGTCAAATCAATTTTATATGCCAATGTTTTATACTACCTTTTGTTTGTAATTTATTCCTCGTGGAATTGAATAAAAATAGTAAGAAGTCTATGTGTTCTTCCACTACTAAATCTGTGTCAAATTTCAACGAGATCCGTTAAGTTGTTTGGGTAGCGTAACAATCACTCATCCATCTTTTTACTTTTTTTTTTACTTTTTTTTTTACTTTTTTACTCAAATTTTTACTTTTAACCGACTTCAAAACAATGAATTCCGACTTTTGGTACGCTTTTTTAAGAAAAAACTCAAAAACTACAGGATAGTTTTAACTATGATAAAAGTGAGAACAAATGGCAGCTATCCCGTATCAAACAAAGAATCACGTAAATCGGATCTTATGCAGAGTAATCGACGTACATACATAAAAATCTATTAAATTGAGAATTTCCTCCTTTTTAAAGTCGGTTAAAAGTACAGTAACACACTGTTATTCAAATTTCCTATTAGAAATGGTTATCCAATGGAAATGTTAAAAAAAATATGTTCCAGATGAAATTCGTCAAGTTACACAACTGTATAAAACATTTGAAAACTCATTACAACTCTGAGATAACTAACGACAGCTCCGGGGCACCACCTAAAATACACAAGTGCAACATGTGTTCCTGCACGTTCAACCACCAACAGACACTAGTTAAACATATCGTCAACAAACATATAAACGTATGAATAATAATTCAAACCTTTGTTTTATTTACTTTAATAACCCATTATCCGTTAAAAAAAACTTTCTATTAATATCAATCAATTTTAATGTAGCTTCGTAACCGTAACCATTGAGGTTTATTTAGCGTTTTTTTTATATTAAACCAATAAATTAAAATTGAAATTAAATATTTTTATCCTGGTAACTATTTGCCACGAGAATTGAGTTTGACAGGTGTCAGACCGAACTCATTCTTTGTTCTAAGTCCCGACATTTATATTAGTAAGATAAGACTAGATAGAAAATTCAGTCTTAATCTCATAGCTTAATATTATTTGTTTTACTTTCACTTAAGATATAAATGTTTAAAATTTTCTTTTCAATGAAACATTAGAATTGAATATAATCATACTTTATTTTACAACTTATGTACATAATTATCACATTTTTAAAAAGTCTCATCTGAAAATATGCTATCCAAGTCATCATAATCATTTCCATGGTTTTCATCTGAAACAAACATTGTAAATTAAAATAATGGCTAATAAGTTTAACAATCACCTATGGCCTAATATTTTGGGGTATGGTCTACCATTCCAATGGTTATGGGTTCGAATCCCCGCATTCAACTGTTGTGAACCATATCCTAAAAACTTTTAAGCTTACTTGGAATGCTTAAAAGAAATATTAGTAAACTAGTTGTCGCCCTACTTTCCCCGCAGAATAAAAACGAATTAGTAGCCTGTGTGTTTTTAGCAAGATCTGTTAAGACATTTTGGACATAAAAATATGCAACAAACTTTCGCATTAACATTAGTAAGAAAGATTAACATAAATTAAGTAACATTTTTATTCAATATCTACAAAGGAATTTAAAACAAAAAGTGTAACAAACCTGAGATTTGTTTTTCCATTTTAATAATAGTGCAGTCTTCATTCACTATCTTTTGATAACCATCAGGCATAGTGTCTTCCTTATCAAGTATAGAACTATATATAGCTAATATATTGCTCATAGTTATATTTAAGTAATGTTTTTTGAATGCGCTGCCAGTTGTTAGTATTGTAGGCTTAGATAACACAAGAGCTGAATGCCCCGGCACAATGTATGATGAAAAACATGACCAAGCATCTCTGTGTAGTGTACATTTTATATTTCCTGAAAGAAAACAAATTACACAAAGTAAGAACCTATTTATATGAAGACTAGCTCTTATCCATGACATCCTCTCAGTGTGGAATTTAAAAAAAACATAATTAGTAGCCAATGCATACATCTAGACTATATTCTACATCTGTGTCATATATCAGCAAGATCTGTTGAGCCATAGATATGTAGTAACAAACATCCATCCATCCAAACTTAAGCATTTATAATATTAGTAATTATTTATTGTAGTCATGATAAACAAGTAGCTGAAATTATTTTATTATTATGATTAAAACACATATAAAAATCTGTTTTTAATGTCTTTACATGAATTAGTAAATATTTTATAACTTAAAACACTAGAAGAAAGCTACTATGATTTTCAAATATCAAAATGACTTCATAGAAACTCACTAAATATGTTAAGTTACATGATAGTTTTTTAAATGTGCTTATAACATACCAGTTAAATCTCTGAGAGTAATTAAGGGGTCCATAGCAGATCTATCAACACATTCTACAAATGCAGTAATTGTTTGTGCTTTCCTTCTTATGTTTCCATTGAGTGCAAACTGTTTTATTGTTTTTATTGTTTCAACACAATTTAATTTCCATTCGTTCACATCTTTTAACATTTTTTTCCAAAGTGATGAATCAAATAGTTCCCCATGTAGTGGATATTGTGAAAAATCGATATCCTGTAAATTTAATTCAACTTTACCTAATAATATTGGACATGTTACAAATGAGTATGATAAGTAAAAACATGATTAAATTATTATTTTACTATTGATTAAAACTACCACAAATTTTAGTGTTTTAATAAGATTTTACACTAACCTGTGATAGCAATTCAATATTATTAATATTTTCATCCTTGTATTGTTCAAAACTACCAGACAATAATCCCGCAGGCCCTGGGAACTTTCTTTTACAGTTAGAGTCAAAATGTGAATTAATAATTTTCCTTTTACAATGCTTTGGTGACAGTAAACTATTTTGCACAAGTCTAACTTCAGATTCTGTTTCCTTGTTATTTATGTTTATATTATCATAATTTGAACCCGGTATTGTGTTGTTTTTGTTAATTATTTCAGAGGGACTATTTTGTAGTACATTAACATTATTTTGAAGGCTATGACAATTGGTTGTGCTTGTTCTGAGAGGTACGTCCGGAATATCTAATTGAGACAAAACCTGTAAATTCAAGCAGTTAAAATAAGAATTTTTATAAAATTAAATGCATATAGTAGTGGTTGCACATTAAAAAAATACTTTTAACAGTCTTTGTCCACATCTAGTTTCACTATATTTATTCGTTCGGGAAATTACTTTTAAAGGAGTTGTCTTTCGCTACAATTATTAACAACACATAACGATACATACCTGATCAAAATCATCAGATTCGAACATAGTACTGTTTATACGTAAATTACTCCTGAATTATTTAATGTAATTAAAAGGAAATGTTAATCTGCAATAGACATTTTTTTACTTAAAATAAACTATGATCTTGGAACAAATACAGCACAATTGTAACCGAAATTAAAGGCCTTATTTTAACGGATACATTAAAAAAAGTAAGCACCAAAATGAAGGTAGAATTTCAAGGCAGGGCTATAAATAGAATAAAACTGTTAATTGATATATGTTTAGTTTTGCATATAATAATACGCGAAAATATTCGCTTTGTTTGTGAAATTAAATTTGAATCTTATTGTTTCTGTCAGATGTCAGTTTGACATTTCATGTCATTGTCATTTCAAAAAGGATTAGACAACACCTAAGATGTCTTAAAAATAAAAATGAAATGGAAAACCGGTAAATCAACAATAATTTGGTGTGTTAATTAACTTAAAAACTTTATTTTAACATGTGTAACATACTTGATAAACAGCGGTAGGCTTTTTTTTTTAGTTTATTTTAACTGAAATGATAACATTTCTTTCGGTTGATTAATGGATTTATTTATTATATTCATTTTTCCTTCTTCTTTTTAGTCTGTACTGGCGCTGGATCCTCTAAATCTGCCGATTCTATTTGGGAAGGATCTTCTTCTGGGTTTTCAAACAAATACTCTGCCTAAAATTACAAAATAGGTTTACTAAAACTTTGAACCGAATTTTTCGAAAAGTAATAACCAAAATTTTAGAAGCTGTTTTTTTTTAAAAGCAAACTGTAATGTTGTTCATTGTGCAGGAAACATGATTTCGAAAATATTCTATTTTTTATGTGGCAAATGTACGTGATACGTAATACGTGAGACGATACCTTTATGCCATATAATTCGGGTGCAAGACTGAACAAAGATTCCACAAAATCTTCATAATAAACGTTTCCATCTCCTCTTACATTTGCGTCTCGTAAAAGTTCTAATGTTTCATCTTCATCAAAGGGTTGACTACCATATTTAGCAATTACTCGAATTTCGTCAATGTCCAAAAAAGTCCGATTCTCGCTATCAAATACCTAATTAAACATGAAAGGAAGCATCTACAACGGTGACTTAATAAAATCAGCAATTAGCTGCAAGCTTTACCGCAACATTTTAATTATACAGTTTGATATGAAAAACTTTGTTTCTTTAATTTACTGCTGCTCTTACATCCCGTGCAAGGAAATGTTTTTTTTTGTCCAAATCATATGACATTTGAATACACGATTTGCAAAAAGTTATAACAGTGTATTCATAATATGCTAAGTAAAATGTTGAATTAAAAGTACCTCATTCACATACTTTAAATGCCAATTTTAATTCATGTTTTATATTTGCTTCAATGACCCATTTATCTAACATGTACAAAATTTGTTCTTTTGTGAAAACTCTTGATATTCCTGCATTAAATGTTTCAGCTTCTGAGATGACTTCTCCGAAGGTTGGGTAGTAAAAACCTCTTTTGTGAAATCTGAAATTCATTCCTTTTTATACGAAATTATTCATGTTAATAGCAAAAATATACTTAGGGTACATTTTAAACTCGCAGTTTTACCTCCTTTCTTCTAAAAACTGCATTAGCTCATCGACATTAACAAACTGCAATGGTTCATCGGTATCCGGAACACTTATTGGCTGTGATTTTTCTTCAAACCACTGTACAATCTCATTTAGATGTTGTTCTGAAAATCGAGGCGTTTTATCTCCCAAGGGATCTACAATAACATCAGGTACATTTGCCTTCATGTTTCATGTAAAGTTTCACTGTAATTACACTGTAATCACTTTAATTTAGAAAAAAGGAAACTGAAATTTAGGCGATGAAATTAAAAGAGCTAAAAAATTTTCATGTGACAAATTGTACGTCAAAAATTAACAATGTAGTTTTTTAAGTCCCTTAGGGTTGAACTAGGCATTGAACCAACCTTACTGCGGAATTGTTAATGTAATACCTAGTTTGAAATTAAATATTGTCGTAATACCTATATCAGATCAATATTATTGAACTGAATTTTCAATACCGTGACAGAAAAAATATCTGTCGATACCAAATAAATATGTATTAAATTGAAAGGTCACTGAATTCCTAATTTAGAAAATACAATAACATGTATTCATAGAGGCACCTACTTTAAACTAGACTTTCGGTTAAAAAGTTATAATGAATGGAAAAAATAAAAAAACGGTAACAAAAAACGATAATCTACATCTATTTCTATTCTTGATGTTGGTCATTGGTCATCTTTGTCTTTGTCAAATCTTTGTGGTTCTTAGTCATGCCCGCATCTAAAATTGATGACTTGCAGATCAGCTCACTGTTCGCAATAATGAAGCAGATCAGTAAATAGGGTCGCAGCAAAATTTTTTGCCAGCCTAGATTTATAATTTGCATTTTGAGTTGCGAAGTGTGAATCACCAGACAGGTCTCCGGCTCACCAAGTTATAGTAGCGTTGAGCTGTGAGCTATCAAAGTTATTGTTGAGCCGCAGCTCAACGGTTCAAGTCCATGTGACGTGAACTTTTGAACCGGTTCGGAGATATACACACGACTAGCTGGTTCGTTTTCGTCTTCTTGTCTGTCTTCGTAGACAATATAATGAGTGGCATTTTATTATTTTTATCATAGTTGATTAATAAATAGATTGTTATTTTTTATGTTGAAGAATATATCTATGTAAATTTATCCATAAAACAACTATTTTGCTTAAAGCTATATTTTTTTTACCATTGCAATGGATCTGGAAGACAATGCCATGGGTTTGACGCCCGAACAAACTGATAAAATATTACAATTTCAAGATTTAACAGGTATAGAAGATATGTCGATATGCCGAGATGTTTTGCAAAGACATCAATGGGATTTAGAGGTAATTTAATAGTCACATCTATTATCAAATTATGCGTGTAAAAAAATAAGGTCAATTCACTTCAATAATTCAACGAGAGTGTTGTTTAAGGTATCAAGATAATTAATTGAAATTCAAGAACAACTGTAGTACATAATAATATTATTTCATTATATCCTTTGTAGCAAAGATGAGATTATATGCATCTGAAACTTCAGTAACCTAGTTCATTTGATTATTGAGTAGCATAATTCCATTTTAATGAATACCAATAAGTATTTATGTAGTATGTAACAAATTGTCATAAATCTGTATTGCAAGACAACCAAAGATATTATAATGTTTATTCAACTCCAATAATTTCATCAATAGTCAACAAAGCACAGTAAAAGATGTAATACTCTTTATTATGTCAATTGCCACCAACTTAATTTACATGAAAAAACTAAACATAGGATTGTGCACATTCTCTTTTTTAATTCAATTACAAATCATAGTCTCCTGGAACTGGTTCTTTTTGTTTAAGGTTGCTATTCAAGAACAACTTAATATAAGGGAAGGAAGGCCGTCAGTATTTGCCACAGAAGCTAGGGCACCTCCGGTGGTCCATGACCATATAGCGCAGCAGGTTTTCACAGATGAACAGCCGGAAGGACCTGGTGGAGTCCGTGGTTTACTCCGCTATGTTGTAAACTTAGTTGTGTCGATGTGCTATAACACAATAACCTCTGTACTGAATTTATTATTAAGTTTTGTCAGACATGATGAAAGAAGGCGTAAGTATCAAATTGTTTGATTTTAGCAAAGATTTCTTGTCTCTTAAGTGTGTTTTGTTGAATATTTTTCATTATATCTATGTAGGTATCTCTTAAGTGTGTTTTGTGGATTCAGGTGGCCACTTGCTCGTTTGCCACCTCGTATTATAAAAAAAAAAAAAAATGTAAGTTTGAGGGGCACACTATTTTATGTAATAATTGATGATGACAGATTATGACTACAATTTTTGAGCAAACATTCTTCCATAGATACACATTCAATTAAAAATAAGGAGATAGTCAATAAAAAATGCTATTTAGAATTACTTAAAGTATGTTTAAAAAAAATTGCCTAGAGACCTTTATTTGAATCCTTTCTTATAGTCATTATCCAACCCATTGGGTAGGTTTATAACATTTTATAAATCATGCTATTTTGGCTGATTTTTTACAGTCAACTGTCTATTGCTAGCCCTACTTTTGAGGGATAAGTTACAATATATACCTATCTCACTAATAATATAAATTCCAAAGTTTAGATGGATGGATGGATGTTTGTTAGAGTTTGGAGCCTAAACTGCTGAACAGATCTTGATGAAATTTGGCATACATAGAGTATAGTCTAGAGTAAATTATAGTCTGGAAGAACGCAGAGGCTACTTACTTTTGTTTTTAAAAATTCCATGCGGACAGAGTTGCGGGCGAAAGCTATTTTGAAATAAATTAAAAAGTAAACATGTAACTGTAAACTGAAAATTTACAACAATAAAATATGTTTTAATTTGTTTTCAGTAAATATAAATAATTTAAATATTCTTTTTCAGTTGTAACAGATCCATTAGGTGATGTTATGGAATTCATAAATAATTATACATCTCGGTTTAATGCACATCCAGTGTTCTACCAGGGCACATACGCACAGGCACTGAATGATGCAAAGAATGAATTGAGATTCCTAATTGTGTATTTGCACTCGGAATCTGCTAGTGAAACACAAAACTTTTGCAGGTGAGTAAAATTAAGATTATTGACATCATGTTACTCAACTAGGGATTTTTATAAGTATTTTAGTTCATATTTCCATTAATTTGCGAATATCTTTGGTTTAACATGTTTCTAAAAATTTTATTAAAATAATCCCTCGAGAAAGATGGAGGAACTGAATTAGTTTGTTAAAAAGATTAATTTGTATGTAGGGTATCATCTTTTGGTTACTATTTTTACTCAAAGAACCATATAGATACAGTCATAGAAATTCACATTGTTACAATTATGGAGTGTTTTGTTTCTTGCAACAAGACAAGCTCCATCTCTTACAATTAGGTAGTAATAAGTTGCACAAACAACTGGATTATGGAATAAAATGCTATTAGTTGGGTCCCACTGTCAAACTTTTTTTCGTATACTCATTTAGAATCTGTGTTGTATTGGTTGTTGTTTGTATACAAAATGTTCAGTGCAATGTAACTAATTTGTAACATTGCCAGATTCCCCGCTTGTACCAATCACCCTGAACTTTTGGTGTTTCCAACTAAAATAAATGATCTAATGCCCGGTTTACTCTTGTCCAGTACAACTGACCAGGCATAGATTGTATGGACTGGCACCAGTTAGTGTTTACTTTGCGCCAGTGTGCCAATCCAGTTATTGAAGTCAACTGTACTGGCTAGGCAAACATATTTTCTTTGACAATATTGTAGGAGCACGTTAGGGGATCCCGAGGTGATCCAGTACATCAACACGCACGCCCTGTTCTGGGGCTGTTCCGTGGAGAGGTCTGAGGGGTGGCGCGTGGCGCAGTCGGTGGGCGGGCGGCGCTACCCGCTGCTGTGCGTGGTGTGTCTCCGCGAGCATCGCATGACGGTGGTGGCGCGCAGCGAGGGCGCCTGCTCCCCGCTGCAGCTGCTGCAGCGCCTGCGCCGCGTCGTCGCTGATAATGATCCGCATTTAGCTGCAGCGAGGGCTGATAGGTATGTTTATTATGAAGCGCTAGTGTGTGTTAAATATTTATGTTAACTTTCAACTCATATTTATAGTTTTTTTCTTGGTTACATGTACAGATTTTAGACTTTTAGATTATTATGGTAAATTTTTATTAAGGGACTTCAGTGTTGTGTAAAATGTATGCATGCCTGAGGTCTAATTTTAGTATCTTTCCCTTTCCACACTTAAAGGTATGTGGATTTAACGGTGAAGAAGATGCTTAGGAAGGGGAAATATCCTCTATATGTGTCACCTTCTCCATCGATTAAGAGTAGGCAACGCATTTATATCTATATCTACTAATATTATAAAGAGGAAAGATTTGTATTATTAGATTTTTGTATGCATTGAAATAACTCAAAAACTACTGGGACGATTTCAAAAACTCTTTCACCATTAAAAAGCGACGTTATCAGTGAATAACATAAGCTACGTCTGTTTTATTTATTTTTTTATTTCACGCGGACAAAGTCGCGAGTAACAGGTAGTTAAAAATATTTATCTAATAGTTAATTGTACAGCCGAGTAACGTAGGATATAGAAGTGGGTTGTGGGAGTCAAGTATGAGATGTATGTACGTGTAGAGTGGAGCGCGAGGTGACGGCGCGGCTGCGCGCGGCGCAGGACGAGGCGTACGCGGAGTCGCTGGCGGCGGACCAGGAGAAGGAGCGGCGCAAGGCGGCGGCGCGCGAGGCGGTGGCGCAGCGCGAGCACGAGGACCTGCAGCGCCGCCAGCAGGAGGAGCGCCACAAGCAGCAGGTAACACAACATACGTCCTCCTAGGAAAACTAAATAGGTACCATTTTTGAAAAATCGAGTTTACATTTTCTTATTAACAAAAAAATTACATATTTTCCTGACTATTGAAATCTTAATATTTCAAACCATTTCCAAAATATAGACATTTTTTATATTCCCGGTGGAAAAATACGTTAAAACTAAGACAACAAACAGTATTATTCAGTTGATTAAAAAGCAACTGAAATACAAAATTCTTGACAGTAAAATAATCTTGTATTCACGAGCTTTAAAAATGACAAACAACAGCAAAAAGTAACTCATTCAAGCATTTTTGCCTAACAGAGTAGTCATGGCATGGAATAGGCTTCCGGATAGTGTTAGTGGCGACTCCAACAGTCAACGGTTATAAAAATAGACTAGATAAAATTAAAATCTCCGAGCTATACAACACACACGCATCAGCTAACTAGCTGCTAGTGTGTCATCTAAAATAAATCAATAATAAAACACAGATGAAATACTGAAAAAACAATTAAATCGCATTTATCTCGAAACTAACATTTTAGAATTGTTTAGTTTTCCACCTACGAGATATAACATGTAAGAAGAAAGTTATGAGTGTGGAGGTACACCTAGAAAGAGATGGATGGATTGCGTGAAAGGTGACATGATGAAGATGGGAGTGGTGATTGCGATGACGGGCGTGTGCCGATAAGGAGGGAGGATAAGGAGATGATGACGTAATAGACGCGAGTTGTGTCAGTTGGTGGAGGCGCGCGCGGCGATGGCGGCGCGGCTGGCGGTGGAGCCGCAGCCGGGCGCGGGCACGGTGGCGCTGCTCATCCGGCTGCCGGGCGGCGAGCGCCTCACGCGCCGCTTCACGCTCGCACACACCACGCAGGTAACACTCTCTCTCTCTTCTCTCTCTCTCTCTCTCTCACACACACACACTTCGCAGTTCTCAGCAGCCGCCTGCTGTATCAAACACTAGCTTTTGCCCGCGACTCCGACCGCGTGAAAATTAAAAACAATAAAAAAGAAATGAAACAATACAGCCTGATTTACTCACAGATAAATTACCTTTCTAAAGGTGAAAGAATTTATAAAACCGGCCCAGTAGTTTTCGAGCTTATTCATTACAATCAAACAAAGTTTTCCTCTTTATAATATTAGTATAGATAAATTGGTAAACGAGCAAGTGACCTGAATCCATCAAATGGTGTGACCGCTCTCCATAGGCATCCGCAATTGCAAATGTATTATTACCTACCTTCGTCAACGAAGGACGAGACGCGCAAAGAGAGAATATTTTGCCTCCACTGTCAAATCCACTTTCCTTTTCCATCCTTTCCTTATATGGAAAGAGTAAGGAACTATAGGCCTTCGGTTAACCAACCGTAGTTCCCATTCCCACGGATATTTTCAAAACGCCTGCTAAATAGAACAAATGCGATTCTTAAGTCTTGGTGTAGTTTTTTATAATATGTATTGCGTTTTGAGTGCTAAGAGAACGACAAAAGAGTAATTTTAAAACCTTCATATAAATAACTCCGTAAAAAAGTACCTGTGTGAATGGGGGCTTAGTATGTTACATACATCGTCGTAAAATCATAATAATTTGGTTCTTATTGTTGGGTGATTAAATTTTTTTTTTCAGGATTTGTACGATTTCGTGTTCAGTCACCCGCAGGCGCCTGAGGAGTTTGAAATAACGACCAACTTCCCGAAGCGCGTGGTCGCGCGCGGCCTCGCCAACTTGCAGGACGTCGGCCTCAATGATAGAGATGTTCTATTCGTTAATGACACGAACGCATGAATACTTAACTTATACTTAAGTCATTCGACGAATAAAGTTACATTTACCCCTAGACAAAGTGACTTTCAGTTATCGCTATCGCATATGCGACAAAATACGACAAAATGTATGGTAAATGTCACCCATGCATAATATAATGAAAATATTTTATTGTCTACATTCCGTAAAATTTCATATGCTATTTTACCGTTACCATGACAACCGTAGAAACATGCTACTATTACCTTGTTTTTGTCTCTCTCACATGTCATTTTTTTCAATTCATTCACCTCTTAAGTTCGTTAGCGTAAATATATAGCCTATAACTTGAAGTGAGTTTAGGGCTTTTTATTTTAAAAAGAATTATTCAAAAATATGTTGTAATTGCTGACATCCTACATAACAAAGTGTTTTCCATACATTTATAGTTTTTCATCAGCAATATTGATAATTGAATTTTACTTTGTCTAAGGGTTGGGGGGGAGGGGGGCTATCCCTTAAGATATTTAACTTTTTCCATCAGATATATGGAAGTATGCGGTTTTTGTGTTAGAATTAAACGAGCATTTAATACTTATCGAAATCATTAACTGATTTTTATTTTTTTAATATATCTGTATATTTTGGTGAAAATCAGTCAATGATGAATTCATATTAAACTGACACGTGCATTATTTTTAAAACGTGATTATTAAAATCAATTCCTTGATGAAAAAACATCGATTATAAGAAGCAATATTATTTATTGCTTATTGATGCCACAGGCGAAAAGCAAAAAGCACATAGAAAACAAGACTAGGTGTTTAAGCACTAAGGCAGTCCCTTAGTGAGATAAATCTCTACTTAGGGACAATACTGACACGTTTGATAGCGTAAATGAAGTCGCGTGCATACACATGTGAGAAAACTTTGTTTTTTATATAAATTTAAAATGTGACTATAGCTATTAAGGAATTTAAAATTATGGTAGGGTTTAAATTTAATTATTCGTTATTTGATTTTTGTCTCTGCCCATTCTAATACGGACCTAATAAGTAAAAGACCATCGTAATTGTTTTGGACTTAATATACACGGTTAATTTGTAATTACCATACTAAAATATGAAAAATACTCAAATCAATATATCGAAGAAATATCCTAAAAGAAAACTTATTGTTCGATTTCAATAAAAAATAATAAAATACTAATTTTATCACAGTTATATTAATAAAAAACAGTAATTTCATTCAAACACTAACTTCACACTGCTAAGGTATACATTTTCAGTAATAAAATTTCTCGTAGTATTTTGTTTGTAAAAAGCATTGTGTCCACGTTTTTACAGGATTTACTGTTGACACTGTTGACTAAAAAAAACTATACAACTATTACTACTAATATTATAAATGCGAAAGTTTAGATGGATGGATGGATGTTTGTAGTCTAAACGGCTGAACGGATTTTGATATTTGGTATAGATGTAGAGGATAGTCTGAAAGAACACATAGTCTCACTTTTTTAATTCCACACGGACGAAGTCCGAAAGCTAATTTTTTTTTAAAATAATAGCCGTGTATAAGCTGACCGAGCTGCTCAGCGCAACAGTGGCCCAACCTTATAAAAGTAATATTGAAATAAAGGGCATAAAAAAAGACCCAACTTTTGTTTTATTTTTAATAAAATTTTGGTACAAGTAACGTTTTAAAGGATTACAATTACGTAATTATGTAGGTAAATGGTCTCTTATATTATGTTCAAATACCAATACAAAAAGTAGTTAACTAATTTATAGTGATTTTGTGGGTTGGGCCGTTATTGCGCTGAGCAGCTCAAATAAGGTGGAGAAAACTATTCGTAATGAAGTTGATGCGATTGGTAGTGTCAGCCAATCAGGTGGCCGTATTATCGACAGTGGCGCCCTCATTTTCGTATATAAGTTGTTAATTTATGACACTAATACTGCCTTGAGTAAACTATATAGCGTTTAATAACGCTAAATACTGTAAATAAGTACAGTATGTATAAAATATATATGTTTCGATGTAAAAGTGAATGTTAGTGAACTATTTCGTTATATTTTTTAATTTGTGATATATTTTCTCGCTGTCGAGCTGTGTTTTAAGTGATTTCAATATCTTTGTTATGCAGAACTTAAGTTATAGGTATTGGATAAGTTAGGGTTGCTTAGAGTGAAGATTATTAAGTGACGACTTAAAGCTTAATAAAGGTAAAGATCAATATTTTATTTTGGTATAAATTCTATGCGAGTTGAGGCTTACGAGTAAGTTAAAATTTACTTACTTCATTGGAAGAAGGGAGAAGGAAGAATATATTGATATTTGAGAATAATTTATACGAGAATAAATATTATCATTCTGGAACTAAACACTTTTGGAATAATAATAATCCAGTTATGCGTAAAATCATCGTGAAGTTTCCATAATTAATATTGTTACAAAATGGCTTTTGTAAAGATCTTTAGTATTTTGCAGCACTTTAAATAAAGTTCACTCTTAGCAAGATGTTACATAAAACGCGAGCACCACTTGAGTGTACACTGCAAGTTGCAGTGACGTTATTGAACTCAAGTCACGTTATTGTGGTCGTGTTGCCTTTTATGTTTGCTTTCGCATAAGTTGATTAGTTTACGAAGCTTGTTTTTCCTTTATAATTATTTTTAATGTACGCGTAGTGAACACCAAAGGTGCTGTTTGGACGTTGACTGTACAAGCATTTACGTCGGATGGGAATGTTTTAAATAAAAGATTTTGTTGTATTATAATTATGTTCCTTTATATCTTGTTTTATTTCATCCCCTAATATAAACGGTCGAATGATGGGTAATAAAAAGACAAAATAAATACAATAATTTTATTACTGAAAAGCACATTATATAAATACTAGCTTTCGCCCGCGACTTCGTCCGCGTGGAATGTAAAAAACAAAAGTGAATAGCCTATGTGTTCTTCCAGACTATCCTCTACATATATGCCAAATTTCATTGAAATCCGTTCAGCCGTTTAGGCTACAAACTAACAAACATCCATCCATCCATCCATCTAAACTTTCGCATTTATAATATTAGTATGAAGTATGATTAAATAAAAAATGCAAACTGTAATCAGCATTCAGTAGGATTTAACCTATAAAGACATGTATGAAGCTCTCTTCCACTCCGAGATTTTTGAGAATATTGAGAGAGATGAAGGTGAATTCCTTCGGTCCACAGATACAAGCTAAACTCGTGTCCTCATCGTAGTCTATGGTATGCTCTCCAAATATTTCTGGCAGAATTTTCGCGCTAATACGTCCTTTACGACCTTTCCACGTGTCACCGGCATTCGAAAGTATGTGGATTACGTTGAATCTAAGATAACAAAGTGAAAATAATTAAAAAAGAATATAATCACTTTATAGTGTCGGTTTCCACTGGCGAAACATCTATAGTAACGTAATCGTTGGAATCACCAGTGAAATCAGGGTAAGTGCAGATTTTATTTTACCTTATATCTTCATTTGCCAACAGTGTCATTTTGTCATGAAACATGATATCTTTTTCTGTCTTATTAAAGTATAATAGATGAACATGTTCACTGAAAAAAAGATATTTTCAATATAAAAGCAAATAAGGGAGTATTGGTATTTCAAAAATTAATGACGCTACATACCATTTGGGGTTAGATCTCGTCAGCATAAATGTAATAAGTCCCAGCATCGGCGTAATTCCTGTCCCAGCTGCTAATAGATATATTGTTCTCGTTGATTTCAACTGTAAAATCAGTTTAAATAAAACAATAGTTTAACTTACTAATTTTTGGTTGTGCAACTAAACAGTTGAATTGGCTGCGAAACAATCGACAATCGCACAACAGTTGCGCGATAGTTTAGTCAAAGGTGTACGCGCGCTCTAATGGTTCGGCTAGAATTGTGAAATTAAAACTTGAAAACAAGCAATACATTATTTTCTTAGATTCACCAAATGTCAGTTGATTGAAAACGAATATTTCTCCCTTACAACAATAAATAGTACTAAAAAAGGGTATATCTTACTCTATGTAGTTGAAATGTGCCATATGGTCCTGCAGCTTTGAGTATTTCCCCGGAGTTCAGTGATGTGAGCATCGGAGAGAGGACGCCATTGTCATACCGTTTTACTGCGAGACGTAAATCATCAGTGTTTGCGCTTTCTTCATCCCAGTACTCGTTTACTGGAGTATAAGATCTTACGTATTCGGAGCCTGGACAAAAGACAGATTTGTTAAAAGTATTTTTAATAATCAGAGTACGATATCATAAGACGCTTTTCCGTCAAGATTCAATCTATGGTAATAATATAAATGTGAAAGTTAGGATGGATGGATGAATGTTTGTTGGAGTTTGTAGCCTAAACGGCTGAACAGATTTCGATGAAATTTGGTATAGATGTAGAGGATAGTCTGGAAGAACACATAGGCTATTCACTTTTGTTTTCAATTCCATGCGGACGGAGCCTCGGGCGTAAGCTTCTTTAGTATATTAGTTAACCAAATGACTGGGAATGACCTATTATTTTCTATGTAGAATAACAAAATGATAGTAGGTAGTCGTAAGATTAATCACACAGTTGATCCGTCACTGTCTACGTGTTCGTGTTCTCATTCCCTAAGGAATGTTCGCAACTTCTCACAGAAAACTATCATCAATCATATAACTCCAATGAGTGCGTATTTGTACTAAATTACTTTCAATATCTAACTAGTAATAGATAGGTTATTTACGGAACGTGTCCTAATAGTGACTGGAATTTAGTGGTTACTTGCTTCCGTCCGCTTGGAATTAATAAAAACAAAAGTGAGTAGCTTATGTATTCTTCCAGACTATCCTCTACGTCTGTGCCAAATTTCATCAAGATCTATTAAGCCGTTTAGGCTACAAATATCCATTCATCCAAACTTTCGCATTTATAACATTAGTAAGATTGTTTTATTACTTACCAGCTATAGTTTGGTGAACTCTTACGTGATGTCCGAGAGGCAAAACAATAGATCCAGTGCGTGGAGCCATCCTCAACATCCAGCTATCGTGAGTTAATATTTTATTACTAACTACTTTGTAGTAGAGTATTTTATGTGACGTCATTTTAGTCGGTGAACCTATGATTATTTCGCCGCAACTCTTCCATGTTTTACTCTCCATTTTCTGAGCTTTTATCTAAAGACATGAGAAATAAATTTAATTTAACCCATTATAGGAGTAATGCTACAATATTTTAAGCGATATTTACCTCTATTTTTCCGCTATGATAACACAATTTCGTTTGCAACTGCTCTTGCACATTTTCTTCTAACAATATCTTAATGGTCCGCAACCAACCGTTGATCGTAACTTCGATGAGCAAATTTCGTTCAGTAACACGTGAATACGCGCCCGGATTGCTTAAAGGTCCTGTATACACTGTGATAGTTAATTGATTTATAGTTTGCTCCCAATCGTAGAACAGAGCAGGCGGTACATCTTCTGGAGGCATTTCTTTTTTAAACACTTTTAAACTTCCGAGGTATCCGGGTAAAGATAATTCTTCAAGTTCTAGACTTGTGTTGAGCGCATCTAGAAAATCATCTTCTGGGATAAGTGGTCGTTTCTTTCTTGGCGGTGTTGTGTAATTTGTCAATTGATTTCTAATGACGATTCTTTCTCGAGTTATTGACGATGGTAGGAGGAGGTCGGATTCAGGGAAAGAATCGTTCGCGTCGAAAAATATGTCTTGAGTTTCGACACGGAGTGTACCGACCAAACATTTGACGAGGAGAGAGTCGTAATTGATCCATGGATGAATTTTGTCAAATAATTCCGTCGCATCTCTGCCAGCTCCGCGCATTAGTTCCTCTGCTCCTGTGAAAAAATAAGAATTAGTGTACTATGTGTACTGTAATAGATATACTTGGCAAGGTATATCCTATTTGGACTACTGTCCTTGGCACTAAGGTAAGCATTAAAATGCTTTTGTTTTAATTCCTATAATTCGTTAACTTACCTCCCGGATGAAAAGGAAGGTACTGTGTTATATTATAAACGCGTCCTCGAATCGCCAGCCACGCGTCATCTGTAAAAATATTTTTTATTTATTCTATTTCTTAATCATAATTTAAAAAATCAATAGCTCTTACTTTTAGTATTATGTAGCTTCAGTTCTGAAGGGTGTATCATCCGCACCCGGCCGCCGACCCCGGTCAGATCGACCCCCGAGTTGCCCAAACGTATCCAATCAATGAGACCGTTCCCTGATTTTAAATAGTTTTTATTATTTTTCACCTCGTCTGAAAATAAATTCATGTTAACGTTAGAAAATTGTTTTAAAATAAATAAGGAATATATCGCATAATTCGTTTCGATTTATTTTAAGGCAATTATTCCTCTTTGTTGTTGTTTTTTAACGTAGTAAAAAAGGTTAGTGTAACAGAGCGGGTGTGTCGTAAGCCGAATCAGCCAAAGAAAACAACAAAGGTGCAGCAACAGTCGTTTATTGGTTTCACATAACCAATGCGTTCGGGTCTGCGCGCGGACCCCAGGTTGGGAACCACACGCAGATACAAAAAATGTTACATATTTACAACATCGGATAGTCGTCACAGTACAGCAAGCGGCTATCTGCCGGATTAGGCCGTCACTACCGCAAGCAACCTAATCCAGCTACACTACTGTGCAAGTTCTGAGTAAAATTAGTCACAAGACAGCAAGCTAATATACTCAGAATCGCGTCGTAGGAACTAACTTGAGAAGACAATATTTGTTATCCTCTCTGGTTTCTTCTCTCTCCTCTTCTCTTCTTCTCCTCTTCTCATTTGCGTAATGTACATGAAAATCACTTAAGCTAAGGCGCATGCAAAACCATATCGTGTTCTAAATACAGGTGGCGCCATCTATTATGTACGTGAAACAACTGGGTTGCAGCGAATATTTGTTACAATCTCCCCCTCAGTTTCTGAAGTCGTCCCGACGATGAAACTGGAAGATTCATCCTTCTGTTCACGCAGTCGTCTTCATCCTCCCCCTGGATTGGAACAGCTTCTGTGTTGGTCGCCAGAGTTGTAGTGGAGCACTTTGACTGGCTACTCGTTGTTTATGAAAATGTTTACTATGGATAACCGTCACAGTCCAGCAAGCGGTTATTAGGTTGTCACTGTCCCGCAAGCAACCTGACTTCCATGTCACTACACAAAAATGTCAATTGTGGATAACCGTCACAATCCAGCAAGCGGTTATCTACTGAATTAGGTCGTCACTGTCCCGCAAGCAACCTAAGTTCAGTGTTACTACAAAATGTCAATTATGGATAACCGTCACAATCCAGCAAGCGGTTATCTACTGCATTAGGTCGTCACTATCCCGCAAGCAACCTAAATGCTGTGTCACTATACAATTATGGATAACCGTCACAATCCAGCAAGCGGTTATCTACTGAAATTAGGTCGTCACTGTCCCGCAAGCAACCTAAATTCAGTGTCATCTCACAAAAATGTCAATAATGTATAACCGTCACAATCCAGCAAGCGGTTATCTACTGAAATTAGGTCGTCACTGTCCCGCAAGCAACCTAACTTCAACGTCAATACTAGTGCCATTGTCCTGATCTTCTGTTTGTTACTCGGCTGACTCGTCTTGATATTGTGTTGTTTCTCGGCTGATTCGTCCTCTGCTGATTCGCCCTGCCCCACGTTGGGCGCCAGATTGTAACAGAGCGGGTGTGTCGTAAGCCGAATCAGCCAAAGAAAACAACAAAGGTGCAGCAACAGTCGTTTATTGGTTTCACATAACCAATGCGTTCGGGTCTGCGCGCGGACCCCAGGTTGGGAACCACACGCAGATACAAAAAATGTTACATATTTACAACATCGGATAGCCGTCACAGTACAGCAAGCGGCTATCTGCCGGATTAGGCCGTCACTACCGCAAGCAACCTAATCCAGCTACACTACTGTGCAAGTTCTGAGTAAAATTAGTCACAAGACAGCAAGCTAATATACTCAGAATCGCGTCGTAGGAACTAACTTGAGAAGACAATATTTGTTATCCTCTCTTGGTTTCTTCTCTTCTCTTGTCTTCTCTTCTCCTCTTCTTCTCATTTGCGTAATGTACATGAAAATCACTTAAGCTAAGGCGCATGCAAAACCATATCGTGTTCTAAATACAGGTGGCGCCATCTATTATGTACGTGAAACAACTGGGTTGCAGCGAATATTTGTTACATTAGTACATTTTTATTGAAATCAAAAACATTACTGCCTCATACAAACTTTGAATCATAATTTCAGTACGTATAATACGCAATTCATAGGATATAAACTACAATTGGTTATTGATTAGGGAATTATATTTATATCGAAACTCGACCGCGACGTTAATAAGTAATAAGCAATCAACAACATCCATATTGCAGAAGCAATCAGGCAATCAGGTTCGTTCCCGTTGCGGTTAGCACACCAGCGCCCCGCGCGGAATATAAAGGATTTCCAATCCCACGGTACAATTAAATTATGTCACAATATATGTTTAAAATTCTCATAATATGTTGCATATTGTTTTCTTTAGCGAAAATTAATAGGTATTCCAAAAGTATACTATAAATATGACTATATTAGAGGAAGTTTGAGAGTAACCCCTGTGGTAGAAAAGGTTAGCATCGTATGGGCATGTTATTAGGAGGGATGCAGCGGATGTAACAAGGAGAACGTTAGTTATGAGTGTGGAGGTACACCGGTAGAGGTAGAACTAGAAAGAGATGGATGGATTGCGTGAAAGGTGACATGATCAAAAAGGGAGTGATGACTGAGATGACGTATGATAGAGTTATGTGGAGGACAAAAACCTGTTGCGCCGACCTTACGGGAGTAGGATAAGGAGGAAGATGATGACTAGTGATATTATAAGCTGTTTAATGTTGGTATAAAAAGATATACATAGCAATGAAAAGACTTTCAAAACTTTTTAAATTCTGGCGCTGCGCTGTTGATACAAGTTAAAATTGAAGTCGGTTTTATTCGTTCGTATTTTTACAGTTACCTTTTTTCGAACAAATGAAAAAACTCAATTATGCTATTCAAATGCTCGGTTTTATACAAAATTGTGCACAGTTCTCGAGTTTTTATAGAAGTTTTATACTATTTCACTCGTTACTTGGAAAATAATACAAAAGCTAGTTTCGTATTTTCTACAACCATTTTTTATTTTAAGAAATTATTTAATACTAGCATTCGACCGCGACTCCGTCCGCGCAGAATTAAAAAAAAAAACAAATTCAAGTAGCCTATGTGTTCTTCCAGACTATCCTCTGCATCTATGCCAAATTTCATCGAAATTCGTTCAGCCGTTTAGGCTACAAACTCTAACAAACATTCATCCATCCATCTAAACTTTCGCATTTATAATATTAGTAAGATTACTAAGCGTATGAAACTAAATTGAGTCTAGAGTAACAATTATCGTTCCGTAATTAATGAAAACTTACTCGACACAGTAGACGAAGTGTCCCCGGAATCAGGACAACGATTGCAAATGAAACAGCACAATAATTTTCTTATACTCATATTTATCGATAAGGGTACACACTACTAATTCTAGCATACGAAATTTCTACAATATTTACGAGAAAGAAAATACTAAATTATCAATACGTTTGGACACTTTATTACTGTGAAGTGTACTGAGCAAGCAAATGGAACATACGTTCAATACTCACATTAGTATGCCGCCCGTCGCTCCTTCCTGAATATGGGGCTGAGGTTTTGGAACAAAGACAAAACGCGTCACTGCATCGTTATTGAGCTACTTTGCAGCCAGGAGTGGGACACTTGAGTGCACGTAGGCACGTAGTGCTACGAAGTCCTTAAATAATGGAAAAGGAATTACAATAACTATCTTTTATTTTAGATTCCAAAGTTACTTTTTTCTATATGACAGACACTTATCAATTTTATTTTGAAATTACACTATTATATTAGTGGCTAGCTTTTGTTCGCGACTTCATCATCATCATCACCAGCTCACTATAGGTCCCCACCGTGGGGCTCGGAGCCTACCCTAAGATAGGGTGACTTCGCCCGCGTGAAAATAAAAAATATAGCCTATGTTACTCATAGATAACGTAGCTTTATAATGGTGAATAATTTTTTGAAATCGGCCCAGTAGTTTTTGAGTTATTCCAATACATACAAAAATACAAATCTTTCCTCTTTATAATATTAGTACATAGATTGATATATCTCAAAAATGTAACTTTGTTTGCCACCTAGTGATATAAAATGTTATTGGTGCACACGTAAAGTCTGATAATACTCACATTGGTAATTGTACAAGTAATAAAGAAACTAAGTAACTTTCTGTGTAAAAGTCAATCGTAATCGTAAAAACTAATAAAAAGCGTAAATGGAAAGCTAACAAAAGTTCAGAGGACAACTAACTCGATTCACGTAGAACCTTATTACGTGAGTTGAGGAGAGGAAACATACTAGGCATCAAATCGAATCAAATTTTCTTTTCTATAACAACGTTTTCTTCCTTCATCCCTTTTGATATCCTAAGCACATAAACTGAGTCTATCGTTTTATTGTAATCAAACCTTTTTTCTGTATATCTAACGTTACAAGGATAGTCCAAATATGTGTCAAATCAATGTAAATTATTTCTATCATATATCTTTGTTCATTTCTCTTCAAATTAACTTTACTCTTGTGAAATAAACAAAAATAATCATGTAGTAAAAGGTCCAAAGTTTCAATCATATTTAGGGCCTGTCCTACCACTTGCTGATAGAGGCTCAGATAACTTAAAAATGACGTCACTGTCAGATAAGGTAACAAAATCCGATATTTCCATCACATATTTTACACGTTGGATTGTTATCAGACAATTTACAATTAATAATTTATGAGATAATATAAAAAATCATGTGAAATGCAGTCTTGATTTAATTTTACTTTTGAGTATTTGCGTAATTTCATAAACTTAAAAGCGTAAAAGTTTGAATGTAAAATGTTATCTTAGTACGGTGAGCGAGGGCGCCCTCTATCGCGGGTTACGTGCTCTATATAAAAGGAGCCAATCCCTCTGACATCTTTGAAGGTACTTATAGAGTTGGAACGTGATGAAAATTAGTTACGGTGGCACTTTACATTTATCTTAAAGAATATAAATAATAAAGTTGTAGAAAATTTCGAGATAAATTAAATTTGAGCCTTAGTACCGAAGAGAGTTTTGTTCTATATCATCTATACTATGTTGTAAAGAGGAAAAATTTCATTGTTTGTATTGTATAGGCTTCAAAACTACTGGACTGGTTTAAAAAAAATCGCAAGTAGGAAGCTATATTATAAGTGACTAATATAGACTATAGTCTTAAATATATTTTATACTTTTGAAGCGTACAGTACATTTCATGCTGTACAGGCGAAGCTAGGCCGGATCGCTAGTATTTAATGATGCTTAGATGTGCAAGCTTCTTCGAATTATAAGTCAATTATTAAGAGATTAAAAATATATAATTACAAGGATTGAACGTTCTAATTAACAATAGATAAAAATAAAGATTCCAATAAATAATTAAAATTTATACTTTTGAAGCGTACAGTACATTTCATGCTGTACAGGCGAAGCTAGGCCGGATCGCTAGTATTTAATGATGCTTAGATGTGCAAGCTTCTTCGAATTATAAGTCAATTATTAAGAGATTAAAAATATATAATTACAAGGATTGAACGTTCTAATTAACAATAGATAAAAATAAAGATTCCAATAAATAATTAAAATTTATAAAAGCAGCTCTAACGATCATATCGTTATGTCGAACAATGGAAACAATAGGCACAAAGAATTTAAATACAGAAAATCTTTCTTATAATTTTAATAACAAAATTAACTCTAAAGAAACACAAATGTATAAGCAAAAATAAATTTGAATTAGGCAAGTACATATTCTCGAAAATACCTACATAATAACGTAGTTTTTCTTATAAAAACTTCCCTTTTTTCTGTGCGAAAGTTTATAAGGAAAATATCTGCGGTAAGAGACTATTTAGGGTAAGTGTCGGCTGTGCTAAACGACACACAAAAGGCAAAAGGTCCCAGATAACCAACAGACTTCTCGTGTTAAACGAGATTTTAGACTTTACAAGTTCAATTAGTCTATACTAATATTATAAAGAGGAAAGATTTGCATTTCAGGCCGAATTCAAAAATTATTTCACCTACAAATTATATTATTTGTTATTTTTTTCACTCTGAGGAAGTCGCATGCAATAGCCAGTATTTAATAAAATACGTAACAAGAAAACTAATAATTTTAACTCATTTTTAATATTGTACCATTATTAAAAAATGTGTATTCACATGGTTTATTTTATTTATTGATAAATTAAAAATGTCAGCTTACAGTTTTTGTTAGAAAGAACGTCAACGTACAGTTTTAATTACAAAATCCAGTTGGAAACCTTTGAGCAGTAAATTGGATTTTTTGTAAACCCTGAGCGACGCTTTCAACGAAAATAACATTTGATGAACGACATCGTTCTTGCAATTTGGAAATAAGGAATTGTTTTTCTTTTCCATTTATGCAATGATTTTATAAATATTAGTACGAATTTATTTAATTTTATTTATTGTTCTCTATTAAAAAGAGACTATGTCGTAAAATATGGAATAATCAGAATGTTTGAGAGGTAAAATTATTACAAAAAGTCTAAAGACATTGTTAGAAAATGTTATATTTAGAGGAATATATTTTATATTATACTAGCTGTTGCTCGCGACTTCGTCCGCGTGAAATTGAAAAATATAGCCTAAAGATATTTTATCTGTGAGTTGTTATTCACATGATGGTGACAGAATTTTAAAAATTTGCCGAGTAGTTTTTACATGAATCAAATATATAAAAAAAAATGCAAATCTTTCCTCTTTATAATATTAGTATAGATGTAAGATGCTTGAAGTACATATATGAATGAACATGTTAACCACAGAATTTCTTAATAGCATAATTTTACGTATCATATGCCTTATTTTATGACCCTCAGGGACAAGGTATAATATTATTAATTATCTACGGCCTTGTAGCGTGGCCGATAAAATGTGCCCTCCATATTGATTATAGCAGTAAATAATAAATTGAGTTTACTCAGCAATACGGCAATACTGAGCTTATTTCGTTAGCAGACATTTTGGGGAAAGATTAATCTCACTTTGTTCGAGATTATATATTCCACAATATAAACAGCAGTATTCAGAAAAGTATTCCTTTTTGGTTTATTAAATATCTTTATTATCTATCTATACTAATATTATAAAGAGAAAACATTTGTATTTTTTTATGTATTGAAATAACTTAAAAACTACTGGGCCGATTTTAAAAAATCTTTTACTGTTAGAAAGGCAATTTATCTGTGAGTAACATTGGCTACATTTTTAATTTCACGCGGACGAAGTCGCGAGCAACAGCTAGTATCATATAAAGCTATAATGTATGTGCGTTTATAGCTTAACAATAACGGCATCGATTATTTTTATATGGACACATTTCATAATCTGATGAAGCACATGAAACAATCTTACTAATAAACTGCTGATCCCTATGCAATTTGGCATATACGTATAACATAGTCTGGAAGAACGCATAGGCTACTTGCTTTGTGTTTTTTTTTTAATTCCGCGCGGACGGAGTCACAGAGTAAAATAATAAAAGTATGATTTTTGTGCTGTTCACAGATTAAAATAATAACAACATGGTTTTTAAAATGAATTTTCAGTGTTACATTAATTAAAATTAATGTTGAATTTACTGTAGCGAATATTATTGATCCAGTACTGTCGGTGAAATTTAATTAGTGAATCCATTATAGCTGGCTGTATCGCTCGCCGCTGATTAATGGGTAACAGTAACTCGTGCTCTGTAAATTTTGTTACGCAATAAATATTGACTACTGATTGAAATTTAAGCTTACTTGTAACGACCCAAAAGATGTTCCACAGATTTTATAATATAACGTTGCCCAACTCAGAGTAATTATTAAATTGGGTTTCACGTAGAGTTTTGTATTGTAGAGCGGTTATCCTAGTATTTATGACGTATACACAAAATCCTAGATCAATTATGTCAGAATTAAAGTAAAAAAATATCTATATTAGTATTAACGAAATATTATCAAAATAGTGTAAATAAGTTTTCACTATTTTAATAATATTTAGATTGGACAAAACAGTAGACTTGTTCGTTATAAATTTCTGGTAAAATTTATCTTTATTAAGAAATGAATTTTCCTTTTCCCTTCGTATTTCCTGATAAACTTCCTTCCCTAAGCCGGATGGTGAAAGTTAAAGTTTCGCTTCTCAAGTTCTTTATGTCAGGGTAACTTTGGCAGTTACTCAAACACATAGACCAGCTGTTTTATCGTCGTGTAAGTTTATCACTCTAAATTATTATTTTTAATTTAGACTTCAAAAAATCAAAAAAAAATCCTTTACATATTTTGTGCCAAATTTAATGTATTGCCTAAAGCCTGTTACAGGCGTTCAGTTTTAATTGACAGTTACAAGTGAACGTATATAGCAGGTTTAATGATTTTTTTTTCGACGTAAAAGTACATACCATTATTATTACTAAAGTGCGCTTATACCGCTTATAGACCGAGAACATCATATTATGTCCTTTCTGTTTTACTTAATTTTGTTAAATTTAATAAGGAAATAATACTTTTAAGTCACGTATTATATTAATGTTAAAGTTAACAAGTCAATTTACAGAAAAAGCGACTTCGGCGTGGGCTACATCAAAGCGCGGTTCCTTATCCCGACCCAAACAAGCCAACTTTAATACAAGGACCTTTACTTAATCCTGTAATTTCAGTTTAGCTAAACTTTCAATATTGTTATTTAACCTTTGAAGTTCATGCTAACATTGAGATTGTCTTTATTATCAGCCGTTTACTCAGTTTTCAATTGACAACTAAAGGAGCAACTTAGTGTAGATATCTATGATTCAATTAACACTTAGTAAGAATACTCTCTGGTTGAAGTTAGATTTTACATAACACAAAGAATAGACATAATTTTTAATGAACATTTTTTTACATACAATATTATTTTTTGTATATAAAAGCAAAGTAAGTTTCTATCATTATAAGAGAACGAAGGACGAAGTAATAATATTTTAATAGGTCTGTTTGTCATCTTTTGATATAAAGCCATCGTAAAAACGTCCTCCGTGATTGCTATTCATTTCTAAATGGGACAAGGTAAATATATTCCGTTCCACTCACATAATTTTACGCAGCAAAGAAAAATGTTTTTTTTCTATACTTTGGGGTTTAAAACCTTAAATTCAATCAGTAACCCAAACAAAAGACTTAGGGTTTGTCCCACCACTGGCTGATAGAGGCTCAGATAGCTGAAAAATGACGTCACTGTCAGATAAGAAAACAAAATCCGATATTTCCATCACATATTTTACACGTTGGATTGTTATCAGACAATTTACAATTTAGTGGGACAGGTCCTTAATATGGCATCCTCTATCGATTCTAATTTTTAATTTTTAGTCAGATATTTTCTATCAGAAGTTATCCGTGTGCCGATTTTAAACGATTTATCAATAGCTTGATTTATTAACAAGTTTGTCGTATTTTGTTCAATTTTAGAACTTAAATATAATAAAATTTAAATTAATTTGTAACTAGCTGTTTTTAGTGTGAACGAAAATGGCAGTTATAGATTTTAATAAAGATAATGCTTTTAACTAAAATACGTATATTTTTGCTGTCGCGTGCGGCACTTAACTTTTATAACATGGTCGTTGGGGCGTTTATAACCAGGAAATTGATTTAAAAGCCAGACGACACCGCGAACCACTAGTTAATTTTTGTTTATGTATGTTTTACAGATCTTAAGAAGAAACTTAGATTGGTTTATTTTTATTATTTAAGGAATATAAGCATTTAGTTTTATTTTAGTAAATGTAGTCTTCTATTTGGTATAATTTTGGATTTATCGTTTGGAAGCTCGTATAATGAGGCTCAGGTTTAGCCGAGCAGAAAACTGCCGACGTTTTCACGAAACAAATTTATTTTTTTGTAAACGAGCTCTCCCGCTTATCCATCTTTTCATTTGAATTTTAAATACATTCGGTATAAGGTATTTTACATTGAAATGAAATGGAAAATTCACGATTTGTGGAAAAGATTTTTACAATTTTATGAAAGAAGGAGCATTTCTATTCGATTTTTTTCGATCTAAATTGTTGTTCACTGTAATTTTTATAATGATAATTAGAAAATTAAATAAACAGAGTATTAACATCTATGATAACATTTTCTCTAAACTATTTTACAGTTGTATAAAACGTGAGCGGGAGTGGCTGTGTCATTACGGACAGGAAATTAATTTGAAAGCTTTTGCCGTAGCAACGATAGCATGTTACGTGTATTTAGATATCTTTTTTATGTTCCATAACAGATATTTTAATAGTATTTCTTCTATTTATAGAAAAAAATGGAAATGAACAAGTTATAATTCGCAGTGTTTCTGAACGGCGTTAGAGTGACTTGATAAATTATTATAATCTTTTTGACCAACTTCCCAAAAGAAGGAGGTACTCAATTCGTCTGTATGTTATTTTATTATTTTTTTATGTGTGTTACGGCATAACTCCGCCCCTGGTGGACCGATTTTGATTTTTTTTTATCCGAAAGGTAGTGCTTACAGGTGGGTCCCATGTTTTGTTTGATTTTTGGAGTCAAAAACTACTTGTAGTAGTTAAATAGTTTAGCTCAAAAGACGTGACGAAGATTAGGGTCTTTTTTGCTTTTTTTTTAGATAAGTCTGAATTGGGTTAACTTTTGGTCCACTCACATTTACCTATGAAGAGGTAAATTTAGAATTTAATATCATATTTACCCTTTTAACGTTGATCGCATTTAATAGCTTTCGTGTTTGTTTTAATTATGAATACACGTCGTGTTTACAGCGGACACGGGATGAATATATTTCGTCCAAGTTACCAGCAAATCTTGAACACTGGTGGTTAGTAATTTACCTGGGAAATTTGTATCAGTAAAATGCATATTAAACAAATTCATTCACACAATAAATATATATTTGGTCAGGGGATAGGGTTGTTTTTTTTATACATTTTTAGTCTGCAGTACACAGAAAACTTTTTATCATAAACAAATGTACAATTTTCGTGGTTAGATTTATTTTAATTACTTCAAAGAATGAGGGAAATGATAGTATATTACTGGATAAGTGTTTCGTAAACTCTCAGTTTACGAACAAACAGGATAATTTTAGTTACGGAATTAAATTGCTCATTCTCTGTGAAACCTTTTAGTGAGGGAAATGAGATTTGCTCGGCACTCACATCGTACATGTATTATTCAATAACCGAGGCCGCAGCCGCTCCCTGCTACACGAAGCAATCGATAAGTAAATACAACAATGCATATTACGACCTTATTTGACCTTAAATATAGACTTTTGTAAACTAACAACCAATGCACTCAAATAAATCGTTAATTTTGCATTCCCTAATAGAGTTTATACTTAACCTGATGTCCTGTAAAGGATGTCCTTAGTGGCCAGTATGCAATGTTGTAGAATAAAAAGAAAATTCGATATTCATATAAATTTGTTTTAACAAAACAAAAGAATGGCGTCGTTAAACTTTACCAAGAATGACTGGCAACTTCAAAGAACTTCTAAATTAATTTCCTAAACAAATTAGATAAAACTGTTATGTTAATTTTCCTTTAATCATAACTACAATAGGAAATTGAACAAACAGCCAAGTTTGTTGAATGTTGGGAGTTTCAAGGATCCTCTAACTTGAAGGCTTTCACTTATTAAGTTGGCAAGTCTCATCAAATCGAACAATGCTCGAGGGACCATCTTACATTTGCCGGAAAATTGGGAAGCCATAATTTATAAACTTTGGTATTTATTGCCGTAATAGTCGATAATTAGTTACTAAGGGTAAATATAAGTAGACTTCTCACACATAATTGAGATCACTTTGAGCTGAAATTAGTCTTAGTTAAATCGAATTATACAAATAAAGAAAAGACGCTTAAAACTATTGATAAAAAACGTTTTAGAAAGGATCTTTTTTTATTGAATACTAACAATTTCAAAGAACATAGAATTTATGTCTACGAAAAACGTTACGTTAATCAACTCCTCGGTTTAGACTCGGTCTGAAACCAGCTTTACTCTACAAGGTCATTGTATAATTAACGACTGCCCTTTTAGTCATACAGTACCATTTGTTGAAACAAAGAGAAATTAATTGGATAGATACATTGACGATTCATACAGAAATAATAATTATTGATTCGTTAATACTTCTGATTGAACCTAGACCACTTTGAAAAGCTGTTACTTTTAGGAAACGTCAATCGATTTTATGGAAAACTGCAGAATTATTTATTACTTCACCCGTTAAACTTCGCACTTAATCTAATATTAATGTCTAAATAATGTTTCTTTAGGTAAAGAAAATTTTAATTGGTATTAGTAGTTTTTGAATTTGGCATAAAAAATTATCACTTTTTTCCTCAAATGTTTTAGAGACGATGACAAGTAATAAGCCTTAAAATAAATAAAAACACAAGATTGCCTAAACATGCCTTGGTGTTGATTATCTTTCCGTAAAGTTTCTTATAAATGTCGTATTATTATAAATAGAATAGGTACATAGTTAGAAAACTATTCGGAGAAAATCAATATCAGACGAGGTCCATAATTCAATAGCCGAGTAGATTGCTGGGAACTTTAACGATAAAACTTTCGAGCGAGTTGTTGAACTAACATGTTACGCTCAGTTAAAACTACGTTCATTTTGTATCACGTAGTTATTTATAATAAGACAGCTGTTCCCGTGCGACTTCATCCGCATAAAATTATAAAAAAATTAATTTTGTTGTTTACATGTGTCAAATTATCAATTGCAAATGTCAAAATGACATGATATGATGACAAACAATGGCAACTTTGCTTCCTTAATGTTGGCAGATTGTATTTTATGGTCGCTTTCCCACATGAAGGATTTTTTCCAATTTATTTATCCCCCATGTTAAATTTCGTAAAAATATATAGCCTAAAGCGTGTCGTAAGTGTAGGGCTTATTGTTAAAGAAAGAATTATTCAAAAATATGCTGTGATTGCTGACATCCTACGCCACGAAGTAGTGTGTGTTTACACTTTATTATATTAGTATAGAATATAGATTAATTGTTAAATTTATAAGTGTTAATAGGTCATTGATATAATAAGAACGCATTGGCATTACAGAAGTTAAAATGAAAGACAACAAGAAGTTTGTAATGAAAACAACAATTTTTTTGCAATAAATTTAATTAAAACGTTATTAAAGTAATTTTGTAACAAAAACATTGTATACATAAAATAATAGAAACACCTGGAATGTAGGCACTTTATTTAAATATAAATTCTATATTATAATGAATATTTCCCAGAGAAACTGCACAAAAACAATACAATAGTAATAGACGAGAATAACGAGTTTTTATTATGTTTATCTTTGATTGGCGTTTATTATTTACACATGTTTTATAAAAGAGTTTAAATTTTTTTCATTAAATAAATATTCGATTTTTTACTAATAAGATAAGAGCAAAAAAGAATAATCGAAAATTAACTTTTTAATTTTCATTGTTTATTGCAAGCTAAAGATATTGATAAATGTACATTTAAGAAAAGTATTTATTTGTATGTTAAAATAAACTAAGTACAAAAATGCTTTACTACATATAGAATTATATTTGTGACGATTTTTACTATTTAGTAACTTTATTATTCTAGTTTATCACGGTTTTATATTAATTTACAATAGGCAATTGGAAGTTTAAAAATATAATTTTTTAGATGTATGCTTTACGTTAATATGAGAATGTAGTAAATAGGCCCATATACTATTACATTTGGTTAAAACTCCGACTGGGAGCTGGATAACTTTTATTCATTTTATAACAATTTACATACGAACTGCTACGCGGACGCTACGCTGTTAATAAAATGAGAATTCATAGGAATTGGGCGTATAGTGAGTACTCACAGTTGGCTGTTTTATACATTTGTTTACAATATACAGTCGGGGAATCTGGCGGTGTTGCATTTTAAAGCTGCAGTTTTAAAGTTTTGTAGGCATTTAGACGACGCGGAAAAACAACCAATAGGACGCAGCTTGTGTTTGTTCATGATGGTCGGTCAGTGGCACGTTAATAGATTAATTTGTATGATGAAACAAGACAATATCTCTGAAAGTACAACACCGCGGATTACCGCGATTGTACATAACATTAGTACTGACTACTGTGTCTATTTTTATACGTTTATATATTTTGTAACGTAATGAAATAGTGAATAATTATTTAGTATTAAAAATACGATTGTTTCTAGTAATAAGGGGCCTATAACCTTTGGTAATACTATTTTTAAGGCTATTCTTTAATATGTATGCAATTATTTCTCACTCTTGGGACGAAATCACAATACATATATTAATTAATCTTACCCGCATATATTTACATAAGTACTTAATTAAGAAAAATAGACACACTTCAAACTATACTAATTTTACTTTAAATTTTATCCTATAAAGGCATGTATACAATTTTCTTTTACACCGAGTTTTTTCAATATATCGACGCCGGCGTGCGTGAATTCTGTCGGTCCGCAGAGACAGGCGAAACTTAAAAGCTCGTCATCGGAAATAAAAGCTGATTCGTCGAATGATTCGGATAAAAGCTCTTTAGTTATCCGTCCCCTGCGGCCGGCCCACGTCGGGCTCGCATTTGATAGCACGTGGGTGACGTTAAGCCTGAAAAGAGGGGATTATCTGTAAAATTCACCAATGCTATTTTATGTGTAGGAATTAATGTTGTATATTGCGTATAAGGCGAGTTAAATCATATACCAACATTTGAACTGTCCAATTATATTAACACTAACCGCACACATCGTGTAATAAACGCATAAGCGGTCACTTAATGTAGATTTTATTAAATCTTAACGACGATTCTTTCTTGGAGGCTTTTTCTCTCTGAGTGCGAAATCCGAAAGCGAAGAGAATGTTTTTTTACTACTTAATTAACTTGTAATTAGTAGTTTTAGTTACAAATCTATCGAACTATAGTATACATGTGTCAATATGTAGAACATGTATTGCATAACAGAAATAGCAAGCGTTGTTCAAACTTTGGAGTTGCCAAGGATATCTTCCACTTAATAGACAAGCCCTTGACATTTCCACGCTATAAATCAACATATACTGGGAATGGGAAAACACAGACGTAAATAATCAATTTTTATACGTTTAAAATAATGTTTCTATGAAATAATTGTTTGTTGTTAAAATACTATAATTTTTTTATGAAGAAATACTGCGTTACGAGTGACAAGTACAGAGAATAATGCATTTTGTTCCATAAAAATTATTATTCACCAAAACACAAGACTTTTCATCTAATTAATGAAAAGGGACCACCTCAAAGTATACTAAGTAATTCAGAAAGCCATTTACCTGTCATCTTGTTTCATTATATCTTCAAAATTCTCTCTAAACAAAATGTCACGTTCCGTTTTGTTGAAGAATATCAAAGTTATTCTCTCACTGTAACAAAAAGTAACAAAGTGGATTGAAAACTTCCAACTATTGAAAGCTTTCAAGTATAAAGTAATCTAACTTTTAAATGAATAAACAATAGCTTATTGATTATAGACAAAAGAAATTACTTTGATAAATTAAATTTGTTTTCAGTTTTCATTATTAATCATTACAATGTTTTAATATCTGAAGAATTTCTTAATTAAACTAATTGAAAAGGTCAAGTAGAAACTATAAATTAGTAGAAATATTTTAAATTAGTTTTGTAATTATATTTACCATCGTGGGTTCGATCTAGACAGCATGAATTTCAATAAACCCAACATTGGTGTGATCCCCGTACCCGCTGCTATCAAGAATATCTTTCTTATTGTTTTTAACTGTAAGAAAATTACATAATCACAAATAACACATACACTGTGAAACACTGTCTAATACTCGCTCTTTTAAAAAAAGAAATGATAGTGAAAACCCAGCTGTAATCATACTTCATACTAATATTATAAATGCGAAAGTTTAGATGGATGGATGGATGGATGGATGTTTGTTAGAATTTGTAGCCTAAACGGCTGAACGGATTTCGATGAAATTTGGTATAGATGTAGAGGATAGACTCGAAGAACACATAGGCTACTCACTTTTGTTTTTTTTTTTAAATTCCACGCGGACGGAGTCGCGGGCGAAAGCTAGTAGCTAATAAAATTTGGCTGCGACAAATCGAGATGAATTTGATAGTTTTAGACAGTATTATCGTTTTATTTTCTTTTATTTTAAAGCGCACCGTGGATAAAGTTACCTTTTGAAGTTGAAAATTGCCATAAGGTCCAGACACGGTGACAGAACTGCCAATCTTCAAGGACGTCAGCATCGGAGACAGGACGCCTAGTTCATATCGTTTTATCGCAAGTTTGAGCGGCGCCGTGACGTCGACAGCGGCCCAGTTGTCTCCCACCGGTGTATACGATCGTATACATTCAGAGCCTAACAATAAATTCGCTTTAATAAACAATCGATTATCGATTTATTTTCGATCACGAACATTGAACTACTTTTACTATCTGACCTAGTTAATAAACTTCGAAACAAGACTATTGAAGTCTTTATGAATATTTTGTAGAAAAATCTATACATGAGAATCTAGCCACGCACATAAATGCTTATTACCTGCGAGTGTTTGATGTATTCGTACGTGATGACCTATAGGTATAACCACAGGGCCGGATCGGGGCGTCAGAGCCAGCAGCACGGTGTCGTGGGACACCGCACTGCTCCCCTCGACCCTGCACTCCACCGTCCTCGCAGCTGTCATCTTCACAGCACTACTTAAGCTTGTCTCTCCGCAATTCTTCCATACTTTCATTTCTGCTTTTTGTGCGATTACCTAGAGATTGTTTAAATTCTGTGATACCGTGTTTAAAAGTAAAATTAAAGAGCAATTTCTTACTAAAAATGCACAATAACAGGACAAGTAAGCGAAGTTTTCTGCTGCATTTGGGCGTATGTTTAGTGAGCGAGAAAGCAGTCGTCTATTGTTGGGCTTGAATTGTAGTTATACTTACTTCAATCTTTCCACTTTCAGCAAAAACACGTAACTGCAACGGTTCTCTTAGCGCATGTTCCGGTACTATTTTGATAGTTCTTAACCATTCATTAGTTACAACTTCTATAAGTAGTTCCCCGTCCATTAATCTCGCACAACCGCCCGGATTTGCTAAATATCCAGTGTACACTGATATAGTGAGCTTCGTCGAAGTTTGTATCCAGTCAAAGCGTAAAGCAGGCGGACTATCGTCATTGCTTTTCTCACTTTTAACCGGACTTGACGCCGCTCTCCGACTGATCGTCACAGGTAAGTCACTCGAATGTATCAAACTTTGCATTATCTTACTCGGTGGACTAGATTTTACATTCTCGTCACTTTTATTACTTATTTTTTTTCTAACCGGCGTTATACAATTAGCTAAATTCTCCATAGATTTCCTAACAAGTTCTTGAGCTTTGGACGGCTCACGTAATCGATCGGATTTGGGCGATGAACTGATGGTATCAAAGATGTCTTCGGCGTCGGGTCTATCGAAGCGCAGAGGACCGATTAAACATTTGGCGAGAAGGGAATCGTAGTTTACCCAGGGATGTACTTTGTCGAATAACTCTGTCGCATCTATACCTGCTCCACGCATTAGTTCTTCAGGCCCTAGATATAATAAAACGTAATAAAATACATTGTTCAAAACGTAACGATGATACGACAATGAAATTAAACTTACCTCCAGGATGATATGGCAAGTAATGTGTAATGTTGTAAACCCTACCGCGTATCGCAAGCCAGGCGTCATCTAAAACAAAACCAGATTTGTAGAACTTTTTTTTAATATTGGAATACACTTGTGTTAAGGCAGGTTTCCATGGATGAAATTTCGTGCGGTTCTGTTCGCATTCGTCCTCAGAATCTTTCGCCGTGTAAACCATTTACTTACTTTTTGTGTTATGAGCAGCAAGTTCCGATGGATGTACTGGCCTCATCCGACCACCCACGCCGGTTAAATCTTTCCCAGAATTTCCGAGTCGAATCCAATCCATAAGACTGTGGCCGGGTTGAAGAGCACATTTGTTTCGTGGATTTCCTGAGTAAAAATTATTATATGTGAAAAAATTTGATACGAACGATTTTATAGTGACAGAAATGAAATGTAATATTATTATGGGACGGTATGGTTTCTGACGTATCGCCTACACCGAAAATAAGATCTAAAAATATGCAAAAACATCAACTGATATTTCACTTATTTGAAGAATTCACTTCAGCTGGATTTTAATTAATTTCATTTTTATTTCCATCTCCCTCTGTGCGCTGAAATATAAAATTAATATTTCAAATTACAAAATTTTAAACGTTCCAGAGAACGTTACTGCTTTTGTTTTAGTTAGATTTTATAATAATAACTTTCAATTAATAATTTACAAACAACTAATAATTTACCAAAATATAAAGAAGCCCAAATGTTTGCGTGTAAACAGATACGCTTAAATATTTAAAATAGAAATTTTAAGATGGACTCAAATAAATAGATATTTTAATGCGAGAGTTGGCGATGAGAGGTGGACAAAAACAATATCCAACTGGCGTCCCATTGACAATAAAAGAAGAAAGGGTCGACCTCATTTAAGATGGACGACATAGTAAAGATCGCTGGACATTGCTGCACCAGACTGACATCGGACAGGACCACATGGAAGAATCTGGAGGAGGATTTCTCCGCTCTAGGCGGCCCTTACGCAGAGGATCAAGAGTGATACTAACCATACAAATTTTATACGAATATTAATCTGAATTAACTAACATATCTTTAGATCTAGTTGTAAATATCTCTGTAAAATTTATAACAGTTGTTTAGTCTTATAATTTCTTACTAATAAATGATAATTATTTAAACTGTGTTAAGGGAAAATAAAGCCATCTTTATCTTTTATTTTAATGTGTTAAATACATAGTATGAATAACATTTCAAACGTGTTTAAATACTTTAATAAGAGCGATGATAAATCCGTACCCTTGAGTTTGAAAAAAGTTTCCAAGCTCCAGCCAATTCGGTGCTTTGAGATTTCCTTATAAATCTCAAAGCAGTTTCTTATCGAAAAGAAAAGTTTTACGACATCTATCAATAGCAACTTCTTGTTCACGACTTCCCACGCTTTACTTTTGGTTTTTACACAAAGATTTTTTAACAAAATCTTATCTTACTTCTTACTAATATTATAAATGCAAAAGTTTAGATGGATGGATGGATGGATGGATGGATGGATGGATGTTTGTTAGCGTTTGTAGCCTAAACGGCTGAACCGATCTCCATGAAATTTGGCAAAGGTTTAGGCATAGTCTGGAAGAACACATAGGCTACTCTTTATCTCGGGAATAGTTACGGTTCCCGTAGGATTCATTAATTTAGTTTTTTAATGTTTACTCGATCATTCTGCAACGGTTCAACATATCTTATTGAAATTTGGCACAGATATAAAACAAAGTTTGGAGTACACATGGGATAAGGTTTCTAATACCACGCGGACGAAGTCGCGGGCAACAGCTCGTATAATATAATTTATTCTGAGTTACTAAATACGTAGTAGCTTAATATACCACTGTTAAAGCTCCCGTAAACTTTTTATCAGCCTATACTTTAATCGATTCGGACAAGCTAAAATGACATTAACCAAATCGGTGTAATGTGCGTTCCTCCATGCACATACTGACTTGACTAAACAATCGGACGATAAGTCTGTTGTCTGTGGATTATCTTAGTGGAACTTATTTGCACAAAACACTACTATCTTACAAATATCGCATAGTAAACATTTTCATTTTTACAGAAACATACTCGTATATACGTCCATAATGTTAAGAAGAAAATTAGTACCGCGCTATAGAATTGGGGCAACACTAGATTATTGGCATAAACGTCACATCACTAACTGACTGCTGTCAATGTCATAAGGAGGATGTATATTCGCGCGCGAACCTGAGTCCTGACGAGAAGTGTTGAGTTAAAGCGACAGTATCAATTAAATAAGTAGTTTAAAAATAACAATCTTCTTTATAAAACGAAACTCACGTTCACAGTTTAGAACATGTTATGATTTCGGGATAGCGATAATGTAAAACAGACCATACACGTTGTTCTAAAACGAAAACAAAGGCACGAACCAATGTACTTACGTGATCTATAAGACTAGTTTTTGATCGCGACTTTGTCTGTGAGGAATAAAAAAAAGTTATAAATATAGTCGATGTTTTTCAATGATAATGTTATTTGATTTATTTTGTGCAGACATAAATCGATCAGGAGATCGATCCGTTTCATCTTAAGTCTTATTTAAAAACTAGCTTTCGGCCGCGACTCCGTCAGTAATTAGCCTATGTGGTCTTGCAGACTATCCTCTCTGTCTATGCCTAATTTCATCGAGATCAGTACAGTAGTTTGCTAAAAACTCTATCAAACATACACCATCCATATGGATTGGTTTATATGGCTAAACTTTCGCATTTATAATATTGGTATGATAAAAACATCTGTTTTAAATTCATAAATATAAAACAATTTAAAACTGGTTCTCCATTTGGCTAAATGACAATCAAATTATGAAGCCCACCGAAATGTAATTAAGTTAATCTCTGGCTTCGTTACGTTTCATTTTAAACGCAGCATTGTACAGATCTAAGCGGATTAAAAGAATATTAAGTTAAAAGACAGCACAATTTTCGTATTTCTATAGAAATATGAGTCCTTAACATTTAAGGGACTTATTAACATAACGAACCTCTCGTTAGCCATTTAACCCTAATCATACTTAATATTATAAATGCGATAGTTTTGATGGATGAATAGATGTTTGTTAGAGTTTGTAGCCTAAACAGCTAAACGGATCTCGATGAAATTTAGCATAGATGTAGAGGATAGTCTGGAAGAACACACAGGCTATTTACTTTGTTTTTTTTTAAACACCACGCCAAAGATGCCCGACTGTAAACGCTTGGAGGAAGAATTCAAATCGAGACATCTCACTCTAAAATCGTTTTATCTTTAGGCAGTATAGGCAAACTAGGATATCTGGCCCGCTGAGAGAAGAGCTGCTATTGCCGTAGACTCTGTCAGAAAATATGTGAAATCTACATGGGTATAGAACATGGTATAAAATATAAAAAATGACTACAATACAAAAATGATGTAATTCTTTTATGACATAGACAGTGGGGGACTAGTTAGTTGTCATAATTTAGTTTGATTTCTGCCCACCGGCCAGATATCCTAGTCGGTCTATAACTAAGGATCGGACTCATGTATCTATATTTATACATAATTGCTAATATTACCTCAATGCAGCCAGCCAAAGATACTTTTGGAGAAATGGAATAACCTAACTGATTCATTAAACCGGATGTCTATACATTAAAAATGTTTTTTCAACAATATGATAACTGATTCCAATATCAAACCTTTATCTATGTATCACAGTTTATCTGCATGCAATAAATACTCAATCCGATTACGAAATCAAATTAATATCGGGAGTCATATTATGATTTATATAGAAAAGGTGAGATTCACTTTACAAAACATATACCTACTTATTTCTTTGATAGCTATAACTAATTTATTATTAGACACGTACATGGTGTCACAAGGGAAAGGGGAAGGAGGACAGCTTCTCAGCCTACAGACTCCAAAAATGTAAAATAGATATAAAAACTACTGCATATACGACCACATATCAGCTGTCTCCTATATACCAAGCCAAGATCGGCTGATGACGACAGTGGACACGTTTTCGAAAGTTGTAAACATTAAATTAAAAAAGAAAACTTTCTTTGTTGTAGAATACTTGTGTTTTTACCTTCGTGAAAACAATAACTTTCTTTGCTGAAGTGTACTTGTGCAGTTTCCTTCCTGTCATACAGAATATTCAATTAGAACGGACCATATCTACACAATAATAACAATGCCTAAATTGTTCTCGTTCGTTCCGTACGTGAGTTGCTTACGTAATGTCTTATTTGTATTTACTGTCCTAGTCATAAATTCAAGTAAATAAAGGAAAGTAATAAAGAAATTACCTATTTTGGCATTGAAAATTAGGTAACATTTTTTTTTTGTTTTGATACAAATGAGTATTACAAATTATCGATTCTATTATTTTTCAATGTCTAACGAAAGACAACATTATTTTTATCCCAAAAAGAAATTAGGTTATACATGTTACACTCTGTAAAAAAACAATAGGCTAGACAACATAAGGCAAGTCGGCTACAATACTATTAAAAACATAAATAAAGCTTTCTGCTATTGTAAATTACGAAACAGTTATCCCTTTCCCAATTCACAGTTGAAGAAATAAAAGAAATTTCGTTACATCGTTTTCTCCCATTTTATCGACGCACTCGAACCTTTTTTCTCTGATAAACCGAGTGGATATTTTTTTCAATAACAAAAAAGGAACACACACAGAAATATAAAGAATCGAGAAGACTTAATTCATTTGTTTTTAGCACTATTGTAGTTTTACTATAATAACTCAGTGGAATCTCATATATCAAAGTTATTATCGAAATATGTTTGTATTATGGCATAAACAAAACATGAATATAGCCTAACAATACTCATAAAACTCCATAAAATGTTTATAACTTATCAACTGTTATAATAAATGCCCAGAGGCAGAAGGTTCTCGAAATAAAAATAAACAAATCCTTCTTTGTGATTCGGCCATTAAATTCGTGCGATATAAGGATCGCGGATATTTGCTTACAAGAACCCCGATTTATTCAAGTAAGAATTTCTTATCCTCGGATCTTATATTGCTCTATTTGGAGCAATAATTTCCTTTTATACCTGATATGTATAGAGTATTATCAACAAAGGCAACTAAACTGATGTAAACCTCCAATAAATCGGTTTTGTTAGATATCTAATACACATTTATTAAATAAATTACATTAGGTTGCTGGTGACGTGGTTTACTAACTCCAGTAATTTAATAGTTATTGATTCCTTTTGTTTACATTTCTTTCTTTAAATATTCAGGAAAGGAATTCGTAACGATTTTCAGCGTGCAGCAAGACATACTAAAAGTATATTAAATACTATAATAGCTTTCGCCCGCGACTCCGTCCGCGTGGAATTAAAATAAACAAAAGCGAGTAGCCTATGTGTTCTTCCAGACTATCGTCTAAATCTATACCAAATTTTATAGAAATCCGTTCAGCCGGTTAAGCTACAAACTCTAACAAATATACATGCATCTAAACTTTCGCATTTATAATATTAGTATGATTTGTTTATATTCTAGTTTTTTAATACAGTAAAAAAGTATTATAAAAGTCTATTTACGATACAATGTGTCACATATTGCTCTTTTAATAGTACGCTTTTCTATGACGAAAACGAGAAATTTAAAAGTACGTAATTATAGTTGAAGAGACAATGTGTAGAATTTATCTGTAATACCTCCACAAGGACGATGTTTGTTTAAGCTTGAGGGTTCTTGGCAGCTTTAAGCCCGTCAAGTTGTTTGCTAACGGTTTTGCGTCACTGCCCTCGGTAAACGGTGTATGTTTTCAATGCTATATGTTTATACTAGCTGTTCCCGTGCGGCTTCATCCGCATGAAATTGTAAAAACTTTATCTTATTGTTTACATTAGTCAAATTGTCAATTGCAAATGTCAAAATTACCGTTACCATAATAAGCTTGCTTCCTTAATGTTGGCAGCTTGTAGTTTATGGTCCCTTTCCCACATGATGTTTTTTTTTTCAATTTATTTGCCCCCTCAGTTTAATAGCGTGAAAATATATAGCCTAAAGCGTGTCGTAAGTGTAGGGCTTTTTATTAAAGAAGGAATTATTCAAAAATATACTGTGATTGCCGACATCCTACGCCACAAAGTATTGTGTGTTTACGCTTTATTATATTAGTATAGATATAGATAGATTGTGTCTAGGTTATGTCATATATTATATTCATTGAGTATACTACAATATCTAAGTATCTATTTAAAGTTCAGTCAGTTGTATCAAAGCTTTAAACTTATCGGGTGTGCAGAACTGCATTGCAGGAATTTAAAAGGCAAGATAATATTGAATTTTCTTTCACTGCATTTAAGAAGAACTACATATGAACCTACAGCGAAAATATCTAAAAGTTTTCACATACGTAATTACACAAATAAAGCAAGTACACAATTAACTCAAATCTAAAAATTCAATTAACACTTTCAAAGATACATAATATTAAGGCAAACCTAAGACAGAATACATAAAGTCTTAAAAGCAATACCTTATCAATTCACATCGCGTTTATGTCTGAAATGTTACAGGTAAAAGCTCGCTGGGATTTCAGCACGAATCAAAGAAAAAGAAAAAACGTAAAGAATCACGAAGACTGGTAAAATGTAGCAATAAAGAAAACGCTAGTAAACACTAAGTAAAAGAACTATATTTACAATCAATGTTTATAAACGTAAAAGCATAGACCAAACACAAAACCTATTACAATTGATTCTCTTAATTACTCATTACTCGATTAAAACATGTTTATAATTTTATAATAACCTGATTTATCAGGATCAGGGGGTCGATGTCTCTGTCTCCCATGCCACCAGCATCCACAACAAGGCATCACTTCAGATTATCACATCATATCACATCACAATATCATATCAATCATTGAATTCAGATTGATATTACCATATCAACACAGCTTTAATCACAAACACATATGCAACACTAACACAATATTGTTTCTAAATAAATGCATGTGCATAAATACGCTAAACACTTTACCTAGGACAAGGACGAACACAAAGTTACAATCTAACATTGACGCATTACATTTAAATAAAGCATTTGTATAATAGCAAGAATTTTGTTCTCTATTTTAAAAATCGTATGTAAATCGGGTGTAAATTAAGATCAACGGGAGATGCGAAACACAAGCAACCCCCGCGGCGTTCAGCGCTCGACTGCGATTTGCGACGTTCAGGGCCGAGACCTGAAGGCTTTCCCTATTCCAGAGTTTTCATTATTTACAGCGAGAACCCGTAACGAGTGTTTGTTAACGAATGTCATGTTTTTGTTTTTACTTTTGCCTACATCTCTATTCAAAGGAAACTTTTTGTTAATTTACATTAAAGGGAAAATAAAAGGAAAACGCTGTATTTACTTGGGTGTGAAATTAAAACAAAAATGACTACGCAAGTTAGACAGAAGCTAAAGATTTCTTTACGTTTAATTTCCATTCACGTTTAAACAGCTGACCTATAGAAAATGAAAATAACCTACAAAAGGTATTTCCATGTTTACACAACGCTGAGTAAATCTTATGTCGGCATCAGTTAAAATAATTCTTTCTTTAACATCCGTTGTTTATTAGTTTTCATCTTATTAATTCTATGTAGGTAGCAACTATATTTGTTACGATTATTTATTTTATTCTTTTCGCACAATTTTTTCGGGTAAATGTCGGATAAGGATATTGCATAAATAAATAACGACGGGAAAGTTTATGCTTGTTTAACTATGGCATATAAAAGCTCTGTTACTCGTCTTGTTTATATATTTATTTTAAATGAATCGGTTTCTTTTCTTAAAAACAATACAAATAAACTACTTGATAAGATTAAAGACTTATTTAAACTCACTGTTATATTTTAAAACGAAATTAAATTATTTAGATGTAAAACGATGTTTGTAAAATCGGTTTCCTATTTTACAGATCTATCTGCCATTATTATTAGGGAATAGTTCAAGAGCACTTGTTCTTATTTCATTAACCCGAATATCAAAAGCCACGTTCAGGTATTTGAAATATGAATCTACTGCGAAATCTCATTAAGATTCATAAAAACATTTTTTTTTGTTAAAATCAGATATTCGAAAAAATCTTTGATGTTACAATTTAACTTACAAAAAAAAATACCTAACACCGATAACTTAACTGACAGAGAAAAAGGTTCAAGCGACAGTCCCTTTAATTTTTATATTCCTTCCATACATTTTCGCACAAAAAAGCTTGACTTCTAAGAAAATATTTCACACCAATTTCTGACGCCAAAAGACCGAGGCGTGTCCTTGATTCGGGTACGATAAGTATCGCTCAGAGTCGGTTTAGCGAAATTAGATAATAAATATAACCGAAGCTATCGACGCAAAAGTTATACGCAATAGCTCGGTGTTATACTCAATTGTTATAACAATATCGAAAATCGTTTATCCCCAATTAACGATTTGGGATTACTAGTTCCCACACGCGTTGATATCTTTTACCATTTTCCTGTACTACTACCATATGTTTTATATTGGACAGGATAATGTACAATTAAAAAGAATAATGTATCACAAATAGCTACGTCAAAGATTATACTAGAGGTGTAACTATAATCTAATTTCTTTAAAAAAAAGAAAAGAAAATTGTCAATGAGTTTGCACGGATGAGTGATGTGTTACCAAGTAACTACAACGGCTAAAATTTTAACTGCCAGTTAAACTGTACAGTTCGCAGTTTTGCTTCCACACGTCTATTTCATCTGTACATTTCAATTGTTCATACTGAAGGTGTGTAGTAACTTTCAACGGGTGTAGCTGAAGTTTGGAATAGTGATGGGCTTAGTCGTAATAGCGCTTTAATCTTTTCAGTTATTTTTGATACCTTGTGGAGGATATTGTGGGCTATAGCTAGTAAAACATAAAATAAACTCACCCGTCGCAGAACCGCTATTCATATTAGCAGTTTGCAGGTTAGATTTCTCCTGTGGCGAGGGCATTCGTGATGCATCCGTAATCGCAGCGCTGCTTTGAAGTGTCTTTGTGAAAGGTGTGGGTGAATTGGGCAAAGACAATGGCGATGACAATCGCAACGGAGATGTGGGTGTCCCAAGATTAGAAGGCAGAGATAATTTGGACTCGGAAGAAAGTAGGATACTTGGTTTAGAATCCGATTTATCAGAAATCGATGCAGCGGAACAAAGGACATTGGGCAATTTCATATTCAAGGAATTTATCTTTGTTTCATCACAAGTAGCTTGTTCCTTTTCTGTAGCGTGCGACATTTTGATCTGAAAAAGATAAAAGAGTGTGAACTAAAAGAAATTCATGTTTGGTAGTACTTGGTAACCTTCCCAATTCATAAAGTCATATCCTAACACTTCAAGCATCGTATCGTTAGTACATTGAGATGTAGTCGACTTACATAAACTTCACGATAACGTAAAAGGTTGAATTGATAACTATGTGCCACTGAAATAGTTAACGGTGTATTTTTTAAGTCAGAACATTGCATCATAGTCATTTCAGGATATTACGAGGATAGTCGTGACTCGTGATGAGACACATGTCGAACTAGGGTTGTCTTTCTTATTAAAAGAAAACATTTATTTTAAAGGGTAATAAAACAAAAAAGCAGGTACATGCAGAGTGTCACATAGGTAGACCTATTATTCCAACTATTACAAATATACAAACAAAGAGCTTATAAAAGTTGCAAAAATGTATTCAAATATGACAAAAAAATTACTGTACGACTCTTCTAACTTTGTTAAACAAATCTATGCTTGAGAAAATGCACTTTCATAAAAATATTTTATACATGAAATAATTGTAATCATTGTAAGGTAAAGATGAGTGACAACCCTATTCGTGACGCCTCACGCATGTACTGAGCGAGATAGCAATAGCGCCGTGTCGAATGTGTGAGCACAGCACGATGCTGTTTATGTTCCCCGTCCCCCGCCGCGCCCCGCGATACCATTTAGTTCAAGTCAGACAACGCACGACGTAGCTTGTGCGCTTTTATTTTCTTTAATACTCTTGCAAGTACAAAAAAGTATATAAAAAAAGCCACCTTAGTTATTACCTAAATACTGCACTTTACTAACGAGAACAATTTTGAAATAACTGTAATCAATTTTTTCAGACTGTCAAAAAGTGTAAAAATGAGTTCAGAGATAACAAATAAACCGATCGGTCTAAAACTGAGAGTGTTACATTTTGTACGTTTAGCAATTGCAGCTGTGGCAAGGTTCTTCTTCGCGTTATACTACGGCACAGAAGGGGAGAAGTTGCCCCCCATAACGGATGACATCCTCAAGTTACCGGCTGTTGATGTTGCAAAGAAAATTAGACGAAAAGAGGTATGATTCTAATTTATATAACATGCACTCATGTTGATTTACAGTAATGTAAGATTATGTTAAAAGCTGAAGATAACGTTTATTGTTGAGTATACAAGATTGCAAGTATATTTTATAGGAGGTAAAATTCGATGTGGAATTCTGACATGTGACAATGACACATACTGTTACAGAAATCCAATTCAGTGTGGAATTCCCAGAAAATATTAATGTGATTCGTATATACCATCGATTTCATTTTAGTTCCGATAATTTCTTATTTTGTGTAGGTTAAAATATTTTGTCTTATTCTTATTATAAATACGAATGTTTAGGTGGATGGATGGATGTTTGTTTGAGTTTGTAGCTTAAACTGCTGAACGGATCTTTATGAAATGTGGCATAGATGTAGAGGGTAGTCTGGAAGAACACATAGGGTACTAACTTTTGTTTTTTACAATGCGAACGGAGTCGCGGGCGATTCATCATCTATTCTCGAATTTAAAGGTATTGATACCACATGTACTTAACATAGTTTAAGACAAAAACAATAAATGCTATGCAACTGTGGGTACGTATAAAAAGGAGCGATTGAATTATAAGTACATTGACTGTTTAATACTAACAATTGCAATTGATTGGTAAGAATCGAGTGTAGTTTACTGGCCAATGACGTCACTGGATGATTCAACTGAGCACGAGTTGCCGGCTAATTGAACGAGGCGGTATAAAGCTGTCTTACATTTTTCCCAAATTAAACAAGTTCTATTATAAACGTATTCAAAAACCCTCCTTTAACTACACATGTTCACACAATGTTACCACTTTAAAGATAAAACTATTGATAATATTGTATTATGAAATTCAAGGCCGTTTCATAGAATGAGGTTATAATTCAGGACATTTAGTGCGGAAGTCTTCTACGTTTATAATCTTTATCATAAATAATAATCCATATTCACGTCAGACAGGAAAAAATTGTATGCTAAAACCAGTATAATCGGGTCCTAAAAAGGCTAACAACTTTCAATACAAAAAACGACGATATGTGACTTTGACCCCTTGTCGAAAAAAATTATCGTGAAAAAAAAAAAGAATTGTAGTCAAACCCGAAGAGGTGACAGCCCTAGTTCCAAATGAAACTGGATTGTGTTGTTGGGATTTGCTGCAACACAACATAAATAGGTACAGATATCGAACATTCTCGATGTTTGAAAAGTATGATACACACGACTAGGTCCAGAAATGACTCATAGCATTACTAAAATATTAATTACTAGCTGTTGCTCGCGACATTGTCCGCGTGAAATAAAAATATATAGCCTATGTTACTCACTGATAACGTAGCTTTTTAATGGTGCAATAAGTTTTGAAATGGACCCGGTAGTTTTTGAGATATTTTAAAAACATACAAAAATCGAAAAATACAAATCTTTCCTCTTTATAACATTACTATAGAGCTTCGTGGAACATAAAGGTTTATACTGAGTCTGAGAAAATAAAGTCTAAAAGTATATTTTGGTACCATTGCATCATTAATTGCTATGTTTTTCTTGAACTAAATTCAAATATCAGTGAGTCGGATCTTATTGAATTGCAGAATTATCTTATGCAAGAATATTTCTGTTTTCCCATCCTTCTGTCCTTTCGAGACAAGATAATTATATTATAAAGACAACATCATGTTTAGTTACTACGTAAAATATTAATAAAGTTGTGTCAGTGCGGTATTGTATTAAATTAAGACATTTTTTACATTTATAAGCAAAGTACAAAAATATAAGTGTTTAAGAATGTTGTTATTACTCGTTAAATGGGAAGTAAAATGACGTCAAGGGCTGCAAGAAAAAGACACTTTTTCATTTTCCTCAATGAAGTTTCTTTATTCTAAAGCGATTTTTGTGCTGTTAGAACATAAGTGCTACTAAAGAAGACAAAACAAAATATTATTTTCCGTATGTATAATAATATTATAAAGAGGAAAGATTATTTTTGTATATATTGATATAACTCAAAAACTACTGGGCCGTTTTTAAAAATTCTTTCACCGTCAGAAAGGTAAATTTTTTAATTTCACGCGAACGAGCAACAGCTAGTATAAAATAATGATTAAAATGATAAGTTCCCTCCCTCACTAAACATGTACGAGTATGCTAAAATTTATAATAATGCCTATTTTTAGACATTATTCAAATTAAATTACCTATAGATAACTCGTTCGGTCTCAACTTTATGTAAATTTATGAAGGTGAAGGTATTTTGAGGGTAAAAATAGATTTTTTTTTCGTAAATAAATGTGATCACCGAAGACAGAATTAAATTTTCTCATTTCTTCAAACCGTCGTGCAGTCACTTCAATTTAGTAAATATATTTAAGTATATTCATTGTGCATGTACAACTGCCGTACAAAAAATCATATGGATATGTACAAAAACGTCATTCATTGTTTCAGATCTCCAGCGTGGAAGTTGTAGAAACATGTATTCGTCGTATACGTGATGTAAACAGTGCACTCAACTGTTTTGTTGAGGATCGATTTAATTTGGCTCTGAAAGAGGCCAAAGAGGCAGATGACCTTGTGAATAGTGGAACTAAAACAGAACAGGAACTTGCACTAGACGTACCATTTCTAGGCGTCCCTTTTACAACTAAAGACTGTATTGGAGTAAAAGGTAACTATTTTTAAACAATTAATATAATTGTAACTATCGATAATAATTTAAACACTGCACTAGTGATCTCGTCAGGAATGCGCGCGAATATTCCAATCCTTCTAATGACATTGACAGCTGTCAGCTAGGGACGTGACATTTATGCTGACAATCTAGTGTTGCACCAATTCTAGAGCACGGTACTAATTTTCTTCTTAACACTATTGATATTGTTACTAGCGAAGGAGTGGTTTAAGGTTTAAGTTTAGATAATATTTTTTGTGACTTCCCAATATTTGTCTTGACGATTAAGAATATTTCTTAAAATCTCCACTTTAGGCTCAATTTATCTTAATATAAAATGGTTAAAAAAATTTAACAACATTAGTACGATAGACTTTTTAAGATAAATTTTCAATGTCGTTGATGTATTGAAAACCAGTTACAAAATTGAGGTAATTACATGAGCGTCTTCGGGTGGGAGGGGGGCAGAAAGCGTAGTCTTACTAAACCAAAAAAGGTTTTTAGCCAACCTTTGCAGCTGTAGTACAAAGGACTGATTAAAATTTACACTAATTTTCACTGATATTACAGTCCAAATCTTCCTGCCGTATAATTTAACGACCTTGTAATTTTCCAGGACTACATCTAACAGCGGGAGTGGTATTAAGGAAGGACGTAATCGCCGAGGAAGACGCTGACGTCATAAAACTGTTACGTCACAAAGGAGCCATCATCATTGGACTTACAAACGTACCTGAACTTTGCATGTGGTAAGCAGAGAGTTGATTTTTGCTTAACAGTAATATAAGCTGAGTTCAAATATTGAAATTGTGACCTTTGAGACTGTATACTACAAATATACCATTGTTTATACACAAAGAGAAAAACGAGTATTACCACAGTTATGAAGACATAAAAACAGAAATTATTCGTCGTACAAAAGTCGTTAAAACAGTTATCGTTGAAATAAACACATTTATTACTCAGAATAAGTGCACAATTGTAAAGAAGTAACATTAAAATAAAAATTTCGGAAGAAAATAATTTGTAAAGTTAGCTTTAAATAACGCGAATCCGTAAAATAGAGATAAATGTAAAAGCTAACTGTAGAACCACAAAGAATACAGCTAGACATAGTTTAAATAAACTCGACTTTGAACTCTGAATGCCGCTGTATGATATTATTGACGGGGACGTCCATACATCGATGTTATGGACGTTAATGTGCTTATTGTTTCACCATACTGCTTTCATATCTATACTTTATACTTTACTTACTTTTACTATTATAATAAAGCGTAAACACACACTTCTTTGTTGCCTAAGATCTCAGCAATTACTCCATATTTTTTAATAATTCTTTTTTTAATAAAAAACCCTACACTTATGTCACGCTTTAGGCTATATATTTTCACGCCATTAAACTTAGGGGGAAATATTTTGGTTAAAAACCCTAATGTGGGAAAGAGACCATAAGTTGCTGCCAACATCAAGAAAGAAAGATTGGTAAGGTTTGTCATGTCATGTCATTTTGCTATTGATAATTTGACAAATGTAAACAATAAAATAAAGTTTTTATAATTTCATGCGGATGAATCCGCACGCGAACAGCTAGTATTATAATATAAATATTTTATTACTTAGTGGTCAAATTGGCGCTTCACAAGTTAGTTATAATATTGTTAGATATTATTTATAAAAAATCAGAGCCAGGCGCTAGTTCACGGTATGAAAGGGTTGAAGAATATTAAGGCTAAAGCTAAAGCATTTCAAACACTCTCAATTTTTTATGGTAAGGTACGTTATGTTTATCAGATTGCGACGAATGAGCGTATGACTAAAGAATCAGATTAACTTTAGTCATTCAGTTCCATTTATGTATGTATTGTGAATGATGGAATGCAGTTCATTCTAATGTGAGGACCGAGAACAAAAGAACGGAAGATCGTCTTCAATCTTGATATGCTGTAATGGAACGTCTAGATAAGCCATTTAAGACCTCATTTCACTAGAGTTATAAACGTAATAGATGTCTAACTTGTTGCCTTTATTGTACGCTATATAACTGCGTGTTATGTCGAAACTTTAATATTAAAAGATATTGCCTACTGTCTTTTTCTATTTGAACAATATACGACAAAATATATGTACGGTTAACTTTCCCTTTATTCTAAAATTTCTAAGTTCAGTGGAAACTATACTTTGAGAAATAAACCTTTAAGTTAATTGTGCATTAGATCTGTGGTGGACTGATGTCAGAATTGTTAGCATTCGCAATACGACTCTATGGGCACGAACTCGGAAAAATACAAAGTCAACACGCAAACCATAAAGACAAACACGCGACGGACCTTGACTGTTACGTAAATATTGCCCTGGGTTTCTACGGCCTTAGCACAATGTTATCTCATGTTTTCGAGTGGGAATAAGCCGGACGACAATAATCTCATTTAAACACATCCAAGCAGACAACATATATCACAACTATTAACAGTAACCCCAGGGCGTAGATGATGTTATGGAAGGGCAATTAATGCTGACGCCATAACACATAGCCTCGTCGGAATGAGTCCGTAACCTTCATGCGACATGACCTTTGTTTACGTAAAGCCACATGATACTATGAACATGTCATAACTATACCTAATAGTAGCAAGAATAGATCGATATCAAAGCACATCTAATACAATGTCACTAAAACTTTTGCATACGAAAATGAACTTGCAGGGCGAGTCGATGGCAGTGAACTTGTACAAAAAATGTAGTAAAAGATGCAGTAACAACTATATAAAGTGAAAGTGACCTTTCGAAGCCGGTAAATTTAACAAGGACGCGTATTTTTTATCTTTTTCATAAAGATTTGATCGTTTTCACTAAACCATTTTAATTTTAAAAAATTAACCTATTAAAAGTGCCTGAATTACTAAGGTTTTAACTTAATTTTTCTTAGGTGGGAGACACACAATCACATACATGGGAGGACCAACAACCCGTACAATACGACGAGGATAGTTGGAGGTTCGTCAGGTGGTGAGGGATGTATTCAAGCAGCTGCTGGGAGTATATTTGGAATTGGTATGTTTAATTTTAAAAAGATGCTAATAAAATCTCAATAACAAAACAAATATTCCTTTGACGAAATATCACGATATAAAGATTACAGCAACACTAATGATAATTGAATATTGATATTCTTTATTATTTTTCTTAATGAAAATTGTAATTTTAACAGGTTCTGATATTGGTGGCTCTATTAGAATGCCAGCATACTTCAACGGCATTTTCGGACACAAGCCATCCAGGAATATTGTATCAAATGCAGGCCAATATCCTATTCCGCAAACTGAGCTGCTTGATTCATTTTTGGGTATGCATAATATTGTTTTAACACTAATCTGTTTATTGTTTTACTAGCTATCGCTCGCGACTCCGTCCGCCGTGAAACAAAAAACAAATGAATAGTCTATGTGTTCTTCCAGGCTATCCTCTACATCTATACCAATATTCATCGAAATCTATTAAGCCGTTTAAGCTCCAAACACTTACAAACATCCATCCATCCATCTAAACTTTCGCATTTATAATATTAGTATGACTAGTATCATTACAGAGCAAAATATTACATGCCACTACGACTCTTACGTGTTGAAGTGAGTTCGCATCGCACTAAACTTGTTGTTTTAATTTTTTTTTCTTCAGGTATTGGCCCTATGACAAGACATGCAGTGGACTTGAAACCTCTTTTAAGCATAATAGCTGGGGATAACAGTAAGAAGCTAAAGTTAGATGATAAAATTGATGTATCAAAATTAAAAGTTTACTATCAGTTCAGCAACGATGCCCCACTAACAGATCCCGTTGACCCTGAGATTGTCGCAGCTATGAAGAAAGTTGTAGAGTTTTTCAATGTGAAACACCAAATGAAACCGGAAGAACTGAAAATACAACAACTTAGGAAATCTATTGCTATTTGGCTAGCGAATATGAAGAATGAGAAGAAATTCGGATATTTTATTATGAAAAATGATAGTATCTACTCAATTTGCAAGGAAATCTTTAAAAATATGATTGGTTGTTCGGGAAATACATTTATAGCTCTAGTCACATCACTATTTGATTACAATGGTCCCGAAATTGGTGATGAGAAATATAACCATTTTTTGAAACAACGCGATGAATTGGAGAAAGTGTTCAAAGACACACTCGGTGATGATGGTGTGCTTTTATACCCAACCCATCCAACCACGGCCCCTTACCACAATGAACCACTGTTCCGCCCTATGAATTTCTCATATACTGCTATAATAAACTGTCTTGGATTCCCATCAACAACTGTACCTTTAGGATTGAGCAATGAGGGTCTACCCATTGGTATCCAAGTGATCGCCAATCACAATAACGACAGATTATGTTTAGCTATGGCTGAAGAACTTGATGCAGCATTCGGAGGATGGAGAGAACCTCAAAAAGCTTAAACGATAATTGCATTTATGTATTATTATATCAGAATTTTATATGTACCTATTTTTTTACTAAGAGAAGTTATTTTAATGTAATAATTATATTCATTGAAAAATAAATGTCTTTTATTTAAGTTAAGGTTCAACAGATTAATTAATAGTCTTTTGCAATTTTATTGTGTCAATAAAGTGAATGTAAACATTAAAAAATATGGTTATCCAAATCATTGTAATTCTAATCAACCGTAACCTCCAAAGCCTAACAAAAAATAACTAGCAAAGATCTTGTTACACAATCAGGTTTGTTATTATTTCCTCTTTGCATTTGACCTTAATAATCGTCAATCGTTATGGCGCGTCTGACAAGGCAGTAATTAAAGGTGACTCACAAACTCCGCTGTGTAAATAGAATCTAGTTAAAGCTAAAATAATGCATGATTGGAAAAATCATTAACGTCATCAACCCCACTGCTGGACAGTCCTTCAAAAAGGTTCCAATTATAACGCCTTATTGACAATTTTTCTTCTTGGTCTTTTTTATTAATGGTGTTACATCATCCACCTTATGTAAAACTTGAATGGCCCCATTATAAAAAAAAAACTCCTTGTTTCTTTTGTATATTGTACAAAACTTGTAATGTATTATAAGTTTTGTTAATAAAAAGCAGTAGTAATACATGATGCAGTTTAAATTCAACTATTTATATAGTATGCTGTTATAAATCTGTTAATTCTTGAATAAATGGGTGGAATTTTTTATTAAGAGAAGGATAGAGTGTCAAATTATTTTCGTTTATTATTTAACAATGCATATTTAATTTATAATTAATTAAATAGATGCATATTATTGTAGCTACAGTATGCACATCTAATCTGAAAACTTTTATAAAATTAACTAACCCATAATCTATGTTAGGCCTTATGGGATTGAGTATTACAGGCAATTAAATATAGCAACATTATTAAACAATAACAAATTTATTAAATTTATCTTTCAAAAAACAAACTTCTACTTTCGTCTTATTTCCACCAGGCACCAATTGAAAAGTTATATGAGTTTAATTTTATTTTATATTTGCGAGATTTTTTATTATATTTATAATCTCCTTTCGCTTTTGATTTGGGTTGACTTTAATTTTCATATCACAAGAGCCTACATCTCCATATTTGGAAGCGCAATGAGCAAGAACTTCAGTATTGCAAATAACATGTATTCCACAGTCATAGCCATTGCTTTGCTGGTGGCATTCCTTGTCACTGAAGCTAATAGTACCTAGAAAGAGTCATTTCATTGTTAATTGAATTGGAAAATTATAATTAAAAAAAGAATAACATCAAATCTTACCCCGTTTTCCCAAATAAGACATCAAATGACTAGCAAAGTCCCATGCTACATTATGATTACTTCCTGAAGACGAATCAAGGTGGAAAAAACAACTTTCCATCTTGGAATAAACAAGAAGGCTCCAATGTGAACCTCCGGCCATATCTGGCGAGTTGTTATCATTTAATGCAAAAAATACAAATTCCTTCATACTAATATTCAGAGGTTCTAAAAATACTTTAATCTCTTCTGATTGAACCATTTTGATGCACTGTGTTACTTCAGGTGAAACAAATAATAAATTTTTTGCATTTTTGAAAATGACTCTGTCTAGATACTCAAAATAAAAGGAAATTATAGTGTCGTTTAGCCAATAAGGCCCATCCAGTAATTCTATATCTGACTGATGTAATAAGGTTTCATGAAAGCTTAATATAACTGACGATTTTGCCATTTTATTTGTAAACACGATTCTTTCAAAATTCTTCAATCACCATAACATCTGGTAATGAACAGAAAATTAAACCAAAATACACATTTGATAAATAAAATAAAATGTATAATAAAACATAGAACTTACCTGTTTCTGCACTAATAATAATAAATAATTGGCTTGAGATATTTTTAACGACAATATCAGGTTTCACTATACAATAATGTTAAAATTTTGCACTAAACAGTTAAATTATAAATAACATTCAGTCGCCTTTCTGGTTACATGTAAATATAGTCTTTAGATCCTTGTCCAGTAAAGCAATAATTAAAAATCTATCACTATAACACCAACAATTTGTCTGACTTTCATGATTTTTGGCAAATTGGAAACTGTCAGCTGTCAACAATATTGACAAATTGTGACAATTTGAAATTGAATTGCTGTCAGGGACAGATTGCAATCGTGTTTTGGTTTCATGGCATTGGTTTTCTTATCATGTATGAGAAAAGTTTAATATGCAATGACGTGAAATGTTGAAGGTACATTAAGTTTTTTAACTAGATCCATTGGTGAATTAATTATTTATAAAATAATAAAGTCAGTCTGTTGTATTGTATATCACGTGACTATCTTTATGGCAACATCGACATGGTGAATACTTACACCTCCATAGCATGGCAATACACAGCTCAAATTCACAGAATGCAATACTCTTAGGTGAGTAATATCATTCGATTAGGCAATATTATTAAAAAACTAGAGAATGAAATTGGTCATTGGTGACGTGATTTTATTTCCTTCAATATCTTTTAACTTGATGGAGATCCTTTATAGACTTTAGCCACTGCAACGATCTTTACCATTATTGTTTCAAAATATCTCAAGGAAATTAATGCAACACAAAGATTTAAACAATTTATTTTTGTAACATAAACAGACAAAACATTGTTATAATCTACACTGGTAACATTATACAGGAACCATTAATAATAATCAAAATTTTACTACATCCTATTTAAGTATAGTTTTATCTAAGGTTAATTACAAATAAAAAACCTTTCGGTGTTGTCTAAGAATAATTTAATAACATTAAAACATTCACAACATTACATTGAATGGTGGGCATCAAATTTGAGGCAAACAATTGCTCACAAAAACTTGTACTCTGATGGGATTAGTCATAAATATGTGAATGATAATTTCCTATTGTTTTGGTCACATTAACATAAAATATACAATAAATATTAATGATACTGATTGGCCTAAAAAATGAGAAGATAACTTCCAAATGATAATGGAACTTCCTACTCATTTTGAGGTATTGCTCCTAAATTCCTTATAGGTTACTTGCTGGCTTCTTTCAAGTACGCAATGAGGTCTGCCCTCTCATTGGCCTTTTTGAGACCAGCAAACACCATCTTGGTACCAGGGATGTACTTCTTGGGGTTCTCAAGGTACTCAAACAGGGTATCATCTCCCCAGATGATGCCTGAAAAGAAAAAAATAATTAATAATTAAATAAACAAAAAAGTAACCAAATGTGTACCACTTTATTTTTGTACTAATAATAAACGTAAATTAAATATTATTAAAATAAAACATTCAATTAGCAACATATCTATCTTTCTTTAAATTATATAATCAGTTAATCCACTTCACATAATAGTTAATCCTCTTGAAAAATCATTCAAATAGCTGAACTAAATATGGAATTTAAACCCTTTAAATACCTTAAACTGATTAAAATTTTCATGTAAAATATAATATAAATAATTTAATCTTACTAATCTTATCTTACTAATATTATAAATGCGAAAGTTTAGTTGGATGGATAGATGGATGTTTGTTAGAGTTTGTAGCCTAAACGGCTGAATGGATCTCAATAAAATTTGGCATAGATGTAGAGCACAGTCTGGAAGAACACATGGGCTACTTAGTTTTTTTTTAAATTCCATGCGGACGGAGTCGCGGGCGAAAGCTAGTGTAGTATAAAGATTTGGCCACAATTCCATCTGCATAGAACTAAAAAAACAAATGTAAGTAGCCTATGTGTTCCTCCAGACTATCCTCTACATCTAGATCTGTTCAGGAGTTTAGGCTACAAGCTCTAACAAACATCCATCCATTCAAACTTTTACATTTATAATATAAGTTTGATTATTTTAAAATGTTTAATCACCATAGATAACAAGACCTTCAACTATGTTAGCTAACCCAATACATGGCTCAGTAAAAATCAAAGTTGAGTCATGGAATTTTTTCTCAGCAAAAAAGTAAATTGTTCCAATTAGTTTTAAAGGAAAAGTCTAGACCTTTTTAACTCATTTTCACATTACATATTGATTCTTTTGAATGTTAGAGAGGTAAGCAGGAATGCGAGTAACAGGAAAATGTTTTTGTAATTCACAGAATTTACAAAGAAATCTTTTAGACTGGAAAACCAAATCTTAATTTGAAGTCAAATTAAACCAAATTAATTTATATGGAAACTAAAATTTATATTGTTCATATGGAACATGTGATAAAAAATGTATAAAGTTAACCCAAAATGTCACATAGCGATACATATTAATGAAAGCTTACCTTTAGCTTTGTTGGCCTCTGAATAAGTGAAGCCGGGTGCTTGACCAGTCTTGCGGCCAAAGAAGCCATGTAGGTTGGGACCTACTTTGTGTTTGCCACCAGCCTCAACCTGTAACATATTTTATTATAATTTAGTAAAAGTCATTTACATAAACTTTATTAAACATTTCTTAAGATACAGGATGTAATGAATTTGTACTGATTTTAATAAATTAACTTATATTACAAAATAACTTAATTTCACAGACTTTATCAAGTACAATTATGTAATTTTTAAATGAAAATTTTAAAATAAATGGAATTTGATAAAGATAATTTACAGATAAGAAAAAAAAAACTTACAGTGTGGCATTGGGCACATCTTTGCACAAAGATTTTTTTGCCATTTTCAGCGTTACCAGCGGGGATACCCATAGTTTTTGACTGAAATATGAATTAGATTTATATTATTAATACATAATTCATTCATGAAATCGTCACACGTGTTCATATTATATAACAATATTTTCCTATTGAACAATATTACGCGGAAGTAACGTCTATTTACAATAGTAATTAATATCTACATGAAATATTAACTGCAAATCTTATAATATTCTTATCATGAAGGATAATTTTATACAACTGGGTCAGGATCAATGTCAGTAGGGAATTCCAAGGTGCATGTGTCGTAATGACATTCGTCATTACGTAAGCTTTATGAAATAGAAAATAGTAGTGAATTCAAATTAAAGAACAGATTTTTCAGTATAAAGAAGTAGCAAACAATTATTTTACTAAATTACATGTCGTAATTCCAAAAATATATTTTTTTAAGGTTACTACACCGATCAATACAGGACCGACGGCAATTACATTTTCTTGGTCGCATAATTGAAAAAAATAAAATGCACTTACTTTAAATATCCGAGAAGATTAACTTAAATTTAATTCTTTTAAATATTACAATTTTTGCACTAAATTGAAGTGAGATCGATCAATCGCGGAAACCAACTGATGTCATAAATGTGATGTCATGTCAGTTCACTTCGTTCTTCGAGGCGCTGCCAGCGGTCATACGAATACTTCCGATCATAAACGAGTTTAGCCGAAGTGAAACTTAAGGTGGAGTTTCACTAATATTCGAATTTTATTGAATAAATCAAATTGTTATTACTGCTGTCGTAATATTTCCGAAATACGTTATAACTGACTGTAATGCATTATTTTAATTTTATGATCATAAAACAAATAACCAAAAATTATAATAGCACCTTGGTAGTATTGCAGAAAATCGATGTTCGATATCGATTATATGATTGCAATATTTACATTTAAAAAGTTACTTCTGTTTCGGAAGGGTTGTTACTATAAAAAATACTTCAGTCTTGCTTGTGTATTAATATTATAGAGAAGAATAATTGTTCTCCAGATTGTTATTAAAACAGTCTATCGAATGTTTACGTTTGATTTAATATAACAAAACCATCGATGTATGTTATTACGTTATATAATTTAAAACACTGTTTAGTCACAGACAAACGTTAGAAGAATATTTTCTGTAGGGGTTTCATTAAATTGTATTATGCTTGAGATCTTGACCGTAATCCTTCATCGTGATGGCTTCATTTTGAAAACATTTAATTATGTTTAAACAGCGCCATCTAGTTATTGCAATCGTTTATTCCTATTTTACAGAAAAAAAGATCTTTCTGAAGTTGTGAAGTCAGGCGATGTCTACTTTTCTGAAAGATGGCAGTTTCTAAGTTTCACATAAACCGAAATTTACCAAAAACAGTCATGTGGCCCGGCTAAGAAATAAGATGATCAAGTAAAAATATTTTATTACGACACATTCTAATTGAATCACTACCAAATTATAAAAACTATATGATTACTCCACTGTCGGAAGTGGATGGGGATGAGATTTTAATTATAGTTTTAATAATTACACATTACAATCATCAGAATTTACATTTTATGACTTCTGCTTTATTTTCTAAACTTTACGTGATAAAACGTGGTAAAACGTCCATAAAGTATTGACTTCGTATAGTTTAGGCATTCAGTGAACTGCCCGTGTGACATTCAATTGTCCCAAATATAATTACGTGGACTTCTGATCGGCAGATTGAATTCCGGACCTTGATAAGGGTTAGGGACGGCCGACTGGGAAATTTATTCGAATAATGCTATTAGCCAAATTCGCGATATGCACGCCTGTTGAATAATTTAATGGAGAAAGCAATCTTATTGTTAAATGTACTAACTGCCACTCGCAAAATCTTTAGAAGATTACTAAGGTCTCTTAGTGTAAATTTAGTGAGGTAAATCAACAATACACGACAGTTCAAGTAAATAAAAATCACTCTTTATGCAGTACTAGCTTTCGCCCGCGACTACGTCCGCGTGTAATTAAAAAAAAAACAAAAGTAGTCTATGTGTTCTTCCAGACTATCATCTACATCTGTACCAAATTTCATCAAAATATGTTCAGTCGTTTAGGCTACAAACTCTAACAAACTTCCATCCATCCATCTAAACTTTCGCATTTATAATATTAGTAAGGAGACTTCAGAAAACATCGCTATGGTGATATTAGGTGGCAATTACACTCCGCTAATGTTTCATACTTTTTAAGTTTATATTTTATAGGGGTATGTTATCACGTAAGCGCTCTGGTGCTTTGCGAAAGTGTAACCTTTATTAGATTTTTCTTCTAGAATATCGTACGCTGCCATCCTTAAACAAAGTTTGTCATCGCAAAAGGTTTTTCTAAATTGGCAATATCTTTAGGCGCATAATGGAAAAAGTTTAATATATTTCTGTATGCATGACTAGAAAATCTATTCAAGCGGTGATGGAAGTAAAAGTTGATAACTTTTGATAAAAGATTTTTCAGAAGAATTTTCCTTTTTTTTTGAAAACTGATCAACAATTTTTTTCTCGTATTTTAGGGATAGTTACCTAAATTAATGGATTGTTAAAAATATCTGGCATGCCTTACCTTTTAAAAAAATATCGTGTGGGCTACGAGATTTTTTGAATTTCAATGAGTTTTAATCAATATTTTCACGATGTTTAGAACGGAACCATAGCACAACTCTTACTGTATACTTAAAGGTAAGTATAGAGACATGAACATGTAGGCTTCGCTCTGTCGTAATTGGAACACAGGAATTGAGCTGCATGTATCCATTAATATTAATCTTACCCGAGATGCTAATTTAGTTACCACATCTCTGTACAATGGTAACAAACAAATGTATCTACAATAAACAATACATTCTAGATATTAGTAAAACATTTGAATTATTTGTAGTCTGTTTATAACTAGTTTTTTTCTTAAAAAATACTTATTCTATATTTATTATTCTACTAGCTTTCGCTCGCGACTCCGTCCGCGTTGTATTACAAAAACAAAAGTAAATAGCCTATGTGTTCTTCCAGACTATCCTCTACATCTGTGCCAAACTTCATCGAGATCGGTTCAGTAGTTTAGACTACAAACTTTAACAAACATCCATCCATCCATCTAAACTTTCACATTTATATTAGTAAGATATAACTATATCATAAGGTGACAAAGAGCAAGCTGTCACCTGAATTAACCGAAATTCTGGAGTGACAATTCCCATAGACATTTGCAAGAGTTACCTACCTATAATCGTCGGAGGAGGGGACGTAGTGGAGATTCTATCTTTATTTTAGTAACATATTTTATATATTCAGATATGAAGTTTCTTTCGCATACAGACAAGCTATTTTCTTCAAACTTTGGGGTTGAATAAAGTATATTAATGTTATCGTAAGATTTAATAAATTTCAGATGACTGAAAATCATATGTGTAAATTTTTCACTGTTTTATTTTGAACAATGCACAATAGCAAATGATTGATTTTCAACTGATAAAGAGAAGTTCGAAAGAAGCAGTATTTCTAATATACAGAAGCGATATTGCTTGCAACATGTATAGGATTATTTTTCTTTTAAATTTGTTTCCGAGTTTAATACATTTAGGTATTATTAAAATAATATAATAATTAAATATTATAATATGTCTTATTGCTTTATTTAGTTTATTTTTCTTACAGGTGTGCAGCAAGAAATAAATGAATTGAATCGATTTGATAACATTCCTCTAAATCAAGTAATACCATCGAAGTTATTAGAAACTCTACTTAGATATAATGAAAAGAGCGCAACTGTGAAATCAAACGTATGTGAAAAAAATAAATATACACAATTTCGTGTATCGAATCAAGAACAAAAATGGAAGGCATTACTTAATAAAAAGACGAAACCGATTGAGTCTGCCAATAATAATATCAAATTAGATTTTTCTCAATTACAAAAAGTAACGTTTGTTAATAATAGCAATAATCAGAATATTGATGAATACAGTGTAATGAATGAATTTGAAAATGTATCAAGTATTTTGCTTCACGATTTGAAGAAGGAATCAAAAATGGAACTACAAGACGAAAAGTTTGAATTTTTAAAAGAAAATGAATTTGAGAAACAACAAAACAAATCGGATACTAAAAACGAAAAAGTAAACGACGAAAATTTACTACCGATGTCAAGAAAAGGTCAGCACACACAAACCCATTTAGATAATAAAGCAGATGCTGTAAATGAACAAATGTTAGTCACTCAGGCACCTGAGTATATTTATTCCACAAGAAAACCAACCTCTAACAAAACAACAAAAGGTCATATTGGAAAATCAATAATTAATAATGCGTATATTGTTAATACTGAAGATGACGACGAAATTTCATTTAGTTCGGAATCTAATGAATCTAAAGATAATGATAGACGAGTTGGTAGCGAAAAAACGGAATTAATTAGCAACAAAGAGCAACTTAATGAAAGTGAATCTATAGAATATAACGATAAAAATGACTTAAATAAAATTAAGAAACATCTAGAGTTAAGGAATGGTGTGAAAATGACCGATACAAGTCATTCCTCTATGCTAATAATGGAAAGTCATCGAATATGTTATGCTTGTGCGAGTTCTAGTGATCCATCTTGTTTGAAACCAGACAGGCAAACAACAGTCAAATATTGCCACAGAGATAAGACGGCTTGCGTGGCTAAAAGTTACACTATTGGACGTAAGTAATTTTGATATTAGAGTAATTATACATTTAAATCTATTACATCGTTAGCTTATACATGTTTCAACTTTGATGTTCAAGCATACACTACATATAAGATCTAAGCCTTCGTCAACCACGCTGAATTAGTGCAGTTTATTTACTTTCGCACATATCTTTGAATTTCTTTCCATGTCGCTGGTTTCTTCGTAAAGATTTTCTTTACAATAAATAAATCAAATTTATAATTGCTAAATTCTAACGAACTCGGTATTCTGGTTGAGTTAACATTTTGATCTACTAATTAGAGATCAAAACTAAAATAATTTTGAATAGAATCTAATCCTTTTAGTTTATTTGGCCAAATTAAAATAATACTCGTACTATCAAAATTTCGAGGTTTAGAAGAGAATAGAGAGTTTTAGAAGAGAATTACTGATTTTATTAATTTGTAACGTTGCAGGTTCAAGCTATATTATACGAGATTGTGGATCCTCCTGTATATCATCAGATATAAATGGTTTGGCTATTAACTATGAAACATGCTCTATATGTCATTCAGATTTATGCAACAGTGCTTATTCTATTAACAGTTTTATCGCGCCTTTATTAGTTTTAGTAATTATAATAAACAAAATTATTTATTAATACAATAAATGGTTTTCTTATTATTCTTGTTTACTTAGAAAAGAAGGAAATTAATGTGAGGTTATTATAAATACTTATGTTTTCCTTTATTCTTCCTTATACACATCCCTGACAATAATTTGGTGTATGAAGAAAAGCAGATTATTAGTCGACACAAAACATATATTAGACAATACTAACATTTATTGTACTAACTTAAGAAAGACAGACCCTTACCATTAGTATAAGCTTAAGTCCCTTAACATTTTGGTCTGTAACTTTCATCCTTTGTCTCTATATGTCCGTATTGTACACGAAATGGCCTTTAACATTTGAATGAGGGTTTACAAATGTTACTATTTCGCTAGTTTACTCCAGTTTTCACGTCACTATTATCCTGTGTTCGTAAATCTACTCTGTCAATTAATTAATCTTTGCTTTTTAAGCGCATGTAAGATTGTAATTCGCAGATCTGTGGCGCAATACAAGAGAACAATAGAAGAGTCATTGCAGTATAAACCTATAACATTAACATCTTTTAATATAACTTGGTAATTTAAATATTCGAAAACAAAGGAAATTCGTGCGTTCTAATTAATTTTAATGATGACCTATTTCCGTATATTTAAAATGACTTGAATTTCCTCTTTTGTTGCTAAGCATCTCGTAATTATTGAACAATAGGAATCCACAAGGGTGCAATACTTGGTTATTGTAACCTTTTTAATATAATTCAGAGTATATTAAGTCAACAGAACCGTTTATCGCGGTTTCTTAATACTGTTTTATATTAAATTTTATGTAAATATTTTAGATAAACAGTGAACAGTTATATGTTGTATCAGTGCACGGAAATTTATTTAACTGAATGTTTGTTATAAAATAATATTTTCTTATCACAAGCAGTCACTTATATTGGATAGAGTCCAATATAAGTTTGCGGACAACTTGTGTGACTGACATGTTTATTTTAAACTAACAAAATATTATTTCGCACTTTATTTCAAGCTAAGATTTCAAGTAACTTTAGCTGACCGAATTTGAGATGTGACATGTCGTTCAATTCTTACTCTTCCTTCTGCAAGTTTTAACAGTTTTGTTTTAAGTTTAAAATATACTGAAAAGTCAATAAAAACGAACAAATAAATATAAAACGTTTTAAAAATGTCACAAAATTATATATAAGATTAAAATGAGATAAAACCCTGTGTCATTACCATTACTACCCGCCGTCTGTCAACCTGACAACGAATCCTCGCTTTAAATGACAGCCTTTCATTTAAAAATTTAGCCGCAGTTGCAAATCTTGTAAAATATATTAACTGACTTTAATTATAACGCACCACTGATAAAATTAGGTCAACTGAATATATTTTAAGGCCATGGCTTTGCAAAATAAAAGAAAACGCCGAAGTTGTCTTGACTCTTACATGTTGAGTTAATTCAAATAATATATGACAATAATAAGGATTATAAACTATTAATATCCGTATTCAATCAGATACAAATGTTATCTAGAAATAGATCAGAAATGGATATGTCTATTTGCGATTAAAGTTTCAATTCCCCTGTCCGATGGACTGTGCAAATTGACACGGATGACGCGCGTAATGTGGGTTCTGACTCCTGGAATATTCTGGAATGTCACGCATAGACCACATTACGAATATCATTATACCTCTGGAATATATTTCAAGACTTTGTTATGCAACTTTAGGCTCGTTGTTATCCTTGAGTTTTCATTGCGTTTATTATTACGTATCTTGATGAAATTTAACAGACATGTAGAACATTATCTAAGAACACAAACTATTTACTGAGTATTTTTTGACAGACATCCCAAAAGAAGGAGGTACTCAATTCGTCTGTATGTTTTTTTTTATTTAACGCCGATGAAGACGCGGGTAAAATCTAGTATGTGATATTTATCATAGCTTGCTTTGCTTGTTTATACATAACATAAGCTGTAATAACAAAATGTATAAAAACTGTATAATGTAAATGAAAAATAATTAAACATTGTTATAATTTAATAATCAGAAATTAACTTTAAAATTTTAGACGTATAAACGTAAACAAGCATTTTCAATAACGATTTAATTTTACTAATAAGCCGTTTCGCATTGCAGTTCTTCTTTTCTTTAAAAATAAACAACATATGCAAGGTTCAAGAGCCCAGAGTATTAAAAGAAACAAGCAAATGTGCGGTGGAAGGAAACATTGAGGCATATCTAAGTGTAGCTCTGGATATAAAGGCAGAGTTTCACAGGGATAAGGTTTTACGATGTTACTTCAGAGCTTTGTTTTCTTTAGTTTTTGCGATGTTGGAGACAATAAATCTACCAACAACCGATGTTACAGCCTCCTGTAAAATGGAAACATTTGTAAGATAGCTTTCCCGTATGTTACATCAAAATACTAACTACAATTCTTTTGCATTACTTTTATTAATCGGAAAGGAACGTAAAACTTGATAACAGTAAATTTAGCCTAAATATCATTTAACTTTGTGTTGAATAGTAAATTAGAAATATTTGTACGTACCTTTACAGCATTGATTTTGCCTGGTTTTTTTTCAGACATCCTTATTTTTTAAATGGTTAATTTATTATTCTTCGTTTCAGATTGGATATGTTATCTGTATTTTTACTTCATTCTTATATTTTATTGAATAATTTTATTTTGTTATCTTGTTAGAAATATTACATTATTATTGATATCTTTTCTATTGTTTAGAATAAACCAAAATTGTTTATTGATGGCATTATCTTCGTTTGTATATAAATTACGGCATGATTACTTTTATTTTAGCTTACATTATTTATTTCTGGAGTTTTTTTCAACCTCTTGATGTTCAAATATAATGACAACTTCATATGACATTGTCAAATTGTTAAAACTAAAGTAAAGGAAAACCGCTTTGGTAAATCTATAAATATTAGCAACTTAAGAGTTTCTTTATAACAGAAACTATTAAAAACCGGATTATATTCAGAATCGCTTAAATTAGAAATAGTACAGGTCAATTCAAACGTTATGACCGCTCAGATTATCACAGGAGACGATGTACGAAACATATTTTTAGGTCACACTCTTGCCTACAACTTCCTCCAACAGTAGGCACACCTGGCACTAACCCGAGCCACTACAAATATTGAATCTTGTTTCACATTTGTAGTACAAAAAGTTTTATAATTTGTTTTGTATCGATCGTTCCAATCGTCTAAATCAATTTTGTGCTACAAAACTTTTTAATTGACCACATCCTTGTTCTGGAAGTTGGTCGTATCGCTCGAGCAGTTGCACAAGTTGCAAATTCAGACAAACTTTAAACTGCCACTGGGACGTCGTTTACAATTCTGTTAAACAAATATGGAAAATATAAATATCAGTTTATAGCATAGTTATATAATACTTTGAGATGATTGCGCGAAAAGTTCATTCTGGTTGGTCTATATTAAACTAAGAGTATATTAATTATACTACGTTTATTCCATTAGAAGTTTCTGAAGAAGCGAGAGAAGTGTGTTAGGTCCGTGGTCTCTGCCTACCCCTCTAGATCACGGACGTTACTTATGTTATTATTCCTGTAGTGCAAATTATCATGTTATATTTAATAAGAGTCATTTAAAATCTTATATACAATTTCGTTCGACAGTCAGTCGATCAATTCTAATAATGTACAAAAGTAGATACTTAAATGTCAACAAAAGTAGAAAAGGACCCGAAAACAATCTATTCTTCACTATCTCCGAAGATACGAAGAACTTTCAAAGAACTATATAAAGACGTGACGCAAACGGAATAGAGAATCCCATCAGATAATATTCGTTTTACATTTATTTGCCTTGGGGTTTATCGTTTCGGATACTCGTACTATTTCACAAATGGCACACGGGTCTTTCTTTTCTAACAAATGTCTGGTAAAGTAACCGATTTGACTACATTTTTATTCTATACCAGCTTTCGCCTGGGACTCCGTCCGCGTGGAATTAAAAAAAAAACAAAGTGCGTAGCCTTTGTGTTCTCCCAGATTATCCTCTACATCTATACCAAATTTCATCGAGATCCGTTGAGCAGTTTAGGCTACAAACTCTCACAAACATCCATCCATCTAAACTTTCGCATTTATAATATTAGTATGATACCTCATAAGGTACAGATCGATTTTGAAATACGTATTTTCTGAATGAATTTTACAAAGATATTTCTTGATTAACACACGTTCCATTAAGATTCACCTTAAAAACTTGTTTGGGGACATAGTATTTGTATATAAAATTACGCTAAAGAAACAAACCTCTGTCTCTGAATTTAATATAGACTTTTATTCAATGAAGTCCTGCTTCAATGTATTACATTAGCGACACCACATTAGTGGTCCCGGAATTAATTAGTTACGGGGACAAAAACGCGCGGACTTCATTTGATTCATTCGTATTCATCAGCTTAATTCTGTACCGCTTTTAGTTGCCCGGCCTTTTCATTAGTTCGCTTATGACGTATGTTTCTCTCACCCGACAGGAGGGTGGTATTTTTAGGTACACATGGATATTTTATTAAAAGTTTTCACAATTCTAATACAAATTTTCTCGATGACGTTACGAAAACAATCTCATGAATATTCATGATAAGCCCTGTGATTCGATTCATATAAGTTTGGTTACGCTCGCAATTAAGATCACACGGTACAATGGTTGGTTACATCAAGACTTATTTATATGCAATTATCTGCATAAACCTTAAATTGGTTTGATCTAAGATGTAACGTTTCAATTTACATATTAATTGCTTTTATCTCACCCTTTGTCAATCCAAATTTTCGTACTAATCTCGTTTTAAAAACCTTTCATTTTTATAAATTAATATCGTAAAGAATAAAAGGTGAAGTAAAAAAGTTGTAGGTATTTTCCATCACCATTGTTTGAGAATAGATTTTGAAGTGGAAGAGCCCGCTTTAACATCTTTGCACGAATGGGTCGGCTCGCCCGGTGTAATACCACGACCGTACAGAAGACATGCGTGAAGTGGAAGCAATTCCGCGTTTCGTCTGATGAGAGTGGTGCCGGTCGCCCAACTTTAGTCCCTTTTCCTTCCCACCCTTTTCTTATAATAAAAGGATGGGAAGGGAACGTGGATTTAACGGTGCAAGAGACGCATAGGAAGGGGATGTATCCTCCTTATGTTCGTCTCCTCTTCCGTCGACTAAGGGTAGGCAACGCATCCGCTATTGCAAATGTCTATGGGCAGCAGTCGCTTCGCCATTTTGGCGATTTCAGGTTGCCGCTTGCCACCTTTTGATGTAAAAAATAAATATTATTGACCTTGCAGGTTGTTTTAAAGATATAGTATAATAGACAGGACGCGTTACGGAATTGCTTTAGGGAGTAAATCGTTTGAAGCTCTCAAGTCCCTTGGCACATCTGGACGCTTGTTAATTTATCGCTGCCGTTAGCTCCGTGACGCTGACGCAATGTAATCTGCGTTATTATTAATTAAAATATCAAATAATATTTCTCATCAATACGAAATTTTACAATGAATAAAGAAGAGATTCAACATGATCTCACTCAATCTCATCTACGGAGAATTTAAAAAAGAATAAAAAATATATATAATAGAATAGCTTATTTCGTTGTTTCGTAACCACACGGAAAATTGTTTCTGGCTGTTTTAACTTTTTTTTTTAACATTTGCACTTTGGTTCGATTAAATTAGAATAATTCAGGACAGCCTTACTCTACCTGTGCATTAATTTTGCGTTTTAGAGATCATCTGATTTACAGGCTGCTGTTAAAATTATTTTTTTTAATCAGTTTTAAATTTATTAATTTACTAACAACTTTATAGAGTTGTCAAAATTGAGTTTGAATATACTACAGATAGAATTTGTGTTTAAATTTTTTCTATTAAACTTGGAAAAGGAAAGAAAGTAGACGTATCTTTGTACATCAGATAGAAAGAAACAGTTAATAGAGTTTTAAAGAATTGATGGATAACGTTGAAAGCAGAAATTGTTAGAGAAATTTGTCGAGACCGAGTCGATCCAGCTTTTAAATGGAGGAATGAAAAATCTTTTATCTTTGTTCCGTTCCTTCTCTAGAGAATACAACGATGCAATTATAACGAACTAGCTTTCGCCCGCGACTCCGTCCGCATGGAAAATTAATTGAAATCCGTTCAGCAGTTTAGGCTACAAACTCTAACAAACATCCATACATACATCTAAACTTTCGCATTTATAATATTACGAGTATATACAACGAATAGCTGTTAAAATGCGATTATCAACGCATCAGTGATTTGCTTTGTGCATATTTATAGGTTTCTTAATTAAGTGATATATAATTTCAGCAAATTATTAATTAATCCCGTCTACTACAGGACTAGGTAGTTATTAGGAATTTACACATAATTTCTGTCTCCTCTTTTTTTTTTGTACTTCTGTATTAGTATTACTGTAGTCGGATAAATTGAAAATTTAACTTAATCACGTAATCTTACTAATATTATAAATGCAAAAGTTTAAATTAATGCTTGTTAGACTTTGTCGCCTGAACGGATTTCGGGCGTTCGGAACGGATCGATGAAATCTGGCATAGCCTGGAAAAACACATAGGCTACTCGATTTATTTTTCACACGACGGAGTCTGGCGAAAGATGGTTTCCAAATAACATCATTGTCTGTAACTTTTTAACGCTACAATAATTTTGTAAAACTAATAATAGTTATACGGTATTAAATCTATATACTATTATAATAAAGCGTAAACACACACTTCTTTGTTGCCTAAGATGTCAGCAATATTTATTGCCTATATTATTTATTATATTTTTAAATAATTATTTTTTAATAAAAAGCCCTACACTTACGTCACACTTTAGGCTATATATTTTCACGCCATTAAACTTAGGGGGTAAATATTTTGGATAAAAACCCTAATGTGGGAAAGAGACCATAAGTTGCTGCCAACATCAAGAAAGAAAGATTGCTAAGGTTTGTCATGTCATGTCATTTTGACATTTGCTGTTGATAATTTGACAAATGTAAACAATAAAATAAAGTTTTTATAATTTCACGCGGATGAATCCGCACGCGAACAGCTAGTTGTTTAATAAAGCTATACCTCGATACGAAGATATAGTTAGATAGTAGTTCAGATATAGCTAATTTATAAACGAAAGCCAAGTACAGTCCTTGAATCCCGAAAGCCGTTTAAAAGCCGACAAGGGATGAAAGTGGATGGGGAAATTAATTGTGCACCGTTTTCACTCTCCGAATTTATTTCCGCATTTTAAAAAGTGAATTAAATCGTAAAAAGATCTTCAGGCTCTTGAGCCTGGGAGCGTTTAAGATGGGTTTAAAAAGTAAATGACCAAAAATTAAAGTAAGGTAAATATACCTGTAATTGACACTATAAATGACAAAACCGAACTTTCTTTTATCACCTTTTTTCTTCTGACTATCTTTTTCACTACCTTACTATAAATAACTTTTGTAAATAATAACAATATTTTTGAAGGGAATTTGATAAATTAGACTGATTTTGTAAGATTAATAAGTTTGGAATAAACCATTTAAACGTGTTCTGAAAACACATTTTTTGAACAGTTCAAAGGTTAATTTGTAACAGTTGGAAAAAATTGGCAAAAGTTTTCAAAGTAATATTGAAAACAATACCATTAAAGCAAACATTTTCTTTGGCCACGTTACACGAGTACAAAGCCTGTGCTGTCGTTATGAAAATTTTATCTTCAAAGTTGTTGGCTTACTCATATTTTCGAGAAAATGAAATATTACGCGCGGCTTTGAGTAGGAAAATTAACGAAACGTATCTGAGTAATGATTTTTTCAGGAAGATTATAACTTTTAAAATGATACGTAATTTTTTATTACAGTAAGTAATATTATGTCTAGTGGTAATTTTTTATTACAGTAATTAATATTATGTCTAGTGGTAATATTTAAATGCATATTAACATTTGCTCGTAAGTCGCTACATAAGTCTAGTACTGACAATTTTAACAGAACAATGGAACTGATCTTTTTGACTAAAAACATTAGCGTCTTCGGTCACATTTGTATTAGACCTCAATATTATTCTTTTAAAAATAAAGCAGTAAAATTCTCAAAGTAAAAACTGGCTAATTTATTGAGTTAATTTAGTAAGATTTGGTTCCCGGTTGTATTTAATACGAATGCTAAAGTCAGGACGCGCAGTCGTTTGTGCGGCGGAAGGCTGTAACGGTTACAGGATGTTCGTTTTTAAATAAGATTTATGTTGTCTATTACGCTACATTAATTTTGTAATTAATAACACTACTCGATTAATGTAGCATTAAAAAACCCTACTCGTATAACAACCTGAGTAGATTTTACAAAACTAGTCTATGGGTTAATAATCATTACTAGATCAGATGGATGGATGGATGTTTATTAGAAGGTATCTTCAGAATTATTCAACGGATCTCGACGAAATTTGGCATAGATGTAGAGGATAGTCTAGAAGAACACATATGCCACATATAAAGTTTTTTTTTATTTCCGTGCGAATGAAGTCGCGGGCAAAATCTAGTTACATAAATTACTTGTTTTCTCAAGAGATACAAACTATTTCAATAGGCACGTATATGAAGCATGTGATGGTTCAAAATTGAACAAAGACCTTGTTGAATTTATCGTTTAATCAAACTCTCAACTTTAACAAATGTTTTCGTAAAGGGTGAGCCTAATATTACATTGTCACAACACGCCTCCTCAAGTGTACAATTTGTCTTGTTCATGTTTCAACAATAAGTTTCTATTCGTGAAACACACGAAAAAGCATGTTTCTTTGTTTTTTTCAAAGAGAACAAGAGGCATGGCAACATGTTTTTACACATTATAGCGTAAACTAATGGTCAGTTTCGAAAATATTTTTAGTCACCTTTTTAAATATCATTCCATTTTACGCATGTTTCTAAAACTACGTTAAAAAGGATATTTCTTCTGAAAATAAAATTAGAGTTGGTATTTTTCCCGTGGCCTCAATTTTAAAGTTTGAGTTGGGAGTATAAATACTGGGAGCCAGTGTTCGAGGTTTCTAAAGAGTTTCTTTGAATTAAATGTTTGTAATAAATTCACTAGGAACCGCAATTTCTACACATTTTAGTTAATATAGTTGAATTTAATTTAGAACAAAAATGTTATTCATTTATGATTCAAAAATACCTATATTTAATGCTAATTATAGTAACTTTTATTACATCAATACAAGCGGCTCTTTCCGACTTCGCTCGAGTTAAGATTTATTAAAACATCTTATAAGTAAATTAAATAAAAGATAGCCTATTTTACTGAGAAATAATGTAACAATCAAGGTTTTCAAATTTATTCGTAACTAGCTTCCGCCCGCGACTCCGTTCGCGTGAAATTAAAAAAAAAACATTAAAAAATATAACCTATGTTACTCACAGAAAAATTACCTTTCTAACGGTGAAAGAATTTTTAAAATCTGCCCAGTTGTTTTTGAGCCTATAATTAACAATCAAACAAACAAAGTTGTCCTCTTTATAATATTAGTATAGACAAATACAAACCAATTTAAATACCAAATATCATTGGCATAATTATATTACTAGTGGCTTGTGGCTTAAGTATTGTTTTCACAACCGCTTGCAATATATTTAGGACGAACCAGTTAGCAGACTATATGTAGAATTGTAAATCATGATGTTTGAAGTGCAGGACAAAGGATGCGACAAGCACGTACCGGGAATCAAGTGCACGCTTGTGGCTTAACACACACTGAGTTACAAATTATAGGCTTTAGAACGTAAAACACTGCTATTTATTTTTCAAATTTCAATAGTACTTTTAGACAAAATACGATTTATTTAAATCATACTAATATTGTAAATGCGAAAGTTTGGATGGATGGATGGATGGATGTTTGTTAGAGTTTGTAGCCTATACGGCTGAACGGATTTCAATGAAATTTGGTATGGGTACAGAGGATAGTCTGGAAGAACACATAGGCTACTCAGTTTTGTTTTTTTTTAATTCCACGCAAACGTAGTCGCGGGCGAAAGCTAGTAATAATATAAAACTTAAATGTTAGAAACATCTTATAACTGTTGCAAATATTAAATGAAATTTCAAAATGCATTTCGAATATACGAGTACATTTGAAATTATGCACCTTTTATTCATGCAGTAAGCAAAGTATAAAACTTTCCTCCGTAGTTTTAATTGAGTTCATATGGCTGTGAATGTTTTGTTCTGCTGCACTGCGAAATACAAAGAAAAAACACAGATTTGCTGACACGGTAATAGCATTACAGTGTCATTATTTCGTTTTGATAAGGGTCTCCGTACGTTGACGTAGGACTTTTGATATTCTCAGCTTTTATCTGTCGTAAACCATCTTCTAATATTACATGATAAGTAATTTGTGACATTCGGTTGAAGAACATAAATCGCAAGTCATCTTAATTGTTAAAATTGGTACAGATTTAAGTTACAAGACGTGTAACACAAATACAAATAAAAGAATTACACTCTTAGATTAATTGATTTGGTTTTAGATAACTAGAAGTTTAATTAAGTAATACAGTTGCAAAATATACAAGTTTCAAACGAAAATTATTGTTGTAATTGACAAAAAAAAGTTGACAACGTCTGCCTAGCACGAAATGGTGTTTAACCATTCAATAGAAATTAGTTATATTATAACTTTTATGATTGTTAACATTTTGATTTTTAACTAAATAGTTTTTCATAACAGCATGACGCCGTGATACTGTTTTTATTTTCCACATGGCTTGCAGCCAAAATAACTATTTCAATTACGGAGCGACAGAGTCAAAAGTTTTGACACGAACGCGTGCCGCATGACAATTTCACTTATATTACTTCTATGTGGGTTTCCAGTGTCGATACAAATAAGTTTTCACCACTTTCATTCTCCTAGTCATGTAAAGTATAAAAATAGAGAAACGTTTCATGCTGTCGTTCAGCCTTATAGGCTGAGATCCAAAGAGTTTTTCCTTCCCTAATCAGATTTCCTGATAAAACCTACATTACGTGAAAGAGCTCATTTTTAAACATGTTGTAACCGGGTTGCCTAATCCTAGCGTGGAAAGGCTATGTTTAATTGATCTCTGAAGTGGTCAATTTTCGGAGGCAAAACCCCTCATCGAGTTTTTTGAAAATAAATAGTTAGACCAAATTAACTCAGAGGAAAGTTCGAATGAATTTTTGTTCCTCTCCTTTAAGACAAATATATTTTTGAAGTAGAAGCAATTTTCTTTCAAATCATGTAAATATTTGATCGCCGATATGCTTGAGGGAAGTAAATGAAAGAGATTTTGCCAGGAGGGAATGCGTGTACTTGTTGCTAGCTACAGATTTTGAATGACATTTTTAAAAATGGTACTTCGTGACGGTGATCTATAAACTTATCCGTTGCTATTAAAATTACGGCAGGCGCTCGCGCGAACATGCCCCCGGGCGTTGAAGGCTCGTCCTTCAACAAAGGATTAATTGTCGTCCTGAGGCAGCGGGCAGATCTTGCTGAATGCGCGGCGCACGACTCCTGTCGCAGTCCGCACGTCGGCCACGCGGGATACGCCGTCCGCTCCGGGATGAACTGCTTCTATTCGACCCAGCCGCCACTTTAGCGGCGGTAAATTGTCCTCCTTCAGGATGACTAGGACACCTTCTTGTAACGGGTTGAGATTAGAGCGCCATTTCGTCCTCAGTTGAAGTTCTGAGATGTACTCCTTGCTCCATCTGCGCCAAAAGTGTTGGCGAAGCTGCTCCGGATGCTGATATCTGTTCAGTCTTCCTGTGGCGTGGTGCTCGTAGCAGTCAGTCGGCAGCGCTGTGAGCGGGCGGCCGATGAGAAAATGTCCCGGCGTCAGCGGCAGCAAATCGCTCGGATCTGCTGAGAGCGGAGTTAGCGGACGGGAGTTGAGAACTGCCTCGATTTGGACCAGCACAGTGTTTAATTCCTCGTATGTGAGGTTACAATTACCAAGAATTCTTTTAAGGTGAAACTTTACAGATTTAACGCCAGCCTCCCACAGACCACCAAAATGAGGGGCGTGAGGAGGTAAGAAGTGAAAATTAATACAATCAGGAGCAAGGTCACCAGGTAGCGTATTGAGGCTATTTGTAATAAAACGACCAATTTCGTTATATGCGCCTACGAATGAGGTCCCGTTATCGGAGTAAATGTGCTTTGGTTTGCCACGACGTGACATAAATCGACGAAGTGCCGATAAAAAATTATTACTTGTCAAATCTCCTACTAATTCGATGTGTATGGCTTTAGTTGTAAAACACACGAAAACAACAATATAGCCTTTGACAAGTTTCCAGCCGCGACCTTGACGACTAGCTGACATGATAGGTCCGGCATAGTCAATTCCGACGGTCTCGAAGGGACAGCCGCTCGCGGTCACACGTCGCTGCGGCAGGTTACCCATGATAGGATTTACTACCTTGCCCTTAAAACGACAGCACAAATGACAATTACGAAATGTTCGTTTTGCTAAATTGAGACCACCGATAGGCCAGTAAGTTTCACGTAATGAACTTAATAATAAACGAGGGCCGGCATGCATAAGTTTTACATGCGTATATTCAAAAAGTAATTTTGTTAATCGATGAGTGGACTGTAATAAAACCGGATGTTTCTTTTCATAAGAAAACAATGAATTACTTAAAACGACCGCCAACCCGCATTAAATTGTTATCATCTACAAAAGGATTAAATTTTAAAAGTTTATTTTTTGCAGGTAGGCGTTTATTATGTAATAAAGTAACATATTCATCAAATGACTCGACTTGTGACAATTTTAATAAAACATTTAAAGAATTTTTAAGTTCATCATTATTCAAAAATGGTGTAGTTGGACGCTGTTTCTTACAAATATTAATAAATCTTAATACATAAGCCATAGTGCGCTGTAATTTTACAAAATTAGAAAAACGTTCAAAGTTAATTAAAGTAGTTTTAGAATTAGAAGTAATTAAGGAAATTTCAGTGCGCGTTTCAGGTAATCGCTCATTTGGCGTCACATTTTTTGGCCAAGAAGAAATATCTTTCTTTAAAAACTGAGGGCCTGACCACCACATATCGAGATCGATAATTTTGTCAACAGTGACGCCGCGCGAGACGTAATCTGCTGGATTTAAATCAGTAGGGACATGACGCCAGATATGCGAACCGGTTTTATCTAAAATCTCGGCTACACGGTTCCGCACAAACGGTTGCAATTTACTTGGCAACATTTTTAACCAGCCTAAGACGATAGTGGAGTCTGTCCAAAAAATGACTGATCTTACTTGAACTCGCAGAGAACTTAACACCTTTTCGTATAGGCGGACTCCGACGAGCGCAGCGCACAGCTCGAGCCTCGGGATCGTGGTGGGCTTTATCGGCGCCACGCGACTTTTAGCTGAAAGCAACCGCACCAAAACAGTATTATCACTAGTACTACAAACGTACAAACATGCACCGTAGGCTACTTGCGATGCGTCACAGAAAATATGCAAGTCAATTGTGTGATAACTATTGCAAAGTGTAAGACGAGGAACACGTAGATAACTTAATAAAGGTAAGCTGTCTGCAATTATTTGCCATGATTTAATAATTTCGATAGGCAGTGGGTCATCCCACGAAAGTTAAAAAAGCCATAATTTTTGCATTAATATTTTCATGGAAATAATGCAGGGGGCTAAAATACCTAACGGGTCAAATATTTGGGAAATGACTGAAAGTAATCCTCGCTTAGTTAAGTTATTAAGTTTAATATTATTTGTGGAAAAATGTAAGTTATCTGATTCGATAAGCCAACTGAGACCTAATGTTTTACAAGGCTCCGTGGACCCAATATTTAAATTTAATGAGGGGTCATCGGATTTTAAAATGACTTGAGGTTCATTCGATTTCCATTTTCGGAGATTCATGCCTGCGGACGCGAGCTCCTCCGACACCTTGTCACGTATGTCCAGCACCTCCTGAATAGAATCGCCACCAGTCAACAAATCGTCAACATAAAAATCGTGTACAATGACTTCGGATATTTTCGAATCATTACACTCAACGCCGATTTGTTTTAAACACATGGTGGCGAGGTAGGGGGCGCTGGCGGTGCCATACGTGACCGTGTTCAGCTCGTACGACCGTAGCGGCTCGGATGGATTTTCTCTCCAGACAATTCTTTGCAGATGTCGATCATCGGGATGTACAACGATCTGTCGATACATCTTCTCGACATCTGCAGATATCACGTACTTGTATAGTCGGAATCTAATAAGGATTGACAAGAGATCATCCTGAACGTTAGGCCCTACTAACTGAAGGTCATTAAAGGAAATACCTGAAGTAGTGGGACTGCTCGCATTAAAGACAACTCTGAGCTTGGTTGTCGAGCTACTCGGACGAATCACTCCGTGATGTGGTATGAAATATGCTTGTCTCTGTGAATCAAATGAACATTCGGACATGTGTCCTAATGATATGTACTCAGACATAAATTTAATATAATTATTTTTAAATTCGGGTTGCCCCTTAAATTTTCTCTCAAGAGAAAGTAAACAATGTTTGGCGCGCTGCAGCGAGCCGCCCAATACATCAGGTGACTGATTCAGGGGCAACCTGACACAGAACCGACCGTCTGACAGACGAGATGTATTTTTGATAAAATGTTCCTCGCACATTTTCTCTTCTTTGGAGAAAGATGAAGACTGAGGGCTGACCTCCTCGAGGCGCCAAAACCGCGTTAACAGGGTTTGAGTGTCATCACTAGAATCATTGCACGAGGAAACATTATTATTTGAATGTACCGAAACAAAATTTGACTTAAAGTCAGAAGTCGAGCGTACTTGACCACTATATACTGGCCTGAAACTAGCCACCCTAGACTAGATTCAAATAGCACGGGCTTCCCGGCTCCTAAACTAATTTTACGTAGCCCTAATAGATCCCAGAAAACATCCGCACCAATAATTAAATCCACCGAAGATGGAATGTGGAAGTTAGGGTCTGCCAAAGAAAGGTTGCTAGGTAAATTTAAGTCTTTTAAAATAATCTGCTGACTTGGAACATCGTCAGTAATATTCGGCAAAACAAAACAGAAAATCTTTATCGAAAAGTTTTCATTTAATGATTTAATGGGTACACAACACATTTCACTGATGTGTGACCTTGAATTATTTATACCCAGTAGTGACTCATTTACCTTAATGGTTGGTAAATTTAACGATTGACTCAATCGGTCACTAATAAGGCATGAAGTGCTACCACTGTCGAGCACAGCGCGGGCGAGGCGATCGCTGCCGCGGTCGTCAACAATTTTTATTAGAGAAGTGGCTAACAGTACCTGCGTTCTGTTGGGGAAGTAGGTTGAAAGTTGGGCAGACAACGTGACATTACTGGAAGTATCGTCACTGCATGGTGTTGGGATTGCGGAGAAATTGGCAGAGCGGTCCTCAGTGATAGAACATACATTAGTTGTTGGCTTATGCTTCAGATCTGTAACGTGAATGAGAACATTATGACGCTTTTTACATATTTTGCAACCATTAGTTCTACAATTGTTCGCATAGTGACCGGAACGCAAACAATTAAAACATACTTTTAATTTAGGCACAAGTTCCAAACGCTGTTCATTGGAAAGTTGTAAAAACTTAGGACAATTAATTAATTTATGTTCGCATTTACAATTAGGACATTGTTGTAATGAAGGCTTCGGACTTTGAATATTTGGACTTTGTGCAATCGACACCATACTTTTAATATTACTTGTCCTTTTTTGTGAAGGTTGAGGACAACGAGACAACTCTAAAGTTTCTAAAAGGTCTGCACGATTACGTAGAAAAGTTAAAAATAATTTAAATGAAATGGCAGTATTACAGTCCAACCTACCCTTATATTCTTCCCACTCACGATACGTTTTCATGTCTAATTTATGACTAATTATATAAATTAATAACGTATCCCAATAACTAACAGGTTCGCCTAACGATTCTAAAGCTCTAATATTTTTATTTATCGTATCAATAATACGTTTTAAAATGAATGACGACTCTTTTGAAATTGTCTCAATTTCAAATATTGCGGCAACATGATTTTGTATCAATAGCCTTTTGTTATCAAACCGGTCGCACAAAAGATTCCAAGCAATTAAGTAATTACCGGCTGAAAATTCAATAGATTGTATAACCACAGCGGCTGTCCCGTCGAGCGACGCGCGAAGATAATGAAACTTATTTATATTATCTATATTGTCATTTGAGTGTATTAAGCTAGAAAAAGTGTCTCTAAATTCAAGCCAGTTATCATACGAGCCACTAAATTTAGGTAACTGAATAGTAGGTAGTTTGACTATACTATTATTATTATGCACTGAACTGTTGCAACCTAGCTCGCTTTATTTTGCTCACCCTCATAATGTGAAATTAATTCTTGGGCTTTTGCAAATATTTTAAAATAACTTGACTCGAAATCTTCTCGTTCACTAAGTTGAACTTCAATGTCATCAGACAAACACTCTAATTTTAGTTGGACCTCATCGTAGTTAGCATATAAAATATCAATTTTACTACGCGGGTCTTCAATTCGCTAACCTGGGACGAAGTTAACGGCTCCTTTAAGTCGCTGATGTAATTATTGAAAACTGTTAAACGACCTTTATAACTAGCACGCTTCTTAATTAATTCCCTCTCCTCGGTCATTGTAAAATATAATGGAAATAGGCAAAAATCTGGAAAATAACAATAATAATCTTAAAGAAAATTAAACAAACACTACACAATTAAAATTAAAAACACCAAGAAACTTCCATTAAACACTGTGCGGTGTCGAGTATGTTCGTCCGTTCTTTGTTCTTGATGACGTCCTCAATTTGAACTCCGTACGAACTAATATCTTCTTCAAGATTTTGATATATCGGCGTTGGTTATCTTCTCCGCTGATTGAAGAAACTTCCAAATTTGGCTCGAAGCTGACCATGTAAATATTTGATCGCCGATATGCTTGAGGGAAGTAAATGAAAGAGATTTTGCCAGGAGGGAATGCGTGTACTTGTTGCTAGCTACAGATTTTGAATGACATTTTTAAAAATGGTACTTCGTGACGGTGATCTATAAACTTATCCGTTGCTATTAAAATTACGGCAGGCGCTCGCGCGAACAATACGTTATTTTATCGCTTCGTTATTTTTGTCATTTGATACTTTACCGTAATAATAGTTAACGATATATAAAAAGATAATGGAATCGGTTAATGCAATGTCTCTCTGAGAGCTCGTCTTAGACTTCACTTTTACAGCATGTTTCAGCTGTAAAAGATAACGATAAAACATTTGATTCTTCTCAGCTAATTTGTACCAGCTTCGAGTTATGCATTTTAATAGTCTTTTTTGTGATGTTAAACTTAATCTCTATTAATTGGTTTGCAACGTAATGTGGTTAAAAAAATAAAGTTTTACACTTTTTAATATAAAAGTAGGTATCATTTGGGTTCCGATATCACGTACATTTTCTACTATTTTTTCTCTATAATATTACGTTAATGTTTTTTGAACAAGTTTGTTGAAAATTGTGACATAAATTATAACTAACCAGAATGTCCCCAACACGTGAAGAGTTGAAAGTATTAGCGCAAATGGTTTTCTAACGAGCTTTATAATAATTTGTGAAATTAATTCTATTTTGGAGTGAAATTATGCGCACGTCCCAAATATGATTTACCCTTCGTCGAGTGTCGCAGTATGAAATTACTTTCTTTTGTAGTTTTATAATTTACTAGCTTCCCCCGCGATTCCGCCCCCGTGCAATTAAAAAAAATCAGGAGTGAGTAGCCTATGTGTTCTTCCAGTCTATCCTCTACGTCTATACCAAATTTTATCGAAATCCGTTCAGCGGTTTAGGGTACAAACTCTAACAAACATCCATCCATCCATCCATCTAAACTTTCGCATTTTTAATATTTGTATTGTAGTGTATAGCCACACTGTTTACTTGTGTCATGGTGTCATGCCAGCAAGTCAGTAATATCCAAGCCACCGACGGGAGCGGACGTGCCAAGCATACAGTACAAGTATGTAGTAGCAAGTAAGTATGTGCATATAAGTAAGAAAGTAAGATGTTGAAAAAATCGTTTAAAACGAAAAATGGCAACCAACCAGTCGGCCAACCTGTCGAGCAACCAGTCGACCAACCAGTCGACCAACCAGTCGACCAACCAGTCGAGCAACCAGTCGACCAACCAGTCGAGCAACCAGTCGAGCAACCAGTCGACCAACCAGTCGACCAACCAGTCGACCAACCAGTCGACCAACCAGTCGACCAACCAGTCGACCAACCAGTCGACCAACCAGTCGACCAACCAACCAATCAACAAATAAATAAATAAACACACTACTTCGTGGCGTAGGATGTCAGCAATCACAGCATATTTTTGAATAATCCTTTCTTTAATAAAAAGTCCTACACTTAGGTTATATATTTTCACGCGATTATTCTTCGGGGGTTAATAAATTAGAAAACACCTACATGTTGGAAAGGGACCATAAACTACAAGATGCCAACATTAAGGAAGCAAGGTTATTACGGTAAAATTAATAATTTGTCAAATTCTCAATTGAAAATGTCAAAATTGACTAAAACTAATGGACCGGTATCAAAAATTCTTTTACCATTAAGCTACCTTATCAGTGAGTAACATATCCTATATTTTTTTCAATTTCACGCGGACGTAGTCGAGAGCAACAGATCGTTGTAAATAAAACATTTTTATTACAGTTATGCCCAATAGCGCTGCAGCTGGTAATTATTAAAATTGTCTTTATGATTCGATCTTTTTACTTAAAAAAATTAAACAAATATTTGCTCTTTATGTTATTAATAAATGAAAGCTCATTAATAAAGTTACAAACATCCATGTCCCTGAATATCTATTAGTACCCTTCAAGTAAGGGAAACACCTCGTTACTTAGGTGTGAGTTATTACTGAGAACATTGTAGAAGATAACTTAGCAAGTTTATGTTTATAATCTCTGTAGAATGTTAACATGCCACTGTACGATTATGAAATTTGTCACTTTCTAATCAGACTATTAAAAAAATGACAATTTAAAACATTTAGACAAATACAGGATATATTTTTTACTTTCAGAACCTCGGAGAAAATTAAGTGTATTTTTTTACAAAATAATAGGGGACAAACGAGCGTCGGGAACACCGAGGTGGTTAACGACGCCCATGCACAATTTGAGAAATTACACTAAGATTGTAACACGAAAGATTTTTATCAAGAATAGCTGTCTATTATGTCTTGTTATTATAAAAAAAATCAAACAAAAGATGTAATTAATTTTAATCACGGTAAAATTATAAAATCTTTCCTAATGGCCGTTCAGTGAACATTTTCGCTGACGCGGACCTACTTGGCCTTCGTTCAAGTGCCCTTGACATCCGCCGCTTTCACTCTTACTAAAAGAATTGAAGGGTATTTTTTATAAATTATCTTAACTTGTCTGCTATAAAACTTTGTAAAATTAATTAAGACGTTACATCAGAAATTAAATTACTTCTAAGTGTTTCATCTAAAGTAAAGTTAAAATCAGTTATTTACTTCTATATTTAGTAAACTAAACTACGAAGGTCTAAATCCATTTTGCACTACAGAACTTTTTAATTGACCACGCCCACTCGTTGGTGTAGTTGGTCGTATTTGGTGCAAACTTTAAGCTGTTACTAGAGCGCAATTTGCATAGCTGTTAAACAAACTTGTTGCATAGTTAAGTTAGTACAATATACAGTAAGCAAGATTTGATGCACAAATTTAAATAAGTACCATAGATAATATAATAAAAATGGTCGCCATATCTGTACTTCTCTGACTTGGACTATATCATATTACTCGTTCATCTGTTCGCCCATTTTCCTTCACGAGTTTCAGATATTAGTAAAATGATTTAAGAATAACCCCTATATTTTTTTAACATAAATAAACCAGCGCTTGACCACGATTCCACCTAAGGTAAGTGAACACGCGGTCGAAGGATAGATGCGCGCTAGCTCAATAAGTGGCGATTCACCCTGCTCTTGAAGGCACCCCCGTCATAACTGGACGGGAACACTGAGGCTGGCAACTTGTTCCATTCCTTTGCTATGCGCACGAGAAACGATGTCTCAAATCGCTTCGTTCGAACTCGCGGCTCATCAACTAAGAAAGGATGGAGAGTAGCCGTACGTCTCGACGTCCGATGGTAAAAAGCGGGATGTAAAGTAGATGTTTTGGTAGCGTAATTTGTAACGCCTAGATTAATCATCTTGGGGACAAGTTTTGTATCTACTTAGCGTTCATTCGCATACTAGTACATAGTTACTATTCAAGTTGTTAACCTACAATGTATGGAAAATAAAAAACAGATATAAAGGATCTTTGCATTTATTGATAAATAACGAAACACATTTTAATTATTTTCTATTTTATGCACACTTCTATGTGAAGATGCAAATCAAAGTGTCTGTGCTTATAAGTTTTTAAGTTCAAACTTTTTGCGTAGAAAATTGAGCTTTTTATATATCAAATTCGAATACTTATCAAAAGGATGGAAACGATCGAATTTGATTTGCAAAAAGTCTTTTCAAGAGTGAATTGCAAACTGTGAAAATGTACATTTTCAGTAAATTTCAACTTACATAATCTTTATAATAATTTATAGATTTTACACGAAAGTTAAAATTTAATGGTTATCAGATTTAACAACCTTTTGAAACTGTAGTATAATAAGAACATATGAGAACGCGAGTCCTATAAATTTAAAAGGAAATGTTGTGTTTATTTCGATCATGCGGAACACTGAGAATGTTAAACTTCTGGCTTGAATGAGCTCCACAAACAATCTGGCCATTCTGTTGCTTCTTGTATCTGTAATACGAATAATAAACGTTATGAAAGTACACTAAAATACCTTTTTCAGAAAATCTAATAGATGATACTATAACATTACCAAATACGTTATAAATTCTTGATTTTAGAGCGGCCTTTAGTAAGTTGACTTCGTTACGTACTGCTTCGCCAAAGTAACAAGGCACCACCAGCGGCAATAGTTTTATCACACACGTCACAATATTAGGTATAGTTTCTGCCCACATGAACTGAAATGTAAAATATTACTGTTAATGGCCGCTGTAAACAGCTACAAGTGGCGTGCTGTTCCTAGCAATGGTAGAGCCTAAGCAGCTTCAATACCACAACCACACAGAAGAGTGGCGTGAAGTGTAGTCATTCCTCGGTTAGTTTAAGACGTGTGTATATTGGAGGCCATATTATTATCCCTTTTCCCTTCCCATCTTCCTAAAGTAGGGCTGTCCTGGTTTATGATCTAATTAGTTCAGTTTAGCGATATAAAATGAATTCCATTACATAGAAATTATTACTTACATTATTGCCAATAAGATATATCGCAACATGGTCCAAGAAGCCCAACAGACTCACAAATGAAACTGTCAGAATAGATAATAACTAAAAAAAAGGTCAATGTATTATGAAATCTGTCAGTTTAATTAAATCTTTAGTCCAAATAAAACAGATCCTACGCATAAGGTCGAAACTCAAATTTGGTGTAAAATTACTTTCTGTCTTTTTCGAATATTACCAATATCTTTTTTTTTTAATTAACTTGTAAAGAGTGCAATGACTTCGATACTTTTATTCAAGATAATATACGCTAAAAAGGGTCTCCTGAAAAATATTTTTTGAGTAACGACGGAATGCGTAGGTTTCGTTTGAAGTATTAATTCACGTTACCTGCCACTTTATTGCCGCATTAAGAAAGTCGTAAGCTTTTATTATATTGTAGTACAAAAGGGACAGTTTTTTAATTTCAATTACTGAATTATTTGAAATCAATTTACGGATAATTTGATCATCGAAATTGATACCTTCACTCTCAGTTAGAGAATGTAACCTATTTTCGTGTGGCAAACATGATACTAATAAAGCCCTAATCGATTTCAATCTTATTTCCAGCAAACTAAAAAGATGTCCGTAATAAAAAAGTTCTATAATATTATTTACATACATAAACGTTAGTACTATGACCATTGAAGTGATGCTTTTTAACAAATCAAATAACATACCTGTCATGAAAACAGATATCAATAAAATTGCTAAAACAAAATTAACTTTAGCTTTATAATTAATTGGAAAGTTCATTTTAATCTCTTTGTCAAATTCACATAATTCATTGTAGAATTTTTGTAGCGTATCGCGCGTTGATATAGCAACAAAGGAACATATAAGATATTGTGTTGTAACAGCGATCCCGAAAACACCAGTAAAGCTACTGTGTATAGATAAAATAATCAAACTGCATACTATTATAATATTAAACAAAAATGAAAACATAAATGCCACAATCGTCCATAAACCCTTTACTTTAAATGCCACTGTTAATCTGTTAATTCCAATAAACCAATTGGCAATAATGTAGATCTTCGATAATATATCAATAGGTGGTTTAGACATATCACTGACATAAGTGTCAATCTGCACATTTAAAAATGACATGACAAAGTTATCGCGTAGAGTGTACAATACATACAGACAGGCTGAGAACTTATTCACTAGTGAAACAAATGAACTCTTCCTTATAATCAATTTTATTGACCACTTCAATTGAAGGATAATTAAACCATGGTGTAATATAAATTTTTTATTATTATAAAAGCACACGGTGATTACATTAACAATCATATTATCTTTAATATTAAAAAGTTAAATATTATGACAAATGTAAATAAATACAACTATAGATGCCTTATAGAAATACACTTAAAAACATTGCAACGCCTTTAAAATTCCTTGCATAAAAGGTTTACATAAAATGCCTATATTGAAATATTAATGCCCGAATTCTAAAACAAATTACAAACACTAATCGTTTGTGCCGCTTATAATCTCAGATGTCAACATTTTAATAAGTTTAAGTTAAAACTTTCAAGGGCCTGTCCCACCAAATTGTATATTGTCTGATAACAATCCAACGTGTAAAATATGTGATGGAAATATCGGATTTTGTTCCCTTATCTGACAGTGACGTCATTTTTAAGCTATCTGAATCTCTATCAGCCAGTGGTGGGACAGGCCTTAAGAATTGTAAAATTTAAGAAGCATAGTGTGTAGTTAATAACGTTGAGATCCGGTAACTTTCTGAAACTGTAGTAAAATAATAAGGTAATTTGCAATCAACACCAACAACTTGAACGGAAGTACATTATCAACTTGGAACATCCGGAACAGAGAGAACGATAAGGTTCTAATTTTGGTGAGCCTCAGTAGTGTTTTTGCTGGACGTCGGTTGCATTTATCTGAAAAAAAAAAATAGAAACAATAGCTACTTCTAAGAAAGGAAAAAATAGTTAGAAAAAAGTTGATTGCATTACTAATTAATAAACCACGAAACTTTACCCAAATAACACACCGTCGAAGATTATAAATAAAAATTACATACCTAATTTATGTAAATTCGCTATAAGCAGATCTCTAACATCTTTAACTTCATTACTTATGCAATTTGCGTAAAAACATGGACAGAACAACGGCAAAATCAATTTTATAAATGCATTCACAGCCTGACTTGCCATTCCCCATAGTTCGATCTGGAAGAGATCAGTTTTTCAACTAGTTATCAAATAAAATTTTAAGATAACACAAGACGAATGGTTCAACATTATTAAACAATTTTAAGTCCGTTACACACCTTCGTTTTTAACTGCACAGTTTTAACTGTACAGTTAAAATTGAAGATGAAGCAAACTTACAGAATATATAAATACTTACTTCTCCTGCGTATATTTGTACCATAGTTAGATCCAAGAAGGTCACGTACGTGAAAAATGCAACTATTAAGAAGCAGAGAAACTGAAATCATAAACATCTCTCAGTAAAAAAGTTATTTTCTATAGATATGAATTTAGATTAATTTGATTTAAGAATTTTTTACCTGATATTTTATAGCAGCGTTCAAATTATCATAAGCCTTAATAAGTACGCCGTAAAAAAGTACAGTATCTTTTATCTCTCTTTTTTCGTATATTTTTGAATTTTTACCTTCTAGAAAATAGGTGCTTAATATTTTCCTAAGGATCTGTATCCGTGGCAAGAGTATAGCAAACAGATGGCCATAGTAAAACTGCTCTATATTAAAAATTACATAGATGACAGCAAGACACATTGCAGATTCATTTAAATAATTCAATGATATTAAGATAATATACGTTCCAGATAAAAACATAATGTATGTAACGCAAAATCTAGTATTTTGAATTGCACTTTTATCGATTTTCAAATTGTAACCTGTTATTAAATCGAATGTGTGTAAATCTTCATAGAATGCACGAAATTTATTTGTAAATATGTAATTTAATAATGAACAACTCGAATAAGAAATAATGTTTACAACATTTACACACTCCATATAAATATTTGTACGCCATTTAAGACTGAAATAACACAAAGTTATATTATAACAAATGCTATGAATAACGGTAAGTTTTGAAATTATCTTGTTAATATTAAAAACACGACATCGGTTCCATCCCACAAAAGACAGGAGAATAAGGAAAAACTTCGAGACCGGGTCGATATTTGAAACAGTTTTATGTTTGTTTTGTTCTGAACTTTTCACTTTTATTATTTTTGACGGCATTATTGAAATACGTCAATACTTCGTTCTTTGTGATATGATATTGATAGTTTCATTGTAGAGTTGCATTTTTTTACTTTTAATGGAATCGTAATTCAGTTATTGTTTGCATGTTATATAATAATGTACGGTAATTATACTCGTAGTTCCATCAAAAATAATTGTCGGAAAGTATACTATTAAAAATGAACCGTTATTAAGATTTTTACATAATAATAACTAATGCTATAAAACAAGCTTAGAGTTACATTTTCCCTTTGTTTTTATATCTTTATCGTATTGCTTGTCTAGGCCTAACATTGTAACCTTAACTGAGATAATAATAAAAAATGAAAAATTATAGCTACAATCACATGGCATATTTTTTTATTTAAAACATTCGTTTCAATTCACTAGTCAGCGTAAAAACATAACTAATACATCAGAATACCAATAATGTCGATATAAAATTTGATAAAATAATATAAGAGTATACGCTAAAACTTTCGTTTGACGACATACTTTGTGAGGAAATAAGCAAAAAAATAACTTTATCTTGATTTCCCTTAGGAAGAAGATTTCAATTTGGCAATATTAAGAGGCAAGTTGATGTTGAGTGAAGGTTGATTTTAAGCTCCATTTAACCTCAATTCAAGGTATAAAATAAGATTATATATTTGTCATATAAAAATCACTTTCTGCTTTTATTCTATCATTGATTTATACAAAGTAATTTTACGAGCTTTTTCAAATTCTGAATGAATAAACGATCGGCAGCCAAATTATTATTAGTCAGTACTACCAAAATAAATATTTGTCGTGAATAAATTCGAGTTTGTTTTTGAATAAAATTGCCAACATTTTTTCCTGTTTGTTTATGCTTGTACCGAATCAGGCGAAATCTATCATTATTCAAAAATAGTTGTAAATAAAGCTTTTACGTATATACAATAGCATTTTTATTATTGCAACTTATCTTTTATTTTTAAAAAGTCCATTCGATAACATCTGATATTAAAGGTAATCTATACTTCTATTATATTATATCTATACTATTATAATAAAGCGTAAACACACACTTCTTTGTTGCCTAAGATATCAGCAATTACAGCATATTTTTGAATAATTCTTTTTTTATTAAAAAGCCCTACACTTACGTCATGCTTTAGGCTATATATTTTCACGCCATTAAACTTAGGGGGTAAATATTTTGTATAAAAACCCTAATGTGGGAAAGAGACCAGAAGTTGCTGCCAACATCAAGAAAGAAAGATTGCTAAGGTTTGTCATGTCATGTCATGTCATTTTGACATTTTCTATTGATAATTTGACAAATGTAAACAATAAAATGAAGTTTTTATAATTTCACGCGGATGAATCCGCACGCGAACAGCTAGTACGTATATACAATAGCATTTTTACTATCGCAACGAATCTTTTATTTTTAAAATGTCCATTCGATAACATCTGATATTAAAGGTAATAATTGTTACAATTGCAATTACAGCGGTACTTTAATCCATTTATAATGACATGTCTAACACTAGTATTAATTTCCACAGGTAATGCTATTCCCAGCGATGCAATCGTAATTTTCATTACGTGGCATGTTTCATAGCGTGACTGTAACAAAGTTGCATTTAAAGCTATCAGAGTGAATTAATTTCGATTTTATCTTTGACATATGTATCTATGAATACAACAGCGACCTAATTATTTACTTCGTAACAAAGTATGCAAATGTATTTAATCATACTAATATTATAAATACGAAAGTTTAGATGGATGGATAGATGGATGTTTGTTAGAGTTTGTGCCCTAAACGGCTGAACGGATCTCGGTGAAATTTGGCATAGACGTAGAGGATACTCTGGAAGAACACACATAGGTTACTCACTTGTGTTTTTTTTTAATTCCCCGCGGACGAAGTCGCGGGCAAAAGCTAGTATTATATATGTGAAAGTTTAGATGGATGTTTGTTAGAGTTTGTAGCCTAGATGGCTGAACGGATTTCGATGAAATTTGGTATAGATGTAAAGGATAGTCTGGAAGATCACATAGGTTACTCACTTTTGTTTTTATTTTTTATTTTTTCGCGAGCGAAGTCGCGGGCAACAGTTAGATAATTAATATAAAAAATAGGTATTGATTTTATTGCCTGATGACAGTAAAGTTTTCTGATTTATTTATCTTTGTACCTTTGTTAGCTACTTCATTTACCTGCATTTATGATTTTTAAATGTGATGTGTTATTCGCTTTGTAATCTGTATAAGGGTATATGAGATCGAGCGTAAGACGTAGTGAATTAAGGATGTGCTTCTAACTGCTAAATTCAGCCTGTAAGCTTTAAATCATAAATCGAGATAATTCAAGAAACCAATCGTCCTTAATGCCGATCACAGACGTGACGGTATGGTTGATGCTAGAATGGAAGATTAGAATACGGATTTAGATATAATTTTGTTGGTTAACAATGACATATTTTATAACAATTTTATAATGTTTTTTACGTTATTACGCTTTATTTGACAAAGAAAATATTTACAGCAATTCATGGTTTTTATCTCTTTTCGAATTAAAAGATTTAATATTTCTAGTGTTTTAAAGAACGTTGTCCCTCAATCTGTGTAATATTTTGTTATCTCGTTAGTATATTATAATACTATATGAAATGCTTTTGCTTTCTAAATTATATTCAAACTTTCAATGTGATTTTACAAGTATAGTCTTCTTAAGTATACATTGAATAATGTTTGAAATAGCTCGTACAACAAATAAACGGAAGACGAATGAGAACTCACATGTCTCTTAATGAAGCATTCACATACCGACGTTGGAGTAAAGTTCAAAAGGGATTTTACAATTCAATTCAGTCTCCGCGCTTTCAACCTGCTTCGTGACTAAACTGCCGTCACGATACCTAACTTGTTTATAAATGTTAAAATATTTAAATATCTTGTTTTTAAAATGTTCTATATCTAGACATATAAAATTACTTACTTACTTACTTACTTACTGCGTTGGCGCAGCGACCCAAAGTGGGTCTTGGCCTCCGACACGAGAGAGCGCCAGCGCTCTATATAAAATTAGAGTGTATGTAATATCAAAAGAAAAAATCCAGATGATGTATTTGCGTTGCTGATAACAAAAATCGCATTTAATGTTTTGTCTGTCTGTCCGCAAGCCGCGTTTGTTACGGGTAATCTATACTAATATTATATAGAGGAAAGATTTGTATTTTTGTATGTATTGAAATAACTCAAAAACTACTGGGCCGATTTTAAAAATTCTTTCACTGTTAGAAAGGTTATTTATCTGTAAGTAACATAGACTATATTTATTTCACGCGGACGAAGTCGCGAGCAACAGCTTGTGTTTAATAAGTCTGCAACTTTCCCGATTTTCGTTTTGTACCTTTATGGTAATATATTTCCGCTATAAGAGCTACATTGATTGTAACAGTCTAACCGTGAACAAGTTCTTTGAGATAATTAAAACAAAACAAGTAAGAAACTCTCATCAAAGATTAAGGATCAAAAGTTTTTCCTTGAAAAAATAACTTTATTTTAAATTTTATAAGAAAAGATTTTATTCGAACGTAGTCTGTGTTGTGGATAACAATTTTCCAGATATATGCTGATTTATACAAAGAGCGAATATTGTAACAGACATTGTTGGTCGTTTTGCTTTCGCTTACTGCTGCAGTTTCCGACAGAGTTTTATTTTCAAAACCTTTTCTACATTCCATATGAAAATTAATCTCTTAAATGTTAACGTGAGCGTACAGATGTGCAGAGAAACGAATATTTGACGTTTGTTTATTTCTGTTATTCTTTTGATATGATTTAACGGTTTTATATTTATTTAACCTCACTAAAGTATTGAGAGCGTCGGTGGCTCAATGGTTTAAGCACTTGACTTGTAATCTACAGGTCTTGGGTTCGAATCCCGCCGTGTACCAATGTGATTTTCGATTTTTTTAATTTCATATGTACATTATTTACCCGGCGTTCTTACGGTGAAGGAAAACATCGTGATGCAACCTGCAAAGAGATTCAAAGATATGTATGAAGTCAACCAACCCGCACTTGCCCAGCGTGGTTGACTATGGCCTAGTCACCCTAACTTAGGGTAGGCTCCGAGCCCCTCAGTGGTGATATATAGTGAGTTGGTGATGTTGAAAGTATTTAAACCCACTTCTTGTTGGTTTTAAATAGAGCTATTATATGCAAGTTCAACAGTTATTCGGATCAAAATGAACCCTGCAGCAAATGTGACATCTGGGAGTTATCTTTTCTCGTGAACATGTCTGTAGCAAAGTACTTCTTAAGTTAATTGTTAAATTTAAATCTAGATAATTCGATAAGATTTCAGTACTTTAGGAATTACAACGTTGTTCTTTTAGAATTTGCTGATTTTTTTTATTAAACTACATTATTTACTTGCTCATATCTATACTATTATAATAAAGCGTAAACACACACTTCTTTGTTGCCTAAGATGTCAGCAATAACAGCATATTTTTGAATAATTATTTTTTTATAATAATAAAAAACCCTACACTTACGTCACGCTTTAGACTATATATTTCGGGCCATTAAACTTAGGGGGTAAATATTTTGGATAAAAACCCTAATGTGGGAATGAGACCATAAGTTGCTGCCAACATCAAGGAAGCAAGGTTGCCATGGTTTGTCATAATGTCATGTCATTTTGACATTTGCAATTGATAATTGACAAATGTAAACAACAAAATAAAATTTTCATAATTTTATGCGGATGAAGTCGCATGGGAACAGCTAGTATCGATCATATTTTACTACCAGTCTAATAAAATTAGGGCATGTTCAAGTCTTAGAATATCCTCATATCAGGAAATTATGACGATATGAATACGGACAAACAAACAACAATAAATATTCTCAACCATTTTTAATTTCAGAGTTACAACTAATTTCACATTAATAAAGACAAATAGTTGTAAATTAATTTGTAAGAAATTCCCTTGGCAATTTCTTAAACACAGTGTTAAAATTTTAATCATAATAATGAGTTAGTTCAAAAACACACACAACGTTCATAATACTGGTGCAATAAAATCTATGTGAAACGTTAATTTAATTCGAGCCAGTAATTTTTTCAAACTGCATTAAAACAATCAGATAGGTTGCAATATAGCCCAGCATTTTGAACGGCAGTAGAATATCAACACTGATCATACGGAACAGAGTAAATGACAAGGTGCGAATATTCGTAAGGGATAAAAGTAATTTTACTGCATTGCGCTTGCTTTTATCTGTAAAAAAAAGTTAGAATTATGGTCCATGCTTATGTCTATCGATTTCGACTTAGCGGCTAGCTGCGAAACTTTGGCTACGTGTTTTCACTGGTGTGGTCGCGCTTGCTATACAATATTATCGCAATATATGTAAATATTAACAACACAACTTCGGTCCTTGACTAAGAGGTAGTCACGACACCTTCCTCGTCTCTTCCACATCCATACACCAACGCAACATGCACTTCGCTTCCAAGTGCTTTTAATGCCGCAATACTTTGGTACTTAATCTGGACGGTATAAATCCGTCTGTTAATAAACATGAAAACTTGTAAATATTTCATGAAAAAATAAGTAAATACCCAGCTTATGTATGTTGCTCCTTATGTTATCCCTTATGATAGATACTTCGTCTTTTATTTGATTTGCAAAATAACATGGCGAAAAGATAGGAATTAATGTCGTTACAAACATAATTACAGTCTGAATACCCCTTTTCCACCAATTGCACTGAAAATAAACGTAAATTTATTTTAGTGTTTATTGCTGAATACGATGACAGTAGTTTGAGAGTAGAAAATAAGGAGTAAAAGGTTAGCGTGGTATGGGCATGTTATGAGAAGGGATGAATCGCATGTAACAAGAAGGACGTTAGTTATGAATGTGGAGGGGTACAACGGTAGAGGTAGACCTAGAAAGAGATGGATGGATTGCGTGAAAGGTGACATGATCAAGAAGGGAGTGATGACTGTGATGACGGATGATAGAATTATTTGGAGGACGAAAATCCGGTGCGCCGACCCTACGGGAGTAGGATAAGGCAGGGGAGATGATGATGACGATGACAGTAGTTATAGATGAGGGTCAGATAGTCTACGAAGAAAAAATATCGTCTTTTCGTTCATTTGCGTTATAATATCTTAGAAAACTGAGATAACAATATCTTATTGTAAAAAATGTACTAGGAGCAAATACCTACTGTAAGAAGTTATGTGCTACAAATTAAATTTGTTAAAATTATTGACGTGAAAGAGTCTTACCTTTAGAGTTATGAAATCGACTGCGAATAAGTTCCAAAAGAAAATGTTTGCAGAAAACGATTCCAAAAGCAGGATTACAAACTGGAGGTTAAATGTTACATTTAGTTATAGTGTACAAAAAAAATTAACAATTATTTAATTAGTATATCCCACCTGATATTTAATTACTGCATTTAAGATATCATAAGCTTTTATAATACTGTCGTAAAATAATACTAGTTTTCTCATATCTACTTCTATAGTATCTTCATATTCTCTATAGTTTTCATTACCTCTGCGTGTAATAGAAATACCACGATCAAGACAAGAAATTGCTGTTTTCTTGATGTATTGAAGACGTTGTAGAAGTAGCATCATCATGTGACCGTAACTAAACAGTTCCACAACAAAGACGATGTGTTTGACAATCATGTATAGAGAATTTTCAGTCGCAAATGAGTTGAAGTACAAAGAAAGGTTAGCCACAAAATAAATAGCGACAATGATACAACATACAACCACATTTAGTATTATCGACGAACAAATACTAAACTGTAAACCAACTTTTGTATCGAATGCATTTAATTCGTCAAAAAATTGGCGATATTTTTTAGACAATATAAATGCCAGAATACTATTAATGAAATAGGCTATTACGTTTATAGTTATTATATTTGAAATATATAATGTACTTTTGTTGTATAATACCAAATAAGCAAATATCAAAGAAAAACAGACACAGTATATAAACACTATAACAGAATATGCAAATTTAACTTTGTCAAATACTCGTGATCGATTCACACCCAGGACCATCTGGATAAAAATAAACATCTTGCTGATTGTATCGATTTTTTCCTTCGTAAAGTACTCGATAATATTTACGGACGACATTTTGTCACTTCGTTCAACCGAAGAATGAAGAATATATTCTAGAACATAAATTATTTATAGTGCTATTAATTAAAAAATAGCATAAAATCAATATTCGGCAAAGCAATGAGCTAAGTGGTGTAAATATTAATTTCGATAAAAAGGATGAGATAATAATGTTTTATAATAATAGGTTTGGTGGTTCACTTCATGATATAAATTTAAAACAGTAATTTAAAACAGAACGCGAGTGTAGCCGAGTACTTCATAAACTAAATGTTGAATTTCAATCTAGATCATTCGAAGGGATTAATGTAGTTACATTAGGAATCACAACGTTGTTTCTTTTAGAATTTTTGGAATCAATTTCTTACCTTAGTTTTTATTTAGAACTAGCTGTTCGCGTGCGGATTCATCCGCGTGAAATTATAAAAACTTTATTTTATTGTTTACATTTGTCAAATTATCAATAGCAAATGTCAAAATGACCTGACATGACAAACCTAAGCAATCTTTCTTTCTTGATGTTGGCAGCAACTAAAGGTCTCTTTCCCACATTAGGGTTTTTATCCAAAATATTTACCCCATAAGTATATTAGCCTAAAGCATGATGTAAGTGCAGGGCTTTTTATTAACAAAAGAATTATTCAAAAATATGCTGTAATTGCTGAGATCTTAGGCAACAAAGAAGTGTGTGTTTACGCTTTATTATAATAGTATAGACGGTATAGATAGTATAGAAGTATAGATACCATAGTCTGGCTGTGCAGTGCACCCGCCGAGACGAGCAAACACTCTTTTCTCGAAGTATTTTTTTTTTATTTTGTTTAAAACTCTTGAGTTTAAAACGAATGAAGTGAATTAAATAAATCCTTACTACGTGATGATTTTATCAGCTATGACGAACTTGGAAATTTTGATAATGAAAATTTCCAATTTCCATTTTCATTATCAAAATTTCTAAATTCGCGAAGAGCTCAAGTTCGCGTTTAATTAATTTTCTTTTTTAAACTTCAATAAATTTGAACCTGACTCGAAACACAGTTTTAAAGATAATAATACACTAATATTCTTGAAAGCTGTGAGAATTTATGATTTATGCACTTTACAGCTGTAATTTGAACATGAGCTAGTTATACTACGTTCTATAAGTAAAACATTGAATTAAAAACACAGTGGAAAGTTCCAGAACAAACGTTAACACTAAGAGCTCGGTGCCTTTGCAACTGGATATGGCTTTATGCAGATGTAATTTTATGTAGGGTAAAATGTCTCGGATAAAGTACTTTATATTTCTGAAAGAAAATTCTCATATTTGAATTAATACTATATTATTTACTTACTCGTATTAAGCACATTTTTCTACCAATCTAATAAAATTAGGGCATGTTCAAGTCTTCTTGGAACATCAAACAAACAACATTAAATAATCTCAACCATTTTTAATTTCAGAAGTACATCTAATTTCACAATAATAAAGACAAATAGTTGTAATTTTATTTGTAAGAAATACTCTTGGCAATTTCTAAAATAACACAGTGCTAAGAAGAATCGAAACGTGTTCGTGAAATAGTTAATATCTAACATTATTTGATAATTCAGCTCAGAAATACACACAACGTGTTTGTAATACTGTTGCAGTAAAATCTATTTGAAACGTTAATTTAATTCGCACCAGTAATTTTTTCAAACTGCATTAAAACAATCAGATAGGTTGCAATGTAGCCCAGCATTTTGAACGGCAGTAGAATATCAACACTGATCATACGGAACAGAGATAACGACAAGGTGCGAATATTCGCGAGGGATAAAAGTAATTTTACTGCTTTACGCTTGCTTACATCTGTAAAAAAATGAAAAATTAGAGCTTATTTCCACTTTACGCCGCGCTACTTTGGCCATGTGTTTTCACTGGCGTGGTAACGACCGATATACTATTCTTGTTAATCTATACTCTATATCTATATCTATATCTATACTAATATTATAAAGAGGAAAACTTTGTATTTTTGTATTTTTGTATTTTTGTATGTATTGAAATAACTCAAAAACTACTGGGCCGATTTTAAAAATTCTTTCACCATCAGAAAGGTAATTTATCTGTGAGTAACATAGGCTATATTTTATTATTACTAATGTTTAGGAACTATTAATAAACAGCGTGTTTCTGGACGCCGGCGTTGAAAATTCACTAAACTTTAACTTTTCTCGGCTTACGCTGCCTCAACCGTTAGAGGTATATAAAAATGATGTATGAAAGAATTGTAGATCTCAAAAAGTTCTACAGAAAAGTCTGCGATAGCATATATCTGTCTTTAACGGTTTTCTTACAATAACCACTTTTTTGTTTTCAAAATGAATTAAAAACCTCACGCTATTTTCAGCGTTCTTTTATTGGTTTCAATATTAATCCTTATCCAAATAAATGCGTTTTTTATCAAGAGAATTTAATGTAGAATAAAATTGTTCTTTACAGTACTTAAATTGGACTAATAGTTTAGAAGATATCGGGAACACAAACAATAAGGGTAACCGAAAAATCAGCTTACAAGCTACCGGACTTAGAAATTTGGAATCTTGCATCGGTAGATTTCTGTTATTACGTAGATTACTACTAAGTTAATACTTTTGGTAATAGGTTGAAAAAAAGGGCGAAAGCAATAGGTTATATTTGTAATTTCACGCGGGCGAAGTCGCGAGCAACGGCTCGTATAATATTAAAACAATATTAACAAGAAAGATATATGTGAATTAACAAGAATAATATTATAACTCTGTGATTTAGAGGCCAAGCCTGTAGCCTGAGATAAATCTTGTTACAACTCCGTAGCCGCCACATTCATACAACTTGCATGTTGATTTCGAGTGCGTATAAACTTTGGTATTTCACCAATCTTGATGAGTATAGGCCCGTCTGCCACTAAACATGAAAACTTATAAATAGTTTACAAAAAATATAAATACCCAGCTTATGTATGTTGCTCCTTATGTTATCCCTTATGATAGATACTTCGTCTTTTATTTGACTTGCAAAATAACATGGCGAAAAGAAAGGAATTATTGTCATTAAAAATAATATTAAAGTTTGAACACCCCTTTTAGACCATATAAACTGAAAAATGACGTAAGTTTATTGTTGTGATTATTGCATCAATACTATTACTGCAGTTATAGTCGAGGACAATACATTCAATCATTTGCTCTAAGAAAACTGAGATAAAAATATCTTATTGAAAAAAAATGTCTATGTCAGAAACCAACAATATGAACTTGTGCTCTAAAAATTATATTCGGAAAATACTTGTAACCAATAATTAATGACGTAAGATTCTTACCTTTTGAGACATGATATCGATAGCGACTAAATTCCAAAAGGAAATGTTTGCAATAAACGTTTCCAAAAGCATGAGTACAAACTGGAAACATTAAGTTACATTAAATGGGATTCAAAATACAATAACTAATACGAAAAATATCTCCAAAATTGGCCAAAGCCTGGCACACACTTGTTTTATAAATCCATCGTACTTGTGTGTAAAAAAAATATATTTAATTTGCATATCCCACCTGATATTTAATTGCTGCATTCAAAGTATCGTAAGCTTTTATAATACAGTCATAAAGTAACACTAGTTTTCTCATATCTAGTTCAATAGTATCTTCATATTCTCTTTGGTTTTCATTACTTCTACGACTATTAGAAATACCACGATCAAGACAAGATATCGCTGTTTTCTTAATGTATTGAAGACGTTGTAGAAGTAGCATCATCATGTGACCGTAACTAAATAGTTCAGTAGCGAATATAATGTTTTTGAAGCTCATGTATATCGATATATTTGTCGTATATGACTTCATGTATAACATCAGGTTAAAGATAAAATTAATAGCGACAATCAAACAATATACAACCACATTTAGTATTATTGACGAACAAATACTAAACTGTAAACCAACTTTTGTATCGAATGCATTTAATTCGTCAAAAAATTGGCGATATTTTTTAGACAATATAAATGCCAGAATACTATTAATGAAATAGGCTATTACGTTTATAGTTACTATACGTGAAATGTATAATGTATTTTTGGTGTCTAATACCAAATAAGCAAATATCAAAGAAAAACAGACACAGTATATAAACACTATAACGGAATATGCAAATTTAACTTTGTCAAATACTCGTGATCGATTCACACCCAGGACCATCTGGATAAAAATAAATATCTTGCTGATTGTATCGATTCTATCCTTCGTAAAGTACTCGACAATATTTACGGACGACATTTTGTCACTTCGTTCAATCGAAGAATGAAGATTATATTCTAGAATATAAATTATTTATAGTGCTGTTAATTAAAAAATACCATAAAATCAATATTCAGCAATACACTGAGTGAAGTAAAAATTAATTTCGATAAAAAGGATGCGATAAAAATGTTTTAGAATAATAGGCGGTGGATTACTAGTTACATGAAATAAATTCATAAAATTGATTGATTCTTACATTGTATTGATGATGCGTTTAAAAAAAAATTAAAAACATCGGTTTTTAAATAATCCTAACCTTTAAATTATTTCGCACTCTAGCTTAACTTAATTTTATTTATTGTTTCATGTAGAAAAGTGGACAAGAAAATTACGTCTTAAGGACACTAAACTATTTTTTTTTAAATATTAGTAGATTTTTGTTAATTTACTAATGTTTCCTTTAACCATTCCAACTAAGGTCTAGGCTTGTGCTAGGATATGGTTCACGACAATAGTCGAACGGCGGGATTCGAACCCTCGACCTCAAGATCGGTAGTCCGTACCTCAAACCATTAGGCTATTGGCGCTTATTTAACTTAATAAAAAAATTACTGGTATACTTACTTTACTTATAATAAACTTAATAAGTAAAACCTCTTATAAACTTTTAATTCAGTAACATCAGCTAAATAGAGGTGATTCAAGTACGTTCGTTAGCAGCTAACTGTGTGCAGTTGAACTAATCAGGACATCGCTCACCGCAAAGGCGAAAGGTAATTAAACCAGAGAACTACTTTGACAACTGTATACTGAATAGCTTAACTTGTATTTTTTACGATGAACCAATTAGTTACTAATGACATCCCTAAGTTTGGTTTTAGTAATCTATCTATACTAATATAATAAAGTGTAAGCACAATACTTCGTGGCGTAGGATGTCAGCAATCACAGCATATTAGCTTTAGGCTATATATTTTCACGCTATTAAACTTAGGGGGTAAATAAATTGGCAAAAATCTTCATATGGGAAATGGACCATAAACTACCAGCTACCAACATTAAGAAAGCAAGGTTATTATGGTAACGGTAATTTTGACATTTGCAATTGTGAATTTGACAAATGTAAACAGTATAATAAAGTTTTTATAATTTCATGCGGTTGAAGACGCACGAGAACACCTAGTCTCTAATATAGTAGGCATTGACTACGATTAATCAAGATTGAATATTATCTATATTCGAATTTTAATATGCCTTAAAAGATGGATGTAATTCCATATTTTCGTATCTCAGTCTCATGATACGATCAAACACTCAAACCCCATCCCCATAGAGGAAAGGATTTTCTTAATTCTGTTTACTCTTTTAACGCTTATACGAATAAGGGTGAAATATTACTCGCTTGACGCGCGTCGATAGCCTTTCAACATCGTAATCTTTTGTTAGAATAACGTTATATTGAAATTTATGAATGAACGATGAGTGGATAAAAAAATACCCTTTATAATAACGTATTTTCTATAAAACATAGATTGAAATTGGTAGAACAAGACAAGGAATATGTTTAGGTAAAATACCCATAAAAAAAGCATTTAAAACATTATTTAGTATTATATTATCATATTAATCATACTTAATACTCGTATTATAAATGCGAAAGTTTAGATGGATAGATGGATGTTTGTTAGAGTTTGTAGCCTAAACGGCTGAACGGATCAGAATAAAATTGGCATAGATATATCTATTTTCTACAGAACATAGTTTGGAAGAACACAAAGGTTACTTACTTTTGTTTTTTTTTTAATTCCCACTCAGACGGAGTCGCGGGTAAAAGCTAGTTTTATAGTAATTTACATGATTTGTTATCATCTTATTTTATTCCTTTCAATAAATTCCATTTACAAAACATGCATTCAAAGTTTTTAGTAATAGTACGGCACATGTAGTTGACAAAAGCAATTTGGAGCGGTCGTAAATACCAGCCGGTCAGTTATGTGGACTTCGATTTTTCCTGTCACAATAGAAACGAAGGCTGATTGTAATTACAGCACGCAATGCAACACAAGTATTGCAATTTCGAATGCATTCTTTTAATGTAAAAAGTCAAAGTAATACATGCTTAAACTTCTAAGTCGTAGCACATACGTAGCGTAGGTGTACAGTCTACGCCGATATTCTGAATTTGTCTACGGCGTAGACAATTAAAGTTGGACTGATGTTATTTACGCCAGTTCAAGTAGAAGGCTACGTTCAATGCATCACACATAATTATGAAAAAAAAAAATATTTTGAACTTTAAGACATTTTAGATCTACTCATTTAGCAACCGAAGTCAGCCCAGCAATAGCTGGAAAATATTCAATAAGGTAGTCCTTTATTTTTGGTCTATGTTACTAAATGTGCATTAAAGGATTTTCTTAGTGATATAAATAACTTTGATTGGTAAAGGTTATATTTCAATGCTATGTATAACATATCAAGTAATATTCGTGTTATAAACAAGGTTTACAATTTAATTACAGTCCTAAGCAAGATAAATAATGAGGATGTAATATTGCTAATTAATATTCTCCTCATCGCTTCAAGGGCTTCTGTTCTTAATGAAAACAAATCGCCGTGTCCTTGAGCAAGCTCAGGTGTGACAAGAAACAATTTGTCAAACCCTACAGTTAATTACATACCTTTCCTCGTTCCCGCTTCTTAAATATTTATATTTACTGCCAAGTTAACAGAAAGGGGATAATCTTCACGATAATGATATAAAAAAGAGAGTTTTTATAAAATTTTAACATAAAAGTGCTACATTATTAATAATGCATGCATCATCTAACGCCATGGTATTTAATTACATTCTATTTAACAAGAATATAAAACCGCGCGGCATACAAATGTGCATAAAAAGAATATTAAAGGCTTTTAACGTTGCGTGGCTAACGCCGAGCCACCACTTAACCTTCTAAAGAGTTCCATTAAAGGTTTTTAACGTTCCTTTCGTATTAGATATTACCTCGTAACAAAAACGAAGCATTTAAATATCAGCCCTGTCTTACCTATTATCGCTTGAAATTAATACAAAAATATGTACCTAAGTAAAACAGAAAAATGAAAACAAGAACTCTCTAAAAAAGTAGTAAAAATATGTGACTTTTTTAAATTATTACCTACCGTTTTTTTTTGTTGAAACTTCCAAAAATTGTACTTCATCACAGTTTTAGTACATGAATGTTTCTTTTGATCTTGTCTAATCTTTCTATGAGCTATGCACGTCATTCGTACAACCGTTACGATTGCAAGTTTTTCGTCCGATCTGATTAATCCTAACATCTATGGCTTACCGCTGGAATCCAATTTTAAAAACTAACATTCAGTATTTTTACGGAATCGGAAAAAGCTACGAGGTTCTATTTTTTTATTTTATGGCATTCTATTTGCTATATTTTTACATTTTGTTTAAAATTTTCACACATACGATAGTTCTCGTATATTCGTATGCAGATTACATTTTGTTTCCGTCACGTCCACAAACAATATTGATGCTTACACATTGTTCTGACTTTATTAAAATTTTCCTCACATCCCGCTCTCTGAATTGAAAATAGTTACCACTGGATAACACGTTAATGAACAAATTTGATTTAATGATGGCGAAAACACTACAATTATATAAAAAAAAATTATATCTTTTTCTACGGTATTATTTTGCCGTAGCAAAGCTTCGCTAGTAGTAAAAACAGCAGGATTTTGCCATCTTTTTATTAGAAAAAAAAGTTTATCTCATTAGAATACAAATACATGTGAAATAAATATGAGTACGTTACGCAGTAATGTGACATGTTACTCGGCGAGCATTCATGCAGTCAGTACGTACTGTTACAGGAATACCAGCGAACAACGATACACGTAATACAAATGTTACACTTCGTAACCCGTCAGTACACAACTTTAAATTAATAATGCCATAACCCGGAATAAAAATGAAATGCTTTCATTTTTATTTTCAGCTTGTTAAGTCAACTGGAAAGCGCAGATAACATTCAAAACATTTTCCTGTAACTGTGAGACTCTACTGCAGAAATACATACGAGTTTGAAACGTTTTACCAAGTTTTGTATAAATATGTCATAAGTAAAATTAGGATAACTCATTTAAATAGGCAGAAAATATTGAAATTATTATAAAATCATTTCGATACAGTCTCTCCCATTTCGATTTGGCTACATAAAGAAATCTATGCATAAATTTTAATATAGATTATTTTTCATATAAATTAAATATAAAAATGTGAGAAATTAAAACACGGAGCTTCAGTTTATTTGTGGATACGCATACAATGTTATTTTCTAAATTAATTAAACGCTTTGACGTGAGTGTGCAGGTTTTTACAGCAAAAATAATGTTATACTAATTAGAATGAACGCGATGAAAATACGTAGACTTCTTTTGTTCATTATTGCCAGCAATTCTTTCTATTGTTTCTTCGTTGCATAAATATTACTTGATTTATCTTACTTCTTACTAATATTATAAATGCGAAAGTTTAGATGGTTGAATGTATGTTTGTTAGAGTTTGTAGCCTAATCTGCAGAGCGGATCTCGATGAAATTTCAATAGATATAGAGAATACTCTGGCCGAACACTTAGAAAAATACAAAGATATTGATAAATAAATTTAATAAATGACCAAAAATGTGTAAGAGATAATTCATGAAATTTCTTTTCTTCGTCAATTTTCACATCTCGTACCTTCTTTAGTTTAATGACGAGCTTATTCCCAGACACTTGTGAAGTTGACGTTAGTTTGTTAAAAAGTTAAATTGCTCTTGATAATCTTTTCTTCCCGTGAGCTTTGAGAGAAAGGCGAAAACTTTGGCTTTATTTCGCTCGACGCTCAATTTTTGAAGGAGTTATTTCTGAAAATTCTATCTTAGTTTTAAATAAGAATTACGATTACTATGAGCTTACAACTTGTTATAATTGTTATTTATTAATGTACACAGAATATACAATTATCAAATATTTTTTTCTGTTTTTTCAACTGTATCTTTTAAAACCCCAAATAAGCCTTAAATAAGTTATTGAAGAAAACTAGCTACGAAAAAATTAAAATTGTATGCAATTTTCTTATATAACCCTCTTTAAATAATTAAAGAAGGTTACCATGAATTCGGGTATTTTTTATAATTTATTTTAAAAGATCTTCGGGAAACTTTAAGAATCCGGTCCATTGGGAAATCAGAGTAGAGAGATCAGGTGAGAAATAAGCAATGCTATTGAATAATGAATAAGTAATTATCTACTTTATCGACTTTAACAATTCTTTAAATGTACATAAGAATAAAAACTGAGAACAGTGTAGGGCACAGGTGTGTGATATTTAATATATATTCAAAGACTCTGTACAGATAAAAAGCTTCGTAAAGAGATAAAAAAGTCTATTCCTTCACGATAAGGCCGAATATAAGAAATTTGTTAATTGATAATTAGAAATAAATTTTCAAATATACATCGATGTTCAGCGGCACACTGTCTAATGAAACGTTGCAAGAAGTGCAGTCTTAATTCAAGTTTCTTCAACCTTACTCAGACGCAGGCACTTGTCTTTCATGAATACCCATAATTTATTATTAAGAAACAAACTGCAAATACACAAGTGTACGCCATTAATCTCCTCAGCGTGATTTATAACGGCGTCTTCAAGGATCTCAGTGCTTTATCACTTTAATAATTTAGTAACTATAGCATGCGTGGGCTGGAGTTTAAATAAATAGTTTCTCCGTGTTGAATATTTATTAATAGCAATGGCTGTAAGAATCTTCACGATAGCGACGGCGTTTGTTTGCGTTAGAATGAAAAAGGAAAATGAATAAATAGCTCATCTTTATGTTGTTTTATCTATACTATTATAATAAAGCGTAAAGACACACTTCTTTGTTGCCTAAGATGTCAGCAATTACAGCATATTTTTGAATAATTCTTTTCTTAATAAAAACCCCAAAACTTACATCAGGCTTTAGGCTATATATTTTCACGCCATTAAACTTAGGGGGTAAATATTTCAGATAAACACCCTAATGTGGGAAAGAGACCATAAGTTGCTGCCGACATCAAGAAAGAAAGATTGGTAAGGTCATGTCATTTTGACATTTGCTATTGATAATTTGACAAATGTAAACAATAAAATAAAGTTTTTATAATTTCACGCGGATGAATCCGCACCCGAACAGCTCGTTGTTTTATATTCTTATTGTCTGTCATCATCATTTTCCTACCCTTCTTCAACTATGTAGAGTCTGCATTATAACCTCCGTCATATCTATCAGCCGTCATATCGGAATCCATTTTATACACATGTTTTCTTAAACAATCTCAGTATAACATTGGTAATACAACAATCATTACAAAATAATATAAAAATTTGTAATAGAGGTTACATAGAGTTTGCAATAAATGATTTCGTTTTTGTTATTTCTCAAGTTATCCCGGACATGTCATAAGGTGAAGACAAATAGCGCGGCTGCGTGACAAATATGCACACGCAAACAAAAATACGCAATTTCTGAGAAACCAAATTGCTATCCATTTTGTGTTCAATGTTTTTATAAGAACGCCATTTGGATTCACAAATGATTTGCATTGTTAGAAACAAATAGAAGTTCTCGTAGATCGTTATTTTACTCTAATTTAATTTCTCAGATTTCTATAACTATTACGATATTCTGAATTGAATTTTATTGGTATTGACGTTCATGATTTGTAAAGAGATTAATTACTTATTATTAAAAGTATTAATAAAAATTATTACTTGATTACAAAAACTTGACAAACGCGGACCATCACTTCAACTCGGACTTGACAAAATAATTAATAATAATTTCTAAAGAGCAACTCTTATAATATTTTGTCATTTTCAACTTTCTAAAATACAATACAGGGTGATCAAATGACCACATATCAGAAATATATTGTTCGCGGAAAGAAATGTTGTATCAAATTTATTTGTTGAAAGATATATGACATCGAGTTGTATCGGAGACATCGGTATTCTTCACTGTAGAATGAGTGAAAATATCGCTGCAACATTTCTTCCAATACGAATTATAACAATAATGAAGAAAAGATAAATTTTTTTCATACTTTTCTTTCGAAAATATTATCTACTTTTAAGCGTGCTTATATAGCTAAAAGCTGTTCTGAGGGCTTAAGTTTTACATAAAATTATTAATTTACTAAGGCTTAAAACATGAAACACAGGCTGCATGATAAAAAATATTATAGAGGAAAAATATCTACACTTTTGATATTATTATTTTATGTTGGTCTATTATAAGGTACGTGATCATTATCTACTGGTTTAGTATAATAGTAATGAAGTTGAGAGGCTGATAATATTTAAAGCCTAGATATATAATCTATAATATCATATTCAAACTGATATTATCTATATCTATACTAATATAATAAAGCGTAAACACACACTTCTTTGTTGCCTAAGATGTCAGCAATTACAGCTAATTTTTAAATAATTCTTTTTTTAATAAAAAGACCTACACTTACGTTACGCTTTAGGCTATATATTTTCACGCTCTTAAACATAGGGGGTAAATAAATTGGATAAAAACCCTAATGTGGGAAAGAGATCATAAGCTACGAGCTGCCAACATCAAGGAAGAAAGATTGCCAGGGTTTGTCATTTTGACATTTGCAATTGATAATTTGACAAATGTAAACAATAAAATAAAGTTTTTATAATTACACGCTGATGAAGCCGAACAACTAGTAAATGATAAAGTTTGGATGGATGTATGTTTGTTACTACATTTCTCGAAAACGCTTTAACAGGTCTCGAAAAAATTTGGTACAGATGTAGTGCATACTCTGGAAGAAAACTTAAGCGACTTTAAGTTTTTTTTATTTCCCGCGGACAAAGTCGCGTGCAGATATAGGTTATATGTATGATACATTGTTGTACAAATCATATGCTTTTATACTGATGAACCAATATTAAAAAGCACCAAGTGAAATTAATTAAATTGAATTCATCGATGGATTGTTTCGAGTTTCTTTTACCATTTGTGTATTCGTGTTTGCTTTGATAGGACAAATATTTCGTCATATCTTTTATATCGTCTACACGTATCAACGACATGTACAGTTTCTCTATTGATATGTTGTCCAAGATATATGTTACTGCTTGCTGGTTAACAGGACTAAACAGGTTACCGGTAGCTTTCAAAATAAAGGGATACTGGAACATCCTGGCCCTAACTTATTCATTAATTCTGAATTGTGTTATTGGGTATTTTGTTTTCATTATGAGTATAAGAGAAATAATTAGTTTAGTAAGAATATTAAATGTAATTCAATATTTAATATACTCGTTTATTGCGTTTAAATCCTGCACAGTTGTTAAGAAATTCCATAACGAATTATATGAATTTGACAAAGAATTAAAATACAAATGGCCGACCACACTGACTACTATTATTAATTTCGGATTTTCAGTTTTCGCTGTATTTCTAACGCTTGTAATTTTTTCTGCGCTAACTCGATTAGTAGGAACCGTATTACAAGAACTAACAGTGTTAACTATGATGGATTTGAGTAACATAATAGAAAGTTTTTATATTGGCCATCTGTTCAGTTTGTTAGAAATTAGATTGAAAACAATTAGGATTTTATTACTGTCATCTTTCCCATATAAAAACCAGCGATATTTAACTGAGAATGAAAATATTAATTTTGAGGATAAAAATATATCCGAGTTGTTAATTCGTAACCCCGAAGTTGAAATTAGGAAACTGTTGCTTTTATATCATAAGTTGATAAAAGCGTATGATTTTCTCTATACGGCAATAAAATGGCAGGTACTGTGCTATAAAATCGTGCCTAAAATATTGTACCAACTGTACTGAAATTAACTTTTGGATTTATTTTTCAGGTATTTACAACAGTTATAACATCATTTACTACAATTTTGAATGTTATTTACTTTATGATGTTACAATATGTTAACAAATATGATGTAAGTATCGTTTGTATTATTATGGCATCAAACAGGTGTCAAACTATGAAGCAGATCGCTTGTTGTTAAGTGACTACCGCTGCCTACAGATATCTTCAACGTAAATGATATGTTATAAATATTTTGTCTACCACTATTATAAAGCCTAGCTAATTTGCCTGCGTACTCGACTATCTGGAAGAGTCTATAATATTAATTATCCTTCAAATAAAATTCTTTATGTTTCAGTTCGAAAGTTTGCAGAACCTGTTACCCGGTATCGGATTGGTTACGATTAGAGCGATACCATTTTTTGTGCATTGTTTTTCTGGATCAAATATTGCTAACGAAGTCGCTCTCCTTCATAGTGCACTATTGTCACGGACGCATCAGAATGTTTTTGGTAACAAATATTTGAATAGCTTATTATCTTTTTAATTAAAAACGAAATGTTACGTTACTATTGTTGTAGTATTTAATTTTTACACTTTCTTAAAAAGTAAGTCGTTGTGCATTTACATATGTGTTAAACTGAAAAAATTGCAGCATGGTAGCAATCATGCTTCATTTACTATTTTTTACATCTCGCTTAGTAGATGTTTCCAGAGCTAAAGTAATAATTAAGTACTATTAAATTCTCCTCTGTCGAGGTACCAATATTTAAGGGATGGAAATATCTTTGATTTTCAATACGCATAATACCCATTTTTCACTGAACGACTTCGATGCTGTAACATTCTTGTTACTTAGTTGTCCTGCCACTGTTATGTGCCACACAATGTTACGATTGAACACAGACGTGTTCAATCGTAACATTGCATACAGTCTCTAACATGCAAGAAATCTATTATGTTTAATTTTAATCGCATTCTTTACAGATATTGCAAGTCGCAGCTACGCCACGCTTTTCTTAGATCTCGTTCAAGCTCGATCTTTAACATTCTCAGTGTTCCGCATGATCGAAATAAACACAACACTGCCATTCAAGTTTTTGGGGTTGCTTGCTACGTATTTACTTATATTAATGCAGTTTGAAAAGGTTTTACATTTAGAAAATAAGGACTAATGTTGTGGGACATTTTCTTATATTTGCTATAGACTTAACTAAAGTATTATAATCGTTATCTCCCTATCCTTAAACCACTCAGGTAGGGTCGCACACTAAGTTTTCGACCACATTGATTTCCCATCATCTCGATCATCACTACCTTCTTAATGTCACCTTTTACGCTACCCATCCATCTCTTCCTAGGCCTACCTCTACTGATGTACCTCTTCACATTCATAATTAAGATTTCTCTTTGTCACATGTGATTTTAATTAAAATACTATATTGACATTTATAAGCCTTTATTTATTCTTAATTATAACAATTGTGTTTTAAATAAATGTAATGTTTGGTGTGTCTAGTATTTTTTTATTTTTTTATTTATTTGCCGTAATCTATTTCAAATTCTCTTATTCTAAACATTGGAATCGTCAACATTAATAACTTTCTGAAATTGTAATATTATAACGACGTAAGAAATTAACACTCTGAGTAATTGGAAAAACATTGACAAATTCATTTCGAACATTCTAAACACGGAAAACGTTAGACTTCTAACTTCGGTGAGGGCTAAGAAATAGTTCGCGATACGACGTGTTGGTTTATCTGAAAACAATCATACTATTCATATTATAAATGCGAAAGTTTAGTTGGATGGATGGATGGATGTTTGTTACAGTTTGTAGCCTTAACGGCTGAACGGATCTCGATGAAATTTGGTATTATATGTAGAGGATAGTCTGGAAGAACACATAGGCTACTTACTTTTGTTTTGTTTTTTATTCCACGCGGACGGAGTCGCGGGCGAAAGCTAGTGGACTATACAGAATAAAGAGTATGTTTATGAAATGTTCCTATAACACTGTTTTTTTGAGCTTGTGTTGGCACTTCAGACAGGAAAGTATTCATATTACCGACGTGTCAAGTCAAATACAATTACTACAGTTTCTTAAAATCTTATACTGTTCAACTATTATGTCTCGCTAATAAAATCTTATCGACAATTTGTCGATGGAATAAGCATTTGGAATATATCTTTACCGAAACCATTCGTATGAATTCTTGTATATAGTGAATTGCGAAGTAACTGGACTTCAGTTTGTAGTCTTTCTCCAAAAACACAAGGCACTATCAGTGGTAGCATTACTGTTATCGTAATTCCAATCTCAAATATAAGACTTCTCCAACTATACTGGAATAAAAAAAATCTATATTCATCTACTTACTACTTACTCTACAAAGAATAATTATGTAATCAGAAAAAAGAAAGAAAAGGTCAATAGGTTTTTATAAACATATGTATATAATGTAAGAACGAAACTCTATCGACGAAAAACAATGAATTCACAATCTTACTAAACTTACTAATCTTACTATAATAATATTATAAATTCGAAAGTTTATGGATGGATGGATGTTTGTTAGAGTTTGTAGCCTAAACGGTTGAACTGATTTCAATGAAATTTTGTAAAGATGTAGAAGATAATCTGAAAAATCACTTTTGTTTTTTTTAATTCTACGCGGACGTTATTGCGGGCGAAATCTGGTAATCTACATAGAATTAATTAATTCATACTTACAGTATTGTTTATAATGTGTAACACCGCGCGATAAGTTATGGTCAAAGTTGTTAAAAATGTTGTTACAACGATCATTAGAAGCTGTTGGAATAAATAATCATTTTAAACCAGAACTCTATGATAATGGAAAAATGTTAAAGTATATAAAATCTTTGATATACATACCTGCCATTTTGTTGCAGCATTTAACAAATCATATGCCTTAATAATTTCAGAATAAACATGCATTAATTTTCGAATGTCCATTTTACAATTTTTATAATGGAAATTTATACGTTCATTTTTGCAATTTCTAAATTCTTCATTGTAAGTATGCACGTTGTTTCTATTTGTACGATAATTCAATATAATAAGTTTTCTTAACAAGATAAGTCTTGATTTCAAAATACCAAAAAGATGTCCATAATAATGAGATTCCAATATATAATTTATATGAACAATAATTATTCCTGGCAGTAAAGAAACCATGCCATCTATTATATTAGAAATAACATTATACACTACAGTACAAAAAATTAAACAAAAACATTGAATAAAATTAACTTTACAATTAAAAGACGTGCAATATTCAAAGTTAATTTTTTTATCAATTTTGAACAATTCTTTATAGAAGCTTTTCAATGTTTTCCAAAACACAATTGCACATACGTGACAAATTAAATACAAAATCACATTCAAAATTATCAATAAATCTTTCGATTTCTCAGGATAACATAAAAAGATACTATACAATAAACAACAATTAAAAACCAAAGTGTAACAAAACGATGCGATTTTAACGCATCCCCTTTGTTTCCAAATTACAGGTAATCTATTCATGCCTATTACCCAACCGAAGAGGATGTAAATTTTAGTCAAAATGTCGAAAAAATATTCGCCATTAAATAAATAAGTGTTAACAAGTACACTCGGGACAGTCATTGCTAAAGTTGCAATAAAGATGTGCGTTTTGACCGAACGTGCACTTGTGTTGATTGCTACAATTATTTACTAGTGCCATTAAATTACTCGCCGTTAAACTACTTCGTTTTATTGGTAGCTAGATATCACCCGCGACGTCGACCGCAGGGATTAAAAAAAATAGCAACTACTCAGTACTCACTTTTACAGATAGTAACCTGGGTAGGCGGCAGTGAACCCGACGAGGCGAACACGGCCAAACACTTTTCTCGAAGCGGTTTTGAAACCCTTGTAACTTCGTTGTGGATAAAGATAGAAGGTTGAAACTTTAAACATCATTAGATATATCAGAATTCGTTACGTTGCCAAAATCTAGGTGCGCGGCGTACGGTGGCGGTACTCTTTTCTATTGAATTCGATTATACATATCAGTTTAGATGTTCTGTACGTGATGCCAAACATTCATACACCCATCCACGTTATGCAGGTTGTATAACTGGTAAAAATTGATTGTGAAAGTAACAGCACTTTAATTAACTGCAGTTAGTTAAAAGATTATAGATTGCCATAGAATAAAAAAGCACTAATGGATTGTTACATTGTCTGAGGTGTCAGAATTTCACAGATTATCCTAAAGTAGATTAGCTTTCGTCCCAATCTGTTTTGATCTTCATTCTTATCTACAAAAATATTTTGTTAAATTGAGGGGAAAAAAACTGGTAAAACGTTAAATCATCGTTAAATTTATAAATGTGCCCTTTTCAGTTCCGTCCTATTGTATATTTCTAAGCGTGTTTTCATCAGTTGAATCTTTTGTTACTGGATCACGTTTCGCGACGTCCCTTTTGATGTGATTTGTTAGAACGTGAGCAATTATATTTTTACATTTAGGTGTCAGGCGGTACAAACTGATATCATTTATCATGCTCGAAAATGTACAATGTTTGGACATCTTTATTTCATATATTTTTATCATCGATGAACTAACTGGTTGTATATACTAAGAGGAGCTTCGATAACTAAATCTTAACGTCTGACGAAGGAGAAATTTTTGTCTACCCATAATCAATTTATTTAGAAGTGTAAAAAAGGTAGGTAAGCTCTGTACATATCGCATATCGTAGTCAACTCCTCAATTACAAATATTATTAATATTGTTCGTAACCTCTTTCTATACAACCAAGTTTGAACACGAGTTAAACAATTTATTTAGTTAAAATGTTTCATTTTTAGCCTACATTAATGGTTCAAAGTTGTGTTCACAGTTGGAATAACTTTTCGCCGATTCATACGCTTCGTAGGATAACCTCTCTCATTCAAAAGCCTTAAAATATATACATAAATGGCATTCGTTCAATGCTCTCACGTTACCTAAGCCGCAAATTTTAGTAATATATGGATTTATACCTTTAATTTGTTTCATATCCAGTATGCAGTTATACCCAATAAGGAAAATGTCGTAAAATGAGTAGTCAAACGGAAAACCATCAGAACTAAAGTGGCGTGAAATGACAAAGAATCTATCCCTTTTGTGAACATATTCGCTTTTACATTAACAATTTTAGTTAAAGGGGCGTATTTTTAAATATAATTTTTACAAAACAATATTTCTAGAAAAGAAAGAAGTTATACAAATCCTAGAAAGAAGCCTCTAATGTTCTTCGATGTCGCAATTATTGTCCAAAGCAAGCTGTTCATGGCAACTATTCATTTAAATTATTCATTCATTTTAATAAAATTGCCCTGAGAAATGTCAAATAAAGATGGAAATTTCCAAGCCATCAGCTACATTTCATTAGCATTTTTACTCCCGGGGCTCGTTTTACTCCATCCAATTGACGACTGGAATACTTTGAGTTATGCAATCTTTGAACATTTTCTCACTCGTTGCCATCCTTGAAACTTTCACTATAAAAGATCTTAAAAGAATTTCAATTAACGAATAAAACCTTATTTATATGTTTTCATATTTTTATTATTCTCCTTTTCATCCCAGAATGATTTACTAGTAATATCAAACGTTAAATAAATGCTATATAAAACTAATTACTCAGAGAATATAAAACAGTGAAGCACAGTTATTACTTTCACAGATTAAACAATATTATTAAACAAAAGCAAAACATGTTTTGATTTTCTTTGAAATATCATGTGAAAGTAGTCTCTAGTAAAATTAATTAAAACCCTTACCGAAGTTAGTTTAATTTCATTATAGATTTTAAACTATAAAGGGTGGGTCGCTGGCTTTTACGGTAATAGAAAGATAGGATCGCTATTGAATTCTTATCGACGTTATTACGAAAACAATTTGAATGGAAAGCATACCGGCCACCTATTTTAGCAAATAATTTCTTTAAACGGGAGAATATTATCTTCCTGCCCCTTTCTCTGTTAATCCGAACCGAATAAACTAGTTTTTCATACAGCTATATTTGAATTTTACTTATGCTCTATCACGCAATTCATACTTTAATCGGTCTTCCTCTACAAAAACGTTACATACTCATAAAATATTTAATATCGTATGTGTTACTTTATTACTGTGGTATAACATCCCTTTACTAGCTTTCATCTTGATTAAATTTATAAAATTACCGCACCTTTGACTCTACTAATTTCTAATTTATATTAATGAGTTGTTTTCCTGAACTTTTATAAAGTTTTAATTCAAAAAAAAAGTAAGGAGCTCTGTTAACAAGGCAATCCGAGATGATAAAAATAATTGCGTCAATAAAATCTTTGAATTTAATTCCTTGCTGCTTGGACAAAGCTTTGTCTTTGACATTTAATATAATTGGAATTTTAACGAGACAGCTTCGACTGATGTTGGTTGTTTTATTTATTTTTTAGTAGATGACATCCAGGATAAAGATTTTCTTTAACTGACCCAGAAGGGTGTAGATTTTATGTTAGTTCTGTTGTAACAACATATGGCCTTTTTTGACAATTAAATTGTCTTTTGACGCATTATTCTCCAATCATGATACAGATAGTTGTTTTTTAATAGATATTTGTGTATTTTTATTATACAATGCTTTACAATATAATCTTCTGTTCAGTGTTAATGTAATAAAACAAAAGATAAGGAACTATACGAATTTCGTTTTATTACTTCGTGTGTTTAGTTTCTGGCAGAGAACATGTGTCTAAACGGTAATCCATCAAGTGGCCTCAGCGGCGATTTGCTCTGACAGATGATTCAACAAACAAGAAAAATACATTTTTATGTAACAGACCGATGTAAATCTTCTTTCTATAGGTATTTTTTTAGGTATTTCTTCTTCTTCTTCTTTCTATAGGTATTTCTATAGGAATCTAGCAATCCACCCCAACTTCACTCGGGAAAGAAATAAAACCTTTTGTCCGTCCACTATCTACGCCATCTGGACAAAATTAAATAACTATTTTTTTCCACAAGTTTTTTACACACATGCCAAAAGTATCTTTGGCTGCTTTGTTGAAAGTCAATTATTTTTTAAACTCACCATCAACTTGTCCTTGTCCCTACGGAGTGTCCACAGCCGTCATATCTGAAATCACTCCCTTCTTAAGCATATCCTCTTTCACACAATCCATCCAGACTTTCTTCGGTCTTCCCCTACCTTTGTAGCCACATTTTTAAAACTGCTATGCTGTAATATTGTCTATTGTAATTAAGTTCCCGCAGCTTCAACCAATTGTCAATATAACGTACAAATTATTTGAACCGCCGACTTAATGTGTTGTAATTATTCCTGCCGCCACAAATCTTGCATTGCGAACATTTCGAGGTCCAACAGATTGAGGCTGACGGAAATAGAGGGACGATGTAATAGGATAACATCAAAACAGTACAATATGGCTAAATTAACAGCTACACCATAAATACAAATAGAAATTTATAATCATTTGCTGAAGACGACATTGATAATTATAAACTATTGATAAACATAATTACTCATACGGATTACGTATAATATTTTATGCTTAATGCGTTTGTCTACTCTACTTACTAACAAAAGATCAGAAAGATCTAATTAGCTTAAAGTATAATGACATCTAAGACTACAAACTGCTTTTATAATTACTAGCTGTTGCTCGCAACTTCATCCGCGTGAAATTTAAAAATATAGCCTATGTTACTCACACATAAATTGCCTTTCTAATAGAGAAAGAATTTTTAAAATCAGCCAGGTAGTTTTTGCGTGAATCAAATACATACAAAAATACAAATCTTTTCTGTTTATCTTACTTCTTTCTAATATTGAAAATGAGAAAGTTTAGATGGATGGATAGATGTTTGTTAAAGTTTGTAGCCTAACGGATCTCAATGAAATTTCGCATAGATGTAGAGGATATTCTGGAAGAACATATAGGCTACTCACTTTTGTTTTTTTTCTATTCCACGCGGACGGAGTCGCGGGCGAAAGCTAGTAATATTATAATTATAACAAAACCTTCGCAAGCTTATTAGCGTAATTCATTCATTCTATGTTTACATTTCATCTTAATACGAGCTCTCATTTATACCAAATCACGCTCAACGCTGCTGCCATTAATTCGACGTACACTAAAGTATTCAACAACACTGCATAGTGAAGTACCAAACGTGTCTTTTTTGACACATTTCAACTCCAAATAATCGTAGAGTTTGCATTTGCACATTTACGAGGATTTAATACTACGAGTAGGAATTTGCGGTAGTAATTTTAGTAAGTTGTATAATTTTTATTACGACTTTTTTCTTGTCAAATAAAACAAAACTGAATCATACCAACTCCAGATTCGCATCTAAGTTCAAAATTTCATTAAAATTTGTTAAACCGTCTTTGAGTTATTGGATAACAAACGTTCATACATCCAATCTTTCGCATATGTTACTATTAGAAAGCTATGTTATCAGTAAATAACATGGGCTATGTATTTCTTATTTTTTTAATTTCACGCAGACGAAGTCGCGAGCAACAGCTAGTTTATATTAAAGTAGTAAGATGGTAGCACTGGCTTAAAGCAGGTACATGAAAGTAACGTACTGGATTTTATAATATACCATAAACATTTTCAGTGATTTTCCTTTTCTTTATTTGCTTTTGCCCAGCGATCGTTAAAAAACAACTTGCAATTAAAAATGTTTAACGACCCGGTAACTGTTAGTGTAAATTACAAAAAAGGTAAGAAAAACCGTCTATTATTATTAAACCATTGATATCAAGTAAAATTTAAGAGGCATTTCGATAATTTTTAGATTATTTTCATTTGTTAAATGAATGAGTTCATGTTGCTCTCTCCCTTTACAGTAGAAATGTAATGTTTTAAATTTAACGTTGCCTTGAGTGTAAATTTCCGCCGCATATAGCAAATTGATTTATTCTTGTCTTGTTTATAGTACAGTTGCCAAAAAGTACTGCCAGTAACTGAATGTACGACCTCAGCGTTTGCTTAACGAGTTTTAAATGTTCTATTGTTTCTGCAAATTTAAACTCCGAGGAATTTTCAAGCTTAAATTATCACTGGTACTATGAAACTGAAACTATTTTTTTATTATATTATAATTAAATCAGATTATCAAATAAACTGAATATTAGTGAAATATCAAGTAAAATTATCATTATTGATTGAATTTAACAGTTACAATTCAAATATCACCTTGAAAAGCTCCTCATTAGCGAAGCTTTTGCTGGTCATTTGTTAAGGTAAATCAGTTAGGTAACAGTTTTCATGAAAGAAACGTGATAAAATTATTGAATTCACATTCTACCTTTTTATTTTTGTGTTAGAAAACTCACTGCCGTCTTGCATTTATAATTTAATCTACAATAAACAACCCTATAAGTAAACTACAACTGTGAGTGCGGTAGTTAGCTGCGTAACTTTAAAGCTCAGAGAAATGCGTCTGGATTTAAAGATTAAATGAAGAGGATATGACATGGTTTCGCGCGACAGGCGAATGATTTCACACTTTGCAGGCTGACAGGTTGCCCGCGGGCGCGGCGCGGCCAGGGGCGCCGCGTGCCCGGGCCGCACGGCGCGGCAGTATCGCGCCGGACGCCGCGCGACCCGCTCTCTACTTCCGTCATGACAGCGGGGCAACTTTTCCGCTAACCCCCATATACGTGTTGACCGCCCGCTACGCCTTTCAATTAAACACCTTGGTGAAATCTGCTCATGCATTTCATGTTTATAATAGTCAAGTATAAAGTGAACTAAGTGAATTTTTATTTTAGTTTGTGATGTTTTTTAATTTTTAAATTAACCTTGAATGAAGTAAGTATTTATTTTTTTATACGACGCAAAAATTTCATTATTTTTATTAAAATATTTGATGATTTTTATTATTCGTGTTATGATATAAGGAATTAAATAAAACATAAGTAATGCGGAAACAATGAGTTCCAAGTTCCGACCGGAAGTTCCAAGTCGCAGTCGGCACATAGGGGAATACACTTCCGGTTTTGTTTAGTACATTAATAATATAACTTTTGTTATACATATTTTTTTTAAATAGGGTGTTGAACATTGCACAAAATTATATTTTAAAACGTACACATTACAAGTACATAACTTGTTAATTTAAAACTTTGTAATGGGATGGCTCCAAAAAACGTATCCCTTATACAAAGGGGTATATAAAACGAGTATGTACATAACCATTTGCAGTACATACAACGTTATATACGTACACTAAAAACGACGGCCTACATTAAGTTGAAATGTAAAATACGTGTTACGTAGGATTTGTGAGTGTAACATGCAAAATGACAACACATTAAAACTCTGAGTTTCCACTACCAAAACAAACTGTTATACAGAGTTCGCTCGCTTATATCCTCTATGAAAAAATGTATAACAATATCTTTTATTATATATACGCGTTGAGCAAAGGTTTAACGGAAATCGAAGGTTGTATCGTGGTCAAGCGCTAGTTTAAAATTCAATAAAAAAAAGAACCATTACCCTTGAAAGTAGGTATTCATATACTTGTTAAGTCTAAAGCATCCAAGCTTTGTTATATGTAGTTGCGTTAAAATTAGTAATATACTAAACTGCTCTTCCATATAAATCGTTACGTATTCTCCTGAATTGAATTAAAGTGCTGTAATAAAGCTTCATATCAGAAGATAAATCGCAGTTAAACGGCAGCTCAATAAAATTTATTATAGCAACATAAATTATAAAGAAGAATATTCATAGAGCGTAATGAGGAGCATAAAACGTAAAAGTACTTGTAACTGAGCGTGTATTCGTTGAGACGTGTAAAAGGTTAAATACGAGCATAGTCCGAGCTGAGGTTCAATCTTCACGGATACAGTTATGATGGTTTCAACTTTTAATCTCAAACTAGGCGCCTACCTTTCGTTCGAGGAGTAATAAGACCAATCTTCTATATCATGAAGAGGAATATTTTTGTATGTATTGAAATAACTCCAAAACTACTGGGCCGATTTTAAAAATTCTTTCACCATTAAAAAGCTACGTTATCAGTGAGAAACATAGGCTATGTTTTATAATACATTATTTTTTTTATTTCACGGGGATGAAGTCGAGAGCAACAGCTACTGTAGTTAAAAATAACCTAAGAAATTTTATGCTCGATTTAGAAGTGTTCTTTAATTCATTTAGTAGTCGCATCAATTATTTTTCTTTTATATTTTTTGGCATAATTAGTCCCAGTGATTGAGAAAATAAAGAGTAAAAGGTTAGCGTGGTATGGGCATGTTATGAGAAGGGATGAATCGCATGTAACATGAAGGACGTTAATTATGAATGTGGAGGAACACCGGTAGAGGTAGACCTAGAAAGAGATGAATGGATTGCGTGAAAGGTGACATGATCAAGAAGGGAGTGATGATTGAGATGACGGATGATAGAGTTATTTGGAGGACGAAAACCCTGTGCACCGACCCTACGGGAGTAGGATAAGGCAGGCGAGAGGATGATGATTTTTTGGCATAATTATAGAATAGGCTACAAGAATAGACAACTATTCGTATATTGAACGTAGTATACAGATGTAACAAGACGTACATAGTGTAGTGTTGTCGTAAGCCGTCGACACATGACACCGTTCACGTCGAATAACATTGACAATGCGAAAATGGACCAATGTTTTAGAAACTCTACGAACAAAAAGAGCACGAAGTCAGACCATTTTAAGACAGCACTTGTTAAATGAGAGCTTTAGAAATGAACTCTTCGCCAGGCCATTCATAAAATACGTAGTCATCCTTAACACAAGGAACTTTAAACAATAAAGGTTTCAGAAACAATTTGTTACTTTTTCTGGAACAATCACTTTCAGTATTCAATAGGTATTGTTGATTTTTTACAAACAATATCGAATTATAACAATACTCTTGAGGTTTATTCAACTATATTTAAAATATTATCAAATAGATTAATCTATACTAATATTATAAAGAGGAAAGATTTGGATTTTTGTATGTATTGAAATAACTCAAAAACTACTGGGCCGATTTCAACAATTAACATTAAAAAGCTACGTTATCAGCGAGTAACATAGCATATGTTTTTAATATTTTTTTTAATTTCCCGCGGGAAATGTCGCGAGCAACAGCTAGTTATGTATATGAATGACAAAAAAGCGTCTTTTGGTATGTTTTATTTACGTCAATGATTCTATATTTCGATTAACTGATTTAAAAAATAAATTCGAGACTCTTTCATTTTCATTTTAAAGCAATATGAAATTGCGGCTTCGGTATAATCTTCTAAACAGCTATTTTCTGATATTAACCAGATGTGGAAAATGGGAGAGAGAACAAAATGACAAATAAAATAGCCTTTTTTCAATATGACCCTAATCTTTTCGTCCGTTAAGTGATACATAAAAGAAAATAAACGCCATCATTAAACTTTGTGTAACGATTTTAGTAATTTTAATTTTTTAAATTAAGATAATCCATTTTTATATCTTTAATGCAATTTAAATTAAGTATGTACTCACTGGCATATTTATTCAAATGAGACTTCCTATGGCTCTTAAAAATAAGGATTATTTCCAACCGTCACCCCGCTCTGTCCCCCACGTGGGGACAGATGAAAATAAAAAGTTTCACCGTCCCAACTTTTAGTCCCACTACCACCAATAAGGTGACAGATGGAACCGTTAAGAAATGAAATATGTTCCAACCCTCCCCTCGTCGCAAAAGTTGGGACGGATGAAACTTTTTATTCTCATCTGTCCCCCAATTGGGGACAGAGTGGGGTGACGGTTGGGAATAATCCAAAAATAAAAATACAGTTTCCCCATACTAACGGGGGTTCTGCGTAAGGGTAACTGCCACATTCAATCACCTCACTTTACAATGTGGAACACTTAGAGAAAAAGTTAGAATTATACTGCAGAAGATCTACAAATATAGCGAATAGAAAAAAAGAAAGCAGTTTGATTACTACTACAAACGACACATTTGCCTTACTCAGAGAAATCGATTGTAAAGACTTAAGTCAAAGATAGTGTTTCAAACTATAAAGCTTGAACACAGTTCACTGTTTATAAAGTAATTTATTTCCAAGCATAGATCGCAATTTTAAAATAATGTAGATTCCGTTGTGAGTAACGGCATTGTGTAAGAACACTATGACCGGCCCCGCTGTAAACTGCTGCATCTAAATACTGCCGCTGCAAATGAATATATGAACTGCATGTTCGATTTAATACGAGATACAACGCAAATAGGTCGAGCTATTTCCTATTACTATTGTGGCATTTACTTTAAGAATTAGATTAAATTATTCCATTATACTACGAAAAAGGAATGTTAAAAATGACATACATTTACGTATTTATTACCGTATAACTGTATATCTTACTAATATTATAAATGCGAAAATTTAGATGGATGGATGTTTGTTAGAGTTTGTAGCCTAAACGGCTGAACGGATCTCGATGAAATTTGGTATAGATGTAGAGCATATTCTGGAAGGACACATAGGCACATTTTTTTTTTATTCCACGCGGACGGCGTCGCGGGCGAAACTAGTAAGTATATACGTTAATGATCATTAGTTAATTGATTAGATGCGAGTATATTTTCCAAAAGTATACTATATTACGAATTTCTATGTAAACCTGTTATTTTGCTATAATAGATTTCTTGTAGCATTACAAGTGAGCAATAAAAGCTTTGATTTCAATAATTACAGATATAATTATTATTCCTTTGACGATGGTATGGATGGTTTTGTTCTTACAAGTTTTGATAGAAATCACTGATCCGGATTTTCTACCTCAAAATATAGCTTTTTTAGTTCAAGTAAAATAGACTTAGCTTTGACTAGAAAAATAGACGCTCCCGTTGGATGCGACGGGTTTTTCCTAGTCAAGAGTCACGGTCGCCGCTTCAACGTGAGCGTGCATTTATCTTTTATATCTATTTTTGAACAAAACTTGGACTAGAATATTCAAATGATAAAAAATAGTTACTATTTTTATACTGATGATTTTCAAGAATTTACCACGACGAAATACAGAAATAAAATGTTCAAGGTGTAAATCTAAATATAAGTTCTAATTTCGACATGAACCTTAGAGATACAATAAAATTACTGTTTTATCATATAGATTTGGATACGTGCCCAATGTACACGTACAATAAACATAATATCTAATCATAAGTTTAATCGGTCGCTGTCAGATTTACTATCTAGCAATACAAGCGTACCCTTGCTCCAACTATTGCTTCTATTTCTTTAACTCGTTCAATTCCACTTGGATTTTCACGTAAACGTTCGAGTCAGCTGTAAACGTGTTAATGATAATAATTGAATGGGATGAACTAATTGAATATATAACAAAAAAATAAGCGCCAATAACCATAAGTTTGGGATACGGACTACCGATCTTGCGGTCGAGAGTTCAAATCCCATTCGACTATTGTCGTGAACCATATCTTAGAACAAGCCTAGAGCTTAGTTGGAGTGGTTAAAGGAATTATTAGTAAATTAACAATGTTGCGTGCAAGACTAAATTAAAAAGTGCATAAGTTGTCTATGATTGTTCTCTCTACATCTACTTTTTTTTTAAAGTTAAAAAAAGGGAAATTAAAAAGATCTTATCTTTGGTCCAACAGGGTCTGCTAGCTTAGCTACCCTTTGAATAAAGGTGTGGGTGCTTCTATTCAAAAACGAGGCTATCAAATCGTCTGATTGTTTTTGTGTCTGTAACCTAATTTGTCAAGTAATAGTGTTTACAATCTGTCTACTCCGATTAAGGTAAAATCCAAAATGTTTTTTGTTTGAACTTTTCCATTAATTTATTTCAGATGTCGCAAAATTTTTTTGTCGTTGAATTGTTCTGTTCGTGTTGTTATTGTTCAACTTACCGAGAGTTTTGTATAATTTTTCTTTGAGTTTGTGAAACTTTTTTTTTACTTTTCGAATACAGAATGATTTAATGTATTGTCTATAGAGGTTTTTTCTTTTGTTTTTGTAGGAATTATGTCAACTGCGTATATTTTTATAGCATAAGTTTGTCGGGATCAAATGACTTTTGTTTTATTTATTTCATCTTAGGTTACAATATTATTATTGTTATGAAATGTTGCTTCTTTATTTAAATGTTAAGATTCTGCTATTCATTTTTAATTCTCTCTGGCGACGCAAATGTTTTTGTAATCCTGTCGTCCTATGCATTTAGGTTTAACCATAAATATTATAAAATTAACGATTGTTTGTAGAATATGAAGACTTATCAAGTCTACATGTTCTTTAATCTAGGATTATCGTTGTCTTATTTTGATTCGAATGTATTTTGAAATATGAAAGGCTTTAGTTGTACAGGTGCGTGGGTTTGCATTGTAGAGAGCCGCCATTGTTCGGTCCGAGGCGGGCCTGACCACACCTACCATTCACACGCCTTTTGTTAACTCTCCGTTAGAATTAAATGTGGACTAATTTACGTTTTGATAGACGTGTATAAACCAGACAATTTGTTATGGCCAAAACACGGCGAACGTGCCATTTGCAGGCAATGAAATTATGTTTATTTTGTCTTTACTCTGAAATATTTCTTTCATGTCAGTATGAGAAAACAAAATTCCGAATTAACTTCTTTAGACAGATTGTTAATAGGATTTGCTTAGACGCTCTTTTATAGATCTAAATTTTCCGATATGGCGTTGAATCAACGTTTAAAAACCAATAATGGACCAAAGCTTTTACTTAAGCGATTTTCGTCATGATTCGAATCTCAACAAGGATTGATTAATATCCCTTTGTATAAAATGAGACAAAAATATAACTGGATTTAAATTCACGAGCCCGTGGTTTAAATATTACTTTATTTCAATTTAATTTTATTGTTTCTTCCGTATAATTTTATAGCGATCAATGACTGCAGTGAGTTCTAATATTTACTTTTTAAACATAAAACGATGTAGTAAAACTTTTTAAATTTTAAAGTTGTACATTACTAACTTTTTAAAACCGTTCCTTTTTCATCGCTAACAACTTTCCAAGTACCTGTATAAAGTTTATCTTTTCTTTCATTAAAACGGTAAAAGTTAATAAGGAATAAAGTCTTGTTCATTTTATTCATTCAGAACAGACAACAAACTTTTGTTGCAGCGCGTTTTGTTTATCCGAGTAAAAAAATGAAACGCGCTGACGATTTCTGGCAAATGAATTATCTAATCAATTTGTCCCGGAAAGTTACCAGAAGAATATTTATAAAAGCGTTATGTTACCTTTTATTTGTTTCTCTGATTTATAAACGTATTTATTCATTCAGTTGTCTTAACTTCCTACCGCCCCATTAGTGTAGTAGGCAGAGAAAGACTGTTTATTTTTTAACAAGAAATGCGCCGTCATCACGCAGTGCTAGCGAGAGAACGTCACGTTTTCGCCGAACCGTCTTCCTGTCGCCGACCCGGATTTCTATTGTCGAACTGTTGTTTTTTTTTCTTTGTTTGTGTTTTATCAAATAAACATTTACTAAGTAACAAGATATCTCGGAAATTTAATCTAACAATCCAAAAGAATATTAGAATCATCACATTTTAAAAATAAACTATAGACACAAACATTTTCTTTCGATAGAGGTCTTCGCCAAAATGCTAACACTGGCAGCGTCAAAAGAACATCTAATAAGCATGCAGTGTCAGAGACAACGAGCATGAGACGAGGAGCAGGTGAATGAAGCAACGGATAGAAAGGATGTGGACGTCAGGAGTTTGACAAGTCAAAGGGAAGAGACACGAATGAGACGCGGCAGCGTTTACAGCGTGAGCGAGGGCGTGGAGCGGTGCGGTTGTGCTAGGTAACACTTATCAAGGTTATCGCTCATTAAATCCATTAAACAATCTTATCGCCGTCAAATGTACATATCGCACGATGCGCATTAGGCCTAGATCTGGTTCACTAACAAACCTATCGCATTGGTTTAGTTTTTCAGCATGCGGCGTTTCTCGTCCACGTGTTGTCACAGCCGTATCAACTAATTGGTACCCATCTTAGGGATCATTATAGTAATGTGTTAATGGTGTGCAGGTAGCGCGGGTGGGGGCGCGGGCGCGGGTGCGAGTGCGGCTGTGAGTGCAGCCGGGCGCGGCTGATGGCGAGCTGGTGGTCGCCGCCGCGCTCGGCCTCGCCGCCGCCCCGCGCCCCGCCGCCGCCCCAGCCCCACGCCTGCCGCTGTCCCCACATCCTGTCCAATAGCTACCACTGCTTACCGCACTATGGCAAGTATCACTGAATCACCAGAAAGACTGGATTCTTTTTATGACTGATAAAAACCTATCACATTCCTCTAGAAGGTTACCACGAGGGAGAAGAGGAATCCAGCGGCGGGGCATTACGGGAGAGGGAACTGCGGTCTCTACATCGCACCGTGCCCGCGCTGCGCCGCCGCGAGCTCGACACCAGGCCCATCAAGCACCACTTCTATCCCGAAGGGGGTTGGGGGTAAACTTCATCAATCATTAATCATTAATTCCATTGCAAAAAAACAAACTATACAAATGAGGTTAATTGACCGCGTCATCCGCAAATGAGTTCCTTTCAACCCGGTTTCCTTTTGTGAAGGTTGGCCTTTGCAAAGAACTTAGAAAAATAACAGAAGCTCAAGAGAGAAGGTTCGGAGAAAAAACATACAAATAAAACAGAATTAAGCAAATATCTGTCTCCGTTATTCTTTCGTTTTTGTTGTATTAAGCCATAGTAACTGCACAAAATTGTAAAGATATGGTTAAGTATAATTGAAAGATAATCAGACCGTAAAAGTCTACATCCTTTACAGTTCTGAGACGTAGTATTTTATGGTCTACCGAATTGCAATACTTAATATACGAAGAAAGGAATAAAAACCGTAGACGTATAAATGTAGCTGACATAGACAGACATTTGTAGAATTAGCCAACTGATTTGATAATAGATAGGTCGACATTGTGGAGAGAAAGATGCTTGGATAGCGACAGCAAAATGTACTCAATGCTCCAAACATATATACTGACGATGTTACAGTAGAATTCGCAATTAGAGAGGCCGTATATAAACGAAAAAAAAAGAAACAAAAAAGACATTTCGAAATTTCATTACAATACCATTTTCGATGGTCGCTTACAATAGCTTGTGAGTCATCTTTGAAACCGCTCGTTGTAATTTCCTATCCAAAAATACACAAACACAAATACAAGTCAACTTCCGTAAAATTTCCTGTCCGGATCCTTACAAGAAATAAACATGATATTATGAATTTTCCTCATAAAAGCTTCTTAATTTGCTTTCGATAAATTAACTCTGTAATTCTTATCTTCTGTTATTTTTGGCTTTGATAACGTTGAATTAAAACGTAGTTTTGTATTGCAGCTGGATAGTTTGTGGTGCCGCGTTCCTAGCACATCTGCTATCAACAGGATTACAGCTGGCTTACGGAGCTTTACATGTTTATGCCTTGAGACATTTGGGTCCGACAGCCGATCATGCTGGTAAGTAAAACTATAACCAGACTCCAGTTTTCCATCCTTACCAAATCGAAACGGAGGGAATTTGAAGCTGACTAAAATTTTGACACACACTGATCAGACAAACGGCATCTTCTGTACGAATTTGATATTTCATCGTTACCAGCCATTCGTATAGTATCATACTAATATAATAAATGTGAAAGTTTAGATGGATGGATACATGGATGTTTGTTAGAGTTTGTAGCCTAAACTGCTGAACGGATCTTAATGAAATTTGGCATACATGTAGAAGATAGTCTGGAAGAACACATGGCTACTTGGTTTTGTTTTTTTTTTAATACCGAAGTCGCGGGCGAAAGCTAGTAGTATATAAATAGATAAATAAATAAAATAAAGTTTTATTGCATTAAAAGTATCTAGATATTAGATAGATAACGGTATTAGATAAAGTCTTTCTCGGATATATTCTTCACATTTCGTTCAGTCACGTATTCAATTGATTTCCGACCCGTATCTTATATTAAATCAAGAATTCAATTATAACGTAAGAAATAAAAATAACTGTGGAAAAAAATTTAAAAGTGTGTATTGAAACAAATCATTTTTTTTTTGCTCAAATTTTTAACTAAAACTATATTATGTCGTTGGTATAAATATTATGATTTCTTTGTTTTAGACATGTAAAAATATATTCAGATCTAATGCTGAACTTATACCATCAACTTCTAAAGATTACTTTAAAATACCAAATATGTTTTCCGAGTCCAAAATAGTTGATGAAACGAAAACACAACTCACGTGAAATTAATTATCCCTTTAAGTGCCAATTATCGATAGAGGATAAGACAAATACGAAAAGCGAACGGACAAATTCTCATTTCAATAAACTAACTAACGTCATCTTATGTGTACGGATTATCTTTTAATTCCAATTACGATTGCCTTTTTATTTTTATTTATTACTAGCTTTCGCTCGTGACTCCGTCCGCGTGGCATTTAAAAAAAAACATTGTAAAATATAGCCATGTTACTCACAGATAAATTACCTTTTTAACGGTGAAAGAATTTTTAAAATCGGCCCAGTACTTTTTGAGCCTATTCATTACAATCAAACAAACAACGTTTTCCTCTTTATAATATTAGAATAGATTCAATTACAAGTGTGTTATATTCTTGAATATTCATATTTTTTTTTAAATGTCAGATTATAGCCCAATGTTTGTATTACCTTTTAATAAACCGTTTTCGAAATAAACGAGATCAACAGGAATACTAAAAGCGTTTTAACAGATTTAATTATGTTATACAAACGTATAGATATAGTATCTTAAGAAATAATGACACTTTCACTTTCAAATAATTACTAATATCATTTTCTTATAAATTCAATCTATAAAATTAATGTTTGTGTATAGCTCATAGTGTAATAGGCGGTAAAAGTAATTTCAATTATTAACAAGGCCTTTGTTTGTTGTTAGGGCGGGACGTAAGGCTATATTTCTGTCAGATCCGGATTTCAAATTATAATTTGGGCATGGCGTAGACAAATTTAATTTTAGCAACGGAAACCCTGCACAGATAACTTAGTTAGAAAATGTCGTTACGTTTTGTAATAGTAATTTAAGTATAACTTGGCAAATAATAAACATGATAGTTGTGATAAATTTATTAGATTAAGGGCCTGTCCCACCACTGGCTGATAGAGGCTCAGATAGCTTAAAAATGACGTCACTGTCAGATAAGGGAACAAAATCCGATATTTCCATCACATATTTTACAAGTTGGATTGTTATCAGACAATTTACAATTTGGTGGTACAGGCCCTAAAACATGTAAAATCTAATTAAAATTATTGGTTTTGGATACAATATAGTCAAGGTTCCGAATGTGTAATATTAATAGACATTAATTATGAACTAGAACTTAGATGAAGAAATTCCTACACGTCTACCTATTCGGCAGTAATATGTAACTCTCAAACTTCGAAGTAAGGCACAACTTGAAGCTTATATCAAATATCTACGAGTATGTCACCTCATTGTTGCTATTTGTGTATAAAAATTTCATAAAATAATTAACAATACATATACATAATACATACATTTTGGTATCATGATCATGAAATTGTTTCGCCTTTGATTATGGTATATATTTGGTATCATGATCATGAAATTGTTTTGCCTTTGATTATGGTATATATTTGGTATCATGATCATGAAATTGTTTTGCCTTTGATTATGGTATATATTTGGTATCATGATCATGAAATTGTTTCGCCTTTGATTATTTGTAATTGCGACGAAATATTTGGAGATCTCTTGAGAATTTATGCTCTTCTTATCTTTCAAGATCTTTGATTCATCAAATATGAAAAGATTCACCACGTGTATTACTCTTAGCTTTTAAAAATATTATAATCTGCTTTTTAATTTATATTAATCATTAGTAAGTAACGAGGTAGATTTAAATTAATGTGGATATATCGGGGACGTTGCAATTATCATTAAGAAAATTGGAAAGCTGTTTCAATGTATGCAAGGTCCACAGATCGTGATTGCATTTCAATATTTATACATGAATGAATTCAACGAATTTAAATAAAAATTTTAGCAGGATGTTTAAAATCTACATTTGTATTCTCGGAATGAAAATGATTTCGTAACCTTCACGTTGAAATGACAATCAATCATAATTTTCGTTTATCATCAATTCCAAAGGTTTTCAATGTAACTAACATCTTTTACAAATTTTGAGCGTTTAAAGTCAAGCAGCCTTTATCGAAAGCGTCCAGAGGCCAGCAGCATTTTTAGCGGTGATTTCAAATTGCGGTCGTGTTAATGTGTTTGTGTAACAGTTTGGGCCGGTGCTATTTGCGTGGGCGTGTCACGTGCGGCCGGCGCGCTGGTGGCAGGTCGAAAACGGTCGCCCAGACTGGCTGCCTTATTGGGCGGTCTTCTGCTACCACTGGCCTGCCTCTTCACTTCTTTCGCCACACAACTGCATCAAACTTTACTCAGCTATGGTATTTTTTTCACAATGGTCATTAAGAACCGGAGATAATACATTTCTTAGATCAGGATCGTCATCGTTGTCATTTAATTTTGAGATTAAAGACAGAGCTATTAAGCTACAATTTAGCATAACAAAATACTCCTAAATCCTCCAGGTATAGTTCTGGGCGTTGGTTGCGGGCTGGTGCGCGAGGCGGCGGGCTTGGTGCTGGGAGCGTACTTTCGCAGGCGTCGGCAGTTCGTCGAACTCGTGGCACACGCCGGCGGTGGTGTAGGCATTGCGCTCTTCAGTGTGGCATATAAAGAGGCAGTGGGGTAAGACATTTTATGAACGTTGGTATACGTTAGTATTAACATTCAAACTGTCAACTTCTGGTTAACTGTGACCGCATATCTTCATCAGTGTGGTTCTAGATGAGGCCTACTGTACGTGGAGGAAAGCAAGGTTTCCGTTCGCGTAATTTCTATTCTCTTGGTCGTTATAGATATAGCCTGATAGATGAAAATATTCGCCGTATTTAAATGATGTTGAATAAATTGTCGCAGTAAACTGGGATGGCGACTAGGTCTGCAAGCTGTGACAGTTGTGCTAGTCCTGGCGTTTTTTCTAAGCGCCGTGTATCGCAGCGCGTCACTATATCATCCGCAACGGAGGGCGATACAGCATTTAAAAAATCAACGACGTAAGGTAAATAACTATAGTACTATGAACACAATTCAAACTGTAAAAAAATTTGAACAGTATCTAGTCAAGGTTATAGTTAGTTTTGTTTATTTTACAACTTTCTTACTGCTACTTATCTACGTAAATATAAATCATTCATTATTTCATTACAGGTTAAAGAAAAGAAAGGATTAAAAAGTTCGCCATTTATTGATTTAAGCTCACTCCGGTCGCGACCCGCAAAAGTTTTGTCGTTATCTACAGGCTTGGCAGCGTTCGGTCTTTACACTCCGGTATTTTTTTTGGTAAGAGCGCACTCTCGTGTTGAGATTTATTTAATCTATAAATTATTAACATCCGTTACTTTTTCAGGCGCTACAAGGTTTTCAGGAAGGCTTAGAGGAGAGTGCACTTGTGTTATTGCAAACGTTTCTAGGCTTTGCCGCTGTGTTAGGCTGCGCCGGATTTGGACTTGTGCTCGTACGCCCATCAGCTCAGTGTTTAGTCTCAAAACAATATCTCTGTCAAACAGCTATGCTAGGTATAGGTAAGTAATGTGGATGCTGTCGAGTTTTTACTAGTTATCTGGTTTGATTTTTTACTTTATATACTTTCTTTTAGGAATTTCAATGCTTGCCTTGAGTAGCGTAGAAGGTTACCATGGCTACGTACTTTTCGCGTGGATGTATGGTTTATGCCTCGGTGGATTTCTCTATTCAATAAAAATGCTGACAATGGAGCGCGTTCGAGGTCGTCACTTCACTAAAGTTTGGAGTACGTATTTTATTCGACATTTTTAATATCGATTTCAAAACTGTTGAAATGACTATATTTACTTTCATGTAGGTTTTGTGCAAGGGGCAGAAGCGTTACCGGTTATCGTGGGCGTGCCGATGACAGGATACATCAATCAACAAGCGCCACGCGCTGGATTTTACTTTTCTACTGCTGCTACTCTAGCTGGTGCACTGATGCTGTTCTTCGTTGGCTTTTCAAAGCGTGAGCCGGAAGCTCCACCGCCTGCGCCCGCGCCTACTGTCTCCGACCCTTGTGCTTGTATGACGCCGCCAAGATGTGAGCCAGCGTGGTGCGCTTGCAGTGCTGGTGGGGCAACTGCATATTGTGCATGGCCAACCACTACTTGCACCACCCGTCTGCCTAAATCTCTGTCATACGCCGCTCCACTCAACCGCACATGCTGTTCCGCGGCGACTTATCCAGAATGCTGTCGTTCTGCAATCCTGCGACCTTCGCGCAGCGTCCCAGAAGGTCTCGGCAAATGTCCGAGCACGTGGAACCGTGCAAGCTCCTGTAGGACTTCTTGTAATCGCCGCGATGTTCATCTAATCGAGCAAATAACTACGTCCGTATGATATCGATATGTGAAAAATTATACAGAACTATTGACTAAAACTTTATTCAACTGTTCAATTCTTTAAATGGTGTAAATTGTGATGTGATTGTGTAAATAATGTGTTTAGCGAATTTTTAACATAAGAATTCTATCAAATAGCAAACATTAATTTGTAAAACTAATAAACGGTTAATACTTGTGCTACAAATTAACTCTCATAAAAGTCTTCAGTCTGATATTAATATCTTTAATCAACGTATGTATGTTCTCATTCATGATTAAGTCGATGAACTTCATATATTTCTATAGACTATAAAGACTTTTCATTATCAAAACTTAAAATAGGAGACTTTTTTAGGACATTTACTGTATTGTCATTAGAATTGAATATATTCAACAAAACTATACTATTGTTGTTACATTCAAATTGATAAAAAGTAGAATTTGATAGTGTCTCCAATTAGAACCTCTTTTCTAATTCTTGAAATAAATACTACGGGACCTATATTATTGTAGAGAAATTAGTCAAAACATTCTTGAAATTTTCCATAAGACTACGATTTTCCTTATTAAAATTCGTACGATTTTTATTTAATTTACATGTAATTATCGTAATGTTTCTTATTTTGTTTGCTCATGATAACAAAGTTTATTAAATTCACCGTAATGTTCAATAGTTTATAATCAAAGACCTAATGTTTTTTTGTTGTATAAAGACTTAATTGAAGGCCTGTCCCCCCAAATTGTAAACTGTCTGATAACAATCCAACGTGTAAAATATGTGATGGAAATATCGGATTTTGTTCGCTTATCTGACAGTGACGTCATTTTTAAACTATCTGAGCCTCTATCAGCCAGTGGTGGGACAGGCCCTTAATCTTATAAACCTTAAACTACATAACCCTTTGTTACTAGTGAATAATGTCAATTTTATCGGAATGATATTTTATTGTACAGACTGTAGTGTACTTGTATATAATAAATATTAATATTATACAAATAATGTGTTTAATATACATAATCCAATAAAAAACCTTAATATTTTTACTCCAAAATATCATCAAATACGAACATATTTACCTAATCGTTAAATACACATCGCTTTTTGAACATCAAAGTACAACATAATAATATTATATTAATATCGTAAACGTATCTCCTATTATCCTGTGCAATTTACAATTCCATTGTTTCTGTATCGTGAACGCGGATATTTACGGAGACTTAATTCTGCAAAGAAGCTTTGAATACATCCCTTTGTGAGAACAAATCTTATTTAATAAATGTATGCTTTAAACAAGTAATACATACAAAACGTCAAAATATTGTTAATTCAAACTAAGCTCTTGTATTAAAGTCTAAAAATATTACAAAGTTATACTTGCTTGTTTATACAAATAGTTTCGAATTTCATAATTATTATACAATGCATGAAAAAATTGAGAGCTTTTGCACCGTTTACGAATTATCATGTGCAAGCCATCGCTATGCTTTGCCTTTGTTTCTAAAATTGTTACAAATATTGTGTGTACATGAAATTAAAACCCTGTGTTTAACTTATATAGACCTATATCTTTCTAAATCAATTGATTATTTGTATTTTCTTAATGCATCATTTTGGATTTCCGAAACAGTGCGGATATCCGTGTACAAATATACGTCGTCGAATTCTGCCATGTGATTTTTTCGTGAAACTTCAATCACAAGTCTAGAGGTTAGTTAGTTGAGAAAAATATAGAACTTGTTAGCAGTCTTTAGAGTTTTATAATCAGTAGATATTTTTTTGTGGAGACTCCCGTATGTCACTCACAATCACGGCCTAATCTTAATTTAACTTCAGTAATATTCTAACGTTGATAATAACATCAATAAATTGAGTTCGTCTAGACCAAGAAGACAGTAATGTCTTACAAAGTATGTTAAATATTATTCATTACAAAGGTTAACCAAATTTAAATGCTAAAATAAACTGTTGAAACTATCAAGAACATCCCGTGTTAACGATATTACGGTTTATTTATATAACTAATAACATTTCTACTGTATTTTATTTTTAGATAGTGATATCTTAAATTATTTTTATTATTTTCAATGTCGGAAGAATAAATTTTGAAATAAAATTAAACAGTAAACGTACAAATATGAAAACAAAACAATATATAACATGGCAGAAAATAACAACATTTTTCTACGATTTTTAATCTTTTTTAAGACTGATCAGTTGTCCTCGAGTCTTTTTACTCGCGACTTCGCCGACATGAAATTAAATAATATAGCCTATTTCACTCACAGATAAATTACCTTTCTAACGGTGAAAGATTTTTAAAATCGGCATAGTAGTTTTTGAGTTATTTCAATACATACATAAATAAAAATCTTTCCTCTTCATAGATTAGTCTAAAATATTATTCGGTCAAAGCTAAAAGGTATTATATGACTACAAAGGTTTTATTCAGTAATCCGCTTCCAGATAATTATGAGATATACCCATAATAACTGTAAGTGGACGAAGAAAATTGTTGTCGACATTCGGATTATTTTGCTGCCTTTTATTGTTACAGTAAAACAGGAAGATATTATGTCGTACAATTATTTTCCCATTTATACGTCGTTCTTTTGTCTTATTCAATTTCTGCCTAGTCTCGAACAAAAGATAATACGAGAAAACGCCTACTAATCATCTAAAAAACTATTTAACTTATCCACATTTCATTTCTAAATACATTTTTCTCGCTGAGACTACATGTATTTGAACTTATGTTTGACGACCTACAGCCTTTTATACTTGACATTCAAAGAGTGTATTCAGAACTTTCTGTAGAATATCAAATTCTTAAAATAGCTTTTAGGTCATTGAGCGGTAAATGAGAGACAAAATGTTGGTTCAAACTGATTTTATCATCATAAACTTTGGCAAATGATGATGACATTGATTTATTTTTAACGCAACTTACTATAACAAATTACTATTTTTAAAACATCGCCGAATAAAAGGCAAAATGTTACACGACATTTCATTTGTTAGTTATCTTACTAATATTATAAATGCGAAAGTTTAGATGAATGGATGTTTTTTGGAGTTTGTAGACTAAACTCAGACAGTTAACAAACTTATGAAAACCGTTGAAAAGACCTAATGAATACGTCCGCGAGATCCACTTGACCTCTTCACGCTGCAGCGTAGTTGACTGCAACTGTATATTGTTTCTAAATACAGACAGTTAACTCGCTAGATGACTCTTACATTAATCTGTTAAAAATTATATCTAAATAGACTGTAACTTTTGTCTACGGTTTGTATAAGAGTATGATAATATTGTTTTATTATTTAGATTGTAATTTTAAAAAGGTATATGTAAACAGTATTGTTGTTGATGCAGGTCTAATAATTTGTAGACAAGGCCTATACAGTCACTTGATATGAACTCTTGTTGAAAGAACGATTAATTGCCGTAGGTATATTAATTACAACTAAGTTAAAGTAATAAAAAGTATCAACTTATTTTTAAAGGCAATTTAATTTTAACTCTATTAATTAGAGAAAAGCAACGTGTTTAATATCGTAGTCACGAACTATTGCTTCTGTGTACTGTGTGAAACTGTAACGAATTTCTGGTCGTTGTTGTCACCAATACAAGTAAGATGTCTGGTAACGGAGTGCGAAATAGCTTTCCGATATTCCTAAAGAGCACGTGATTGGATTTCTAAATAACTATACGTGAGCGAAATGTTTAATATCGCAACAAAGAAAATCATTTGCATTTTAACAAATATTATAATTTAACATTCCGAACGTATATCGAGTAATCCGTTACAATGCGGTCCATTACCCATTTATTCAAATTATCACCTTTATTTTAGATTCAACCGAATTTAACTCTTATTCTCATTCAAACAAGGATGTTTTTATAAAATCAAATATAGACCTTTTGTTTCCTTGAAAAAGAACAAAATTCTCTAAATTTTAAATGTATAAAGCCTCAGTTATTTTTAAAAGCAAAGGTTGTCTTTACAAGCATAAGGTTTTACTTATTTAACTTCCTTAACTTTTATAAAATTGTTGAAACAAAATTATGTATTTTTACCTTCTTACTTTTCATTTCAATGCTCCCATCTATTTGATATTTTCTCCCAACGTTTCACATTTCATGAAGCGACATATGCCCCGAAGAAATAAGAATTTATATTTAGCGAATATTGATTTTGTGTTTATTCAATTTGTGAACGCTTCATGTGAAATCGGTTCATGTTATCATAATGTTTTGATTTATGTTACGTTACATTTTGGTCTGTTACTTACTCGTATAATATTTGTGTGAATTAATTACGAATTACCTATTATTCTCGCTACTTAGGTAACATTACCTTAAGATATCTTGAAGACTAACGAATGGGTCTTCAAGTACTGAATGTTTTGGTATACTTTGAAAGACATTGAAAAGGGTAACTTAATGAGTTTCTAAGTATATGAGAATTTAACCTTTATGAAGTATAAGAAAATAATATGTTTCGCTAGAGATAATAAAAAAGGATAAGGATTTAAAAAACGCTACCAGCTGTTTTCTCTACAATTTCAACAAACAAAATATTTTACAGATTTGATTAAAACGCGATACTGTAAACAGACTGAATTTTTAAAATGTTGATGAAATAAAACTTTACACGTTTTATTATTCAAATTTACATTTATGAAAAAATTTAAATTTCAACTGTAAATTATTTTATTCAGCTTAATGCATCGCAGTACCCAATTTATTACGCTATTTTTTTATTAATAATATTGCGAACGAAATTATCTACTTTATTATAAGTTACCGCCACTTATACCTTTATATAAAGAAACGATTTGTCATCTCTCATATTTGATATTAAAGATAAAGTACTCTAGATATAATTTAAACGTGTATTTTCAGTCTTTTTTTGAAATCACACTTTAACTAATAGAAGATTTTTCCAAGATGTAAATGGAAATAATTATTTTCACACAAAAAAGGAAAAGGTAAATTAACTGTAATGGTTGTATAGAACATGTGGGATATCATATATCTTATCGTTGAATAGCTCACGTTTCCTAACACAACACAGGTTAACCGCTGATCGATAACTGAAATTGAAGGTACCCTTTCCTTTGAGGTCTTTTATCCCATTGTTAGTAGTAGCTGTATAGAATATATATTAGAATCGTCTATAAATAATCTAGTTAAATTGTGTTCGTTGTAAAAAATGTTGCAATTTCTAAAATATCAACTTTAGTTTTTTTTCTTATACTATAAGGTGGCAAACGAGCAAGCGGCCAGCCACCTGAATCAGCCGAAATGGCGAAGCGACCACTGCCCATAGACATTCGCAATTGCAGATGTGTTGCCTACCCTTAATTGACGGAACAGACTCACATAAATAGGATATTTCCCCTTCCTATGCGTCTCCTCCACCGTCAAATCCACTTTTCCTTCCCATCGTTTTCTTTTAAGAAAAGGGTGGAAAGGCAAAGGCACTAAAATTAGGCCTCCGGAACCACACTCATCAGACGAAACGCACAATTGCTCCCACTTCACGCCTGTCTTCTGTGTGGTCGTGGTATTTCACCCAGTCGGCCCATTCGTGCGAAGATGTGAAAGTGGGCTCTACCACTGTTAGTATGTTCTACAAGCATGCATTGTTGGTATTGAATTCTTTAGGATCGGGACAAAAACCTTTTTTACCTGATCCAATCCAGTGGACAACCTTAAACTTACTTCTGCATGTAACATACTCAAACAGATATTTATTTGGTAAATTAGTACTGCTTTTTATTGAACTTTTAATATTAAATTTAATATTGTTCGATTTAATGAACATTAAATGAATGTTCATGTTACATTTTAGTGCCTATTTGTTATAAAGAACGCAATATTACAATCTCTCGAGATTACACTGTAATAAATATAGGAATAACTTCCGATATATTAAACATTAATCCATATTTGACATTTATGTTTATCGCCGTGCGGTCGTCTCAATATTAATGTACTGTATAAAAGATAAATGTAGTTACAATATTGTTGAACAATAATATGGACAATGTAAGATAGTTTAAAAACTAAACCAATCTATACCAATACTATTTGTAATTTTAGGATTTTTGTATGTATTCGATTCACGTAAAAATTACTGGGCCGATTTCAAAAATTCTTTCACCATTAGAAAGGTTATCTGTGAGTAACAAAGGCTACATTATTTAATTTCACGCAGGCGAAGTCGCGAGCAAGAGCAATAACTTTATATACACATTTCTCTAATTAAGAATTTAAAAAAATATGTAAAACTTCCTCTATTAAAATACTCATAAACGTCTTGATCTTAAAACTTTATACGTCTGAAGAAATCTCTATTTTCAACTTTTGATTATTTCTCTTGACATCCGAAGAAATCCATTCATATGTTTTATTTAATGTTACAGCGAAAAAATATTATTTACACATACATTTATCTTCTGAGAACTTCCTCGCGCCAATGTTAGCACATTTCTCATTTCGATGACCGTGATAGATATTTTTCTTTCCCCTTTGTTTTTCCCTGTTAATGTTTAACTTTGTTTTTATTCCATTTTAGAAGTCACGAAATAAGCAAAATGATTCACCATAAAACATTTCAGCATTCAAGGTTTATTCAGAAAGTTCATTTCAAATGAAAAACGACTGACTATTTACATATTTTCTACTTCAGTTAATCTTCAGAATGGTGAGATTTTAAGTACGAGGATACAACAATATAGTTTCTATACAATTTATATGTAGAGGAAATAGCATTTATGGAGGAACAAATATAAATTTGCCGAAGCGACTGGTGTTCCGTCGTAAAAACCGATAAAAGGGTTTACTATTTCTGATCGTAAAACTCAGACAATCGATCGCAGTTTAATTATGCCTCACTGTGTCCTTCGACGAGAGGATGAGGTAGGCCACTTTTTTCGTTTTATTATAACTATATAATAAAACGAAAAAATATATTTATAATAACTAGCTTTCGCCCGCGACTCCGTCCGTGTGGAATAAAAAAAACAAAAGTTAGTAGCCTATGTGTTCTTCCAGACTATCCTCTACATATATGCCGAATTTCTTAGATCCGTCCAGCAGTTTAGGCTACAAACTCTAAAAAAATCCATCCATCCATCTAAACTTTCGCATTTATAATATTATAGTAATAGTATAGTATGAAGTATGTAGCGCTGCGTCACAATGACCTGATATTTGCTGGTCAAATGACAGATAGATGGAACTAAAGCAGCGGGAAAAGAATATTGTAACTAAGTTGTTTTACATCCCTCTAATTAAATAGTAAAAATATACTTCAAAGGAATTGAAAACCGTGTCTGATATTCCACATTTTACATTCAATCGCTTTAAAACGTAATGAAAGGACGACTTTCAATAACGTAGCATCAAAAGTAATCGTGTAAGGTCTTGTTTTTTTAGTACATTCTAGTTTAGAATACATCTATTCAATTTAACAATGTAACTTTAAAATCGGTTTTATTATTACTTTCCAATTAGACTCTTTGCTTGTTGTCTTTACGTGTCAAGAACATCTCTTTCATTAAATACTCGGAAGTAAGAGCCGGCGTACTGCTTTGACTAAATTATCGCATAACTGTTTAGTCGCGCTTTGATTCCTATGAGCTTATATGGAGGTGCGCACACTACTCAATTTTTGCTTGTGCAACTAAACAGTTGAATTTGCTGCGAAACAATCGCATACAGTTGTGCGATAGTTTAGTCAAAGGTGTGCGCCCGGTCTAAGTACGTATAAAATGTACATAGTATATTGTGTTAGCAACGCACAACAAAAAGTAATAAAAATGCAAAAATCTCGTTTCATGGTCCATCCCTCTGTTTCGTGTCGCGTAAAATATTCAGTTATGATGATACCTCGCGGAACCATAACTCAATTTTAAGCAGCTATTACGAAAAACTGTAATAAAAAAATAACACAATCATCTCCCCAACGGGTTGTTGAATTAAATTGATAAACGTATATACACACTGCAATAGCCGGTCAAAATAAAGCGACATACAAAACAAGTACGTTTACTAAGTAGTCGATGTTTTGATCATTTACAATAAACAAATGTATGACAGACTCAAACCCTGTTACATTGGTGACCACCTCAAATTACCTTATGACAAATTATGCACCACAAAAACGAAATCTCATCTTGACTCACAGAAAAATCTTAAACATACCGTAGATATTACTTATATAAAATTAGTGTTTATACATTACATGCGTAATATAATTAGCAGTCGCCCGCGACTTCGTTCCACATAATGTTTGTGATCAAGTTTGCAAGTTTATCACAGCTTTTCAGCGCTACTAAGTACAATATCAATGTCGTATATTCTAAACAATTTATCCTTATTATTTTAAGGAAAATACAACGTTTAATTAAAACAATAAAAGCTATTATGACTTTATTATCAGGAGAGTTTTGCTACAAGTGCCATGGTTCGCGACAAGAACAGAATTGCGGAATTTGTATCTTCAATAATCCTTTACTAGGTTACCAGTGACGAAAGGGTAGATCGTTGTTAACACTAGTAAGTTGCTAAAATGTTTATAGCATACAGAACAGATAATATAAAACGTAACAACAGCAATAAGACCTCAAAGGAATACCCCCGAGGCTGTGTTACACAAGGACGTGCTCCAATAACATCCGCAGCAAATAAATGTAAAACGTAAAATATCAGACATTTGCGGGCTCGCTTTGATATCTTTTCTTTACGACTTTGTCGGAGAAAGTGATAAGATGCAATATAGACCGCTCTTTGACGAGATTCTTTTTTAGTTCTACAAGTAGATGCTAAAGTAAACCAATGGAAATAGACAAGAAAGAATGCAATTTCATTTTCTATTTCTATTTTAAGGAGTAAAATTGTTGTAATCTTACTTTCCAATTTACCACCTGAACATATCATAATCTGATTTTCAATGAAGTAGAATACCATATTACGTTTAAAATTCACTTAAGTCATAATCTTACTTATTAGTTAGAAAATCCATAAAGCGCAAGACAGAAAGATAAGCCATGCATAATAAATATGGGATTTGAAATATGAAATCGCGTTTTATACTTGGGATAATATTCCTTTCAGTTTATATCTACAGTAATATAAAAAGTTACGATGAAAACTAAAGGCCTTTCGATTCATTCCTGTTTAGTCAGCTCCTTAAAATGTATTTTATTTAGAAACCTAAACTGACATTCAATGGTCTTTATTCCTTTCTAATTTTCTGTATTCCGCTTCCAATACAATTCATTGTACTCTGTTCTTCAATATTACGCCAAATACTCTATGATAAATTACATTACTAGTATCGTAATCGGGCATAAACCGTGGTCTCTACGGTCTCATTACAACGATCACAGATTGTCATTCCTCTATTTCTGGTCATGAAGAAAGACAAAACTATGTTTTTGTAGTTATCCCTGTTGTGAACACCCACGGTTATAATTTTGTGTTTCACCAGGAGCCATTGTCTGCCTTGTGATTTAACTTGTTGTGATAACACAGACCATAAGTTTTACAATACAATTCTATCCCGTACTGCTACAGTTTGCATTTCCAATTAGATAACCACTATAACAGTAGAGTGAAACTATTACTATGCTGCTGTAATGTAAATTGTTATTAATTTAAGCCACGGTCCGTCCGGCCAGCAATTAGGACGCGGTATAAGCACTCGAATGGTACCGTTCTCAAAAGTAACTTAATCCTTTGAATACGATTATATTGTGGTTCCGAATGCGCTTTTTAGAGAACCATCTTTATTTGTCGATGTTTTAGAACCATAGGTAAATTATTATTATTGTTTGAAATAAGCACTGGATATTCATATTACTTGAAATCCGTCACAGAAGTTGATTGGATGTTAGTGTTTATGACGATATTTAGGAACATCAGTGGTCTTATTTGTCGGTTGATGTAAAAAAAAACTTTAATGATATCTTTATTACTTTTGTGTCTTATTGATACGAGTATGTTGGGAGTTTAGTCATTTTTTACTGAAATTTGGCTACAACCAGAAGCAGAAGGTTTTTAAAACTTTGAATATAATCAATACCTTAAACTTGAGATCGGGTTTCTTTTCACCATTGTTGCAAGCTATAAGCTAGTTCTGAGACGTATAGCTCATCATCATCGTTGACATAAATAACTCGCAGATTGACCTATTTTCATGTTTCTGGCTGTTTGCCAGCCATAGGTAGGTTTTTGTTATGGCTTTCTTACATTAATTAACTCTGTACAATAGTGTACATTTCACAATATTTGCATTTGAAATGAGAGATTTATCATAATTTTGTTGGATACAACTTGCCTTGCAGTAGAGCTTAATGCTTAAACTCAAAGCTTATTTTATGAATATTTTCTCATACATTAAGTAGTTTTAAAGTTTAAAATTATGTATAATATTTGAATTATTATTTAATTTTGAAAGTTAAGTCTAAAATTATGTAGTTACTCATATTATAAAGTACAAATTAAGTAAAAACCACGTCGCATTTGATATCGGAGAACAAATATCATCGGTTAAGTGCTTGTCCGTTGAAAGGATAAAACAACGATTTCGAAGCATTAGCGTAGAAATAAATCCTTTTCTCTTTAATGGACTTTGAAAACTAGACCGAAACCGTCAGAGTACACGGGATTTAGAAATAAAACTTTTTTTGGTCAATGTTCTGACAGTAACTTACAACAAAGTTTTGACCAGCGTTTTTAAGCTATTTTTATATTTAGCATTTATAAAAATACTTAAATCAGCAAAAATTTCATATCTAAGATGCTAAACATGTCAACAGAAAATATTAGACCACCCTTTTTAGATTAATCTAAACCAGGTCAGATTATTTTTTCAATGACATTTTTTTTACATACGTTTAACTGTACCTATGTTTTTCGGTAGGCCTAGGAAGAGATGGATGGATGAAATAATAATATCACCCTTCAGTCATCATCATCATCATAGATGTCGACTGAAACGACAAAAGATACAGCGAACTGAAGCAAGAAAACCTGAGGGCTTACATGAGTGAGAACAAATCAGGAAGTCGATAATCCAAAAAAACAAAGTCACTAAAAAGGGAATGTATATTTTTGTTTGTTTCGTCTTAATTATAATTTGAAAGATAACGTTGCTTAAATTAATTATAACGTTATTTATACTGTAATTAAGCTGAGGAGTAATGTCTACAGCCGGAAACTTTCGGCTCTTAATGAGTTTTGTGTAATAAAAACTTACGCAGCGATGGAGATTATCTCACCCCGCAGTGCTTTGTGTGAATACTGATTCCTGGCTTTGTATTTTACATTCAAATTTTTATTATGTCGAAGTCATTTAAATTAAATTTTAACTATGAATCGGTGATAAGCTTTTTAATGCAACATTAACATGTACTATTACAAAAAGTTTAGATCTTTTGAGTACTTATCAATCCCTAAAATGGATTATAAAAGGTTTGGTAGAATACGGAATGGTCAAACGTATACTTTTAACCAACTATTTGTCTGAATTGTTTTTAATTACGAGTACATCTTCAATCACCATTTTTAATCAAATAGTAACTTTACTTAAGTGATTGCCTAAATGAAGTGTCCACTGCCGCTCTTTTCGTAATATTGTTCAGTTCAACTATCTTACAGAAAACAGAAGGTAACTAGGCCTTCCCCCCCATATTTGTCCCCATATGTGTCGCCATATTTATTTTCTTCAAGACTTTGTCAGTACTTACAGCAACATATAATGCAATCGAAATTATCATAATCATCTTGAACCAGTATTGAGATTGATTGAGTTCAAATCGTTGTACAATACATCACTATTAATATAATAACGTGTCACAGTCTATTGTTTTACGATACAATGTAGATATAACAGCACAAATGCTGTTTACGACACAATATAATCCTTTTAAACTTTTCATTCCCTTATCCGATGCTCGCGTACGTTCACGTTAACAATGAAAAACGATTAACTTTTCCACGAATGTAAAAAATAAAGATAACTCGAAGCGCAGTATTACAAAATGGATTTACCTACGTTCTTTAGTATCTTGTTAATTTAATGCTTGTTGTTAACTGTTGGATGTAGAAAGTGAAGACATCCTTGTTAATCACGGATAAAAAATATATTTTAGCAATTAATTCGTGATAAAAAAATTGTAGTATTAAATGTGCATTTTGCAACGAACGACGATTTAAATTTTCAATCGTTTTTCTAACGATATTCGTTGAAATTTAAATACAAATATTGAAAGTTTATTAAAGTCAATGGTACTCCTGCAGCCAGAGTGTTTCCAAAGCGTCAGCGAAAGTGCTCAGCCCCCACTTGACTTTCAGTTTACGGGATATATTTGAAAAAGTTTAGTTTTTGATACTTTATTTACCTAGCTTTCTGAATATTTTTACAAACTGTCCATTGAGTTATGAAAGCCAATAGCAACTTTAGTGTGAGTTTCCACTGCTCGAATACATACATATTGTTATACTTATTTCATTGAAACAACTGAGATAGCAATTATTTTTATACGGTTTTTTCCATGAAATCTCATATTGCCAAAAGATTACTCATGAAATTGACGTTAGCTCCAAAGGACTTGAACCTCCCCATAAACATAATTTAAATCATAAAAATTAAAGGCATAATGGATATGCTGTGAATGTAATATCATTGACAGAATATCGAACAAAATACAATAGGGTGCTCGTTAACATCGCGAGAATGTGTACGCAGCACTCGTGACGTCATGACGCGTGTTTGCGCGATTCATTACGTACGTGTTACATGAACCGTTTAAAATGAGCCAACATTATGTGAAAATAATTAAACAATTTAAATTCACTTACAATATTAAAGTAAAAACAAATTCAATCTTAAAATAGTCTAGATTAATGTTAAATGTCTTTTGTCAAAGTTTGGGCGCAATCATTTTTTTCACATGAATTGTCCCTTCGCAAATAAAGTGAACGACAGTTTATTTACTTTACTTTTTCTCTTACATTAGCGAGTAAAAGATCACACTTTAATAATTATTATAGTTAAAAAGTATTTTTGTATTATTATAAAGTTATATATAAACATTTAAAAAACGCAATTAAATGTCAGCCGGCACGTTGCCAGCATTCATGTAGGGAACACTTTTCAGGGAATCAATTAGCATTGTAATGAAACGCCGCCATCTCGTTGCTGTATTTAATTAGTTCGTATGACATTAATTTTGGTATTTGAATAATGCACACTTACATGTGTAAAGTATATAGATATAACATAATTACTTGAGTTTAAAAACTGTATTATTTGCTATGAATGGAATTTCTTTTGAAACGGTAGTTTACGCTGTAAATAGAAAACATAATGCGTGGCAAACACAACGTATTCGGATCCCGCAAAACCTATCCATAAACTACGCATGCACCGGAGGATATAATATTGTAAACAAGAGGAAGATGGAGGATTATGAGGTACTTACTACTCGATGCACGCCGCACCGCATGTGCCTGGTCTCTGTCGGTGTCAATCGCGTCAAGTCTATAAGCGCCAGCGATGCTGCCTGCAGATTCACCTGTATGCACCGTTATTGTTCCAAACGTGAAACCGAAATTCTAAGCGACCTCGTTCGCTATCAAAAATGACACGCCCGTTGTATTTCGCGTTGTCGGACAAGCAACAACTTCTGATGACTTTTGAACTCGCACTTCCGTAATCGACTCTTTCGACCGCACACCACTCCGGAGAGGAATTCAAATCTACCCTCCTTTGCGGGCGAATAAAAATGCGCCCGGTTACCGGCAAGCCGCGAAATTTAAACTAGTTATATGTTACCGTATGATCTGTACCGAACATAAAGTGTATGTATAGCTTTAATAAAACGACTAAACATTCTGTAAAGCCGCATGAAGATAATTTATTAAAAGAACAAAAAATACTGTACTTTATACGCGCACAATAAAACTTGTCTGCAAATGACCCACATTACCTTGCTTAAGACTGCTTATATTTTGTTGTCAGTGCCTAATGGACTCCAGTAATAACTACCGAGGATGACAAATGACAAGCTTAGTGGATACTCTGGGGACTCGCTGAAAATATCTCGCCACTTAACAAAGAGAACATTAAATAAAATGAATTAATACAAAATATCAATACAGAGAGACTCTAAGTACTAGAGATTATTGCTTAACATTTCAAATCTTAGGCAACCGACTTATTTTACTTGACATAAGACAATTATTTGATGTTTCTTAAATAATGGCAGCAATCGTCTCTATTAGTGGCAAATTCAAATGTTAACCGTTACAACTTTCACTGCATTGCAGAACTCTACGTCGATTCCATAATGTTACGAGTAAATAATTTATCATCTGTGCCACAGATAATAAATTATTATCGTGTGCATCTGTTTCAGTCCAACATTTCAAATTAAATTAAAATTAAAAGTAACAAATTCGTTCGTAATTTTATAATATTAATCCCAAATGTTGGTACTCTGTAAATTAATAATAGTAATGCCATTTAATTTAATTCACTCTAAGAAAATTGAAGAACATAAATGGAAAAAATGAGAACAGCACGTAATTAATTTCCCCTCTACTTTCATGCTTACTCGCCTTTCAAATAGGCTTTTTAAATTCAACGACTTCACTTCGCATTTAACTATAAATTAAATTTAAACAAGTTTATTAAGTGCATAATACTTTTTACTGTTAAAAATATAAAGTCTTAAATTGAAACATTTATTTTAGGTAAAAAAGCCAACTAACATTTACAAACGTGAAAGTTAGTTTTAAAATGCATGCTATCCTATTGTACAGGATTCCGGACATACATAGAATACGAGTAACTATCAGGAAAATTTATCTCGGAGAATTTTGGAACGTATTCGTTAGAACGGGCGCAAACCATTGACTAAGCTATCGCAGAACTGTTGTGCGATTGTCGATTGTTTCGCAGCAAATTTAACTGTTTAGCAGCACGATTTAAAATCGAGTAGTGTGCACACCTCCATATAAGCTCATAGGAATCAAGGCGAGACTAAACAGTTGTGCTATAGTTTAGTCAAAGGTGTGTACGCTCTTAGAATGAATATTAATATTTCTTTTAAATACATGCATCAAGTCATCCTCGATATATTTATTGTTGCACAACATACTAATTATGCGTTTCCTCACCATGTAGCCTAAAGCCTACGAAAGTAATCTTTAACTGAGTTTAAATTGAAAGTGTTAACAGATTCCATTTCGTTTTTATAGTCAGTATTACACGACACATACGACACGTGTAATTGTACCACGAAGGTAGAATTTCCGTCCCACATCGTCGACCCTAATGTATGTTCGTAATAATTCAACTCGGAAATGGGCCTTTGTTGCAAAGCCTTTACCTTCGATGTTCACTAATGAAAATTGAAGAACATAAATGGAAAAAATGAGAACAGCACGCAATTAATTTCCCCTCTACTTTCATGCTTACTCGCCTTTCAAATAGGCTTTTTAAATTCAACGACTTCACTTCGCATTTAACTATAAATTAAAATTAAAATTAAAAGTAACAGATGCGTTCGTAACTTTGTAATATTAATCCCAAATGTTGGTACTCCGTAAATTAATAATAGTAATGCCATTTAATTTAATTCACTCTAAGAAAATTGAAGAACATAAATGGAAAAAATGAGAACGGCACGCAATTAATTTCCCCTCTACTTTCATGCTTACTCGCCTTTCAAATAGGCTTTTTAAATTCAACGACTTCACTTCGCATTTAACTATAAATTAAAATTAAAATTAAAAGTAACAGATGCGTTCGTAACTTTGTAATATTAATCCCAAATGTTGGTACTCTGTAAATTAATAATAGTAATGCCATTTAATTTAATTCACTCTAAGAAAATTGAAGAACATAAATGGAAAAAATGAGAACAGCACGTAATTAATTACCCCTCTACTTTCATGCTTACTCGCCTTTCAAATAGGCTTTTTAAATTCAACGACTTCACTTTGCATTTAACTATAAATTAAATTTAAATAAGTTTATTAAATGCATAATACTTTTTACTGATAAAAATATAAAGTCTTAAATTGAAACATTTATTTTAGGTAAAAAAAGCCAAGTAACATTTACAAACATGAAAGTTAGTTTTAAAAACATGCTATCCTATTGTACAGGATTCCGGACATACATAGAATACGAGTAACTATCAGGAAAATTCATCTCAGAGAATTTTGTAACGTATTCGTTAGAACGGGCGCAAACCATTGACTAAGCTATCGCATAACTGTTGTGCGATTGTCGATTGTTTCGCAGCAAATTCAACTGTTTAGCAGCACGACTTAAAATCGAGTAGTGTGCACACTTCCACATAAGCTCATAGGAATCAAAGCGAGACTAAACAGTTGTGCTATAGTTTAGTCAAAGGTGTGCACGCTCTTAGAATGAATATTAATATGTCTTTTAAATACATGCATCAAGTCATCCTCGATATATTTATTATTGCATAACATACTAATTATGCGTTTCATCACCATGTAGCCTAAAGCCGAAAGTAATCTTTAGTTGAGTTTAAATTTGAAGTGTTAACAGATTCCAGTTCGTATTTTTACAGTCAGTATTACACGACACATAAATAAATAAATAAAAATAAAAAAGCCTTTTATTTCCAGCAACTTAGTAATTATAATTAATAATACATTACAATTTCTCTTTTAATTGACTACTTTGAACATTTAAAATTTTTAAACTAAGAGGGTGTAAATTAAAAGTAAGTAGACTAGTTTTTTTTTTTTTTTTTCTCTTCTTTATGTCTTGGACGTTGCGGGAACCTCTCTGCGAGTAAAGGCCTCCTCCAAAGCCAGCCAGTTTTCTCTTGATTTTGCGATTTCGATCCACTGTAGTCCTGCTGTTTTCTTTATATCTTCTTCCCATCTATTATAAGGTCTTCCTATCTTTCGTTTTCCTTGGGGTCCTTTCCACGTAGTAATTCTTTTAGTCCATCTCTGGTCCTGGAGACGAGCTACATGTCCGGCCCATTTCCATTTAGAAGTAAGTGCGTGTGTTAGTGCATCGGTAGCTTTAGTAGTTTGTCTGATTTTCGTGTGACGGATTTTAAATATCTTCTTAATTTTAACATACTACGTTCCATAGCTCTTTGACATGTTGCTATCTTATTTATAATATTGTTATTAAATTTCCATGTTTGGCAACCGTATGTTAGACAGGGAAGAAGGCAGGAATTCATGGTCTTTGTTTTTAGGTTTATTGGTAGATTGCTCTTGAATACATCTTTCAATCTCCAGTATTTATTCCATGTCAGCTGTATTCTTCGGTTTACTTCTTGATCGTTGCAGTGTCGGTTGAATCCTATTTGTTTTCCAAGGTATGTGTATGTTTCTGTATATTTCAAAGGTTTGCCTTCGACCAATATTAACGCCCTGGTGTTGTCTGTGTTAGTCATTAACATTGTTTTGGAGAGATTCATTTCTAATCCTACGTTCTTGCTAGCTTTGTTTAATGACTCAATCATCACTTGCAATTGAGAGCTGTTTTCCGATATCAGTACTATGTCATCTGCGAAACGTAGGTGGTTTAGGTACTTTCCTGAGATCGGTATTCCAAATCTCCCCAGTTTAGTGTGCTAATTATTGATTCCAGTGTCGCTATAAACAGTTTTGGAGATAGTGGGTCACCTTGCTTTACTCCTCTTTGTACGGGGAACCAGGGGCCAACTGTCTCAAGTTTGATTCTATTCTTGCTGTTCTTGTATATGTTTTTAATTACTTCAATATATGGTTCTTCTACTTCCTGAGATCTTAGAGTGCTCCATAAGCTGTCATGGGAAATGGTGTCAAAAGCCTTTTGGTAATCAATAAATGCTAGGTAGAGTGATCTTTGCATTTCTTGGTACTTTTCTATAAGGAGCTCTAGTGTGTGGATGTGGTCGATAGTACAGAATCCTTTTCTAAAACCAGCTTGTTCTATAGGCTGCCTAGCCTCTATAGTACTGCTTATTCTTTTATTGATTATGGAGGAGAAGAGCTTGTAGATGGCAGGCATTAGACTTATAGGTCTGTAGTTTCCCACGTCGTTTGGATCTCCTTTTTTATAAATTAGTGTGATACTGGACTCTGACCACTGGCTAGGTGTTTCTCCTCTTTTTAGAATAGTGTTAAAAAGTTTTGTGAAGGGTATAGATAGAATAGGTGCAGCTAGTTTAAGAAATTCATTTGTAATATTGTCTGAGCCAGGGCTTTTGTCCAACTCAGTTTATTTATCGCTGTAAAAACTTCGTTTTCGTCTATTTCTTTTACTTCATTCTTTCAATATTGTTTCTGTTACATTCACATGACTTTTTAGTGTTGTATTCCTTGGCACTATATAGATTTTTGTAAAATTCTGTTGCTATATTAACTACCTCACTCCGATTGTGTGATATTTTGTCATCTTTTTTCAATCAGTCGATCCACGTTTTGCTCGGTGTAAGTTCTTTGTAGGCTTTCTTTATACTTCCTGTTTTGTTGAGGTGATTGCTAATAATATTGTATCTATAGTTTGTGTAGTCTTTCTTTATGTATTTATTAACTAACTTGTAAAGTAACGACACACACGACACGTGTAATTGTACCACGAAGGTAGAATTTCCGTCCCACATCGTCGACCCTGATGTATGTTCGTAATAATTCAACTCGGAAATGGGCCTTTGTTGCAAAGCCTTTACCTTCGATGTTCACTAATGGATATTCAGGAACAAGGTGACTGTTTTTCGTTGATATTAAAGAACACTTCATTTCTACATATTTACTAGCTTTCGCCCGCGTCACCGTCTGCGTGGTATTAAAAAAGTGTGTACGCTATATGTTGTTTCAGACTGTGTTCTACATCCATGCCATTCAACCGTTTGGGCCACAAACTCTAACAAACATCCATCCATCTATATAAACTTTCACATTTATAATATTAGTAAGATTAGTTAGATAAACGTATAATGTAAAAGATGTGTAGAGAATTTTGTTCTTAATTTAATTTCCATTAAAAATATAACCTCAAGTGACTTTCAAATTTTTTTATTATGTACTCAAATTTGGTTTACTTTTAAATTACTCAACCGACAAATAGTAAAAAATTATTATATGCTGCAGTGTTCTATTACTTGTAGAAAACTATTTGGTTAAGCCTACTTTGGTTTTCAAATACCCTTTCGTTGCCGAAATTGAATTCGTCACTTCATATTCATGCGCATACCAATAAGGGTAAGTTTTACTAAGTTTGGGACAAAAACCAAGTGAAATCACTTTTGCAGGTTCCAAGTAAGATTCCTTGTAAATGAATATGCTTTGCAGTTGCACACTAAACTAGATAAAAAATAAACAATTAAAAAGATATTTTTAAAGCTTTAAGTCTAAGATTTTTTTTAAAAATTGTTAACAAAACTCGATATTACCAACACCAATAGGGTTTAAACCTTAAAGTATGTTTTAAAAACTATTTCTTAAGAAAAATTAAACGGCGAAATGATTTATTACTTAGCTAATAAAAATTAAAAGTAGTGCTTTATACAAAATTCACAGGATATCGCTCGCGTTCAGTAATTCTCAACAAATGCTACTTGAATCTCATTTTATTTATTCAGGAACGAGTCCCCGATGTGAGTTTGTCCTTTTTGTCCCTGCCATCAACGTTATACGGCCTGTGTTGTTTAGTACTCTTAATATGAAAGCTTAAACTAACGTATTATAACTATGAACGCCTGTTTTGCTACCAGTATTTTTTTTAATTTCAAAATCTTTCAAATATCTTAAAATTAGCTTCCCACATTGGATAGAAAATCGTAGAGCAAACCAATCTTTATTTAACACGTAACCTATATTTGTATTGTGACAGAGTTTTAATCTTATTGAATTGCGAACAAATCAAATATTAAAATAAGAGTCCTCTATACAGTTTTAAAAAATAATAACTCAGCATTCTAGTATTTTAAAATGAATTCTCCCCATCTTGTTAGCTGCTTCAATAATTTTTTTCCTCGGTAAAGTCTTTAACAATTGCAAGCAACTGATGCAAACTGTGATTTAAAAGGACTTTTTAAAGTTCCAACAGAAAAATGAAAACTATTATTACTTTATTTATATTCTAGGAAATTATAATCACAACTGTGTTGGTTTATTAATATTATTAGTCTTTTACGTTTCACGTTTTTACGGTGAAGGAAAACATCTTGATGCCTGCACATATCGGCGAAGAAATTCAAAGATATGTGTGAAGTCAACCCGTACTGGGCCAGTGTGGTTGACTGTGGCCTAGTCACCCATTATTAGGGTAGGCTCCGAGCCCTTCAGTAGGGACGTATAATGTTGATGAATAAACTTTTATACCACATATCAGACGAAGTTTGAATAATTAAATTATTTAAACTTTCGTGAGACATTTTATAACTAATTATTTTACGGCTCTTACTCACGTATACTTTTTTTTTTTGTTTTTGTTGTTGTTGAAGTTTGAATAGCCTATACAAAGGTATCAAGAAAAGTATGTATAGAAAACTGTTATAAAATTTACCATAAGTATACTAAAAAAGGAAGACTAAAATTAATCAAGAAAAAAAACTCTACGCTTACCACAATTCTAAATAGCAAGAGAATCTACAGAAATTTATAAAAAAGGCACAGTTTGTCCTATTTAAATTACACGTAAAAGTGTTTTAGTAGCAATTTATTTGTATATTTAATTGGACATTAAAATTATCTGAAACAATTTGTAGCTTTACTTCCAACATTTTAATGGAACTGCACTTAAACATTTATACATGGTTTATGCAAATTGCGTACACACGAAACTAAAGTACGGAATAATCCAATATTACGAAGGAAAGTGATTTTAAACAAAATGTATTTACATGTATGTGCAAATGAAGTATTAATTTTTATTGTAAAAAGTGGCAAATGTACAACCGGCCATTTAAATTCGTCGAATTAGCCAATAATTCGTTATGGAATTTAAGATAACACTTCATTTGGTATGTGTATTTAACATAACATAAGAACGCCTGTGACCTAAATAGATAGGCAGTTTTTTTTTTATTAGATAAGGGGGCAAACGAGCGGCGGGAACACCGAGATGTTCAACGACGCCCATGGACATCCGCAACACCAGAGGAACTACAGATGCGTTGCCGGCCTTTGAGGAAATTGTAGGCTCGCTTCTTGAAGGACCCTAAGTCGTATTGGTTTGGAAATACCGCCGAGTACAGACCGTTCCACAACGCGGCTGTGCGAGGGAGAAAGTTTCGCGAAAACCGGACGGTTGTGGAATGCCAGCCATCGAGATGGTGAGGAGTAAAGTGAGTTTACGGTCTTCCATTTTATCAATTGTTTTCAGCAGCATTTCTTTTCAGCATCAATACATTCAATATCGTACTAAAACACGTTTTATTACTTTATTTTTATATTAATTAAGCTTAACAGTAATATCTGCAGACGAAAAACTTTTTGGCTTTAACGAGTTTTCTGTAATAAAAAGTTGGGAAATTACTTTATCTTATACCGCGATGTTTTACTGAAGAAATGTAATTTGTAGACTCATTTCTGATGTTTAAATGAAATAAACCATTAATTGTAAGAATAATTTATATTCCTGATGAATGTGGACAAATTAGTTATTTTATTTTGAGTACATTTGACATATGTACCTTTCAATCATACTTCATACTAATATTATAAATGCAAAAGTTTGGATAGATAGATGGATGGACGGATGGATGGATGTTTGTTAGAGTTTGGCGAAACGGCTGAACGGATTTCAATGAAATTTGGTATAGATGTAGAGGATAGTCTGGAAGAACACATAGGCTACTCATTTTTGTTTTTTTTTTTAATTCCACGCGGACGGAGTCGCGGGCGAAAGCTTGTTCTTTTATATTTGACTTAACCCTTAACTTTAACCGTTAAAATCGGTTCAACCATTTTAGATATTACCATGAACAAACACGGACTTACAGACAGACAGACAGACAGACAGGTGTTTTAAAATATTTTTTCTACATAAATATCGCAAAATATGTTCGCGTAATTTGTTTTTTTTTACGATATTGCATATAGATCCTCCAATATTATTAATCGTGTAGATAAGTATAAAAGCGTGTTTGTCAGTTGTCATCTCCAGTTACTCTAAAACTTAAATAACTTCAGTATTTAGTGAGCACAGTCCAAAGTAATCCCAATATCTTAACTAGGAATAACAAACTTTGTTCAAACTAAGACCATTAAGATACTCAAATTAGGTTTCCCGTTCAAGCTAAATTGCCAGACTAACTTTAAGTAAAGTTTTGTAACTATACAAAGGACGTAACTAGTGCATTAAAGGTTCGTATTTGTCACAATACTAAAGAAAAATAATATTTAATAATAAATAAACATGAATTAAATCTTAAAATAACAAGAAAGTTATTTATGTTAGTAGCAATATTAACTGATTACATATATTCGGATATAATATTTTAAGTTTTAAGTTTGTACTGTTTTTTTTTTTCAATTTATTTCGTTTTTTTCTGTTTACCGGAAAGCAGTCGTAGTAGATTCATTATAAATAGTGACACGCATATTTCAAATATATTTTTTAACAATAGGCGGAATTTATTGAATTAATTTGCTACCGCGGCTGAATTATAACAAGAAAACCTTTTCAAAGCGAACGTTCCGCCTGATTTGGTAGGCAAGGCGGGCACCCATAATGCCGTCAGATTTTCTCTGCTTTTGTAAAGAAAATTAATGCTTGACAGTAACGAGTTTATATTGAACCTAAATGTCGAAATAAATCATATAATGCGAGCATTTCTTAAATATGAAATACTAGCTTTCGCCCGCGACTCCGTCCGCGTGGAATTAAAAAAAAAGTGAGTAGCCTACGTATTCTTCCAGACTATGCTCTACATCTATACCAAATTTCATTGAAATCCGTTCAGCAGTTTAGGCTACAAACTCTAACAAACATCCATCCATCCATCCATCCATCCATCTAAACTTTCGCATTTATAATATTAGTATGAAGTATGAAGTATGATTTATTATACCTAGGTTAGACTTTAACGATTTTTCCAAACACTACGTATATTCATATTAATTTAAATCTAACATCTTATTAAAACAAAAGGAAAATAATGCAGCAAGCATAGTGCAATTTCTAAATAAGCTCAAAATCTTTTTATATCAAAAAATAATTCATTCTTAGTCGCAATTATTTATTATGCAAACAAATCTTTTTTATGAAAGATCTGTTAAGAAGGCTGATAACTCCACGGTTTACATTTTGCAGGAATGACACATAACCCGAGGGATTGTCAGGCCTTCGCGGCATACCTACGTCACGTCCTCCTTAATTCAATATGGAGGACATTTTTGAAATTCCAACGACTTTTGTTACGGGAATGTAATAAAACAACCCTATTTTTGTGTTTTTTTTTATATTTGCTTTTTGTTCTTTACATGTTTCTGGGTGTATTTATATTTTTAGCAATAAGGATTTCCAAGTTTCTACAAGAAAGCTAAAATCGACGTGAAAGGTGTGGTGCTACGAGTATTACCAAAATTGAGTTTATCAAAAAATATTACAAAGGTTTATTATTAAGAAAGAATAAATGGAGTCACACTAGTGAAATAACACTATTATCTATATCTATACTATTATAATAAAGCGTGAACACACACTTCTTTGTTGCCTAAGATGTCAGCAATTACAGCATATTTTTGAATAATTATTTTTTTAATAAAAAGCCCTACACTTACGTCATGCTTTAGGCCTTATATTTTCATTAAATATTTTGGATAAAAACCCTAATGTGGGAAAGAGACCATAAGTTGCTGCCATCATCAAGAAAGAAAGATTGCTAAGGTTTGTCATGTCATGTCATGTCATTTTGACATTTGCTATTGATAATTTAACAAATGTAAACAATAAAATAAAGTTTTTATAATTTCACGCGGATGAATCCGCACGCGAACAGCTAGTTTTGTAATACAATTGCTAGAACTTCGAACACGCAGTGACGTCCCACAAGAGCGTAAACGCCTTTGAAACTCGTGATTCCCTAATGCTTCCTCCGGCAATTCAACTTACAACAGTTTCCAAGTTGCTGTTTGTGTTAATAATGCATTTGTACTCCTATAAACATACAATACAGCTTAAAAGCAAGACAAAATTAACTGTTTAAAAACCAAAAAACCCGACGCTGAAGAGGAGAATACAATTCAAAGGGTAGTTCATTCAAAATCGGTACAGTAATTTATAGCCTAATCTTTAGGCTATAAACAGCCACATTGAACATACGTACGTTATGTAACATACTGTATATATACATACAGTAAAAACATCTAACAATACCTAAATTAATGAGGTAAAATAAAAGAATGCGTAAACCTTTATATGACAGCAAACACTCATATTTTGGAGTGAATATCCTCATAGCATAACATCAAAAATAAAATTATATTTATCTAAAACTGAGTGTACCGCTCTTGTTTGAATAACCTTGCTCTTTGTTGCGGTTACTTTGTCATGCGGTGACACGTCTGAATTTAACCTGAACAACGTGCTTAGAAGACGAAAATATAATTTCGAGAATTTGTCTAAAATTATTTTTTTTATACGGCCCTGGTATTTAATCGTTATACGCAAATGTGTAAAAATTTTACTAATATTATAAATGCGAAAGTTTAGATGGATGGATGGATGTTTGTTATAGTTTGTAGTCTAAACGGTTCAACGGATTTCGATGAAATAGGCTACGCACTTTTGTTTTTGTTTTAATTCCACGCGGAAGGAGTCGCGGGCGAAAGCTAGTACATAATATAACTACGTATTAGAAAGTAATTAAGTGTAAAGAAAAACTCTTTGACTCAAGGAAAATTATTAATGAAATTGAAGCGGTCCTCGTTAGAGTCATTCAATTAAAGCTCAAACTCAAAGCTGAGCAAACAATAGCAGGAGCGCAGAGGCGCTGTTTTTGATAACTCATTATCTCCTGCTCCTTAGTGGCTCGCTTTTATTATAGAACTAACTTTCGCCCGCGACTCCATCCGTCTTGGATTAAAGAAACAAAAGTGAGTAGCCTACGTGTTTTTCCAGACTACCATCTACATTTATACCAAATTTCATCTTAATTCGTTCAGCCGTTAAGGCTACAAACTCTAACAAACATCCATCCATCAATGTAAACTTTCGCATTTATAATATTAGTATGAAGTATGATGTCGTTTACGTGTTTTTTTATGTTGTATACAAATGTCAAATAATGTTGTGGTATACATTTGGTACGCATTTATTTAAAATTTGTTACTTTTTTAAACTGAAGCAATATTACAAGATAGGACGCCAGCAATCCGAAGAACTTGAACGGGAAAGATGTGTTCAAATCAAACATACGAAATACTGAAAATGATAAAGTTCGGACCTCTGTTAGAGCTAACAGAGAACTGGCAATACTGCGATTTTTCTTATCTGTAATAAAAAATGCATTTTTTACTTTACAAATATTAAAAAAAGACTAAAAAATGTATAATTAGTAGGACAAAAATATATCTCCATATTATTTTCTACCCTTAGTCGACTAACAAAGTTTTCTTGATTTAAGATATTAAGGCAAAATCCTAATCAAGTGGAATTCGCACTCAAAGAAATAATTACTTTAACTTTTATCCAGATCTCATTAACAAAGTTAATAATAATTTTAATTAGTTTAAATTATGATTGAGGGAATAGAATCCGATAAAAATTTGTAAATTGGTAAACTTTAATCAATTCATTTTCTTGACTAACGGCCGAATACTGGAACGACATTTACTACAAATTCCATAAAAAAATTGACATCTGACAAATTGTATTCGTCCTAAACTAAATCCAATCTTACTAAACTTAAAATGATACTTCCATTTACTTTTCTACTATAGAAAATAATGAAGCTTTCTTGAAATTAAAATTTAAGACTTACCAAAAGTGTTTTTATATATTCTAGTATACAGCGCAGTTTGTAAGAGCATAACCTCGTCATGGATACCTTGTCCAGAGCCACATATCGCGAACATCGGCCCGATTAATGCCAAAAACATCACCGCATCGAATAATCCCTCCATTAAGGTATACTGAAAGCAACATTTACGCTGTGTTTTCACTGTCCAACATTTGTATAATAACATTTTATCATACCTTTAATTCTAATTAGAAAAGAATTCAATATATTTTAATACAAATTTGTACACACTTTTATCATTTCTAAGTGGGTTTTTTTTAGGTTTACTACTCGATTAGTTTCAGACCGTTGGTGCGAGGCGCAATGTTATTTGGAACCCAGTACAGTTTACTCGCCCTGATAAAGGAACCCTACGTGTTAAAAGCTACTTGGTACATTCACCGCACTACATGTGCGTTTAGTCTCATGTTTATTATGAACTAGCATTCGCCCGCGACCCCGTCCGCATGGAATTAAATAAAAACAAAAGTAAGTAGCCTATGTGTTGTTCCAGACTGTCCTCGACATCTATGCTAAATTTCATCGAGATCCGTTTAGTAGTTTAGGCTACAAACTCTAACAAACATCCATCCTTAAAACGAAAACAAACATCCATCCATCCAAACTTTCGCATTTATAATATAATATTAGGTTGTCAAATATCTCCCTTATTTAGTGTGTCATAAAGGACTTCTTACCTCGTCGTTAATAATATGCAACGCAGAGTCGTAAGTCCAAACTAACATCACTAGAAACGTCGTTGAAAGAATCAGAAGTAACTGTAACGATAAAGGAAAGTAATAAATATGTACTATTCATTCATTTACTAATCAGTAACAATTAAAACCAAACTAAATATTAAATTAACAATAAAAAATATTACCTGCCATTGTAGAGCCGCGTTTAAAAAGTCGTATATATTAATAATTTTGGAATACAAATTCAACAGTTTCCTCACAGAAACTTTCTTATTATTATTTACTAATGTTACAATGTTTTCTTTATATAAGTCAGTTTCGGAGCAACAAGTAATATCATTGGTCGGGAACGACGCCAGTAATAAAATTCTAACAGACCTCAACCGTAATTTCAGTAATTCAAACAGATGTCCATAGTAATGTATTTCCCATACATGACTTAAATGAGCGGCTATTACCTCCTCTGTCACATTACCCAAATGTTCTATATTATTACCACAGCTATTTAAAATTATAACAAGAATTAAATTGAATATGGCTTGTAAAAAATTAATTACCGATTTAGACGTGATACTGCTTTTAAATGTAATTTCATTATCAAACTGAGATAAACCTTCGTAAAATTTAAGTAGAGTTTCATTATAAATAAATGCAATAAACGCACAAAGTAAGTATTCTGTTATGTTAAAAAATTTCATGTAAACGTTTGATGAATTCGATTTCAATACGAAGTAAAATAAAAGACTGTTAAAGAATAAGGAATATGCCAAAGTAAGGATTTTAGATTTGGTTCCGAGCTTGAAAAACATATTTAATCTGTTAATTCCCATGAGCCACGCGATCACACCATATATCTTCGATATCAAGTCTATAGAACTTTTATTAAACTGATCCAAGTAAATATTAACGCGTACATTTGAAATAGCCATCGCGACTGACTGTCACACTTCACCAAAAGCAATAAACAAAACGGCAGCACTTCACATAAATATATTTGGGAAACATAATTACGTTATTACAATAATAAATTTGTATCCAATTCAATTATTGTAATAGCTTTTATGACAATATAAATATAATGTTCATTATTATTTAAATCTAATTCACTTTATTTAATACTTTTATATCAAACTAATATCTCAATATTTTAAATAACGTAAAAACACTGATTAACTTTTTACTTTGTCTTGAAGATTTTCGATTTATTCGATAACGATCCATAACACATTCTAAAACAATAAAAAAAATCAGACATTCCTAATATCGAGATGTATTGTGAAAGGAGTCAATAATTACCATTTCATACTATTGAAAATTGCCTTCCAAAATGTTACGAAATAATTTCTATATTCACTATACATTTTGAAAACGAAATACACAGAATACCTTTCAGTCTTGGGTTTCTCAAAACATTGGTACAACGCTTTCTCGGAAGTTTTCTATTGATGTTTCCCTCAACAGCCGGGCTGTTGGCAAGTCAACATCAAATTTCTAGGTAAGCGAAAGGCAAACCCCTTTGTTTACTTCCTTTCACTGCATATTATCTTGAAGTTAATGAATGCTAAATAACTTTACAAGTTACTTAACCTTGTGTATAGTCGAAGTTTTGCGAAACTCTCATTTCTGTGGATAATAGAAAGTTACAAATGCAAATCTTATACGATTTTTATTCTAAAACTATACTAAATAACAAAATATAAGTAAAAGAGGTAAGTTTGTTTGTTATGCGTTCCAAATTAAATCATAACCCAACTAATGATAATCCTATATGGCCATCGTATATATGGGAACATCGTACTATGGATGGATGGATGAATGTTTAATCTACTTATCTTCAAAACAACTTAAGATGTCTCGATGCAATTAGGCACAGATGTAGAACATAATCTGAAAGAACACACAGGCTAAATACTAACTTTTTTTTCATTACCACGCGGAGGAAGTTGCGGACAAAAGCTAGTTTTGCAATAAATGCTGACGCCTTTTAACACAGAATTAGCAATCACTTTCCCTTTGCCACTTTGCTAAGTTCTAAATATAATATCGGAAGTGTCACTCTACACAAAAAACAGTCTCATGAGGAAAAACCTCATATAAGCCAGTCACAAAAAACATTTTTATAACATAAACGTCTTCGTAATAGAAATGTTATATTCCAAGAAATAACTTCCTCTAACCTAAAAAATGAAGTGAGAAAAGAATATGTTGTCAAATATGTGCAAATAGGTCAAGTTTTTGCCACTTGCTTTTATCGTGTCAAATACACAAAGAGCTAATATCATTTTTCCACGCATAAAGAATAAAAGGAGTAAGGATTATTTCCATATCTTTTTATTGAAAAAATACTCCACATTTCATGAGAAATTTACATTCCAATTTTCAAATGAATTCTACAGAAAGATACTACGTAAAATCATTACACCTTCCTTCTGCTATAACAAAAAAATCTGTATACTCTTGTTTAAGTGTCTTGTACAGTAATTAATAGTTAGTGTAAAATAAACTATTAACTAAATTAAGTTATCTAGTGTTGCCTCACTTATTTCATCCGGCGCCAGGAACTCTCAAAGAGACTAATGAATCAGTTCTCAGTTCTCTACGATATTGCTGCATTAACGAACTCTTGAGACTTTGTATAGAATTCGAAGAATCACTTAAAATGTTACCCGTAATATAATTTATTTATTTATTTATTTATTTTATTAGGTTCACCAAACAGCTTAAAACTAAATACATAATTACAAATGAGAATAATGAACTAGAAACTAGGTTTTAAACCGAAGTAGGTGTACACAGCATGACTATTATAAGACAACTATGAAAAAAGCGACAAAGTGCTAGTATAATTACTTAACATTTAATTTTTTTTTTGTTATAAAACTTAAATTTTGAGGTTTAATCAAACAATAGGAAAGTAGAGGAAAAATGTAGGGAAGAGTAAGGACAAACATAATAGTTATTGCAGTATTTTTGTGACATTATTTCTGAAGACTACATATTTGGGATTGAAGATGTCTAGATCATTTGAAACACTGTTATAAAGACGTCTCATTCTAACAAAAGGATTATAATATGAGGTATTGATTTTGTAGGTAGAAAGTGGGAATGGTATTGCGACCGCGTTAAGCGCTTCGTGCTTATGTCGATTTCAGATAAAAGAGTAGGTGTATCTGTGGAAGAGTGAATAATCTTATGAAGCCATAATAAGTCTTGACGCTTACGACGTACCTCTAGGGTAGTAACGGTGTATTTCTTACATCTTGCGGTATAAGAGCCTAGGGAACGTCCATGTCCCATTCTAAAGCTGAGAATTTTAAGAAATCTTTTTTGGACTGCTTCTACTTTAGAACTATTAATAGCATACGATGGAGACCAAATGATACAGCCATATTCAATAACTGTTCTGACTATAGTGTTATACAAACATAGGTAACTTTGTTGTTTACGGAAGCCCTTTGTTGACCTTGAAATGAAACCTATCAGGTGGTAGGCTTTTTTTGAGATGTGATCTATATGTTGCCGAAATGTCAATTTGTCATCGAAAATAACTCCGAGATCTCGGATAGTTGTTTTGCGTTCCAGTATGTGACCATCAAGTTTATATAGAAATTCTGTTTTTTTTTTTTTTGTTTTTTTTTTTTTAAAACCGGGAGGAGACCTAGAGTTCTTATGAACACTACTTGATTCCTTCTGGTTAGGTACGATTGTACCCATCGAAGTAAGTCTCCATGTATGCCATAATATGTCTCGAGCTTTGCACACAGCAGATCGTGCGGGACTTTGTCAAAGGCTTTAGAAAAGTCTGTGTATATGTTTTTTTTTTTTTTTTTTTTTTTTTTTAAGTCAAACTTGTCCTGATTTAGCAAAAGCGTTACATAAATAGTTTCTATATTCTAAAAGATTCGTTATCGTCGACTTATTTTTAACAAAACCGTGTTGGGAAGGTGATAAAACAGATTTGAAATGAAAATAAAAGTGTTCGTAAATTGTAGATTCAAAAACTTTAGCAAGACTATTTAGGATACTTATCGGGCGGTAATTTTCGCATAGATTTTTATTTCCCGATTTGTAAATTGGAATCACATGCGCAGTTTTCCAGATACTGGGAAACACTCCTTGTGATAAAGATTTGTTAAAAATTAAAGATAATGGCACACTTAATTCGTCTGAGCAGGCTTTGAGAAATTTCGGTGGTATTCCATCCGGACCTGCACCTTTACTACCATCTAAGAGTTTTAATTTAACTTTTACATCCTGGGTACTGACGTTTATGTTAGCAAGATTACCAGATGAAACAGATTGTTCTGACTCAGTATCTACGATGTTTTGAGTGTTATTGAATACGGAGCTGAAGTATTGAGAGAATAACTCGCAAATATCTTTATCATCCGTTGCGGATTGCGAGCCGTAGTACATTGTCTGAGGAAGGGCGAAGGGTTTGCGGGCATTAACATACTTCCAAAAGAACTTAGGATTAGCTTTCAGACTTTCTTCGGTTAATGAAAGAAAGGATTTTCGGCAAGATTTTAGTAATGCCTTACATCTCGATCGTAACAATGCAAACGTGTCATAATCTCTAGGGTTTCCGTACTTCTTAAATCGTTTGTGGTACTTATTTTTTTCTGATAGACATTTTACTAATGAGGTACTGAACCACATAGGATAGGAGTTATTTTTGTATTTTATTATGGGGGTGTGTTTCTTTATGACATCGTTAAGTATTGCATAAAATACATTCACGTTTGTATCTACGTCGTGTTCCTGCTTCAGCACCGAGTGCCAGTCGATGTTACTAAGATCATCTTTAATATGCGGATAATTGCACTTATTAAAATTGTACCGTGAGGGATTGTTATGGTTAGGTTGTTTACTTTGGACAAAAACTTTTAATTCAACCTCGAGTGCAGGGTGATGTCTATCAAGATTTAAAAGCGGAATGGCAACACCGACAGACACGTTTAGAGAACTGGAAAGGACGAGATCTAAAAGCCTGTGATTCTGATTTTTAACACTATTATATTGTTTTAAGCTACCAAGAGACATAGTTTCAAGAAGGGCGTCTGAGTTATATTTCGATTTACTTGAGATTGCGACCATAGTGTCATCAGGAATCAAGTAATTAGCAGTAGGAAAAAAATTCCATCCCAACTCCGGTATATTGAAATCACCCATAAGCACTACATCGTTATTTGTATCCAAGCTCAGAAGTACATTTTTTAAGTTGTTGTGATAAAGCTTCACCTCCTCATGAGTTAAATACCCCGGTAAATAGCAGACGGATATGTGAATTGTGGGATCAGTGGGACGGGTAGGGGAAATACTAATCCAGATATCTTCAATGTCGCTTTCCCAGGCAGGTCGCCTGACAGCAATAAAATGTTTTTTTATTGCAACAAGGACGCCGCCGCCTTCAAGTTTTTTATTAGTAGTAGTAATTCTATCCCTACGATAAATATTGTAACGATTGTCCAAGATTTCGGAGTCCAAGACTCCGCTATTAAGATTAGTCTCAGTTAGACAAATAACGTCGTAGTTGCAATTTAGCGAATTCAAATGAAGTTTATCTAATTTCGATCGAATACGATTAACATTTTGATAGTAAATTAACATAATGAAATGGTGGGTAGAATAAAATAACATCTTAAGATATGGATGGGGAAAAAGGAAGCGAGATGATTACAATAATTTGCTTAGACTAGTGCTGTTCTTAATTAAGATTGCTGGAGAGGTATCGTCTTTCCTGATGTAGATATTGCCATATTTAATCCAAACATATTTATAATTTTTATCTTTAGCAGCCTTTCTGGTTTCAGCGTGAAGACTTTTTAGGTATGGCGGTAAGTGTTCCATGATGTAGATAGCTTGCTTGTTGCCCGGTATGCCCAGATTTGTAGTGTTCAGAGGATCACTTCTATTGTTTTTATTGTATTTCTTAAATGCGGATATAAAAGTGTCTCGCTGTCTTTCCGTTGATAGTGTTACTAGGATATTCCGGGGTCGAGTAGATTGCGGGTTAAGTTTGGCCACGCGGCGCACACATCGGATGTCCGCTTCGTCAATAGGAGTTTGTAAGACAGAGATAATTTGCTTTACAGTGGAGAGGATGTTCTCGTTGCGATTGTCTGGAACTAATTGGATCTCGACATTAAGACTCCGCGAAGATTTTTCCAACGCATCTAATCTTCTTTGGGCGTCGGTGAGTTCAGTCTGAAGGTTATTCTTTTGTTTTTGTAGTTCTTGAATTTTATTATTCGATGCCTCTAGTTTTACGTTGAAATCAGTTTGCTGCTGAGCGAGAAAGTCCGTTGTTCGTGTAAAGTCATCCTTAAGGTCCTCGATTTGTTTTTTTATTAGAGAAGTAAAGCTGTCCATTAAGGTTGACTTCATACTCTCAAATTTTACATCCAGTAAGTTACTTATCTGTTGCAATGTTACCGCATTGCCCGGCGGTGATGTATCGGAGGAAGAAAGCGAACTGTTCTGTGGCTGTTGTAAATGATGTTCTTCCATCCCCGGATCGTCGCTCGGTGGAGTCGCGGGTGGCGGGGAAGCACACGACACTCGCGTAATGCCTGTAGCCTTGTCACCCTTGCGCTTGGTTATGTTGACGCACAAAGGACATTTCCATGACCTTTTTAGGTCACGTGCGTTTTTGATGTAAAAAGATGCGGTTAAGTCAACGCATTGGTAGTGAAATCCCTTTTTACAGAGTGAACAAACAACCACCTCATCTTTTTTTACAGAGTGGGTACATCGGTCACAAATCATTATTGCAATAACATCGACGCCACAGAGCAGATAAATTAAGTTTAATCTTCTATACGAAAAATAACAGTACGCCAGTGGTGCGCTTTGCGTACTGTTCTACAAGGTGCAATAAAACTGTTCTATGACACTTGAGTGATAATACTCGCAATACGATGTCGGGTATTTTTCGTAAAATACTTTACGCGATCGAATTTAATTGGCGATAAACAAAGCAATATGCAATAAAATATGTCACTTTCACGTAAGATAAACTAAATAGTACGTATCATAACTTTGTAACTTAATTTTGTGCACTTAATCACTTTTTAAACACAGTTTAACACGGAACGCGATGTTCGCGCGACCGCGGCGGTGACGTCAAAAAATAATTAACAGCTAACTTAATAGATTATGCTAAGTAATGATTTGTTGAATTGTATTTTTACTGATATTGTTAAGTGATCGACTTCTTCGATCTACTTCTCATTGGAAATGAGGTTAACTTAAAGTTTTTTTTTCATAATATAAGATGGCAAACGAGCAAGAGGCCACCTGAATCCACCGAAATGGAAAGCGACCGCTGCCCATAAACATCCGCAATTGCAGATGCATTGCCTACCTGTAATTGACGGAGGAGGAGACGCACATAAAGAGAATATTTCCCCTTCCTATGCGTCTCCTCCAACGTCAAATCCACTTTTCCTTCCCATCATTTCCACTTAAGAAAAGGGTGGAAAGAGAAAGGGACTAAAATTAGGCCTCCGGCACCACACACAGTTAACTGGCGTTTTGTGGACAACTAAAATATTTTGTGAAATACTTGACAAGACGTAAATAAAATTGTAATGCTAGGTATTAGTTACAAATCTAGATTGACTTGACGAAATATATCTGGGCGCTACAAAAGACATTTTTATTACAACACTTTCTGTACGCTAAGAAACTAGTATATTTGGTGGTAAAATGGTGAGGGTTTTAATATTTCTGTTCAGGCTATAAGTTATACACGATAGTCAAACGGCGGAAGTAGTTGAATACGTTTAGTATCGATCGCATAATATTACACTAAATTACTCTCAGTTTCGAAACTAACGCTATTTCTTACAGATGTTCAAGTCGTAAAACGAATATTTCCTTTTTATATTTTTATGAACTTCGTTGAACATAATATACAACATTTTAATATCTTCAATCTTGATATTGCCTATAAATACTTAAAACTTTTAAACGTAGCAAGGTTAGAGCGAACGGAAATTTGTAAAAACCGAAAAAAAACGAAAAGATGAAAAATGATTCGTGTCAATATGCTTCAATCGATACTCTTCGCTTCTGGTTGTGTGTTACACGCATTACAGTGTCAAGTTTCCGTGCAACGAATTTCCGTTTGCGAACGTGCTCAAGTCCATTAACTGAGTGACTTTAGTGGTGCCTCTACAGTACAATACGAGTGACCGCAACTGGACCGATATGACATCTCTAAAGATTTCAATGTAGCATGCGATGCGAACATTCTATTTGTTTCTTGTTTCTAAGCTCTCTGATATCTGCGTCTGTGTGTTATATGATGATTTCAGTTACAAATAATAGAAACGGTAAATAACATTTTTTATATGTCGTTCAATATGTGTTTATTTATTATAAGCCGTCTGCGTTTTTTTCCATGTGGAATTAAAAAACAAATTAATATATGTCATAGTGACCTATACGTTATTCGAGACTAATCTATTTCGTTTCCAAATTTAATAGAGCTCACTTCAATCTTCCTGGAGTTACGTCGTTACGAACATCCGCTAATCCGAAAATTTCCCATTTATAACATAAGCTAGATAAAATTAAAGCATAACTACATTCTGTTAAAAACATCTGAGAAAACAATTTCTTAAAATTGAATTTAAATAAAAAATTAAGTATATACTTGAATTTATTCCGCAGAAAATTGCATCAACATAAAGCTATACATGCAAGCGGCGGCACCTGTTAGCTCCAACGTGTGTTGCGGAACTTTCCACTATGCACTTTAATTCCTTGTATTGAAATTGGGCCCAGCCGTAGCCGCATTGCGCTCGCAAAATACAAACACGGTGTTTGAATTATTGTCAATATGTAGCCATGTAATTTTTACCCTTGTATAAATCATACTTCATACTAATATTATAAATGCGAAAATTTAGATGGATGGATGTTTGTTACAGTTTGTAGCCTAAACGACAGAATGGATTTTGATGAAATTTGGTATAGATGTAGACTCTACATTGTAGAGGGTAGTCTGGAAGAACATATAGTCTACACCGTCAGTTTTTTTTTAATACCAAGCGGACGGAGTCGCGGGAGAAAGCTAGTAATACATACTATAGTCTCAGTCAAAGAGAATGCAATCTGAAACCACAATCTCGTTAGATTCACGATTTGCAATTTAATTGATAATTAATATTGTAATGGATTCTTGCATTTTAAAATTTTCATTTTGATAACTTTTATCACAGATCGATAAGAAAATATTAATTATTCATTTGTTTATTACATTACTACTTCGATTTTAATTTCAATAAAATCCATTTAATACCTTTTTCTGTAAATAATTTAGTATTTACTCGTAGTAACGCTTTCTCACTAATGAATAAGCAGAAATGGATTGATGGAAGACAATGTTGCCACAAATAACAATTTAACAAATGAATATAACTTTTCCATAATTCCAACCAGTTTCAAGTGTTCTCAATATGTCTGCTCCGACAGTGCGCGTTAATAATTATGTGGAAAATACAACTAAATCACGATACGATGTTTTATCTAAAATATACATAATCAGTGGATGGTTGATAGGGATCAATAGACTACCAATAATTTACAAGACAAAACGTATTTGCAAAATAATAACAATAGGACACCCCCTAATAATCAATTGTATATTACTCGCAGCTCTCCTAAGGATTTATCCGAATAGTTTACGTAAATTGTTGAGTTTCGGAAATATCATACAATATTTCATTTGTTCCATCAAAGGTAATTTTTCGTTGGGACAATTGAGGAATTTTTACGATAAGTTATTCGTATTTGATGAGGAAATTCAATCTAAATGGCATTTATCGAATAGTTCAAAGAACAATTTCTTACAAATTTGTTTTATAATGATTTTCTTTATCATTTTTAATGTATTGTCCCGAAAAGAAGAAGACATGGCGCATATACCGTCTGCATTATATCCCGTCATCTTAACCCATATGCTAGAGTTTTATTATTATGGACATCTCCTCAGTCTACTCGAACTAAGACTTCGGACAATCAGAATTTTATTATTATCCTCATTCCCTATACCTGGCAAAGACATTACAAATTTTTCTGAGAAACAATATATCGACGACAAAGATATCAATATTATTAACCTACGCAATAATAACTCTAATGTGGAAATAAAGAAATTAATGAAAATGTATAAACACATCATAGAAATATACGACTCCCTTAACGTTACGATAAAATGGCAGGTAAATATTTTGTTTATGGATAAAATGTTAAAATAAATAAAATTAATACGAAAGCTGACAACACCATTGTTACAGTTACTGGCGATGCTTGCAACGTCTTTCTTCTCAACATTATGCATTTCATATTACGCAGCATCGGAAATAATCCGCAATCAAGTAAGTTAATAATCAAATTTAATACATTATATTTTTTTATACATATATGTATAAATTATCTTATATTAGAAACATTACGTTACGTATTGTATGGATCTGAATGTTGGGCCACCAAAGTTGCGGATGAAAGGAGATTGCATGTGTCTGAGATGCGTATGTTAAGATGTTATATATAAAGTTAAGAATGTGTATATTAGAGGAAGTTTGAAAGTAGCGCCAATGGTGGAGAAATTGAGAAGCAAAAGGTTAGCGTGGTATGGACATGTTATGCAAAGAGACGATGGGAACATAAACCAGAAAGTGTTAAGAATGAATATGGATGGCTACAAAGGAAGAGGAAGACCGAAGAAAGTATGGATGGATTGTGTGAAAGAGGATATGCTTAAGAAAGGAGTGGATTCAGATATGACGACTGATAGAGATGTATGGAAGAGCAACACATACTGTGCCGACCCTCTATAAGGGATAAGGGCAAGTTGATGATGATGACTAAAACACAATGATAACAATCATTTCAAATGTGCATGTTTAAAACTTTAAAGTTAAATTTTCGTTTCCAGTATACTATGAGGAAGGCAATATTTGATATTTCGGTAACATCGTTTGAAATAACACCGATGATAATCCCTTGTTTATTTTGTGAGAAGATTCATAAGGAAGTTCAGCAACTAAGAGCTTCTCTCCATACAAGAATATTTAACAACGTTTTTGGTAAAATACTTTGATCTTTATTACATTTTCAGCAAAATTTTATAAGGTTATTAGCATTTGTAATGACTTTTCACAAGACATTCTTATAAGACGTAATATTAATTTCGTTCAGTCAAGACATGAAAAGGAACAATAAACCGCATAGAGCTGAAAATTGACAAGAATGTTTTACTCACCAATACATAAATGTGAAAACAGAACAGATTACGATAGCGCCTCTCTTCTCGTGCTAAATAAGTTTGTCCCACTAGATCGATATATTAAAAGAAATCTTATATAAAAACACAAATATTCACCACTGCAATGTAACTCATCGTATGTTTTAATTTTAATAAATATACCTGTACGTAGTCTTCAATCACAATAAACAATGAGCAAACGTCAGTAACACAAATCCCACTTCAAATGCAGACGTGTCAAAACAGACTTATTACCTATCGCTCTCAAGTTATATATTGGTTCCTGTTGTCCTGTCTAATAATAAATGTGTTGAATGTCTTCATTTTCAGATAAACCAAGTCGCAGTATTGCCGGTTACTTCGCAACATTAACTGAAGTCCGAACTCTATCATTCTCAGTGTTTCGCATGATTGATTTAAACACGTCTCTTCCGTTCAAATTCGTTGGTCTGGTCATGACTTATCTAGTTATATTATTACAATTTCAGAAAGTTATACATTTAGATGTTTAAAATAGATATTCAGAAATATAATTTTGATTTGAGATATCAATACATCGATCAGATGATCGTTGTTTTGTGCGAAGTTTCAAAAATATCCAAATGTAAAAAAAAAAAACTTCTACTTCTAGAGTTTCACAGAGTAGTTTGACGAATAATATATGCGATAATAAAATTGTATTTATTAAGCTTGAATCTGCACAGCAATACTTCGTTTTATGCACAGTTTTTTCAATAATTCTTATGGTAATTGCCTTTTATTATTATCACGAATTTGAAATGTATCTCTATTCCAATAAATGATTGAATAAAATATTTGTTCTTATTTGCCAATATCATTAGATGACATTAAAAAAGCCTTGTATGGAAAGAATAGGTTTTATAAACCAGAAATCAAACCACTACTTATATCATAGTTAATTAATATTTGCATGCATAGTTTAATTATTTTAGATGATAATAATAATTATGAATACTACACTAAGTACATCCGCATAATTGTTTTTTGATAAATGCAACCAACGGTGTTAAATTGGAAATTTAAGTTCGTATATTTGAATAATTCAAAATGGAGAACACTTGTATTTAAACCTTTTTTTCAAAGGGAATATATCATAGGGCAGCAACCCCTAGTAAGGGTGACAATGCATTCTACATATATACTAGCTTTTACCGACGACCGGTTCCGCGTAGAATAAAAAAAACTTAGCAAGTAGCTCATGTGTTCTTCCAGACTGTGTTCTACATCTGTGAAAAATTTCATCGAGATCCGTACAGCCGTTTTAAATTTCCATCGTGGTCTTTGATATCTGTTTTCGTAGTATGATAACATAGTAACATATAACAAACTTAGATTAGCTTCATGTAACTTCTCACCCCTTTACTAACTAAGAAATGTAATTACGATGCGTAAATGTTTACACTTGAAGGTAAAAGAGGGCACAGATCAGGCAACCTGATGAAAAACTAAGCTATTTTGCACTTTTTAATTAAGTTACTATAATTAATAGTATAAAACTGATAGAATTTAGGTCACTTAACATTGTCTATCGTAATTAAAAAATACTACACATTATTGAATATAAACGTTTTCCAGCAAAGGTTGAAATTCACTTTGTCGGCCATAGTAAGTCATTAATTAGAAGCAAGCCAAAACTCCTCGTGAGCTAAGGTATTTAATTTTCATACGAAATATCAGCACACTCATGGAATACCCTTGGGGTCATGAAATAAGCACATAGTCTAAAAGCAGAAAGCGACCTAAAATATCATGCTCTATACTCATATATTAATAAGAGTTCTAAGTGCAAAAAAAAACTTATTTTGCGAAAATGAAAATGCCATCCAACGTTATAAAAACAGAACTGTAAAATTTGATAAACAGTTTTCATAACCTAAAATAATTAACACATAAGAAATATCCAAAATATGCGGCACGAATTATTTTGTTTTAATTAAACTATTTGTTTACAATATAATTTAATTCGGTCTTAATCGGAATCGATAAATAACAATAACAAAAAGCAGAAAAAAAGCGTTAACAACCACCAATATCAACTAACTTGTCGAAAACGTTATGACGTTGGGATTATTAAAAAAAATCGCAGCCATTTAAGCTATCAAATTGTTCGTTAGCTTCGTTAGCAACTGTCAACGCGAGCGACGCGAAATGGTCAGCGAAAAAGCATTCACAAAATAATTGGGCCGGAAAATCGTATATGTATCTGATATATTGGTGATATTGAAAAACCTACATCCAACAATAAAAGTTTCACCGCCAATGAAGATTGAAATTAATATATTTGCTGGATATATATCCTAAAAAATTATATGCAAACGCTTACCTAAAATTTCCCTTCCAGTTAACAGTGGTAGAGCCCGCTTTAACATCTTCGCACGAATAGGTCGGCTCACCCAGTGCAATACCACGACCACACAGAAGACAGGCGTGAAGTGGAAGCAATTCCACGTTTGTGGAGTGTGGTGCCGGAAGCTTAATTTTAGTCCCTTTCCCGTTCCACCTTTTTCTTAAAAGGAGAGGATTGGATGGGAAAGTGGATTTGACGGTGGAGGAGACGCATAGGAAGGGGATATATCCTCTTTATGTACGTTTCCTCCTTCGTTGATTTAGGGTCGGCAACGCATCTGCAATTGCGGATGTCTATGGGCAGCGGTCGCTTCGCCATTTTGGCGGATTTAGGTGGCCGCTTACTCTCCCGACTGACCCAGATATCTTTGTGATATAGTTATCTGCCTCCATTAACTAAACAAGTTAAATCACAAATAGAAATAATAAAATACTAAATAATAACAAAAGACAAAACCGTATCTATTTAATTAAAGTATAGCAAAAATGTTTTAAATCATGAAATAGGTAGAGACGACTACTTCTTATGAATTAACAAGAATATTTTTAAATGAATTTAGAAATTCACATAAAACTAAAATTATGTTTAAACCAAATACCAGCCTGGTCATAAAAAAATTACTCAAACCCTCTAACGTTTTATCAATTTCGGTTACTATTATTGAAAGTAGGTCAAATGTGTGCTTGCTTTTATTGTATAAAAAAAAGTTCTTACAGAATCTAGGAAAGGATAAGATTCATACGCTTGTATTAAGCAATATATGTCATTAGCTGATGTTTATGGGTCAAAGTGGTGGCAATTTTTGTTCCCTTTGTACTGCAAAAAACTACTAAAGTGAAAAGCTGTCACCTCCACATATCTTTTGTATGCGGAACTTGGAACACGAACTCCGTACTAGGTCGGGTCTTACTCTCCCGACTGACCCAGATATCTTTGTGATATAGTTATCTGCCTCCATTAACTAAACAAGTTAAATCACAAATAGAAATAATAAAATACTAAATAATAACAAAAGACAAAACCGTATCTATTTAATTAAAGTATAGCAAAAATGTTTTAAATCATGAAAAAGGTAGAGACGACTACTTCTTATGAATTAACAAGAATATTTTTAAATGAATTTAGAAATTCACATAAAACTAAAATTATGTTTAAACCAAATACCAGCCTTGTCATAAAAAATTTACTCAAACCCTCTAACGTTTTATCAATTTCGGTTACTATTATTGAAAGTAGGTCAAATGTGTGCTTGCTTTTATTGTATAAAAAAAAGTTCTTACAGAATCTAGGAAAGAATAAGATTCATACGCTTGTATTAAGCAATATATGTCATTAGCTGATGTTTATGGGTCAAAGTGGTGGCAATTTTTGTTCCCTTTGTACTGCAAAAAACTACTAAATTGAAAAGCTGTCACCTCCACATATCTTTTGTATGCGGAACTTGGAACACGAACTCCGTACTAGGTCGGGTCTTACTCTCCCGACTGACCCAGATATCTTTGTGATATAGTTATCTGCCTCCATTAACTAAACAAGTTAAATCACAAATAGAAATAATAAAATACTAAATAATAACAAAAGACAAAACCGTATCTATTTAATTAAAGTATAGCAAAAATGTTTTAAATCATGAAATAGGTAGAGACGACTACTTCTTATGAATTAACAAGAATATTTTTAAATGAATTTAGAAATTCACATAAAACTAAAATTATGTTTAAACCAAATACCAGCCTGGTCATAAAAAAATTACTCAAACCCTCTAACGTTTTATCAATTTCGGTTACTATTATTGAAAGTAGGTCAAATGTGTGCTTGCTTTTATTGTATAAAATACAGAAATATTTTATATCATTTTTCGTTGCGAAATAGATTGAAAATCTCGAGCAAATATTTCTATTCGTCGATTGACGGTGTTGAACACAACTTCATTTTTAACGCAATACAAAATAAGAAAAACGAAAAGCTTTAAATGTTTTCACTGAGCATTATTTCAAAAATGTTAAAAATTCCAGAGACAATTAGCTAAATTGGAGCTAAATAGATACACAACAAAATTATTTTAACATTTGTATTTGATTTTTCCCTAGAGTGTTAGCAGTTTTTCCGAACACGCCGGGTTCGGGTTCCGAGCCACAACCTACCGTTAAACTACGCATGCACCGAAGGTATAATATTGTAAACAAGGGAATGATGGAGGATAAAGTGATACTTACCTAGTCGACGCTCGACTACAGCCGCCAGCGATGCTTCCTGCAGATTCACCGACATGCACCGTTATTGTTCCAAACGCGAAACCGAAATTCAAAGCGACACCGTTCACTAACAAAAATGACACGCCCGTTGTCTTTCGCGTTGTCGGACAAGCAAACACTTCTGATGAACTCACACTGTAACCGACCGATTCGCTGGGCTGCTTCCACATGACACTTTTTACCGCACCCGCACGATACACGCCTATGCCCGACCGTACTGGAAAGGGATTTAAAACTACCCACTAGTGCCGGAGAATAGAAATTCTCCCGGATACCCGCAATAACCTAAGCCGCGAAATTTAAACTATATGTTCGCCACCGAATGTGGGGGAACCCGTATCTCATGAACCGAACAGAAGTTGTATAAGAATTATTCGGGATTTCTATAATAGGTTTTTTAATTAGACTTAATAATGTTATTAAATGGATGTTTGTTATTTGTATTGTTATCTTTAGCATAGGTAAAAGAATCCAACTGCAATTTGGCATAGAATTAGGGCATAGTCTGGAATAACACATCGACTGTTAAGGTTTTTTTTAATTTCGCGCGGTCGGAGTGGCGGGCAGCAACTAGTTACTAGTAAACGTAATTTAAGCATAGTATATTACAATATACGAAAAATCAAATAAAAAAGTTGATTATCCTTCTGCCAGATCAATATCAAAGGATCAGACAGCAAACATTCGCCTCTACATTATAAGGTAATAAAACGTCGAGTATTGAATCTATCAGAACAAACTGTTGTAAATGAGACCTGCTTTGTGTATCAGAGGATGCACTGTAAGACTGGCTGGTTACAGTAGTTAAATGTGACATGTATTTTATATTTGAATATAGAGAGTTGTTCGATATAGAAAGAACAATGTTATATTGAGTAAAAAATAATAACTTATTTTTTTATATACACATGTTGTATTATATTGATTTAAATGTAAATAAATAATTAACATTATTTATTATACGTTATTTGTGTGCTGGCTGAAGCGAATTCCTATCAGGTTATGGGCCCAGGACTGCTCAGCGCTACCCAGCATCAGGACTGACCAGGACTACCCAGAACTGCCCAGGACTGACCAGCGCTGCCTAGGACAGGTTCAGAGTCGTAAGTTTTTCTGGCTGCAGATAGGAGCACACTAAATTAATATTTGAAGAATACAACATAATGAGCATTAGTAGCAATAACCCGAGTAAAAGCACTAGCAATAAACCGAGTATGAGCAGTATGAGCACTAACAGTAGTCTTCCATCATTTGGAAAATTAGAAGGATCGTCTAACTATTCCACGTGGAAATTTTTGATGGAGATGTCATTAATTCACGATGATTTGTGGAGCTGTGTACAATCCCCACCAGCTGCCGGAGACGAGGAGGCAATGAAGAGGGATCAAAAGGCACGCGCTAAGATCTGCCTGATGCTCAATACTGATCTGCTAGTACATGTTGTAACTGCTACTACAGCGAAAGAGACTTGGCAAGCAATAGAGAGTACCTGCCAGGATCAAGGAGTTTTAAATAGATGTCGGTTATTGGGACGACTAGTAGGCTTTAAATTAGAGCAATTTAGTTGTGTGAAGGAGTATGTCACTCAAATCTTAGCAGTAGCTCAGCAGTTACGCGAAATTGGCAAAGCGATTGATGACGAACTTCTAGCTGCTCTAATGTTACAAGGTCTTACTGAAGAGTATTATCCCCTGAAGATGACGATAGAGAATTCGAACATTACCCTGACATCTAATTATGTGAAAACGAAATTGCTGCAACTGGATAGTCCAATACCGTCGACTTCCAATGAGAATGCTTTGATTATGAGAGATAATCGTTCAAGATACAAGAGTGGTTTCATGAACAACAAAAGCAACCAGCAGAAGCAAACGCAGCAGAAGCGTGAACAGCAGAAGGAAGAGATAAGATGCTTTATATGCAACGGACCGCATAAAGCATTGACTTGCCCTAAGAATCCTAGTGCAAATAGTCAGAAGAAGGGTCATACTATGTTGGCTGCATATAATACTGTCAAGAGTGATGACCGTGAATGGATAGTGGACTCAGGAGCGTCTTCTCATATGACTCACCGCAAGGATTGGCTAGCGAATTATAAAGACTTTAATAGTGTAGTTGATATTAATGTAGCTAATGGTCAAAAATTGTATGCACGAGGCTCAGGTGATGTTATTAAAAATGAGAATGTGCAGTTTGGCGTGAAAGAGGTAAAGTATGTTCCAGGTTTATCAGCTAATTTGTTGAGTGTGGATACACTGGTGAGTAGAAACTATACAGTTGTTTTTTCCGAGAATGGGTGTGATATATACGACAAGAGTGAATGTTGTGTAAATGGAGAAGTAATTTGGAACTGTAAGAGTGAGAATGGAGTTTACAAATTTAAATCTCTTGCAGAGTCTGATACAGCCCTTGCAGTGTCAATGCCAGACAATTACGAGCTTTGGCATAAGAGATTGGCACATCTTGGAATATCCAACATGAAGTTGTTGAGAGATGGTATGGCGACTGGAGTAAGTTTCAAACACCTAGATAATCTACAATGTGAACCTTGCATAAAAGGTAAGCAAACACGTACACCTTTTAACAAGAGAAGTTTAACGAGATCGTCTGAAGTATTAGAGCTTATACATTCAGATATATGTGGTCCTATGAGTATAGATTCACATGGTGGTATGAAATATTTTCTTTTGTTTATTGACGACAAAACGAGATACATATTTGTATATTTTCTGGAGAAGAAAAGCGAAGTTCTTCTTAAGATAGCAGAATTTAAGTCGTTAGTAGAAAACCAAACTAATAAAAAGATAAAGACATTTCGTACAGACAACGGCAAAGAATTTATTAACAAAGATGTGAGTAAATTTTTCAAACAAAATGGTATTGTTCATCAATTAACTATTGATTATTGCCCTGAACAGAATGGTGTGGCGGAACGCGCCAATCGTACCTTAGTGGAGAAGGCTAAGTGTATGTTAGAAGAAGCTGGTTTGAGCAGGAAGTATTGGGCAGAGGCTATCAATACTGCGGTTTACTTGAAGAACCGTTCACCTACGAAAGCACTGAAGGTAACTCCTTTCGAAGCTTGGTATGGAGACAAACCAGATTTAAGTATGTTAAAAGTTTTTGGTTGTAAGGCTTTTATGCATATTGAGAAAGTTAAAAGGAAGAAGCTTGATGCGAAAAGCAAAGAGATGATTTTCGTAGGATATTGCAATGACTCTAAAGGATATAGACTTTGTGATCCAATTGACAACAAGCTTCAAAAATCTAGAGATGTAGTATTTTTTGAAAATCAGTTTTTCAACAAATCTGATAAATCAAGACCTACAGAGAATGTCAACCATTATAAAGGGATAACCACAGTAGAAGCAGTAACTACTGAAGAAGAAGTTAGCGAGGATGCTAATTATGAAGAAACAGATAATCAAGCAGAGAGACTTGAAAATACTGACGTTCAGGAGGAGGAGCCACCTGAAATACAAGCAGTACAGAGAGTATATCCTCAACGTGATAGAAGACCTAAGGATTACAGCGATTATTATCTTTATAATGTTTCAGAAGGATTCAATAATGAGCCTCGCACTGTAGAAGAAGCCTTAAGCGGAGAAGATAAGGATAAATGGCAAGAAGCCATTGATGCTGAGCTCAGTGCATTGAAGAAAAATGGCACTTGGAGTCTAGTCAAGCTTGATAATTCCCTTGCTAATTTTAATGTAGTAGACTCTAAATGGATTTTTAAAATTAAGAAGGAAAAAGGGGGGAAAGAGAGATATAAAGCTAGACTAGTAGCACGTGGATTTACACAGAGGTATGACTTAGACTATAAAGAGATATTTTCAACTGTACTAAGACGCGGGACTTTGAGATTTTTGGACGAAAACTGGAAAAAGCCAAAGAAGCGGACTTCATTCCATCAAAAGAGATACTTTTTCAAAAACTAATGCTTTATTTATTTTTTTTGAATCTTGCAGTAAACACTGGGGTATGTAGTTAAGAGATTGCAGAGATACCTGAAGGGCACAGCTCACTACAAGCTGATTTTTGAAAAGTCTGGAAGAGATGACTCGATATTTTAACGAAAGCTCTACCACAATGTAAGATTGAGTTTTATGTGAGAGGACTGAATCTTTGTGTTTAAATATTGAGGTCATGTGTAAATTGTTTAGAGCAGTCTTACATTGAGGAGGAGTGTTGTAAATGAGACCTGCTTTGTGTATCAGAGGATGCATTGTAAGACTGGCTGGTTACAGTAGTTTAAATGTGACATGTATTTTTATATTTGAATATAGAGAGTTGTTCGATATAGAAAGAACAATGTTATATTGAGTAAAAAATAATAACTTATTTTTTTATATACACATGTTGTATTATATTGATTTAAATGTAAATAAATAATTAACATTATTTATTCTATGTTATTTGTGTGCTGGCCTGAAGCAAACTCCTATCACAAACAAACCTCACATTTTGTATTATACATTAAATAAGGTTAGAAATCGACTTCGGAATTCTAAAGCAAACATTTATCTTTAACATAGGTTTTTAAAATATAATTAGTTCTTTCGTCATTGATAGGGAAAAAAAAGTTGATAAATGCCCGCCAAAAATCTGAACGAATAAACATTTTTCACAAATGCAACTGACAACAGACTATCCTAAAATATTGCGACACAATTTATTGCACGAACAGCCAACAGGCGCTAGACAGTTGCAGGTATTAATAAATTAGGTTATCCTTTTAATCTTGATTAAACCAATTCAGCTTGGATGCAGCTTGAGATGAAGTATTTATGTTGTGTAAATTAACTAAATAGAAATCAACATTAAAAATATTTGCTGTTGTTTTACAGGTTAGAAAAAGAATGGATTAAGTACAAACGAGTCCGAACGTATTAAAACGTCATTAAAATGTATTCCATACAAAAAACTATATTGTTTATGACAATGATTTATCATATTTAAACCATTAAACATCAGTTTGTCAAGTTGACAGATACAATTTAGTGCTAAAAATTATTCGAATTCTCTCAATTAAATCAGATTTAACTGATACTAAAATGGAAGCAAGTACTGTAGAAGGGGAAGATGAATATAAATCGACAAGAACTTTCAGTGAAGAAACAAGGGTACCCGAGATACTTTCAAGCGCTGAGAAACTGACACTATTTGATTTCGCTAACATAAATAAGACCTTTTCTGAAACAGAAATCATACGCACGGCCTCAGATATCTGTCGAATCAACTATCTGAGGCAGCAAGATAGTAGCTTATCCGGTAAGTTGATAAATTCAATTATAGTACCCGAAATTTGATTTGGCACGTCGGCAACAAGATTATCATTCTACCCGATGTGCCAACTTAAGAGAAACTTAACAAATAATAATAATTTGAAATAATTTAAGTGAGCCATCATTATTTAATAACAAAATTGAACAAATTGATTATCAACCGTTTTTGATATATTTAACCGCAATATCGTTTATAAAAGGTCGAACATGTGTTGCAAATTTTCTAAACGTATCTATGTTCGTAATATGCAACACCTGTTGCCCTTCAACATTCTAAAGTCTGTTTTCAGCGGAAAGTATTAAAGTTCGCAATGACCTTCTGTTTGGACATAGAACTCCTTCACAAGTATCAGTTGCTCCACAGACTAAGGAAGTTGAAGAAATGATCAAAGAACAGGTACACATTTCCCTCAAACTTATTTTTTTTTATAAAGATAACGTTGTAAGCTAATAGAAAATGCAACATAGCAAATACATGATTATTTCGTGTTCTAATTTCAGTACTTCCCTCACGTGACGAATTTGATGAATGAAGACCAATTTTGGGGATGTTTTTATCCATTTTCGGAATTATATTCCGACGTGTATTCCCCCGTTGTGCGTGTGAAGAAACCAGAGGACGTGCCGGAAGTACCGGGAGGTGTACTGACGCACGAACTAGTTGGAGCCTGCCTCAGCTATTTGAAACGAATCCCATTGTTGGGAGACTTTGTTTTTATAAAACTGGATCTCTCATCAAAGGTATGAATAATTGCAAGTATACTGTAACATTTGTAGTACCCAATGAGGTATACGCCGTGACTTTACAGAATAAAACTGGTGAAATATGTAAAAAACAAAGGAAAAAAGAACATAGTAGTACAGCATCGTGCGCTGTACAGGCTAAAAAAGAGAAAATACAACACGAGGAGTGATGAAAATAAAACAAAAAAAACTACGATAAAGTTTTTAATCACTTTAACAAGCTTGTTACTCTTTGTATTTGTTCAAAGAGTATACAAAGAAACTAATTACGAAAGGTGTGCGTTTTGTTTCAGACTCTAACAAACATCGATATTCTCAAACAATACAAGTTTTTGGTATACCTCGATCTGTCGTCGAACTTCTTAACGGATTTGTCTGTTTTATCTTACTTGCCATATCTGCAGTATCTCTCCGTATCTTTCAACAGACTGAATACTGTTCTTAACTACGAAACTCGTAAGTTTCCTTTGAGCAGCTATGCGCCCGCATTTCGTTGAATATAGACTATAATAAGCTGAAGACCGAATACACAATTTGAAGCTTAAAATATTGTAAAAGCTTATTTATGTTTTCTTAAAGTTATAATATCTTGCAATAGAACTTCTAAGTATCCAATTTTTTTTTTTTCATACAACCGGTCATACACGATAATGAGTTCTTTAGCATATCTAATGTTAATTGTAATTACAGCGCAATGGTTTTTAACTGAAGTACATTATAAATACAATTCAATAATAAGAATAAGAGACCTGAGTGAGTTTTGGTCGATCACTGTCTTGGATTTGTCGCATAATAACATAAAACGTATCAGTGGATTTGAAAATTTAAGGTATGACTAAGTACAGCAAACGAAATTGACTGTTTACGCTAGTCAGGATTTTATTTTACATAACGATTTCTTTACCCTTTGAACCTCTTGTATAAAGTCAAATATAAATCCATAGCTATGAATATGTACAATTTGAATATAGAAGATATGTCGATTTCCTGAACAAAATGGGTAAATTTTCTGCAGTAACACGTTGCCAATTTCCTCTGGCGTTCGCAATCGTCCGTGCACGTCACAAAGTGCCATACGTTCCGCTGTGTGCAATAGCTGTGGAATTATTGCACAGTTTTATTTCATATTTTTGATATAATAATACTCGATGTATTTTAACCATCGGTTCTGACAAACTCTCAAAGTAACTCTGGATTGCGCGATATAAAAAAAATACTTGGAACATGAAAAGTAAAACCTTAGTAGTATTAAAACAAATTTAATTTTATAATAGTTAAGTAAGCTTAAGTTTAAATGTTGTGTTCCAGATATTTACGTCATTTAGACTTATCCTTTAACCACATACAGCGACTCGAAAATCTAAACCACCTCAGATTGTTGTGGTTGGATCTGTCCTACAATAATATATCGAGCTTTGAGTTCAGCCAAAATACGGGCCTATGGACGCTTCTGGATCTTAAATATTTGAATATAAGTGAAAACAATCTGATATGCATGAAGATGTTTTCTGGCTGTACCAGGTTATTGTATTTTTAGGTTATAAATTATCATTTAAAGATCAGAAAGAAAGCGCGTATCTCGCCTTAGAATGGATTTTATACGATTACAAAAAATGTATTTTTCGTAGTATGTTGTAATGTTAAGGTTATCAAATCAAAAAGATTTTTAGGTGAAAAATACGGGGCAAAATCCCCACGATAGGCACTCTAAATGATTTGCGAAGAGTGCTTTTACTTAAATTGAAATTAGATCAAATAAATTTTCTTTTGGGGAATTTTCGAAGGTGATGGCACTGAGTATCGGAGTATTACTATATTTGCTTAGTAATAATCTTATACCGTATGAAGATCATTATAAATGCTATTTAATTAAAACATCTTCTAGAACTTTCTAAGTGTGTTTTTCATTATACAGATTACGTGAATTGTACGCGCGGAACAACAGGTAAATTTGAAGGCCATGTTTATTGTTATTTTAAGAACATTTCCACCTTTAGTGATTGTCCTACTTCCGAATTCACATTTCGACGCGGATTAAAAATTTTGTATCGGGGGGTAAATTTTAAAAGAACTAAGGCCATCTGAGTTCTCTTTTCTAAAAGAGAAAACAGGATTATTTGAGACTTCACCCTCGAAAACCCTTCGGTGGACCACCCTCGAGTGCGCCTGGAGAGCGTTCCGGGGTTTTCTAGGAACGCACCGGGATCTCGACTATTAGAAACCTAGCTTCAAGTTTAATCAAAAAAATCTAGACTCGGTGTACTTCTGGAGTTGGCGGTTTACCTCCGTCAGATGCGCCGCCTAATCATCTTGGACCTACGCTCCAACCCCGTATGCTCTACTCCTGGCTACAAGGATGTCATCTACATCTCCTTTCCAAATCTTATTAATCTTGACGGCGAAGCCATCGACCCTATTGAACAGGTGCTGTATTTCCTCCGTTTTAAATAAATCGACTAGCTAATATCAGCGACATCGTCTGCGTGGTATTAAAAAACTGAATCTTTATTTCGAAGATTTTTAGTAGTTGCTACAAAAACAAAAACAACTCTGTACCACAGGAACCACTTTTTCCGGGATAAAAATCCAACCTTATAAAACCTCTTTGCTATTCCATGCTGTATGTAATCTGTTTATGTTCCAATTTTATTTATATCCATACATCCCATGTGTTGTTCTTGTATTTTTGTTTCTTTTCGCTTTTTTTTCATTGTCATGTTTTAGCAATATTCAAAAATTCAAATGATGACTGACGTGAGAATATTCGCTTCGCGTCGTTTACTCCGACTAATGTATATCGAGCAGCTATCGAAGGCTTGTGTGTCGCCTTTCACACCTCCGGCTGATACCACAGACGTTCCCCTGGTAGTCATTGTTGGCTACGATGCTGTTGGTAAAAGTACGTCATTTACTAATGGAACAAATAAACCGAACTCATCTCGCTTAGCACAACTAAAAATCACTTGGCCTTTTGGCTAAAATGAAAGTGAACAAATGAATCGGTCGGCCTCTACAACATCTTTGTGTCATGTGGACCAATTTTTTTTAATATTTGATGTATCTCGATCAATTATAATGCAACGCTATCTGCATTAATTCAGGTACCCTCGCTCGACGTCTCGTCAAAGAATGCAGTTCTAATATAGAATTAGGACGGCAACACACAACAGCAACACACCACTACTCCGATCACTATATAACTGTGACGAGGAAAAAATTCGATGATATGATTATTGCTGGAGAGTTCCTGACTTACAGTGAAAAAGACGGAGAATCATATGGGCTAAGTAACGTTTATATATCTTTATATCTTCTTTTAAACTACTAAACTATCGCACAACTGTTTTACGATTGTCGATTATTACGCAGCCCAGTCATCTATTTAGGTGCACAACTAAAAATCGAGTAGAGTGCGCACTTCCATATACGTTCATAGGAATCAAAGCGAGACTTATCAGTTGTGCGATATTTTAGTCAAAAGTGTGCGCGTGCTTTAAGACTTTAGGTGTAATGTTCCCTATTCTTATATGTAAACACCGAAATTTGGGATGTTAAAATTTTACGTTAATCAAAAGCAAACACCGCAAATACATTTTCATATATTTGTAAATGGAATACAAATAACAGAATAAGTTAATAAGGACGGAATACAAAGAGTTAATCCGCATTCAGAGGGAATATTTGCAAATGCGGGGACCGCACGACAGTAGGCATTTTGGGCGGGAATAATTTGACGTCAATAGACTCCCGTCACGTTCGGGATGTAATAAGCTGCGGGAAATATGAATAATAATAATAATTCTGTCTTCCTTTAATCCGATTGGGATGAGAAATATGGTGGGTCGCGTTAATTAACATTAGTACAAGAAAATACTACGTACCGCAATCAATGGGTCGTATAATACTCACACACTCTTTGTTCACCGTATTTTCTAAATTACTGTCCAAATTATTCTTTCAATTGTAAATAATGTTATTTCGTTTACTCATACCAAATAGTACCAATGGTAGAAGTAGGAATATTTAAATCACAGTGAAGAAATTGAAATGAATCATTCTATCATCTATCATTGCTTTGAAGAATATTGCTATTTACAAATCAAGGAAAACAGTTTTTAAAACACATGTGTATATTTCAGGTCGTGAAGAAGCTTACGTAAATAAAGGCAAAGTACGGCTTGTGACAATGGATTTAATTGGAGGCCTAATGTTGAAACAGCGAGGACGACGGCCATATTTAATCTTGGCATCATGTTCAGATAAATCTGAACTGTTTCAGAGACAACTAGAGAGAAAGGAGTATGTCTAAAAGTTTTATTTTCGACTAGCTTTCGCCCGCGACTCCGTCCGCGCAGAATTAACAAAAAACAAATGCAAGCCTATGTGTTCTTCCAAACTATCCTCTATATCTATGCCAAATTTCATCGAAATCCGTTCAGCCGTTTAGGCTACAAAGTCTAACAAACATCCATCCATCCTTCTAAACTTTCGCATTTATAATATTAGTATGAAGAATGATTAGTATGATTGCTTTTCTCCTTTTTTTTTCTGTATTCATAACCGCCACAATTATGAAAGTAACCTAATTAAAAAAACAGCTTCATTGCCAATGATGCGCTTTTAGCATTACACAAAATGTCTAAATAGAATTATTATTTTATTTAACAGAGCGCATAACGCGGACAACGTAAAGAAACTATCAATGATGCTTCCGCAAGAAATATCCACACTACAAATACTATTATCTGGACGGATTATAATAACTGGGATTCTAAATGAAATCATTTTAGTAACATACTTTTAACTAAACAGACATTTCATTAAATAAAGATGTTCTTGCTTGTTATCGGTTCGTATTTTACAGGCGTTGCCGGATGTAAAAGATCATAGTGAATTTTTATTGGCCTCGGAATGTTCGCTTAAGGTTGACAGCGAAACCAAACATGATGAAGATAAAGTACATAAGAGTGCTAATAAATTCGGGACAATGACTTTGGTACGTTTTACACATTTTGACACTGGTCTTTCATCACCAAAATCCAAGAAAAAATAAACCACCACTAAAACCTGTTGTCAGATGTATCATTCTCTAAAACATACATTACAATATTGTTTTAATCAGATGGATAGGTATCTATTAAAACAATATTGAAATTTCATAGACAAAATTTTGTTTTAAAAACAGTTTTATTTAAATAGACTGTCTATATCATGGTGAAATTTAGTAATTTCAAATCTCCCCCCCTTTCGAACCTGTTCAACGTTATGTATTTATTTATAGGTTATAAAAAAGTTTATAAACTCAATCGATGAGAATCAATAGAGTTAGGTATCACATAACTCAATGTTCCGTGAGAACTATTCTCCGCTTTTGCTCGTATTTGACTACGACATCTTTAAGTTGGAGTAATATATTATGCCCAAATGACAGCTTGTGGTGACTACTAAAACTGTCTCTAGGTAATATATTACCAGAAGAGCTTTAAGTCAACCTATCTTTTGTGAACTAATGGATAGACTACAGATAGCATTATTGACAAACTACTAAAATATGTATAGTCAAATATAATAACTCATTTATCGATGTTGAAAAATCAATAAGCAATACCGTTAAAAATGCCATAATCTGGTAATCATTGAAAACAAAAACAAGAAGCCCAACTACCTATAAAACTTCGGGGGCAAATGTTATCAAGTGACATCTTGCACATTAAAAACATTAAGATGTTTCTGATGTATGCTCACATACATACACACGCGCGCGCGCTTTTAACATTATATATGTTTGGCGCGCAATGAACGTATTGTTTTTATTTCAGAGTTCTTCTTCATTTAGAGGTTATGGTAAGAAAGTGGAAACAAACAACGGGGCGGGCGGCACCAGCATGTACTCCTTGTACAAGTCGCAAGGCACCGGCGAGTACGTCAGTGAGGCAGATGGACAGCTGTCCTTTCAGGACAAGAATTCTAAAAGGTTTCTTTGTTTTTTTCATTTACTGTTACTTTGACTTGATTCACTTTTAATCAAAAAGTAAAAAAAAAGTTTAACGGATACCTAATTGCCAAAATTCAAATGAAATAAACTGGAATATAAAATTCCGTACATTGCAGCCGTTACGCCTTTTCACTTTCTTTTTTATTTTCTGAAAATTGTAGAGTGGGTTTACATACCATATAAGATATTTCAGGTCTGACCATCGAGGAACAATTCAAAAAGGCGATAAGCAGTCGAATGTCAACAAAAGTGTGGATTTTACGAAGTACACGTCATCCACTTGGAAAGGTATAAAGCTTTACAGGGCATAAAAGAAACAAATAAATCCAAACACTTATTGCTATACTAACATTGTGATTAGTAAAAATATGTACCTACTTAAATTAATTAATTAGCAATTAATTGTGAACTGTTCTTGTACAGGAGGAGTAGCGGTTGTGTATGGTAGCACGAAATCCTCGAAGTCAGTTACATTCACATCGCAAGACATCGACGACACAGACGAACCTGTGCCAGATACGTCCGGACTGATAATCGAACCACAGCCCGATATAGATCGTAACTATTTTAACATACAACAATATATCACCAAATCATTTTAATGAAGTAGTAATGATACCTGGATTTAGCTGGCCACATTACCGTAACTCTACATGGCGTGTATTTTGAGCGTCAAACTGACCATTTAAGTCTAATTCCCTGAATGAACATATTCTTTTATTGCCATGGTCCTTTTTTCATAATAAATATTCCCCAACAGCAGCAGAATATACAAAATCTGGCCGATCGATAAGCACGAAGATCTGTTCTTATTTACATCCAGAGTTGGATGCACATGACTCAGATATATGGCTCGCTTTCTTAGTCGATGCGGGACTTCTACAAGCCAGTGAAATAGCTTTGGAACCGTGTTAGTGTTTTTCTTTTTGTTTTGTACTTTTTTCATTTTATTTTAAAAGATAGTCGGAAAAATCTATCAAATACACGACTTTATTGTAAAACGGAATGTAGTTGTTTGAATATTTTGAACGATTATTTTTGAAGCTTAAATTAAAAATATTTTAAACAGCCGAATCAACACTTGGACATGAGAATAAAGATGAATTGGACTATTTGATAAAACAAATAGAACATCACAAGGTAAAAAACGTTATTTCAGTTTAATAGAGCTACTTACATCCGATTCGTTCAAAGATTTCAAAGTTATGTATTTGGCTTTAGATACCATCGGAATCTTACACTACAAACATCAGAGACGATTACGAAGACATTCATAGAAAAATACCAGGATTGTTTTGGAATACTGTAAGACTTTATCCCATTTACTTCGTACCTAAAATACTTCAATATAGGTAACAATGATTTGGCTTAAATCATTGTTTTTTTTAAGTCTGTATAGTTATTTTGAAATTTTGGCGCTAAAATGTCATCGACACGCATCTAGCTATGCCCCCTACACCTAAAATTGTGTTCTGTATTCCCGCGAAATTAAGTCTATATCTAACTACTGTACAAAGAAGTGTTTTAATAATTGATAATTTTAACTGTGCTCTCAGCTGTTTTTGAAGGTATTATAAAGTTCCAATCGTCTTTTGATTAGATGCCTGCTTTCATGCATAGTTGCAGGCTCATAGATGAGTTGACTTTTATATTTTTTTAATCCACAGGTATCAATGGACAATCCTGATTTGGCATTCAAAAAGATGAAGAGAATTATTCAAGATATTGTAAACTCACAGAAGGAACTTGAGCCAATGTTTGATACAGATTTTAGTAATATGAATCATCCTATAATTCAGAACAGATTAAAAACAATATGCAGTCAAATAGCACCTCGACAACTATTCTTGTGAACAAAAAAAATGAAATAAAATATTTGGACAAGAAAAAGTATTAGTTTTATTTTATAATCTTTAAAATAGAGAATTATTGATGGTAAAATGTACATTTGATAATTGAAGTAATTGAGATAAAAAATTACTGTGAGACTGTACTCCTTTATTTTTCACTTTTATTATCACCTTAACACTTTACAATTAAAATATCTGACAATCATTTGAACACCATGGTATCAAGCATCGCTCCTAGATTCTGCACAATGTTGTTCGACATGAGTACATCTACTTTCTCTTCTAAATGCCTCTTAGGGTCCTGTTTACCAACATTTTTGATGGCGAGCTGTTCTGGTGTCATCTTTTCTTCATCCTCTAGGGCCTTGTTGTAGTTCTTAGCTAATTCAAGCATTTCTGAAACTGTCGTCTCATTAACGGAACAGTGTTCTTTGTAATCTAACAGTGTTAGACCATCCATCCATGACTTCTTGTGAAGATTTAACAACATTTTTTGTTCAAGCTCATTTTTCCTGTAATTTATACTAATAGAGTAGTAATGGCGGTTAAGACCGTGTATGAGAGCTTGTACAGAGGGCTTCTGTAGATGTCCCAAGTTTGATGTGGTTTGTCTAGGCTCCTGACCGAGAACCATCATATTGGGGTTGATGAGACGGAATGCATCTATGACCACTTTCCCTTTCACAGATTGTATGGGATCCACTACAACCGCAACTGCACGCTCCGAGAGAGCTTCAAATGATTGCTGAGTGTTTATATCTACTCCTGACAACCAGCAACCAAAGCCTGGATGTGAATGGTACCTGGAATATAATTTATAATACTTTTTTAAAACAAAGTGTCTCCAGTTTCAGAATATTTCAAATGAATGCTCAAGTTAAAGTATCTGTTGTCTGAATTATTTTTATTATAGGATAGAAAAAGATTCTATTGTTCTAAATTCAATACTAACCATCCAACAACCATTTCAGGGCGGCCAGTTTGTTTCAACATATCTAACATTTTAGCTTGAAACACAGGATCCACCGCCTCAACAGACACACCAGTCCCAGTCTGAGGCATCGCAAATACATCAATCACACGTACTGTGTAATCATCCACAAATTCACCTGGAATTACAAGCATTTGTCACTTTAATATTGTATAAATGAATTTGCATATTGTTGGTCTCTACACTTAGTTTTGATTACAAATTTTAATAAACATCTACTACGTAAACTAATGGGCATGACAAGGATGAATTTGATTTAGCGTATCTAGTATACGTCAACCGGTATTTTCGTTACACCTATATGTGAATGTTGTCACTACACTTTTGTTTTGCAAACCATACAAAATACATAGATGATTTGTTTAACTTAAAAGTATAATTTAACTGTACCTAACATGAGACCCATCACTTCCATTGGTACTCCAGCCCGGCCATGTTTTAACATTTTCAAGAGCGCCAGTGAAGAAATATAAACTTGTTCTGCAGTATCAACTGCAGGCGCATCGGTAGGAGGCGGCGCTTGGGATAGCCCGGTCATGCCTCCACCAAGACGAAGAAGGCGATCCATTGTTTCTTCGAAACTCCTAATTCCCCAATAACCAGAAAAAATCACAAGTTAATTAAGATAGTACATTAAATTAAACGTGTTTTACTTCAAAATCCAAAAGTAATGTTAACGTACAATTTACTTCCAAACTGGAAACAAAACTGCGCTAATATAATAAACTATTCACGAACTTCTAAAAAGATACAAAAGATCTCACAGAATGCGGAATGGATGACATATAAAAGTGATTTTGACAGCTTACGTTGAAAATGCAACTCATGAGTTGTGTTACAATTAAAATAAAAGAAGATTTTGATTGAATACATTTTAACCTCAGTAAAATATTTAGATCGCAAATTAACCATTAATATGGAATTTAAAAAGTTACTTAAGCAAGTGCTTTAAATAACTTTTTAAGCTTCTTAGCTATTAATAAATAATTTTACTTATTTATCACAATATCTAACAAACGCTAAAAAGAGAAACTCCCAGAAAATATTTCCATTCCCACATGGATAATCGATAACCAAAGTTTTGAATTTTAAGATTAAAAGGGGCTTATGACATCCATCTTATTTTCAAAACTAAATGAAACAGAAGTACACATTGATTTACACATCGTAGCTGATAGCCATTGCTTTAAACGACCGTTTATGGCACTGCCAAAACTAGAGACGGTTCCTAAACGAAATCTTATTTCATTGATTTGTCATTTGTCAATTGACCGGAGAAAATTGACAGTTGACACTGGCATTCTGGCATTGAATGAATTCAAAGTTGAAAGCATTTGTAATTTTTAATTTTATATAAGAAAACTTTTCATTTTATAAAGAAAAACTTCATTTCAAACTATGGTATCAACAAAGTCTGTTTTACCCGACAAATATTCTGCGGGGCCTCATGGACTAGGTAATTCACACATTTTCGATCTTTCATATTTATATTTATGGCAAATAGTTATTTTGTTGTCTTTTAGGTGATCCTGAAGATAAATCGTTAAGAAAAGTGGAAACAGAAGTGTTAATACCGAAACTTATGAGGGAAAAAGCCAAAGCAGAAAAATGTGTTAAGGAAGTAGCAGATTTTAATCAATGTTGTAAAGAATCGTCATTACTGATGGTTATTAAATGTAGGGATGAAAATTCAGTTATGAAGTCCTGTTTAGGTAGCTGGTACAACAATGAGGACTTTAGACAATTGTGTACAGAAGAATATTTAAATCAAAGAAGTGAATACAGAAGAACAGGAGTTAAGAAAGCAATGAAAAGAATATAGATGAAACTTTCAAATAGGTGTAAAAATAAACTTTAGCATTGTACAGTAGAATATATTAATTTTAATTGAAAAACCTATTAATGTTTAAATGAAATTAAAATCAAACAAGTATAAATTTACTCAATTTCATCATTTATTGCTACTGGATTGTTTCTTGACAATAACACTTCTCGCACACAATATTCTTTCAAATCTTGAGGCAACTCAAGTTCTTTATTAGGTCGAATCACTTCCACAATTAATACTTCCTGTAAGAAATGTTGAAAGAAAATTATAGAAGGTGAAATACTTGCAAAAAAAAATTATAGAGAAAACATTTTTAATTACAAACATACCATAATTTTTTCCCTGTCCATATGATAAAGAACTCACCTTTACTGTAGTTGATGCTACTCTTAGGTGTCCGAATATTGAAATCCAGTCATATACCTCACCAGCATATCTTATTAGAACAATGAAATCTGCATGGTTAACACTTGGACCTTCTTTGTATAATACTACAAAATAAAAATAAATCAGAGATATGAGAGTTTTTAAAAAGTTTAAGTCAAGGCTCAGTACTTTGTCTCTAAAACTTTATATGCAAGTATTTTGAGATATTTGTCTTGGAAAAACATTGTTTTGTTAAAATTTATAAAATCAAAGAAAGAATAGTAAATCAATAACTTACAAAAGTCACCCCCAAACTTAATACCAGGCTTTACTACATAGCCTTTAGATCGAAAATAATGATATACAACATATTTCTCTAAAAAATATTTATCATCCTCCTGAAATAACTTCCAACATTGCTCTATATTCAGGACTTTATCATCATTATTCAGTATTTGCAAACAACCAAGTCCGTACAGTAGAAAAAAACTCTCCTGTTTTGATAACATTAGCTTCTCTTTCATTTTTATCTTATTAACACAACACTTTGGTTTAAGATTAGCAAAATAATCATCAGCTTCGGAATCACTATTAGGCATAATGACAACTAAATCCTCTTTGTTATAACTGTCCAGGGTAATAATATCACTGTTGTCATCTTCACCACTTTCTTCACTAGAAACCAAGTCTATCACATCTTTTTTTAAATGTTTTTCACCATCACTTAATATTTGAGCAGCTAATTTATTTACATCTTTAAGAAATACATCAGATTCCAAAGAATTTTTAGAATCACCATACTTTTTGTACCAACACATTCTTTTAAGGAACTGTCTTTTTCTCATCACAGCAGGAACATTCTGTGATTCCCTTGGCTTAGATCGTGAAGAAGTCCCTTTACCAAAACATCCCATGTTGTACAATAAGTTCATCTCATCAACAGATCTAACTTCAACACCAAACCCATTGTAGTATCCAGTAAATATAATTTGCATAGAACTATCTAAAGGAAAGCGTAACGACGGCTCAACTTCCATTTAAAAAATCGGGTCAATACTTTGACAGATTAATTTTGTTTATAGAGAAGTCAGTCAGACAAAGAAACTGGCCAGTTCCCAAAAATTATTTATAGAGAAATGTGTCACGGGTCCAAAAGCAAATTATGAATCTGCAATACAAAAAGAGAAGTTGTTAACTAAAAATTGATTATGAAGAACGAAACAAAATTTCAGCACTATTGTCTCAGTGTTTTTACAAAATTATAAGGAAATATGGCCCAAAAACCACAAGCAAATCCAGATGGCGACAGATACAACCGTGAGTAAAATCTAGTTACAATTTTCTGATATCGTATCGATTAGGTTATGTTATGGTAAACACAATATAAGCAATGACATTGAGTGTTATTTGAAAATAAATGATAAAAATTGGATTTTTATTACAATTATAATGATTAGTGGTTTAACTTAAATGCAGAATTACAAAACTCATCACATTTGAAGCATTTGTCAAATCCATTCTTTGTAGTACTGATGCTGATAAATGTATTTACTATTTATGGGAACGTTGCAAAACGTATTTTTATGTCTGATAAGGATTGTATTGGAAATGCCAATAACTTAAGCTTAACCACAGATAACTAATAAGTAACAACAAAAACACATAATTTATTTGTCTACTTCACTTTTTTATACAATGCACAGTTGTCTTAAAAATAAATAAAACTGAACGTTCCTTTAGTTTGACATTTAATTTATTGCCTTATGTTGCAAGACTGTTCCGAGGCTGTCATCCACAGACCGGAAATTATATCTATCTCTTTTATTTACAGCCAAAAGAGTCTACATTAGAGAAGGTAAGAAGATTTATCATTTCAGTGTTGGCAATCTTCACGTAATATAGTCACAAGACCTCTCAGCTGAGGCAGCCCTGTTAATTTTTCTCTTCCAAAAAAATAGTTCTGATTTAAAAAGTTTATTATTGCTACTTAGTTTTTTTCGTCCATTATAATAGCCAAAATGGCTAACATCAACGAAGAAAACGTTAGCAAACTTATCCCTACTCTTGGGGACGATAAAATCGGTACGTATTTAGTTGTAAGATGGGAAAACGCAAAATAAAATAAACGTAAGTATCAAGACTGTTGTTATAATTTATTCATTTAAACAGATATGATTGCGGCCACTAGCGTGTTACAAATAAGAGCTAGTGAAATTCGCCAAACCCAGATCAACTGGCAGTCTTACTTGCAGTAAGTATTGATTTGTTGTATAATGCTGGTCTTATTGGATTTCTTTGGTGTTAATATTCTCTTACGTTAGGTCCCAGATGATCACTCAGCGTGATCATGATTATATTGTGAACCTGGACCAGCGCGGCCAGAAGGATATGCCAGACCAGAATCCTGAAGCGTGTGCAGATGTCTTTCTCAATCTTATCACTCACATCTCTAAGGATAATACTATCCAGTACATTCTTGTTCTGATCGACGATATTCTATCTGTAAGTATTTTAATATCAATTCACACTCACAATTTTTTTTATCATTAATCAATTTTATATACTTTTTGTTAATTTTAGGAAGATAAGTCAAGAGTGAGGATTTTCCGTGAATCGAGACATGGTAGCGTCTGGCAACCTTTCTTAAACCTGTTGAACCGTCAAGATGAATTTGTTCAGCATATGACTGCTCGTATTATTGCCAAGCTTGCATGCTGGCACTCCAGTCTCATGGAAAAGAGTGATTTACATTTCTATCTGTCTTGGCTGAAAGACCAACTGAAAATGAACGTAAGCTTAATTTTTTAATACTATTAAATTGTATTTTTGCATGTCTGATTTCCTTGCATGGTAAAATTATGGTATATACAATATATGACTTTTTATTCAATAATTACTAATGCTTGGCTGTCATTCTGTAACATTCCATGAGTATATAGTTTGATATTTTTCATGTTTTTCTGTTTGTCTATATCTTTATCTTAAATAATTTATTTATGGGTTTAGATAATCTTTACTAACAAGGAATTACTGAGTTATCCTTAATTTTGCTGTAATTTTCTATCAAATAAAACAAAGACTTGAACTGTTGACTTTAAATTGTATTATATACTTGAAAATTATTAAATCGTCTAAATCACTAAACCTTGAATACTTGGAAAACTAAGAAAATATGTTTAGACATATTATTGTCATCAATTTGCATATTATGTAAGGGATGTGATTTTAAGTATTTGGATATCTTTCAAGAATGAAGTAATGTCAACATTCTGTTATCTATTGTTAGCAATCAACCATCTTTTATCATTACTAAAGATTCTGTTCTTACTCAAACATTATTTTTCAAGAAACCATAGACACTTCTTTATTTCTTTTATCATCTGGTCAATCCCATTGAAGGCCTTGGCAATGTTTTTCGCCATAATTCTTGATTGTCATTAAATTTCATTTCACACAAAACATTTTCTAATATTGCTTCTCTTGAATTCATCTTACAGATGTAATTGTACATTTCATACATAAACTATTTTTACAAGTGACAGTTTCATTAAAAAAACATTACTGAATTTCACTTTTAATGATACCAGGTATCAAAATTCAAAACATATGCTTTTGTGTTTGCTATTACCTTAATTAATAGGTCTATTCATAATTATGATCAAAATTATTATATTTTCATAAAAAACTAAAACAAAACATTTTTAAAGTATTGTTAAAGATTCATATTGACTTTTAAATTATGTAAACAATGGACTCTACTTTTGCTATTGATTATACAGCTATATCTATTAAATTAAGCATATATGTACAAGACATGACATGAAGTTATATAATCATCAATTTTACTGTTAAAGATGGAAACTATACTATATTTGTAAGGCATTTGATATGAACACATTTTGCATCAAATACGGCATAAGGCATCGTGGGAGCAAAGTGGACATGAGTGCATTGTATGATTGAGAGGTTTGTTTTCTGGTAAGGCGGAGAAAGTGTCTGCCGAGTTAGAGCATGCTGAGCAGGTTATGTTGGCGCACGAGAAACAGCATTTCGCCGCCGATAAGCCCAAGCACAAGGAGCACAAGGATGAGGCAGCCCACGAGAAATATTCGAGTCTTTACAGCTCTTTTGATGAAGCCAAAACTCATGAGGAATTGTTGCCCGGTCTACATAAGGTACATCTTGTGTAGATCAACACAAGATCTGAATGTCTAAAGTCTACATTTAACAATGAAACCGAGTGATTAATTTTATGTTATTTACTAATTCTTGTATTGATTATACCCTAAACTGGACTAACAATTAACTATGTATGTAGCATGCTGACATTTAATTTTCCATTAATCACCAAGTCTTGTTTTTCGCTTTTTGCTTGATAGGTTTGTGGTGTTTTTTATTAGTATAAGAAAATGTATAACTTAGGTAATTGGAGTTCAAGGTATGTTTGTGTTTTGACAATTAATACTTCTTGTAAAATTTGTGTTGAGTAACATAGAATATTTTATAAATGCAATAACTTTTAAAGTTGACTAATATAATAGATATAAATTATCTCCATTGAACAGCGGCTTTTAAATGATAAATGATTTTCCTTTAACATGTTATATAAATATTATATACTAGTCATATATGATATGTTTGTTATATGTTTACAATATGTATTAGTATTAAACATCTTATATCAGAGATGTACTACAAGATGCTTGCAGAGGCATTTTGTCTACTATAATATCTTAATAACTTTTGATTGCCTTTACTAATTAAGTTTATTTTATTGTGAATCAAGTAATTTACATTAAAAATATGACATAACTAATAACTAGAATATCAATATAAATACTATGTACATAATGTTTATGTGATTATTTTATGTTTTATTCAGAACAATGACTACATCCAGTCGGTGGCCCGCTGTCTCCAGATGATGCTCCGTGTGGATGAGTACCGCTTTGCCTTCTTGTCTGTTGATGGCATATCGACTCTTCTCTCCATCCTCGCGTCCAGGGTTAACTTCCAGGTTTGTATAATAATAGTACATTTAAATGTCGAAATTAAGTAAATAGAAGAAAGGCAACTTTCATATTTTGTGACCATTATAGTGTTTCACTTTATTGGTTATTTTCTAAAAAAATCTGAGACAAAGTAGATTTTGTAAAGTAATGATAACTATTATTATAAAATGTACCTACATAATACGTAAGCTAAGAGTGTAAAAATAACTTAATTTGAAAAAAGTGTAGTAAACATAATACCTTCTTATTATATGATTTTTAATTATAATATAGTTTGTGTCCTTTATTCCAGGTGCAATACCAGCTGGTGTTCTGCCTGTGGGTGCTGACGTTCAACCCGCTGTTGGCGGAGAAGATGAACAAGTTTAACGCCATCCCGATCCTCGCTGATATCCTGAGCGACTCCGTCAAGGAGAAGGTGACCCGCATCGTGCTCGCTGTCTTTAGGAACCTTATCGAGAAGCCTGAAGATCACCAGGTATGACATGAGACATTTTCGATTTGTACGGTAATTTGACACGCCGAGACTGCTTCTCAGTGTTTTTATGTGCTTGTAATTTTGACTATTGGACAACAGGTAGCGCTTGTGAGTTTATGTGAAAAATATTTCATGTGAAGTGTCTACTGCTTTCTTTATATATTTTTGGAAGCTCTTTGTTAATAACCTATATGTACTTCCACACTACATGTACATCTGTGCCAAATTGCATCGAGATCCGTTAAGCCATTTACGAGATACCTTCTAATAAACATCTATCTAAAATTTTGCATCTATATCTATACTAATATTATAAAGAGGAAAGGTTTGTATGTTTGTATGTATCAAAATAACTCAAAATCTACTGGATAGATTTGAAAATTCTTACACCATTACAAAGCTATGTTATTCAGTGAGTAACATGGGCTTTATTTTTTATTTTATTTTTTTAATTTCACGCGGACGAAGTCGCGAGCAAAAGCATATATAATATTAATAAGATGTTTACGGTTTCAGCGATGTATGTATTTAATATTATCTGTATGTTTCAGGTAGCGAAGGAGCACTGCATCGCAATGGTGCAGTGCAAGGTGCTGAAGCAGCTGTCGATCCTGGAGCAGAAGCGGTCTGACGACGAGGACATCATGAACGACGTGGACTTCCTCAACGAGCGCCTGCAGGCCTCCGTGCAGGACCTCAGCTCCTTCGATCAGTACGCCACTGAGGTCAAGAGCGGCCGGTGAGATCATACAATGATTTGAATATGGTTTTATGGAAGATAAGTATTTATGGTCAAATTACCCAAATAATATACCTAGTCAATATATAGCAAGAAACGTAAACTACAGCATTTAATTACTTTTTATAATGCTTTGAGTTAATTTATCATTTGATTTTGGGTTATTTAAACATTTTATTAATGTTTGATCTTATATCTCGATACGTTTTTTTTTATCTTCAGGCTTAAATTTGTAATACTTGCTTCTATAAATATTCTTAGTAATTAACTTAATTAGTACCCTAGTATAGTATTAGTATATCTATGCCAAATTTCACCGAAATCTGTCAGCCGTTTAGTCGTAAAGGCTGTAAACTCTACGAACTAGCAACATCCATCCATCTAATACATTCGCTATAATATTAGTAAGATGTCCTGATTTATGGTAGGTAAATAGTGTTATAATATATGTGTGTATGTGTTAGTCTGGAGTGGTCGCCGGTGCACAAGTCTGCGAAGTTCTGGCGCGAGAACGCGGCGCGGCTGAACGAGCGCGGGCAGGAGCTGCTGCGCACGCTGGTGCACCTGCTGGAGAAGAGCCGCGACCCCGTCGTGCTCGCCGTCGCCTGCTACGACGTCGGCGAGTACGTGCGCCACTACCCGCGCGGCAAACAGTAAGCAAACACTATTATTACCATTTTAAATTCACTCTTACTATTTTATACTAACTTTTGAAGATCCCCCCCCTCCCCGATACAAAAACAAGGGATTATTCCCAACCGTCACCCCGCTCTGTCCCCACGTGGGGACAGATGAGAATATAAAGTGTTATCCGTCCCACCTTTTGCAGCAAGGGGACGGTTGGAACTTATTTTTTTTCTTAAGGGTTCCATCTGTCACCTTATTGGTGATGGTGGGATTAAAAGGTGGGACGGATGAAACATTTTAATCTAATCTGTCCCCACGTGAGGACAGAGCGGTGGTGACGGTTGGGTGTAATCCAAAAAAGCTGTCAGGGATTCACTTATGCCAAATTTGATGGAAATCCGTTCGACCGTTTACGAAGTACCTTATAACATTTATCCAAACTTTCGTATTTATTATATTAGTATGATTTCCTCTTTTGTCAATTATTTAATAACTAAAAATGTGTTAGTTTTGTTACCTGAATTTCGAACTATATTGACTTATATGTGAATTGCGATTCCTTATTCACATCCGGCCGCGTTCAAAATGAAAACCAGCACCAGAAATCATTTGTAATACAATAAAGATTCTCCTCATATTATAAGCAAGTTGTAATATGTTTGTTTATGCATAAAGAACATTGAGGCAGTTTATATATGAGTGTTACATTGCAGTATAATCGAGCAGCTGGGCGGCAAGCAGCGCGTCATGTACCTGCTGAGCCACGAGGACCCCAACGTGCGCTACGAGGCGCTGCTCGCGGTGCAGAAACTCATGGTCCATAACTGGTGAGCCTTTTCTATATACTTTCCCGTGTTTTTGTAACAGTTTTAGAGCGAACGCACGCCTTTGATTAATCTATCGCACAACTGTAATGCGATTGTCCATTGTTACGCAGCTTCAACTGCTTAGTTGCACAACTAAAAACCGAGTAGTGTGCACACCTCCGTATAAACTCATACGAATCAAAGCGAGACTAAATAGTTGTGCGATAGTTTAGTTAAAGGTGTGCGCGCGCTCTTAATGAAAATCCAAAAAAAAAAAATCTTTCCTCTTTATAATATTAGTATAGACTTAGACGTAAAAATGACAAAAACACTAATAGGATGGCAAGCGTGTTGTGACAGTGTTTTAAAGTAGACAGGATGGCGCTAGTGAGTTGCCAGGTCTAATAACTTTTTCGATCTATAATTGTAGCAAGAGGACAGTGGGCGTGTAGTAACATTATTTTGAATCTATGAAAATCTTCAATAATTTTATTCAATTAAATATGAATGTATATTTGCAGGGAATACCTTGGCAAGCAATTGGAAAAGGAACAAATCGACAAGCAGACGGGCGGCACCGCCGTGGGCGCTAAAGCCTAACTCAGCTTCGTATGTTATGGATTCAGAGTATTTAATTGTTGTTTGTTGGTCTTCGGATCGGGCTCGGCAATAGCAATGTTACAAACGTAGGCCCCGGATAGTATTACAAGTTGTATATAAGCCATTGATTTGAGATATTATGTGTCATACTCAGCAGTAACAAAAGAAATGTTTAAAAAATCCTGTATTACATAGTTGTAAATAAACATATGTAACTGTTGTAACCAGATTATTATTCAATGTATTATTTTTATTAACATCTATTTTTTGAACGTTTGTCGGCTTTTTTGTAAACACATTCCTAAGCAATGTTTATTGTTGGTAAATAAATATTATTTAAATATAACGTTGATAGATTGTATTGTGAGTTATTTATGAATTAAAAATTATAAAGTAGTTGTGATATAGATTTTCAGGCTTGAACTGTTTCCCTTATTAACATGAATAAAATGTTTAAACTGATGAAGAAGGTGTTTTATTTAATAACGTTTAAAATACATTTTTAACAGACTTTCCAAAAGATGGAGGTTCTCAATTCGTCTACATTTTTTTAATCAAAAGCAAATCTACCTTTATAAACGATGCGAGTTCGCCGTTGCCGAAATTGGTTGATGGTTTACCATTGACCAGTTCCATTCAAACTTCTTTGATACTATGCGTACTCTGTGGTATTTTTATTTATAATTGTCTATGAAATTAGTAATCTGTGATATTTTTTGACAAATGTCAGCTGTCACGAAGAAAGTTTTGTTTGAAAAAGATAATTTAAAAAAAACAATTTATCTTGAACTATGGAAGATGTACTAGTTTTAAAAGATTATAAAACTGTCCCTGACATCGTACACGAGTATGGGCCCACATTAAAATTTGGTCACATACCTTTGGTGATAGATAATGGTTAGTTTTCCATAGTTTTCTTTTATTTTTGCGATTTGATGAAATAAAAATTGATTATTCTTCACATAGGTTCGTACCAGTGTAGAGTCGGTTGGTCAATATACGATGAGCCACATTTAATTTTTAAGAATTTAATTGCTAGACCGCGTAAGGATCGTTGTAAAAAAGATGCCGAACCACCGGTCACTCCGCCAATTCAAATAGGAAACGATATTATTAACATAGAAGCAGTAAGGTAAGACTATTTATTAATTAAAAAACATCATATTATAATGATTGATTTACTATATTAAAATACATTTTTAAAGGTTCCAGTTAAAGACTCAGTTTGATAAAAATATTGTTACTCACTTTGAAGTACAAGAGCAAGTGCTTGACTACATTTTCTCACATTTAGGCATTGATAATGAAGGCAGTGTGCCTCATCCTATTGTTTTAACTGAAGCATTTGTTACACCAAATTATTGCAGACAATGTAAGTATTATAGTTATAATTGAATATTTTAATTGCTCTATAGTTAAAATGTATTTAATTATTGTCTGGTGTGTTCTTTCAGTGATGTCAGAGTTATTATTTGAGGGCTATGGCATACCTGCTGTCAGCTACGGAGTAGATTCACTGTTCAGTATGTACAAGAATGATATTGGAGATTCAGCCTTGATTGTTAATATTGGATATCATACTATACATATTATACCTGTTATAAGGGGTAAAGTTATTGCACATCATGCAAGAAGGATCAATTTAGGTAAGACTAGCTTTTATATAACAAAATGTTACAGGCTCCAAAGATATCTAATCTAAATATTTATAGGTCGTCTGTATGATGGTTGAAATCTACTGGTTTTAAAAGAGTAACTCTTTTGATGAATATTTTTTTTTTTTTTTTTTAACTTAAATAAACCAGCGCTTGACCTCGACTCCACCTATCAATTTTATCTGGTGACAATAGTTTAGTTTGGGTGAAAGGAGTGGATGAAAGAAAAGAAAGTAATTTGGTCAATTCATCAGGGCTGATTGACCTAAAATGAAATACCCAGGAATTATTAAACAAGATTATTCTTACTAGAATTTCGGTTACACATTTAGTGTTCTGAAGTTAAAGAAAATACCTTCAATAACAGTTGGAATTAGGCTATTTTTATCTACCCCAATCATACTAATATTATAAATGAGAATGTTGAGATAGATGGATGGATGGATGTACGTTAGAGTTTGTAGCCTAAATGAGTGAACAAATTTCGATGAAATTTGGTATATATGTAGAAGATAATCTGGAAGAAGACATAGGCTATACACTTTATTTTTTTTAATTCCACGCGGACGGACTCGCGGGCGAAAGCTAGTAAAGCTATATGACATGAGACTAAACATCATTTTTTGTTAGTTATCTTTTTCCATAATTTTGATTCAAGGTGGTAGTGAAATCATAGGCTATTTACATAAATTACTACAGTTGAAGTACCCAGTGCATGTGAATGCAATAACAATGTCCCGTATTGAGGAAATCCTTCACGAACACTGCTCTATAGCTCTGGACTACCAAGAGGAGATAAGAAAATGGGCAAACCCAGATTACTATGAAGCTAATGTGAAAAGAATACAGCTACCGTTTGTTCAGTCAACAACTTCTTCAGGTTTAACAGGTATACTTTTTTGGTATGTCTTCACTACCCCTCAATGCCAAAAAATCGTGGTCTACAGAACATAGTGGAATTTTGAAAGGGGTCCATGAGTAATAAAAGTGCTTTTTTTTTAAATAAACATCTACAGATTCTTGGTCCGTACTCTTTTTTGCACAGTTTATAAAAGTTTGGGAACCTCTGGTCTAATAGATAATTATTTTTCATTTTCACACATTTTGGACCGTAATTCGATTTTCCAAATTTCCGTTTTAATACTATTTATTAGCTTAAAGTGAAATTTATAGTATTTCTTATTTATTTTTGTTAGTATGTTTGTTACAATTTGTGTCTAATTTTTTTTTGTATAAAAGAATTGAATTAACTATGTCAAAATTATAATTTGTCAGCTGAGCAACAAAAGGAACGTAAGAGAGAGATGGCGCGCAGACTCCTAGAAATAAATGCAAGAAAACGAGAAGAAAGGTTGGCTGAGGATGAGGAACAGATGAACCAATTGCTTGCATTGCAGGTTATATTATAAAAAAATTTATATTTGTAAAATTTTAAAATAATCTATGTTACTTAAAGAATTTTTATTCAGACATTATTTATAGGAAATACTAGAAGACGGTGACACAGATGAATTTAATGAGGCGATAAAAGGTTTTGACATAAAGAACTATGAAGATCTTCAGGTAAATATGTATTATATTGAAATTTAAAATAGTGAGAAAAGAAATATTACAGAGAGGCTTAATATAACAGAGGGCTTAAACATTATCTAATCTTTAATCATATCAGCTAATCTTTAAGAATAAACAGTAGTGAATCAACCACAGTGGCCCACTGCGGGTTGGTTGACTTCATACATATCTTTGAATTGAAAAAATGAAGTAGTAAATATTATGTTTTAATTTTCCAGAGGCAAATATCGAATGTGCACGGCCGTATAGAGAAGAACAAGCAGCGCATCGCTACAGCGGCGGCGGCGGCGGCTGCGGCGGCGGCGGCGGCGCGCCCGAGCTGCCGGACACCAAGCCCGCGGGCCGCCTGCAGCCGCCGGCTGACCCAGAAGCCTTCCAGACTTGGCTCAACGACACCCGCGCTAAGGTAACAACTAATTCATGTATACTTATTTACATTTTATGTACAGCCTCAAAGGTCTTGTGAGCGATCTCTACCAGACAGTAGAAGTTGATTACATATTTACATTGTCTATCAATACATGGTTTTTTGATTGATTTGACAGTTCTGGAAATCTGCAGTGTTCCTCTTTCAAAATAATGCAAAAAAGCTGTTATCTGTGACCTTTTTAGTTCCAATGACCTTTTTTTGTAGTCATAAAGACGAATTGTACAGTTTGAAGTAAAGATGGTTGAACAGAATTTTACATTGTTTACCTAAATGTAAAATTGAAAATATACAAAGTTGATATGGTGAGGGCAGTGGGTTAACAGTGGTAGAGCCCACTTTAACATGTTGGCACTGCAGGGCCGGCTTGCCCCTAGCAATACCACGACCACACAGAAGACAGGTGTGAAGTGGAAGCAATTCCACGTACAGTCTGATGAGTGCGGTGCCAGAGGTGCCTAATTCTAGTCAAAAGGGACCAAAAATATTCCACCCTTTTCTTAAGAACATAGGACGGGAAGGAAAAGTGGATTTAAAGGCGGAGGAGACGCATAGGAAGGGGAAATATTCTGTTTATGTGCGCCATTTTGGCGAATTATAAAAAAGAAGGGGCAGGCGTAGGGGGAGGAGCCTGAAAGTGCTGCTTCGTGCTGCTTTCTCACCGGTGCAAAATACTGAACACGCTTCAAGTAAACATTAAAGGACTGTGATTGGGACATTGTGTGTGTGCAGTACCGCGAGGTGGTGCAGCGGCGCGAGGCGCGGCGCGCGCGGCGGGCGGCCATGGTGCGGCGGCGCACGGCGGCGGCGGCCGAGCGCATGCGCGTCATCTCGCGCCTCACCGCCGCCGGAGACGACTTCGGCACCAACGACTCCGACTGGGATGTGTACAAGAGGTACTCCTAATACTGATCATCTTCCTCCTTATCCTACTCCCGTGGGGTCGGCGCGATAGATTTTTGTCACTGAAACTTTTCGGTTACACTAGCTTCGGATATGACGTGTTCGCTCTTTCATACATAGCACTCACGAATCGCACGTACTTCCTGGGCACTTGTCTTTCTTTCATCACCCACCACAAAACCTTACGGGGAACTCGGTCGTAATCTATGTCGATTTAATTTGAGCCAATTATATATACATAACCTTATGGTTATGTATGTATACAAGGTTATGGCTATGAGACGTGTGTGTGCAGCATCAGCCGCGAGGCGGACTCCGACTCGGAGGCGGACGGCGAGCGGCTGCTGGAGCTGGAGGAGGCGCTGCGCGACCACGAGCCGCAGCAGACCAGCAGCCAGCACCACCAGCACCACCAGCTGCATCTCGCCATCGAACCACTCAGGTCTATTATTGATTTATTCCTCTGATTTCTAATTTTCATTTTCGTTGACGTTTCTTAGTTGCTAATAACTTAGTAACATAACAATAAACTTCTTTTAACTCCTACTTTAATTGTTTTTATTTTCACATTTTCTTTGAATTATCTGCACTTTCAGATTTATTGCTGTAATAATAAATGCAAGTAATGTAACAGGGCCGCCGAGCTGGTGTTCCAGCCGTCGATGCTGGGCAACCTGGAGGCGGGGCTGGCGGAGACCATGGAGTACGTGTTCAAGCACTTCTCTGATGAAGACCAGCTGCTGTTGGCCAACAATGTGTTCCTCACGGGCGGCTGCTCGCGCTTCCCAGGTTTATTCACTTTTTACACCTTCATTTCGCATTTTTATTAACAAACGCACACAAACATCCATCCATCTAAACTTCCGCATTTACATTACTTATTTTGTTTCATAATAAAAAATGATTTGTTATTAATTGTCAGGTTTAAAAGAGAGGTTAGAAAGAGAGCTGCTTGAAATGCGACCCTTCCAGTCAACACACAAAGTGGTAATGGCGAAAGATGCAAGTCCCCCCCCCCCCCCCCCCCCCCCCCCCCCCCCCCCCCCCCCCCCCCCCCCCCCCCCCCCCCCCCCCCCCCCCCCCCCCCCCCCCCCCCCCCCCCCCCCCCCCCCCCCCCCCCCCCCCCCCCCCCCCCCCCCCCCCCCCCCCCCCCCCCCCCCCCCCCCCCCCCCCCCCCCCCCCCCCCCCCCCCCCCCCCCCCCCCCCCCCCCCCCCCCCCCCCCCCCCCCCCCCCCCCCCCCCCCCCCCCCCCCCCCCCCCCCCCCCCCCCCCCCCCCCCCCCCCCCCCCCCCCCCCCCCCCCCCCCCCCCCCCCCCCCCCCCCCCCCCCCCCCCCCCCCCCCCCCCCCCCCCCCCCCCCCCCCCCCCCCCCCCCCCCCCCCCCCCCCCCCCCCCCCCCCCCCCCCCCCCCCCCCCCCCCCCCCCCCCCCCCCCCCCCCCCCCCCCCCCCCCCCCCCCCCCCCCCCCCCCCCCCCCCCCCCCCCCCCCCCCCCCCCCCCCCCCCCCCCCCCCCCCCCCCCCCCCCCCCCCCCCCCCCCCCCCCCCCCCCCCCCCCCCCCCCCCCCCCCCCCCCCCCCCCCCCCCCCCCCCCCCCCCCCCCCCCCCCCCCCCCCCCCCCCCCCCCCCCCCCCCCCCCCCCCCCCCCCCCCCCCCCCCCCCCCCCCCCCCCCCCCCCCCCCCCCCCCCCCCCCCCCCCCCCCCCCCCCCCCCCCCCCCCCCCCCCCCCCCCCCCCCCCCCCCCCCCCCCCCCCCCCCCCCCCCCCCCCCCCCCCCCCCCCCCCCCCCCCCCCCCCCCCCCCCCCCCCCCCCCCCCCCCCCCCCCCCCCCCCCCCCCCCCCCCCCCCCCCCCCCCCCCCCCCCCCCCCCCCCCCCCCCCCCCCCCCCCCCCCCCCCCCCCCCCCCCCCCCCCCCCCCCCCCCCCCCCCCCCCCCCCCCCCCCCCCCCCCCCCCCCCCCCCCCCCCCCCCCCCCCCCCCCCCCCCCCCCCCCCCCCCCCCCCCCCCCCCCCCCCCCCCCCCCCCCCCCCCCCCCCCCCCCCCCCCCCCCCCCCCCCCCCCCCCCCCCCCCCCCCCCCCCCCCCCCCCCCCCCCCCCCCCCCCCCCCCCCCCCCCCCCCCCCCCCCCCCCCCCCCCCCCCCCCCCCCCCCCCCCCCCCCCCCCCCCCCCCCCCCCCCCCCCCCCCCCCCCCCCCCCCCCCCCCCCCCCCCCCCCCCCCCCCCCCCCCCCCCCCCCCCCCCCCCCCCCCCCCCCCCCCCCCCCCCCCCCCCCCCCCCCCCCCCCCCCCCCCCCCCCCCCCCCCCCCCCCCCCCCCCCCCCCCCCCCCCCCCCCCCCCCCCCCCCCCCCCCCCCCCCCCCCCCCCCCCCCCCCCCCCCCCCCCCCCCCCCCCCCCCCCCCCCCCCCCCCCCCCCCCCCCCCCCCCCCCCCCCCCCCCCCCCCCCCCCCCCCCCCCCCCCCCCCCCCCCCCCCCCCCCCCCCCCCCCCCCCCCCCCCCCCCCCCCCCCCCCCCCCCCCCCCCCCCCCCCCCCCCCCCCCCCCCCCCCCCCCCCCCCCCCCCCCCCCCCCCCCCCCCCCCCCCCCCCCCCCCCCCCCCCCCCCCCCCCCCCCCCCCCCCCCCCCCCCCCCCCCCCCCCCCCCCCCCCCCCCCCCCCCCCCCCCCCCCCCCCCCCCCCCCCCCCCCCCCCCCCCCCCCCCCCCCCCCCCCCCCCCCCCCCCCCCCCCCCCCCCCCCCCCCCCCCCCCCCCCCCCCCCCCCCCCCCCCCCCCCCCCCCCCCCCCCCCCCCCCCCCCCCCCCCCCCCCCCCCCCCCCCCCCCCCCCCCCCCCCCCCCCCCCCCCCCCCCCCCCCCCCCCCCCCCCCCCCCCCCCCCCCCCCCCCCCCCCCCCCCCCCCCCCCCCCCCCCCCCCCCCCCCCCCCCCCCCCCCCCCCCCCCCCCCCCCCCCCCCCCCCCCCCCCCCCCCCCCCCCCCCCCCCCCCCCCCCCCCCCCCCCCCCCCCCCCCCCTACGGAGCTAGAGATTTTGCGGGTAGTAATGAATTTGAAAAGTACTGTATAACGAAGGAGGAATATTACGAAATGGGTGCGGAATATCTGAAGGAACATCACGCCAGTAACATTTATTACAAGAGCCCAGCGCCCATTATAGACAACACGATGGCCCCGGCGGGGGACGCTAATGTCGTCAAAGAAGAAATTGTAGTAGACTGTTAATTTTAAAATAAATGTATAAACAAGTAAAAATACTTTTATTTTGACTAAATTATTATTGCCTAAGAGCGTCGGTGGCTCAGGGTTTAAACACTTGACTTGTAGTCTACAGATCTTGTGCCTCTGTGATTTTCGAATTTCATATGTGCAGTCGAAGAAACTGACTGTGTTCTAGCGTAAAAGCTACAATAGTTTGAACATTTTGAAACGAGACGCGGAACAAAAATCAATACAACGCTTATAAATGTGTCTGCACAAAATATTTTAGTAATACACGGCTACTTTCTTTTTATTATCCCTTTGACTGCACTATACTCACTGCTATTTAGTTATTTGGAGGGAGAGGCGGAGTTTGTTTCGTTGCAATGAATGAATGTTTTCCGCGACTGTATAACGCCCGGCAAACTTCTTGAACAAAAAGCGGCGTAGTGGGGGAAGTTTCGCGCACGTACACTTTTAGACAAAATAATTGACATGTTTTTAAGTATTTGTAATAATTGGGAATGAAAAATATAATTTTAAATTTTAAAAATATGACAGACATACATAAACAGCTTGTGCTGTTCTTTGTAATACTTCAATTTCTTTAGATTCTTGTTTTATGAAATAATATACATCATATACAATTTTTCTGGCTTGTCTTTTTAGAACAATGTGACTTTTTTGTGGCATACTCGACACGAAAATTTTAAAATAAATGTATAAACAAGTAAAATACTTTTATTTTGACTAAATTATTATTGCCTAAGAGCGTCGGTGGCTCAGGGTTTAAACACTTGACTTGTAGTCTACAGATCTTGTGCCTCTGTGATTTTCGAATTTCATATGTGCAGTCGAAGAAACTGACTGTGTTCTAGCGTAAAAGCTACAATAGTTTGAACATTTTGAAACGAGACGCGGAACAAAAATCAATACAACGCTTATAAATGTGTCTGCACAAAATATTTTAGTAATACACGGCTACTTTCTTTTTATTATCCCTTTGACTGCACTATACTCACTGCTATTTAGTTATTTGGAGGGAGAGGCGGAGTTTGTTTCGTTGCAATGAATGAATGTTTTCCGCGACTGTATATAATTTATCTGACGTTCTTGCGGTAAAGGAAAACATTTTGATGTAACCTGCACATATCTGCGAAGAAATTCAAAAGATATGTACGAACCTGCATTGCAGCGTCGTTAACTATGGCATAGTCACCCCTTATTTTAGGGCCTACCCTATTCCGAGCTCCTTAATGAGAACGTATAGTGAGCTGGTGATGAATATTGCTAGTTATATTTAACAGGAATGGGTGGAAGGGTAAGCAGAGATGAAATAAAAGAGATATTTAGCCACAAATATCATGGCACGTTTATTTTTCTCCACTACATGGCGACCTCTAAAAGAATCGTGACTTGTTATTTTGCATTTCATATAGTTTCTTTTTATTTGAGCCCCGCACGTGGGCGACTAATGAATAAAATTTTACACAATGTATATTTTTCATAAAAATTAAATAAACTCTGTATTTATTTTGATCTCAATATAAATCACTATGAATTGAAAAAAAAAATATTAGAAACGCTTTGTTAGTTCGCTAATTATATAAGAATGATGATACTAATATAATAAAGAGTACATTTAAAAAATCACATTAAAGCATATACATAATGCTGACTAACATACAGATCCTTACAGCCTCTTTACTGCCGGTACGCTAACGGTAAACAATTACAACAGCATTTTCACTTGAAGCCGATGGCGATCACCTAAATCTTACTTTAATCTACTTGGCTAATTGTAAGTTAACTTGGTTATCGCTCATGGGACTAAATACTGGACCAGCCATTCTACTGAACAACAAAAGTACTGACTCAATTATTACAAGGGTCGTGCATCACAATACATAGGGCGTTACTTTATACATAATCCGAAATACTAAAATTTATAAATACGATAAAAATCAGATCGTGTATAGAACAAAATAGAAAAAAACACTGCATTTAATCATTTTTTTATAAACCAGTTTTTGATTATCTATGCCTCGAATAAAAGTTTGTAAAATGCTATTAAAATACTCTGATAAAATGCTTTAATCTTAAACTATAACTAAAAAATAAACATAACACTTTCCAAAAAATAGTAGTTATTTTTTTACACATTCTGTAAATAGATTTTAGGTGTAATCAGCCCCTTAAAATAAAACTAATTATAAAATTTATCACATCTTTAGACTATAATAAAAGAAAACGTAAAGGAGGCTGTAAAGGAGCTACGTTCATGTGCAATACACCGCAGTTAACAAATCTAACTTATATAAGAAATATAAACTAGCCTAAAAATTTTAACAATACAAAAAAAAACAGTTGCAATTAAAAAATATTGGTCATCAAAACTCTGTAGAGCTATCACTAAATGACCGTAAAAACACTATCATGCCATGATCTTTGTTCATTGGATTTTTAATAATAATTGGAATTAAAATGTATGTAAAATACTCCAAAACTTGTTTATCACGGCTCATAGCCGTTTAAAATATTTTGATTACACATATATCTACAAATCGTAAAAAATCAGTGACTTAGAAATAGCTCTCAGTATATAAAAAAAACGTTAAAATCCTTAGGCTGTACTCACGTATGATTATGATTTAAGCAACGCAATATGTTGGCAAAGCGGAAGTTCGCGTAAATCTAAAGGTACAACTAAATATGTATTGTATCTTAGACGTTAATGATTATACAAGGATTACTGTCACTCGACGCTACCACGACTTATGACCAGTGGAGGCTTTGCCCAACATGATACTTTATGTGAACAAACTTGCTATAGCTATTTTACAAAACACCCGACTGTTACACTCCAGAACAGAAATCTATCACCTTAAACATTTCAAAAGCTGTTTTTAGCTAATTACATAAATACTTGCGTTTTTGTTCGCGAATAACAAATGTAAAAACATCTCATGATTATTCAATAAAAAATACAATCAAGAATATAAACTAGCCTAAAAATTTTAACAATACAAAAAAAAAAAAAAAAAAATAAGTAGAGAAATTTTAAAAAATATAAACACGATCCGATAATTATTACATTTGATAAGATTTTATTTACATCGGAAGATGCGAATAAACAATTTGGATACAATCAAATCAAAGTATAAGAATAAATAAAAAATATCACATAATTATTTTTACAGATACCCACAAAAGCACCCATAGCGTTGTTCACATAAAGTGCCATACTGCGACAGACAAACACTCCCTGCAGTGAAACTATACACAAGTTCACGAGTAAGGATATGTACGATTTCTTTAAACGAATTGTCTCATACCAAAACATTACAAGTTAGGTAGATTACAAAAAAAAATGGTTTGGTCCAACACCACAACCGATATCAACGACAAAAAGTTAAAAACAGAATATTCCAAAAATGTTGCCAATATTTTATTTTCCCTTTACTGAGTATTCTTACACGACGGTGTGGATTAATTTTTTTTGTAATTCAGTCTTTTTCTACGGTTGACAAAAAAAAATAAGTAGAGAAATTTTAAAAAATATAAATAACTATAACCATATTTTACGATTACGTAAATCCAAAGTTCAGTATTACACTAAATATAGTAACTAACATCGGTATGTAAAATAGTTGGACAACAAAGAGATATGAATTACCTTTATTTTATTGGTTGAAAAAACTATCGTAAGCAATTCATATATCTTTATCGCTATAAAGGAGGGGTCCTAATCTTTTACCAAATATACTAACACTACGACCTCACGTAAGGAGGTATACATGGAGTTTATCTCGTAATTAAATAGGACCAAGTGAGCCCGCTTCCCCTCCCCGCTCCGTGCGATATAAATGTTAAAATAATCAAGAATAAACAATTATATAGTGAACATATAACAACAAAATATATTAATTCTAGGCATTGCGAATCTCCGGCCGCAGAGAGGAAGCGGGCGCGATGCTATACATCTATATATTTTATATGTAACTAGTTTGCTATGTTGGTGTTTCTATTTCCCATTAACATCTATGGATAATACAAAGTCCGCCGGTCGCTACATCTATTGACAAAATATGTTAATTTTTCAATGGTGATCTTAACAAAATTGTAGTTGTATTATACTACTCATTAAACCGAGTTCTCTCTAGTTTCTCTAAATAATACTGTTCTCAATGGCTTGGTAGAAAAAACTTAATAAGAACGAGTTAATTCCAAAGACGCGGATAAATGTTTAAACACTAGTGTCTCGTACCGCTCGCACGTCGCCGGCGTCGGCAGCTAAATGCATCCCTCGTCTCGACCTTATATTATCGTGTACATACAGTTTTATTTAAATTATAAATCAGATATTGGCCTATTTTCTCGTGTTTTTTTTCTTCAAATACAGAACTATCAAAATATAAAAAAATATTGAGGACTATCAAACAACATTCATATGTATATTTATTAATTATTATTATCATAATCGTGTATATCTACAAGGAAATTTCGACTTTTTACCCAAAGTATACATCTGCGCTAAATACTCTATGATTAATTCCAATTTATGTTCACTTCAGTTCCGATAACTTCCGCGCCGCTTTAGGGACGCGCTTTCGTATCGCGATATCAACTATCGATATCGAATCGACTTTAACTTCAATCGAATAAATAGTCCCTAGCAATATTTACACACTTTCCGCCCGCAGCAAATGGACACGCACACAACATCGCGGATGAAATAAAATGTCATAGAAAAACAATAACACATTCGGAAACAAAACAATATAGTCATATAAAAAGAGATAAAGAAAACGGCGAATTCAAAAAGTGCTTTTCGCAATAAACATATGAGACTGAGTTCGCTACAATAATCAACTTGCAACCCTACCCTGACCAGCAAACTTAACTAAACTTACACTACCGCATCCTTTACATACAAATGGCACCAATCTATCTTTGATATCAATAATGGCAAACCATAAGGAACTAGGGATGATCGACCATCATCCTTGCTAACATATCGATTCCCACTTTGATTTGCATCGAACATCACAAAAAATATATCTCATAACCACTACTGATACTGCAAAGAATTCAAAAATTTTGAAAACAATAAAATATTTTAATCAAGCAACTATTTAAATTCTATTCATTATCCGTTATTGTAGTAATAAAATATTGTAATAAATAAAAATAGAAAATAAGCTCTATTTAAATTGAATAGACGGAAATAAAATAGCTATACTATATAACAGACTGAAATTTCACCAAATAATAATTAGAGTGCATTCTTAAATTCGAAAGCTTCAAGAGTATCGATTTTAATACATCGATATTTCAACATTGCTTATAAAATATCGGTATTGTGTTATCGATTTTAAAATACCGATATAAATCGGATGATTCAGTAGCAACCATCCCTACAAGGAACCCCGTAGCTGCTCCGTGGCAGCTCATACTGTGGAAGACTACAGCGCTAACACTACATTACACGCTATCCGACACTCTACTTATGAAAACGATTGCTTCTTGGAATAATATTTGTAAGACGGGGACATCGAAACTCTAATATTACGGTTAGGTAAAGGACGTTGTTTACAATTTTACAAATGATTTCCCGTTTCCTATACATAAATTGTACTTGATTATACAGCGGCAAAGTACTGTCAGAAACCAAGAATGCAAAGGCATCAAATAACGCTATTCAAATCTAAATTTCACCGGCCCTTTAATAATGTGTCACCGTCTTACAAAACATTAAGAATGTAACAAAATTAGGGGAGATGTATATCGAGTACTGGTCTGTATAAATAGATAGGTATAAAGTGGCAGCTATTGCTTCGTTCCAATTAAAATGCCCTTGATGATATTAATAAAAGTTAATTCTATCTTTAATAGTTCTAGTTCTCATCACAGCCACCAAAAGCGACCGCCAGCGCCAACATTGTAAAGATCTTATAGCCTATCCATTTATAGAGGTCAGTGATCGAATGTTATCGCGTAACGTCGCTATCCGCTAGAAGGCACACAAAGTTCAGTAAGAAGCTTCACAAATTATACGCTCTATGTATACAAGGCAGAAGTGATATCAAAAATGTCACAGGTGTATCTTATTGCCACACGAGAAGACAGGGGTCAGCGACCCCGTGAAAGTAACACACTTACTAAAATATTGCCAATTTTACGTTGCAACAGGCACTTCTCTGGATTACTCCAATAAACATCATATTAAAGTTAATTTTGTGAAGCCTTCGTTATCGCCTCGGACGCTGCACAATGGATTTGTACTTGTTAATTATTATTCCTTCGTTATCTGATTAATATTAAAGCATTCTTATTGATTATATAGGAGTTTATACCTACGAGCCCGCATTGAAAATATTTTCACTTTTTAACGGTAACAAGTCGTACAAAATTAGTGAACTCCGTTACATGAAATACTAAGTTAAAGCATCGCTATAAGATATCGTTTACTCTACGTCTAGAAGATGAATGAGAAGCTATCGACGAATTTAGAATTTTGAACCTCCGGTCGGCCATTCACGAAATCCAAATAATTTTTAATACTAAGCAAATTAGAATATGAGATCAAAAATTTAGGCCTAAATACTACGATGAGAGTTTTAAGTAACGATTTATGAATGCCATCAAGTGATGGTGATAAATCACAGTTGCGAATACGATCACTATAATAGGCGGCACCGCGCGACCGCCGCTTCCAGAACATTCCGCACTTCACAACAATTTGTAAATAAATAACTCAATAAAAAATAAAAGGTTTTTGTATAAACGTGTAAAGTCCGCGCTGAATGCGTCCCGCGATGTCTTTAGCTGCTCCTGTTGACGGCTGCCGGCTCTGGCTCTTTATTGCACTCGGTACTCTGCAAACTTAAATGGATGGATGGATGGATGGATGGATGGATGGATGGATGGATGGATGGATGGATGGATGGATGGATGGATGGATGGATGGATGGATGGATGGATGGATGGATGGATGGATGGATGGATGGATGGATGGATGGATGGATGGATGGATGGATGGATGGATGGATGGATGGATGGATGGATGGATGGATGGATGGATGGATGGATGGATGGATGGATGGATGGATGGATGGATGGATGGATGGATGGATGGATGGATGGATGGATGGATGGATGGATGGATGGATGGATGGATGGATGGATGGATGGATGGATGGATGGATGGATGGATGGATGGATGGATGGATGGATGGATGGATGGATGGATGGATGGATGGATGGATGGATGGATGGATGGATGGATGGATGGATGGATGGATGGATGGATGGATGGATGGATGGATGGATGGATGGATGGATGGATGGATGGATGGATGGATGGATGGATGGATGGATGGATGGATGGATGGATGGATGGATGGATGGATGGATGGATGGATGGATGGATGGATGGATGGATGGATGGATGGATGGATGGATGGATGGATGGATGGATGGATGGATGGATGGATGGATGGATGGATGGATGGATGGATGGATGGATGGATGGATGGATGGATGGATGGATGGATGGATGGATGGATGGATGGATGGATGGATGGATGGATGGATGGATGGATGGATGGATGGATGGATGGATGGATGGATGGATGGATGGATGGATGGATGGATGGATGGATGGATGGATGGATGGATGGATGGATGGATGGATGGATGGATGGATGGATGGATGGATGGATGGATGGATGGATGGATGGATGGATGGATGGATGGATGGATGGATGGATGGATGGATGGATGGATGGATGGATGGATGGATGGATGGATGGATGGATGGATGGATGGATGGATGGATGGATGGATGGATGGATGGATGGATGGATGGATGGATGGATGGATGGATGGATGGATGGATGGATGGATGGATGGATGGATGGATGGATGGATGGATGGATGGATGGATGGATGGATGGATGGATGGATGGATGGATGGATGGATGGATGGATGGATGGATGGATGGATGGATGGATGGATGGATGGATGGATGGATGGATGGATGGATGGATGGATGGATGGATGGATGGATGGATGGATGGATGGATGGATGGATGGATGGATGGATGGATGGATGGATGGATGGATGGATGGATGGATGGATGGATGGATGGATGGATGGATGGATGGATGGATGGATGGATGGATGGATGGATGGATGGATGGATGGATGGATGGATGGATGGATGGATGGATGGATGGATGGATGGATGGATGGATGGATGGATGGATGGATGGATGGATGGATGGATGGATGGATGGATGGATGGATGGATGGATGGATGGATGGATGGATGGATGGATGGATGGATGGATGGATGGATGGATGGATGGATGGATGGATGGATGGATGGATGGATGGATGGATGGATGGATGGATGGATGGATGGATGGATGGATGGATGGATGGATGGATGGATGGATGGATGGATGGATGGATGGATGGATGGATGGATGGATGGATTGGGTGAAAGGTGACATGATCAAGAAGGGAGTGATGACTGAGATGACGGATGATAGAGTGCTTTGGAGGACGAAAACCTGGTGCGCCGACCCTACGGGAGTAGGATAAGGCAGGGGAGATGATGATGATCATACTAGCCCCTGGGCCATATTATAAATGCGAAAGTTTAGATGGATGGATGGATGGATGGATGGATGGATGGATGGATGGATGTTTGTTAGATTTTATAGCCTAAACGGCTGACGTCTATGAGAACTACGGAGAACGCGGGCGAAAGCTAGTTATATTATAAATGTGAAAGTTTAGATAGATGTAAGGATGTTAGAAAGTATCTCCGAAACGCCTCAATGGATCTCAAAAGAACACACGTAGAACATAGTCTGGAAGAACTGAACTGAAGTAATGAATGCTGATTAAGTTTTCGTACTAAGTAAGGCCGCACGCTCGGTGTCGCGGACGAAAGCTAGTGAAAATATAAAATAGAGCCGTATTTATGACTATTTTTATAGTGGTCAATATTTATTTACTAACAAGCTTTTGCCTGCGACATTGTCCTGTAAAAAAACTTACATCTTACATCTACATCTGTGATAAATTTTATCTATCTGTTAAGCCATTATGGTGACATGTAGTAACATCCATCCATCCAAATTTTCACATAATTTAGGCCTTGATTTGTAAAAAAAATATACTCTAATGAATATTGTGAATGATATTAGAGTGACATTTGTTGGTGCTGCTCACCTCTCTCGTCCATCAGTCAGCGAGGCGCATCTGCACGGACATGGGCTGCGGGGTCGGCGTGTGCGGGGGAGGGGGCGACGCTGCAACAAAATATACATTATATATACAGACATACATACATCTTACAAAACACATTCAAACTTAGCGAGGCTTAGACTGACATTGACATCAGGGGATGGGATAAAGAGGCAGCTATCCCTACCCTCCCCTGGCGATGCCAATGGAGAGAGTTTATTTAATAGTTTATTATTTAACCTCGACTGTTTAAAGTTCAAAATCGTTTGGCAACTATAAAGAGTAATTAGTAAAATGAGTGAATTAATTGACTTTAAAGAGTTCAATGTAAGTAAATGTTAAGATATATAAATATAATTTACATATGGAGGCGATGGACTGCGGCGACATGGCGGACATCTTGCTGGAGTCCTGCATCGACACCTGCGTGCCCTGCGACGTCATGTAGCGGTTCACCATCGGCACGAAACTGAACAAAATACATTATATTTAAGTTTTTTTGCATTAAATTATTCAATCAAGTTTGTTTAGTAGAAAAGGGAGAGCTAATATTACTCCCTTTCCTTTCCCAATATTTTCTTATATGAAAAGGATGGGAAGGGAAAGTGGATTTGACGGTGGAGGAGACGCATAGGGGGAAATATCTGCTTTATGTACGACTTCTTGTCCGTTATCTGCAATCGCCTATGTATATGGGCAGCGATCGCTTCGCTTTCTCGGCGAATTCAGGTAGCCGCTGGTTCGTCTGCCACCTTATATTATAAAAAAATATATGCGTTACCTTAAGTCACAAACGCCGGAAGTGTCGAAATTGTTAGAGTTGTTAGCGTTGGCGGCCATGTTGCCGATGCTGTTCGCCGACATGTTGCTGTGGTTGTCGCGGTGCACGCGGTTGTGATGCCTGGACATAAAATACAATGTTAACTAATTCATAGATATAATTCAAACAAAATGCCTTCATTAAGGATGAGAAAGAGCCTAAAATCGATTTCAAATAAGTACAGTCAGGGAATCTGGCGGTGTTTCAACTAAAAAGCTAGTTATTTGTAGTTTTGCACACATTTAAACGACAACACTAACCAATAAGACATAGCTATTATATGTGACTGGACGAAAAAAAGGTAGTACGTGGTTGATTAATTTATATTATCCTATCGTTTGTACTCTCGACTACCTAATCGGTGTTTTCTAAGAGTGTACATACTTTTGACTAAACTATCGTGCAACTCTTTAGTCTCGCTTTGATTCCTATGAGCTTATTGAAGGCGCACACACAATTTTTAGTTGTGCAATTAAACATTTGGCTCCGAAGCAATCGACAATCGTAGAGTTGTGCGATTACAAAGGATGCTAAGAGGAGTTTGTCAAAGAACAAGGCAATTTTTCTGTAAATGTAACACCGCGTATTTGACTACATTTTCAGGCAGAAGGTATCCAGTTGGGGGTATACGGACCGTATGAGATAGCTGTCGCGCACGAAGGTGCGTCCGCAGACGCTGCACTCGTAGCAGGCGGCGGCGGAGTGCGAGCGGATGTGCAGCGCGAACTGGGACTTGGAGGTGAAGGTGAGCGAGCAGCGCTCGCAGTTCAGCGGCTTGTCCGCCACGTGCGACCATCTGAACACCACACTTATATTAAAGTTGCTCATACCGCCATCTAGGAGGCTAAGAGTATCTTGGGCGTTAGTCGGAGGCTGCCAGTCTTGCTGATTACTGGTTAAAAGAAACTATTAAACTGTAGTTGTGTTCCGATGCTGGTTATCTCTCCAAATTCAGCAATTCTAATTGGATATAAAATAAAGTACTAAGGAGAATATCTTACCTATGCGCTGTTACATAACTCTTCACAGCAAATCGTTTCTGACATATATCACATGCGTATGGACGTTCACCTAAATAAAAAAAAACTTATTAACATGAATACATTTATGTTATAGAAGAGCAGAATTAAATAGGGAAAAATAGGTAATGAATTTTAAATGAAATAATTAAAATAAAAAAGCATGATGGAAAGCAAACAATTTGTAAAGACGGCAAGATGCAATGAGACAGTATGATCTGAAATCAATTATATGAAATAATATGGTACTAAAACTGAGATGATGTAGCGCATGATAAAATATGATAAATCACATAGTTGTCGGTGCCACATCATTATGTCTAATAATAAAAACATTTGTGTTATCGCAGTTTGCCGTCTTCTGCGCAAAACGTTTTCAAGTGCTTTAAATCACACATAATCGCGTATGAAACCACAGTGAAAACCGACGGCACAGTACAGGACCTAACTTTTTTTTAGTCTAAAGAAATTTTAGATACAGGATAATAAAAGTTTAAATACAAGGCCCTGTACCATTACAATATTTTCTGCACAATCTATTAGAGGCCGATGATGGGCATACCGGTGTGGAGGCGCTTGTGAATGTTGAGCGTGGATTTCTGCGTGAAGCGTTTGTAACAGATGTCGCACTCGAAGGGGCGCTCGCCGGTGTGCGTGCGCATGTGTATCTCCAGGTAGGGCTTGCACGTGAAGGCGGCGGGGCACTCCGTGCACTGATACGGCCGCCCTTGCACTGGCCACACACACACACACCCTCCGTTACACACTAATCTCGTACATATTTATTTAGATCCTAACATGTGGCACCGACAACTTTCGTATTAACATTGATACAACATTGGAAGTACGGTACCTGTGTGCGTTCGTTTGTGTATATTGAGTGTTGACTTTTGAGCGAATCTCTTGAGGCAGACGTCGCACTGGTAGGGCCGCTCGCCGGTGTGCGTGCGGTTGTGTATCTCGAGGTACTGCTTGCAAGTGAAGGCGGCGGGGCACTGCAGGCACTGGAAGGGCCGGCCCTGCACTGTGGAGGGCGGGGTGTTAGAGGGGCGGAAAGGGCGCGCGCCGGCGGAGGCGGCCCACCCCGCGACCTAGCAGCCCACATAGCGTACACGCGTCCCTAGCGTCGAGCGGCGACGTACCTGAATGCGTTCGTTTGTGGATGTTGAGACTGGATTTCTGCGTGAAGCGCTTCAGGCAGATGTCGCACTGATACGGGCGCTCGCCGGTGTGCGTGCGCGTGTGTATCTCCAGGTATTGCTTGCAGGTGAAGGCGGCGGGGCACGACAGGCACTGGAACGGTCTGCCCTGGACTGGTGCCCAACACATACATTATAGCAGCGGCGAGCCCGCAAGGGCGCTACTCGCCCTCGCACTACGCAGATTGCGGCGCGGACTGGTCGCCGCTCGCCGCTCGCCGCGTACTCACCTCCAAACCTCGCATCGGCCCAGCGCGACTATACAACGAGGCGACCGCCGAAGAGAGATTGGAGACGAGAGAGACAAACATACGTGGGTGTGGGGCGGTAGGGGGCGGGCGGGGCGCCAGTCCGGCCGGCTGAGACCCACCTGTGTGCGTCCGTTTATGTATATTGAGGCTGGACTTCTGCGTGAAGCGCTTGAGACAGGCGTCGCACTGATAGGGCCGCTCGCCTGTGTGCGTGCGCATGTGAGAGTCCAGGTAGGGGCGGCGTGCGAAGGCCGCCGGGCATTGCCCGCACGTGTAAGGACGCCCTTGCACTGCGCCCAGTGCACACACAAAAGCGAGTAACGCACGTCGCCGACGCTAGACCGCCCGCCTACCGGCCGATTCCCCCTCGCCCCGCGAATACGCGACCCGCAATTTTGACACTAATCGGATACTGAGGCGCCAATCGGTGCGTCATTGCGGCGATTGCATTACCGCTTTTGTGACATTATTAATATTCATGAAGAGAAATGATGAATTCAAAGTAATGGTGCATTAAAGAACATCGAATCGCTACATAAAAATGAGTATGACCGGCAGATTGAGAATGATAGAGGGTTGCGGGCGAGTGCAGAAGTCGGTAAAGCGCGCATTCTAAGGAGTTACTGTACGGTCGAGATGTTAGTGGGAAGCATCGAGATGGCAAGCTATCGAATATAGGGAACGTAAATCAACGGGTTAGGCGAGCAACGGAAAAGTAGGACAGAAGCATGACGCTAAATGAGAATGTATGAGTCGCGTGAGGACGCGCAGGTCGACGCTACCGCACCGGAAGGAGTGTCGCAGTGTATAAATATATGTGGGCTACTAACCCGTATGTATCTTTTCGTGCAAATTGAGCGCGCACTTCTGCGTGAAGGACTTGAGGCAGACGGTGCACTGGAACGGCCGCTCGCCTGCGCCGCGCCCGCGCGGGGACAGAAAACAAAACAAAACCTCGATGGACAAATAATACTCGCACCGCACGCGACCTGCGGCTCTGCTCCGACCTCTCTCGCACTCGCGCCACTCGCTACCATGAGGGAATTCATCTTACTTGTCCATCAAAATAAAACTGGCCTACTTCAACGAAAAGTCTCACAACGTACACATGCTTATACTGTAAATGTTTGTGAATAGTTTTTGAGCGTGTGCAACCCCTATTAGAAATGAACAACCGCTTTTACACGCGACGAGCATTATTAAAATAAAACATTAAAGACACTTCCGAATCGCCAATCTTAACAAAACATGAACGCGATAGTTGGGAGCCCTTTAAAACTATTCACAAATAAGGTATCGAAGCCACAACAGCAATAATGTAAAAAAAATGAATAATCCAAAATATACTATGATCTAAGATACATGTTTGAATTGTGACTTGGAACCCGAATGAATAATAAAAAGAATGAAGAGGGGACCCACCGGTGTGTATGCGTTTATGAGTGCCCAGGCTGGACTTCTGCGTGAACCACTTGTCACAGATGTCGCACTGATAGGGGCGCACTTTGTTGATCAGCGATTGGATGTGCTCCTCTAGAAATACCAATACAAAGCTACATAAACGGTCGCGCACACGCCAAGCCCACTGACCTGTGCCTACGTTCACTATTGGTGACAAATTCATTGACTACTAAGGAGTTTAGGGCAAGTTGCCTACCGGTATGTATCTTTCCGTGTCGGCCCAGGCTGGATTTCTGTGTGAAGCGCATAAAACAGATGTGGCACTGGTACGGCCGCACTTTCTCTAACAGGGCTCGTCTGTGCTCCTCTATAAGGTATACGATTTTCGATATATCATTACGGCATTCTCTCAACACACAATTTCATTAGACCTAATTAGTTCCTACGCATTCACACTCGCACTCAGGGGGAGGTGGGCTACGTCGGAGCACGGCTTAGGTCGCGCAGTTAATATGCAGTTTGTATAGGTAGACACCCACCGGTATGTATTTTCCCGTGCCGGCCCAAACTCGATTTCTGGGTGAATCGCACAAAGCAGACGCCGCACTGGTAGGGGCGGTCCTTAGCCAGCAGCGCGCGTTTGTGTTCCTCTGAACGAAACCATCGCACACGTCAGATATGTACACCAATGTGAAGTTACAAAGAGCCGGAAGGTAATGAACAGTGTAAGATAGGCCTGTGGGCGGTGTGGAAGGTGCAACCCACCCGTGTGTATTTTCTTGTGTCGGTTGAGGCTGGAGCTCTGCGTGAAGCGCATCTGACAGAGTTCGCACTTGTGGGGCCGCTCGTTCGCCAACAACGCGCGCATGTGCTCATCTGAAGCCAGGCCACACGCCACACGTTACCTCGCGACTGAAGCCCGCGGGGGCGGCGGCGGTCCGCGCGCTGCGTCGCCCACCGCCGGCCCCGCCCTCCCCCTGTTTACCACTCACCTAGGAACTCTTTCTCACGCCCTGATACTTTATAGCGACTTCTACTTGACACAACTCAAAAACTATTCACAATTCTGTGTTAAGCATATGTGTTTAACTATCCTGAATATATTTTGCACCGGTGTCGTGCTTACGAATATCATGCCTGATAATAATATAATTACATGCTATGTTAATACTACTATAAAAGCTCCGTCCAGAGGCCTTTACATCGGGAGTAGGAAAGGAGATTCTAATGTTTATATACGATTCAAATACATAGATAACAATGTACCTAACACTTCAATGTTCAACTCAAATTATTTTAATAGGATTATCATAAAAACATAAAGCTAAATTCTAAATATATAAATAATCATATAGCAAAAATAAAATAACTTTATTCAAAATAAATTTCTTTTTTTTTTTAAATAAATACTTAATCAAATCAGGGCGTTACCAAGTATGGACGAAAGAAAAAAATTACGCGTAACGCGGTAACAGGAGGAGGTTGACTTAACCAGAAATATAAAATGAAATCAATTAAAATTATGTTTATCATCCCCTCATGGTAAGAACACGGGAGTTTTTAATATAAACCATATTATATGGCACTAATTTAACAGGAAAAATAGTACAATTTCCATAAAACTTTAGTTCAAACAATTACTTCATATCTATCTTTAATTCCGTGAAATATGTTCAAATTGAAATCACACAGCCAAAAAGTAATGATATTTTAAAAAAGATTTACCTAAACATTACTATAAGTTTAAAAATTTAATTGCCACTCATTTTTGCATTGACCTATACAAAAAATCACATCCTTGTTCATTTCTATTTACTATGTTTAACTGTTTCAACTCAAGAAGACTGTCAAGAGGGCCAATCTAGCTTTATTCTATAACAGGGGTCCGCAACCTTTTTGACCTGGACCAAAATCAACCATTATGAATTTAAAGTTAAAATAATTTTTAGAAAATAATAACATTGAACAAGCTGAAAAACTTTAGAAATATTTTTAGTAATAGGTCCAAGATGACAAAGTATAAGTCCAAGGTGTGGCCTGTGGGGGTTGGTTGCAGGTTGCCGACCCCTGTCCTGTACCTGGGGTGCAAGTCTGTGTACTGACCCGTGTGTACGCGCTTGTGCGTGTTGAGGCTGGACTTCTGCGTGAAGCGCTTGAGGCAGAGGTCGCATTGGAAGGGCCGCTCGCCCGTGTGCGTGCGCATGTGCACCTCCAGGTACGGCTTGCGGCAGAACGCCGCGTCGCAAACCTGACAATACACGTAAATAAACTAGCTTTCGACCGCGACTTCACTCGGTGAAATAAAAAATATAGCCTATGTTAGCTACTGATAACGTAGCTTTTTAATGGTGAAAGAATGTTTTAAATCGCCAAAATAGTTTCTGAGTTATTTCAATACATACAAAAATATAAAAAATCAAATTTTCCTTTTTATAATATCTTCCTCCTTATCCTAGGGTAAGGTCGGCACAACAAATTTCTGCCCTCCACAGAACTCTATCATACGTCATCTCAGTCATCACTCCCCTCTTAATCATGTAACCTTTCACACAATCAATCCATGTCATTCTAAGTTTACCTTTACCGGTATTCCTCCACACTCATAACTAACTTCCTTGTTACATGCGATTCATCCCTCCTCATAACATGCCCATACCATGGACATTTGGATCATTTAAGTATTGCATAATAGCTGTTTCTATCACCGTCGAATAATGTGCAATCTATTGCAGGGTAACACAGAAGTAGAAAATTGGAACACATGTCTCAAACTTACCGTACACTGAAAAGGTTTATTTCCAGAGTGAAGTTTCATATGAACATAATATGAAGATGCTGATGACAAAACTTTGCCACAAACCTGAAAACAATAACATAGATATTAAAATTTCAATATTAAAATCTCTTAATTTAATGTGTGTTCTGTGGAAAATTTCAATGGTTTTTGTGCTTTTGTGAAATTAATATTTTTACCTTACAGGCTTGAGGCTTAGATCTTGGTAATTGTCCACCATTGGTCACCTCCATTTTAGTTTGAACGGAATCCATGTCCACACCCATGCCCTGAAAAAAACGTTTAGCATAAAACATTTATCTTTTAACATACAAAACAATATTTTTTTTGACTTTTGTAAAATGTTGTGTATACCTGTGAACATTGTCGACCATCCAAATCCATATCAACACCATCATCGTCCATACCTTTAAAGCTCAACTGTAATAAAAGGAAGATATTATAATTTTATTCTAATTGCAGTAGAAAACTAGACAATACTAGGCATTTTTTTCGCTTTTATTAAATTTTGGTTCTAAATAATAGCATTAATATTGAATAAAAAATAGTATATTGATAAGCCAGATTTTGAGTGGGCAATTGGGTTTTTACCTAATGAATTCCCTCTTAATTGATATTCTGATCTGAAGTAAATTTAGATGAAATTATTTCCTGGTATACTTGCCTCATCATCTTGTTGCAAGTCCTGTTGCTGGTGCTGGTCCAGCATGTCCTGGTGTTGTACTTGTTGTTGTATGATGAGACTGTCTTTGGAATCTTCCTGATGATGATGCTGGTTCATGTTGATCACACCATGGTTTGACTCTGAACGCATTATTGTAGGGAGTCCTGAGTGATGTGAATGGGGGGTGTAGAAGCTGAAAATGCAATTATTATTAACAAAATGTACATTTAATCTACAAATATCTTGAATCAGAAATATTGTTTAATCCAATTGAGTATGTTTTTTGGAGGCATTTAATAAATGTTTATGCTTCAATGATCAAAACAATCAACCTTTGAAAATATCATATCTGTATCTATAATGGCAGAATACTGAAACATTTAAATATGTAACTGTGTTTCAATGATAACTCCAAATGCCATTAAAATGTTCACATCTATCCAAGCTAAGTGTTTAATATTTGTTTCAGTTCTAAAAGTTGTAGTTAACTAATGTACAATAGTTACCTCATGGGTTCAGCTTTGATCTGTTGTTCGAACATAGAGATAGTGGCGAGTAGGTCGCTGGGGGGCGGCACGGGGACCCCCACGCCCCGCGCCACGCCCCCAACGCCCACGCCCCAGTGCGCCGGGAAACTAATGGTGGACTATTTTACTCTCCCCCATTCTCAACTCCTTCCACCTACTTGAATAAACAAAAAAGAATATATTAATTTTCAATAGTAATAAAAATATGTATGTCAATATGGGTATAATTCCATGATTTCAGTCAGTCATTACAATTCTATTCTATAATTTCAATTCTATAATTATTCAGTGTTATGCAATTAGTTTACTTATATTAAGATCATATATAGTTTTCGTAATTTTTTTTTAAATATAGTTTGTAAACCTAATTTAACAATTATTGGATTGTCGGAACCATGAAATCATTCTTATTGGGTTTTTGCTTAATTTTAGATCAGTTTTAAAGATACATAGCTCCAGCCTACTAATTGTATCTATACAACACTTGTAATTATATGCCAAAAAGCCCAACTGAGATTAATAACCGCTGATACTCAGAGTATGATTATTTATTGAGTATCACCTCTCTCTTCAAAAATATTATATTTGTAATTATATGCCAAAAAGCCCAACTGAGATTAATAACCGCTGATACTCAGAGTATGATTATTTATTGAGTATCACCTCTCTCTTCAAAAATATTATATTTGTGATTTAATACAAAATTTAATATTATTGTCATAAGTACAATAAATACACTTGATAATACTTGCCCATGCAACATTTCTCTAATGTAGTTGAATGATTTTTTTTTAGTTTGAATATTGGCAGATTATTGAAATAATTTGCTGAAATTCTTTTAACAATTCCAACTAAGATAATAGACACTTAGGACATTATTTTAGTAATCAAATTAGCAGATTTGGACAAACTTTTCATTCTTTATTTTGTAGAAAAGGATAGATAAAGGAGAGGACTAGGATTAAGTTACTGACTAAGATAAAGCCTCCGCAATACATTTATCTTATAAGATTTATTTTTGTACAAAATAATGTAAGAATTAAGTTATTGTGTGTTTTATTTCATAATTTAATTTAACAATTATATTAAATCTATTTTAATATGGCTACTAATAACAATTAAAATTACATTCTTAAAAACTCACATGGAGTTTATTTTTCTTTATGTTAAGCTTTGCTAAAGAATACAAATAAGACATGCATCTTTTCAATCTACATAAGCATTCATACAGTTTTTTTTATTAATTCAGATAGTAGTATAAAGTATAGTTAAATCAAATTTACAAAACAAAATACAGCTGTAACACTCATATAGGATGAACATATTATTCTAATAAGAACTTTTTGTTTACAAAAAGCAAAACAAATGCATATTGAATCTATTAACACTTTTCAGTCATTTTGAGATGGCCAAAATTAATATTTCTCTATTCATTGTTTGTTTTTGCAAGAATAGAACTAATTTATTGTAGAAAATAAATTGTTCATTCTAATTAAAATACATTTGAAAGGCCATTGACTTTATTGAACAATGTATTCATAGAAGAAAGGGAAATTTGAATCATGTAATGTCTGATTCCTGATTTATTAAGTGAAAGTCTTTATTTATACATGTTATTATTATTATTGAAATTAGTTAGCGAACGCAAATGTAAACAAAAACGATCAAAAAAGGTTTATTTCCTCAAAATTAAATGGCCGAATCTGTCGGACTGTCTCCACCCAACCTCCCCCCCGGCCATCAATAAAATGGCCAATTCGTTATTGAATTTTGTCGTCAACATACAAGAGAGGTTGCGCGTCGCCGGTAGTTACGGAACCAGTATTAAGTCACCAATAAGACTAATATAAACAATACAAACATCAAAGGTTTTTTGGACTGTTAGTAATGAAAGTTATGTCATATTCCGAGCGTAAAATTTAATGTGCAAAACGCACTTTGCAATCGCTTAGATAGATTAATTTCTGTAAACAAACAACGCGAACTGATACATACGTACATCCGCTGATTATAATAACACATTATATACTTTTTGGAGGGAACAAGTTTGAGATTTCATATTTTTAATTACAATTTCAATTTACATGCAAAATTAAGTTCATTATACTTATTGTCTAACGTTATATATAGCAAAACTTCAATTTTACTCACATAAGTATAGAAACACCTAATAACGGTTGCTTGTGCAGAAACACATAAATTAGAGCACTAATTACACAATTTCGTTAAGATTGGCCATTCGAATTATGTTTTTCTTAGACACCGACATAAAATGGCTGCTACCTCATTGTTCTGCGCGTTCGTTCGTGCGCATAGAAGCCGTGAACGCTTGGGGACGACTTCTCCGCCAATTAAAATTGTGGCGCGAAATTTAAGGTACTTTAATGGCCATGAATTATGATAATTTGCTAACATTATCATTTACGCACATAATTTTACTATTATATAACAATAGAAGTAGGTGGTTATAAAAACGAGAATAAAAGCCGGTACATAAAACCGCGAGTCGTAATCGTAATTTTCTGGTTTTCTGTGTTGTATATTACACATAATTATGTTTTTATGTCGGTGACGAAAGCCTTCCAAATGTTGATCGAATTGACTATCGGAATTTGTGCTTATATTACAAACTGGACAACGATGCCTTTTCTGAAACTTTAATAATCTCTTACTCTTTGCGTTATCTTCCATTTGATTAAATATTAAGCTATAGTTCTCTTGTTTTTACAACAAGATAATATGTAAAATAATTTAAGACTCTTTCTCTTTCTTAATGAAATTAACTCCAAAGCTACTAAGCAGAAGTATTAGATTTTTATGAAAAAAAGAAACAAAGTAACTGACGGGTAGTAGCAAATGTCAAGGTGAGGTAGGTACTTTGAAATTTGTAAACCTGAAAATGTAGATAAGGCCTTCAGTAAACAAAAACCAAAGTATGAAAGAATCCCTTCCAATTTAGGCAAAGCACAATATATAATTAAAACTAAGTTTGTGAAATCTATACTAATATTATAAATAGGAAAGATTTGTATTTTTGTATGTATTTGATTAACGTAAAAACTACTGGGCCGATTTTGTTGTATAAAAGGACAAGACAAATAACTGGAACATTACAGTGCCTATATGATATGCATTTACGCGTGAGCTCATTATTATCAGTATGTTTGTTTATACACATCTATTAATAGAATAGTAATCAGGAACCCGGATTGCATTTCAACTATTACTAACTTCATAACTAATATGGTATCAAAGAATAAGTTATATTAATATCATAGCCCAATACTAATAATTGTTTTAACATGAGTTGCGTGTAACTATAGTTCTTCTATTTCACTTTCACATTCTTAATACTGCACGTATAATTATTTATAACGGCTATGAGTTGTAAGTAGTGCTTATGTTTTCTACTTTAGGTTTTTTGCGATCTGGGGACCGGATACTATGATATTCATTGTTGACTTTATCTATTTTCTGTTTCTGTATCTATTGAGTCTGCCTATTTTTTAAGACATATTACTTTTAGGACATTTCGTAGCATTTAGATGCATATCTGAAATCTGAAAGTAATTCCAGCGCCCTGGCGGCCTTGTCGTCCCTTCCATGGCCTAACGTATTGTCATAAAAATACCTATAAACGTCGAGTCTTTTCGTAGAGCTAATAAGGAGACTGTATGGACTGGTGTATAACTAGAAACAACTTGAAGTTCGCGAATAGATTTTAGCCCCACAGGATACTTGGAAAATACGCGAAGTGAAATGAAGAATTTAAATACTCCCGCTGGAGCTAACTATTGATTACTTTTTCTGTAGCCAATGAATGCCATCTATTGGTCGTAAACGCAAACAGCAAGCTTTTTGTTAAAAATGTTAAAGGAATGAAATAAATAATTATTTATTTATTTTTGTAACATATTGTATTGTAACCTATGTTTAAAATAAAATCATTCGCTTTTGGATCCTTTAGCATTAGTCATGTTTTATAAAAATAATAATGCGTAAAATGATTTATTGCTGTCTATGCTATATTCCGTTGACTTGTTTATTGTTTATGCATTGACATTTCAAAACAGTGTTTTCATAATTTAGATTTTCCCAACTTTCAGGAAAAAAGTTACGCCTTAATGTGAAATAAACAATTCTGTGAGATATAAAAATTAATAATACTAAAATCCAATTCAAATTATACATAAACTTTACACCGGTTCTTATTCTTATTTTTCTTCAAAACATATCATCAACCAATAGCCTTGTTTGTTCCACATTTACTGTAACCTAACTGTAATGTTTTCTTTTTTTCTCTAACAATGTTGTATACCTATAACTGGATTTGTTATCATTCTTGTGTATTATAATATATTATGTGATTGTTCTATAACTTATCTGTTGGGGTCTTTTATAAATAAATAAATAGCCCTATGCTAATTGAATAATTTAAAAAAACTGTTTAATCATCAAAACTCTTATCATCTACAAAATACTTTTTTTGGAAACTCCTATAGACTGTACGTAAAGTAATATAGACAACTGAAACTTTTCGATACCGATTCTGTAAGATGATTTTCTTTTTATGGTAATTAAACTTTTCCAACATTTTGGATTAAACTGTTTGTTTTATGACCTAAAATTGCTTAACTTAGTAGATGATTTCTGTAGGTAATTTTGGTTCATGTAGAAGCAAATTAAAAGTTCTTTATGGCAACACAGTCCTTACAAACTTCACTTCTTTTAGAAAATTGTGACCATGGCGGTAGGTTGATTTTATTTACCGGAATATAAAATCGTTTTGAATCGCAGATTTACCAATGAATAAACCGTTAATTAGTGGTGAAACATGTGAAATATTTTGTTCTCTAAGATATAAATCAATTATTTATGGTGTCCTTGTATTTTACACAGTGTTGTGTTGTTATAACCTAACTCGATGTTTCAAATGTTAGTATATGTAATTTGTTTAAGTGTTATTGAATTATCATTGTACAAATGGTTTTCAGCGTGTACCACCGCCCGCACCTAAGAAAGATAAAAAGGAGAAGAAACCTCCTAAAGACAACTCCAAAAATGTTATGAGAAATCTTCATATCAGGAAGTTATGCCTGAACATCTGTGTAGGAGAGTCTGGAGACAGACTGACACGTGCTGCTAAGGTTTGTTATTGATTGTATAAGTTAACATTCAATTTCTTAAAGTGTAAATGTGAAATTAAGTTTAAGATGCACTAGTTATCTACGTAAAGAATCATAAAAAAAAATTATGTTTCTTCTTAATTAGTGCAATATAAATATTTTGAATTGCAACTTCTGGGAACTATTCATTACTTTCCAGAATACTAACAGAAATAACATTTGTAATAAACTTTTGAAAAACGAATTGAAAAGTGAATTGTAAGTAAGGTGACAATAACTGCTGGTTTCAGGTGTTGGAACAACTGACTGGTCAGCAGCCAGTGTTCTCCAAAGCGAGGTACACTGTGAGATCTTTTGGTATCCGTCGTAATGAAAAGATTGCTGTTCATTGCACGGTCCGTGGAGCCAAAGCTGAGGAAATCCTTGAAAGGGGCCTGAAAGTATGTACATTCATAAAATAAGTATACATTTTCACTCAGTATATAAAATCTAGTATATGTGTATACTCTGTGGGGTTGTTAGTGCTACCCACAACTCTGTGTTGAATTTAAGAAACTTAATTAGCAACCCATGTGTTCTTTTAGACTATTTTGTACATCTATACCAAATTTCAGCGAGATTCATTCAGCCATTCTGGAGATATATAGTAACAAACATCCATCCATTTAATCTTTTGCATTTATAATATTACTATGAATGTGATTATTTGTTTTTAATAAGTTGTATTATAATGTGTTCAGTGTTTTAGCATGATTTGTTCAAGGATCATCATATCATATGTTTTCCTTTGTAAAATACATGCAATAGTAAAACATTTTCTCGCAACTTTTGAGTACTATGTTTCATACTGCTCAAAATTCTAATGGAAATGACATCTGTAAATTTAAGAATCTCTATTTGTCATCCAGATTTTAAACAGGATTACAAATAATGAGATTTAATAAAATTGTTTTAAATTTAGTGTTACTAAAGTTTTCATCACATTGTGTAATTATTTGATTCACTTGAATGCTTATTTTTATAAAGTAAAACTGGTGAAATAATTTCATGCATTTTCTTTAAGGTAAGGGAATATGAATTGAGAAGGGACAACTTCTCGGCCACTGGCAACTTCGGTTTTGGTATTCAGGAACACATTGACTTGGGTATCAAGTATGATCCCTCTATAGGTATCTATGGTCTTGACTTCTACGTCGTTCTAGGAAGGCCAGGTATGTATCATTTTTAAATTGTTTTATAGCATCAAACCACACTATAAGTATTAATTTAAAATTTAGTCACATTGTAATGTTTATTAAAAAAATGTTTTTTTCTGTTAAACTATTTTATAAGCATGTTCATAAGATATTTGTATATAATTTTAAAGGTAGCACAAAGGTTCAGGAGTGAAAATATCTTAGTTTTTACTCTGTAATACATGTGCAATATTAATCTTATCTCATTGAGGGTTCTGACTGATTCATTGCCCTCATTGAGGCTGAGGTACAGTTTTTTTATTTAATAAATTAATAACTTGGTAATCCATTGAGCTGTTCTGGTGTAGTAATATATAGATGGCATTGAAGAGAATCTTTTATTAAACTTTACAAAATAAGGTAATATTTACAATGTAAAAATATTTCCATCAACTTTTACCTTGTTTAAAAAAGTGCCATTACATTTACCATGTTTTGAACATTATTAAAAATGTACTGTGTTTGTTCTAGGTTTCAATGTTGCTCACAGAAGACGCAAAACCGGCAAAGTTGGTTTCCCCCATCGCCTCACGAAGGAGGATGCCATGAAGTGGTTCCAACAGAAATACGATGGTATCATCCTTAACAGCAAAAAGTAAAATAAGTAATAATAAAAAAATTATAAAGATCCTACTTTGTTTCATTGTTTAAACTTTTTAATGAAGAACCAATTAAAATATTTTCACTGGGTAAACTTGTCTAATAAAAGATTAACAACTGTTGTAACTGATTTATAATAAACTAGTTGTTGCTCGCGACTTAGCCCGCGTGAAATTAAAAAAAAAATAGCCTATGTTACAGAAAAATTACCTTTCTAATGGTGAAAGAATTTTTAAAATCGGCCCAGTAGTTTGCGTGAATCAACAAATACATACAAAAATACAAATCTTTCCTCTTTATAGTATAGATATAGATAACATACTGTTATCTCTGTTTTTTCTAGAAAATGAGACTTGGGGGTGTAACATCAGAATTACCACTGAATTTTTGTATATATTAGTGTGAAAACTAACTTAATATGTTTCACAAGAAATGTAAAAATGGTATAAGTAATTTTAAAGATAGTATTCCTTTGCTTATCCCCCTAAAGCAGGGGGGTGTGGTTTAACTTTTTTAAAATGTTTCCCATGCGGCACAATCTCAGTACATTTAACTTGGAAACCCGAAGATAAAATATTGCAATATAACGGAGGACCTTAGATCTATTTTGATAAAAGGAAAGAGACTAATTTTGTTTTTAGTAGTATTATATTTGCTATATATGCCAACTACCAGTAACAGATGGCAGTTTTACGAATAAAATTACTAGTTCAATTAATGTACGATAGATGCCGCTATTTAGTAGCTCTTTTTGTAGTGTTTTTTTTTTAGTGTATTTGTTGAATCAAACCTTTTTAGTTTTATACAATATACTCAACTCTGATTTACTCCTTTTTAATTGTCACTTGTAATTCGATGTCAGTCTCTCAATAAATAAAATATCTATTACTGTCTATTACATTGAATTATCGTTAAAGTACGCTGTATTATCGTTTAATTTGAAAATCCTCAACAGTATTTAGGTAAATATGACATCTGACAAGCATTGTTGCGTTCCTGGTTGTAAAGAAAGCGGAGGTATGTCTGATTCTATGTCTACTTACTTTAGACCATTACAGACTTTATAACACTGTCTCTATCCAGCAGTAAGACGTCGTATAATGAGAATTTATAGCCATAGTCCACTTCTTTGGCCTAGTGCCCCTGTACATTGCCGGACTACTTAAATATTTGTTTGTAGTGTTTTGTCTTTAACATGTATTTGGTTCTTTCACAACCATATTTATAGCAGTAAAGTAAAAGTAGTAAATTGTTGCACTAATCTCTCTGATACTTCTTTGTACATTAAAGCATGCCTTTAATGCGTAAAATAATATTATATAAGATGTGCTATTAAGGTATGCATCAAGTACTACACGGGTTTCCAAATTGATGATGGAGACGATGTTTTGCAAAAAATCAAAAAATGCACTAAACGAAGATAAAATCATTTTGCCTTTTCTCAACTATTATTTGATTTTTTTATGATATATGAAATATGAGATTGTATAAAATGTGATTTTTGATGCTTATAATATACTTGTTAACTATGTGAAGACAGTGTTTCAATAGCCCTAACCTCCAGAGCCCGGGACGGCAGAAAGTAACCGTCCAACAGTATCCTCTGTGGATGGATATATAAATCTTTTCATAATGGTATATGGATATTTAGATATTTTTATATACCTACATTTAAAATTTCAAATACCGCTCGTTTGCCCCATTTCATTACCAAAACAAAGAAACAGAAGACGAAAGACAGAAAGTTGTCAACTATGAAATAGAGATGGCGCTTTTCTTCGTGTTACCCAATTTTAGGCCGAAGATTGGTCTCTATTTCAGTATGTTACAAAGTACTCTGTGATGTTTCCCCATTGAATGAAGGCTAAATTTTTTCTATCAAAATTGTCACCATGACAACAATCAAACATCAGATAAACGTTTTGATTTTTTACGCGTAGTATAGTGGATATATTTTTGTTAATATTGTAATGGCTGGAAACTTTAGAGGGTTTGACGATGAAGAAGACGTACTTGCACCTAAAGAACCGCAAGTCACTTCACAGGACCCCAATGAACGTAAAGCTGGAAGAGCCTTGCGTATTAAACGAAGGCAAGAAGCTCTTAAAAGGTAAACAATGTTGGATAGTGTTGAAATAAGAGACATATTCACAGCTCTTGCTTCTCTTTTTCGCCAGTTTCCAAGGTAGCTTCATTTCTGGGGATGACTTTCTTTAGATCCATACGACCCATAGGATTAGCACTTTGTGGTTGAAACTTGTCAAGGTGGTCATAATAAAGGTCAACAACAAAGGGTTAACGACTTAAATAAGACGTCTCCCCTTTTAGCAGCCTTGCCTATCCACTATTTACAAAAGTCGTATAAAATACATTTGGGTTAGAGCGGAGCAAGCCGCCGAGGAGGTAAGAGCAGAGGAAGAACCTGGTCCCATCGAGCAGGCGACTGCGACCGCGGCAGAGGAACTCCAGCGATTAACGCTAGATGGTGCGGCTAAAGTCACCAATGTTAGGGTTACGACTGATGAACGCGAAGTTCTTCGACGTGAGCTGTTCTCGGACAAGATGAAAAGTAAATATGAATTAATAATTAACAAATTCAAACATGTCTATCTTCGTAGGTCCTCGAAGGCTAATCCTTATATTTATTACAGATGCATTAGAAAAAATCGAGGAAGAAGCAGCAGAAGCCCAAATACAATATGACGCTATCACCTCTAACTGGGATGCAATGCTAAAGATTAAGGACCCTTTGGATATCGATTTGGAAATCAATAAGCAGAGAAAGAAATGCGACGCACTATTAGAACAGAAGAATAAAGTAATCGAAGATTTAAAACACGAATTGAAACGTACAGATGACGCTTATTATGATGATTTGGATAAACAGGTAAGCATAACTAACAGGAAGATTTCACTACCGAAATACTGGTACGCAAATATATCGTTATCTCATTTATTCTTCTGTAAGAAACTGATATACCAATATTTTTAGTACAGGTGTTTCATCGGTGGAAACTTACGAGAGCAATATTTTTCCTTGATTTACCATAATAGGGTATACACTACTTAAACTTTTAGAGCCAATTAATGCACTTATCTCGAAACTAGTTCGTTTTATGTCTATGAATTTTGTTATAGGATAAAGAAATTAAAGAGCTGTCTGATCGAATTGAGAAGCAAGTGACGATAATGCAAAGGGCTTACGAGAAGCAGTTGTCTCTGATAGAGCAAGCTATAAACTTGGAGCGCGACGCGTTGGTGGAGCACAACAACAAGCGATGGGAAGCGCTCTACAAGCAGAGGGATAAGGAGGAACTAGTACATATGGACTACAAATATGAACAAGTATGTTTCAAACCCTGCGTTTCACAAACAAAACTTATTTGCTATGATATTTCGAACGTCCAGTTCTGAAGAATATATTGGTCGTTACATTGTTGATTACTGGTTAGCGCACTCGCCTAGAGAAGTAAAACAGTGAATTATTTTTCTCGAATACTTACTTTTTTCTTTTTCCGATTATAGTTAGAAGATCATAAGAAAGAAGTGGAAGCCATTATGTGGGACCACCATACTAAATATCGCGAGGCAAGAATTGAACTTGAAAACTTGATTCAAGAATTACAAAAGGAACAAGAGAAATTGAAAACCACATGTCTTATAAATACGGAAAAAATCGGATACAATTATCAGGTAAACTTGCGCTCGTGTAATAAACTTTTATTGATGCGATTTCTGTGTGTTTATTCACTATTGTTTTAAATTCACAGGTTTTAAAAAAAAGAGAAGAAGAAAACGTATTCGTTCGATCTCAACAGAAACGTAAATTAAACAAGATGTCCGACGTCGCGAACAGTTTGCGCGCCAAAATTCGAAAAGCGGCCGAAGATGGCGCTATAGAGGAGATGAAAGCTGACGCGGAGATCATAAAACTGATGCAGGCGATGGATGATTTGGAGAAGAAATGTAGACATTTCTCCAAAGTGAATAATTACAAGTTTACTCAAGTGTGGCGAATGTCGGAGTCGCAATGTGCGCAGCTCAGCCGCGACATTCGTAACACGGAGGTGGCGCTACACGCGCACATCCTAGCGGAGCCTCCGCCACCGCCGCCTCCGAAATTTCCTAAGAACCCTTTAGTTAAATATGGTAACTACAATAAGTATACCTTGTTCTGCGACAAAAAATTAAAACAACAGCTGTCCCTGTTACCTTTACCTTATTTCATCTCACTTTATCTCAAAGTTTTTGATTCATCCATTTCTAAATGTATTTATTATTTTCATAAATTTTAGAATATGAAGGACCACCGATAGTTCGTCGCGAGACAAATGAAGGCAGTGTTAATGCGGTTACCAAAGATGCAAAAGATAAATTGGTAAAATTTTAATATATTCAACACGATGGTATATCCGTCTATCATATTAACGTTACGTTCGAAAATATTATAATATTTTGTAAGAAACATTGATAAAAATTGTTTTTGTGCTAGAATTAGATTCTAGACTTCATTATTTTGTCACTAACTTGTTTCAGATTCAGCATATACTGAAATTAGTGTCGGACAATTCTGGATTTTTAGTTGAAGATCGTTTATTAAAGTTAATCGAAAAACATCAACCTTCTTCTAGAAATTTATGCACACTGGATTCAATATTTATGGTAAACATTATTAAAAAAACTAAAGACAGCTTACGTCTAGTAATACATCTCTTAGGAAGGGTTTACTAATATTACACTAAGGATTGCTTAAGTGAATGCTTTATAACTTTAAGTGTAGTAAATGTGTGAATTTTTAATTTTGAATTGATTATTTTAAGGCATTAGAAATTCAAGCTGAAGAAGACATCGAGCTGCTTTGCAAGACTTTTTTGAATTACGCATTTTGTTCGATTTGCGTTGGAATGGAATTTGGCACTATGTCAGATTCGTTGGAACAACTTTCCGGAGTTAGCATACCTGTTAAGGTTCATATTTTAATTCTAAGTTAGATTTGTAATTTTTATTTCATTAAAATATAGTAATGACAATTATTTTATTAACAGGACGAATCTCATCCTAGTGTGTATAAAGGTAGTCGAGGTATGAATTATTAAAATTCCTCTTACATTAGCCAATTAATATACTTCACTAGTAAAGATGTGCTGCTTTTCCATACATTTCTCTCAGTCGTCATATCTGAATTCACTCTCTTAAGGGGCCGTCCATATATTACGTCATTCTAAATTAGGGGGGGGGGGTTGGTCTGCGGATGACGGTAAATGATAGATAGGAGGGGGGGGGGGTTTCGAAATTGACGTCATTCTTATTTATTTATTTATAGTTTATTGTTCACGTATAAAAAGATTATTTCTAAAAAGAAATTTCTTCCAGCACACCTAGTAAGTGAAACTGCAAATGTGAGAGGCGGCTAATGACGTCAATTTTGGGAGGGGGGTCATTAAGAAAAGACGATTGGATGATTGTAGGGGGGGAGGTCTAAAGTCTGAAAAAATCGATGACGTAATTTATGGGCGGCCCCTAAGCATATCCACTATTACACAATCCATCCTTACTTTAGTTTGTCTTAATACGTTCTTGTTTATGTCCTAATCGTGAATAATACATAATTTGTATATATTTTAGTAATGTTTATGTTTAGTTGATAGATCGTCTACGAAGGTGAGGAGCAGTGTGATAGCCCGCAGTGTGTCGGCCTCCACGTCGCGGTCTATACACGTCGGATTCAAGTATTATATATTCTTATACTTTATTAAATAAAATACATTTATATTGTAAGTGGTAAATCTTCACGACAAGATTTGAACCTATGACAGGATGATCGACTGTGCGTATTTTTAACTACGAGGATATTGGCGCTTCTTTATTATCATGGTTATAAAGTTTCGTGCCCTTTTTACTTAGTTTTAAATTAAAGAACGTTTATGTTGCAGGAGTCATGAGCTGTCAGCGGACGAGCGTCAGCTGATGCAAGAAGCGGACGAGATCATACAGAAGTGTGGACAGCAACAAGGTTTTTATTATAAGACTTTTTTCATAATAGAAGTTTGTTTTTGATGTAGAGTTACATGACGAATAACAAGACATAATTTCAACCCCATTGTATTTGAAATAGGAATGTTATGAGCTTTTAATTTTATACAAGCTTCTTTGTCATCTTACTAATATTTTAAATGCGAAAATTTGGATGGATGAATGTTTGTTTATAGTTATGTGGCCTAAACGGCTGAACGGATCTCGATGATATTTAACACGGGTGTAGAATGTAATCTGGAAGAACACATAGGCTACTTACTAAGTTCTTTTTTAATTGTACACGGACGGAGTAGTAGACGAAAGCAGATGTATCATATAGTTTATCCGATCACAGTACATTAAATAGTTGATATCTTATATTATGTCAGGAAGTTCGACTGCAACGGGCATAACATCAGAGACGGGCGCGTCTGCGACGGGGCGGCGCGCGGGCCGCGGCGTCACCGTCTCCTCCTTCCAGACCCTTGCCATGGATAAAGATCACCCATTCCTCTGCCCAGGTGTTAGATAAAACGTGTAGCTTACACATTAAACTTTAAACTTAATTTTTGTCAATACATTATTCATTTTTCAGTGGGACATTTGCTTGAAATCGAACCCATGCAAGTTCTGACTGCACTAAATGAATTCATGTCTGTATTCGTTCCGCCCGACAGGAAGATATTGAACGACATTATGTAAGTTAAATTATATAAATTCTGTGATAATAATGATTAAATATTACTTAATAAACTACTGATATTGGAATCCTTTGGCTAAATATTGCATTTGTGTTGTAGGGACAGTGTCAAACCTCCGGACTTCACAACGCCGTCTCGAAGATTGACGCCAGATGAAATAGAACAGTATTGGAGTCAATGCAAAAATGTATTTTCACCTGATAAAGATCGTTTTTGGGAGGGCTTGTTGGCTGGACTAAATAGTTATCTGCCAATATTACAAGGTAAAACTAACTTTACTTTTTTGATGATTTCTGATTCTTTTTTGTTTGATGCGGAATAGCTCCCATATTGTGCCAATTTTTGCAATACATTATTCATTTTTCAGTGGGACATTTGCTTGAAATCGAACCCATGCAAGTTCTGACTGCACTAAATGAATTCATGTCTGTATTCGTTCCGCCCGACAGGAAGATATTGAACGACATTATGTAAGTTAAATTATATAAATTTTGTGATAATAATGATCAAATATTATTTAATAAACTACTGATATTGGAATCCTTTGGCTAAATATTGCATTTGTGTTGTAGGGACAGTGTCAAACCTCCGGACTTCACAACGCCGTCTCGAAGATTGACGCCAGATGAAATAGAACAGTATTGGAGTCAATGCAAAAATGTATTTTCACCTGATAAAGATCGTTTTTGGGAGGGCTTGTTGGCTGGACTAAATAGTTATTTGCCAATATTACAAGGTAAAACTAACTTTACTTTTTTGATGATTTCTGATTCTTTTTTGTTTGTTTTTACCTGTTTGATAGAACGAGAACGTCTGCACGAAGAAGTTGTAGAGCTGAGAGATCGCAATGCGTCACTGCGCCGGCTGGTGCGCGGCGCGCTGCCCGAGCTGCCGGCGCCGCGCCGCCGCAGCCTGCGCCGTGTCTTCACCGCCACCATGCCAGACTTAGCGCCTCCCGCCGTCTTCCCGCCTATATCATAATTTATTATTTAAAGAAATAGAAGAAGAAGAACTCAAAACATATCAAAATTAAACGAAATTTTTGAAGTTAGCGTATTTTTCTTTAGCTAGAAGTTGTCGAAGGATTTTTAGTAGTTGTCCTGCCTATTCAATTTTAGAGGTCAGTGCTGTTCATTGAACAAATGGCAACATTGAAATAAAATCAACTTGTCATGTCCTTGTGTGCTAGGGATGGCCGATCCATGTGGTTTATATCGACACCTTGGGTCGTAATGCAATGTATCGATCCCGTATCGTATAAATTATATGTAGTGTACTGTATTCTGGTGACGTCCGCTCCTGTTGGTGGCTTGGACTCAGATAGGACTGTCTCGCTGGCTATAATTTAATACTCTTTAGCTGGCATGACGCCACGACAATAGACAACAGGTTTGCTATACACTACATGCAGTTTAAAATAAAACTGCTTTTGTTTCTTTATTTTAAAACATCAAAGTTTAATTTTCTTTTGCTAACTGTCGTTTTTCATAACATTTTCATTGACAAAACAGACACAAAGTTATATTTTAAGTTCACTTTTACGACAGTGGAATTTCACGGTAAAAAACCGATTAAGTAATCTAAAAAAGCAGTGGCGGAACTAGGTTTTCGTGATTATTCGATTATCGATACAAAAATCTACTCGACCGTTTGCCATTGGATCGATCTACTAAAGTATTGAATCGGATTGTGCATCCCTATTGATTTATTATGTGCCAATTTGTCACTGTCAAAAGTTGATTTGAATTTTGTTTGGCTTGGCTTGTGTTGTAAATTTTAAGATAAATTTATTAAAATTATAATTATTAATGAGAGTAAATAACACAAACATAACGCGTATGTCTAGTTCATCGCAGATCCGGTTTTAATAGGTTCCGTACAATTTTTTGTCGTAACTACATTTTTACAAGTTTTCAATTGTTTCAGTCTGTATAATTAAAAGTACCCCATTGTAATTGTACAAGATGATAAGATTAATTTTCCACATCGTTGGAGCGATACAATTTTTCTATGGGTGCTATTATGATCATACGTATGTGAAAATACCGAGTACTTCTACGACTGTCACCCCATTTGCTGGCAAATTGAAGTATTTAACATTTCTGAACGCGGTAAGTGTATTTTATATAAAAAAGTATTGTATATTGTTTAAAACCAGTTTAATAGGTAACTTTGAGATTCAGATTTAAATGTTTTTTTTCAGATGTTACAAACTGTGTACTTCACTATTGCTGTATCAAATGATATTTTTGGTACAAATGAACCAGCGCCATCACACAAACCGGTGTTGAGACGCATTAAAGATACCATGTTTAGTACCTTAGCTTTTCCTATGGCTTTGTTTGTTGGTGTTACATTTTGGGGCATATACGCTGTGAATAGAGAATTGATTCTCCCCAGAGCTTTGGATCCGTTTTTCCCTATTTGGTTGAACCATGTAATGCATTCAAATATTGTATTATTTACTCTTATTGAACTTGCCACATCATTTAGAATGTATCCCAGTAAGAAGAAGGGTTTGACTATACTTTGCACATTTATGTTGTCCTATGCTATTTGGGTGCACTATATTTATTTCAGAACAGGTAGCTGGGTCTATCCGATACTCAATGCATTAAATTGGCCACTTAGAATTACTTTCTATGTGTTTAGTTTAATCTTTATATGTGGATTTTATTCTTTGGGTGAGAATTTAAATAAACTTGTGTGGTCTAAAGAAGTGGAATCCACTGTGAAGTCTGGGAAAAAGAAAGCTAAATAATGACATTCACTATTCTTATATTTATTTTAACTTTAAATTATAAAGGTGCATACTGCTGCTCAATATAAAAAATCTTATCTTATTCAATAGATATCTTATGCAATAAGCAATAAAAGTCATACTAATATAAAAAAATAATAATATTGCACTTCTGCAAGTAATCATAATCAATATAGTGTGGTGTTATAAAATGTTAGACTTAAAAGTTTTGTCTTTGTGCTTATTTGCTAGGAATTAAAAAGTTATATTGTAGAGTCTAAAGGGACTATGAATCTATAGCTTTGATACTATTAGCAAAATATGGCACAAGTGAATCTGAAAGTCTTACTGTTGTGAGATTCATATAAAGTACTTTGTAATCTCACTTTATAAACGGAGAGATAAAATGTTTGATGTGAGGATTACATTGGTATGAATACACTTTTATGCAGTAAAATACAAAATACTGTATAACAAATACTTGATTATTTCAAAATATTAGTCACCATGATTAAGCAATTTTTATGATAATTCTGTTACAAAGGTATAATTTGTTTATCAAGTAATCACTATTATTATTCTATAAAAAGTTGATCTATTAATATGCAAAATCATTGTCTTATTTTTTATATTGAAGATTTTTTTGTTTAACGTAAAAAATATTGATTATAGCATTTAGTTGCTTATTTAAACTTGTTTTTTGAGATTAAAAAGAACTCAGTATTAATTGCATTTTGTTTTTCACATTTTTTTAGTCTGAATGGTAATAATTTATTATTATTGATTTATTTGTGCGTCATTTCTAGATGTACGCGAATTCATTCGATGTTTAAGAAAATTTTCTTTTGTTATATGGTGTTTGGAACTTATCATAATGAATTTGTATTCAAAATGGTGTATGTTTTAAGTTGTTTTTAATATTATTATAGACTAAGTTTTTTCAATTTTGTATATTTATTATACTTGTAATGGCATTTAGTATAGATAAATTTTATCTATTATCTTAAATTGGCATACTTACTGTTAAAAGGCTGGAGTTGCTAATTCATGATTTTCTGTAAAAAATGTCTACCATAATTAAGGTATGCATTGTTATATTCAATTTTAATATCTAAATTATTGTCCATAATACTCTACATTTCTACTATCTAGTTTTTTTTTTTTTGTTTTTCACATTTTTTTAGTCTGAATGGTAATAATTTATTATTATTGATTTATTTGTGCGTCATTTCTAGATGTACGCGAATTCATTCGATGTTTAAGAAAATTTTCTTTTGTTATATGGTGTTTGGAACTTATCATAATGAATTTGTATTCAAAATGGTGTATGTTTTAAGTTGTTTTTAATATTATTATAGACTAAGTTTTTTCAATTTTGTATATTTATTATACTTGTAATGGCATTTAGTATAGATAAATTTTATCTATTATCTTAAATTGGCCACTTAGAATTACTTTCTATGTGTTTAGTTTAATCTTTATATGTGGATTTTATTCTTTGGGTGAGAATTTAAATAAACTTGTGTGGTCTAAAGAAGTGGAATCCACTGTAAAGTCTGGGAAAAAGAAAGCTAAATAATGATATTCACTATTCTTATATTTATTTTAATTTTAAATTATAAAGGTGCATACTGCTGCTCAATATAAAAAATCTTATCTTATTCAATAGATATCTTATGCAATAAGCAATAAAAGTCATACTAATATAAAAAAAAAAAATATTGCACTTCTGCAAGTAATCACAATCAATATAGTGTGGTGTTATAAAATGTTAGACTTAAAAGTTTTGTCTTTGTGCTTATTTGCTAGGAATTAAAAAGTTATATTGTAGAATCTAAAGGGACTATGAATCTATAGCTTTGATACTATTAGCAAAATATTGCACTTCTGCAAGTAATCATAATCAATATAGTGTGGTGTTATAAAATGTTAGACTTAAAAGTTTTGTCTTTGTGCTTATTTGCTAGGAATTAAAAAGTTATATTGTAGAATCTAAAGGGACTATGAATCTATAGCTTTGATACTATTAGCAAAATATGGCACAAGTGAATCTGAACGTTTTCCTGAGCGAAATAATAACAACCTTTGAAAGCAACCTACGCTTTATTAAAGAATATATGTGACTAAATAATACATCAAATAAAATGGATCTTTAAGTACGTTGCTTACGCGATACATTTTACAATCACAGTACAAAAGGACATTAATAAATTTCATTACGGCTAAGAACAATAATTTTAATTTCTTCCAACAATCGAAATTATGGATATCATTTTAAACCAAATATTGCACATAATATGATAATATTAGCCGTAACACATTTTTATTAAAATTCGACTAGATAATAAAATTATTATATAAAGCAATAATTAAAAATTACAAAATGCTATTATAATAAACATAATAATTAACTTACCAGTATATTTTAGGGCTAATTATAAATGGCAGTAGTGAATATGAAACTATAGTTTTTAACGAATCAAGCTGTAAAACATATTCATTCACAATATTCACATACAGGTTGTACTAGATATACTCATTATCTCTGATTTCCATAAAATGAGAACAATATCCAGGTTTTACGTTAGTTTAACGTAATATTAAATAATCAAAAATCTTGGCGGCTCGGATGTTTGTAGCAATCGCTGCCTAGAATATAAAGTTTGTGTAGCGGAGCAGCATAGTGATGGGAAGGCACTGCGTTGCGTACTTCTTGAGCCGCCAAGATATTTGAAAAGTCATATACAAAATAATATACTTTTATCTGTGAGAATCACTTGTATGGTGCAATGGTGCGATATAAAATTAATGTTTGTTATTTTTTTCCACAAATAAGTAATGCCTATTTTGTAAGAACACACAAATCAGATTTACATAGATTATGTAATATTTTATAAGGAAAATATACCTATGTACAAGTTACATGTGAAATTAAAAGGAAATAATATTACATATTAAAATACTTTTTGTGAGAGTAGATAAAGCAAAGTTGGTAGAATATCCTTCTTTAAGTTTTAAGAAAATGTCACATTTTCTTACATTAAGTCTATTGTACTATTTTAAAATGTATCTAGCGTTTTCTATTATACATACAAATAGTATGTAATGTCTAGAATCCAAAAAATACTTATCGTAATTTCATATTAATTAAAACGGAAAGTTTTGATTTGCATTAATAAGCAAGGTTTTTTAAGTAATGCCAACATATTAAAAAAACAAAAGAACACTATAAAAGAAAAATATCATTTTTGTATTTTTGTATTTTTGTATTTTTGTATTTTTGTATTTTTGTATTTTTGTATTTTTGTATTTTTGTATTTTTGTATTTTTGTATTTTTGTATTTTTGTATTTTTGTATTTTTGTATTTTTGTATTTTTGTATTTTTGTATTTTTGTATTTTTGTATTTTTGTATTTTTGTATTTTTGTATTTTTGTATTTTTGTATTTTTGTATTTTTGTATTTTTGTATTTTTGTATTTTTGTATTTTTGTATTTTTGTATTTTTGTATTTTTGTATTTTTGTATTTTTGTATTTTTGTATTTTTGTATTTTTGTATTTTTGTATTTTTGTATTTTTGTATTTTTGTATTTTTGTATTTTTGTATTTTTGTATTTTTGTATTTTTGTATTTTTGTATTTTTGTATTTTTGTATTTTTGTATTTTTGTATTTTTGTATTTTTGTATTTTTGTATTTTTGTATTTTTGTATTTTTGTATTTTTGTATTTTTGTATTTTTGTATTTTTGTATTTTTGTATTTTTGTATTTTTGTATTTTTGTATTTTTGTATTTTTGTATTTTTGTATTTTTGTATTTTTGTATTTTTGTATTTTTGTATTTTTGTATTTTTGTATTTTTGTATTTTTGTATTTTTGTATTTTTGTATTTTTGTATTTTTGTATTTTTGTATTTTTGTATTTTTGTATTTTTGTATTTTTGTATTTTTGTATTTTTGTATTTTTGTATTTTTGTATTTTTGTATTTTTGTATTTTTGTATTTTTGTATTTTTGTATTTTTGTATTTTTGTATTTTTGTATTTTTGTATTTTTGTATTTTTGTATTTTTGTATTTTTGTATTTTTGTATTTTTGTATTTTTGTATTTTTGTATTTTTGTATTTTTGTATTTTTGTATTTTTGTATTTTTGTATTTTTGTATTTTTGTATTTTTGTATTTTTGTATTTTTGTATTTTTGTATTTTTGTATTTTTGTATTTTTGTATTTTTGTATTTTTGTATTTTTGTATTTTTGTATTTTTGTATTTTTGTATTTTTGTATTTTTGTATTTTTGTATTTTTGTATTTTTGTATTTTTGTATTTTTGTATTTTTGTATTTTTGTATTTTTGTATTTTTGTATTTTTGTATTTTTGTATTTTTGTATTTTTGTATTTTTGTATTTTTGTATTTTTGTATTTTTGTATATATTGAAATAACTCAAAAACTACTGGGCCGATTTAAAAAATTCTTTCACCATCAGAAAGGTAATTTATCTGTGAGTAACATAGGCTATATTTTATTATTACTAATGTTTAGGAGCTATTAATAATCAGCGTGTTTCTGGACGCCGGCGTTAAAAATTCACTAAACTTTAACTTTTCTCGGCTTACGCTGCCTAAACCGTTAGGGGTATATAAAAATGATGTATGAAAGAATTTTAGATCTCAAAAGTTCTACAGAAAAGTCCGCGATAGCATATATCTATCATTAACGGTTTCTTACAATAACCACTTTTTTGTTTACAGAATGAATTAAAAACTTTACGCTATTTGCAGCGTTCTTTTATTGGTTTCAATATTAATCCTTATCCAAATAAATGCGTTTGTATTTTTGTATTTTTGTATTTTTGTATTTTTGTATTTTTGTATTTTTGTATTTTTGTATTTTTGTATTTTTGTATTTTTGTATTTTTGTATTTTTGTATTTTTGTATTTTTGTATTTTTGTATTTTTGTATTTTTGTATTTTTGTATTTTTGTATTTTTGTATTTTTGTATTTTTGTATTTTTGTATTTTTGTATTTTTGTATTTTTGTATTTTTGTATTTTTGTATTTTTGTATTTTTGTATTTTTGTATTTTTGTATTTTTGTATTTTTGTATTTTTGTATTTTTGTATTTTTGTATTTTTGTATTTTTGTATTTTTGTATTTTTGTATTTTTGTATTTTTGTATTTTTGTATTTTTGTATTTTTGTATTTTTGTATTTTTGTATTTTTGTATTTTTGTATTTTTGTATTTTTGTATTTTTGTATTTTTGTATTTTTGTATTTTTGTATTTTTGTATTTTTGTATTTTTGTATTTTTGTATTTTTGTATTTTTGTATTTTTGTATTTTTGTATTTTTGTATTTTTGTATTTTTGTATTTTTGTATTTTTGTATTTTTGTATTTTTGTATTTTTGTATTTTTGTATTTTTGTATTTTTGTATTTTTGTATTTTTGTATTTTTGTATTTTTGTATTTTTGTATTTTTGTATTTTTGTATTTTTGTATTTTTGTATTTTTGTATATATTGAAATAACTCACTAATCTAGTGGGGTGATTTTTTCAAAATAATAAATAGCTACGTTATCACCGAGTAACATAGGCTTTATTTGTTAATCATTTTATATCCGCGCGGACAAAAACGCTAGCAACAGTTAGTACAATATAAAATATTAAATGCATATTCTACAATTGTCGGATAAACTATATCTTGTCGGATATCGGATTACCGCGGACACTTTAGTTACAACTTTGCAATATGTATATGAACATGTAATAATTATGTTTTCACTTTACGGGGAGGTTTCAGTCCGTTCTTCTTCCATCCGTTGGCGACGACGTCCCCGTTGTTGGCGCGGCTCGAGAACAAACTCGACTTGCTTTTAGATTCGTACAACACGTCCGATTCCGTATCAGATTCTGACACGTCTTTGCTTGTAACTGAAATTTAACGTATTTATTTAATTATCACTTAATTTAATATTTATATGCAGTGTGGGTTGATATGTCAAGTGTTCGTTCTGCATATTCACTTAATACATGAAATGACTGTTAATAATTCTAGAAATCTATACTATTATAATAAAGCGTAAACACACACTTCTTTGTTGCCTAAGATGTCAGCAATTACAGCATATTTTTGAATAATTCTTTTTTTAATAAAAAGCCCCACACTTACGTCATGCTTTAGGCTATATATTTTCACGCCATTAACCTTAGGGGGTAAATATTTTGATTAAAAACCCTAATGTGGGAAAGAGACCATAAGTTGCTGCCAACATCAAGAAAGAAAGATTGCTAAGGTTTGTCATGTCACGTCATTTTGACATTTGCTATTGATAATTTGACAAATGTAAACAATAAAATAAAGTTTTTATAATTTCACGCGGATGAATCCGCACGCGAACAGCTAGTATTTTGATAAATTATTCATTTTGTACTTGTTATAGTGAGTGTATTATAATTTTTTCTTGTTGGTGTACCTTTATATACATACTTTGATGTGAAAATTTAACGGCTGAATACAGAAACCGTATTCTAACACTTCGCTTCGAATTAAGTATGGCTTTAAATTAAATTTCAGTTTTCGGCCGTTTGTCATATTCTAAACCGGCTTATTCATAGTTAGATAATTGATTTTAATCGATTGATTGAAATGATAGTAAAGGAAGGAAAAGATATAACAAGTTCTTTTTGTTTCAAAAAATTTCGGCCTCCGATAGTCATCACACAAAATGCGGTATTGCTCCCACTGACTGCTGACGCCTGTCTTCTGTGTGGTCGTGGTAGTTCACCGGGCGAGTCGACCAACGGTGGATCCAGGGGGGGTCATGGGTGTCATGACCCTCCCTCAATGAGCTGGTTGGTCAAGAGCTTGACAAAATATATTTACATATTCAAAAATATATTTACATATTTTGTCAAGCTCTTGACTTGACCACGATCATGTGACCCCCCCCCCCCTGGGGCTAAAGCTGGATCCGCCCTTGGAGCCGACCCATTCGTGCGAAGATAAAGCGGGCTCTACTACTGTTGTTGTATGTATGGTATAGTATAGTAGTAAGTCGGTTAGAGACATGGCTTGTGTTCGTCAGCGCGCGGCAGCAGGCGGTAGTGCGAGCGCGCGCGCGGCTTGCGGGGCGCGCAGACGCGGCGCAGCAGCCGCACGGCCGCGCCGCACGCCGCGCACGCCGCGCTCGCCGCCGCCACGCCGCACAGGCTCGCGTACACCACAGACCACTCTGCGAACCACAACACCCCTAATCTTACTTCTTACTAATATTATAAATGTGAAAATTTAGATGGATGGATGGATGTTGGAGTTTGTAGCCTAAACGGATTCCGATGAAATTTGGTATAGATATATAGAGGATAGTATGGAAGAACACGCAGACTACTCGCTTTTGGTTTTTTTTTAATTCCACGCGGACGGAGTCGCGGGCGAATGCTAGTATCATATAATCTCATGTATTAATCGAAATGGGAAAGAGTAAAGTATGATGAGTTATGTTACCGCAGTCGGGCATCGCATCAGGGTCGAACTGTGTGAAGAGGCTCTGCATCCAGAAGGCGTCGCAGCGGCAGGTGCGAGTGGCGCGGTCGCACACGCCGCGGCCCGAGCACGCGCTGAGGCAGCGCAGCGAGCGCAGGCGCGCCACGCCCAGTCCGCCCCCGCCCACACCCCCGCCCCGCAGCACGCCCAGCGCGCGCACGCCCTCCACCGCCACGCCCTACACACACATTAATCATACCCTCTATCTTCTTCCGTTTTTACAATGAAATAATTACAAACTAAGACATACTTAGATGTAATTTGGTAACTTCATAAAGTTTTAACTGAACAGTTCGACATCAGTTAAAACTGTTAGTTACAAATGAACGTGTGGCGGGTTCTTTTTCGCTTATTTTTGTTTGGAGTTTTGGAGTGTTCACATCTAACTAGGGGAGGAGATATTATATAAGTATAATCGGTTTGAACTGATCATTAGCGTCCGCGAGTTTAATATGAACAAATTCTATGGATTTAATGTATAATAGACGATATTATTTTGTAATGTGGAAAAAATTAAGTGTAGTGATATTGAAAGGAGATAAAAATAATTTAAGGGGCTGTATTCGGGACAATTTGCGTTTTTTGGGGGGAAGAAGTAGGCGCGCGCAAACAATGAGCGGGGTGCACCGCACGGTTAGACCGCGTGAGTTAGTGATGGGACTCGAGTGACTTTTTTTCACTCGAGTCACTCGGTACTGGTAACTTTCTCACTCGAATGCCACTCGAGTGAAGATAGGACTCGAGTGATTTTTATTGACTTGAGTCACTCGGATTATAAAACTCGAATAACCAAAATTTTAAAGCGAATAAAACAATATTAATTTAACATAGAATATTTTTTTTTATAAGCTACTCAAAAAATCTAAACAAAACGATAAAAATATTAATTAAATAAAATTTTCGTTTAAACTTAACCTGTCTACGTAACCAAGAAACCTCTTATATAAACCAGTCGAATTGAAATATTATTATGTAATACTAAAAAGTTTCCAATTTAATTTATTGTAACGAGGATTTTCATGAGATCAAAATATGAACAGTTTTATTATGTTCTTACACAATTTAGATAATAATAAATATGCTTTAAATTAACTTAAATGAAGTTTAAATAAGTCAACAAAAGAACAGAAACAATGTATTTAAAAAAAATACTGAAATTGCTGTCAGAATTTCTTACTCGGCTCGGTATAAACCACTATAATGGTTACGAGTCACTCGTAATTCGAGTCGACTCGAGTCACTTGAAACTCGAGTTGGCAAAAATTTCATTCGAGTCCGAGTAATGTAAAACTTACTCGAGTCACTCGAGTGAAAAGCAACTCGAGTCCCATCACTAGCGTGAGTCGAGTCTCGTCGGTCTTCGCGGCTGTGTCCTTAACATCGAACGCCGCGAAGCGCCATCCCGACTCCGATTTAGATTTTTACATTAAGTTTATTTATAACTAGCTGTTGCCCGCGACTTCGTCCACGTGGTATTAGAAAACATACGAACTATATAAATAACAAAACGGCTGTAGTAGTAATAAACATTTATTTACTCTCACTAATTGTTATGGTTATTATTAATTTGAGAAAACAGCGTTTTTTTTATTTCATTAGTTATAACAATAAATCTGTCGATTCCAACTTCTATAAGAATAAAAATCGATATTGATAAGATTCATGACTGATTTTACACAACCCATCCCTACTAAATTTGAAATGAATTGTCAAACTAATCTAAATTATTTAGACACACTATAGTATAGATAATACTGTTTTTGTGACAAAATCGTCCGTTTATACTTAAAGAATCGCTTACGAATTTGAAAAATATTATTTAATGAAAAAGCTTATTTTCCGATTCATTATAAATTTAATTAAATAGAAATATGTAAGTTTTTAATAAAATAAAAAAAATAATTAATATTTATATTCCATTCGCGTGGCGCTTTCAGTATTGTGGGAAGTTCCATTTTATATAGATCAGTGTTTTTACGTTCGGGCTTGATAAAAAGAGAGCGAGCTATCGGGCAGACTATCGCCCTTTCCGTCACTCACGTGGTCACATAAATGCGGGACGCGCAGGGGGTTTCGCCGGAGCGACGAGCACAGGTCCGCTTCCATCGACGCCCGCGGGCGGACTGACGCGAAATCCGAATGGTTTTGGGAGCTCATTTTAATTAAATTCGATTAAAAATTAACTAATCAATGTATTGCAAAAAGCTTCGGGTTAACCGAAGATAAAGTACTCGTGTATCAAATAAACCACTTCGAGTTTTTACTTTCGTTGTTGTATTGCAGATATATGGTGATCTTTACAGAATTAGGCACATTTTCAAAAAATAAATCTATCGAGAAAAGTTTGTCGAATCGTGATTCTGTTCCACGAGGCTTTAGTTAAAGGACTGAAGTTACACATACTAAAATATCACGAATCAAATCTTTGTAGAAATGCTGTTCTATGCTTCCAAAGATGCGCAATTTGCCATAACCTCGCCTTAAGAACCTGTCATATTTGAAGAAACCTGTAGTGCCGACCCTACGGGAGTAGGATAAGGAGGAAGATGATAATATTTGAAGAAAATAAAGATCATTTTCAAACATACCTCAAAGGTTTCAAATACATACCTTTTCCGATAAAAAGAATATAATCTGCGTATTTCCAGAGTCGACTTCGCTTCGTATTTGAGTGACATTAACTTTGATATCATCTTTGAGTAGCAACGTGATCTTCTGCACGAGGGTGTCCAGCTGGCTCTTGGTGAAGGCGGAGGCGGGCGTGTGCAGCGTCAGCTCCAGCAGGTTCATCTCCAGGGGGTCAGGTTTCACTTGCACGCTGACCGCGTCTCTGTCAGACTCGCCCTGGTCGTCCGTCACTGTCAACTCGAACACGTATCTACCCGATTCTATGTTTGTTAACTGAGGGAAATAAGTGAAGATAATATTAGATAAGGTATTAATAACACATACTAATATTGTATACTAGAGCGTCATTTGCTCAGGGGTTTGAGCGCTTCACTTGTAATCCACAGGGTTCGAATCCTGCCATGTAGCAATGTGATTACCGAATTTCATATGTACATAATTTATTCGACGTTCTTAAATCGTAATGCAAATTGCACATATCGTGCGAAGAAATTCAAAGATATGTGTGAAGTGAACCCGCAATGGACCGGTTTGGTTGATTATGGCGTAGTCATAGCTTAGGGTGATGATACTAATATTATAAATGTCAAAGTTTGGATGGATGTATTTTCAAAACGGCTGAAATTTTCCAATAGACATAAATGTAGAACATAGTCTGAAAAACACAAAGATTAAAAAAGTTTTTTTTTTTTAATTTGAATGTTTAAATACGCAGACAAAAGCTAGTAATATAATTCATACCATAAGCACGGGTTTCGTGTCAGAGTTGAGTATGACGGTGCCGGCGGCGAGGCCGGCGCCGGCGCGGGTCCACTTCCAGGACACGATGCGGAAGTCGTCGTGCGAGCGGCTGCCGTCCAGCACCAGCACCGCCAGCGGCAGCGCCAGCACCTGGTCCCCGCCCGCCACCGCCTTCGGGGGACTGTTCTTATCTGATAACACGAATTGGACCACATTATAACACAAATCTATACTAATATAATAAAATTGGAGTGTCTGTTTGTAATATCTATTTTGTCTGTCTGTCTGTCTGTCCGTAAGCCACGTTTGTACTGGGTAATCTCCGAAAGGGCTGGGCCGATTTCGACCGGACTTTCACTGAAGGGTAGCTGACATAGACGGGCATATTATAGGCTAAATTTTTTTAAATACCGCGCTGTCAAAATGGCGACCGGACCGCTATCTCTAGAACAGGTGGACCGATTTGGACGGGACTTTGACTGGAAGGTAGCTGGTAAAAAGTAGATGCACGCAGGAATGTTATAGACGACCATTTTTTTTAAATTCCACGCTAAAGAACCAAAGTAGTAGCCTATGTAGCCTATGTGTTCTTCCAGACTATCCTCTACATGTATACCAAATTTCATCAAAATCTGTTCAGCCGTGTAGGCCAAAAACTTTAACATCCATCCATCCATCTATCCATCCAAACTTTCGCATTTATAAAATTAGTATGATTTACTTACTCTGTGTGACAGTGACGGTGACATTCTCGGTGGCCGAGTTTCCATTGTCATCGAGCACGGTGAGCGAGAACACGTACTGTCCTTTAGTGAGTGCAGTGGCGTTAGCGAGGGACTCGTTGTGGCGGAGCAGGCTGGCGTTGGTGGGTCCCGCCACGCAACGCCACGTGTACGCCACTATGCGGTGGTCGTCATGGGAACCGGACCCGTTTAGTGTCACCCACGTTTGTGGCAACGAGATGAACTGGAGTTGTTAACGTTGAATCAGTGTTATGTTTATAAAAATATATTAATGAAGATGATTTAAAAGTCAAGAAACTGGTCGGTGCCGTCACCGGAAAAAAGTATAACGTGAGTAAAGCCGTAAAATAATTAGTTATGATTTAGAAGTGCCTAGATAAAATTTGACTGCCTACATCATCGGTTGGCCATGCTCGTGGAATATGAACATAGAATCACGGGATTGTCAGTTGTAATTCCCGCATTAAACTAATGTTGAGAACCATATTTGTTTCAAAATCTGCTAACTTTAACAAAAAAAAATCAAAAGATATGGCTATCAGTTGTGTCGATAAAAATAATAAGTATGTGTGTGCAGTTTGGCTGCAATATTTTAAAAAGTAGGGCTGGGAAAAAATGTATTTGTGTATAAATTTGTTATAACTTACAGTATCAGGCCCGGCGTCGGCGACGGGCGGCGTGTTGGTGGGCGGCTTCACGAACACGTGCACGTCCGCGGTCGACACCTGCCCCGACGAGTCCGTCACCTTCAGCACGAACGTGTACACGCCCTCCGATAGATTTGATAGCTGTGGAATTTAAATATTTCACTATTATTGTATTCAAACTTGATCGTCATCATCACCTCACTATACGTCCCCACTGAGGTGCTCAGAGCCCACCCTAAGTAAGGGTGACTAGGCGATAGTCAACCACGCTGGCCCAGTACAGGTTGATTTCACACATATCTTTGAATTTCTTCGCCGATATGTGCAGGCATCGCGATGTTTTTCTTCACCGTTAGAACGTCGGGTAAATTATATACATATGAAATTTAAAAATCACATTGGTGCATGGCGGGATTCGATCCCAAGACCTGTAGATTACAAGTCAAGTGCTCAAACCCGACGCTCCGACGCTCTTATAAAACATAATAGTTTTACTTAAAATAAAATTTGCTTTATCACAAATTAAGAGCAAATTATTACAAGTGTCACAAATTGACATCTCCAAAGCTATTTTATATATATTTTTTTTGGAGCAAACCAGCTGGCGGTTTATATGTATGTTTATACCTGTAAGTATGGAGAATGCGTGTTCTGCATATCCACAGCTTTGTTCTCATCCTCGGCTGACTTTGTCCACTCCCAGGATGTGATCTCATGGTCGTCAGTGGATAAGCTGCCGTTCAATGTCAAGTTGTTTTTCGGTAAATATATTATTACATCTTGACCTGTAAAACGATAAAATTTAACATAGTTTTAGTACTAGAAAATACATTTTTTTTACCTTTCAAAAAAATATAGAATGAAAATACCTGCATTAGCTTCTGGTGGATAATCAATATGATTCAAAACAGTTATATTGGCGGTTGTGAAATTTTTGACATGATCAGAATCTTCTACAGTCAGTTTGAAAGTATAATTGCCGGGCTGCTTCAAGTCTTTCAACACTAGTGTGGGTCCGTCCTGCAGAGGTGGTTGGTAACCTATAGGTCCGGCAGTTAAGTCCCAATGCCAAGATATTATCGCATCATCATCCTAGAATAAACAATATATGATTAGATACAAAACATATCAAACCCATATCGGCCCTTATGAGTGGTAAATCTTAATGTTTTGGCTAAATTTTTACTTGGAGAGCAATTATCTTACTAATTTCATAATTATTCATAAACTTATTAAATCCGGATACATCTAAAAATATATGAACTACAAACTGTTGCCCATGACTTCCATCAGCACAGTATTAAAAATAACATATGAACTATGAAAAAAAATCCATAAAGAAGTTTAGCACAAATTTTCACAAACACCTATCAATCTATTCATCTAAATTTTCGCATTTATACACACAAGTAATAAAATATCACAAAACTAGATACTTTTCTTCACTTGGTCTTTAACAATAAAATATGCTCAAGAAATATTAGTAAATTCCTTTTTTGATATGAAACTATTCTCACTTACCTTACTCGCACTGCCATCTAGCACAGCAACGGAATTGGGAAGTTTCACCGTCTGTACTTGTGGTGTGATCACCACCAAGGGTGGTGTGTTTGTACGCTTCGGTGGTAAAACTGTTACATTCGCAAAACCTTCACCATACGAATTTGTACCGTTCACAGTCACTTTGAACCTATACTGTCCTTCAGTTAAATCTGTTAAAGTGACTGATGCTCCATTTTGATTCATATTACCTAATAAAATATAAATACATTAGTTTTACATTTTATATGAATTTAAAAAAAACTTAGTGTATGTTATTTCAGACCACAGGGTCTAGAATAGAAGTAGAACAGTCTACATCTGTGCCAAAATGAAATTTGATAGTCTGGAAGAACACATAGGCTACTCAGTTTTGATTTTTTTTTAATTCCACGCGGACGGAGTCGCGAGCGACAGCTAGTTTATAATATTAATATAAACTATGATTAATTATTTATACCAAAACAATGCATCAATTAATGATATATAAATTTTTAAATATTGCAGGATATAGTTAAAAACAAAATTAAATACTTTACCAGTAAAACCATCCTTAGGTTGGTCTACAAGTGTCCATACATAGTTGTAATGACTACCAGTTGACTTTTCATCAGGTATAGTATATGCTGCCAAAGTCACCTCATTATCAGGAAGTTGAACCTAAAATAATGTATTGCAAATATAAGCATGTACAAAATACAATTGTAACTGATAAACTGAAGGTTATCTCTGAATCTATACTAAGGGTGTTTCCTGTTGGGATTGAATAAATATAATGAATCAAACTAACAGAAAAAAACACCATTGGGCTTGTATCAGTAGACCAAAACACCCTATAATCATTGTATTGTCTACATCAATTAATTTTGTTTGAATCAATAAGAGTGTGCGTACACCTGAAACTAATTTATCGTCTAACTGTTTAGCCTCATTTTGATTCCTATGATCTATATGCACACTAATCAATTTTGAGTTGTGCAACTAAACAGTTTAATTGGCTGCGAAACAATCGAAAATCGCACAACAGTTATTGCGATACTTTAGTCAAGGGTGTACGCCCACTTTAGAATATTAAAAACAAGACAAAGTAATAATTACCTGTTTTGATAATATTGAAACAGTTAAATTTTGCCTAGGTGCTGGTGTGTCAGATTTTGTATCACTGAGTTTTGTACCAGCCAAGTCATCATCCTTCTTTGCATCTAGTGATATTGTTGTATCTTTAGAGTATGGTCTTATTGATTGAATACAAGCACCTTGGGCATTCTCTTCAGTGCCAGCTATACATTTACATATGCCATTTCGTAATTTTAACCCAAGTGAGACACATTCAGAGTTAAAAGGGCAGTCATCAGCTACACCCACAACACAGGGTACTTTTTCCAGGTAATTTGTTGCATCCATTATCATTTCATTATCAGAATTCTCTCTAAACTTGCTGAATGTTTGACTACCCTCATCCTCATTGTTGGGTAAGTTGTTAAGGAAACGAGAGAGAAAATCCTCATCCTCCGTTAGTAGGTCAGTGTATCGCCCTGTATATGGTGGGTAAACTTCATCTTCCTGTGAGAAGTTGTTAGTAACTTCTCTATTATTAGATTGGTCTAAAATTTCCAGCCAGTTTTCTGTAGAAAAAAATATACACATGATAAAATCTGATAACTAATACTGTAACAAAGTTCTACATTTTCTTCACTATTTTGTGTACAGAAAATAACAAATTATTATCAGAGTAATATGTCATATGAAATTTACTAATATTATAAATGAAAAAGTTTAGATGGATGGATGTTTGTTACTACATATCTCCAGAATGGCTCAATAGTTAGCTAAAATTTTGCATAGATGTAGAGCATAATTTGTAAAAACACAAAGGATACTAATTAAGTTTTGTTGTTGAGCTGACAGAGGTCCAGGCAACAACTACTGTTATATGAATGTAATACAAAGTTTGTATTTACCATTAGGTAAAACAGGTTTAACTAAGACCATAGCAACATGTGAATCCCACTTATGTGCCCCAGGTCGAGGCTGGGGTAGGCAGAGTTCATCACTCACACATTCTATATGGTAGCATCTAGAATCCACAGTGAAGGCAACATTGCACAACTCGGCAAGGCAACAGGCCATCACACACTGCTTTACACCTTTCAATTCCTTTTTTTCTGAGAAATTTCCAGCTGTGAGATTTCCTAAAACCAGAAATATCATTTAACAATCATGAAATGTACATGTGGCGTTTTTAATATATTTTTATTGATGAATATACAGATTAAAAAAAAATCATATTAATAGTACACTTACCAGCCGGTGAGTAATTACCAAAATATTTAGGATATAATTTTGGACACATATTTTCATACTTATCATTCCAAGGTTTGTTAAATTGCGAGAATGATATTCTTATATTCACAATAATAAATATGGCAAGTATTTGTACAGTATTAGTAGTAACATACATTATAACGCACAAATATTAATTTAACAAACATAAAAATTGTAAAAATTAAATGGAATTATTGTTCAGTATCCGTTCGTTCTGATTAAACAACCGCTTTAATTATGTTGCAGCTAACATTTATCTCGTTCGGAGGAAATTAAAAGTTAAAGATAATATGTAGTATTAGCGTGGGTGTAATGATAAAACGCATATCAAATGTTTTGGAACAATAATCATGAAAAATATTACTGTTTGTAATATACGAATTACGAAAGCAATACGGTTGACGTTGAGTTTGACAGTTTGACAGCTGTTTTTTTTTATCTGTAAAACAGATAGTAAAATATTAACATTTACTTCTCACTCTCATTAATAATATTAATGCGTTTGGATGGATGTTTGTTAGAAGGTATCTCCTAATCGGCGGAATAGATCTCCATGGGATAGATGTAGTGCATAGTCTGGAAGAACACATGTAGCCTATGTGTTAACAATTTGTTTCAACGTCGCACAAGACAGAGACGCTGACGAAAACTAGTTTTACATAATACTGGAATTATTACACTGATTAAACGATCGTTACTATTTGATAATACTATTAATCTAATAGCATATCTGCATCTCGAAGAGTAAAGGGTCTGTGCATATCTGGACTGGATGATTCATGACGAAATGGGGTGGCAGGGCACTTGTGTTTATATTATATTTTTAAACGTAATTTTCTAATAACTGCTTTTTTTAATCTTATAATTGGTTACTTTGTTTTTTCACGGCCATGCCTTCGTAATCAAAACGATAGCATTGCTTTCCAAATTGTATAACGCTTACTAACTTCTGTTTCAATTTAGAATCTTATTCACAACACAGGCATCTTTGAATACATAAGATGGGGGCAGGGCAAATCGGTGGAATTTCAACACTCCGTAAATATTTTAATAATGTATTAAAACGTATTAATTATGTATTGAAACTTTTTTCATGCGTTCGATGCAACTAATATTTTGTCATTTCTCTTTACTAACCATTGAAACCTAATTGTTACAGTGGAAATGGATTTTAATAATGCGGCGGGTTTTCTCGGCAAGAAAGCCGACAATAATGAGGCACAATATATTGTAAGTGGGCTTTTGGTTGGTTTTCAAAAATATACGATTTAGAAAATAAGTAAAACGCAATAATAACCATAAAAATTTAATTTAAACAGGTTTATTTTTTATCGCACGCTATGGTTTTTTGCACTGGCGTCATATTAGAACCACACGTTGTGCTTACACCGGCTAGTTGTGTCTTCGGTGAAAAATATAGGTTCGATGTATTTGCTGGCACGCATATGTTTTTGGAGAAAACTGGGATTAGCAGATCGGTGAATAACCTTTGTGTACATCAAGGTGAGTTATATTTTCTGCAAATCCTGAATAAAAAACAAAAAGCTTTAATAAAAACTATTTTATTAATATTTCTGCGCATTCCGCGGCGTATACATTTATATAATTACAGGATATAACCATTCGTTGCGATGGAAAGATTGTCAGCCGGATAACCTGGCATTGCTGATCTTAAGCGACCAGTTTTCATTCCATCAGCCAGAGGAAGGCGCAGATTACGTAGTAAATAAGGTCCGGTACGGAGCTGCTTCGCCTCGTGTTGAAACCAGGCAAAGGGACCGCTCTTGCCGCCTTTACGGTTGGGGAAGCAGGAGAGGAGTAACTATAACACATTAAACTAACTATACTCGTTAATTTAACGCATATTTTTAGTTACTTATTTTCTAAACAACTATAAATATTACAGGGTTTATTGGTGCCGATATTAATTCATCTCTATCGATTAGAGGTTACTCTGTTGCCGTCGAAATATTGCGTTAACTTGTGGAATTATGACAACAAATATCTTTGTATTCGTCAGCCACCTTGTAAGGTATGTCAATACTAAATATGTTATGAATACGAAGAGATTGAGTATTTCCATTTGAATATCTAAGCACGCCTTGCGTCTTACATATGGAAACAACTTAAATAATACCAATACGAAGTTTACGAAGATAAAACAGGCGAAGCAAAATTAGGTTGAGCTTACAAAAAAAAAACAGAATTTAAAAATTATTTGATTTTTCTAGATGAAATTGTAAATAGTAAAAATGATAATTATTTACTTAACAGAACGAAAAGTACGGAGCATTGTGTCCAGTGAGTATGTTTTTTTAACTTTTTCTTGATGTAACCCAGCTGATATTAACCATGTCGATACCGCTAGGTATCTTACAAAGAATTGCATTAAAAAAATCACAACTTACATATCTCTCCTTTGCTTAAAACCTCAGTATTTTTTTTTTAATTTCTACCCGACAATCGACATGCCCCAAATAAATACAGCTCGAAACGAAAGTATTATAGAAATTACAATTCTTAAAACATGTTCTTAAGTGTCTTTCAGTACATTATAAAGCGATATTTTCAAGGACGATATTGGTTCGGTTGTCGTGTGCTCGGGCTTCGTTCTCGGCATGATGACGTCACGTCTTGTCGACCGGCCGTGCGGCGTCGGCTTCCTCGATCTGACGAAGTACGCCAAGTACCTGACCTGCGGCGTCGACGCCTCTCGTGATGTCATCGACCACGAAGCTATCATGGAGTTCGACTATACCACAGAACCTCTTATCACACTCTATACAGTCTCTCCCGATAAGGCCAAAAAGAAGAATACCAAAAATGACACGGACGACACAAAGGAATTAAATACATAAATATATTTATATTTGAATTAAAAAAAAATCACGTCATTATTATTGTAATTAAACGTATAACAATAAATAAATAGTTAAAAGCTAACGTTGTAATTTTATTTAAATTCATTAGACATAACTAAAGTTCGGACGCCTAAAACTTTCACATTATTTTTTTTTCTTGCGAAAGGTTTCGAAAGTACCAACTCAAGGTAATAAGGCGGTGGTTTTCTACAATTAGGCAATCTAAAAAGAATTTTAGTTCATCTCTTAGTAAGGCAAACTTGATGCCCATTAATAGGAAACAATAAAAGTTCCATTTTCAATGGTCCAATTTCTAGAGCTTCCATTTTGTATGATCTAACAATGCTCGAAATTAAGCTCTTCATTATGATCATACCGAAATTCCGACCTGAAAATAATATGATCACTTCTATACTCGTAAATAAAAATAATATAAATCAAATGTTGTTGATACTTGCCGATACAATTTCTGGATCCATAACTAAAGGGTAAGAAAGCAGCAGGGTGTCGACCAATTGATCTCTCGGGTAGGAACCTATTGGGCTCAAATTCATCAGCATTCGGACCCCACTCTACTTTAGAGCGATGTACAGCGAACGCTCCTACCACCGCGCTCGTTCCAGTAGGCAATGTAACACCGGAGAAAGCTGTAAAAAGATAGTTTCAATAACTTGAATTTGTTTGGAGTAAGAGTGACAGTGTAAAAGTTCAATATTAACCGTGAGCTTTCATTGCCAAAACATCAGTACTCACGTAAATACAAGTCTCTATCGATGTTCCGAGCAACGATAGGGACAACGCAGTACAAACGCATGCTTTCCTTTATCACCCTCTCTAAGCAGTGCATGTTCTGAACATCTTCTTTTGTAGCATTTCGCTTTGATTTACCGAATATAGAAAGTTGCCTGAAATAACATTACAACTCATAAACCTACTAGAGTTTTCAAATGTGTTGGCTTTGGCACTTCACATACTCGTAGATCTCTAGATACAAAGTAATGACATACTCTTGAAAGACTTCCTCTTGTACGTTCTGATGTAGGCCAAGTAGGACCAGGGTGTACGCTGTGACGAGAGCAGTGGTGTCATTGCCAGCAATGGTGATAGAGTCGATGTGTTCTCGTAGCTGCTCGTTGGTGAATTCTATCTCCCGTCCGAACAACATGTCTAATACGACACGGAGCTTGCCATCTGTTTGCAAAGAATATCTATCATAAAAGAATAAAAGATGTCCGGAAATGCGTACAATAGAAGACAGCAGAATCCTTAAGAAAACATTTCTATTACTTCTATCTAAAGCGAATGCAATGCAGTTAAAAATAAAAATTGGTGAGAAAATATTGATATCTAGTATTGAATTTAGGGTTCTGCAATTGGGTAGCGTGTAATGGACCTACACAGTTAAATTACATATGTAAAGAGAAGTACCCTTGCAAAATATTTAATGTAGACCAGAGATTAACCTATATCAAGGCACATGGACATGTGAATCAAAGGCACGCGTGCCATTATTTCACACAAAATATTTGGGCACAAAAACCATTTACATTTACACCTTACGACCAATACATGGAAATAAAAAAGCTGTGGTAATATTATCAATTCAATCGATTTAAATGCAATATTTGATGACTAATTCCAAACCGAGGATGTTCTCAATGAGTTTGTCTTAAGAAGTAAATAAGCAAGATGATTCTTTGATTGCATTAGCGAGAAGTGCCCATTGTGTGCCAGTACCGTAATATGTTGTTAAATTTTACGATTATATCACTTACGTAAGCCGTAAATGTGTTGAATGATGTGCGACATTGTTATCTACAATGCACAGTACAGAATTTGCATGCACATAAGTGTGAACTTGATTATCTGCTAGTAAAATTGCATAGGATAATTTGTTTTGTAAATACATTGTTACTTTTTGGCTTTTACTCATCATGTCACCCCCCCCCCCCCCCCCCCCCCCCCCCCCCCCCCCCCCCCCCCCCCCCCCCCCCCCCCCCCCCCCCCCCCCCCCCCCCCCCCCCCCCCCCCCTTACCATATAAAACGTAAAAACACCTAATAACTAGTTAGTAGTATTTTTGTACCATACCTGAAATTTCATGTGTCGCTTTTGTAGATTTACTTTGCTCATATCGTAGTCTTCTTTTCTGGACAACCTGAAACAGTAGAACTTACTGATTTACCTAAGACAGAAAAAGGAAAGGTATTTAAAGGGACTAATCTACAATTCTTAAGTTATTGCATAGTTGGTTTATTGTTGTTAGCAGTAACGACTGTTTCTATTGGAAGCGATAGTCACATAAAATGATTCGTTTGATTGCTTTCTTCACGTTACAAAGGAAAACTTCTATAAGTAATTACCTCGTCTGTAAACTTATGCGTTAGTTTGATGTTTTCGCTCTGTTGTTTAGCGTATGACGTCAAGTTGAAGAGGCAGTCGGGTTGGAGCCACACCTTGAAGAAGCGCATATTGAGTATCGTCATGACGGTGTGTCGTGCGCGCAGGTATGGCGTGTCCTGGGAGTGCTGGATGTCCATGCGCTCACCCATTGCTGTTTCTGTTGGTGAATTAACTAGCGGTCAACTACGTCCCTATATTTTTAATACCGTTTATCACATGAGCGTCGTCAGCCAATGATCTAGGTATAGGGAGAGCTAGGTGCCCTCTTTAGTCCCCCTGATGATGCCCATATTTCACGTATATTCTTAAGAAAGCCTTCGAGATTAAGTATATCAATGTTAATTTTTTAAAGTCAAGTTACATTACGTGATTTACTTAGCGGACACAATGCACATACTCGTATACCTATTTGTTTTAATAAACGTGATCAAACAATACTATTCTGAGTTCCGAGATTACCTTCTTATAAGAGTTAGTAAATAAACTCTATACTGCGCCTAACTTAACTAGTATAATGCGGATATGATAGCGGCTAAGGCATCTCAATGCAATCAAATGTACCGATTTTTTTTTCGAAATTGCATGCCTGAAAAGTTCTAACAGAATGATTTGTTAGCGCTGTTGCGAAACAATAACTTATCTGATTCATTTGCTTCTTAGCCATTTTAATATCTAAAAAACACTCACCAAATACAATGTCCAGTGTACAAGCGGTAATGTATCGAAGGATGTCGAAGTACCCCTTGCCGATTTGTTCTGAAAGTCTATCAACCAATATGTCTGCTTGTTCGCCAATTACTCCTAAATAATCCTCTACAACTTTATTATTGAATACTGGCAACAGCACTTTTCTATGAGTCCTCCACAAATTAACTATAATTATACAAATGGTTACAAATACGGTCTAGGGGTATGAAAGGTAAAATTAAATTGCTTGTAATCTTGTTGATACTTACGCGGGGCGACAAAAAGTCCATGTCCGAGCCACGGCCGCAGAAAACGATACACGACATCTTTGTCTAAACAATTTTCTAGAATTATTTTCGCGTCTTCCGCATTACTAACAGCTGGAAAATATTTATCAATTATGAGATATCGGATCGTATTGTTATAATAGTATTTTAGTCTTAACTATGTTACTTACCTACGTAAAGTTTTGGACCTAGCCAAAGTTTTGCAGCTCCTTTATGCTCGTAACTTAATTTCGCTATACCATCAAGAGTCTTGACAATTTCTATAAAAGAATCAGGGTAAGAATATTCTATTAATATTGAAATAATATTCCCGGAGTCAAAATACTGAGAAGAAAGTTTTTAAATACATTAAATACATACCTATATTGTGTACTATCTATTAACAGATACTATCTATTGCTCGCGACTTCGTCCGCGTAAAATAAATAAATATAGTTCAATGGTGAAAGAATTTGAATGTGAAATCGGCCCAGTAGTTATTGAGTTATTTCAATACATACAAAAATAGAAATCTTTCCTCTTTATAATATTTGTATACATAGATTTCAGTATGTAGTTAATTCAAACTTACTTTCAGAGTTACCAATAAATAGCATAGCATTTCCCAATAGCGGCAAAGTAGGTGGGCACGGGAGAGCAGCGGTGGCTCGGTCCAACCGCCTAGCTCCTGTGCTCCAATACGCCCAGTAACAACAAGTGAGGATCAGCAACACAACCAGAATAATCATTGCTTTGATTTACTGGACCTAACCTTCACGGAAATGATGAATTAGTTAGATTTTGTACTCGTTATTTCCTGTCAAGTTTTGATTTACATATTATTACCCTCTTCCTGTACCCCGTATTTAGATAAATTATTTTTTTAATTTGCAAATGATGTTTTTTTTGTTTCTTTTTCTTAATAAATAGAAAATATTTAAATGTGAAGAAAAATAAACTAGTTATTACCTTGCGAACTAGAATGGTCCTGTAAAAGTGCAGATTTGTAAATATGTTAAGAGCATGTGATGCTACTGATGTGAAACAAACGTCGACTGTGACTATCGTACTGGCTATCAAGTTGAGCTATTTAACTACGCCATGAAACCTTAACAGTTCAAATATTTAATAATGCCATGAGTAATGACTAAACGCACTTATAAAGCTATTCGCGCAAGTTTTTCTTTTAACTGCTTTCAAAATATTTGCTCTGGAAACAAGTTAATAAATTATTATCTTAAAAATGTTTATGTTCATCGAAGTATATGGTGTTTTATATATCTATTCGAGTGAGAAAATTCTTTTTCTCAGCTTTTTGTCCGACTTTCCAGTAGCAGTAGGTACTTAGATGTTGAATACGCGCTTAGGTCATATGTATACACCGTTATATCATATATCAGCTGTACTCGTATATAAGAACTAACTTATATTTTAAAAAAAAGAAACGAACGATTAACAAAAAAAATGTGGCGGGGTTACTACGCCTATAGTATGTATTTTTATCTAAACAAAGCTTATGATCTCATCTCTTTAGAAGTGCGGATGTTGTCAGAGACCCTTGACTTCTTTTTAAAATAATAAAATTGATATACAGAACTTATTCCTAAAAACGATACAAATATTTTGCCATCCATTATATGTGGAAAAGCATAGGACAAATGAAATAAACGGTGAAGAGATATTGTGCTAGATTAAAGAGAGAAAAGGTTACTCGGAGACCATGTGGTGTCGCGGTACTTTGGACTGTTACTCTTTTAGGAGAGACGATCTATTCTTAAAACTGCTGTTTCTGCTTCCTACAACTTGATTTAGGTACTAGATGTGTGTAAAACTGTTCTGAACTAGTTCAGAAGATTAGCTCACATAGTATGTAACCGTTGAGCTACGGTTCAACAATTAAGCAGCTCCCAGATTAATGTCATCAATTTTTGTTGAGTTACCCATGGCAACTAGGTGTCTACCTATATTGTTTTTAGTTATGTTGTTTCATAAGAACAAACTTTCGTTCTAAATAAAGATATAATAAGTAGGTAGTAAGGAAGTAGGTAGTTCTGAGGCTGAGGTAGGCAAATTATACACCATGCATGTTAAGCGGTAACTCTGCAACAGATTGACAACTGTAGAAATTGAATGTTTGCACATGGCAATACTTTTAATCAAAAAGGACGTTGTCAATGTAATTTTCTTTAAAAAGATAAGACTGATATCCCGAAAGTGTGACATTAACTGAAATACATAATTTTAAAGCCAATGTACAGAAAAAAACTGATATAAATACAGTAGAAATCTTTAAAAAAACAGTCACAATTTTTTCCCTCCTTCAACTTCAACTTCAACTTCGTTATTTTGTAATTTGTGGTTTGTCTGTGGTGAATAAACATGGCTGGCTTGGTTCGTTGGCTATGTAGCTTTCGGTAGCAATCTTTAATCTTCCCAAACTGTTTAGTTTATTCAATAGGTTAGATTACTTTGTTTTATTTTAATTCATCTCATTTATATATACCTTGTGATAAATAAAACTTTTGTGTTGTGTAGTTGAAGTGCAAAGTGTAGTGTAACATGTCAACCTGTAGTTTTTAAAAACAAGGTAAGATGAAAAGAACACTCAATATTACATGAATAACACTGTAGCAACTTTGTTATGAATGATTTAGTAATATAAATGTTTCTCTAATTAGGTATCGAAGTTAAAACATGGATTTCGGACATCCTCCACCAAATATGAGCATGCCTCCTCCCGGCATGGGTGGTCCTATGGGCCCACCTGGTCGTAACAACATACGCCATAATTTTAGGCCTTTCAACTACCAGATGCGCTTCCCACCTCAGGGTCCCCTCAACATGACTCAAGATGATTTCGATGGTAAACGTCTTCGTAAATCTGTTATGCGTAAAACTGTTGACTATAATGCTGCTATTATAAAGGCTTTAGAATGTCGTGTGTGGCAAAGAGACTGGCGGGACAGGCACGCACTGCAACCGGATGCTATGTACACTCCTGACCTGTTACCGCCGCCCTCTTACCCCGATAATCCTATTAACGCTGTCACAACACGTTTCGTTAAAACCGCCACTAACAAAATGCGATGTCCAATCTTCGCAGTAGCATGGACACCAGAAGGTCGTAGATTAATAACTGGAGCATCTTCTGGAGAATTCACATTATGGAATGGTCTTACTTTTAACTTTGAGACAATCTTACAAGCTCATGATTCACCAGTAAGATCTATGGTATGGTCACATGGCGAAGGCTGGATGGTAACTGGTGATCATTCCGGCTTTATCAAGTACTGGCAAAGCAATATGAATAATGTTAAAATGTACCAAGCTCATAAAGAAGCAGTCAGAGGAATTAGTTTTAGCCCTAGTGATTCAAAAATAGTTACTTGTTCTGATGATGGCACATTACGTATATTTGATTTCTATAGATGTCAAGAAGAAAGAATATTGCGGGGTCATGGTGCAGATGTAAAGTGTGTTCAATGGCATCCAACAAAAGCTCTTATTGTGTCTGGAAGTAAAGATAATCAACAACCAATCAAATTGTGGGATCCTAAATCTGGAACTGCTTTATCAACTCTTCATGCTCATAAATCTACAGTAATGGATTTAAAATGGAATGATAATGGCAATTGGCTTATAACAGCTTCAAGGGATCATTTACTAAAATTGTTTGATATACGAAAACTTGGAACTGAACTGCAAGTATTTAGAGGTCATAAGAAAGAGGCCTCAAGTGTAGTATGGCATCCAAATCATGAAGGTCTGTTTTGTTCTGGAGGTTCTGATGGCGCTATTCTGTTCTGGAATGTTGGAACTGATAAAGAAGTTGGTGGTATTGAAGGTGCTCACGAGTCTATTGTATGGACTATGGCATGGCATCCTTTAGGACATATATTATGTTCAGGTTCTAATGATCACACATGTAAATTTTGGACTCGTAATCGGCCTGGAGATCAAATGAGAGATAAATATAACTTGAATACTCTACCACCGGGTGTCCAAGATGACCATGATTTAGAAGAACCAGCTGTGATTCCTGGTATGGGGCCGGAAGACAAAGTTGAAATATTTTCTTCTGACACTGATAAGGTTATACCTGGCTTAGATTTAGACACATCTTTTGTGCCCATGGATTTTGAAAAGAAAATAAAGAAAGTACCATATAGTAAACCTATACCAAGGAACTTCCAAGCACAGTGGAATCATGGCCCATCAGTGGATGAGGCCACCAGTGAAGCATTAACTCAAGCTTTAGTGGAGTCAGTGCCCGGTGCTGTACCACTTCAACAATTGACACCATCTGCTATTTATATTTATGGAAAATTAATCACTGTTGATGCTGGCTCCAAACTAGAGAAAGCAATCACAGAAGGACCTATTGCTTTAAAAAGATACATTGCAACTGGTGAAATAGAAGAATTACATGATATGATGCCTCATTTAGAACAGGATGCTGATGATGAAAATTTCACACCCTTTGAATATCCTATCCAGGATCCTGATGCTGAAATTCCTGATGATGAGGATAGAGAAAAAGAAAATTACATTGATGATCAATTCTATGATGAAGAAAATGACATTTCACTAAAAGAACAAAATAATGAAGAAGATTATAATAATTATGATAATGGCTCAGATATGAACAACATGGGACCCATGAACAACATGCCTCAAATGGGTATGATGGGTCCCCCAATGCCTATGAATATGGGACCAATGGGACCAATGAGTATGCCACCACCTCACTTGGGTAGTATGCCTCCGATGGGTAACATGCCTCCAATGGGTAACATGCCTGCTATGGGTAACATGCCTCCTATGGGCAATATGCCTGCTTTTCCTGACAATGGTTATAATAAAAACCATTATGATTCTGGCTTTGAAAACCAACCATTTTCTCAACAAGAAGATGAAGAATACAATGAAGAAGAAAACTTTGAACAAAATTATGGTGAGGATGGTGATAATGACATGAATGACAGTTTTAATAGAAATCAAAGGTGGGGTGGTAATTATCGAGGAAGAGGTCAAGACTATGGAAGAGGTCATGACCGTGGCCGAATACAAGATAGAGGTAGGGGTCGTGGTATGAACGGACATCGTGGAAACCGTAGAGGTATTAGTAACCCACGTGGTTCCCCTTGGCCCCGTAGGGGTGGCGGCTCTCATCGTTCTTTTAGAAGGGGTAGCAAATCAATTTCTAACTAGCACATGTTTTTGGTAAACGCATGCACAGACTATAAATTTTTCATGAATTCAACTGTAAGTGTCTTAGTGTAAAAATATAGTGAAGGCGATAAATGGTTGTACATAATTATTTACGGCTTTTGTTATTATGGTAAGATGGAAACATAATAAATTTATATTATGTCAAAAAATTATTTTAAAATTACATACAGGTGACCTTTTTAACTTGGAATTTCTGGTGAGTTGATCAGTTGCTTTTGTTTATTAATTATAAAATTGAAAAGTTCTTAAACTATGTTATTACTGTGCCAGGTAATTTACACTCGGAATATAGTAAATCGTCCCACAAAAGCTGCAGATTAGAAGAATGAAGAACTGACCAACATTTTAGCAGAGCAAAAACCAGCCAAGGCGGAGAAGTTACTCGACGTTTTTATAGTAAGAGACTGGTATTTACTTGAATTATGTTATTAATAAAGAAATAAAAATAAAATAAAACACCTAATTACCTTATGTAAATTATAATATACATTTTTGTTTATGTGGGATTAAATGAGTAAAAATAAAAAAAACCTGTCCAAGGAATATCCTATCCTTGTTTTCCAAATCGGTCAGTACAAAAGATCAGATATTTTTCTTTTTATTTACAAAAACAAAAAATGATGCTTGAGGGATAAATTGTGTAACTTTGTTTTGTGGTTTAGTTAATAAAGTTGAATTTGTATATGTGCTTGATATCCCCATAATATTTGTTGGTAAAAGAAAGTCATAATAGAACTTATGCTTGCATCTAAATAAGCAAATGGATCAAATAGAATTGCCAGTTTTGTAAAATGAAAATATCTCAGTGTTTGTAGCTAAAATAGTTTTGGTACATAAGAAATCTACACTACTTGTACCAATAATAAGAACTTAGGTTCAGCACTTTTTTTATTTTTTGTGTTATATTAGGCAATTTTGTGGGTGTAAATCATTTTGTACTGACTTTAGATGCATATCCTTATCACATTCCTTGGACAATAAACCAAACTAGACGAAGGTTTCTGTAACATGTTTAGTGCTTCGATATAGAATTTTGATTTATAGCACAATTTGTAGTGAAATAAAATTATAAAATTTTCAAGGGTTTCATTTGCTATTGCCCTCTAACACCTACATAAATAAAGGAACATTTATAAAATGAAAGTGTAGTTTTCATTTAATTTTTATTTTATTTCAACCCTTTTAGTTTTTTTATATTTAGGTGCTCAAAGAGGTGTGTTTGTTGCAGATGTTTTGGAGATGGGCGTACTGGCTGGTGACAGTTTCAGTATGTGCGGCAAGCCAATATGACACTGGAGGGGACAAAAATGCGATAACAGACATTGGAGAGAATGCAACAGAACGCTTGGAACCTATCAACGGAACACCAAACTTTAGACTGATCAAACCGGAGAAGGTTACACAATGGTTTCCAGAACGAGAAATAAAACTTGACAGTTGTGTGCGAAAAGCAAGATGTGAAACATTGGGCAAAAACACTTGTTTAGGTATTAAATTACCATACGATAAAACGAGTGTACACCTCACTTTCTATGATACGCAGAATAAAATACAAAATCAATTGGAATTGTACAGGGTGTTGATAAATGTGCCAAAATGTTGGGCGGTGATTCAACCTTTACTGTGTGCTGTGTTTATGCCAAAATGTGAACGGATACTTGGACAGGACATGGTGTATCTGCCTTCATTTGAAATGTGCAAAATAACAATGGAACCTTGTGCTATTTTATATAATACTTCATATTTCCCGTCGTTTTTGAAATGCAACACAACAAGGTTCCCCTCTAAATGTGATAATGCTGCTAGAGAAATGAAGTTTAATACAACTGGAAAATGTTTATCACCTTTAATACATACTGACAAAACTGTACATTTTTATGAAGGTAAACTTTTACATGATTATATTTCTTTAGTAAATTTAGTTGTAGTAATAATGTGTAGAAACATAATTTAAAGTTTAAATTGCATAAGTCAGAGAGTCTGATTGTTAATTTCTTTCCTGATATTGCTTGATAAAAAGTTTATTTTTAGTACACATTTTTTGTAAAGTTTTCAATATTTCAGGTATATCAGGATGTGGTCTACCGTGCCGTGACCCGTTGTACTCTGAAGATGAACATCAACAAATACATCGACTAGTAGCTTGGGGGGCTGGAGTCTGCTTGGCTTTCAACTTGCTGACTGTCGCCACGTTTCTTATAGACTGGCGTAGTGCTAACAAGTATCCTGCGCTTGTCATCTTTTATATCAATGTGTGTTTTGCTGTTGCTTCAATGGGGTAAGATTATTGAAATTAATTTTCTAACACAATCATAAATTTGTCGCTTGGTGTTGAATAAGTAGGAAATCTATACTAAGGGTCAGCTTATCTTTTGTTATTAAATTTTTTAATGCTTCGTTGCAGTTGGTTGGTGCAGTTTGGAGTTGGTTCGAGAGATGACATAGTGTGTTCAAAGGATGGTACCAGACGACGCGGCGAGCCTTCAGCTGAGGAGAATCTGTCCTGTGTGGTCGTCTTTGTCTTGGTAAGTTAAACTTACTATTTTTTTTAGGTTATTTTCTGTGTGGAAATTCTTGTTGGAAAAAGTGCAAATATGCTGAATCGTTTCGATTAAAAAATTTCGTAATCTGACCTACTTTTGCATTTGTATTATAAGATGTAATTAAAGTATGTGTTATTTAAATGTTTTTTTTTCTTCTAGGTATATTATTTCATGATGGCGGCGTGCGTTTGGTTCGTTATTTTCACCTACGCGTGGCATATGAGTTTTAGAGCATTGGGTAAGTGAATATATTTTTAATATAGTATTTTAACTAAAGATTAATGACTAAATGTTAATAAAACTATGAGTTTTATCGTTAAAACATCGAAGTGACTCCTACCCATAGACATCTGCAATAAAATGAACTACTTTAAATAGACAGCGGAGGGAATGCACAGTTAGCTGTTTAAATAAATCTTACTTACTAATATTATAAATGCGAAAGTTTAAATGGATGGATGGATGTGCTAGAGTTTGTAGCCTAAACCGCAGAACGGATCTCGATGAATTTTTTTATAGATGTAGAGGACAGTCTGGAAGACCATATAGGCCACTTATGTTTTTTTAATTCCACGCGGACGGAGTCGTGGGCGAAAGCTAGTATGTAAATATCAATGCTTTAGAAACTTGTATATGCCTTTCTCAATATCAACTATCAATAAAATGTCGGTAATTGCGTTTAAAGCTGTACTTCATTGATAATATTGATTACAGGTAAGATCCAAGATAGGATAGACAAGAAGGCGGCGTATTTCCATTTGGTGGCGTGGTCGCTGCCGCTGGTGCTGACCATCACCACGATGGCGTTCGGCGAAGTGGACGGCAGCAGCGTCACCGGCGTCTGCTTCGTGGGATATGTCAACCACCCCATGCGAGCCGCCTTACTGCTGGCACCGCTATCTGTTGTCTTGATACTTGGAGGATACTTCCTTTTGCGTGGTATGTTTGAATCTATTTAATATTTTATATATTTCTTATGTGGTATATATTCACTAGCTTTTGCCCGCGACTCCGTCTGCGTTGAATTAAAAAAAAACGAAGCAGTTATCCTCTACATCTATACCAAATTTCATCGCGATCCGTACATAGTTTTAGGCTACAAACTCTAACAAACATCCATCCATCTTAACTTTCGCATTTATAATAATAGTGATATTAGTATCATTCAATTTTGAAGAATCCGACAATTTAATGTTTTGCCTCCTTTTGCGGTATTCCTATTGAAAAATTATTATTCTTATCGAAGGTCCTCGAACATCAGGCCAAAAACTCTCGATATCGTGGGTATAAATATTGGATAGTCTATCGAAACAACTGGAGCAGATTCTTTAGCCAGAATATCCTAAGTTCCTCATTTCCTATCAATTTGTAGTAATAAATTGTGTGTTTAAGGTGTGTTTTCACTGGTCGCGGTGCGCGTGTCGAGCAAGGACGTGATATCGGCGCGCGCGGCCAACAAGATCCGGCAGACGATAACGCGGTGCTCGCTCACCGCCGCGCTCGTCGCCGTCTTCATCACTGTCACCGTCGCCTGCCACGTCTACGAGTTCAGGAACGCCGACTCCTGGAGGCGAGCCTTCATGAACAATATCATGTCAGTATCACTAATAAACAAATTACCATCTTTCTTAAGGGTATAAACCAGAGATGCAAATATATAGAAGAAGCATAGATGACGCTTCACTTAGGTATTATCACATGATCCACTAACGCTATTTATTGAAAGGTCCTCAAAACAACAAGTCAATATAATTAATTGCCAATGGCTATTGATCATATTTATATATTTTTTTTTGTGAACATTGTTTATTTTATAACAAAATATGCAGCTTATTATAATTTTGTAAAATGTTTTATAACATGTCAATATAAGGACATGAGGTGGCGTACTAAACTTAATAACTTAGTACTTTTTAAAGAAGTCACCAGTGATATTTTTTTTACTATGTCTAGTCTCTATTCTTAAATGTCTTTGGTTAAAAGTAATTTCAAAGTCGTAAAGCTCGCAAAGCTAGTGTTTACAAAGATGGATATGTTCCAGCTGTCGTCTGGAGGCGCTGAAGGAGCCTGAGATGGAGTGCTCCGCGGGTGCGCGACCCTCGGTGTCTGTGCTGCAGCTGCGGCTGCTGTGCTGCTTCGCAGCCGGCGCGCTCATGGCCTCCTGGACCTGGACCCCGGCAGCCGCCGCCGCGTGGAGAAGATACATGGCCAGGTAAACAAATGAGCATAAGGGAAGGATTCCTACATACATAAATTTCAAACCGGAAACGTATACGAGTTTCTGCAGCTTTGTAAAGTTATGCCGATTTATGCAGCTAACTGTATACAATAGCGTGACATTACGATTTCTAAGTATGGAATACGTTTTCTTATAACTTTCTTAGTACGATGTAAAACAAATGATATGTCCTTATTCAATATCACAACACATTACTGAAATCATCTAGGGCTGTGTTCAAATATAAGAAATAGATTGTTATCGTGACGTTACCATAGCTTAAATACAAAGATATTTAAAAAATATATAGATGAGGCTTAGTGAACAACATTTTTTTACCGGTTCTCTGAAATGTACTATATCCCTTGTCAAGTTTAGTACGCCACCTAGTGTTATATTGACTTGTAATAAAACATTTTACATAATTATACGTAAGCTCCATTTTGTAACAGTGTTAAAAAATAAAATATAAATATGTAAATATTCTTTAATGCTCTTTGCTTTTGTAACACTGAAATTCTATTCAGTGGGTTGTGTTACTGAAGGTGTGTGTAGCTGAAGATGTATCAGTGGCGTGTAGTGTGCGCGGTGTGTCAGGAAGTGCGGGTGCTCGGTGGAGGCGGACGGCACGCGGCGCGCGCGCAAGGACGAGCTGATAGCGCGCGCGTACCGCCGCCGCGGGGAGTTCGCGGCGCGCGGCCGCATCTCCATCTCGCTGGGCGCCTCGCGGCAGGACCCCGTCGGCCTCGGCCTCGACCGCGCGCCCATCGACTGCCACACCGACGACAAGCACGAGAGGTATCAAACACCATCACACACCATCTCACACCATCTCACACCATCTCACACCATCTCACACCATCTCACACCATCTCACACCATCTCACACCATCTCACACCATCATACACCGTCTCACACCATATCACGCCATCATACACCATCTCACGCCATCACACACCATCTCACACTTTCTCACGCCTACACACACTATGACATATAACAGCATATTTAACTACTAAATCAATAAATGCCTTTGCATTTAATTTTACGTATGTCATTTATAATAATAAAAATCTCTTACAAAACTTTAAAGTATCTATACTTCTATACTAATTTTATATCGCGGAAAGATTTGTATTTGTAGATTTTTGTATGTATTGAAATAACTCAAAAACTACTGGGCCGATTTCCAAATTCTCTTATTGTTAAAAAGCTACGTTATCGCTGAGTAAAATAGGCTGTATTTTTAAATTTCACGTGGACGAAGTCGCGAGCAACATCTAGTTTTATATAAAGTTAAAAAAAAAACAATAATATGTCCTATATACTTGAGTGTGTTAAATGTATAATGCTATTTTGTTGTAAAAAAAAACAAAACTTTTATTTTTGATGTCGTGGTACAAACAGAGGCTGTAAGTCCATGCAATCCATTCCCGCGTCCATTGACCCCGATCAAATCTATTCGATACACAACGACCCGTAGCTAATCGAAAAACGAGACTCGCTTACAGCCACACTTTTTGTGTACGATTCGAATCGACTCGACACGCTTCACAGACATCGCGTTTACATGTACAAGATTAATTATTTGTTACAAGGCAACCTTCCTTAAATGCGGCATTAATGATAGTTCTTTCCATTGCAATATAAAGAAAAACTTAACAAACATAGTGGGAAATTCAGTCTAATGGATTTATCTATATCTATACTAATGTTATAAAGAGGAAAGATTTATATTTCGTATGTATTGAAATAACTCGAAAACTACTGGGCCGATTTCCAAATTCTCTTATTGTTAAAAAGCTACGTTATCGCTGAGTTATCTAGGCTACATTTTAATAGCTATTGTAGAATACAATAAGGCAGCAATATGTGAGAATTTTTTCTTTAGAAACTACTAGACCAATTTCAACTATGAATTATAAGCTGATTATTTTACAACGTAAACATTTAACAAAAGTTTATAATGATTATTTTCCCATTCCAGTGGTGAACTATCATCATCATGGGCGGCCAATCTGCCGCGCTTTGTACGGCGACGTGACGCGCTCGTCCTGCCGGCGCACGCGCACCACTCGCTCAGCTCCACACCCGACAGGCGCAACTCACAGGACTCCCAGATCAGCATCAGTCTACGTCACGTATCTGTCGAATCACGTCGCAACTCACTGGACAGCCAGCTGTCTGTTAAAATAGCTGAAATGAAGACTAAAGTCGGCAGACGGAGAACCAAACATAGTAAAGCAAAGAGAAAGGCAAGAGCTGCTAATGCTAGGAAGGAAAGTACACCTTCCATAGAGAGTCAGATAAGTCGATACTGGCTCCAAGCTATGGCAGCTAATAATGACCCCTCTAGAGAAGAGGTCAAATTCAGCTTCGATTGAGTTGGATAAAGTTATACAGCTTTACAAATAAACGCGGTATAAATTTAAACTTAGTTAAACTGAGTTATAAGAAAGATTTGTACTAATATTTGCTTATACACAGTTTATTCCTAAGTTTAACTTTATACCGCGTTTATTTGTAAGGCTGATAGCATTTAGCACCGAAGGTAACCCGCACAATACAAATCTATTTTTTTAACACATTTACTAACTAATTCTTTAGAATTTTAAGTTGATACAAACAAGTCAATATGTTGCATTAACTTTTGACTTGTTAAATGGATTTTTAAGCAACAGAGCATTTGCTTGATCAAACATTTTTTATCTGGTCAATGGCATTTTTGCAATATTTTTCTAAAAAATAATAGTACAAATATAAGTTTTTTTAGTGTGTGATTTCACTTAATATGAGCTTTTAATCTTACGCATTTGATATTTCCTACTATTTTTAATAGCTGCTATATTGACTTCATGAATTGAACTGAAATTTTTATTTTTACAGACAGTTTTATCCAAATAATTATGATTATATTTTTATAATTCATAAAATATATTAATAAAAGACGTGAATGAATTTTAATGAAACAAGATTCTGATGAGTGAAAAATTATATCATTTAATTATAGGTATTAACTAAGCGTTTTTAAGTACTACATATAAGGTTATAGTTAAGTGAAAAAGTTCAAATAATTTACGATTTAATAGCGCAAAACTGATTTGCTTATTTAAAATAGGATGCAATTTTACCTCATGATCCGGCCGCTAAAAAACAGCAAAAGACTGAACAGAATCTCTTATCTTTATTCATTACAAACACAAGATAATCATATAATTGTGCCATAAATGCTAATGTCTTCAAAATGTTTCGCAATATGAAAAACATGCTTGTTCATGTATCTTTATAGGAAGTTTATATTTTTTTACGACGGTATATATAGATTTTTTACAATATGAGACAATTTTAAACGGCAACACTGATAGTTTTAAAGTTGTACAAAGATCGTAGACGGTTGTGATAAATAATCTATGTTGTGAAATGTAGTGTGACGTTTGCAGCTTCAGAATGCTAAGTGTATGAAATATGTGAGAGAAATGAGAATTTATAAAGCTTATGTGAATTGGAATGAATGAGTTTTTCTACAAAAATACTAGAAATGTATGTGTTGCCTGTTGGATGGTCACTGGTTTTGATTGCTTGTTATTGCAATATGACTGAGAATTGTTTTGAAAGGGGAAAAATAGTGTTAATCCTGATGATATTTTTTATGATTGTACATTCAGGGTTATATTTTTTTACTACTGTACATGCGTAAAAAATCGTAGTTAACTTCACTGACTCAAGATTGCGATATAAACGTTGTGAAGCTATTTTATGAAGCGTTGTGTAAAACAATATCGGTCACGGAGGTTGCGTTGCCGCGTGCAATGTTTGGATAATTAACTCTGCAACATGTTGGCAATGTTAATTACGGTGCGTTTCCACTACTGAAACACTTGAACATAGACATTGTTATCTCTATTTCAAAGGAAATGAGAGGGAAAGCAATATGTTTGTGTTACTGCATTAGCCCTCATTCGCACGGACGCCTTTTTAACGCTCTCGCTTGTAAAATTTACTTGGAAAATGCATTTTTTTTTTCAAGGCACATAGTAAAAGCGCTAGTGCGAATGGGAGTTTAGAAGCATAAGGTTGACACGCATGTCCGTAAATTGGATATTACCTCTAAAGTCTGCACCAGCTTTAAATTTTGACTTTTTTTGTGTAATATTGTAATGAATTGATTACCAACAGTTTAGGATAATAAATAATTTTAATCATTTACGATAAACTGAAGTTTTATTTGATCCTTTTTGATATCAAATATGATTTATTCCTTTCTAATGTATTTCATGTAAGTAATCTTTTAGAGGATGAAAAATAAAACAATTTTTTATTCATTCCTTGTTTATTTAAAACAAAGGTAAGTAGGGTCACAAAAAAAAGAATCCGACCAGCGATTGTCAAACAAACGATAAAGAGCAGAAAAACAAAATACCTAATTATCTTAGGTACTAGATTTCCTAGATAATACTTAATTCCGATACTTAGATTTACTACTCTATTGTTTAAATTGCTATTATATTAGAGCAGGCAAGATAATGCAAAGTAAAGGAACTTAATAAATATTTCAACTTTAGCCTCTACAAGGTCTTAAATCTCTTTCATTTGACATGCATAGAAAATTAGTAACAAATCATCGATCATTCCTATAATAATGAAATCATTTACTATAAAGTAATTAAATGGATACTTTGATCAATATTTGATGTAGTTTTCAATCAATATAACATAATTTTCTTTGAATTTCAAATCAAAAAGAGTATAAAAAGTTATTATGGCTTTAATTTATTGATATAAATAGATCACAAGCAGTAATCACAGACATAGCGTACGTGGCAAGATTTAAGTAGCTTTTTAATATATTTTATTTAATGAACTAATAACTTATGAAGACAAATCAGAATAACAAAAAACCTAAGTAATGATTACTTATGAAATTAAAAATGAAAGCATAGAGATCGTATTGTGTTATTCGAAATCAATCTTCAATGTTATAGTGTATAAACAACATTTTTACAATGTTTATAACAGTTTAAATTATGCGATATTGTCATATTTTGGCTTAATAAATAGTTTTCTATGACATGCATTGTGAAATCAACAAAATAAGAATAAAACTATAAAACAGAGGAACAAACAAGAGGAATAACGCTTAAAAATACTGTCATATAAACGTAATTTATAGTAAAATGTACTCTTGGATCCTAAAAATAAAGTCAAAATTGCACAATTTAAATTTCAGGAATGTATCTTTGGCGCTTACAAACTACAAGAAAATAAAATCACAAAAATGTCTATTATAATTCGTATCAAGAAAATTTAGACTAAAAGATTATATATTTTATAATCTTTGCTAAAATGTTCATGTGCATTACATGCTATAAAATAATATAAGTATCTTCTAACTTAAATAAATAAAGTGCTCTCAATAAACATTATTATGACATTATGTATTGTCTTTTAAGACATGCTAAATAATATTTCTAAGTAGCAAATAAAAATGTACCCTACTTATGGAGAAATAATTATCACACTTTCACAGCAGTTCACCGAATCAACTTATGTAGCTCTGGCTTTGCGAATATTCTTTTTTTCCGCTTCGGTGAAGCCGAGAATATTTTCGATGGCATTGAGATGACCTTGATGATTCTCTGGGTCGGTGAGAAAATAATATATAGCTGACTTCAGGAACTGTAGTGTTACCTCGGGGTCTACATTGGACTTATTGCCTTTCTGCGACTCCACGATACGGCGGTACATTGCCTGAAAAATAATTACATTTAAAGGTGCAACTACAGGATATAGAGTGCTACTAATATATAAAATAATTAGTTATTAGTATGTTAAAGTGGTATGAAGGCAAATAAGGTACTAGGTTCTAAAGAAGCTACACACTGATGGAAATAAGGAATTAATTAAAAACACTCAACCATACATACATACTACAAAACTACTCAAATCAAAGTAAATTTATACCTATATGGATATTCTCAATCACTTATTGAACCCAAAAACCAAAAGAGGCTGTTTCATAATTTCACATGCAAATAAATTATTAGCATTAAACTTGTGTTAAAAGTAAAAAGCTACAAATCATTTTACCTTATTATTTAAATAAAGCTGAATATCTTATTATTGTTAGCCCTTGAAGTATTATAAAAAATATTAAAGTTATTAATTATTAATAGTGTTAAAATAAATATGTACTTAATTTATATTAATAAATTGTTACAAAAGTTTTATTTTTGGATGGACATTATTACATACAATTTGTATTGTATTACTTTGTTATAAAAGTTTTCCTAATTCCTAATTACCAGTAGATTAACAGAATCCCACACCACCTTCCACCTATGAGAAATAAAAAAATAATTTACTCTTAACACAAATAAAGATCTCTGACCAGTGCGGTGAAGCAAAGTGAAAGAAATAATACAAAAAATGTGAACAAAATTTCTTTCTTCCGATACAAAATTCCAACCTTGCGAGCTCCTAGGACCCATAAAGAAACAGCCTCCTTTGCACTTAGAAGTGCTTGTGACTTTGTCGAGCGGTCCGTTGTGAATGCCGTATCCTGTAATTCACTACACATTAAAGCTGTTCTGGTTAATTGCAACTACATGTGTCATATTTGTGTTTTACTTGACACCAATGTTTATTTGCTGATCATTAATAAACTATAGTTTTATTAGCACCAACAAGTATTAGCATATCTAATAGAGAAGAATGAAAGTTATAATGTAACTTGTATGTTTTGGAAAATGATAGTTAATAAATTAGCTAAACCTCTGATTAATAAGGAAGGTTAAGATAGAGGGAAGTTTACTTCTATGTTATTGTTAACTTACTCGGACATTTTCGAGCTCAGTCTGTGTAATTTGTAATTGCGTCAGTAAATCTTCTACTGATACTCGGTTTAGCTGGCCTTGTGCTACATCAGTTTCACTTTCCTGCAAAAGATAAATACATTTTAATAAACCACAAATAAAATCTGTAAAAATGACTTAAAATTACTAGAATCATTCTCTCACTTTCTCTGTTTCAAATTTAGCAGCCTCAACTCCTTTGTTGTACATCTGTAGATACATAGCGCGGTGCCTGCCTTCCTCATCCTCAAGTTGTTTGCTGGCATCCTCCAACTGTTTCTCCAATGTATGAATTCTCTCTTTAGCTTGCTCATAATTAGGCAGTAATTCTGAGTAGCGAGTATTAACATCTGCCAACTTCTGCAATAATGCTTCAACTTTATCATTATGGGCTTTTTTCAGTTCTTGTGTGTCCCCTACATGAGATCTCATCATTGTCTCAATCTTACTTTCATAATGAGAAATTAGGATGCGGCGTTCTTCTTCACTGTTGTTCACTTCGGTCATGCAAGACGCATCATGTGTGAGCAAAACAGACTCCTTGGAGTGAAGTGATGAGTTTGTCAAGTCTTCAAAATGTCCAGAGTCAGTGAAAGAACCTTGCATATCATTGCGACATCTTGTGGGTGTCTGATCTTTGAACAGAGGGCTGTCGGTTACATCATACTGCCTGCAGGACTCTTTGCATTTGATACTCTCCTCAATTGAGGCTTCACCAGCATTTTCCCTAATTGTCACCATTTCACTAGAGTTGGATTTTTCATCAGGGGAACATATTGATGCTTTATACAATCGTAGTTCTACTACTTCTTTAGTGAGATGGAATATTTCACTATCCTTTTTTTCCAAATCCTTCTTAGCTTGACAAAGTAAGGCTTTTAACCGGCGGATTTGTTTCTGTGCTCTTTGTGTTGGTGTAAGATATTCATCACCTGCCAGTCCTGCATGAGAAGAGCAATGTAGGACATATCGCATAGATCTACCACTGAATGTTGTTCCATTAAATGGGGCATAGCCTGCATCAACCGAGGCAGCAGTGGCGGCACTACCATAACTATGCAGAGATTCATCGTCAGGCAAATCTTCTGGTGACCCTAGTGGTGTATGAGCTGAATCGGTCATACTCAGATTTCTATCTAAGCAGGGATCTTGTGGTTTAAGGCAAGATTTTCTGGGTTTGCCCTGATTATTTGAATTAAATGACTGAAACAAAGGTTATACATTTGGTAGAAGCTGATATGTGTTATTCGTAATAACTTAATGGATTGATTGACATATTAGATAATTAATAAATATTTTGTTGAAACATTAAGTTTGTAAATACAACTTCAACAATTCTTTTAGGTTTTTAGTCAATTTATAGGGTATTGCCTAATAAACATTTCGTATTAGTTACAATTATGTTAGTAGCATTTAAAGCTAGATTTCTTTTTGTTATGACGACACATCGACATTGTTGTAATAAGTTGTTTTAGCGCTATACTTACATGGCTCCGAGGGCGATGGCTTGGCTCTGGTAGTCGAGAGCCATCGCTTCGTGTCTTGTGGTGTGAATTTTCCGTGATTATTGGTATTAATTTTCTTGTAGATAATGGTGACCGCTGCACCATTTTCTCGCCGCGCAGTCGCAGTGAGGAAGAGCGTCGGAAATTGCCGATGACATTTCCCGTGCAACAGTGGTCATCGTGAAACTCGAGAATTCTACGGCCTGAATTTCGACTCATTTTCTTCTTTAATGAACATTGACGATGCGTGCTGGAAAATGTAACAGCTGGTAAGAAACAGCGCGAAAAAATAAGAGGTTATGTTAAGAAAAACAAAGGAGAACAGATAAAAAATAAAATTAATTGTTAACATTTTCAAACAAATAAAAGGGGAAACCAACCTTATATTCGATACACTCAATACAGAATTTTATTAAAATTATAAATGTACTGCGCAAAAACCTTTAATGTATGCATGAAAAATCTTATAAGAATTAAAATATATACTAGAAAAAAACACAAACGTTACATTTAAACAGAGAGGTGTCATTTAACGTCAAAGTTAATTTTTAAATGACATTAATTAAATCGCAATTAAAATAATAAATAACTAAAGTCTTTTTCTCTTAGCGGACACTATTGTAGAGTGCACGGTTTGCAGTATCGCCGATGTGTGTTTGTAATATTAGCCAACTGTATTGTGGTTTAAAACTAGGTTCAAATATCCAATGTGAAATCAGGTCAGTTGTAGTAGGTATGTACTTCACAGGTAAACGTACGTGTGGTAAAAGTATTATATAACAGAAAATGTACATAATATCACGATAAGTATTTTATGTAAATATATTATATATTTTAGCTAAATTACTATACTTATATTAATACACACTTTTCACCACTAGTGGAATTCATGTTTGATCAAGGATTTAATTAAGAATTAAAAAATACTTATTTGCCTTGTTTGAACCTAAAAATAGCATTGCCTGACAATAGACAAGGATTAAAAATCTATTTTACAAACAAAAACAAAAATATAACGTATAAGCAGTAGCTAACAAGGCTAAATGTACTGATGTAAAAATTATGAAAGTATCGTTGAAACTTGGTAGGAAATAATATCTAGTAAACATAAAAACTTCGAATATTGCCTAATCGAGCTACTGCTGTAGTACCACATTGTGCCGGCGCGAAGTAAAACTTTTTTTTCATGACTCAGGTGTAATATGTCGACGAAATTAGTTCTTCGTCTTTTCCTACTCTTACTGCGCTTTCTAATTATATTTAAAACTTTTCTGCGCTTTAATGTTCTTTTTATTGGTTCGAAGTAAAAGTAAGAAAAGTTGATCGAATTGATCGAATGCCTTATTGGTTTGTATTTTTAATCAAAATCATCGCGTGATGGCAATTGTTTCATGAAGTCATTGTTATTCATCATTTATTCTGCATAATGTGGACATGCGACAACTTTCCTTTATTACGCTGCTTTTTGTCCAACTAAATTAGCTTTTATCAAAGCAAAAAGCAACCAATACAGATTGTAGTATTTGGTGTGCCACATCTAGAAAATAAGTAAATAAATAAAAATAAATATAATTTGAAAAATAACAGTTATCTGCACAAGTCTTGTTTTTTAATTAATAATTAACATTCCATACGTAATATGACGTAAGCCCGATGTTTACAGTCCATAACTTTGGTATTTCAAATGAATTGTGTTTACAAAATAATGTAAAATTTTTAAAGACTCGCAAACTTTGTTTAGACGTCGTGTTACAACATCGAGTGCGGTATTGCACAACAATCTAAGAAACAGCAATTCAGAGTATTACAAGAACGTACAACAATCAGTGAGCCATGGTTTGTACTTCTTTCGCGATTGTGCTGTGTCATCGACCGTATTCCGGTTTTTAGATGCTCCACTTACTTTAGAATCATATTTTATACCAGATAAACATTTTTATTCTACTTAATACTGTGTTACTAGTCTTAAATTAACATTATCTGTTACGAAACTAATTTAATTCGTATATTCACGTGTGATTTTATAAAGTTTTTGTACGTGAGAACATGTTTCTTTGTTCAACCTTTTACTTGATATGTCTAGTAATTGTGATGACCTTGATGTTTTTGTTTGTAAGCAAAAAGTGCGCGCGTACATTTATGATGGAGGCAATTAAGTTATATACGAATATAAAATGTTACAGTACAAAAATAGCGCGAGTAAAACAATTATAACATTTTTCGTAACTGAATATGACTTTATGTTTACAAATAGAGTAAAGAATGTTAAAATTAATGAGTTAATTAAATATGATAAGGAAAAGATATGTACGAGGTACTTATTTTGCGTCACGCCTCATAAAATATTACATGCAATGTAATTTACTGTCTATAAATTAAATTGTACATTGTACGTTCACTTTTACTTATCAATCCTTACGGATATAGGTATATACCGTATACAATATCACTGCGTAAAAAATCAATAAAAATAGCCATTTATGACTTTTATGTGTAAATAGTTCTATACGTGCAATTGTTATATAATGTGAAATTACTTACTAGGATAGTAATTCTATGTTAGAAATAAAATTATAATAAAAATAGAATGAAAATAAATTCCCATTGAAATGGCAACACTATTTTATTTATTAATAAAAGGTAGGTAGTCAAAACATTTTTCTTATAATGTTCTCAAGAAGTTTTTAAAGTAAGTAAAATATTTTTAAAGGAACTTGAGCAATAACTTTAAAGTACTTACTAATAATTGCGCGCTGTGTGAATTTTTCAACTTGCATCATTTTCATTGGTAACACATTTTTCGATTCAGCAGCACTCATTGTGCACAGTGGTTTTATAGTTTCGTTATATGTTAATAGTTCGTTCGCACTTAATTATTCGATAGAAAATCCTAGAAATATCAACTCGAATCGCAAATTACATAGAGTAAACCATTCACGTTAACTTTTACGCTAAGAATGTTGCGGCGAGCCGTCGGAGCGCAGTGCGTGCTTGGTCAATGTTTGTTCACGGTTGCTTGTGCGCGACACTAGCGCTGTGGTGCGCCGAGCGGGAAACATTAACATCGAAAAGAGTTTCCATTGTTAACAGTTTCAATAGACCTCGACGTTATGTAGCACTCGATTGTTACGAAATTATCTATTTTTTAAATCATATTTTCATCCACCAAGTTTGTGCTACGCTAAGTAATCGTTTATTAGCCGTACATTGAAACAATACGTCACGCCATCTGGTGGCTTAACGGCTCTCACAGATTCCTATCGAAACATACAGTTTCAGATGCTGGTGTTAATAATTGATTTGATATGCATTTTTGTATAATTAAATAAAAATATTGAGGCGCAGTATATGGAAATATGAAGTAGTTTTTAGCGCGGAGTGCAACGTCAATGGTACTATTTGGTAATACTCTACCAATAGAAATTGTTTCACTAACAGCAATGCGGATGGAAATTGTGGCGGCAATTTTTTTTTCATCGTTAGCAATTACGACATAGTCTGATAACGATACAAACGTGCACCGTATAGATTAGGTACCGTGTTAAGGTTTTACAATTTCACTTTTTTTAATAAATTGTAACCAAACATAATATTTACCATACCATACCAATCTCCGATCTATAATTTAGAATTACTTAGTTAAAATCTTATTTTCTCCAGGTCTAAAATATACACAATTTGTACCATCCTATAGAATCAGAAAATATTCACCGGACAACGCGTTCTGTTGATTTGTTGGGTAAATGTAAATATTTATATGAAGAAATCGCGTTCTTTACCCATTTCTATATTTCCTGTCGCTTGGATATATTTACTTATGTATTTCCGAACGGATATAACTAAGGGCGCGGACACACTAGCAAACTAATCTATTGCAGTTGACTATTTATAATTTCTCAATATGTTTGTTAAAAAAATACTTGTTACATTACACTTACTATCATTTCATATTTTAGATTTTAACTGTGGTAGAGCCCGCTTTAACATCTTCGCACGAATGGATCGGCTCGCCTGGTGTAATACCACGACCATACAGAAAACAGGAGTGAAGTGGGAACAATTCCGCGTTTCGCCTAAAGGCCTAATTTTAGTCCCTTTTCCTTTCCACCCTTTTCTTAAGAGGAAAGGATGGGAAGGAAAAGTGGATTTGACGGCGGAGGAGACGGCATGGGAAGGGGAAATATTCTGTTTGTGTGCGTCCTTCGTCGATTAAGGGTAGGCAACGCATCTGCAATTACGGATGTCTATAGGCATTTTGGCGGATTCAGATGGCCGCTTGCTCGTTTGCCACCTTATAATATATTATATATAAAAAAATAACATTTGGTAAGCCAAGGCACATGAATGGATTTTTAAGTACATGAAGCCAGAAAATGGCTTTTCTTTTCTTTCTCTCGTAGTGAAATGTTTGAGTTTATATTTAAATCAGTTTTATGCCAACAAACAAATATTTGGTCTTGATAATTATATTTTTCTTTTTAGTTTGGAATCTAATTAAAATTCCGAGGTTATTTCCTGCCAATTAATTTTATACCTTGAAATCGTGATAGCGTTTACGCAGTATGTCATATGTTGAAAACCATTTGTTAAGTTAAGAGGTTTTTTATTTGCCATGAAGTTGCATACATTTTAGTCATCTTAAATATTCTTGTATTTATTAAACTAGTTTGTGTCATGTTAAAGTTGCATATATTGTTATTATTTAAAGACATACATTTAGCAATATTTACATTTACCTTATCACTATTTCGTAATCACAGGATATACTTATCTACTCGAATGGATGCTAAGTTACATGACATTGAAATATCTACAATAACATTGAAGAAAAATGATAGTCTTCGAAATTCGTTGGTAGATTACGAGGGGCCATAATGGAATTGTCTTAAATACTAGTTAAAAATCTGTCTGCTGTTGGAGAAATACTCGTAGGTTTTTTTTATATCACAAGGTGGCAAACGAGCAAGCGGCCACCTGAATTCGCCAAAATGATGATACGACCGCTACCCTTAATCGACGTTGGGAGGAAACGTACATAAAGAGGACATTTCTCCTTTCTTTGTGTCTCCTCCAGCGTCAGATCCACGTTCCCTGCCCATCGTTTTCTTATAAGAAAAGGATGGGAAGGAAAAGGGACTAAAGATGGGCCTCCAGCACCACACTCATCAGACGAAACGCGGAATATCTCCCATTTCACGCCTGTCTTTTGTGTAGTCGTGGTATTACACCGGGCGAGCCGACTCACTCGTGCGAAGATGTTAAAGCGGGCTCTATCACTGTTAAAATATTATTATTAACAATAATTGAAACCAAAATTCACTTACCTATAGTGATTCATTTTTTTAATAATTAAAACCTTGCCACAGTTTGATGCAATGCACTTGTTATCCGTAAGTTGCACTAACTCTAATTTGTCTAATTAACACATTTCCTTCGTAAACGTTACGTACACTGCACATTTCGACAAAACAATTTTTACATAACCGTCTTACAGCGTCGAATTGTTCAAAACATGCACGACCTCTTTAGACTGCGTTGAAGTAATATTGTGTACGACAGGAGTTTTCTTTTAATATTATCTACAGATATCATATAATAAAATAACACGATCGCGTCTCTTTCGTTTGATAAAGATATTTGATAATTTTTGACTCATGAACTTGAATAAAAAAATTATATCAATTAGTACATTGGTGTAGATAAAATAGTTTTGATGTACAATTGCCATATTATTTTTAAGTTAGCTGCATCGGTTGTTAACTTACATTGATTAGTGAATTAATTGAATAGTTGTAATTGATTTAGATTTATTAATATGCCATATGTTATGAATATAACTATATTAATAAAACTAATTTAGTAAAGGTATCCATACAATGTATGAAGATGTCGTTATTATTAGATTACATCTTATCTTTTAAAATGATTATCAATAATGTGACTTATCATCCTCGATCAATTTTAATCATATTTATTACAAACTAGCATTCGCCCGCTACTTCGTCTGCGTGGAATTAAAAAAAAAAAGTGAGTAGCCTATGTGTTCTTCCCTCTACATCTATACCAATTTTAATCGAAATCCGTTCAGCCGTTTAGGCTACAAACTCAAACAAACATCTGACTGATGAATTTCTAAACTTCACTGCCAAGGTACGCCATGACAAGAAGAATAGTTAAGTAGTATGGAAGGATAGTCACAGATAGAACGTTAAATTCCAGCATCCGCCAAGGAACTACTGAGTCCCAACTATCACAAGACTTGACTGTGGGTTGGGCAGTATCCTTTGCGATATTACCTCCATGGATTAGGCAACTAATACAGGCATAAGTATTAGTGCCTTTATTTACATTTTAAGGTTGGGTTATTCTTAGAACGTGCACACACCTTTGACTTAACTATCCCACAACTGTTGTACTATTGTCGATTGTTTCGCAGTCAATTCGACTGTTTAGTTGCATAACTAAAAATCGAATAGTGTGCGCACATCCATATAAGCTCATAGGAATCAAAGCGAGACTAAACAGTTGTGCGATAGTCTAGTCAAAGGTGTGCGCGCTCTTATCAAGTAGGTCTAGGCTTAACGAACTTCGTAATTCTCCAACAAATAAGATTATTTACATAACCCATAACAATTTTTACAGTCGAAAGTAGAAACGATTTTTTTATTCCAAATATTAATGTAATCGAAAGCTATTAACATTTTCAAATGCAATAAAACAAGCAAAAAGAAATTAATTATTTCCTCGTTCAGATGTTTTAGAACGTTCATACGATAATAAGAAAAAAACTGTAATATCATGGTCATTATAATATCGCTGTCTTAACGTATTATTATTATTTGCTTTTTGTGAAAGTCTTGATTACGCTCTGTATTACCTTTATACTCGTATATATATGACTTATTATAAGGTAATACTAAAGGACTTTCTTAGTGTTGATTTAGTATCAGAAAACTATACTAAGCGACAGTTTCGATTATCATTGAATAGTCAATATGAGCGGTTAATTAATGTACAAACTAAAATGTACGATTATTTTTAAGAAATTAAAGCTGTCACGTGTTGCGAATAGCCGAGTTTTATAACGAAATACCACGACCTCACAGGAGACAGGTCCGAAGTGGATCTTGCGACTTTTAAACAGTATTTTAAATTGAAAACACACAAATTTAAAGTTACTCGGAACGGTAAGTTGTAAGGCAAAAATAAATGTCAATTGTTAATGGATAACTGTATTAAATGCAAAAAGAGGTGTACCGTTAAAAAATAAAAAAAAACAGAGGACAAGTAGCATCTGGCGTTGAAGTTTTTGTTGTGTAGACTGTTGATGTAGAAGTTAACCTTTGAAAAGCATTGCTTATAAAAGAACAATAGGAATTGTTCTAAAGTGTTGTTTTTAAGCAAATTTACGAAATGTTATTGTTAAAAAATCTGTATATGATGAAAAAAAAATACTTTTTTATAGTTATAATTTCAAAATTACCATATTAGTATCAACAAGAGTATCTTATAAAAGAAATATACTAATAATCGTTTTCAAAAACCTTTAAATCGGTCTGCTTTTAGTATATTAAAGTTATTAAATAACTTGCCGTCTCGGAACGTAAATAGTTCATGTCGCTGTACAAAATGCATTTTTAGGTATATTGGGCTATAAATGGGATCATTCCCAACCGTCACCCCGCTCTGTCTCCACGTGGGGACAGATGAGAATAAAAAGTTTCATCCGTCCCACCTTTTAGTCCCACTATCACCAATAAAGTGACAGATGGAATCGTTAAGAAATAATATAAGTTCTAACAGCCCCTTCGTCGCAAAGGTGGGACGGATGAAACTTTTTATTCTCATCTATCCCCACGTGGGGACAGAGCGGGGTGACGGTTGGGAATAATCCTGTAAATGCGGGAAGCGCCGCACACAATTGATCTGAGACCGCTAAGATATTTGAAAAGACGTATACTATTACCACATAGAAACCAAACCGGTATTGGAAGTTCGTTATTTTAATAATTATATAAGACAGCGGTTATCGCCTATTCGTAATAAATTATGTTTTTTTTTAAAGTAAACCTATTAGATATTCATAAATGTCCGATAATCGAAGTTTATAAACTTTTATTTATATTTATTTAAATGTTAACTTCAATTATGAATATTATTTATGTTGTACTTAATGTAAGATATAAATAAATAGCTTACGAGATTAAAAACATGTATGTGTAATGTTATATCTATATACGATTCAATTAATTAATTACTCATATTTAGTTTATTATGCCATTATTGAGTTAAGGGAATAATGACCAACGATGTTCACCGACCACCAATATCTATCATTATAGTACAAAGTAAAGACAAAAATATGTTTAACGGTGGTAGAGCTCGCTTTAACATCTGCGCACGAATGGGTCGGCACGCCCGGTGTAATGTAACCACAAAGAAGACAGGCGTGAAGCCGAAGCAATTCCGCGTTTCGTCTGATGAGTCGGAGGCCTAATTTTACTCCCTTTCCAAGGATGGGAAGGAAAAGTGGATTTGATGGTGGAGGAGACGCGTAGGAAGAGGAAATATTCTCTTTATCGTCTCCTCCTCCGTCGATTGAGGGTAGGCAACGCATATGCAATTGCGGATGTGTCTGGGCAGCGGTCGCTTCGACATTTCTGCGGATTCAGGTGGCCGCTTGCTCGTTGGCCACCTTATAATCCTACTTTTTACTAATATTATACATGCGAAAGTTTAGATGGATGGATGTTAGAATTTGTAGCCTAAACGGCTGAACGGATCTTGATGAAATTTGGCATAGACGTAGAGGATACTCCGGAAGAAGACATAGGCTACTCACATTTTTTTTAATTCCACGCGGATGGAGTCGCGCGAAAGCTATTATAAAAAAAAACAAAAGTCTTTTAAATTGGATTACAATATGAATGTTTGTGTTTTCGATTTTTTTTTCTACGGAGATATGATGTGTTGCTAGGAAATATGTTTCCTTAAATGCATCTTGTTCCAATGTTCAGGTCATTATACATTTATTACAATAAATCTACATAATTGAGTAAGATGAGTCAGAATAAACAAGTTTGTTTCTTAAATGTTTTTTTTTATTCTACGAAACTGTTACATAAGAAATATGATTTTATAGGTTTTGTAACATGATATTTTTACTTTGGTACGTTATGTTGAAAATAAAAGTTTTACGACCTAAATTGATATTGTTTTGTTTGGTTGTTATTTTTGCATAATATAGTTTAATGGAATATTACAGAAGGAAATTGCTTCGTACATATATGTATAGTTAACAAACTAAGTAAATAATCAATATATTCTCATAACTTATAGGTACTATTTAGATTTTAGAAGTAAAAACGTAGTAAGTAATCAAGATAATTTGTACAAAATAACGTTCTATTTTATTTTTCGTACATTACTGACTCAGAGTGAGATAATTTTATTTCATAACGTAAAAGTAGACACGAGAACCGTGAAACGAGCTCAAGTTAGTTTTTGGCGAGCAGGGGAACCGGCCCGACAGCCTTGCGACCGCGGAGGCCGCTTTTTGTCCGCCGTTTTGGCGACCTGTATCTTACTGGGTAGTTTTCACTGCAGAAATATATACAAAAATGTATTTGTCATCTCTTTTTCTTTAACTTAATTGCACAGATAACTGATTCTCCTTTACCTCTATAAAAAATAAATTTAGTTAACAAAAAACGAAAAGCTTCTTGAAAATACTACGCAGGAGAATGAAGAGCGTAATTTCTAGTATAGAAGTTTATTTGACGAGTCATTCAATCTAAGATATATTATTAGGTAAAAAAAATATTGACGGATGAGCAAGTAACATAAAAGTACATTATACACTTGGACGCGCACGCTCTCTCCCAGTTTTCTCTCGAACAAGAAACATTTGCATGATAAATACAGCAGAAGATAAAATCGATAAATTCTAACCTCGAACATGCATCTGATATCTATGGAATTAGATCGACGGTCTATGGTCATATCGCATATGAATTCTTTGCTGTAACGCCTTTAGTACACTGCGAAAGCGGAATCGAAGCGAAGATTAACTAGATTAGTTTAGTTCCTTGCTGTAGACTTATTTTATGTTGGAAATGCTTACGTTTATCGCACTGGTACTGTTTAAAAACATGCAATGTTCTTCGGACGAGGCTATGGGAAGGTACGCTTTTATATACAACCACGGCCCTGAACTTGCAACGTCTTTGCGGACAGCAAGCCTCTATAAAGGCGTACTGGAACGCTCGGTTCCGATTTGCTTTCGCGTTGTGTGCTAGAGACTTAAATAATCGGATCAAAGAGTATGTAAAGCAGAGTTGTTTACTTTAATAAACTATGTTTATTCTTTGCAGGGAAAGTTTTCTTTTGTCGAGCATCATTATGGTTCTCACTTTGATATAATAATGTTTCCATGCGGATTATACATATCGTTTAAAATATACAACTAATGGGACTGTTTGTAAGGTATTAGATGCTGTATTTACATTCTGTTACTATTCTTACATTCGAGAAAGATAAACTACGGCGTTGTCCTACATTGATAAAAAATATCTTGTAATCAGTAACGCCCAGTTTATATTACACATCTTTATAGTTCATCTGTAAATTGAGACAACCTTTACCTTAAAAATACAAATTTAGCAAAGTTTTAAGCTTAAAGCTTAGTATTTAACGTTTAAAAATTGTGACTCAGATCACGTCATTTAAGGATTTAGGTTAAGAGTTACATGTTAAAACTTGTTTGGGCCAATAAAATCGATCGACGCGTCCGTTGAAGGCACAAAGACAACGTAGACACGATTAAGGACAATTTCCACTTAGGATATTGCCGCGCGACTCTGACCTTTGTAAGGTGGGTCGTGTCATGTTGCAAGAGTGTTGCGGCTTATCGATATGTGGAAATAGGCTTATACAGACCTGCGTATGAGTCAGATAATGTCTTGGTGCTCACATTATATTTACTTATCTGACAGACGTCTGTTGGTTTGTTTTGAACACAAAATGCCGCAGTTACCATCTAAATTACTTAGATAATGAGACCTGAATCACATCTATTGACCGAAAAAATATTCAGACGACTAATTAAGAGAAAACCTATAATAACATGAGTGTTTATTTATTTTTTTTTTATAAAAAAAGGTACACCAATTGCATGTTCAAATATCACAACCAAATTAATATACTGTAGACAATGAAAAACAAAAAGCAGAAGAACATACAGATGACAGGCGTACACAGCGCTCACAAGAAAATGATGTTTTATTATTTAAGTGCTTATGCTGGAACATTTACATTTAATTTCCTAAGGAATGATGTCGCCGTATCAGAAAAAATGTCTATTTCCGGTATACTATCATTAATTTTATTAAATTCACATGAAATTCTGTTAATAGGTGCATTTCTACCTACGTTCGAGCGATAACGACTAATCATGAACAGGTCTTTCTTTCTACTCCGTCTATTAGACGAGTTGCGAGGAACCATTAATTTAATTTCACCACAAAGTTCAGGGACTGTAACTATACCATTCATAATTTTATACAATAACACTATATCTGTTGTTATTCTCCGATGACTCAAGGGCGTCATTTTAAAACGTTCTAATCTGTTGTCGTAATCTAACTCGCGCGGACAGGCCCTATCTTTATAAGCTAAATACCTAGTAAAATTTTTTTGAACTCTTTCTATTCTATCAACATGACATTGATACCTTGGGTTCCATACTGGAGAGGCGTATTCAAGCGTGCTCCTAACATACGCGTTATAGAGTATTTTTAAAGGCAAAATGGTTTCAAAATCTTTACAGCACCTTTTAATAAATCCTAGAGTTCTGTTTGCTTTGCCGACGATATTGTCAATATGATTTGTAAATGAAAGCTTACAATCTAAATAAACTCCCAGATCACGTACAGTAGAAACCTCTTGTAAAACAACATTTTTTACGGAATAAATAGAGGGAAAAGGCCTAGATTTCTTAGTAAATTTTATGTGTATACATTTTTGGGCATTTAAGACCATCTTATTTGTGTCACACCATTTCTGAATAGAATTTATATCGTCCTGGAGTAATCTAGCATCCACAGAGCTCTGTACACATTTATAAACTTTGATGTCGTCGGCAAATATGGAGCAATTACTATTCTTTACAACATTTACGATATCATTTACAAATGCTAAAAATAGTATAGGACCTAAGTGTGAGCCTTGTGGCACTCCAGACGCAACAGTAAACGGTTCAGAATTATGTCCGCTCGAAACTACGCACTGTTTCCTATCACAGAGGTAAGATTGAAACCATTTCAATATCGCACCATGTACTCCATAGCTGGACAACTTCTTTATCAAAATAGAGTGGTCAACCTTATCAAATGCGCTACTAAAGTCGGTATAGACGGCATCTACTTGTAACTTAGAATCTACGTGCCTTGAAACATCATTAACATAAGTTACTAAATTAGTTGTGGTGGATTTACCTTTGCTAAAGCCATGTTGTTGATGTGATAGTACAACGCTCAGGTGCGATGTAAGGACGGGAGTTATTAGCGATTCAAAAAGTTTGGCTAATGTTGAAAGTAATGACACTGGACGATAATCTTTTATGTTCTTACGGTCACCTTTCTTAAAGATCGGTACCACATTTGCAAATTTCCAACGATCGGGAAAGGTGCCAGTGGATAAAGAGGCGTTAAAAATTAATTTTAATGGAAGTGCAAGGTAATGCGCGCATCTTACAATGAAAAAAGGCGGTATCCCATCGGGTCCGCATGCTTTATTAATATTTAGTTTTTTAATAGCCTTTAAAATATCTGCTTCTGTTAATTCCAAATAGGTTAGTAGATTTTGTGGAAATATACATTCATTTAGGGAAAAATCTTGTGTTGGACTATTTGTCGATGGTGTAAAATTTGAGGAAAAATGTTTAGCAAATAATTCACATATGTTAAGGCCCGTGGACGCAGTAGCATTATCAAGTTCCATTTCCGAAGGTAAGGCAGATGTAGTTGAATTACAAGATTTCACATAAGACCAGAAGCATTTAGGGTTAACTCGAACACTGTCCTCTATTTGAGATATATAATTTTTATAGCTACATTTAACAAGGGCACGTACTCTTTTACTCAAAAGTCTAAATTCGTGTTCATCCCGAGGGTTCTTATACGTTTGAAAGCGGCGCCTAAGTTTTTCTTTTTCTTTTATCGATCTAATAAGAGATTTAGTGAACCACGGAGGGTATTTGGTATTACGGGGATGAGAAATTGGTACCGTTGAGTTGATAATGGAAAATAAAGTGTCATAAAATAAAGAAATCATGAGATTTACGTCCGAACCACAAGAATTAAAAACATCTAACCAGTCAATTATTTTCAATTTTTTCAATAATATCATCGTAATCAGCTTTAAAAAAGTTAAATCTACAAGTACTCGCGGGTCTCAACCCGGAGTATTTTATGAATTGAAAGGCGATTTCGATAGGCGGATGATATTCATCTACCTTGGATATTGGATCTAGACATTTGTTCACAATACAGCCACCTACACTCCTGTTGCACAAAATTAAATCTAATATTTTATTGTTACAATTAGTAATGTTATTATATTGTCTAAGGCCATTTAAAGATAGGAAATCCATAAAGGCGTAACCCAAGTTGTTTTGATAGTTATATGCTGACAATCCGTTAATCACAGTAGATGAATCATTCCTCCATTGGATAAATCCCAAATTAAAGTCACCGATGAGAATTGTAGGATTGGCCGTTTCTTCCATTATCTTCGAGACTTTGAGTATAAAGTTGTCTAAAGTTGACTGAAGCACTGGAGGAGGCAAGTACACGACTCCGATATTAATGTTCTTTAATTCCTTATCGTTCTGATGGAAGCTTAATCGGATCCACAAATCTTCTATATCACTTTCCCATTTAGTCATTCTCATAGAGTTTATGTTTGAAGATACCGCAAGAAGGACACCACCACCCTCTTTGCCCGCTAGTGAAGTCGTACTTCTGTCTCTCCGGTATATGCAATACTGAGAATCAAATGTTTCGCTGTCGCCTACTCCTGAATTTAGCCATGTTTCCGTCGCTGCTATAATATTAAATGTGTTTGTTGATACTGACAAATTTATGTCTCTCAATTTGGTACGCATACCTCTAAAGTTCTGATAATACATTGTAAGAGTATCGTGCAAAGAACTATTATTGATACATTGATTTTGCGCATCATTAAAGTAGTCGGATGTCATCAATACTTCGATTACTTATGATTAAAGAAAATTCAATGAATCCAAGTTTCTAATTTGTTTTGCAGGAGCCCCTTCGTGTTTACGCACGAGGATTTTCCCGTCACGTACCCAAATGAATTTGAATCCTTTTTCCCGCGCGATTTTCCGCGTTTCAGCGTGAAGGACTTTGTTAGTAGGTGACAAATGCTCTGACACGAAGACAGGACTAACTGTGCCGCCGTAGCCCAGATGTTTAGAATTCAATTTACCGTCTTTGTTGGTTTTATTAAATTTTACAACTGATGCCAACAAGGTGTCTTTGACTTTAATGCTGTTTAGCTTGACTACAACTGCTCGGGGACGGTTGCTGTTTTTGTCCGCCTTCCTATCAAAATATTCCTATCAAAAATCGCTTGTCAAAGATATCAGCAATTCTGGTTTGCTATATCTAGAATTGCATATAAAGATAACAACACGAAAATTGTAGAGAAGGAAAGAGACGAGGACTATCTTTAAAATAAAATAGGTAGTTTATAACAAAAGTAACGAATGAAATAAAGATTTTTAAGTCTACTCTGGATATTATTGACTTATTGCTAATTTAAGTAGAGAATTATACATATTGTATCACTATTAAATTACCAAAAATACTAGCAAAGACTATATTTGTCACTACTATACTACACTACACTACACTAGCTGTTGCTCTCGATTTTGTCCACGTGAAATAAAAAAATATAGCCTATATTACTCATAAATAAATTACCATTCTAACAGTGTAAGAATTTCTTAAATCGGCCCAGTAGTTTTTGAAAAATCAATACATACAAAAGTACAAATCTTTCCTCTTTATAATATTAGTATAGATTACGTTTTCTATGATTGAAAATATATTTACGTGCTATCTTTAATTTCAATATGCATAGATATTCAAGTTAGCAATGTGTAGAGGCGCATCTTGACTACAGTAGTCGCCGGTCTATTTTTACATCGCACGACAAGCCTAGTCACAGGGCAACGACCATCAGATGCATCCACACGGTTAATTTTTAAAAAGTCATTGCCCTTCAAACCAAGGTAACATCAATCACAAATAAACATTAGTCATTAGAAAACAAAATATTTGTTACTCTTTGTTCATGTTTTGAAAGTTAAAAGCAATCGTTAGGTTTTTTATTACGTTTCAATCGTGATGTGAAAATTATATATACTTACAAGTCAGTGAAGTATATAATTTTAGATCGAACAAAAATTTTTAAGAAGTTATTGTAACTTGTACTGTTTTATTTGAAAAATTTTCTTCTAAGTTTGTTTTAAACTTTATTTATTAAAAAAGACGCTTAGTTTTAATTTAAAATAAAGATTAACTATAATTTAAATAGAGGATATAGTATATGATATAGTTACCTACATGTCGAAGAGAAAGTGAACCCAAGGGAGTGAGCACTTCGTGTCCCAATAACAGCAAATAGCTGCACGTTTCGTTGATGTCTTTCCAATGCTCAAAACGTATTTACTTAAGTATAAATCAAGTTATTTTGTTATTTAATTTATAATGCATTTTAATAATTGTCTAAAATTACAGTTTATTTATAAAGTGTAAATGACTAATAGAATTGTTTCTATGTTGAGTTTTCTATAGTATAATGAAGATGTTTGTGTATGCGCGTGACTATCAAGTTATACTGGTCGTAAAGGATAGTATGGCTAATGACTTCTCGATATATCGTCTCACAGTAACCCGATGAGTGTTGTCTTAAAAAATGCTACTCGTGTAATAAATGTTACCGCTTACGGTTACGAGGTGTACGATAAAGTGAACAAAGCACGGACGTTATACGATTTTCGGCCATCCGTTTATAATACGTATAAGGCTTCGAAACTGTGGTACGAAGTAGTCTGTCCCTTTCGCACTTGTGCGGCGTCCCTCGCGCCGCACGTCAGCGCACCAACCAGCCAACCAATTGACCGGTATAACGTCAACCTTCAGTTTTTCTTTTATTTATAACTCGCTCTGGCTGGGTAAGTTGTGCCCCCTTCGAACGGTCGAGAGCACTTGCTCAACTTAATGCTCTATTTCAGTTGAGGTAACTTCAAATATTTTAAAAGTAGACACTTATAAAAAACGTTTAATATTTGTAAAATAAAATAATAGTGGTAAAACTATTTCAGTAATAATTTTCTCTCGCAAATAAAATTATGAAGCATGACTTAATTAAATTACTTAAATTGAAAAATGCTTGCGCCGTAGACCAGGATCCACCTTGGGTGTCTGCGCCAGCAGAATATGTATAAGATGCTTAAAAAAACACATTTTCTTCTAAGTTTGTTTTAAACTTTATTTATTAAAAAAGACGCTTAGTTTTAATTTAAAATAAAGATTTTAACATATTCTTTATTGATTGAATTAAACTTATGTATTTACTGTCATAGAGTACATTGCTAGGTTTTCTTGTATAACTAGATTTAAATCATACAAAATAAAATATTTATTACAATTGAAAAGATGATGTATTATTTAGTATTCAAGTACACTTGTACAAGCAACTTGCGTAGATTTATAGTGTAAAGGCAGCACAACGCGGTTTAATGAACGGGCAGCAATGGCGGCGGCGCGCGGCCGCACGGCGCGCAGTCGGCCTCGGGCACAGGCGGCGCGCGCGCACCTCACGTCGCTACAGTGAAAGGCCGCATGACTCACAGCCACGCCAGACATGAACGAGTACGCCGAATATGACTGGAGGCTGCAGCAGATGCAGAACGAGCGCCTCTGTGACGTATCCAGGAAGAGACTCACCGATGGTGACAGACAACGAGCCCTCGACGGGCTGAAGGAAGCCGTCGATTCGAGCCTTAACCTCGCCCTACGCGACAAGAGTCGATGTCAAGACGACAACTTTTTGCGGCGATTTCTGTACGCACGCAAACACGACGTGCAGCAGAGTTTCGAGCTGCTAGTTCGCTATCACCAGTACCGGCGAGAGCACCCCGAGCTGTGGGCGGTGGCGGACGGCGGCGTGCTGCGCGCCCTGGCCGACGGTTTGCCGGGCGTGCTCTCGCAGCGCGACCGGCGCGGCAGGTGCGTGCTGATCATGTTCGCCTCCAACTGGACGCCGCACGCCTGCCCGCTGCTCTCCGTGTACCGAGCGTTGTTGCTCACGCTGGAACGGACGCTAAACGATACTCAAAATCAAGCCAACGGCTATGTTATTATTGTGGATTGGACCGAGTTCACGTTTAAACAGTCGTGCAGTTTGCAAGCTAAAGTTTTAAAGTTAATGATCGACTGCCTTCAGGACTGTATGCCGGTTCGGTTTAAGAGTATACATTTTATTGGACAACCTTGGTACGTGGAGACCGCCCTAGCTGTAATTAAACCCTATTTGAAAGCGAAGACGAGGGAACGAATTGTATTACATGGAAACAACCTTTCGACGCTGCACGATGCATTACCTCTTGACATTCTTCCCGCCGAGCTGGGCGGAGAGGGACCTTCTTACAATTCGGAACGTTGGCTAAAGGAATTTTGTCAATATGAAAACATTGATCCGTCGCCAGTACCGACGATAACCGCAACTGCACCCCAGGATAACGAATTACCGGCAGCTAAACTGGACAAAGCGTACATACATAAAGACAATCAAAATTTTTCGTTTCATAGCAACGAGAAAGGAGCAAAATCAGAGTTATTGCGTGATAAAGACTGACCTTTCGCTGCACCGCTGCAATGTTGTTACAAAGGACAGATGTGCTGCCCCCACCTTTGCCAGGTGTTATCGCACATAATATGTATTTTGTGATATCCAGTGTTTTGAAAACTATTGATTCGTTAATGTCCCGGCACCAAAACAAGTTATTCGAAAGCGAGTGTGTGGTGAAATACGATATTTTAGTCATAAGGTTTCAGAATTAAGTGATGACTTTTAGCCAATCTGCTTTAACGATTATCGGAGAACTGTATTGACCTCGCTTAGTGCATGTAAAGATTATAAATTATTCATTCGGATGTCATCTTCGAGTTAAGTAGGAGTAACCTCGAATACTTCCGCGTGGGCCTAACGGTTCCGAGCTCTCATTTTAAAATATTCATTCATTATGTATGTATGTAGAGTCACTTTTACTGAAACACATGACTCATATGTATCTAAATCTTCTATGAATCGTATTTTGCTTGTCATTTATCATATGTTGTGATAATTCATATCTATTATACAACGTGATTGAATATTGCTGTTGATATTTTGTGAGGCTTGTTGCGCATTTACTATTGTTAAGTTCCAAAAAAGTCGATGCGATATGTCTGAAATGGGCTTCTTTATACAAAGTGATTTGAATTCTATGTATGTTTTGATGCGAATGGGACAGTATTAAATTATTTAAATTCGTGTTGAGTGCTCATTGTTTAGTTTTATTTTCGTATTGTGTGCGGATGGCTGTATTTGTATCGAGTGATGTCACATGTCTATCTCCATGCTCTCTTAGGATAAGCTCTACTCAGACGTTTGTCTGAAAGTCGAATATATTAAATGTATCTCAGTGTCTTCTGCTTATTAATGTTATATTATTATGTAAATACGTCATATTTTCGACGCTTAGAACCTGATATTACGAATTACATAATTAATTATACAAACAGCATTTTATTTGCAACCTATAGGAATTGAGCGTTGTGGTATTTTCTAGATTGAGGTCAGAATAAGGTGTTAAGTGGGGAAGGAAACAAAATATAAAACGTAATTTCCGTACAAAGCAACATAAAGGTGTCTAATGAATGTGTGAATAAGAGCGAAACGAGCTCGTTTACTTTTGTTTTTTTTTGTTCAAACTATAGAAGTATAAATTAGTATAACTAAAATGATTTGCTTTTAAGTTTTATTCTATAAGTACATTTCTTCGATAAATTTACCCCAAAAATATTAACCAACTACCAATGTAAATCCAATATAGTGGTAAAGATTTATATGATGTTACTCATGATATAATTTAGGATATCGATCTCAGATCTAGAGCATGTTTAGCAAAGTATTGCAGAATATAGCAGGTTGTACGCTAGGCTGGTTCATACAGATCACGTCGGCGTCGGCCGTCACAGTCGGCGATGCGTGGACAATGGCCGAGCGGCGCACGCGCACTCCTCGTGTGAGTCACGTGGTACTTCCGCCGCCGCGCCGGAAGGACCTACCATTTGTCACCTAATCCTTACTCAAAGTTGTACGATTTTTTTTCTATATCTACGCTTAGTTCGATAACCTCCTTAGTAAGTAAACAGAGCGTGTACGAAATAATTAAACGAAGTGTTACAATGTTATCTCTTCGCAATGTTTTGGTTCGAGTTCGCGTAAAGAACTGGTCTATTTGGTAGTGACATTCACTTAGATTAATTTGTTAACATTCAACTTATTCATCTGCTTATCAAAGTACGTTCTTTGATATGGTATACGAATTTATCAATGCCAACCTGCTCAACTAATATAATGCAAAATAGTTACTTTTAGAACGATTGTAAGTGACAACAAAAGTCTCATTATATTTAAAACTTCTGTTTCAGAAGGAGATTGTGACCGAAAAATCGATTTGGAAGATTAGCATCTTTTGATACTACGTCTTCATAATCCTATTGCAAAAATCATGGTGCTATCTTTCCTAGAAGAAGAAGGGCGACGACAATGTATTTTGTATAGGAACTTTAACATTGGGAACTTACTATAAGTTTTACCTAATGACAATATCGTTTTAAGTCGAAAACAGTAACGCATCTGCGGTTGCAGGTGTTTTATTGGCCTTGATATTAAAAGTACAGCTTGTCCTTTCTACAATTATACATTACAAAAATAATCTTAATAAAAATGTATTGAACATTTTCCGAACAGGTGCAATTCCACTAATAAGGATGTAATTGGTGCTGAATTTTAATCTGACAGAACTAAAAAAGGCCAAAACATTTTATTTCGACGGGATAAATAAAACTTCCCAAATTAAAAGCACAATATACAAAGCAAAGATAGGTGCCACATTAGTGGCGGATAACAAAGAAATGTCGAAACATTCTTTGTCGTAATTTGTATTTTGGGTCCTCTGTATGATGAAACCCGGTCTCATTGAAGGCACAACGAGATTTTATTTGTTAGTATAAATTCACACTATTTTTGCAATTGATATTTTGTCTTTTCCCCTGGGGCCTGGGGTCTTACTAAAGTCAGTTTCAGAAAGTCCATTCATTTTACAAAAACGAAAATAAAACCTATTGTAAAATCAGAGGAAGTAAAACGATCTTTTGTCTGTAAAGTAAAAGATTTTTAATGAAGACAACAATTAGCAGCGTGCCCCAGAGCTACTTAAAGGCGTGGAAGCTTTTTTTTCATAATTTAAGGACCAAAGGAACAGCGGGTTGGTTGCTTTATATTTGCGAACAAGAAAATCCTTAAACATCTGTACTCCGGCTCTAAACAATAATACAAGCCCAAATTTTAATTTTTATAGCAAGTCAATAGCAAAACAACAAGAGAAGCATTGACTAAAATTGCTGGATGAAATTTAAAATTTATTTTTATTATAATAATCCATGAATCTATGAATTACAAAAATAATTAGAAAGGAAACTTTTAACCCTATAACCGTACCAATTTCGTGGAAATTTTAAAAATAAACTTTTCTGAATAAATATTGGTTTACCTGGTATTGTTATGGTGTCGTAAAGTGTACATTGCGATTTTAAGCTATATTGTGTACATACTTGTTATTCCTTGCTTATCTTATCCTATGGCCCGATAGCCGGGTTTGATAAAATCAATATGTTATTCCCACGCGAAGTGATATCACAACGTATTATTACGTTTTCTGCATAATTTTAATATGTCGAAATCGATTGCATCATTTCTAAATATAAAAAAACAGTATCACTCTTAGGAGACAAGATTCTATCTAGACTTTTCATAGTTAGGAGGTTTTTACATTTTCATATAAAATTTACATAATTAAAGGTAGTAATAAAAGTAATTGTGAAGGTAAATCTTTTCATTTTTTATTTGACTAGATTTTGTTCTAATTGGCGGAAAACCGTTGCAAGGAGCCTTTCTTTTAACACGGTAATTGTAAAGTCCATACGTCTTGTGTTTTTAATTAATTACTTCGCTACATAAGTACATTGTAGCAAAAAGAAAAACTGTTTTAAAATCTTAATTTAATTTTGCGGAATTAAAAAGTTTATCATCTAAAGTCACTAACTAAAGATTGCCAACAATTTTAATTCGATCTGTCGGCAAGTATTACCTTCTTGAATTGTTCGAATTTATTCGATACAAGTAGAAACTCGAAACATGTATTTGCGGTGCGGCAGCGGTCGAATCGTGATCCATATCTTATGCCGACACAAACCGCACGAGACTCGCCTCGCCTCGCCTCGCATGCGGTTCTTTAACAGTAACTAACATGTGCTTAACTAATAAGCAAATGTTACGTAAATACATTTGTACTTTGTACTCAATGTTGCCATGACAAACAACTGTCACGTTTTAATAATTTTGACCAATGTTTTGGAAAAAAAAAATATTAAACAGTATAAAAAGGTAGAATAATATTAATGGAGCTAAAGCTCAAAAAAACACGCTTAGCTAAGCTTTTAAGCTTGTTTTATTTAGGTTGTAAATTATCAGTTCGAAATATGCAATTAAAGAACTAAATGGATATTCTTGCACTAAAATACAAACGAGATTAAGAAATCTTTTAATTTATTATTCAGGGTAAACCTTCCTAGTATAAATTCAAAAAGTGAATATTACTACGGAAGCATGGTCATCGATTACACTCTTTATATGGTCTCTCCATCTCCCGAAATACAAGATGATGTTTTTGCTATGACAACACCGTCGTTATGTTGTGAGTAAGCAATTCGTTCAGGTTCAAGGTGTTAACGCGACACAAGCGCCGTTAACTAATAACATTTCTTAACAACTCTCCTCTCGACAAAAACACATTACTTTTACCGTTATTATTTTGTATTCTTGTATATAACTTTTAAAATGAAGCTTTAATAATTTAGCACGAACCACTTACTGCATGTCAGTTATTTTTTAACTTCAAGATTACGTACTAAGAATATTGTTTTAATTTAATATTTTAAGGGCCTGTTCCACCCATAACAATCCAACGTGTAAAATATGTGATGGAAATATCGGACTTTGATCCCTTGTCTGACAGTGACGTCATTTTTAAGCTATCTGAGCCTCTATCAGCCACTGGTGGGACAAGCCCTAAACATTGCAGTGTCGACGATAAGTTTTTAAAATTTCCCATTATTTATTACTCTTGACATGGATTTGAACAGGGTTAGGTATTATATGTTTTACAACATGTGTACTGTAACAGACAATTTTTTATTAGATATGTTACTGCTTGCGTAGTTTTGTAATTTGTGGAACAGGTCTGGATTGTTTTATGTGCATCTAACAGAGTTAGGATTTTAAAAGTCCTGATACGAACGGTGAAATTAAAAGTTTAAGATAAGTTTAAAATTTATTTTACTTATTATATTGAGATTAAACTATTAACGGTTTCGATTACTTATCATGTAATCGTCAAGAAAGAACACATTTGTCATATAGATTATATTTGATTTGATAATTAAAATGTCTGTTGTAGCTGTTATCAAATACAGAATGATTTTGATAATCAAATCATTTTGTTGCAAGTCATTTCAATTCGTTTGAAGCAAGAAATTACTGCATATAAAATAAGTTAATGAGCGATTAAAATGATTTTAATTATATTTGTTAATTGAGTTTAATAGTTATTTATTTAAATCTGAACTTTTCAACTGTTTGACAGATCGAGATCATTGTATAGCACATTATTATTTGAATCGTAATATACATCGATTTGATCTAATTTTCGACTAAAAACATTTTCATCGTAACTCGGTAGTCTCCCGTATGCGATGCAGTTCTGCGGTGCATAAACCGATGCGCCATTGTTTCGTGGTATATTAACCGAAACAAAGTATGACCGTTCATATAGCGGTATAAGAAAATGAACAAGAGACTGCTTGCTTTCTTACAAACAAGTTTTGAAAGCTGTTTTTACTCTATCTATATTTAATTGTTGATTTTTACAAAAATAAGTGTTTAACCCTCTTTTTATTACATTAGGTTTTAATTAATTTTCCTAATATAGTTATAAGACATAGAATTTCATGTTCAATTTAAATACGTTTAAAGTAACAACTAACAATCATAGACTTAAATGTATTATACAGATACCTTTACCTGTTAATTTTGGTTAAAGCCTTTGCAGGAAATCTTAAAAAAATATTATCTGTACAAGCAAAGCACGTGGCTTCGTCTGGTTATTTCTCGGCTTATCTCAATTTACAACTCTAAAACCTTATCTAACTTTAACTAATCTTTTGATGACATTGGGCGATAAGATATTCTTTTAATTTTATGCGTGATCCTAACGTTAGCAGTGCTTATGTACACAATTACAACGTAATTGGTTTTTATATGGACTTTGTTCTATACATTTGTGAATTGAGCCTACAATTTGCTTTTATATGGACATGCTTTATAGAATGTTTTTAACTTTCTGGCATGTAAGACACGGAGGAAGCAAATATGGGTAGCAGTATAGATGTAAAGATAGTTGCACACTTCAACAAGAAACATAGGAGTTAAACTTCAAGTTTCACATATTTGATACGAAAAGATATAGTTAATCAAATAGATCTGAGAAATTACAATAAACCTATCTAGACAATTTTACCTTTATGAGACTGTTATCACAGACTTCTAAAATAGACATGTTTGTATCGTCAATTTAAAAAGCATAGACAATAAATGACGATTGTCAGCCAGTGAAATGTGTAAATACAATTTCTGATTTCTATTGAATTCATATACGGGAAAAGATAAATAAAAAAGTAGCACACTTATCAAAGAGCATCAGTTTTTGCACGGCAATGTTGTGTTCCCATTTTTTTCTATTTACTCTAAAAAGCGTAGTTTTATGATAAAATTCAAATCATACACCATGATGTAATTAGATTGATGACAGATAATATTGTGTAAGCTTTGTTTACGAGATCGCACATGAATGTACTCGTTTCAATATGACTCTATCGCATCGCAGGTGGCGAGTGTGAATTTCAAAACAAACTTTGCACCTCACATGGAAGACTGTCCCACGATGATTTCTTGTTAATTTCTTGTTTGTCTTGAATATAAATTAACACGTCTTTATTGTGTTATCGAGAGTTTTGATTATGTTTGAACAACGTGTACATATAGTAGGAAATTTACTTGTATAATATAAAAACTACTGTACAAAGATTAGTAAAACATTTTCTTAATTACCCTACAAAACTTGTTAGCTTCAGTGCCCAACTTTGAATGCATTATTCTTTTATCACTCAGGTTTTTGTGATTAAAGTAAACTAAATAGTATAGGCTATTAAATTTAAGGCTCTTGTTATGGTCACACTGTCTTTTATTGTAACTACGTCTATCTGAATAGTATTGTATGTGTATTATAAAATAACCAACAAAACCAATAACCTTGATGTGTTCAATGACTTTTAGAATTCATAAAAAAATATAACAAGGAACGTTGCTCTTGAACGTTCCAATTGATCTTGTTATTTTTTTTCACTAATGTATACTTTGTCATTCCAGTATTTATTATGTTTTTTTGACAAAAAGTGACAAAAGAACCAACTAATAATTTGTGATCAACAATTGATTGTTGATGGCAGTGGCACTTGGACATAGTAATACACAAACAAACTGGAAAAATTATAGATAAAACTAGAAACGAGAAAGGGTGTTCCTATGGCATGGTTCCTATCGCATGAACACGTCTATTGGATTCGATAGTTATTTTATACATTTTGATTTTAACATCTTTGTGTCCATATCCCAATATCACAATGGTCATACATTTGTATTATTTACAGTAAGAGCCTTGAAAACTTTTAAATGTCTAATTTAGCATTTGTGAGTCACAAGCTCGTTTTAGGTCAAAATATTGTTTGTTGCAAGCAACAATTGAAACATAGGTGAGAGTGGTTCCTGTTCTTTGTGTTGTTATCTGCAAAGGATCCGGTTTGAGATGTTTACTAAGTTCACAATACATTTGTGTACTTCACGAAGATTGTGTACTCGTTTACGTTGCGAATTCTCAAATGATTCCGTATAACTTACATTAAATGCACATATTCCTTTCTAAAATATTTTTAATATTCGATCATCGCTAAAACTGGATCCTTACATATTTAAGGATACATGAATATGGCGTACTTCTGAATAGAAGGACATACTGAACAGAATAGTAAGATTATGCTATAAAACATTTATTCCCCAGTACTTTATGTGTGTTACTTTGTAAGCAGGTTATGTTTAGGCATAAATAACATACTTATTGGAAATGTGATATCAAACAACATGACTTAATGACTAACTGTCTCAGAAACTGTACTGTTTAAAACAAAATGCATACTTTCACCGTAAGTGTATTAGCGTGCATCTGGCGCACAATATTCTTCATTTATCTGACGATTCTATCACATGCATTGTAACTAGGGTTGCCAACTTTCAATAAACCAGTGACCACTTATATACAATTATGTCCCATTGGCAGATACATCGAAAATAGGACATCTAGCGACTAGACATCCTGACTTGATATTGAAACCAAAGCGTGCAACTTTTAATCTCGAATCACTCAAACTCAAAGAGTTAGCAGCCCTAAGTCCTACTATGGATGGTATATCTTCTAAATGTATATGCATCGGGCACGCTTGGCCGAGCTGAGTCGGCATCGGATTATAACAAAGCATTATTGTTCTCTTTTAAGTTGATGAGCTCATACATCCAACTACGCAATCATGAAAATTTTGATGAAGGGACTATGAATTTTTGGTATGTAATGTCTTTCGGATTAATATAGTTTTTTTAAATACTAGTACTTATTTGCCGGCATCTGTTAGTCACGCTTGCATTGCCACCCTCAAAATTTCTTCCGGTAAATGTAGCCGGGTACGTAATGTATTTTACATGTAATTTTTCCCTAACAATAGTCCTTATGTCCTATTCTGTGTTGAGACAATCCAATAAAAAATGTTTCGCGCGTACCCTAATATTTTCCCAAAGTTTATTCGATTAAAACATATCTGTAAACTAAAGGATTACATGCTTAGTAATGAGACAAAAGCAATCGCTCATTAGATTAGTAAGAACGTTGAATCATTGTTTCTCAGAGCATCTGCATATCATGATGATATCATCGGAGAAATTATTTGCATTAAAATGTTTATTTGCCAATACTCAAAGAAAAATAGAACGATTTTACTTAATTGTTTTAGATGCAATAGCGTTTTTTTAATATTCTATCAGTTTGTTGCATAACTAAGTTTATTTGAAGAGAAAGAAAATAAGCTTCGATTAACAAAATAGTTACTTCTAATCGAAGTGGAAAAGAAACTTTCCTTCTCTTCTCTAAGACCTACTAGGAAAATTAAATTCTGAACATTACAAACTGAAACGTTATTTTAAGTTTTCAGATATAATTAAGTTTAAGAGAAAGGAGCGTCAAATATTTCACAAGTAGAAGTAATGACCTTGATGAATCATGTTTCATTGTTAGTTTCCACTGTTGAGACAATCGTACAAAAATACTGTTTACTCTGTTTATTACAAAGATAATGAGAGGGATGACAACATTTGTTTTGCAAGAGTGCTTCGGCAGCGGTAACCCAGATTTATTAAACAAATACGTGATTGGAACAAAAGCAATTGAAAGTAAAAAAGTCTTGGACAGAGCACTGCTATATAATACGTAAACCCATGTACGTATGTATGCACGTGTGTAATAATCATTCATTATTTCCCATCGTTGCAGCTCTGGTCAATAGAGTTTTGAATCGAGCCTGTGCTGTGAACAACATTTCGCCGTACGGTACAATCGAGTATTCACCGTTAGCTAATTACTACAACTCATAAGATATACATCAAACTTGCGACTTCAGATCTAAATGGCAAATTATATCTAATGTGAAGGATACCACATATACCATGGGCCAAGGACATTATTTTGTAAGACATCTTTTGAAATTAAAGATTCCCATATCAGGGTACACTCGCAGGTCGAGATCACATTTATGTAAGAACGAATAAGCTCACAAAAAAACTATTCCTGCAGTCTGATGAAATGAAAAAGATTTTGATTGACTTTATTGTTTAGTATTTTAAGATTTTGAGTTAAAATAATTAGTGGATATGACCTTACTTAGTAAAAACTAAATAATCACAGTTTGTAAATAATAAATTAGAAGTAGTTCCATGCCGTTATGTATTTTTTTAAATTAGTGTTACTGTTTTATTGAATTTTCGTGCAATTTTGTTACTTTCATTTATTTTTCACAAACAAAAACTTTACCTTCCTTATAATTTGTACTTTCGTCGGTGTTTTTGTTTACGACAATTCTACTGTTTTCTACTCTTTTAAAATGTAACTGACAACTTGACATCGTCTGTCATCTGTCACTGTCATGACTTGAAAAATTGACAAATGACAACCAAACCAATCAAAATTCATCATCATTTGCAATATCAAAATTCGATTTAATATATTAACCACATTTTATGGGCTCACTACTTACTAAAGCAAGAACCGCGACAATGGCCAGTTCAGCTGAAATCAAGCAATACATCAAGGATGCTGTTTCCAAAGACAAAGTAGTGGTATTTTCAAAATCCTATTGTCCGTATTGTACGCTGGCGAAAGATGTAAGTTTACTTTAGTTTTTTTTAAATCACGATCTTAATATTAAAAAAAATAAATTACAAGTGCATACAATGTGAACTAATAATTACAATGTCTAGTTTCAAAGTTTTCTAACCACAATTTTTTTTTCAGGTGTTTGCAAAAGTGAAGCAACCCATAACTGTAATAGAATTAAACGAACGCGATGACGGCAGTGCTATCCAGGAAAACTTGGCTGAATTAACAGGGTTTAGAACGGTAAGTTCATTTTTAGGTATTTCATAACATATGACATCATCAGCGCTAATAGAATTTAGTACGGTAATATTGAATTTTTATCTGACTTAAATATGTGTAATAATAAAGTTATGTTTGCAAAGTTTTGTGTGAATAAATACCTACTGTTTATGATGTTCAATTCCTATATGAATAATTTTATTCACATATGAAAAAGATGAGAATTAAAAAAGCTAATATAAATGTGTGAGTTCATTCTAAATAGTAATGTACACATTTTAAATGGTTTATAAATAACTAGCTTTCGACCGCGACTTTGTCCATGTGGAATTTAAAAAAAACAAAAGTGAGTAGATGTGTTTTTCCAGACTATCCTCTACATCTATACCAAATTTCATAGAAATCTGTTCACCCGTTTAGACTACAAACTCTAACAAACATCCATCCATCCATCTAAACTTTCACATTTATAATATTAATAATTTTTTTTTTTCCAGACTATCCTCTACATCTATACCAAATTTCATAGAAATCTGTTCACCCGTTTAGACTACAAACTCTAACAAACATCCATCCATCCATCTAAACTTTCACATTTATAATATTAATAATTTTGCTTATAGTTGTTGCTATTTGTGGTTGTTGTGTGAATACTATGATAAAATTAAATTTGTCCAATACCTAAACATTCAAGGTAACCTTTTCTAAGGTTATCAATTGAAGATAAACTTTACTTAATAATAAAATTCTTAATACTTACAATTTGAATTTAATTTTTGAGGTAAACATTTCTTTTAACTTAAGAAATGAGTTATAAATAACAACCCGCATATTTTAGTATCTTTAATAACAGGGTTTATATCAATGTTTTTATTTAACAGGTTTCATTCACACAATAATCTTAAGTTTAGCTTCTCTTGAAGTTTTCGAATATATTTCTTAATTGGCTTTAAGATTTCATTTCATGCCTTTTTAATATCAAATACTAGCTGTTGTCCAGAACTTAGTCTGTATTTTGTAGCTGAGTTTATTAAAAACAAAATTTAACCCACACAAACAAATGATAGTGTAGCTTTGATGTTATTTCAAACTATAATGTATCTTTATTCCTAATTTAATTAAGATCTCTTCTGTCATGTTACAAATCCATCCAAACTTTGATATAATATCAAATTATTATTGTAGTACAATTGTTGGTTTTCAATTAACATTTTAAAATATGGCTTTTTACTTTCCAGGTGCCTCAAGTATTCATCAATGGAAACTGTGTGGGTGGTGGCTCCGATGTGAAGGCTCTGCTCGACTCGGGAAAACTTGAACCAATGTTGATTGGTTAAATTACTCAAATAAAGTACAAAATTGCAAAGGTTATAAGAATATGTTTGTTTAAAAAACATCACAATTTTATTTTCATCTTTTTTTGTTTCAAAATTTTGTTAAGTACAATTCTTTATTAAGTTTAAAGCATTTATAGCCAAAATAGATATGTATCTAAAAATGTTAAATGTTTCGTACTTATTTTTGTATAAAAAATAAAGTGTTTTTTTACGCTTATCTATATTTATTACTAGCTGTTGCTTGCGACTTCATCCGCGTGAAATAAAAAAATAATAAAAAATGTAGCCTATGTTAATTACTGATAATGTAGCTTTTTAATGGTGAAAGAATTTTTGAAATCAGGGAAGTAGTTTTTGAGTTATTTTTAATACCTGCAAAAATACAAATCTTTATAATGTTAGTAAGTTAAGTAATTTAAACATTAACAACTATTTTGTCATAAAAATGGAGAAACTTAGTCTCATTAGAATTTTCAAATTTATGTTATAGTAAAATTTGGGATTTTTAGTGCTCTTCCTTATATCTGCTCTACAAACATTTAAAACTAAGTATGTATGGAAACCTCAGGAATGGGAATACCAAATAATTTCATTTTATTGATGCTAGTGACATTACTTACAATGGCTTCGAAAAATAATTTGAGCTGATAAGAATCTTGTTTAATTGAACAAGCTGTGGTTTTGAGACCTTGCACATAAAGATAAGAGGCCGTAGTTTTGTCCTTAAATTGTATTGATATGATGGTAAGTGTTGTCAAAATAAATCGATATTGCTACGTTTGGAGAGATTGGCACAGAGTAGTCTTATTATATCTTTGCTATTTCATAACACAAGGCGTGATTGCTGATCAGAGATACAGTTTGGAATACGCTGTGGAAGAGATGTTTCATGTCTTCCACAGCGGCTTTATTAGTTACTAGCTGTTGCTTGCGACTTCATCCGCGTGAAATAAAAAAATAATAAAAAATGTAGCCTATGTTAATTACCGATAACGTAGCTTTCTAATGGTGAAAGTATTTTTTGAAATCGGCTCAGTAGTTTTTGGGTTATGTCAATAAAAATCTTTATAATATTAGTATAGATTAGATCATCATACTGATGACATGTATGAAAAATAAAGTACAAAATTAAGAATATATCTTTGGATAGACGCTAACATTAAAATTAATGTAATAGCCATTTTTAAGCTAGATCACTATTATAAAGGTCCAAGTTTAAAATAAAAGAAGAAATATACCTAAATATATCCGTAATTAAATGACAATGGTATCGACAATTAGTATTAGTAGTTATCGTGTCTTTTGTAAATCTACAAAAGAGTAGTACAAGTCTTTCACCCCTTAGCAGAGTGGAGACTTAAAGTCGGCGCGAACTAATTCTACAGATTTCACCATAAATCTTTCAGTAGGAGTCGCTTGTCCCCTCCCTAAACGCTTTATTACGCTCGCGGGATGAAAACATCAGGCCCGATCAAGGCCACTACGCGCAGCCTCGGGGCGGGCGAGCCGGCGTACGCCGCGCGGTTCCTAGTTATATTACCTATGTCATTGATAAAAGCCTCGTTTTTGCGTAACGCGGGCTGTAGATAAAGAGTGCGTGCGAGAGGGATGAAGCACCCTCGCGACCCCGGGCCCGGCCGCCCTAGCAACAGTTTCACCCATCCGCCGCCAGACGGCGCTCGTGGCCGCCACACATCTTGTAATATCCTATTTTGTATAGTATAATGTAAACAAACTTGTATTGTTTTTTAGTATTTTTATCCGTATTATGTATCTCTATAAATGCATAGTACTTTAGATGTGAACCAATCGGCCTTTATGTGGTTTGTGATCGAAGCATATGTTTCGTGAATGAGGAAGCGCAAGGTAAATATATATTTTCTAATACGTGTGAAAATCGCTATGTAAAATCTCCAGAGATATCACTACATACAATACTAGCTTACTTTACGTATTTTCTGTTTAAAACGTTGTTTTCCGTTACAGACTTAATATATAAATCGGGGTTCAGATTAGACTGGACAATGTACAACTCGATCACGCTATCGTAGTTACGGGCGACGATTGTTATATTGTAATTGTAAAAAGCCATTGTTTGGTTCATTGTTTTTAGAGTACTCACATGGAAAACATTTTATCAATATGATTATAGACTACACCAAAAAAATAGAATGATTAAAGATCATCTTAAATACATTCGAGTACATAAAATATAATATGAAATTACTTATTCTGAAGATGATTTTAAATATATCATATCAGAGGATCATTGTTAGTTCAGTTTATTTGAATTAATTATTTTATTTAATATTATGTTTTGGTTCGTTTCACAAAATAACCTAAAAGTTATCAATGAAACGTTTTTGTATCGTATCTACGGAACGCTAGCTCATTGCGTTTTCGCTACGTAGGGCAATATTCGTAACGGAGCTTACGGGCGTCGTTTTGGCGGGAAGGGTCGGGTATGTTTAGGTGGGCGAGGGAGGCTCCACAGACAATATAAGGCAGCGCCGGCTCATCCGCCGCTCAGAGAGCTCGCGTCTCTGGGCGGCGTAGCGCCTAACCGCGTAGACGTGCTACGGCCAAACTTACCTCGTTCGTAGCATCATTAAGTAAAATTCTGTAGTCATTAGGATGAAAATTTCTGCGCCTTTCTGCATTCTTTGTTTTGGTAAGATGTAGTTTATTGATATATTTTAGTTTTGTTAGAATAAATAAAAAAGAAAATTTACATTTTATGTATTTATGCATACATGTAAAAGACATACATTGTTTTCATTTACGTTCGTTGTTAATTTAGTAATAAGCGACAACTAATTTATTTTATAACGAATTAAAAAAAAAACATTTATTTTTTGATATTATCAATTTCTTATTAAACTTTTAGTAAATGTAAATATTAAACGAGAAAAGACAATTAAATGAGCAACTATCTGAGGATTAAAGCATTTTTTTCCTGAATTAAAAAATAAACTTTCTGCTTTAAATACAAATTTAGCACATTTAATTCAGGTTCGTTTACAACAGCATTTTATCGTTTAGATTCTGTATATGATAAAAAATATTTTAAAGTTTACTCAAGTGTTTTTATAGGTTATAATATAAACAGTCAAATCGTAAATTAGGACCTCTGAGCAATTTGAAGTAAAGCGGAGTTTTTTTTAAATATAAATTTGCTTTTATGTTTTCTTTCCTTTTATTTAATGGGGTTTAATCTCCGGTTGGCCACGGGAAGTTGTCATCTAAATCAAAATGCAGTGCACGCTCCTGCCTTGTCAGATTTGATCATCTCATTACTGGTAACAAGGTGTTCGATCTTAATTAAATGGCATAACAATTACAATAATTAATTATTATTTTTAGGCAAGAGAATTAGAATTTCAACAATACAATAATGCTCTTGTAAATACTGCCGCTTTGTAAACTTGTATGTCAATACAAATAATATAAATTATGTTATGCCTAATATCCAAATAAATGAAATAAAACAGGAATATAAAAAAATCCTACATCAACAACTCCACAACCTGAAATTTATTTATTATTGCGTTATTAATATGCCCACTACATTTTATTAATATTGATGTAATAAAATTTTGTTCAATTTCAACTTGCAAAATTATTTAAATCCTACACATAAACTCTGCTCTCTACCGGTTGTATATTATAAATACAAGCTAATTTCCTCTTTCAGCCTCTAATTTCCATTTCGTTCAAAGAATCCGCAAACGTCGACTCGCTGTAGACTGAAATGCGCTTGATTTTTATAACATAAAGCAGTTTGCAGGGACGCGGTTCCCCCACACAAACAGATAAAAAAACTACCGTACTCGTATAACAAGCCGTGTAGTAGGGAGATGACTCCATGAGTGTTTATTTTAAATAATAATGCAAAAATTAGACGTTGCTTTACGGATGGACCTACGATCCTTTGAAAAAACATAATTATCTTTTATTTTGTAAGAGATTTACCTACAAGGGTTATAATTCTGACTATGCAATTGCAACATTTAAACAGAAAATGCAGCAAGACATCGTACTTACATACATACATGTAATTCTTAAAATTATAATTTCGAAAGTTTACATGGATGGAGGAATGTTTGTTACTACGTATCTCCAGAACGGTTGAACAGATCTCGGTGAAATTTAGCACAGATGTAGATCATAATCTGGAAGAACTGATAAGGCTACTAAGTTTTTTGTTAATTGCGGGCGGACAAAGTCGCGGGCAAAAGCTATCTTATTTAATATGTTAAAAATATCTTAGAAATACATATGAGTTGTTCAAACAAATGAAATAAAAACCAATATCAGAGATGATAATGCTCAAAATTGTTTCAACATAAAATAGTGGTTTATTTTTAACATTTTCCTTTGATATTATGTTATTAGTTTTTGTTATACTTTGTGAATTCGATGCGGAAACTTTAATTTGTTTCTGATATAAAACCTGTATCTGAACCAGTGAGTCGAGAAATTTCTGCACACAGATTGTACGGCCGCACAACATATTATATTTGTAAAATATTTGCAGCCCACTCGCATGATTCAGTTTATTCAATACATTTATTATGAAGTGTAGATTACTTTTTTATTTAATCAAAAATTAAATTATTATTTCAAATTACATCGTAACACTTGAAAGTAAATTTCTTAGATAAGACACTTTTTTAAATACAGTATTGTAAAACTAAACAAAGACGACAATAAAATAAAAAATAAATAAAATAAAACAAAACGACAACAATAACTAACCTTAAAATAATTATAACAAAAGGGTAGAACAAAGATTTATTTAATCATCTAACTAAACATTTAGATGAAATCAAACACTTTAAAGTTTTAAACTTCAGATGGAAAAATATTAATTAAACTCGAATTCGTCGCGGGATAACTCATCAAAAATGTATAGAATTCGTTTTGATTTGCATAAAAGTCATTTTATTGGCTCGCAAGACAAACAGAATGGGATATTAGCCGTTGGAACGGATCCAGCTAGCGTGCTGTCAGGATAGGTGAACCCACGACCTGCGACCCGTCACTAATAACTTTTCGTTCCGTCTCTACATCTGACGTGTTCAAGGACTTTTCATACATTTTAAATGCTATTTTGTATGAAAATATGTTCTTACCACTTTGTTGTTCATGAATATGCACATTGATATGACATAATGCACCATCTACCAGAGTTCCATGTATATTATAGTGTATAGTATTGAAATATTATAGCTCAAAAACTACTGGAACGATTTCAATTCTTTCACCATTAAAAAGCTACGTTGTCAGTGAGTAACATACGCAATATTTTTTATTATCATTTTAATTTCACTGCGACGACATCGCGAGTAACATCTGGTTAGAAAACTAAAGTTACTCTAAGATCGAAGTTTTCAAAAAAAACCTAAAAAAGAAATAACTGACCGTCGTTATGTAATTTATACGAATTTAAAGATATTAATAAATCACAATCAATAGCTCCCTTTCGAATATTAAAAACTGAAGTTTTAAAAAGCATTCTTTTTTCGCGTACTTAAAGATATAATTTATACGCTTCGTTTTTATCATTATTTTTTTTTCTGGTTATAGTTTTATTTTATTATAACCTCCATCTTTTGTTTCAGATGCTTAATCGGACGTTACAAAGACCCGTTTTTAAAATAAGCTAATACGAGCTGTTATTTTAAATTTTAACGTAAATAGTACAAAGATATCGAACTTATTTTTGCAAAGAGCGTACTAATTTATTTTTATAGCCGCCTGTAACGCTAGTGAGATCGGAGCTTGCGCGTAAAAAGGAGAATTTAGCTTGAATCCTGGCTATTTAGTGTAATATATTGGGGCGAGATTGTGTTATCATGGATCGTGGGTAGGTTTACGGGGAAAACAATGCGAGCCGGTGTCGTAAAGCATTGGTATCTGGGTATTTGGTTGCGGGTGTAGGGACGTGTAGTGCCGTGGTAGTGATGTGCGAGGACAAGGAAGAGGCCCGCAGTGAGGCCGAGGCGGCGGGTCCGAGCCCGCGCCGGTTATGCTGGCCGCGCCGCCCGCCAGCGCCACTGCCCGACACCAGGGGGCTCTGCTGCGCCAAGCTGCTCCGGAAGAATGGGAAGGCTAAGAAGGTAGGTTTATACATGCCATGTTAATGTCTGATTAACAAGAGTTAGTAAATTTAAAAGTAAATCGGTTGAATCAAACTTTAATACCAAAGTTGGCCGAAGCAAGTTTGTTAATTTTCGATAGTCTGTCCGCCGTGTAATAATTTAACATTTCGTACGACAGAGTAATTAGTATTTTAAACAAGTGATTCGCGAGCTGGTAACTTTGCATCAATTCAGTCTTGTTCGTGCGCTCGCTAACTTTAATTGGCTGCCTCGGGGCGGACGACTGCGGCCGAGAACGCGGAATATCACGAATATTGCTATGAAAATATTATTTTACATGTAGTCATTGCTGTTCTTTTATTGTTTTTAAACAATATAATTACACTTTGTAACAAATATTCGCTGCAACCCAGTTGTTTCACGTACAAATAATAGATGGCGCCACCTGTATTTGGAAACACGATGTTGTTTTGCATGCGCCTTAGCTTAAGTCATTTTAATGTACATTACGGAAATGAGAGAAGAGAGAGAGAGAAGAAACCAAAAGGGGATAACAAATATTGTCTTCTCAAGTTAGTTCCTACGACGCGATTCTGAGTATATTAGCTTGCTGTCTTGTGACTAATTTTACTCAGAATTGCACAGTAGTGTAGCCGAATTAGGTTGCTTGCGGGATAGTGACGACCTAATTTCAGTAGATAACCGCTTGCTGTTGTGACGGCTATCCGATATTCTAACATTTTTTGTAACTGCGTGTGGTTCCCAACCTGGGGTCCGCGCGCAGACCCGACTACATTGGTAATTCAGTAGATAACCGCTTGCTGGATTGTGACGGTTACCCCTGCTCGCTTACAATCTGGCGCCCAACGTGGGGCAGGGCGAATCAGCAGAGGACGAGTCAGCCGAGAAACAACACAAGATCAAGACGAATCAGCCGAGTAACAAACAGAAGATCAGGACGACGGCACAACATGGCGCTTACTCCTGAGCCACTTCAACAGCTGCTTCAACATAACCGCTTGCTGGATTGTGACGGTTATCCATAATTGTATAGTGACACTGAATTTAGGTTGCTTGCGGGACAGTGACGACCTAATTTCAGTAGATAACGCTTGCTGGATTGTGACGGTTATCCATAATTGTATAGTGACACAGCATTTAGGTTGCTTGCGGGATAGTGACGACCTAATTTCAGTAAATAACCGCTTGCTGGATTGTGACGGTTATCCATAATTGACATTTTGTAGTAACACTGAACTTAGGTTGCTTGCGGGACAGTGACGACCTAATTTCAGTAGATAACCGCTTGCTGGATTGTGACGGTTATCCATAATTGACATTTTGTGTGATGACACAGCATTTAGGTTGCTTGCGGGACAGTGACGACCTAATTTCAGTAGATAACCGCTTGCTGGATTGTGACGGTTATCCATAATTGACATTTTGTAGTAACACTGAACTTAGGTTGCTTGCGGGACAGTGACGACCTAATTTCAGTAGATAACCGCTTGCTGGATTGTGACGGTTATCCATTTTGGTAAACAACGGGACAACGTATTGACATTGAAGTCAGGTTGCTTGCGGGACAGTGACAACCTAATAACCGCTTGCTGGACTGTGACGGTTATCAATAATAAACATTTTTGTAAACAACGTGGAAGGAGTCGACCAGTCACTACAAATCTGGCGACCAACACAGAAGCTGTTCCAATCCAGGGGAGGATGAAGACGACTACGTGAACAGAAGGATGAATCTTCCAGTTTCATCGTCGGGACGACTTCAGAAACTGAGGGGGAGATTGTAACAAATATTCGCTGCAACCCAGTTGTTTCACGTACAAATAATAGATGGCGCCACCTGTATTTGGAAACACGATGTTGTTTTGCATGCGCCTTAGCTTAATTCGTTTCAATGTACATTACGCAAAAGAGGAGAAGAGAGGAGAGAAGAAACCAAAAGAGGATAACAAATATTGTCTTCTCAAGTTAGTTCCTACGACGCGATTCTGAGTATATTAGCTTGCTGTCTTGTGACTAATTTTACTCAGAATTGCACAGTAGTGTAGCCGAATTAGGTTGCTTGCGGTAGTGACGGCCTAATCCGGCAGATAGCCGCTTGCTGTTGTGACGGCTATCCGATATTGTAACATTTTTTGTATCTGCGTGTGGTTCCCAACCTGGGGTCCGCGCGCAGACCGAACGCATTGGTTATGTAAAACCAATAAACGACTGTTGCTGCACCTTTGTTTGTTTCTTTGGCTGATTCGGCTTACGACACACCCGCTCCGTTACAACTTTAAATTAAAATATCTTAATCATGACATAAATAAATTAGATCATCTATTGATTTTATAATTAACTACTCCTATTCTGTAACTTTCTTTTGTATTTTCTTAATTTATGCTAACAAACTGACGGGTAGGTCGTTTTGAAGGAAAGTGCGAAGTTATATCATTGTCTACATTCACCGCAAGGTTTGTACAAAGCGTTCTCATCGAGATACAGAATTTGGCCGTCAATAAATCGTGTAGCTAACAAGTTGAGTGTAATAATTCACCTTCGCCGTCGTTGTTTAAGCGCTACGTTCGCCGCTTAACCGCTCCCTCAGTGGAAATAATTCTCATACTCCGAGCGAATGACGTACAAAACAAGATTTTGCCTTCAAGTTTTGAAATGAAATAAACTTTGATACCACAAAATGTTGTAACCCAGGCAGTTGTTTTGTGGTTTTCAGTGTTTTGTTTTCTTGGTTTGGACAAGAATATGTCCTTAAATAGTAATTGAAACTTTACACCTTTATACTGAATGATTTATATTGGTAGGAAATATGATATGAATAAATTAAATAACAATTTTTATGCAAATAACAGTAGCGGTAGCGGTTCACACTTCATTGCGTACGTCGCGTCGTAGCGTTCAGATGGAAAATTTTAACTGACGTGTCTACTTAATGTTCTGCGCAGTTTTACACATGTTAACTTAGTTAACGCCATGTTTTATTTAACCATAGAGCTAATGACTTAATAATTCAACTAAAATTTCATTCATATCTCTAAAAAAAAACTTACTGCACTACATTTTTGGTTGGAATTTTAAAATTATAGTCCTTACTCTAAAAAATAAATACTCTTAAAATTATACGTAGAAATCTGATTAAAAATGTAATTCAATTCAATTAACTACCTTAAATTAAAGTTTTTTATTGCACCAGAAGATTTAGGTACAATTAAACGCTATTTACTTTTTCATTAATTCCTAGAAATCTTACCAAAGCCACATACTCCAAACTATGTCAGATCTGTCTACGAACATCAAATGTCATGGATGAACGTTTTCCCTGATTATAATTTGTGTTATTAAAACCACAACGGGACTTTGTGATAATGAAACATCTTTGCTACAGTACGGATCGGCTTCCTTCATATTTCATGGTAGACTACGTCAAAGTTAATCAAAGTTCCGATAAGCCCGAACCTCGGAGCTCGGTTCAACAAAATTGCATTTGATATACACATGGTTTATACATCAATTGGTTGAGGATCATTGAACTTGTACGCTAATTTAACTCACCAAGCTAATATAAAGTGTATTCTACAAAGGAAACAGCATCAAAATAGACAAAACAATTAAATGTTACAATTATCGCAATGCAACGGAAATTATAACAAAATTACTTTACTCTTTATTGGAAAAGGCGATGTACCACAACAAAATCTTAAATTTAGAATAACTATAGATCCAGTAACTTGTGTTACAGCCAGTGAAAATGTCTAATTTTACTAATTTAATTCTCGTAGTCTTTTAAACAATTGTTCATGTTATACTCATTATTTGCCGCTCATAAAACATTAAATACATAAAAGTTATTGCATGTAAAGTAGTATATATGCAGATAGTTTCTATAGTCAATATCTTCGAGAGGAAAAAGTAAAAAGCGAAATACATGTGCAGACAGTTTTCGATCTTGCTAATGTGTCTGTTACGGATACGATGACATGCACCCTCCCGGCCGGGACACACATGCAACATAAAATTGAACTACGTCTTGAAAACGAATAATCAATAATAGTAGATATGTATGTATTGTGACACATACAAATCTATACTTCTATACTATTATAATAAAGCGTAAACACACACTTCTTTGTTGCCTAAGATGTCAGCAATTACAGCATATTTTTCAATAATTCTTTTTTTAATAAAAAGCCCTACACTTACGTTACGCTTTAGGCTATATATTTTCACGCCATTAAACTTAGGGGGTAAATATTTTGGATAAAAACCCTAATGTGGGAAAGAGACCATAAGTTGCTGCTGACAACACGGAAGCAAAATTGCCATAGTAAGGTAATTGGTATTTTGACATTTGCAATTGAGAATTTGATAAATGTAAAAAATAAAATAAAGTTTTTATAATTTCATGCGGATGAAGCCGCATGGGAACAGCTAGTATTTAATAAAAGCCTTCGAAATCCATGTTTTTATGCCATAAAAATTATAAAAACATAAATTTCTTGTGCTAACGACAGTAATTTCTATAATTAACAACATGCTGTAAAACTAATAAAACACGAAAACAACCATGTTATGGTCTTTTCATAGCTTTATTTCTGTCTTCTTCCGTAAAGTGTCTACAAAAGTTTGACATATTTGACGGAATATTCAAAAGAACGTTCCACCATTTTAAAATTCAACTTAGTTCGTGAACTGTGATAAAAGTTCAAACAACGAAACTTATCCACTAACTACTTCAGAATTTCTTTCTTAGCTGCATCGGTTGCTAAAGAGTTTTCACAATGTCCACACACGTGCTGGAGTTTGTGAAACTTGAGAACGACTTATAACATGATTTAAATGATGACCTTAGGTTTCTATTATTTTCAGTCTTATCGTAAAAGCATAATATCAACTATGTTTAATACATATTAGTGATAATAATTTAGGCTTATACTCGTATATTGCAAAGTTTATCAATTTCATTTTCAAATCGCACGAGTTCCCTTAAATTTCTTGCACACTTGCACAAAAACACTTTTTGGATTTAAAGTCTCAACTAATAATTTGAAAAGTTCCTAGTTGTGTTTTCGTTCACTTGAATGTTGAGAAATAATAGTGATTACAAAGTGTTAGTATTGCATCGTAACTTGAGCAAATAACTTAGCCGCGAACTGCTAACTTAACATCAAATTAGTTTCCGCTGACGTGCAGCGCTTTGGCCGCTTTAATTAACCGCCTCGCTACAACCGGCGCAAGAAGTTTGCACTAAAAAACTAAGCTAACTCATGTGGCTACAGCGCACGTAATGAGTTAACTTTAGTGTTACACTGTTTATTACCTTCAATTTAAAATTAATTTTGAATTATATAATTAACAGTCGATGATACAGAATAATGTTTACTAATGTAACAAATAATTATTGTAATATTATTGCATTTGTAAGGAATAAACTCAAAAACTACCGAACTGATTTAAAACTTTATTTCACTATTAAAATGTTACAAGTACGAAGGCTGTATCTATTGTTAAAAATATGTAAGTACTACCTTTCGCCCGCGACTCCGACCGCGTGGAATTAAAAAAAAACAAAACTGAGTAGCCTATGTGTTCTTCCAGACTATCCTCGACATCTAAAACCAAATTTCATCGAAATCCGTCCAGCCATTTAGGCTACAAACTCTAACAAACATCCATCCATCCATTTAAACTTTCTCATTTTTTAATATTAGTATGAGTTACATTTGTCAGCACGCTAGTAAAATTAGAAGTCTGTTGTCAAAATAGAAATATTAGAGGAAGTTAAAAGTCACTTTTAGTCCAAATATCTACAAGATCTGCATTAGAATTATATAGGAATATAACTAAAAGGCTTCCACAAGAAGCTGCATTTATCGCTTTGAAATTCTGAATTGAACAGAAAGTTTTCAATCGTGCTAATGCGTCCGAGTTCGATACACGAATCGCATAACGACTGCCGACTTACGAGATAACGTTCAAGTGCATTGGAAATGCAAAATCAATGAAAACAACACGACCAAAGGGACCCTTGCCATTGCTTTTAACTATAGTAAATAATGCTCCTTTTGAACTAAACATTTTGATAAGGTGATCTTTGTGCGTTATATCGAATTTTACACCTAAAAAGTGAAGTACGAAAATCTTTAAATTTATTTAAAGTTAAAATTCTGCCAAAATCTGAGCTCAGAAAAAGCGAGCTAGTGTCTTTTCTGGATAAAACAAATTGAACAAACAACTACTTCTCTTGAATATAAAAATCGGATTTGTTATTATAAATTTTAAAGTGCATCTGGGTAATCTATATCTATATCTATACTTCTATACTATTATAATAAAGCGTAAACACACACTTCTTTGGTGCCTAAGATGTCAGCAAGTACAGCATATTTTTGAATAATTCTTTTTTAATAAAAAGCCCTACACTTACGTCACGGTCTAGGCTATATATTTTCATGCCCTTACACTTAGGGGGTAAATATTTTGGATAAAAAACCTGATGTGGGAAAGAGAACATAAGTTGCTGCCAACATCAAGAAAACAAGGTTGCCATGATTTGTCATCATGTCATGTCATTTTGACATTTGCAATTGAGAATTTGACAAATGTAAACAATAAAATGAAGTTTTTATAATTTCATGCGGATGAAGCCGCATGGGAACAGCTAGTATAAAAATAAACTTACTATCGTGTTGTAGAGACCAGCTGGTGATTTTCACGATAACGTTGGAACTTCGCAAAAGCTGTATCAATAAAACTAATGCCCTCTGTCGGACGACATTAATGCTAAGTATTGGTAAGTTCTGTTGTTTGGTCTTGGTTTTATTTCTTTACGTTTACAGTTGGTCTTTTAATATTAATATTGCCTCGAGGGTTTATAGGAGGATTTAGCAAAGAATATAAATACTAGTATATTACCGTGGTTTTCCTTAACTGAAAATGCTCCTCAGAATATTATTGTAATTGTTTTCACTTCTTTTGATTAAAAAAAATTGTTCAGCAATTTTGGAATAGTAACCCATGTCAAGGGGCAACAGTGGCAAAGCGAGGTGTTACCTATTTCATTTAAATCCCAGACTTTAAACCTTACTTAGAGCACCTTTTACAGTGTAGTACTTAATACTCGAGTACAGTTCAACCGAGAACAATGTGCACCCGTTAGCACTCAAACGTATTAGTAATGCTTACCTCAAGTAGGATTACAGTTTTTTAAAGAAAAATTACAACATATTCAAATAGAGATAAGGTTTATTTGTTTATTTAATTTTTTTTGCACAAAGAAGAAAACTAAAAAAAACTAACGTAGAAAACTAAAACTAAGCTACTATTATTATATAGTTATTACTTTAATGCTTTTATTTAATGGATGTTCGTGAAGAAAACATTTAACAAATGAATTTCTAATTATAATTAAATAGAACTAAGTCATAAGTAAAAGGATTCCATGTTATTTAACTCATTTCTAATATTTAAGCCTTTGTTGATAAAAATAATGATACGTTTTTTATAAATCTACGTAAACCAAGACAAGGGACAAAGGGAGCAAATATTTTGCGGGCTTCTTGTATTTGTCGAAGCTGAACTCGTTAGAGGGGCAGACGGAGCGTGCGGAGTATTTTCATCAAGCCAAATCGAAGTGCAATATCGGAAGTTCTGTCACCTGTACTTTTAGCCAATATTGGCTCGGACGCGCTTCGGAGTAAACACTCATCGACTTTGCTTTCACACCTGCGAGGAGATTTATTACATCGTTTAGATTCACTGAATTCATTTATTTACTTACACTTTGAATTTTATTTGAATAATTTTTATGTAACTCTGATTTATGGATTTCAAACTTCTCTTTGTTTTTTTTTTAAATTGTCATTTTAAAAGGTAAATTAATGTGTTTGTTTGAAATTGGAATTCAAAGTTGTAAAGCTATAAATAATTGTACGAAGTTGTGTAGGTGTTACGTGAATTCCTAACAGTTGTCCAACACTCGGTGTGCGCACATTAACCAGATTGAAAGCACTCCGCACAACTTAGAATTGCAAAACATTCACCATTCACACTACGTACATGCTTTTAGATGAGATCGGAATAAAAAAGGATTACTAGCATACAACAGATTTACTTAATTTGTAATTAATACGTAAACATTCCTAGATTGTATATTTTGTTGTTTCACCTTTGCGTCTTTACCGTTTTAGCCAAAGGAATATCTGCTTTACACCAATGATTTTAAAAACCTAAAAGTAAAAACAAAAGATAAATAAAAGAAAGTAAAATTCGTACTAAATGTATAACGAAATAAAAATACAATTTCATGTCAGTAGTTTGTTTTTATTTCATTTGGCTGGGAATATAAAAGTTATCGACGGAGTACAAAAATTGGCCACCGCTATATCCGGAGCCAGTACTAACATTATTTTGAGATTTCCTTAAACACAGATCGCTTTAAAAGTCACGTAGAAGCCAGAGATTTTCAATTTCGAGGAAAGCATAGTATAAAACCGCATTGAAGACATTACCCAGCTCGAATACCAAATGAGAGTACTAAATAAAGAAAAAAAGTGTTTTGATTTGAGTTTTATCCTAGATTGCACATGTTTATTAAATAAATAATATAATATATCAATAGAAATGGAATATTTCTGTAGACGTATTAGTAAAACATTTTAAATACCAAAGTGAAAAATATATAAAACAACAAACGATGTGCTCACTGAAATTCTGAGCAACTAAATTTAACAATTCTGATAAAACTATAAATAATTCAGTAGTCTTAAGCAACTTTATGCCATCCTACGTAAGTTTTAGTTAAAATTGTTAAAAGTTATGTTTTAAGTCTTGATTGAGGTAAGTATTTTGATAATAAACATTTCGCATAAACTTAAAATAGAGAAAATAATTTTCATCTTATAAATTACAACGAATTTATACGTGATCGGAAATGATTTCACCAATAATTTTAGCTCCGTTCCCCGCTTGACATCGCGAGAGACGAAATCATTAAACTAGTGAATTAAGCCATATATAAATCCACATCCACACGCGTATAACGTAACCTCATTACACGGCTTGTTACGTAACGGAATTGAAAAGTAATAATGAGAATTTTTATATTATACCTATACCATATTTTATACTAATATTATCTATGGAAAGCTTTGGATAGATCTATGGATATTTGTTACTATGAATCTTCAACGGCTTACGTACTTATTTGTCCTTTCGCACGCCTTGCTTTGCATGTTTAGCTTTTTTACCTATTGACCCTGTGCCAGTCATTTGTAGACTTTACACCAAAATGCGCTTCTACTAAATAAAGCTTTGCATAACATTAATTTACCCTAACGCACTGAAATGCAACATTTCTCAGTTTATTATTAAAAGAGGCAATTAAAACCTTGTCAAAGCAAAGTGGCGACCATTTGCTGCAGCAAAATTTGAATAGCGCCTTAAACGCTTTTAATAAAATCGTTAACAAAGTTAATTTAAAATGTCACTAGCAAACTTTTAGATGAAAGAAAGCTTTTACATTTACATTGATTAAGGTCATAGGCAACAAGGGTGGTATGAACACTTAAAACAAAAGAAAAGAAAATATTTTTTCCTGAAATTTAAAAGTAAATGGTGAGAAGGTAAATAGTTTATCCCCCAAAGGTGCAATATTTGGAGATAAAACTTCGACTTTACACATATTACTATAAATATCTATAAAAGGCTTTTCAATATTAAAAATGGCGCCTATTTCGAGTTTTTTTTAATCCATGCTCTTCAGGACTGAACTCGCGGGCGTCGGCTAGTTTACCATAAATTGAAAACTATATGTCGATATATAGATGCGTATGTTAAAGGGACATTAACATAAACAGAATATATCAATTTAGTTATCTGGCGTGATTGATAACAAGGCGGTTGGCCGCAGCCCGCCGCAGACGGATGTGTACGACTCGATGATTACAAATATATCGAAAATCGTTTACATTTGAATTTATACAACACTAAAATAAAATAACAAAATACAATTTTTTGTTTTCAAAGTATAAATTACGTCGCTTTTAAGCCGACTGAAAGGAGCCTTAGTAATGTGTTATACAAATATGTAACTATTTTTTTCTTAGGTCGGTCTAAAGATTAAGGTGTTATCGTTTCTTATGACAGTATTTAGTCGTGATTTTATTTAATGGCTAGAAAAAAATAAATGCAACAAATACCTATTCAAAAAGGTTCCTGCAGTTTAACTTTCCGCTTTAGTCCATTCTAAATTTTGCATTATACGTGACTTATGCCGACCACCGCTGAAGGCAATCTCGGAACGTTTGCTCCAGTGTGGACAGTGCGGATATAGCCTTCTTTGAAGTGAACTACCTGATTTATTATTCCTTAAGTGTTTTCGATAAAGTTTATCGTCCTTCCTGAGAAAGGATTTGCTAGTTAATATAGTGCCATTATTAACTTCGTTTTTAGTTCAAATTCAACTTTAAAAAGTTTAGTTAACACTGATACTTTGATTTTTATTAGGTTCTTTTGATGTCGTTAATAAAACACGTATTGAGCTTTGAAATGTGCAAATCGTTTTATTAAAATGATGGAAAGTTGCTTTGCTATTACTTTGAAGGAAAAGTCTTTTCCCTGAATGAGTTGCTAAGAGTGCGCTCATTAAATTAGGCTTTGCATAATAGCAAAAAGGTTCACTTACCTAGTAAAGTGCAGATTTCCTTAATTTTAAATTAAAAGCACTCAATTTTCGCGATGCTGAGTGATTTAAGGAAAAATTATTAGAAAAAAGTGTTCGAGAATCTTGTTTAAGGTGAAACTTTTTCTATTCATCATTCATTTAAAAATATACTGTTTTCTTTTTTTTATAAATATTTTTCTTTTAGACGTAAGTCTTCATTTTTTTCCTTATATCGCAAATTACTCGAGCTTTCAAATGTACCGTGTTTATGTACCTTTTTCTCTGCAAACTTATGCTGAAAACCTATTGTTTAACTCAGTATTTTCAAGTAAAATATGACGGGATGACGATATGTTCTTTGAAGTGTTTCGACAATCCAATCTCTATTGGCATCAAACCTACGAGAACTACTACTTTGTAGACTTCTTATGTTTTCACAGCATTTTTCTTCTTTCCCGTACAAAAGAATACTATGTCAGGTGAAAAAATCTGCAGTGCCTTTAATAATTTGTTGAAACAGTTTACAACAAAGCAGTTCATTAGCACTACACCTGATGTGGCACGTGCCTTTATTAAACGAAGGTGCATTATTTAGCTTATGGAGGGTGCCTTTATTGAAACTGCTGGAACCGTCTCGCCGCCATATTGTATTTTAAATACGATAAATAAACTGCTTTAGAAATTATTTATTACTTCGCATTCCTATTAACTACGGATTTGAAATGATATATTAGTTTTATTTAATTTTTATATAGTAACTACCTTTTGCTCGCGACTTCGTCCGCGTGGAATGACAAAAACGAAATCAGTTTACCCCGCGGGAACTGTAGCTATTTCCGGAATAAAAAGTAGCCTAGAATATGCCCGTTTATGTCAGCTACCCTTCAGTCCGGTCGAAATCGGCCCAGCCGTTTCGGAGATTACCCGGAACAAACGCGTCTTTCGGACAGACAGACAAAAAAAAATTAAATGTGATTTTCGTTATCAGTTACGCAAATACATTATCTTCCCGAAATCTGGAAATTTTCTTTTGATATTGCAAACAGACATTAAAATTTTATTATATGTATAGATAGAAGATATAGATAACGAGCTGTCGCCAGCAAAATTCGTTAGCGCGTTCTAAAATAGCGTTAGATTTATTCAGATTTAGTCATACATTAAAATATATAAACTATATCAATTAGCGTTTCACAGAACCAGTTCTTAAGTGTTTTACAGTGAACTGCTTCTTTAGAGAAAATGATACGTTTAAGTACTTTTACAAAGTGCCAGCGTTAAAGTTGCACATTTACATACTTTTTACTTCGCGTTGAATTTATCAAAGGGATCTTATTCTTAAAGAGATAAAACTTGTTAAGTAGTGTAACACTTTTAAGTAAATTTGAAACTCTTTGTTGTTTTTTCTTGATTGATATATCTATACTGATATTATAAAGAGGAAAGATTTTTATTTTTGGATTTTTGTATGTATTAGATTCACGCAAAACCTACTTGGCCGGTTTTAAACATTTTTTCACCATTAGAAAGGTTAATCTGTGAGTAACATAGGCTATATTTTATATTATTTTTTAATTTCACGCGGGCGAAGTTGCGAGCAACAGCTAGTATTTCTATATAGAAACTATATACAGAGTTATTGTTAATTCAACGTATTCCTGTTAAGAGGTGATAGAGGGGTTCATTTGATATACCAATAACCCTGTAAATTACTGCGAGTTTCCAATTTCCATGTTTTCATTTAAAAAGTATGTATTAATCGCTCCCTTTATTTTTTAAAATAAAAACAATAGTCTGAAAACTGCTAGAGTATAGGTATTTCGTTTTTATTCAAAACTAAACAAGATTTCTTTAACCTCTCATTTATATTTAAAAAGCTTTTGATACAGTCTCAATGCCGATACTTTTGTCAAAACTCGAAGCCCTAGGAGTCCGTGGACATGCCTACCAGTGGTTCCAAAGTTACCTAGATTGCAGAAATCAGTATGTCAAGGTTAATAATAATCTAAGTGATCCCCTAAGATGCAACTTTGGTATACCACAGGGCAGTACCCTAGGACCCACTCTGTTTTTAGTGTATATAAATAGTCTCCCAGACGTTTTAACAGCCAATGCCGATCCTCTTCTCTTCGCCGATGATACAGTGCTATTGTTCCACGGCCAGGATTGGAAAGAAGTTCACGAAATAGCCGAATCCTGTCTAAAAAATGTGACAACTTGGTTAGAGGACAATTTATTAACGCTCAATGTAACGAAAACAAAATATCTGTGTTTCACTAAATCATCTAACCCTTTACCAAACCAAGACTTACACATTACCTTGCATACATTCCCCTGCAATAGAGCCCCCTCATACCAATGCGATTGCAATACCCTCACAAGAGCCAGAAGTATACGTTACCTTGGTGTTCTAGTGGACGATAACCTGAGCTGGAAAGAGCAAACCGACAATGTATGCACACGGGTTCGGAGGCTCATCTATATCTTCAAACAATTGAGAACTGTCGCAAGCAAAAAGATACTCATACAAACCTACAAGGCACTTTGTCAAAGTGTCATCTATTACTGTGTGACCGCATGGGGCAGTGTACCAAAATCAAGGATGATCAACCTGGAACGAGCACAAAGAACAGTGCTGAAGGTACTCATGCGATTGCCATACCAGCACCCTACCACAGCCCTGTACGAGGACACTCAACTGCTCTCAGTTCGGAGGCTCTTTATACTGCAATGTCTCCTAAGATACCACCGTAAATCAGCTCAACCACTTATACAATCGAAAAAGCGCAAACTGCGTTGTCCTCTACCGATCTCCAAATCCACCTTTGCTCAAAGACACTATAACTTTATCGCACCTTGCTTATATAACCAAATTCTTGACCAGTCGAATACTAATATAGCTAAACTTAATTCTTATAAATTTAAAAAATATCTCATACAGCTGCTGTTAAAACTAACTTACGAACAAACAGAAAACCTCTTAATAATACCAAAATGAAACAAGCATAAAAACTCTTTCACTCCAAGATGTCTAGCGCCCTATCATATATATCAACCACACACACGCACACACACACACACACACACACACACAGTACACACGCATAAATATAACACAATAAATGCATACACATAAACACACTCACACTCGCATACCCAAACACATGTATTTGATCAAATATAAAATTATGTACCTAGATTAAGAGAAGGCCCTGCCTCCTGTAATACAGGTCCCCACCTAGCTCAGGAGGCAGAGCCCCTATGATTGTAGTTTCAACTGGTTTGATTAATAAAGTGTTTTTTATTTTATTTTATTTTATTTTATTTTATATTAATTGAGGTGTTATTCGAACTTTGTGACGTTAAACAAAATATTAAACAACTAACAACCTCAAACCTTTGTAAGCAATAAACGGAAGTGCCAAATAGTTTCGCAACAAAATGAAATGAAGCGAAATTGAATGGAACAATGTGTTTCACACTTCATTAATCTCTATCGCACAAGATGGCGGAGACAATAGATTAATTATTGCCGCTCAACATTACCTACTGAAATAGTAGAAACAAGAAATTCCAATCTAGGACGAACGTACAATTGCTACTTTAATTAATAAAATAAATCAGGAAAAATCGTAGTACAGAGTTTTATAATATGACACTTTGAAAATTAAATTATTAACCTTATTTTATGACTACCTTTCGCTCGCGACTCCGTCCGCGTGGTATAAAAAAAACAAAAGTAAGTAGCCTATGTTTTCTTTCAGACTATGCTCTACATCTGTGCCAAATTTCATCCAGATCCGTTTAGCCGATTATGCTACAAACTCTAACAAACATCCATCCATCCATCTAAACTTTCACATTTATAATATTAGTATGATTAAATGTCAAGTATGACTTAAATAGTTTATTTAAGGGCACCTTTAGTGTCACTTAAACTGAGTTTTAGAAAAATGCTACTTTTTATAGGTCTCTCATTGTAGTAGTTTTTCACATAATCTAATATACGATGCCTGATTTAAAAATAATTCATTGTTGCAAAGTTCATTGCATATAAATGTGGAAAATGGATTATAGATATAACCTAGTCTTATATTTTCATGGATCCTTCTGCTGTCTTAAATTCTTAACCTTTTGCATAATCGTCCCTATTTTAAGTAATTTACGAGTCGGTAGCACGTAAACATTTTGTGCAGACAAATATAACTGTCTAGCATTCTTATCGCGTGCAAGCTGCACTTTCCCGAAGAATTATTGTGCATTAAATTCCACGAGCAAATAAAAATGTCGGAGAATTTTAACTAATGCATTCCCACCTTTTTCATTTTTGTTTAATCGGAAAATATTTTCAAAAGTAGCCTAAAAGATCATTAAACTATTTAACTCCACTTACTTACTTAAAAGTAGTTTTTATTGCAATAAATAACTATGTTTATAAGTTAAGTACTTTTCGTTTTATAGTATAAGGTTACAAAAGAGAAAGCGATCACAGGAATTCACCAAAATAGCATAGCGACCGTGATTATTTATCGATAAATCTTATATTTCAAATAATCTTATGAAATGCGATATTCTTAATATAGCAATGATCCTGTTTGTGATCGGGACAAGACATATAAAAGTGTATTTCATTGTGCCCGCAGTTCCCTCGCCTACATCTCATATGTATCGGTTTCTATTTGCATTCAGAGATCCACTTTCCAGATTGTTTCCTCTAGATTGCTTCTTTGTTTGTCACGCATCCCCCTTTCATAAACTACATCTATACGACTCTAGTATCGCCTCTGACACTTTTATTAGCTCTTCATGTATCAATGAAATCTATCGTCTATATTTTTACCGATATACAATCAATTTTCAATTTGTGTAATTCCTAAAAATTTAATGACAGTACATTTTTCATAACTTTGTTACAAAGCGATTAATTCATAAAAATTAGAGAAACTAATCAATAGTTTGTAGTTCAAATATTCAATTTTTTGGTACAGATCTATTCAAAGGATATTTGTGTAAAGCTCAATATCACATCATATTTTTTAAACTATATTACTAAGTAAGACTTGGCTTATTTCAAATATGTAAATATTTCTAAGGAAACATAACTAATTAATTATCTTGTTTTAAAACTAAAGTACTAGATTGTCTGCGAGCGGCCTAAACGACTTTCGTCCTGCCTTGATAACACTAACTTGTTAAGAAATTTTATAACTTGAAAGTACTAATTGTAATTTTAGTATCAAAGTTATTTCTGCTTTTGACTAAATCATACTCGAGATTTCTGCCTAAGATTGCTACTGACTAATGTTTAGTGTATTTTTATGAATAACACAAGGGTTCAATCATTTTTCATTTCTTACGCTATTTAACTGAAACCTATACTAATATTTTAAAGTATTCCAGTAAAAAAATGCCATGGATTTATGAAACACAATGTATGCCCTATGTATACCTTCAAAGGTTATTGGGTTCAAAACTCGTGTATCTAGAAAGTTCGATTCATATTTTCTTAATACAAAGTCTACACATAATGTTTACCTTGGCCAGTACACGGGACTTTTCCTTTTTATTTTCCGACCAGACAGTTTGCTTTATTGTAAAATAGTTCAGTTTATTCTTCAGGTGCCCTGAGAACGTGTAAGATGGAAAAATATTTCCATTATTCAACATTGAGGCGGATGTGTAAGTGAAGCAACCAACTGAGATATAGTGTTTGTTTCGAAAAATATTAAAGTTTATGAAATTTTGTTACTCAAAGTCTCATCTACAAAAAAATGAATGTTTATGCTTGGGTCTAGTCTTAGATAAGATAACGATAAATTACCGAAATCGATCTTTCTTTAGTAACGTAATTCTGAAATATAACACGGGATATCAACAGAATAGTTACAGTATACAAATTGAACGCAAACTCAAGTTAGTTATTGAATTAGCTTCGAATGAAGTTTGCAACTCTAACTTAGATTAAGCTCTCCAAGACAAACTACGTAAACATTCACCAAGTCGTTTGTGTGATTAGTCATGATATTTCACTTCTGACTCTTTGTCTTTGTTGGTCAAAATTATTATCCAACAAGTTGCTACTTGCGACATCGTCTACGTGGAATTAAAGATAGTTAAAAATACACCTATATTTCTCAGTAATAACGTAGCTTTTTAATAGTGAAAGAATCTTTGAAATCGGCCCAGTAGTTTTTAAATTATTTCAATACAGACAAAATTACAAATCTTTCCTCTTTATTATGTTGGTATAGATGTATTACTAGCGATCTACTACTAATTATGACGAAATATATGTAGAGTTTAATTTTTTTTTACATGTTACGATGTAGAGATATAATCGAATAGATGAAATGAGTGTAAAAATATTGAGTGGCATTACAGTATGCAGACAGAAGCCAAGTTAAAAATAAACATTGTAATTTTGTCATGAGCAAACATTGTGCGACGAAGAGCTTTGGGCCGTGAACGTAAACATACATCATGTATTTCATATTTACTTTCTTCTCCGGTATTTCATGTGGAAAATTTTACAAGCTATGTAATATGTATGACATACTATGTAGTAGATGGGATATAATAATATTTTTCATACACAGTATTATTTGTATACTACCTGTTGTTCGCGACTTTGTCCACGTTAATTTAAAAAAATGTAGCCTATGTCACTGACTTCGAACATCTCTGATTTTAAAAATATACCAAAATTAATTTATTCAAAGGTTCAATCCGTCTGGTTATACCGCTGATTACTTATTTAAATTCCAAAGTTTTTAATTATAATCCTTAAGGTTACTTAAATAAGTCTTTCATTAGCAGCTTTCGCGTGCTATGAATATTAAGTTGGACATCTTTGGAGTTTCAGTGAACAGAAATTCAAAAACAACGTAACAACCGCTCACTGGCCGTCCCCGATACAACTTGAATACTAATACGAATTCAACAGATCCTATTTCAAGTAAATCAACAAATAATTAACAAACTTTACATTAAGTTTTCAAGGACGTACAACATGAAAACTTTTTATATTATTTATTAAGATGATCCGTATTGTGAAGCTAAAACTATTCGACTTCGTCCGCGTGAAATTAAAAAAATATTAAAAAAAAGTAGCCTATGTTACTCATAGATATTTTACCTTTCTATTGGTGAAAGAATTTTTAAAATCGGTCCAGTGGTTTTTACGTGAATGGAATACATACAAAAATAAAAAAGGCCAAAAATACAAAATTACCTCTTTATAATATAAGTATAGATATAGATTTCTTCCAAATCCATTACAGAAGAATCATATTTAAAAATACTTTGTGGCTAACATTAAGTACTTATAATGCAATAAATCATACGATGGGAATTAATTAGTAGCTACCGTTAGGTAATTTAGGTGGCACTCGACGTCCATCGGTCTGTCATTATCCCAAAGGAGTTTCAAGTGTTGGACAAACACTCCGCCTGTCACCCTAATGCCTCAGCATACAATCGTTTTACAACAGATACGAGATGGATTCGTTTACATTTAACTCGATCACTATAAAAGAAAATACACTAAAAACAAAATACACTAAAAACAAAAAAAAAAAATAAAAAAGGCCAAAAATACAAAATTACCTCTTTATAATATAAGTATAGATATAGATTTCTTCCAAATCCATTACAGAAGAATCATATTTGAAAATACTTTTTGCCTTACATTAAGTTTTCAAGGACGCCCGACATGAAAACTTTTTATAATATTTATTAAGATGATCCGTATTTTGAGCTAAACTATTTATCGGAATTACACAGTTCCAAGGGCATTTATAATCTACATTAAATTCTCTTGATGATGGACACATTTATTTTGATAAGGATTCATACCAAATAAGAATAAAAGCGTTTTAAATAAAGTCGATTGCACTTATTTGACGGTTTTCTCGAAACAAACGGTTATTGTGCGACAACCTTAAGAGATAGATATATGCTATCGCAGACTTTAATTCAGCTAATTGAATGACCTACAATTCTTTCATACATCATTTTTATGTAGGTCTTATAGTTTAGGCTACGTAAGCATAGAAAGCAAACTTTGTTACAAGTTGGTATTTTTTCTGCGACTCGTAATTTGCTATTTATGATATCTCCTAAACTATTTATCGGAATTACACAGTTCCAAGGGCATTTATAATCTACATTAAATTCTCTTGATGATGGACACATTTATTTTGATAAGGATTCATACCAAATAAGAATAAAAGCGTTTTAAATAAAGTCGATTGCACTTATTTGACGGTTTTCTCGAAACAAACGGTTATTGTGCGACAACCTTAAGAGATAGATATATGCTATCGCAGACTTTAATTCAGCTAATTGAATGACCTACAATTCTTTCATACATCATTTTTATGTAGGTCTTATAGTTTAGGCTACGTAAGCATAGAAAGCAAACTTTGTTACAAGTTGGTATTTTTTCTGCGACTCGTAATTTGCTATTTATGATATCTCCTAAACTATTTATCGGAATTACACAGTTCCAAGGGCATTTATAATCTACATTAAATTCTCTTGATGATGGACACATTTATTTTGATAAGGATTCATACCAAATAAGAATAAAAGCGTTTTAAATAAAGTCGATTGCACTTATTTGACGGTTTTCTCGAAACAAACGGTTATTGTGCGACAACCTTAAGAGATAGATATATGCTATCGCAGACTTTAATTCAGCTAATTGAATGACCTACAATTCTTTCATACATCATTTTTATGTAGGTCTTATAGTTTAGGCTACGTAAGCATAGAAAGCAAAAAAGACACCAAATTTCGTCACGCAATTTTGAGCTAAACTATTTATCGGAATTACACAGTTCCAAGGGCATTTATAATCTACATTAAATTCTCTTGATGATGGACACATTTATTTTGATAAGGATTCATACCGAACACGAGTAATAGCGTTGAAAGTGGGGTATAGATTTTGATCGAAATTTTAATGAAAAAAGTGGTTATTGTGCGATAACCTTAATAGATAGATATATGCTATCGCTGACTTTTATTTAGCAAATTTAAAGGGCTACAATTCTTCCATACATAATTTTTGTGTAAGTCTTATAGTTTAGGCTACGTAAGCATAGAAAGCAAAAAAGACACCAAATTTCGTCACGCAATTTTGAGCTAAACTATTTAACTACGCCGTAGTCTTTGACTCCAAAAATCAAACAAAAAAATGGGACCCACCTGCAAGCACTACCTCTCGGGTAAAAAAAAGAATTTTCAAAATCGGTCTACCAGGGGCGGAGTTATGCCGTAACACACATAAAACAAAAAAAAAAAAAAAAAACATATGGACGAATTGAGTACCTCCTTCTTTTGGGAAGTCGGTCAAAAAGAAAATTCTTTAAGATAATTTCATTATTAACGAAATGTCAAAAGTATGGGCGTCACTAAATATAAAAACTGGCTTCTTTACAACATGATTTAATTATTAAAAATTGTACAATTCATTGTACAAACCAATACCTAATTTAATATCACCTAATTAATAACTTTTCAACATTTACTTTTTAATATTCCATATTTAACTATCATACTTTCAAATATACGAGTACACATAATACGCGCTTAAATAAAAAATATTGAAGGTTTAAAAATTTTATTTCAAAAAAAGCGATTGCTTTCATTAATACGATCTTAAATTCGCCTTAGCTTCTTTAGCCAATTAAGCTCTAATTTTCAAGGAATCCAGCGAAGCGGAAAAGAGACTTAGCTAACCAGAATAATACCAGTCTGTCGGTAAATATTTAATGATATTCGAAGAGCTCTGGATAAAGAAGTAGACATATTTATAAAATAGCGAACAACGAAGCGAAATAATATAATTCGTTCTTCTGTAATTGTAATTTCGCCTAAGAAATATAAAATATAAAGAAGTAACATACAATCCAAATTGGAATTCTCTAAATAGATAGTTTACTGCATTTCTAAACTAAATCAAATCAAGTTCTCGAAGCGTTCCTTTGCAGTTCATTGATTCCCCGTAGCCGTACGAGGGGACATTGACCCGACCGGTAATTAATTTTGTTGGAAGCTACGGATCATTTGGAATAATAGCCAATCGCGGCACTTTAATTTGTAGTTTCTATCCTGTATATAAGCTTGGTCGGGACCGAATCTAATCTTCCCACCCTACCTTTTTCTATGGAACTGAACGTCTTTTCTATTTCAAAGTAAGTGAGGATGTTAAACAAAAGACACGTATCAACTCGGTTAAGTGGAAATGTTGTTTCTTGTCTATTTCTGATTGCTGCAGAGATTAAAAAAAAACGTTTTCCATTTTTATCGAGAGTTAGATAAGTAAGAGTAATGTAAATGTTGCGAAAGGTATCGTGACTAAGAATTAGACTTAATACAGCATTTTCCACAGTGTCGTGTGAAGGCGCAGTTGTACAACAGCAGGGCTTCCTATCATAATACCTTTTGTAACAACATTTAGTTGTAGGTAAGAACACCTTTTTACATGATACTTATCGTAGGTGTTTGATATAGAAAAGTATGATAATTTTCAGTTGAAGAAATTCCTATCAGAAACTTAAAATTCATATTTCTTAAAAAGTCTAACCGCAGTTTTATCACAAAACAATGTTTAAATAAAAAATATACTATTTTGTATTGCTCTTGTATGGTATAAATAGTTGTATACAATGCAGTGAATAGTATTAATACTTGTATACAGGTTTAACGAGCAATTTTCCGAGCAATCACTCCAATTCCGAAGCGTAATTGGCGCCCAACGGGGGCTAACAACGATGATTGCCTACAAATGCTACGAATTGTACACACCGCGCTACATGCTATTTTGATTCTAAATGAACTTTAATACTGTTTGTGTTTTGTTTAAGGATTTAATTAATACGTTATTAATCGTAAATCAACAATTTAATAAGTTTGTAAATTATCTAGTCTCTTTTTAAATTGCCAAAGTTCGCAATCTTCCGGTCGCATACACCCTACTGGTCTTGCATTGACGCGTGTCTCGCGGAAAGTGGTTTTTATTGTACCCCAACTTCTCCCCCAAACTTAATGTATGCAGGCTTTTTGCAATGCGGCCTTAAAGAATTTGGTTGCGTATTTATTGTTGCGCCTATGTAACTATCAATCACGCAACAAAGCAAGCTTTCTAACAGGACAGCGGTTCTTTTCGGTGACCAATTTCCTATTGATATGGTAATGTACATGGTGCTATAGAATCAATAATATTAGCAAAATACAGCATCGTATTGGTCGACAACATATGGGACAGTTCTTCATTACGAACGTTTGTTTTTTGATAAATTAGTATTAATTTATAATATATTCAACAGACGGATATAAAAATACTATTATTTTTTTATTGGAGACACAGAAAGAAGAGGAAATCTATGTGGTTTTTGAAGCAGTGTTAAAATAACGTATTATATAAGAATGTATAGTAAGTTACAATAGAAATAAAATGCTGAATCTTTATTCAGCTCTACATATTTACAAGTTCTCTGTGATCTGACGTATATTGAATCTTACTCAAGTCCTTTGAATAAAAAATCCTAAGACAATGTAGTCGTGCTTCCCTCCGCCCTGCCCTCCTTCTACAATTGCGAAACTCCTCTCTGAATACTGATCGTCGCCTCAACGTCGGCACATTGATTTGATAAACGTCTGAACAAGTAACTTCCTCAATGATGATGGATTTCACTCAATAACTATCTAAGAAAGTGTAATGAAAAGCGTCAACATACATACTATACTACAAGCTTTTGCCCGCGACTTTGCGTGGAATTAAGAAACAAAAATAAGTCGCCTATGTATCCTTCCAGACTATCCTCTACGACTATGCCAAATTTCATCGAGATCCGTCCTGCTGATTAGATTACATATTTTAACAAACATCCGTCCGTCCACCTAAACTTAATTTAATTAATTATTAATGTTAGTAGGATTAGTAGGACTAGTAGGATTGTGAACATTACTAGTTCATTAAAGATACTGTCAGTTCAACTTCCTAATTTGACTACTACAATTTTCTTTACTAAGATTCAAATTAAGAACAGAAATGTGCCTTTAAAATGTAATATTGGAGCACATTTTTAAATATACAAACGGTAAATTAAACGTTTACTGCTTATTTTTTTTAATAATATATCTTTTGATTTGGGTTGCTCGACCTCAATACAATATTAGTGTAGACGGGCGAGGCAGTCCGGTCATCACGCCCTGCTCTTGCTAATGTGAATACCGCCGACTGTTATGGCTCGCTTTTAGTTACACTCAAATTTGTTTTTATGTTACGAAAAAATATCACATACAAATGTGAAATGAAATATGACAAAGTTATATTAAAAAAACGAAATTAAACCCTAAAATGAAAGCATTACAGATAACAATATTTAGAAAAAAATGTCAATGAAATTTGTTAGGGATATTTTTACGTATACCGAATTCGTATTTTAATACTATATTGTATGAAATTACAGTAACTAGCAATTTATGAACAATAGCAGAGAATTCAAAGGCTAATTGGCACTCAATAGACCTTTCAATAAACAGGAATGCTACAAATTGTAATTCGTTTGATCGAGAATAAATTAGTTGTATTCAGGCTTCATTCACGGCTTATTTGTATCAAGCCTGTATTTAATACTAGCTGTTGCCCGCGATTTCGTCCACGCAATATTAAGATAAAAAGTAACCTATAATATGCACGTCTATATCAGCTACCCTTCAGTGAAAGTCCGGTCGAAATCGGCCCAGTTGTCTTGGAGATTATCCGGAACAAACGCGGCTTGCAGACGCACAGACAGACAGACAAAAAAATGTAAAATGCGATTTTCGTTATCAGCAACGCAAATACATCATCTTCCCGAAATCTGGAATTTTTCTTTTGATATTACAAACAGACACTCCAATTTTATTATATGTATAGATAAGCTAACTAAAATTATATCGAATAGACTAGAAGACTGAATTGGTAATACGAACTGATTAATGTGTAGAAATGCTATTTCCTAATAGAATTAAACAAAAGATTAGGTACTAGAATGGTAATATTAAAAAGCTTCACGGCGTAACATTTTCAGAATATTGTAGCGATGTACTCGTACAGCACGGAGAGGAGATAGTTGGTAACTTTCATTGTTTGCATAATAAGCTCTCGACTACATCAGCATATCAGAGGCGGTGTAATGAATGCACCATGTTACAAAGGTACGAGTGCTTATTATTTCTGCTAAACTCAACTCATGTTATCTAAATAAAATACATTTTATTATTTTGATATTAAAATAAGAATCGCAGTAATGTAATCTTACTAATATTATAAATGCAAACGTTTAGGTACATGGAAGGATGGATGTTTGTTAGAAATTACAGCCACGACTCGATGAAATTTGTCATAGATATAGAACATAGTCTGGAAGAACACACAAGCTACTGATTGTTTCATTATTTTTTTAAATTCCGCTAGTATAGAGTCGCGGGCGAAAGCTAGTTTAAAATACGTATATGTAACTTACTTTTAAATCATTCAATAAATCGTGTAGTCTTCATGATATTTTGAATATTGAAGTGATTGTTAGTTCGTAAGTTTAGACAACAATTTGTATCGTATAACCACACCACTGATATGCAAATGTATTTATAACTTTTGATGCGAATGTAAATCAACGTGCGTGTACTGATTATGCATACACCAAACTTTGTAACGATATGCAATATTTTGCTCGCTTTCAATATAATCGCTGTGTAACTAAACACTTAGGCTTCGTACACAAGGCGATGTAAATTTTCTAAACCTGTCGTCGTGTGTACGGAGCGCGAACTACGCGATATTTGCGATGTAAAGATACAATATTAGTTTCAAAGATGTACATAGCCGTACGAAGGTCCTTATAGTACGTCCAATATAACATTTTTACCTCATACCGCACAATGACTTGAATGGTACCACGCAAGTAAACTTTACTAATAAACGAAAGTAAAAACACTTTTTACATGAAAATGGCAAACAGCTTTGCCGCGTCTTAGAGAAAAAGCTTCCGCGCATAATCTTAATTATCCCTGTGATAAGCCGCAGCCCTTGCGATACTAATTACCAACAATTACTGACTTAACAACTCAATTATAAGATAACGCAAATATTTGCCTTTTATCTTAACACATTTTTGTATAAAAATGCTTATTTTTACTTTACATAAGCTTAGACTAAATTCTTCAAATCTTCTATGTAATAAATAAAAAAAACTATGAAATAAATCGATAAAATAGCTAATTACAATCCTTAGCTATGATAGTTGCCGTAACTTAGCTTATTTACCTTATTTTTGTGTTTATATGTTATTTGGCTACATTCTTGTAGAAGCGATTTTCGTAAGAAAATGAAAGAACGTAAATTCACCCAGCCACCTTTCAAGTTAACACAAAGGCAACAAAAGGAAAACAACTCCAAACATTTTTCCAAAGACATTTCTCTGTTGCGTGCTCGGGGCGATGAAGGATGAATAAATCAAATTACAGCCGCATGAATTGTAAATTGAACATTATCTTTCCTTACACCTCGCAATCGCAACCGTCTCTACAACTTTAGATGCTCACTGTCTCAAAGTCACATTGAAAGCAATATTTGATTTTATGTACAATACTATGAATATCAACTAATAAGTACAAAGACTGTGAAGTTATTTCTGTACTTTAGAATTGATTTAAATCTCTCTTACTTTCAGTAAATGATATCGTCAATCTACCTCTAATGTTTCGTGTAGCGAGCAACACTGAAAGTTTAACTATTATATTCTCTAAAATTAGTTACATAATTTAGTTATTATGTAATATAATGTTCGATATAAATTGTATATGTACGACACGGAAACCCTTTATCCTTCACTTGATTGCCCGGGGGTCATTGCCTATTCTGAATAATTCTGTGATACACACGAGCACACGAATTAATTCTGATAAATGTTAACGGCTCACAAGTGTATTTAGAATTTGCTCATTTTTCCTCTTAGTGTACATTCTATGGAAAACTTAATGTTAGCAAACGATGAAAAAATCTTTCAAATAAACTTTGTCGACAGCAACAACACATTTCTAGTTCTAGTTAACTACATAATAATACGACTTTTTTACATTCTACGTAGTTTTTTTTATCGAAAGGAACGCAATTACTGTCCAAAGTAAAGTATCTCGCACGACTTTGTATCTTTTTTACATAAAGATAATCGTTTTCTTAATAGGAGCTACAAATTGAAGCGTATCATTTTAATAGCTTGTACCGCAAAAGTCGTATAACTTTAGATAACTTTCACACAAAAAGTTTCCCAACGAAGCAAAAGTTCACTTCGCTCACGTCCAAATGAACTTCATTTGTGAACTGAAATGAGTCCAAAATTATATTACTTTCAGACCGCTTTGTAAGAATGCACTTTGCATCTTAAACTATTTTTTCGTTCACAATCTACAACTTTATGAATACACATTTTAATGAATAAAAGAAAAAAATCTAAGTTGAAATAGTACTGAAAGTCGAATTATTTTTAATACTTAAAAACGTGTTATAATTTAAAAATTAAAAACAATTATTTGTAACTGTTTACTGATATTATACTAGTTCAGGCCTTCAAATATGTGTTATTTACCATTTCTCTATTGAATGCTGTACATAGCTGAATATTGCTAAAGTATGCATTATCAGTATACTCTAACTAAGATTTTTCAAAACCTATAACAAAGTTTAGATGTGTTTAATCTCGTTTAAATTCCGTCACAAGCTATCAGTGACGCAGCGCGCGCCCGTCCGTGTCACTTTGTCTCCGTTGACTCGCGCACGCAATGCAATTTTGTCCACTACTGTCCCTATTTACTCCGGAATAGTGCAAATTCTGCTCCCCTGGTACACATTTACCCTGTTACTCGTTTTCTTGTTTATTTTACGAATGGACTTTGTTAGTATTGCCACCTAGGCTTTCTATAATGACGTTTATGGCACCAATAGATGAACCCATGTAATGTTTGTAAGAGATGTTATTTTAAGTATATTTTAGTGCATTACATGATACATTCTTGAGAAATACCTAACTTAACAAATCGATATAAATTCTAGTAGCCATATGTATTTAAATTTATTGTAGTTTCCTTAAAAAAGAAAAGTAAACTTTACATGTTTAGACAATTTCCGAAAAAAAAAACAAAGGAATTGAGTTATATTTAAACTTTTCTTTTTGTATTTTTAGCGTCTTATTGTACGTGATCACTTTCAGTAGATGCGGGGAGTCACAATAGGTCGGATAAATCAAATTACAGCCGCTTGAATTGTAAATTGGACATTATTCGTTACGGTACCCGAGCACCCACTACAGCTTACAATCCTTAGACATTTCGCTAGTCCTTTCACGATACGTAGGCTTATCGTTTACAATCAAAATACTCCTATACATTTAAACAAAATTAAATGCGATGTAAATTCTGTTCCCGCGCCTACAATGAAACGAACTAAAGCATGATTTAAAATTTAAACAATAATAATAAGATTGATTTACAAAGAAATCATACTTATTGGTTAACAAACAAAGATCGCCGTATGTTTGCATTCAGTATATTTTAATACATGTGTTATTAAATACTTAGAACATTAGAATGTCTTCATTTTCATTACGTTGTGGGAACAATTTCAATTTATAACTAAAAGTGTTATAAAAAGTTTTACCCTTCTCCAAATGGCGGCTTATTAGCAAGCTTTGTCACAAAATTACCAATAAGCCGCCGGCAGCGGGCTGCGGGCTGCGGGGGGAGGTGCGGGGAAACTGCCTCCGAGGTTTTTTTTAATTACAACGCAGATAAGCCACTTCGCTGCATACTTTGCTTGAAATTGTACAAGTTTTCATTTTAAATTTGAAAGATTAAAAGAAAATAAAAATTAAAAGTTGCTTGTCATTAAAATCTAAATAATAAAACCAAAAGACATAATTGATAGGTATTATTATTTGTGCTGTTATGTGTGTTAAGCTATTATTTATTTACTATATTAGTTATAAGATTATCCTTAATACGACCACAAAGATCCTTATGTATTCTAATCTACGAAGCTTAGGAGCACCGTTTATAGTAATTTATAAGGCTTTAAACTAATGACTTAATTAATTAAATGATGACGTAATTAGCACACGAAGTAATTAACATTACTGTATAAAATTATTGCACAAGAAATTGCTGTTCAAGAATACTCACGCAATACATTGTAGCTAATCGTAGACTTTCGTAGCCACGTAGCTGTAGTTCAAATTTTATTATTACAAGAAGACAAAGAAAAAATGACTGTCCGCGTAATGTTTTTGTATAACTTTTTTAAATTAGTAATAACAGATAGCAAATTTGATTTCCTAAACAAATTTTAACATATCCGAACATAGTGGTCATGTATTTTCTATTGACAGAGGGCAGAGATTCGTAACTGCATACCGCTACGAAGGTAAATTTAATGGCCGGACGTAATTTAATTGTTCCGAGCTACCGGTCTGCGAAACTGCATAACATATTCCTTTTGAAATATACCACTTTAACTCGGATAACTCATACCAATGCAATTTCAATTTCACTTTGTAGCCCCGTTGATAGTATTTATGTGTTTGTTGAATTCCATTAAAATGTATATTCTTGAATTTCGCAATATAAATAGACTTTTTTTTTAAAATATGTGATGAAAAATAGTTGTTTATTAAAACAGATAAGCAGGCACATTAGTAAGAATTAAGACAAGTGTATTCATTAAATGAGAAAATAATTCATTACAATTTCATAATGCAAAGTAAATTCTAACAAATTTTTAGAGGAATACGGCAGTGAAACAATCTCCAAATGGATTTATGAAAAATGAAAAAATCATTTTCGGGCAAAAGTTTTTGCATAGATCCAGTGCACGCTTTAAAACACAAAGCATTTTTGTTGAATATGTTACGTCTGTTATATCAATATCAATTTTCATACATTTAATCAAATAAAAAAGTTGAATTGTGCCACATAGATATGAATTTTAAATCCATTAGTTTAACAGGTTAAAAACATATAGAGATATTTACTAGTATTTGAAATCTCACCTAAGACTTTTAGTGTAAACTTTTACGTTTATTTCGTTAAGAAATTTGTCCGAAGACATTTTTCATTTCCTAACGAAATCATAAATCGAAAAGTCAAATCCAATCCCTGACAAACTGGTTGTATCCTTTAAATTTAAAGCTGTACAAATGTTGGGGCGAAAGGATATCATTGAAATTCCAGCAGTCGTCGCGGTCATTTATCCCACAGGATCTTTTGCCGCCGCGCCCACAATGGGTTGGATAAATCGAATTACTCTTACATAAATTGTAATTTTCACATTTTCCTTTAACCCCTTCCGAACACGATTCGTCGATTCTTATACGATCGCAGACATTTATTTTCATTTATTATAATCACGATAACAAACCAACATAAGCATCCGTAGATTATCCTTAACAGTGGTAGAGCCCGCTTTAACATCTTCGCACGAATGGGTCGGCTCGCCCGGTGTAATACCACGACCACACAGAAGACAGGCGTGAAGTGGGAGCAATTCCGCGTTTCGTCTGATGAGTGTGGTGCCGGAGGCCCAATTTTAGTCCCTTTTCCGTTCCACCCTCTTCTTATAAGGAAAGGATTGGATGGGAAAGTGGATTTGACGGTGGAGGAGACGCATGGGAAGGGGAAATGTCCTCTTTATGTGCGTCTCCTCCTCCGTCGATTTAGGGTAGGCAACGCGTCTGCAATTGCGGATGTCTATGGGCAGCGGTCGCTTCGCCATATTGGCGGATTTAGGTGGCCGCTTGCTCGTTTGCCACTTTATGATATAAAAAAAAAACCCTGTACTACGTGTTTGATTCTACTATAAAAAGTATATTTGCATTACAATAATTTGGCACATCTGATTTTCTGTTATCACTGTTTCGATTCATATTACAGTACTTCTAATACATACTTTTGAGTCTTATATTTGAGAACTAAGGGTAAATTGTGCTCGAAATCACGACAAAACTAACCAAATCAAAAACATATTCCGCTCAAATCTTATCAAAAAATGATACGACTTGCTATAATTTCAATTCTATCCAATTCGACATAAAGTCTATTTTTCCTTGGTAATAATCTTGCTGTATCCTCCCTAAGGATGCGGTGGAAGTCAGATGTATTAAATATTTGCGATAGCAGCCTTGCTAAGACGCGAGCCAATACTCTCGTACAATCATTTCCAATTTTATTTTGATGACACTCATAATGACATCGTGTGCACGTGCTTCGAACAGGAAATGCTCGACCTCCAAACAAAATTTAATTCCAGACATTATATTGTATCTTCTCCCTTAAACTATATTTATTATTATTTCTTGTTTATTTCCTGTTACAGATTGAAACATATTTTTGAGGTAAAAAAAACAAATGGTAACTGATATATAAACGGTTAAGCTTTATAGATGTGTGAGTAAATTATAATAGTGGATCGTAAAGTTTTAAGCCGTTGGGAAATTTAACGAATAATGTCCAATTTACAATTCACACCACAGTAATTTATTGTGCATACGGTAACGACTACCTTGTGTGAAATGGCAGAATATTTTAATATATGTAGAAAATAATACTTATGATTATATTGTTAAAAAAAGACAATTAAATTTAATACGAAACGATAGCGGTGTCATCTTAGATGCAAATAATCAAGCAAGCGGTATAGCAAACGAATGAAACATAAATTATGAAGGAGCTAAAACTATTCTCCCTTTACATGTCTCAGTAGCCAAAAGATTTTTTTATCAGGTCTAAAATCAACCCTAGTATTGAGTCAAGTCGATCAACCAATAAACACGGTAAAACCATTGAAAAGGAAATAATACGGGTAATTGCCTAATTTTATCGATTCAACACGTTGCCGACATGCTCGAGCTCGTTAAGATGAAATTTGAGGCATTGTTATCATTTTTAATAATAATTTGCTTTTCATCGGCCGGTTAAAGAGCCTAAATGAACAAGCGATGCAATATTCATGAACCAAGTTACCGACGCAAAAGGAATATAGTTTCACAGGCCGGTAGTCCGGAACAATTGAATTATGTGCAGCTATTAAGCTCGACTCATACCGAGCGAGCGCATCGTCAGTACGCTGTCCATGGATTGTTGGTATTGCGATTTATCTGATATGCGGTATAAAGCCGTCGATGGAACGGGATTACCGCGGCGATTATGCTACGGTACAGCTCGTCCCTTAACGATCAGGTGCTGTCCACTGACATGGAGTCATTATAATTGACAATTTATAAAAGTTAACTGTATTTCGTTAAATAAATTGTGATAAAATTCATAGCCAGAATATTACAGACATGGTTAAAGTTTCACCTATTGTTTTCTCATTTTTTCGAAATTCAGTAAGATTGTAACTAATACGAAGTCGTCATACCAAATCCTATACAATTTAGAAACCTGAAAATGAAAATCTAGAATCTAGAAGAACCATCGATTAAAGAAAGGTTAAATTAAATAAATACTAAGATAATCCTGGAAACAAACAAAAGACAGCACCAGAAGACCTTAAGGTATAGTTCTCATTTAAAAGAATCGTCTATTTGTACTTAACACAAAGAGTACAGAACATTGCTCAGAGTTCTGTTCATGTGAGCTGTATTGCATTGTTGGCGCTTTAGTGAAATTTACGCGGCGTGTAGTGAACTTAGCGAAGCTTTTATTGTTTTTGTTACAACTATGGTGAAACTTTATAATACACGTAAAATATTCAAACATATGTTCAGGAAAAAGGTGTTCATAAAAAGATATGTCTTCTTCTCATTATCACAGAACGTTTTAAGTTATTTTTATTAATTTGTACGTGACAATATATAGTTATTCTGCTACTTTCAAAGTAAACATAATTACTTGGTTATTTATTTTATATTTAGCGTTTAATGTAACATGCAAAGAAAAATCTATCGCCATGTATAGCGGTGGTTCGTTCGATTGCTCCCTTGTTTCAATGAGATTCGTCAGCGTACAGCCGTCACTTAGAGCCCTCTGCAGGGCCAGAGTTGCCGCGGGCGCCCCCCATTCTACGCATCTCTGTCTGCAATGCCAATCTATTTACCAATACAATACTGTTTTTTAAAGCTTTACCTATTAATATGGAAGAAATTAAAAGAGTAATAAATTAACGGAATGCTACCATAAGAATTTTAATTAGATAAACGATAAATACTTAGAATTTTGGGACGAGAAAAAAAAAATATATTGCGTTCATGCACATTATCTTAGTACACACGATTTTATAGTTTCTTACCATTAAAACACATGCACAAAAACACAAACTCACAAGAGATAACCTCAAAATTCATAGTTACAAAAACCATAATCATAACGTTGTTGCAGCTGTTTTTGTTGTGGCAACGTTTTACCACAAAATAAAAAAAAAGTCATAATAAATATGTTGACATTCGAAGGACATTTCTGTAATGAGAGATACGCGCCATTAGAACGTACAATAGAGTCATCCTGCGGATAGTCTTACCTACAGTCGTATATCAAAAGAATTTCTTATTTTCTGGCCTATTGTTCCCGAAGACTTCGCCGCGGATATTTGATCGACCGTATATCAAAGAGGAAAATCTTTATTTATAGACCAAGACGGTTCACGGAAGCGTCTTGTGGATGAATTATTAAAATACCTAAGCTATTCGATTAATTAAACCGACTGTCCTTTTTAAGCCATAAAACATTTGAATAACATATAGGAATATTTTTAACAACGATAAATAAATAAGGCTCTAATAATCGGTTTCCCGCTTTTAATCATTCGTTAGTGTTATTGGTTTCATAACTTTATTAAATTCGTTTCCGAACTACGTAACTTGATTTTTACTCTATTGACTCTTAATTCAACCTAACACTAATGAATCAGTAGGTAATCTATACCAATATTATAAAGAGGAAAACTTTGTTTGATTGTAATGAATAGGCTTAAAAACTACTGCGCCGATTTTAAAAATCCTTTCACCGTTAGAAAGGTAATTTATTTGTTAGTAACATAGGCTATATTTTTTCATTTCTTTATTATTATTTTCAAACTTCAAGCGGACAGAGTCGCGGGCAATACCTAGTGATAAAATAAATGGAGACTTCAGCAACCCAGCATAAGACGATGTTACCCGTTGATGTTAAAAACCAAGATAAATAATAGTAAATAATAAGACAAGTAGTGTAATGTATACAGTACACTACTTAATTTTGAACAAACATTTAGTTCATAGAAATGTGTATTATTGCCTTTAGTAGGGAGGCACGCAGTCAATTATCTGATAAGTCGCGTCGCCCTTCCCCGGCGACGTCTGTAGGCACTTGTTGTCAACAACGTTACCATGGCAACACCGCCATAAGACATTCTCAAACATCAAACGAAATTACAAGTATAGTGTACCGTATTCATCAGACATTATAATTTATAGCTTGGAAAGCTGCCGTGACAGGGCGTTTAAAAAGTAGTTAGTAACTAATTACAGTTTATAAAACGAACAAAATAATATTTCAGTTCATGTTAGCGCAAGCCAAAAACTATCTTAGTATCTACCTTACTATTATATTATCTCAATGGGTATATACTAGGTAATAAAACAGGCTATCTACACAATGAGGGTGTAAAGTTGCGATATTTATCGTTGTTCAAACGAGGAAATCTTTTTTTTTATATCATAAGGTGGCAAACGAGCGGTCACCTGAATCGGCAGATGCGTTGCCTACACTTAGTTGACGGAGGAAATGCTTGTTTAATTAATTTTAAAACTAAAAACCATAGAAATATTCCCTTGCTTCAACGTCAGAGACTGGGCTTTGTTATTAAGGGATCACTATTGTTTGTTATTTAGGTGATGACGACGTTGGAAGCCATCGTTAGCGCGCTTCCCATGTCAAATCGACTATGAATTACGAGGCTATTTTTGCTGACAGCATGACTTGCGGTAACGTATTGCCCTGGCCTAGTTGGTCGCGGTTACTTTTTCTGAAATACAATCGATAACAAATGACACCAAATGTATGAATAAATAGTAGCAATGGAAAAAAAGATTAATTTACCTTTACAAGTTATGTTAATAATTCAAATGTAAATATATCAGAGACAGATTTGAATACAGTTGTGGCATAAGTAATAAAAAAAAGGTTATAGTGACTTAACGTGTGTTTCAAGATGTGTAAATTTTGTTAGATCGCTTTCAACTTTATCTTTCTCTCCTTACTTAAAATCTCTTTTGTAAATTGTCCATTCATCATATTCCATTCCCGGAGGACGGCAATAACCTTTGTATTTTTCGAAATATCAGTGCGAGTTCGAGCATTGCCCAGGGCGAGTCGGCAGCGGCGCGGCGGCTAAACTGCCAATTTGTAGGTTGATGACGCGACAAAGGGTCGCATCGCTCGCGTCCGACACCGACATAACTCAATTCCCTGCCCATTGCAATTCCGCCACAAAGACCCGGTGTCGTTCCATAGGGCATTTCCTCTATGACGATCCGAAGTTATCCTGGAATATATCATACAGGGATAAAGGGACCACCAATTCTGGCGAGATTATTAAAAGAAGACCCTTTCTTCGGATAAATTTAGATGAAATTATTACGGTTTCGTATTTATTTGTACTATTTTACTCATTTTAACAAAGGATTTTTTATGCAATTAGAATGAATAACTTGTGAAAATAAAAATATTAACACATCGGACAATTTTTTTTTAAGAGTTTCTATACTCATTAGAGGTGTAAAGTCAAGGAAGTGTTCAATTACAAGGACTGCTATAATCTGTTATGTGCTATATCAAGTTAAGACGATCGACTAATTTCATAGCTCCTTATTTACTAAAGCAATCAATGCTCCAGGTAAACGTGTATAGATCGGGAAGTAGGAGGCTAATGAAATGTAATGAGATGATCCGTCAGCCCGTTGGCCCGCAGCCGCGCCACATCCACGGTTAATTAAATAGTGACACCGGTTCCTCGGTGGCGTCCGCTGCGTACGCGGAAAATGTCACTCAGGCGAAGCAATTATTTTGCATCGACGATACATGAAGAGGGTGTTCAATCTACGATCGAATGTTTGACATTTAAATTTAATTTTAAGAGCTTATTTACTAAGTAAAATTAACCATACTACATTAAACATTTAAGAAAATTATCGGTGTAATTCTGGCCATGTAAGTATGTATGGACCATACAACTATAGAAAAAACATTATCACGTGTTGGCCGCGTCGCCATCATAAATCAATTTTACAAGACGGAGGGCCGAGCAAACACACTTCAACAAGCAAACAATATCATGAAGTAGGAAAGAAAGTCTCCGAACAAACTGTATACTTGTCGGCCGTCCCTTTTATCGATTACATGAAGATTAAAGTGTAGTTTTACTACTTTTATGTAACATTTCGTAATGTGAAATTTCTTGTACGATAAAGATTAAAGATGGGAACTTGTTATGTTGCAGAATAAAAACGCACTGACTTTTGATATGTATAAAGTCCAGTATGAAATTAATTAATACAATTACGATCATAAATCTTTCTGAATATTACTAAAATATTCAAAGCAAGGTTTTTCATTTAATCTTATTAATAAATCTGTAAAGCGGCAATCCTCGCGTCGTATTCATAGTGCAGACTAAATCCAATTAAAGCGAAGAGCACCGACTCGCACTCACAGGTAAGGACGTGGAATTACAGCGCTCGGACTAAAAGTGACATGCTAATACTCCACTCGAGACTGGACTACGATCATATTTCACATTGTTTTACCAATGTCGTTTTTAATTACGAGTATAGGAGGATAGTATAGGATTATTTTCAAAATTAACAAAAACCATCATATATTAAACACTATGAATTCTACCGGATGTCATTATTAAAGATGGTAATGGAGTGCCATGCATAACTTCGTGCCAGCTAGCCACGTTTCATCTAATAAAAAAAAATCCTATAATTCAGATTCCGAAAATCGGCAAGTGTTCATGTTTTAACTTAAAATACTACAACTAAAAACCAAAACGAAATTTGTATAGTCCTTGTGGACTATTGAAGTTGAAAATTCAATTACTATAAAATAAAACAAACGGCGTAAAATTTTAACAATAGTAGTTCCATTTTATCTATTGAGTCATGCAAGTCCAGACAGTAGGCGGCAGCAGTCAAGTGGCGTCGAGTGGCAGGACGTGACTATAGATTCAGTTCCACAGCCTCGTAATCAAAATCGACGCTCGAATGCAAAATAAAAGTCCTATTTTACTTCAATTTAGCAACAAAACGTGAAAGTTGTCTTGTTATTATATCAATAACTACTACTTAATTTAGCCATTTGTTTTAACGTGGTACTTCCAATGTATTGTGAAATGATTTAATTTAACTTTAAAAAGTAGAGATTAGTTCAAAATCAGATTAAGCAATTTATTGGTTACCGCTTGGTTTTTATTTATAAAGACCAAGCGGTAACCTTATTTTTCGTTTTCTGTCCAGCTCGTACGGTTGTTGAAAAAAATTGAAAGCACTGATCTGAAGTATACCATTATATAGATGCTTGTTTATTGAAATTTCTGCATTTGCGATATTGAAATCCCTATGAAAAGCAATATATCGCTTGAGTTGATTTGAAAAGCAAAGCAATTATAGATAGATGAAAAACCTTGACGAGTGCGCGTGGTAATTGGACGAGCCTCGATCATCGACAGCGCGAGTGATAGATCGACCCTTGTGAAAAGTGGTGTCGCCGCCGCCGGACCACAACCACCCATGAATATTAAACGCACCGACACTCAAGTGATTTCGTCTGGAACCAATGAATATAAATCATCGTGCTGTAACATAAATGAAAAGATATAGAGAACATTTTTACAATCGGAAACATGTTTGCTAAAAGCTTATACATTTTCCTTTTGAAAATTCTCCCTTTGCATTTGTATTTGCATACTTTTAGTTAGGTGTTTAGACTTGGGTGCATTAAAAATGAGTACTATTACATATTGACTTTTTCATTACGACACTATCTCTGGGATATATAGGACACTATCAATGTTAGATAATTAACATTACAATAAAATTAATTTTCATTCAAATTTATTCACAAACATTTCATTACATTTCAAACGTGACAATGTTTTTAAAATGAAAAGCTACCGTAAAGGGAGCATCGAAAAAAGTTTGTACTCCATTAAGCTTTTGAAATTCACAACACTGAAACGCTTTTAAACCCATTAAACAATAGTAGTTCCATTTTATCTATTGAGTCTTGCAAGTCCAGACAGTAGGCGGCAGCAGTCAAGTGGCGTCGAGTGGCAGGGCGTGACTATAGATTCAGTTCCACAGCCTCGTAATCAAAATCGACGCTCGAATGCAAAATAAAAGTCCTATTTTACTTCAATTTAGCAACAAAACGTGAAAGTTGTATTGTTATTATATCAATAACTACTACTTAATTTAGCCATTTGTTTTAACGTGGTACTTCCAATGTACGAGTATTGTGAAATGATTTAATTTAACTTTAAAAAGTAGAGATTAGGTCAAAATCAGATTAAGCAATAAATAAAGACCAAGCGGTAACCTTATTTTTCGTTTTCTGTCCAGCTCGTACGGTTGTTGAAAAAAATTGAAAGCACTGATTTGAAGTATACCATTATATCGATGCTTGTTTATTGAAATTTCTGTATTTGCGATATTGAAATCCCTATGAAAAGCAATATATCGCTTGAGTTGATTTGAAAAGCAAAGCAATTATAGATAGATGAAAAACCTTGACGAGTGCGCGTGGTAATTGGAGGAGCCTCGATCATCGACAGCGCGAGTGATAGATCGACCCTTGTGAAAGGTGGTGTCGCCGCCGCCGGACCACAACCACCCATGAATATTAAACGCACCGACACTCAAGTGATTTCGTCTGGAACCAATGAATATAAATCATCGTGCTGTAACATAAATGAAAAGATATAGAGAACATTTTTACAATCGGAAACATGTTTGCTAAATGCTTATACATTTTCCTTTTGAAAATTCTCCCTTTGCATTTGTATTTGCATACTTTTAGTTAGGTGTTTAGACTTGGGTGCATTAAAAATGAGTACTATTACATATTGACTTTTTCATTACGACACTATCTCTGGGATATATAGGACACTATCTCTGGGATATATAGGACACTATCTCTGGGATATATAGGACACTATCTCTGGGATATATAGGACACTATCTCTGGGATATATAGGACACTATCTCTGGGATATATAGGACACTATCTCTGGGATATATAGGACACTATCTCTGGGATATATAGGACACTATCTCTGGGATATATAGGACACTATCTCTGGGATATATAGGACACTATCTCTGGGATATATAGGACACTATCTCTGGGATATATAGGACACTATCTCTGGGATATATAGGACACTATCTCTGGGATATATAGGACACTATCTCTGGGATATATAGGACACTATCTCTGGGATATATAGGACACTATCTCTGGGATATATAGGACACTATCTCTGGGATATATAGGACACTATCTCTGGGATATATAGGACACTATCAATGTTAGATAATTAACATTACAATAAAATTAATTTTCATTCAAATTTATTCACAAACATTTCATTACATTTCAAACGTGACAATGTTCTTAAAATGAAAAGCTACCGTAAAGGGAGCATCGAAAAAAGTTTGTACTCCATTAAGCTTTTGAAATTCACAACACTGAAACGCTTTTAAACCCATTAAACAATAGTTAGATTCGTCAAGGGGCGCAGGAGAGCACAGGAGAGCGCAGGACGAGTGCGCATTGTCCCCGCGAGCGGGCCGTGTCCGGAACTCTATCATTAGTGTGCTCACCCGACGTGAAAGCGATTTCACCCTCGACGACTGCGCCTTTGAAACTGACGCAATATTGTCGAAAGCGGGAAAACTGCTTTACGAAAAAAAAATATTGCCCGAACTCACGACGAAGAAAATGAGGACAGAACGCCGGAAACCAATCGAGCGTTCGAATCCCAGCAGCCAATATGCTTCCGCGTTTACGTTACGCTGACGTAGCTCCGGGAAGTACTTCGAGCTCGAAACGTAAACACGAAGCCGGACGATTTAGAGTCTCCCACCGACAGCGCCTCCGCCCGCGGTTGTAAACTCGAGCGCTCAACAACTTCGTTACGACTCCGCTCCGTTTTGTTTCTGGCCTGCTATATTAGTTTTAGCCAAAAAGCTATTTTTCATACCGCCGCCGCTGTCGAAAGGCTTGCAAAGTTTTCTAATTTAGCAAAATTGTTCTTCGGTCAGGGAAATCTCGAGTTTGAGTTGAAACTCACTTTCATTATAACCATTTATTTAGAAATGTGGAATCGATTTGAATAAACCTTTTCAATGTACACATAGAAACGATATCTTAAAAAACTGAAATATACAATTTTCTAGAGAAACTTCGGTAATTGTTTTGTCTATGGGCGAAGGTTACTCAGTAAAATGATCGTACCAACAGACCTGTTCTGTCTCTTGTACTAATATAATACGAGTAAGTGCATCGATGTTTTCATGAACATGTGTATATTGGCAGGTGCTGATGTTCCCGGAGGAGGGGTGGGCGCGCAGTGCGTCCTCCTCCTACTGGACGCTGCAGCCCTGCTGGTGGCGCCGCTCGCGCTGCAAGGTCATTGAGGTCGCCGGCACTAAGAGGTGATACTCTACATACAGATGCGCCAAAAAAATTACCCGACTTCGGATAAAAAATTCTCACACTAATCCGAATAATGATATTCTGTTGTCTCTGAATCTGATTGACTTAATTATTAGAATTAAGTAATTTTAAAGTGTTTATACACAATAATTTAAATTGTTGTAAAGAGGACGTACTTACTGGAATAAGATTACATTTTATAATAATTAGTAGCATTAATTGAAGTAATCATTTCTGCATTTATGGGACAAGGCGTAAAATACGTTAACACCAGGAAATAACAAGCTGAAAATGTTCACGAGTTTCTTCAAAGGAAGCAGTTTATCATCTGCGAAGAAACATTAGGCGCGTTGTTGGTAATTAACCAACGCCCGGCTCAGGTGAGCGTATCGCAGTTTGACAAACGGCCGCAGGTCGCAGAGGGCGCCACTAGCACGCGATCCTAGCGCCACCGAGGCGTGGTGCAGCACTTCGTAAATAAATATGGACGATTAAAAATAACACTCGGGAACAAGTTGATACTTACTAGTTTCTTTAACATTGTTCCTTGAATTAAAGAAGAAATAACGACTGTACTTGACAATATCGTAAGAAATTCTAATATATCCTGTAAATACATCACGCAAGGAATCGACTTAATGTTAATTATTGTTTAAAGTCATCTTAAAAACGGAATACAAAGTTATTTAGGTCATCATGTTTTTAATATGAATGTAATGTACTCAACGTTCAACCTCTTAGAGACGCTAAACAGCAATAACAAGGTGGATAGTACCCTCGGAGTGGTCATAAACGTTTTTAATTTGTTCGTGGGAACTGTTCGAGGGCTTGAGAGCGATGTTTGCGGCTATTAAAGAGCAAGCTGCCATTACATAGGCCGTTAGGGCGCTCGCTACGTGCAGCATGCCGAGAAACGTGCCGCGAATCTCAATAGCCCACTACACCGATATGTATCACATTATTATCAACTCTACTTTTCTTTATAATAGTATGATACATTGCAAAAATTGTAGGTAGAAGAAATTTCATTACTTTTGCATACCAAGAAACAAATGAACATACTTTAATCCTAATAAACGTTACGTGTCTCCTATCGTTCGTAGTACTTTAGGAAATAAAGTTAATCCGAAAGATTTTTCTGCCTCATTGATATTCAAAAACGTAAACAATACTATCAGGTCTTCATTGTTGAACAAATAACGTGTCAGTTAATATCGCTTTATGTCAGGGGCAACACTTTATCAAGCTCACCGCAATTGGCCGCGGCGCTAGCGGCGTGCAGGCCTGGAGAGCCACGTACGGGACCACTCTGATATATTATAGCTTAACTAACTCGTTATTAACAGCTCGCTCTTACAACTAATTTACATTCTCTGTAAATTAAAGTCTATGTAACATAATTTTATTAAAAATGTAGATAACAGAACATCGTCAGGTCTATTTTCTTAAGAATATGCTTACATCTTTTATAATTCTAATTTATTCAGGCACAGCAGTCAGGCGCGGATGGTCATCAGCGGAGCTAATGCGGTTTACATTGTTGGCACCTTCAAGCATCTCGGTACAGATTCTGACTTTAAGGTAATGAAAATTAAATATTAAAAACCTGCAGGCGCTTTATACCTTACGAAGTTAGACAAGTTTCAAAATAACAATTAATAATATCAGTAAAAAAAGAAGACAAATGCATTTCTTTAACTAAGCTCACCAGTATGATACAAATGCCAAGATTAACAAATCTCTTACGAAAGTTTAACGTAGAAAATTGTAAGCATTCTTGTTTAATCTCGTATATATCTTTCAGTTGTACCTGACGACGAACGTTACTCAAGCTGACTTCAACATGGGGTACACAATGACAGGCACGCTGGAGCGCGGCAGCCGGGCCACTAACACCTTCCAAGTGACGCACTTCGCGGTCCTCCGCCGCTGCGACCACGAGTCACATCATCTTAAGACATCATAATTTTAAATACTACTAAATTAGACTGAATGTAAACATCATACTATAGCGCCACAACTTATATGGCTCGGTGGACAAAAGTGGAACTAAAATAGAACAGCTCGAAGCGCCCCCTGTCAATGTCAAAAAACTACCCAAGACCCTTGTTTCACTGTCTTGTCATATCTTGTCTTGAGGGTCATTTTCTATGCCTAAGGACGTTTTCATGTTTATAATAGAACTAATCTCAATAACAGCGCCACTCTCATCGAGCCTTTATAAGTTTGTGAGATTACATAACTCTTATATTGTTAAAATACCAGGAAGTTATAAATCTTGAACTATTTTCTTATTTTCTATAAGGAATCAGTTTACTAATTGCAATTTAAAAGCTACCTTTCCGATAGTTCACCTTACAGTTGAATTTTTAACATAATATTTGTATATTGAAATCCCTAATTACAAATGTAATTTATATTAAATCGTATTTAATTTTGAAAAGATTTCAAAATTGTGCTAGTCGTTTAGGCTATAAATATTGCAAAGCGATAATGTGATCTAAAAAAATCATTCGTAGTGGTAGTTGTGTAGAGTATTAATTCTTAGTAGATTCCTTGTATTCTAAACCATGGGTAGTGTTAGAAAGTGTAACTAATATTTATAAAAAGTACTAGGCGAGCAGAATTACGTAGAGGCAACTTCACGCGGTTTACGTCCCTGTGTCTATGTGCAGCGAGCCAAGGAGATACAAGTTCGTTATAGTCACGCTGGGTTTCCTATGTTTACTTTTGGTTTTACAAGAAAAGCCTCATGACGTCATAGCTGTCAAGTCTCATGTTATTAGACAATTTAGTAGATACTTCCACTTGTAGATTTAATAGTGTTTTTTATTAATCCCAAGTAGCATATTGTTTTGTAAATGTAGAATTGATAGATAACATTGTAATTCTTTGTACTACGTGTTAATTTTATAAGATAGGTTAAATTAAATGTTGTAATAAGGGAAAAAGAGTCAAAAGTACCTGCTTGATGTATTAATAGGCTGGTGTTATTCCAGTATGTATTGTAAAGTAACGCCCGGTTTTTGTCATGTCAAACTAATATTCGACTAGCACGCTTAAGGCCCGTCGTACACAAAGCGCAGTCGCTTCTTGCTTGTTAACATCTTCGTAAGAAAAGTCGTTACGATTTTAAAGATGGCAGAAATATCAGCCATGTACTATATATACCTTCCTTTATATGCTTGTACTGACCAATGGCCAAATACACAACTTACGTCGACAATTCATCGCTGTGTGAGCGAAGCGCGCGCTATGAGATAATATCGATGCAATTTTATAATACGATTCTAGTTTTTCTTTGTTTTGTGTACGAAGGGCCTAACTGAGGGTTTCGACTAAGACACTTGTGTTGTCAACCCTTACATTCTGAATAGACAACAATATATGGCATTATAAGTTTAATCGTAAATGAAATGGATTGACCTTCCAGAAACCGGGCGTAAGTAAGCTAGGAAGGGATGTTTTTATATTAATTTAATAATGGCTGTGAGCGTGATTGAGTTCGACGCTTCGATGGATAAAATTAATATAGTACGAGTATAAGTAGTAATTTATCTAACGCGTACTGCTCCTGAGCCGCGAATATGACCGTTTTTGGGCTGGATTATTTTATTTGAAATCTTTTGATTAGATTATTGCATAGTCTAACCTTTATGTAACCTAAATGTAACGCTGTATTTTTCCAATAACTTATTAGTAATGTGAAAATAAATTAAAGTAAAGATCGATTAACATTTACTATTAGCCTACTTTACTACTACTTTGTAATACATGTCTAAATATTATCTAAAACTAACACAAACGTCCAGTATCGCACTCCCTCCAGCGTTTATAGGCATATTTTGTATATATCTAGGATTATATACTAAGCACCATTTCTACATACCTCAAGATACCTAATCCAGGGACTGATAGGAAAGCCTCTCAAAGGCATCAATTGTTTAGTTCTTAAATACTCGCGCTAATTCTGCTGGATTTCAAAATATTTCAGTTTTAACACAAATGATTGTACGTGCCATTTAAAATACTAAGGGCCTGTCCCACCAAATTGTTAATTGTCTGATAACAATCGAACGTGTAAAATGGTAACATGGAAATATCGGATTTTGTTTCCTTATCTGACAGTGACGTCATTTTTAAGCTATCTGAGCCTCTATCAGCCATTAGTGGGACAGGTCCTAAGTCTTCACGTTATATTAGTAATAAACATATTTTTTTCCTTTTACTGAAATATGGTATCTGGAGGTATATGTTTAGATTCCTAGAAGCTTTGTATTTACACGCTTGTAGATTCTACGCACCCTTTTATTCTTTTTTGTTACTTTTTGTACGTTTTATAACGTTAGATTTATTGAGGTATGAATTAATATATATTTTCATTTTAATTATGTAAATTTAAAGTACATTTTTTATTAAACGTAAAGTATTATAAGCATCGGTTGTGATTTAGTACATTTTTTTAGCGTAGTGTTTTAATACTCATTTAAGCTTCTAGTAGATATTTCATCTTCTTCACTAATGTGTGTTAGTATGTAATATGTAGTTGTGATTTATCAATATTCAAAATGGATGAAATCATCAATCTATGAGTACTAATGACTAAAAATATTTCGATCCTTCCAGTTGAATTCAAAAAAATTCAGTGATTAGAGTCGCTAAAAGTTATTGCCAGTTAAAACAATATCCGCTTACAAAATAACATACTTCAAATACTAATTTAAAAAAAAATGCTTTTTGTAAATCGAATAAATAAAACTTTATTAGGTTTTAGAATAAACGGAATCGCATATAATTTTTCACAACGAAATGTCAATTACTGGCAATTGTTATTCTAATCCTCTTTTGGATTCACAAATCGTTTTGTTCTATCTAGAAACTGAGCCTTATTGCACGACAAATATTCCTTTTCTGTGTTTTTTTACTTACTGCTGAACTCATAAATAATGCCACTTTGTAGTAAAAATTATGTGATTTTTTACTTTGTACTTTGCACTCTATATCTCTCTCTGTAAGTTTCCCGTTTGACCGATCGGGCTACAGATCAAAAGGTCCAACGGGAAACACTCTCTTTACCCGTTTACATTGTAAGTTATGTTAGATTAACTTGTCCTAAAATCAGTTTAAGTTTAGTATAATGTGAATATAAACGTAATGCAAGTGCCAAAGACAAATTATAGGGAGCTTTTACTGTAAGTCTTCATTATTTTGTAATATGTAAGCCAACTTGTATATAAATGCTTCAATGTTGTCAATCACGCAACGACATTATATAAATAAATTGTACTGAAACAACTATTGTTTTATTACCCTATAAGTATTATCATGTCTCCGTTCAATGACCAATCTTACTAAGCGTATGCGCACATCTGATACTAAACTATCGCACAACTGTTTAGTCGCGCTTTGATTTCTATGAGCTTATATGGAGGTTACACTACTCTATTTTCAGTTGTGCAACTAAACAGTTGTTGGCTGCGAAACAATCGACAATCGCACGATAGTTGTGCGATAGTTAATTCTAAGGTGTGCGCCTGCTCTTATATTGTAGGCTAATCTGAGATAATCTAACCACCTTCCTTATTCTATTCACTTTCAAGTACTTTAAAAAGAAAAAAAAGAGTAAATATTCGTTAGCAAACAACCCAGAGAACCATCACGTTTCCTTCGATGAAGACTTATTATTTCATTAATCTTGATAAGCAATTAATCCTCATTGAAATTGTACAATGGATGTCAATCAGTAATACATTGTTGTTGACGACGCAACTAACAATAACTGAATAAGTTCAAAGTTTAAACATATTGTACAAACACACTGTCGTATGTTAAAACATTAAATAGCTATTTATGTATGTACATAAATTAACACTAGCCAAAAAAGTTATTACATAAGTATGCACTAATTTTAATAACTACAGGCAAATAATGAACGACATAAGTTTCTTAGCAAATAACATTACCTTCTTTTGCTAAGAATATTTATTAATTTTTGAAAGTATAACCCGTTTTTTTTTATCATATGGAGCGAGACAGTAACTATTAACACTACGTCGGAAGGTCAATACAGTACGAGGTACGTCATTGTTATTTATTTCTAACAATAAAACATGTAGACCGTATTAAACAAAACGAAACCAAATACATGTAAATACGTAGTACCTCAACACATGCACTGCCGCGGTCTGGTTTCTGCGCCGCTTGCGTCACATCTATGGGATTACATTTGTGACGGATATTTATAAAATGTCACAGACTGTGTAGCAGCAGAGTGTGTAAAAAATAAATTTAATTTTATGTCTCTACATGTAAGCACTTTAAACAATAGGCGAATAACACTCTAAACAGTTGGACGAAAAAAAAGCGAAGTAAGAAGTTCTAATCTAGTAAAAAAAGTTAATTGATTTTATCATAAGGAAAGTAAACATTAAAAGTCGCGTATTCAATATAAATGGCGTTAGTTAGTTCTATTTAAACAATACTACATACTTACTTTTTAACTTATTATTTTTCCACAAAGAAATTTTACTCTAAGAAATATTCCAGTAATGAAATCGACAATTTCGTATGATAAATGTAAGTAAATTGTCTGGCTTTACTGAATCCTACTCTATGTTAACCACATCGCCGTATATAACATATTTAGTGTCTCTCGGTCACTTAGTTGGAAACCAACATTCGATTAGAATGGACTTCACTAACAAGGTCGTCTTAATAACGGGCGCGAGTTCAGGCATCGGCGCGGCGTGCGCCGTCCTCTTCGCTAGGGCTTCCGCTAAACTGGCTATCGTCGGACGTAACATGGATAATCTTAGAAAAGTCGCCGAAAATTGCGAAACGGAAAGTGGTCACGCACCTTTATTGATATCAGCCGATATAACTGTTGAAGATGACGTAGAGAAAATCGTGAAAGAAACAATTGACTGTTACGAGAAAATTGATGTACTCGTTAACAATGTTGGTATTTCTTTGATTGCCGGAATAAGAGATGGTGTGCAGCCTCTGGATAAAATCATGGACACCAACATTCGTGGAGCGTACATGCTTACGTATCGAGTAATTCCATACCTAGAAGCTACCAAGGGCAATATTGTGAACGTATCTAGCGTCCTTTCAACTACAGCTTTATCGTTCATGACGCCGTATTGTATGTCCAAAGCCGCTATGGACATGTTCACTAAATGCCTCGCTATGGAGCTCGCGGAGAAGGGAGTGAGAGTAAACTCCGTCAACCCTGGACCGGTAAGAACTAACTTCTTCACGAGAGCCGGCTTGAGCAGTGAATACAGTGACGCCATCTTGACGAACTACGCCGAGAAGTTACCTCTTAAAATGGTATGTGAAAGTGAAGACGTAGCGGAATTGATAATATACCTCGCAAGTGACAAAGCCAGGTGTATTACAGGCAGTTGCATGCTGATCGATTGTGGAGGCAAACTCGGCCAAGTTGAGAAAATTATGTGAAATTAAAATGTGTTTATATTAAAATGCTTCAAGCACATCATTAGTATTTTCATTATCAAAATACCTTTGAATTTGACACTTGATAAATTAAACAGTGCGTACTCGTATATTCCTAAGTAAATAAGATTTCAAGTTTATTGTGAGTTCTCGCACAATGCGTACGTTTCGGGCTCCAGCTTTGTAATAAAGTCGGCAATATTCATAGCCCCGATAAGTTTGTTTAACAAACAGCTAATTTGACGATGACGTCTTGCAGAACAAAAGCGAGAAATGTAAATTAATGTTAAACTTTTCGAGGAACAAAAGCTACGGGACTAGCGTTGGGTTAAATAGGGATGTTACATCTTTATTCTTTCATTTCAAAGATACTCTCAGTTCCGTCGTCTTTGACACAGATTTACCTAAGAAACCATTTATAATTATTATAACAATTCCGGTTATCTGTTTCGCGTAATCCTTCCCCAGGTACCAAGCAATTTCAACGTTATCTTTTATTAAATGTCCCTCTGTATCAAAAATGACAAACTTTAGAAACCGAGATTAAAACGAAACTAAAAAGCTCTGCTAGAACATTGATTTAAAATATATGACATCAAATAATTTTAAAATGCCTCGACAGTAAGATAGTTATAGGGAATTAGAAGGTAATGTAGAGGGCCTATATCCATCAGTGGGCAGAGAAAAGTTGACGATAGTGATACGAGTATAGGGATATGGGAAAAAATAACAATTCGTCATAACTAATTAAAGTTAGTAAGCACAAATGATTGTGCGTCGACTTTCATACAATTTGCAAGGTAAAAGGGGTGTTTTCGATACGGGTTCAGCGAGTCGAAGAGCCTCGTTAAGCGTTACGGGCGATTGTTATCCGCGATTAATATAATTCTCTAATTTATACACGAGGAACGTAACCGAGCCCCGTTCTATTGTTATTGGGCCAAACCGCGACTTTCAATTAGGCAACACCACTCAACCCGATATTACTTCGTCTCTCCGCACTCGGCGGCGCGGCGGCGGGTGTGGCGCGGCCGAGCGACCGTCGCATCCAATTATCTTAATTTGCGTTATAATTATTTGCATATGACTTTATTTTCCACCTTTTATGTTACCACGTATTTGACGGAAAAGGATTCATTTTAAAATACGTCTTTATTAAGTTAAACTGATTTTAATAATTGTTTCAATTTAGACTTTTAATGTGATACAAAACCCATTCGTATAGAAGCGTAATATTTAAAAGGAGGGAAAGAACGAAAAACATTTATTTAGTGAACATATTTTAATAAATTGACCGACGGCAAGTACAACAAACTAAAAATATTATAAACACAAATCACCCCTACTTTTACCCCTATTTTCTAAATTGAGTAGATTTGTACATTACAAACAACAAAAGATAACAAAAATAAAAGATTTTTTATTCACAATAAAAACATCTAAAATGTTTTTCTTATTATATAAAGCCAAACATTTAAACTTAGGTGCACGATTTGACATGTGCGATTTTTTGCATTTTAACCTGACAAAAATTATTTAAACACACAATTACAAAAGCAACAACAATGTGATGATAGTTGACTGTTGACCTTATGAATATTTAACACCAACATCACTGTTGAAAATCACTAAAATTACAAACACTTGAAGATGTTAATTAATCATTAAGCTTACATAATTAAAGACGGGTTTTTTACTTTAGGCTTTTTATAAAATTAATTGTAAAAAAATAAACAAAAAAAGGGGCCCACCTGCAAGCACTACCTTTCGGATAAAAAACTAATTTTCAAAATCGATCTACCAGGGGCGGAGTTATGTCGTAACACACATAAAAAAAAAAAAAAACATACAGACGAATTGAGTACCTCCTTTTGGGAAGTCGGTCAATAAAGGAAACATGATCATACTAAACAATGTAGTAGTAATATCAAACTGATATAATTAGGTACAGTTAGCAAAAAAAAATAATTTTGATATGTGATACGTGAGTTGGCAGAGAAGCGATGCGCAGGTACTACCAGTTAGAGGTATACTCGTAGCAATGAATTGCAAACTACGTGCTCGAGATAGCAACTAACAATGAACTTAGAGAATACACTCTGTGTTTACAATACACCGGAGAGAGTTCCAAATACAGTTTAATAAAGATATTCTTACAATTAATATGATCTTAAAATTACATTCTAGTGTTAACCTTTAAAAGTCCTTACTTTAAATGTTTATTCGACTTACAGTAATAAAACATTTAGTACTTAAAAAACACATTAGTATGCGGATCGACTGTGACCTGTGACAGACTTTAATTTTCTTGTCCTCTTGTTAAAAATAATTTAAATATCTCGGGTCTGGTCATTCTTGGGGTTTTCCTGTAGTACTCTCAAACTTTTTATTATTATAATGTTTTTTTTATTGTACAATCAAACCCAAAGGAAGCTTAACACGCTATTTTAAAAACAATTTCTTATTTCCTTTACACAGTAAGGTAAGTGTTCCAGGAATTGATAGTTTAGTGTTATTAAAACGCAATTCTAATTCAAAATGTTTTTTCTGTTAACTCTTCGTAATAAACTATAATGGCATAGTGGGTAAACAAAGAGCGCCATTTACGAGTACAAGTTCGTAGACCAGTTGTATTTGCAAATGGTATTCTTAAAGACTCATGTCTTCTCCGCTTTCTACCGAAATATATTGGACTTTGTACCCCAGAGACTGAAGTGCTTACTTTAACCGAATATCCCAAGCCTTAAAATGAGAATTAACTGATACTGAACCTTAATGAGTATGTACTGAGAGTTGTTAATGGTGTAACATGTTTAGAAATTAGGTTGAAGAAAAGGACTGGGCACTGGAACGCTACTATTTAAGGGGCAACAGATTGCTTCACTTGTAATTTGTGCGGCACGTGTCTAGAATAAAAACGTCATTTGTTATAAATGATCATTTAATTGTATACAAATTAGTATTGAAGAGTAGAGTATAGACAGAAAGATTGGTTTCTTTATAACAATTGACTGCAAAAAAAGTTAGTACCAATGTGTTAATTGTGTATCAATCAAGATCAACTAAAAACAATTGAACGATTAATCTATCAACAAAAAAGTTTTACGCAAATCTTATCTCTGGTACCAATTCAATTTTCTCTTGCGAGATAGTCTCGAAAATAAGAAAATTCGAATATCACATCCAATCGAACGCTCGACAGCATTTCCGATACGAAACGACATAAACAATAAAAAAAGGAAAAAAATCATGCAATCATATTTTATCGGGAAAGCTATTTTTCGCAGGCGGAACCCGGTCCCGTGGCAAAGCTACTCGTACATAAAACGCCGTGTTAACAATAACAAGGCCCGGAGCGACGAGACGCACTTCCACCGAGACATCGCACTTGTTACAACTTGCAATCATGATTTTTATTTGCCAAATCCTACATAGAGATGTGCCAACTACATGTCGACGAACATATCGATATCGTATCACTAGCCAGAGTACGACAATCTACAATTTAATCCAATTCAGAGAAATAGTCAGATTGGTTCTAAGATATCTATCTAATGTCTTCTATATCGAGAATATATGTATGTGTTATGCTAATCAATATCTTTGTTTTTACATCTATTTCCAGAATCAATCTACAAATGTTTTTACTTAAATAATACGTCGCCTAAATTTAATATAATAATATTTTATTTAAAGATAAAATAAGCGAGAATCTTCATGAATTTTCAAAATGTGACAGTGGAGGGTAAATATGTATTTAATACAATAAGATGAGTTAAATAACAAAATTCAAAATAAGGCATCCCTATACAAGTAAGTATGTAGTAAAGTTAGGCTTACACAACTACGAACAGTGCTGATTTACTACTTGGGGCCTCCACGTCTTAGATTTTGTGACCCTACTATTGAGATTGTGTTCAATGAATTTCATTACTATTGATATAAACCAACACATGGCATACTGAAACTTTACAATTGTTACAATTACGTATTTTTAAAACCTTCGTGCAAAAAGCGTAATTTTAGCAATGTGATTAAAGTGAAACAATCTATTTCTCTTTTATTATTAAAATAATTAATTTCTGCAATTAACATTTTTATTATTGATTTTACTCTAATAAAAAATCGGAAAACAAAAAGTTATATGATATCTTAAAATAATAGTTAATGAAAATTCGATATTTAAAAACTTATTTTTTTTTTGTTCCAATACATACATGCACGTGAACAAGTTCGCAGCAAAAAAAATAACGAAATTAAAAAATAACACATTCGCAAACTTAACTTAAAGTTTTATTACAGAAAAATATAAAATATTTAAACGACAAATAGTTTGATCTTTTGTCATATTATTAAATAACTCAATTTTAGAAACTAATCACTACTTATAGACTAAAGTGACGGTGTAAAGGAACGTGAGAAGAAGCAATTGTGCGTCTGTGCCTGTGCAGGTGCAAACGCAAGCAATAATTCAATCAGGCGAGGCTTAGCGGAGCGCCCCGTGTTTACCAAACACATACCCTTATCATCAACATTGACGACCTTATCCTTTTAAGACGCTCTAACTATATTAATTAGATTCAACCTCACTTTCAACTCTATTTCCATAGCAATAAAGACTTACCATCTCAACGTACCGATTGATTTATAGTGCTTGCGATTACTTTGTTTAAAAGTGTCATCCGATGAAGTCGTTTACGATTTTCATTGTTCTCATTTACGGCATTCAACGTGGAGGATGTCGAGACGAAGAAAAAATCAGCAAAGGTAATTTATTTGAATCGTTAATGACATTACAAGTGTTATACTTTTTGTTAACTTTACTTTAAAACTGAAAGTAAATAGATTTATAGTAGTGATTACGAAATAAGAAAGATATATTAGTTAGATACTAACAGTATTTCAGTAAGTCTAAGCTATTTTACAGCTCCCTCGGGAACTGTAAAGGAACCGTTAAAACGACGTCTAAAAGAACTAAGAAATTCGAAAAGTCCACAAAGATTTACACCGTATTGGACTATACTTTGAAAATAGAGTTTAACTTGACCTTTTATTTTGAGTTAACATTAAAGGCACTATTTAATTGTTTTCATTCTTTTGATTTAATTAAATTACAATAAGTTTAATATTTATTTTTACAAACGATTGTACAAAAAGATGTAAGTTACTTTTAAATATTACTTAATGTAACTTAACTAACATTTACAAACTCACATAAAAAAGGTCTGTATAAGTATGGTTAGGAACAGAGTACAAGTAACTAGTAAGTGTGGTTATGTTTCAGGTTGCTACTGGCCGAACGAGGTTTACGAGCCGTGTTTCGGGGGGTGCGCGGAGGTGTCATGCGACAACCCCCGAAACCACATGCGCCCCTGCTACCCCTACTGCGAGCCTGGCTGCGTGTGCGGCGATCCTTACGTCAGGGATGACCGTACCCACCAGTGTGTGCTGCCACAAGACTGTTCCCCGTATGTATCTATAACTATCATGCTACCTAGACTACGTATATTGATACTAAATTGGCAAAGGAGACGAGAAAATAGAAAGATTGTTAAAGTAACGCAATTAAGTAGTATTTCTGGTACTCGCATCAAAAGTTATTTAACTTTAAATCTTACTAATATTATAAATGCGAAAGTTTAGATAGATGGATGGATGTTTGTTAGAGTTTGTAGTCTAAACGGCTGAACGGATTTCGATGAAATTTTGTATAGATGTAGAGGATAGTCTGGAAGAACACGTAGGCTATTCACTTTTGTTTTTTTGAATTCCACGCGGACGGAGTCGCGGGCGAAAGCCAGTCGACAATAAAAACAAGTTCCAATATATTATACCAGAATTGAAATTAATAATATGGACAACGTTCCAGTTTGTTTAACCCTGACTGACCTGTTTAATCATATTTCTTTTCAGAACTCAAATGGGAATACCAGTACCAAGTAAGAGAGTTGCGAAGCCCCCAGCGCCGAAGTACGCCCCGCCAGCTAAAACACCGAGGAATCATGGAAAGCGTGACGAAGTTCAGGATATGGAAGAAGGAGGACCTGCCAACAACCACATGGAAGATTTCAAGCGAGGAAACGAAGTGTCCCGTATGGGGAATTACTTCAACATCGTGATCGCACCACCTCCCATCAAAGCTCTGCAGCCGAGGAAATTACTCCACAAAGATAACTTCAGGTCACCGATTAAACAAATAAATTAATACTATTTATAATTATGTAAAATATTGTTATCATTTTAGAAATAAACTATTTAATAAATAATTCACAAATAAAATTACAAAATAATTTATTTAGTGCCATATTTTTTAAAAGAAAAATTTAAAACTTTCTTCTAAATAACACAATTGTGAGGCTGACTGCTTTTATTAAATTTAAAAATTGAAGGCAGCAGAGGTTTTTCGTAACCTCATTTTCCTCAAACTACATTTTTCGATTTGTACTCCATTCAAGTACGTTTTTAGAATGTGATTTAAACATTTTAGCCAATAAAAAAGTACACAGTTAAGAAATAAACAATCACTGAGGATGTTCCTAAATTAAAAAGGGCATTTTCAAATATATACAATTTTTTGTTTAAATGAACAATCATAATTTCTACAAAAAAATATTCACTTAAAAGACTTTATGGTTCAACTCTCTAGATAAAGCTTCAAAAGTCGATGGTTTAATTGTCAACGTCTATGGTAAATGGGTGTATTAAAAATAAACTCGATGATAATAAAAAAGTCCCATCTACAGTCGACACATTTTTTATTTCGTATATGAGATCGTGTACATATCCGCCATGTTATGGTTTACGTTTTATCAACAATCATCAAATTGTTGCGATTAGCGGCTTCGAATTGAACGTAAAATGAAACGCACGAGTTTATCTCGATGCTATTTTACGAACAATATGGAGAGTAACTGAGCATCAAAATGCGTACACTCTTATTTTTGGGCTTCTTGCTATGTAAGGATAAAAAACATCATAAAATAAATCAACAACGACTTAGTTTGAAGCTAAATTTTTTTTATTTATCAAATTGCAGATGATGTGATCGCATTTGGTTCGAGATTGAATAATTATGATTATGAAGACGGTGAGAACAAACGGCATACAATCGGAGAAGAGAGGAGGAATTGGAGGAAAAAGTCTCAGTTGAAACCTATAGACTCGGACCACAAGGACTGGGATGACAGACGTAGGATGGAGTCGGATAGCATGAGATATTCTGACGACGACAAAGGTTTCAGTAGTATGGACCGACAGCGCGACATGGACCCGCCCTCGAGCATGTTCCGTGGACAGAGGCGTTACGATGAACTGGACAAAATGATATCTGGAGTTACTAATGATTTATCTCGACCATCATCCTTTCTGTAATTACCTTTTATATTTTACCAAAACGTGCAGTTACTTATTTTCTTTCTTATAGAACTTACCAGAACAATTTAGTTTTGTAAACCTATGTTTTCAATTTTTAAGCGTTTGTACTTTGCAGGGAAAAAGAACCAGAAAAGAAACCAATTTCCATATCAATGAATTGTGACCGAGCTCATGAAAGGTATATTAAAATTTTATTTGACTTCATTTAAATTAAATGATTATTATCTGTTAAAAAAAGACAAGTTCCTTTAACTAACGTGTTTGTCAGGTATGAACCGTGTTTTGCGGGATGTGCGTCGGTTACATGCGACAACCCTCACGATAGGCTGCGTCCCTGCTACCCTTTCTGTGAGCCGGGCTGCGTGTGCGTGCATCCCTACGTGCGAGATGACCGCACACATAAATGTGTTCTGCCTGAAGATTGCACCAAGTAAGTGTAATACTTGGCATTTATTTTGGCACGTTAGGAACAAGAGTAATTATCTGCTCCACGTGACAAATTCGTTCGGTCAAGTGTCGGGAACAAAGTCAAAGTGCATAATGTATTCTTAACTGTAAAATCTACAATATGTCATGATATTCAATTAAAAAATTCCACGAAATTATTAGTGGCTAAAATTAAAACTTTACTCAAAAATCGCCTCAAATATCATTCGTTGGTGTTCGTAAGTTGTATAAACAATTTTTCATTTTTCAGGGGTCTTAAAGGAATTCCGGATTTGGGAGATGACAATTAAATGTACAGAATCAACTTCTACATTTATAAACGCCGTTAACATGTAAAATAATATAAATTTAAAATAAAAAGATTTATCAAACAAACAAAACGGTTTTTTATTGACAATAATAACAAATAACATCATGGTACCATAAATCAGTTACATTAATTGTTCCTCTAACTCTGAATTCATTGTCATTGTTAAAAATATTACCAACATAAATAAAAGAGTATTTGTAGGAACAGATTTTTAATTTTTTTTTTCTAAAATAATACATTAAACGAAGAAGGTTGTTTACAAAAAAAAATTAGAAGTAAAATATGCTTTAGATAAAAGTAGAAAACATTGTTTTATTTATTCTTAGGAAAGTAACTTAACAAGAAATATAAAAATGAATCAGTAAAAGCGTTATAGGAGTTACTTAGGTTAGTGATTACCGAAGCAACACAATGCATGCATTGTATTAAAGGAAAAAGTCGCCGTGAAATAGAGCCATTGTTTCCTAAGCTCCAATAATACTTTTTCTTATACTTAGAATTTATTTAGCACATTCAATGAAGTGTTTGTGACGCTTAATAATCCATTTTTATTCTTCTATGAATATTTTAACGTTTTTATTAAATAAAATGATAATTATTCTAACGGACTTAACGTCATAATTGGCAACACTTTTAGTTGCGTAATGACACGTCATTAGCGACTTGAGTTTTAAGTTAATAGTTAAAATACAAAGATTATTTATACCATTTAGAATTAACTAAGGAAGTTCGTTGTTAAATAATGATATCATTTAAGTTCAGTTTTCACAAATGACAATTTGGCTTCTATTAGTCTTCGCTGTACTCATTTCTGCTAATCCCAAAGAGACACAATATGGTGAGTAGACTTCGAAAATTTCTCATTACGAGCTAGGTATAAAACATATTTTTTTTAGTATGACGATGTAACAACGATGTAAAATCGATCAAAGGTATGTCCGGATGCATTTGCACGAGGAAAACGCAGAAATGGCGGGCTAAACTATATTTTGCTATAATAGTGGCTTAGGATCTGTCTACGATATTTTCAACGTCCAATAATTAAACGCAGTAACATACGTCGTTAAACTTAGTAAGCCCTATTCGGAAAAAAAATACTTTAATTTTTTTGGGTTTGAACGTTAATTAGAATGTTATAAACTAATATTTTCAACGTATTTTCAGAATGTGGCGAACACGGAAGGTTCGAATATTGCATAGATGGGATCCCTGGCTGTGTTATCGGCTGTCATTGTCACCCTGGATACTATTTCGACACCGATACGAAAATATGTGAACCTAAGTAAACACTTTCAGTAAATAATAATTTAAAAAATATATCTGTTTATTATAATTAATATTATTTGTTTCAGTTCGAATTTGTTAGAAACATATCGTCGGCAATATGCAGCCGAACCGACTAGAATGTCAATGTCACAAATGGAATTTCCCGAGTTTATGTCCCAGACACCCTCACCGGCTCCTAATGTTATAGATGATCACGTCGACAATATAGCAAAAAATGCGGACGACCTTGGCGATTGGCTTTATAACCAGTTCTACAAAACAATCGAAAGTCAAGTTATCAACAATACAAATAAGAACAGCATAACAAGAAGAAGCGGAAAAATCGGTAACCTCAACACGACGACAAAGAAGAGACGAAAGAGTGATAACAGAGGTTCATCGAAAAAGAAACTCAAGCAGGATGACTTAAGAAGAAAATTGTTAAGAATAACAGAAGATGACAGCCTGTTTGACTCAGATTCGGAAACAGATAGTTCGGAGGCTTCTAGTACCAGCAAAGAGGAGAACGAAAGTGATAAAAATGGCCATGGACACAAAAAATTCGTAATAGTAAACAGGAAACCAAAGCCGCCGCTGCCATCTTTTGTTTTTCTTCCGAACATCGAAACTCCATTCTACCCTCCAGTCGCCCTGCCACCTCCGGTACTCCCCATGTACCCCATGGTGCCTGTACCTCCAGTTTTGCCAGGTTTTCCTGCACCGAGTAAGTTTATATCATTATCATTTTATGTTCATTTAATGATCTACTTTTATGTTTAATTTAATAATACATTACAGATATTTTGCCTGATTGTGATGAAAAGTCTTCACCATCAGTAACGACGTCGTCTGCAACTGCAGCTGGAGATAGTGCTACCACGACTACAGCATCTACAGAACAGCCGTCAGTAGCTGATATAACAACAGATGTTATGACTACCATTAGTCAAGCACCGGGTACTCTTCGTTTGAAAAAGTAAGGAAATTACCTTTCATCATCACTTTATAAATTCTTCTTTTTAATTTTTTAATTTTAAAAGTAAACTGCATCTTTAAAAAGTTATCAATCATATTCAGAAATAGAAAAAAAAATATGTCAAAAGACCCCACAACTTTCATATTTTGTTTTTATATTTTCTATTTTTGTTTCAGTAAAAGGAAAAAGATGCTGATGTATAAAGGCGGAATGGATCCAGTAAGTACTTTTAAATATACCATATTATAGTTTAAATTCTTTTCCCGATATAATAGCAATAGTTTTTAACAAATGCACATATTGTAAATAATACTTCATTTTTAGCTACGTCGTCTTAGACAGTTAGTACAAAATTCTGATCTAAATAAATTACAACAGAAAACGCAAGTGGACCCTATCGAGGAAACAGATCAGTCATCTACAGAAATACAAGATACAATCCAGATCGAGCCTTTTGATAATGCTGAGCTACAACACAGAACTAACACTAAGTCACCACTAATGAACAACGATATAGCTAACTTCAAATATTTGTCAGAGTTGATTCATAGAGTTAATTTAAATGATACAGACAAAACAGTTGTGCCACGGTTAAAGCCAATCGTAAGAAATCGAAAACCTCTGATACTTAATCAAAAGAAAAGTCGTATTCCTATACTACCACCGAAAATTGAAGAACCCAGTCGAAGATATAATATCGAAATGTATCCTCAGCACCCTAAAATTCTAGACGATACGTTTTATTCCAAGCTTGGTAAGCAAATAGCAACGCTTATAAGAGGTGTAGACACAAAGAACAATAGACAAATAGACATTGAAATCGAGCATTTAGATCAAAACACACCTAGTTATCCGATATTCAGTGAACTCAGTTACGCACCACATTCATATTGGGAGAGATTCGCCAGGTCACCGAAGAATTATCTCGAACAGTACCGCAAAAAACACGAGCACAACAAGATAAGCAACGAAAACCTATATAATATTGAAGATAAAATTGAAACATTAGCATCAACTATGCTACCATTGAGTTTACAAGAAATTGAGAATTTTATCAAAGGCATGCCAGAAACTGCAGAAGATGTTCAAGAGTATCAACCACAAAAATATCAGCATCTGTCTTCTAACAAATCTCTTAATATTAATTTGTGGCCGGAGGAACCGGCTGTTAACGTAATACCATACCATGCTAAGCCAATGATAAGTAGATCTCCACCGCATTTTAACTACGCTAAGACAAATACATCTGAAAACCATTCTAAATTGAAAGGTTTTCGTATGCAGAATGTGTATTCTACGTGGGTCGACGTAGAACACTCCCCACACAAAACCTCTGCCAATAAAGTACAAAATATTCGACTCGAGAAAATTAGTGACGACAAAAACAAGAAAATAGTTATAACTAAAATGGAAATACCAATTTCTAAGAAGCAAAAAAAACTGAATTATGGTAAAAGTCCAATTAGACAGGCTCTAGCACCCACCAGGCGGTCACACAAGGCGACTGTACTCAAATCGCTCTCCCCTTTTGATTACAATAAGAAATTTGTCGACGACAATAATCCTTTTTATGATAAGACAGAAGAATTCAAATATCCAATTGAAAACTCGTTAAACAAACATGTAAACAAACACTCTAAATCTAAGCTCCCTTCATACTTCCACCATGAAGTACATCATTTTAATTATATTGATTAAAATACTATTAATAATACAAATCTTGGCCATCCATACTGACTGTAAAGCATATTATAAATGTATGAAACACACATGCAAGGATAACGTGTATAAAATAAAAGACGTAACCTCCACTTCTCCAGCTTACAGGAGATAGTTTTATGTTTTTGATTTTAATCGTGCTTATCGTAATCAAACAATAACATCTCTATCTTTATAGTAAGCATTTGAGCTATGTGTATCTTCGAGTACATACAAAGCATGTAAGGTTCGCTGTATACGCAATTTAATTCGCATTTCACGAGGTAGTATGTGCGAGGTTATTCAGCAGTTAGGCTGGAATAGTCCGCCGATCTGCGATAATACACCATATCATATATCATATATGAAGCCGAGATTATGCAGCGGCTTCCCCATTCAGCCCGTGCCAAATTATCATATATACAAGCCTCCTTATATCTTAATACATACCGCACTGTTAAAATTAAACACGTTTATAATTGCATGAAAACATAGACCCAAATTTGCACACTATTATTACAAGGAAGTTTTGTTCTAGCTATGTGGTAATATTTATAAGCAAACCGATTTTTCTATTTCATTTGCAATGAGTATATTATTAATAAAAAATAAGATAAACATACATGTATTTTTATTAAACTATACAGGATCAAAGAACTACTGCGTTTAATTTAATTTTAAGTAACCTATAAGCATAGGTAAAATACAGTTTAGAAAGAAAAAATGCGTGTAAAAATGATGATGCACACTCGACACAATAACAAGGACAGAATAACTTCCTTCTGCAATTATTTCGATATTTGAGAGTTATAATTATAACTAACCAAGATAGCAGCGCCTCTCTTACGTGATCATATAGCTTCACCGTACCATTCATTACAGGACATGTATGTACTGTTAAGAACAAAATTAGTACCGTGCTATAGAAATGGCACAACTCTAGATTATCGGCATAAACGTCACGTCCCTAGCGGACAGCTGTCAATGTCACTAGAAGGATGGATATTGGCGCGCATCGGGAGTCACGACGAGAAGTGTTGCTCTGAGTTTAAAAGCTACAGTATCAATTAAATAAGTTGTCTAATAGTTTCAGAAGTGGTATAAGACCCATTTCACAAAGTGGTATTTATATGAGAATAGTTTTTATTACAGTTTCAATACTTTTATAGAATGTTGAGAACTTCAGATTTTTGATAAACTGGAAACTGAGCAGTTTGCTTAAGTTGTTAATGGAAATCTACATATTTGGTGAGTTTGTTCCATGTTTTTGATTATCCATATATAATTTGAGTGATTTCAAAGAGTTTTCGAAACATTCAAATTTACGTGAAGTAAGTGGATAATCTTGGAAACGTTAAGTTATGGTTACAAAAGTATTATTGTTAGCAAGCCAAAAGAATTATAAATTGAACTTCATCATTTTACAATTGAAACATTATAGCATTTATTTGATTGCTATTCTGTTTGACCTTGGGCAGCGACCCTAAGGGAGTGGTATAAGGGTGAGAGATGATGATTTAATTGCTATTCTGAGGTTGATTTTATAACTTAAATTGATGAAGGAAAAAAATGGTTTGTGTAGAATTGATTTTAAACCAAGCTATAGTTTATGTTAAGACACAAAACTATTGTGGAAATATTGAAGCACACATTTTGATTTTATGTTGTGTGTGGAATGCTAAAATAAATTTTTGGTTTTAAGATAAAATTAAGAGGCTGTAATGTAGGTTACAGTTACATGCTATATTGTGCTATGTTTTGAGAGAAATGTTTTAAATTAACAGTATTATTAAATGTACAGAATGGTCAATTATGGTGGAAAATCCATACAGTCAAAGGATGTGTGAGATTGGTTGGAGCGGCTTTGTCATGGTGTTCAGCCCACAGACAGCAGTGGTGTTGAGGGATCGCTGGCTGAAAGATCTGGAAGCTGATGCATGTAAGGCTAGTGGTATACAAATGCACAGCGAAGCTAAATGGCTACATCCAAAGGATGGTATGGATACCAGGTATTATAGTTGATTGTTATTACTTTGATTTACACAAAAGCAGCTGGTTAGCTGAGGTATGTGTTAAATTGCTTGGAGACATTGATTTGTTTGGTTGGTTTATCAGCTGAAATAAATGTTGAAATAAAAAATACATATTTTGGTCCAGCAGTGGATGACCTAGGGCTGGCTGATGTTGATGATGTAAACAAGCAATTTAAATTGAATGGGTAAATAACCCAGTTTTTAATGAATGACATAAACTTTAATACTGTTTGGAAGTGTATGACATAGTATAATTAACCAAACAGAATTAGATGTCTGTGATTGTACTCGGATTTAATACATCAACAGGTTATGATTAAAACAGTAGTCATGTATTATGTAATATGTTAATGGAGGTATTATTAATTATAAAATGCTGCAGTAGTCTGCACAACCTTGGAATTAAGGAATGGTGGTTTAAACTTTATTTATGTTCTGTGAGTTAGAATAGACTTAGGACTAACACTAGGCATCAAATTTAGTTTTTATTGCCAATGAATGTGTTGATTGGCTTGGAGACAAATAAATGGAAGTTGGAGTATTAGCTGCCGGTTGTCATTATATTAATTCATTATTAAAATATGTGACATTTATGAAACATCATTTGAGAGAATTGGAGGTACACACTCCCTAACATGTTTGATTGATATAAATGTGATGATCAGAATAACCCAAGCAAGATACTTAAGTATTTTATCTATGGCGAAGTTGGCCACAAGGTTGTGAAGTGACAGACAAGCAGTTAGTACATCCACAAGGGGCAAGTGAGCATATTATGGTGTGGTAGCAAGAGACAAGATTACAATTTGTAGTGCTGGACAGGAAAGTATGTGCAGAGAGTTATTTAGAATTGGGTGTTACCACCATCAAGAATGTTAATTTTATTTAATGCCTTAGGGGCTTGAGACATAAATGTTTTGTCAGAGAGTTATTTCAAATTGGGTGTTATCACCATCAAGAATGTTAATTTTATTTAATGCCTTAGGGGCTTGAGACATAAATGTTTTGTCAGAGAGTTATTTAGAATTGGGTGTTATCACCATCAAGAATGTTAATTTTATGTAATGCCTTAGGGGCTTGCGACATAAATGTTTTGCCAGAGTGTTAATTTGAATTGGGTGTTATCACCACCAAGAAATGTTATTTTTATGTAATGCCTTAGGGGCTAGTGCCATAAATGTTTTCTTAGAGAATGGTTTACAATTGGCTGTTACCACCACTAAGAAAGATTAACCTAATCTTTTGCCTACGAGGCATATGATAAGCCTCCGGTGTATGTTTTGCCTATGAGGCGTATCATTAGCCTTCAAGCGTATGTTTTGTTTATAGACCATATGAACAGCCTCTGGCAGCATGAATTGCCTCCGGGGCATGTGATCAGCCTCTGGGAGCATGAATTTCCTTCGGGGCATATGAGCAGCTGCTGGGCGCATGAATTGCCTTCGGGGCATATGAGCAGCCGCCGTGCGCAAGATGTGCCTTCGGGGCTTGTGAAAAGCCTACGGGCTTATGAAGAGCCTACGGGGCGGGTGAAAAAAAAATATATTAATAAAGCCTAAGGGCTTATGGTGTGCCTTCGGGGCTTGTGAAAAGTCTGGAAGAATGGCTTACGGCCTGTGGGGCCAGAAAAAAAAAAACAATAATAATCATAAAATATAAAAAAAAAAGTATAAATTGATAAAAGCCTACGGGCTTATGTTTTGCCTACGGGGCCTATAAAAGCCTACGGGCTTATGTTTTGCCTACGGGGCCTATAAAAGCCTACGGGCTTATGTTTTGCCTACGGGGCCTATAAAAGCCTACGGGCTTATGTTTTGCCTGTGGGGCCTATAAAAGCCTACGGGCTTATGATTTGCCTGCGGGGCCTATAAAAGCCTACGGGCTTATGTTTTGCCTACGGGGCCTATAAAAGCTCACGAGCTTATGTTTTGCCTGTGGGGCCTATAAAAACCTACGGTCTTATGTTTTGCCTGCGGGGCCTATAAAAGCCTCCGGGCTTATGTTATGCCTTTTGGGCCTATCCACAGCCTTCGGCTTATGTTATGCCTTTTGGGCCTATCCACAGCCTTCGGGCTTATGTTATGCCTTTTGGGCCTATCCACAGCCTTCGGGCTTATATTATGCCTTCAGGGACTATCCACAGCCTTCGGGCTTATGTTATGCCTTCAGGGCCTATCCACAGCCTTCGGGGCCTATCCACAGCCTTCGGGCTTATGTTATGCCTTCGGGGCCTATCCACAGCCTTCGGGCTTATGTTATGCCTTCGGGGCCTATCCACAGCCTTCGGGCTTATGTTATGCCTTCAGGGCCTATCCACAGCCTTCGAGCTTATGTTATGCCTTCGGGGCCTATCCACAGCCTTCGGGCTTACTTTATGCCTTCGGGGCCTATCCACAGCCTTCGGGCCTATGTTATGCCTTCGAGGCCTATCCACAGCCTTCGGGCTTATGTTATGCCTTCGGGGCCTATCCACAGCCTTCGGGCCTATGTTATGCCTTCAGGGCCTATCCACAGCCTTCGGGCTTATGTTATGCCTTTTGGGCCTATCTACAGCCTTCGGGGCCTATGTTATGCCTTCGGGGCCTATGTTGTGCCTTCGGGACCTATTCACAGCCTCCGGGCTTATGTTGAGCCTTCGAGCCTACAAACAGCCTCCGAGCTTATTTTGTGCCTTCGGAGCCTGTGAACAGCCTTCGGGCTCATGATTACTTTCGGGGTTATAATCTGCTTACAGGACTATACATTGTTTACGAGGCTTGCAATTGGTCGAGGTGCATCAGCACCTCGTTGCCGATGGAACGACGTATCGTGCGGCGATGTTGAGTACTCCTTCGAGGACGAAGGAAATGCAGGATGGCCGAACTGTTAAGAACAAAATTAGTACCGTGCTATAGAAATGGCACAACTCTAGATTATCGGCATAAACGTCACGTCCCTAGCGGACAGCTGTCAATGTCACTAGAAGGATGGATATTGGCGCGCATCGGGAGTCACGACGAGAAGTGTTGCTCTGAGTTTAAAAGCTACAGTATCAATTAAATAAGTTGTCTAATAGTACTAAATATACCCGTGAAACACAGTACCTCCTGACAATATGATGAAAAAACTATTTTGTTCTAATATTGTAAATACATATGTGTTATAAGTTGCTGTAGGCGATGAATTAAAACTTTAGCCGCTCTATGGCAGTCTGTGTAAAAAGGGATCACGGGGCGGCGGTCGAATGTTTTGTCCGTCGGACTTTAATGGGTTCCCATCCGCTCCATTTCGCCAACGGATATACATTTAATTAGTAAAACCCACCTAAATCTATTTGCTCCGACGAAATCACTGTTGTCCATTTTATAATTTCGTTTCGTAATTTCCTTTATTGAATAGCTCGGTGTTAAGATGGATTTTAAAATAAACATAAGTGAAATCAAGTAACTAAAAACCTGAATTCTCGATACGACTTGTGTCTGCAGTCATCATGTTTTCTATATCAGATCTAGCCTAAGTTAGGTGACTAGGCCATAATAATCTGAAAAAATATTTTTCACTGCCTAACATTTTGGTAACTATTTCTAAGATGCCTTCTATTCTTCTGGGAAATTTGCAATTCGTGTTGATGTCTTTAAGCAGCTTTATTCAAAAACTTAAAAAAAAGTCCTTGCAGAGGTAATAATGAAAATGATAATCTTAATTTTTTGAGAATTTTATTGTGAGACGAAGAAACTTCTAAGCCACATTGCAAAGTTTCTGTCCCATGAGAGGCACTAATATTATAGAATACTAGCTTCCGCCCGCGACTCCGTCCGCGTGATATTAATAAAAACAAAAGAAAGTAGCCTATGTGTTCTTCCAGACTATCCTCTACATCAATGCCAAATTTCATCCAGATCTATTCAATCGTTTAGGCTACAAACTCTAACAAACATCCATCCATCCATCCGTCCATCTAAACTTTCGCGTTTATAATATTAAGTATGATTTTCCTTTTGTTTTATTAGAACGTAATATTTTAAATAAACCAATTTTACCAAATATTTCATTTTAAGTTATAGGTTAGGTAAATTAAAACTTACCAAATAGAATCTGTAACATTAAAGATGTCGAGAGAGCATATGTTGAGCTAAACTTAATGTTGATAGAAATATGTTTAACAAATTGTGATTTCGGTAATATTTTAACAAGAGGGCGAGGCGAGCTATACCCGTGCGGACGCCGCGAAGCCGGCTTGCGTTTAATCCGTACGGCCTAGTACTGCTTTTGTAATGGATCGTTATTGCAATAGATTGCATCCCCTATCTTTTTTATATTATGTTACCGGATATTTTGTTTCTTTTTTATAGCTTGTATGTTATATAGTATGTAGTTGGACATTTTCTCATTTTATTGACCCTGATTTTCATAATAAGTGAGTCAATGAATTAAAATATTATAGTGTTAAAATTATTATAATTTCAAAGACTTCCAATACAAAATTCCATTAAATCATAAGAGATATCGGCTCGATAAAAATATACGAAATTACAGGTAGTCGTACAATAAATCTGTTTTGGCAGAGGGTTGATATTTATTCGGTCTCCGCAGAGATTTTCCAATTTTCATATTTTCTGCGTCGCGGCGCGGCGGCGCGGCGGTGTACATTGCGCGTCACAATGCACTGCTCCATTTCAATCTCCTCTCTACATTATCATTTATTCTTTGTTTTTCCATTTCCTACGTTCGTTATACGAGTAGTACGGTAGGTACTCTACATTAATTATTGTCCACTAAATAATGGAAATTATAAAACAATAAAAATTGTTCTTTAAGCTTTTTGGTTGTTTATTGCACTTTTGTACTTAAAATCCAGACATCCTACATAAAAAGAATTGAAGTATACTTTCTGTAATGTGCAATCTCACAAAATACTTTATCTGGCAAAGCTAAAAGACGCCTTTTCTAGAACAGTATTGAAAAACAACATCAAAGTACCAATGAAACAATCGTTTTGTAACGCGTTGAATATTTGAAATGTAGCAATAAAAAAGCATGCAGAATAAAGGTTCTCGTTATTTAGTATTCTAGAGGTGCCCCGGTCGACTTGTGCCGTCTCGGATTGCCCTCTGGACTATTTCCACGGAGGCCGCTGCCGCTGTCAACTTTTGTTTAAATATTACGCAAAAAGCTTAACCTGAATCGACAATGATCTTACTCCAACAATATTTGTTTTGTAATACGAACGCTATACAACATTTTTACCAACGAAAACTTTACTTTTTATTCGCCTGCTGAATTATAACTAGTTAATAAAGCTTTTTATAATAACAAAATGTTTTTGAACGTAGTTTATAGTATATCACTTGTGTCGTACAGGACAGATTCGAGTTCTGCGGCACAACCTACCCTTAAGTTACGCATACATCGGGCATAATATTGTAAACAAGGGAATGCTGAAGGATAAAGTGGTACTTAACTACTCGATGCACGCCTCACCGCCTGCAGGTGCCTGGTTTCTGTCGGTGTCAATCGTGTCAAGTCTATAGGCGCCAGCGATGCTGCCTGCATGCACCCGTATGCACCGTTATTGTTCCAAACGAAAAAACTAAATTCAAAGCGACCCCGTTCGCCAACAAAACTGATACGCCCGTTATGTCTTTCGCCTTGTCGGACAGACAACCATTTCTGATGATCTTTGAACACGCACTTTCAACCACACAACTCTCCGCAGGCCCGCGCCCGACCGTACTAGAGATAATAGAGAGCATAGGAGGAGAGGATTCAAAACTACCCACTTGTGCGAGATAAAAATGCGCCTGGTTAGCCGAAGCGCGAAATTTAAACTGTGTAGTCGCCACCGAATGTAGCGAACTCGTAATCCGTGTACCGAACATCAATTATCAATGAAAATTAATACAAAAAATGCTAATAGAAAAATTGTAGCAATTTTATATACATCAAACAATGTGTAAAAGCCAGTGCCATAATTTATTAAAGCAATAATTATACTACTTATTATTAGTTGAATTGGTGCGTTCTTTTGTTTTGTCTCCACTAATACCAATTTATTTGATCAGCTAATAGTTTAGTACCTGATGCGGGCTCCGCGACTGTCTGCGATCCTCTAACTTTGTAAACAACTGTTTATCTACCTAATTTACACCACAAATTTCACTAATTAAGTCTATATCACTTCAACGTTTATTACTTTCATTTAATTAAAAATATGAAATCACCAAAATCAACTATTAAAACACATTTTTGAGGTAAATTTTAAAACAGCTATGATCCTATCTTAATGCAGAGCTCAAGTTATCGTTCTATCTAATTGCTTATCGATAATTTTACATTTGTTATAATTGAGGTCTTATTTTTAAAAAAAGTTCAAGATTGAAATGCTACCTCCATTGTTATATGTTTTCACCGTTAATTTTTTAACTACACGCCCTATATTTTAAGAAAAAAGGTATGAATCTTTTCTCATTTTTAAATAACAAAATGGTCACTCAATCGTAGTATACAGTTAGGTAGAGTCGGAGCGGAGGGAGAGCTTTACAGAATATTGGATCAAAGTGACCAAATGTTTCATCCATCGAAGCTTAATACGGTACCGAGCTTTCCATTTCGTTTCCGAAAATTTAATCAATTAGTATAAACCTTTTTAAACTATATGTAGTTAAAGTATATGTAGTTTTAAACTATACATGCATACATGTACATACCCCGGTAAGTAAACTTACAGTTAGATTAACTAATTAGGTTAGACATTTTATTTGTCGATAATGGACACCAGCGGTTTTCCAAACGTGTGACTTTGAGCTCAAATTTATATTTTGGAAGTAATTTCTACGCTTAGTCCGTGATTTATGAATTAAGACGATTAAATGCATTTCTAAATATTTACATATATTTAAGTATAAACGTTTAACGTGAACTATAAAAAAATATCATGTTTCCGTTAAGTCCTTTTTAGTAACTTCGTGACAAAGGAGAGTTTAAATTAACCCCATTTATACGTTTTGGATTTTAACATGTATTGAAATTAACTTTAATTTATTATAATAGAGACGTGAAATGTGAATTGAAAGCGGCAAGTGCAGTAGGAGTACGATAAAATTTCATTTTCGTTGGTACATCCTGCCGCGGACATTCCATTTAGCGGCCCTCGCCGCCACCGCTTTGAAATCTTCGCATATTTTCTAACGAATATTTCGATGCATACCAAATAAATAAGCAGCATTTGACGGCACCCTAACGATGATAATATATTTTCGAAACTTAATTTCTTTTTATTATTACAATAGAAATATAACAAATTTGTATAAGTAAACGAAACCAAGCGATGATTAAAGAGTGGACTTTTCTGTACCTAACCACTCGAAAACATTGGACCTGTTTTGATCTCGTACAGTTATTTAAAACAGTACAGTTAGGTTAAAACTTTATACGTCAACAGTAAAATTACAAAATATATCTGCAATTTCTTATCGAAGTTATCTTACTAATAATATAAATCTTTTATATATTACTAGTACATCCTTTGTTTTTCTACTTTCTGTTTAATTAAGTCTTAATACCTTCCTTGCGACTTAATACTCTTCCTTGTAATACATAAGCAAAACTAATCGCTCTCGCAATTCGCAAGAGAGCGACGTCTCGCTCGATTTTCCCCAAACGAAAGTTGCGTCGAGAATACGAAGTGACAGGATGTAAGGTGGAATCGGAAAAACTGCTTATTTTATTACCGCCCGGAGCTGCGAGGCGGATGGGAAAGGCCCCGAGCGGGATTGCACGGACCCCAATAAGATGCAGAGACGAAACCGACGCGACGCACATCGCTCACAAACCTACCACAATTTACGTTACCTTGCTAATAAAAATATCATTAAGAAAACTCTATAAACGTTTACAAATCAAAATGTAGTTTTGGTTTGTGATGACAGCATTTGAAATGTGTTCAAGCTAGAGCATTGAACAAACGTATGAAGATTTCAAGGAAAAAATCACTCTACTAGAGACTTGTTGTTGGATTAACCGAATTGTATTTAATTTAAATTTATGGTAACTACATACCTCGCAATATTTAATATATGTGTATAATGAAAACGATACAACTGTTATCCTTACGCGTACGTTATAAGGGAGTGTAATTTATATTTAAAAGTGCTGAAGATAGCGATTCGAGAGAGCTTAGGACGACTTTACACGTGATTTATAGGAACAGGTAACTGCTGAAAAATTCAAATTTCCCACCTCACGGCGCTCGCTAGTAAACCATAAGCGGTGAAATTTTGAAGAGTTTTTATGGAGATCTGCAGTACGCGCCTTGTTGAACTAAACCAATTCTTTTTAAACTTTTCCAAAGTGCTTTAATTCTGGAAACAAAATTAAACCGTCATATGTTGTTAACTACAAGTAATAAATTACGAGTAAGAAACAGCACATTTTCTAATAAGGTATAAAAGAGACTGATGAATACTAAATATGTTTTTATAATGCAATTTGTTGGCAATAAATACAATAGAGTACCATCTTCAAGAAAGGGTTAACATTTTAAATCCAATATTTTAATTTTAGCGCCATCTTTCGTTGTAAGGTAAATCTAAAACACAATGAGCGCTTGTGGTGGTATGGGAAAAAGTAAGACCGCAACTCATCACAAGAGGACTCTATGCAAACAAAAAGTTATATTTATTTTCCTAGAGGTGTCACTACTGTCACTATTCAATACGATATTTCTTAATAGCGACATCTCTTAAAATATTATGTAATCATTCAATTCGATCTAAGGGCCTATTAACGTACCTACAGAACCTACAGAATTAAATTGAATTTTATCATTTTTTTTATAAATGATTATAATATTTACGCAACCGATGAAAATGTCCATAAGCTTGAAACATCTAACGGTGGATGAAAATGATTGACCCTAATTGTCCAAGCCGCGCGTGCGCTAACAGTGCGTTTTCACTTCAGAAACACTTGTATGAAAACATATTGTCATCTGCCTCATTCTGCGTGGAATAAATGAGATAACAATGTTTGTCTACGTACGTATGAAACGTGTGCAATCTCACAATTACGTAAGTTCAATTCATATTTATTTTCTTACGTAATGAATGCTAACTCAAAAAATAAAGTTTATCAGTACAAATGGAACGGAATTCATCTAAGATTGACCTTGATTCCCGTAGAACCCTGATTAAAATCAAATCTACAAAAGATCTTCTCTTTATTATAAGAATCGTGTATATATTTTTTGCATGTTTTAAAAGCATTAATGCATTCTTCAATTTTATGCAATTGTCAATTTTCAGTAGTGCTAAATAGCTTCATCTTCTAGCATCCAACTTCAACAAGGCGAAGATTTCTTTTGTCACATTTATGAATAACAGCTAAAAATATGAAGCATGAAATGAAAGTAAAAGCTTATGAATTGACATCGAATGTGAAGAGTTGAATAGGCAAACGCGTTGCGCAGTAGGGCGGGCGGAACTCGCGCCCCGCACCCCGCACCCTCCGCCCTGTTTGGACCATTTCGTTACAAAGAATTACCCGAAGCGTTTGCTTTGTCGCAGTAAAGCAACATAAGATTCAACTCGTATAAAGGTAGGTTTACCTATAACTTTTAACATTTCATCTAATTTATAAAGCATTTATTTAGTATTTGTTTGTGGTTACATCAATAGGTAAATTATGTAGAAATTTTAATTTAAAACAAAATATTAAAATGTAATCGACATACAACTAAAGTTTCGCGTGTTATTTAATTCGATTTTAATAACTGAAATAACGTAACTGACAAATTGCGATTACGTAATGTTTGTATGAAAAGTAGAGCAAATAAAATAGGTGTTTCTGGTTACAAAAGGATTTAGGTCAGCGACCTTAAATTGGTCGATATATCGTGAGTTTTATAACGCTTCTCGTGCTTTTAGTATAGTTTAAATATATACCCTTAGTCAGTGAAAAAGAACTTTACATAAGTTGTTATTTTTAATTACTATCTAATTTGTTCTAATAGTAATAAAACTCAATGTATTTTTGTAATATTGTTTATGTTTTCAAATTACCATATGTAAACTTAATAGATAATTGTTGTTATTACAAATTACATAGTAATGACGGCCTTAGCCAACTGTTTAAAAAAAGAATTTAACGGGAAACAAAAATCAAAAATATTAGAAATTAGGAGCATTTCAAAAAATATTAATTGGGCAATATGCAGTATTTTTGAGTTGGTGTAGCGACAGCAGAGCAAATCGAGTCGTCGAATTGCGCGGTCGTATTTCTCCCATATCGTAGCGTTAAATAGTTCTAGTTATACTGGTTTTAGTACTATTGTGTGTAGTGATACAAAAGGAGGATTAAAATAATAGAATCTCAATCTAATTATCTCTCGTACAGCAACAAACAAGTAAGTTTTAATTATAAGGCATACTTTATTTTTTTTTCTATAATGTTTGTTTTTAAGTGTAGGTCAATTGATGACTTCAAAAGATAATTTATAACACGAACAATTCTATCAGAATGTAAACTAAATCTTTAACATAGTAGAGATAATTCATATTCATATAAATTGGAAATCCATCTATTTTTATTTTTAAACTAGCTTTCGCCCGCGACTCCGTCCGTGTGGAATTTAAAAAAAAAACAAAAGTAAATAGCCTATGTGTTCTTCCAGTCTATTCTCTACATTTGTGCCAAATTTCATCGAGATAAGTTCATTAGTTTAGGCTATAAACTCTAACAAACATCCATCCATCCATCTAAACTTTCGCATTTATAATATTAGTGAGATTAAAAGAAGGACGTTATAAAAGATAAAAATTATTGTTTATCATCAAAATTCGTCATTACACTGGTTGGGTGAAAATTTCAAAACATTGTTTTTTTCCGATACATGAAACTTTTAAGATACTAGCGATTTTTTTTCGCGTTACAAAACACTTCTTAAGAATGAGTTAGCTTATGTTTTACGCTCTAACTCTTGGAGGGAAAATATCTAAATGCAAGGGCAAGATTTTCTTTCCTCTCGCCCTCGCAAATCTTACGTCATGAGTGGCCCATTTATATTACTGCTGTTGACCCAGTTTTGTAGATTCACATGTAACATGTTGTAAATGATTTGTTTAAATAACTTCAAATCAAATATTTATTTCCCGTGTAGGTTATAACCTCAATTCCCATTTCCCACATTACGTCCTACAATGTGACGAAAATGTAAGTAGGTCAAAGATCTGCCGCCCACTGCACTGGGTCAACGACTTGTGGCAACGTTGTTATGTGTACATGTTACAAAACGCCTTATCTAAATTCAATAACGGTAGAGTCGCTTCCAATGTATGATGTTTCCGAATAACTTTTTTGATCAATATATAAATTAAAGTGAAAATTTGTTGTATCAGTCATGTATGCTTTACTAAAGTAAAACAAACATTGAACTAAAAACACATGTTATCACTATGAAAGATTTCGCATGTTAAAAGCAACCGTACCGGCACAACTACAAGCCCTTGTCGGCAGTCCCTGCACAGCTCACTATCACTGTATTCAGACACAATATATACTTCCTGACCTGGAACATTACTGTATCCACGGGAATTGTCTTATGCGTATGTACGTATCAGATAAAACCGGTAGGTTAGTCTTTAATGTTGTAGCCATAACGGTAAAATAAGCCTAGCAAAATCTAGTATTTATGAAAATACTAGATTTAGCTATAAAATTTTAAAAAAATAGTAATAAATATAGCCTATGTTAGGGGATAATGTAGCTTTCCAATGGCAAAAAAATTTTTTAAATCGGTCCAGTACATTTTGAGTTTATTCAATACATACAAAAATACGAATCTTTCCTATTTATATAAGTATAGAAATAGGTGAACAAAATACTACTGTAAGTGTAAGCGTATGCCTATTACAAATGGAAACGGCAAATGTGTGACTTGTATAGCAATGTTACAATACTCGCATTATGATCAATCTACAAATATCACCCCGATGTGGGTCACGGGCGACGGCTTTGTGCGCGGTGACGTGCTCCTCCTAAAGTTTTATTCATCTATTCATTCCAATATTATTGTAAATGTTATCGGCTCGACCTATCTCTTAGTAGTTGTTACGACTATTCTTGTACAAGTCTTCAGATTAAATCATATACTATCACAGTTGTGATAAATAAAAATCTGAAATCCCATCTCATCTACTATATTAATGAGCACAGGAAGTAATTTTATATTAGGTTGTAATTTTTTTTTATATTTTGTCTTTTCAGAATGTCTTCACCAGGTATCAAGTCAGTAGAAAAACAAAAAGGGCTAAGCAAGTCACCAACACATTCGACACCGGAGCGTCCACCCTCGCAGAACAAGTTTAACAAGCCAACCATGTCAACTTCTGAACCAGACGGTCCCGAGTTATTCAGCTGGTTTCGGGTATTCAAACTGGCTGATCTGATGATGAAACAAGGCTGTTAGACTTCAAAGAGTTATTGGATCACTAATGTTTACATATGGATAAATAACGCAGGATATAGTTATCATCATGTTAATATAGTTTAGCATGTAGACATATGTAGATTATGTTTTATGTATATCGTTTTAATAAGAAGCCAAGTTGATTAATTTTGTGTAGCAAAGAATTCTTTTTTAGTCTCATGATCAGTGGAGTTACAAACGACACTTAGAACAGTTTACACTATAATGATGTCATTATTTCTGCTTCGTCACCCTAATCGGCGATTCACTATTGAAATACCTGTGTACACAGCTTGATTCTCCGTCTGCGATACAAAAAGTTTTTTTTTTAAGAATATGAGGGACGTCTGTTATTGTATGGAAAATTCAGCAGTGTAAAGCCACTATAAAGAACTATTGCACGTCGTGTTAACTATGGGACGCTATAGTTTCAGTAATTCTACAGCTAGCGTGAGGACAGGTCATTGATTACTGTAGCCAATCCAGCTCTCCGAAGAACCCCAGCACACATACAGTGCACAGGAACTGTTAACTACTTTATGCTTCAACTATTTTTAACCGACTTCAGAAAGGAGGAGGTTCTCAATTCGTCTGTATGTTTTTTTTTTTTTTTTATGTGTATTTTTTGTGTATGTGTATGCCGTAACGGCATAACTCCGCCCCTGGTAGACCGATTTTGAAAATTCTTTTTTTATCCGAGAGGTAGTGCTTGCAGGTGGGTCCCATTTTTTTGATTGATTTTTTTGTTCATTCTAATTAAGGTTTTTAGTAGACCCACCGTACTTAGAATTATGATTTATCTTATCTTCTCTATAAGGCGAATTGTAAGGACTGTTTTAAATGTTTTTTTAGTTGTCATTTCTATTAGGATCATCTAATATCACTAAAATATTAATAAACATTTTGGTCGTTTAAAATCAATGTTTAATTTTCCCTTCCTTTTTATTGTAAATGGACTTATGTACAACCAAAAAAACAACAAAACTATCGTACTTGCTGATAATGCTTAGCTTGTATTATTTTATTAACATTGTAATTAACAAGAATTTAATACGAATTTAAAAGAATATGTAATGTTTTTAAATTATTTGAATTTAGTTAAGGTGTAAAAATAAAAACACTTTTATGTAATGTTTTTTTTTAATAGTATTGGTAGGTAGGAGGTACATAACACGCAGGAGTCTGGGCTTTTTGGATAAGGGAGTAAAGATACAATACTATTTTCATTATGTACAAAATATACAATTATATCTAGGTCCTAGCTTTTTAAACTTAAAGTAGAAATATGATCACAATATTTTTATTTTCTTATTCTCTGCTACAATTAAATTCAGTTAAAGCGGCGGCGGCGCGGGGATGCGGTCGATGCGATATTTCCGCGGAGCACTTACAGAGAATTTGGATATTGGATTCACACAGCCGACGGAAAATCCAAAAAATCCTCACAATAAACACTGATTTGTTTTTACTACCCCAGGGCCAACGGTCGCGGCGGCTCTCTCTCTCTGTACACGCTCCGTGGATACAACTACTCTAGCGCTCACCTCACTTTTGCTGCACACTTGAGATCAAATGTTAATTTTACAATTATTTAAACTCTATCAACTCGCACACCGGCATCGGCCGCCTCCCCTAACTTGCCGCTGTTAATGTCATCCCTTCCATAACTCATTCCCGAGTACAATTACACAAGTTATTGAGAGGATGACATTGCCCAATCTTAAATATAACTTTACTGTCTCTTCACTAAAACAATCAAGACACAGTGAAGTGGAATATTCTAAACTTCACTTTCGAGAACGGTTAGAAACAAAACTATATTATACTTCTCATATTGCTAATTAGGTAAACTCGTCTTTTATCTGCATTCACGGCTAACTCCTTTTAAACAAGGGAATTAGTGACGATTATTCTTGATTATAGCCATAAGATATTTTTTTATGAAAATATGTAAATGTGAACATTAATTGACATTTGAGAAAGTGTATAACATTATGCGAATGTAAATGTGTATAAGACCGGAACCAGTGATGGCTGTCGGCTGTCGGCTGTCGGCTGCCGGCTGTCGGCTGTCGGCGATCCTACACACAGTTTCATTCGGATTGACGAAACGACGAAATCATACTCCACACCGATGCGAGACAACCGCAATGAATATAATTTATACAATTTGCTACCGCACAATCACACTATGCGCGGTCTATATCCCGTAATAACCACAAGTCTAAATACTGAACCGATATATGTGACGATTTATTTACACCGCTATCCTTTATAAGGAACCCAAATTATAATAAATAGAGTTTACATTCGGGCATCCACATCAGTTTTAGTAATAAAATTATGTTAAAATTAATGGACGAAGTGACGAGTTCGTTAGTGCTCTTCCTAGCTAAGTCGAGAACCGTTTGCGACGGAAACATGACAAACAATATCATTATTTTATATCTATAGATTAAATCCTAAAAAGAATATACATAACGTTACTTGTGTTGTTATTTTCTATACCGTACATATAAAATTACAATACATAAATACTTTGTACTTTGTTTTATGCACGACAAGTGCGCCGTACATTTTCCAACTATACTAGGCGAGCCGACATCTGCAGTCGGCGACAAGCCCCGCCTGCCCGGCCTCGCCCGGCCGCGCCATCTCACGACAGGCGACGTATTCGAACAATTAACGTAAGCTTGTTACATAATTTAATTAAAATAAAAAATAAACTATGATGTAAAAGAACATAATTTTCAAAAATGACGACAAAAACTATTGTAAAGGTTGTTACAGAGGGCCTCAGCCCGCAGGCCGACACGTCTCTCCCGCGCCGGGCGTGGCTCGGACTTGCGCACGATTGTATTACTAGTTAGTAGACATCGGATGCAGACAGTTAAAACTTTATGAGAAGTACAATATTGTTAGTTTTTGCATTTTTTGACGTTTTTAAAAATTTACAGTAATATGGTCTGAAAAATTAGCCGATACAATATTGTCACTGTAGAAATGTTTGGCAAATGAAACATTAAACGATGACGTAGTGATCGATAGATGCGGAGGTATCTGCACGGCCAAGTCAAACGCAAAAACAAATGTTACATGTGGAAAAACAAACACCGTCGGGATTTCACTTGGCATGGAACGAACAGCTGGCATTATGATAATTTACAGTATTCTATACGATTGGGTGTAAGGTTAATGACACAATAGCAATGTGTCTCTCCGCGGCGTGTGGGGCGTGTGGGGCGTGGGGCGCGTGCGGCGCGTGCGGCGCGAGGCAGCGCTCGGTCGCGACGCCGCCCGCCTTCTTATTCATACTCCATAGAACTAACTACAAGCCTACTTTAAAAAGTCAGAATCACAGTTTATTTTCCACGTGTATTTTACTTATCAAATAAACATACCGTTTAACTATCGTTTTTACAAATTAACGGTTATCATTCGACGCGGTTATCGTTACCATTACCTACCGTAACGATTCTAAGTATTATAAATCGACCTTTAGTTATGGATAGATTCAGTATTTACAAAAAATTAAATTACTTTAGAGCTAGGCGCTTAAAACAAAATAACAATTTACACTAACGATTAAAAATGCTCGATAGATCGCCACTCATCTTATCGGAACCCAAAATTAAATATATTTTTAATTAACTGACTTTTACTGTACCTTTAAATTTTTTAAACTCCGAATAGGGCCGAACCCAGTCGACCATAACAAAAGTATTTTACAAAGCTACACCTTACATCTAGCAGTGAGAGGCGGCGCACCTCGCTGCCCTAACGGAACTACCTAAACGAACTTTCACAACCTGGCCATATTTACAATGCTTATTCAAGTTCTCTTCCAAAGTTTGCAGCGGCGTCGCTGCTCGGTGTCAGTCCTTGCTCGCCGCGTGCGTCACGCGTGTGTCGCGTGTCGCGTGTCGCGTGTGAGCGAGCGCGTGTCGCGTGTGAGCGAGCGCGTGTCGCGTGTCGCGTGTCGCGTGTCGCGTGTCGCGTGTCGCGTGTCGCGTGTCGCGTGTCGCGTGTCGCGTGTCGCGTGTCGCGTGTGACGCGTGTCGCGGCGTGTCGCGGCGTGTCTCTGCGTGTGCACGGGCCGCTCGCCTCAAACGGTGGCGATCACGATGAGGAGGTGGGCGATGTCGGCCACTCGGTGCATTAGGTCGGGTGCGATGCGATTCAGATTTTCATTCGCAAAGTCGCACGATGGGAATATGTGTACTGTGTACACGGCCTGCGCAAAATACAAATTATATAGTTTAGTCAAACATAATTAATTGGACCAAAACTAGACAGTTGACTCGGCAAGGACAAAATGTTAGCTAGCTTTTTAATAATTAGTTCACTATTACAAGTGTATACTTTTGGTCATCACAGTCACTCAGTAGAGTTCGCAAACTTCGTTAGCGGATTTTAAAAAATAGCATTCCCGCGTGCATGAGCTACCTTCCAGTCAAAGTCCCGTAAAAATCGGTCTACCCGTTCTAGAGACAGCAGTTCGGTCGCCATTTTAATAGCGCAGAATTTAAAAAAATAGCATATTTTCAAATTATGTTGGCGGTTTGGAGTGTGGTTCGAATCGGCGCAGATGGGCGTAAAGGCCTTACCTGGTGGTGTCCCGGCGGCGCCACGTTGACGATGCCGGCGGCCTGCTTGCGTTGCAGGTAGGTGATGAAGCCGCTGCTGAGGTTGTTGGACTGCTGCAGCACGTCCATGTGGTCGCGGCCGCACGGCAGCGCCAGCAGGATGCAGTGTTCACTCTCCAGCTACAAGCGAACCACATTCAAACATTAATCACTAGAGGTAACAACTAATATCAATGTTTTTAAGTCAATTCGTATTTCAACAAAGTAAAAATATGATAGATGATAGTTAAAGGTGTGCGTACCTTCATTTTGCGGTGCACCTGGTCGAGCTGCGCGGGCTCGAGGCGCATGCGCTGCGCGATGCGCAGCAGCGAGGTGCAGCCGTCGGTGAGGGTGTCGCCCGCTACCGCGGGGTTGCCGCCCACGAAGTGCATCTGCACCGCCGCCGCGTCGTTCTTCAGCGCCAGCAGCCCCTGCCACAGCACTGGGTAGCGCTGCAATACGACATTATTGTACTTCACATATCTACTATGTTAATAAGTTCAAAAATACATATTTTTTATAACATACATTAAACAATATTTGTACTGTTATTAAAAGAAATGAAGTTGTCGGACGTTGCGGCACGGTGTAGGTCATTGACTCACCCGGAGCAGCATCTGCAGCGAGTCCGCCTCGCGCGGCACCTGCGAGGCGTGCGGCGGGCCGGGCGCGGCGGGCGGCGGCAGCGCGGCGGGCAGGTGCGCGGCGGGCAGGTGTGCGCCGTGCGCGCCGTGCACCACGTGCGCCGCGTGTGCCGCGTGTGCCGCGTGCGCCCCGTGCGTCCCATGCACAGCGTGCGCTGCATGCGCGGCGGGCGGTCGGCAACTCGGCTCGCACACTGAATGCGACACGACTAAATATTACATCACATCTATCATATAATTAAATCATTAAAGCGAACTCTCAAAAATCCTGTAAATGTTTATCTTAAAGTAAATCTAATTTCGGCTCAACACGCTTAGGTAAACTGGCAGCTTTTCAAGTAAAAAAAATAAAATAACTTAGGTTATTTTTGCAATGCTAACGACGCATTACGTCGTTAACAATATTTTATACAGTTGTAAGTTTATCTATACTAATATTATAAAGAGGAAAACTTTGTATTTTTGTATTTTTGTATTTTTGTATTTTTGTATTTTTGTATTTTTGTATTTTTGTATTTTTGTATTTTTGTATTTTTGTATGTATTGAAATAACTCAAAAACTACTGGGCCGATTTTAAAAATTCTTTCACCACCAGAAAGGTAATTTATCTGTGAGTAACATAGGCTATATTTTATTATTACTAATGTTTAGGAACTATTAATAAACAGCGTGTTTCCGAACGCCGGCGTTAAAAATTCACTAAACTTTAACTTTTCTCGGCTTACGCTGCCTAAACCCTTAGAGGTATATAAAAATGATGTATGAAAGAATTGTAGATCTCAAAAAGTTCTACAGAAAAGTCCGCGATAGCATATATCTATCTTTAACGGTTTTCTTACAATAACCACTTTTTTGTTTACAAAATGAATTAAAAACCTTACGCTATTTGCAGCGTTCTTTTATTGGTTTCAATATTAATCCTTATCTATGTAAATAAATGGGTTTGTTTTCAGAAGAATTTAATGTAGAATAAAATTGTCCTTACAGTACTTAAATTGGACTAATAGTTTAGAAGATATCGCGAACACAAACAATAAGGGTAACCGAAAAATCAGCTTACAAGCTACCGGGCGTAGAAATTTTGTATCTTGCATCGGTAGATTTCTGTTATTACGTAGATTACTACTAAGTTAATACTTTTGGTAATAGGTTGAAAAAAAGGGCGAACGTAATAGGTTATATTTGTAATACGCGGGCGAAGTCGCGAGCAACAGCTAGTATTTTATACAGTTGTAAGTTTATCTATACTAATATTATAAAGAGGAAAACTTTGTATTTTTGTATTTTATATGTATTGAAATAACTCAAAAACTACTGGGCCGATTTTAAAAATTCTTTCACCACCAGAAAGGTAATTTATCTGTGAGTAACATAGGCTATATTTTATTATTACTAATGTTTAGGAACTATTAATAAACAGCGTGTTTCCGAACGCCGGCGTTAGAAATTCACTAAACTTTAACTTTTCTCGGCTTACGCTGCCTAAACCGTTAGAGGTATATAAAAATGATGTATGAAAGAATTGTAGATCTCAAAAAGTTCTACAGAAAAGTCCGCGATAGCATATATCTATCTTTAACGGTTTTCTTACAATAACCACTTTTTTGTTTACAAAATGAATTAAAAACCTTACGCTATTTGCAGCGTTCTTTTATTGGTTTCAATATTAATCCTTATCCAAAAAAATGCGTTTGTTATCAGGATAATTTAATGTAGAATAAAATTGGACTAATAGTTTAGAAGATATCGCGAACACAAACAATAAGGGTAACCGAAAAATCAGCTTACAAGCTACCGGGCTTAGAAATTTGGAATCTTGCATCGGTAGATTTCTGTTATTACGTAGATTACTACTAAGTTAATACTTTTGGTAATAGGTTGAAAAAAAGGGCGAACGTAATAGGTTATATTTGTAATACGCGGGCGAAGTCGCGAGCAACAGCTAGTCTAAAATAAAGAAACAATCAATGTTTTATCATTATGCGTATAGAAGAAGTGCAGCGGGCAGGGTACTGACTGAGCAGGCGGTCGGCGGGCGCGGGCGAGTGCGCGGGCGAGTGCGAGGGGCGCGGCACGCGGGCCGAGGGCGGCCGGCGCAGCTCCAGCGGCGGCGTCGGCGCCTCCGAGCCCTCCGCCTCCAGCGATCTGCACATACCACATTTACTTACACACATAAAATAAAATACCATTTATTGACCAAAAACAAACACACATCTTATTTGATTATTCGCTAACATCTCCCTGTCCCTGTCCCACTCCTATGTAGGGTCGGCGAAAACTTTTATGAGTGAAATAAATCTATACTATTATAATAAAGCGTAAACACACACTTCTTTGTTGCCTAAGATGTCAGCAATTACAGCATATTTTTGAATAATTCTTTTTTTAATAAAAGGCCCTACACTTACGTCATGCTTTAGGCTATAAATTTTCACGCCATTAAACTTAAGGGGTAAATATTTTCGATAAAAACCCTAATGTGGGAAAGAGACCATAAGTTTCTGCCAACATCATGAAAGAAAGATTGCTAAGGTTTGTCATGTCAAGTCATGTCATTTTGAGATTTGCAATTGATAATTTGACAAATGTGAACAATAAAATAAAGTTTTTATAATTTCACGCGGATGAATCCGCACGCGAACAGCTTAATATTATTATTCCATTGGTAGTTATTTAAGCGAATAAATCGTGAATCGGCCTTAAAAGCAATAACTAGATGTAATAAAAAGTATTTAGCAAAAAGAGTAAATCTGAAATATCTAAATGACATATTGAAGTACAATATACATCTTATCTTGGTTAGGCCTCTAATGTTGTAGAGATAAAATGATTTAGTCTATTGTGACTTACCTGGTATAGGGTGAAGGTGAAGCTCGACTTTCGTGTTGCGTGGCGCGGAAATGTTGCTGATACACCTGATAGTGTTGGTGCGAGAAGTGAGGGTACATTCCGTCGCCCTGTCGAACAATAAATCGTTTTTATTTACTTTTTATCATTTAAACATTATCAGTTTCATTAACAACAGAATTTAATTACTTTGTGATATACCGAGGTAACGGGAGAAGTCTGTTGATGCGCGGGCGGAGGACTTCTCACTAAATCCGCAGACTAATCCGGGTAGCGTGAACAGAATTACAATTTTATAAAGACCTTATTTGTTTACATGCAATCATATACTACAATAAAATGAGAATATTTAACATTTTGAGATAAAAACCACTTACACGAGACATTTGGCTCTGTGGACTGATGGACGGCACACTCGTAATGGTGACTCGAGCTGCTGGCCCTAAACAAATAAACATAAAATTTTAGACGAATTCGCAATAACGAACGTTTAATAAACAAATAAATATGTCTGCAAAAAGTATCTAATTATGAACACCGTCATACCGGTGTGATGTTGCTGGATGTGCTGGTGGTGCTGGTGATGTGGTTGATGCGGGTGGTGCGGGTGGTGCGGGTGGTGCGGGTGGAGCGGGTGTTGCTGAGCCCCGAGCGCGGCGAGCGGCTTGGCGTGGTGCGGTGGCGGCGGCAAGTGCGCGCCGCGCGGCAGGCTGGCGGCGCCGGCGTACGTGCGCACTCGCGCGCCGCCCGCGCCGCCCGCCGCGCCCACGACCACGCCGGCACCCGGCCCCGCGCCCAAACCCCCACCACCACCCGCGCCCGCGCCACCGCCCGCGCCCACTCCCACGTTTGACATGCAACGCACTTCTGCCTCGCTCTCGCCACCCCTTTAAAAAAATCACATGGTCGATTAATTTGACGTGTTTCTGTTTACTTATTTTAATTGAAACAAAGGTACACAATGCTTTTGTTAAATATACATATGTCGCTTTGGCTAATCTACATCATGTAAAGTCAAAATAAAAACTTGGCATATTATATAAACATACAACTGACCTCACAAGAACGGGAGTAGCACGGTCGGGGCAGCGGTGTGCAGAGGGCGGTCTGTGCGGCAGCGCCGGCGACTGCACTCTGGCGTCGGTGGCCTCTGTGGCGCCGACAGGCACCATATTGCCGGGCACATTGTCTACTAGGCGCCGCACGAAGCTCGTGTCATTCGGCTCCCCGGTGGCAGAGACATAGTCAGGATTTCGGGGTTCTCGCAGAGGTATTCCCTGCTTATCGGCCTCCACTGGCGCCCTGTCCGCCTGATGCTGGGCAGCTCGTTCCGGGAAACCGGACACTCCGGGCAAACCGGCAACGCCGGGCACGCCGGCCACTCCGGGAACTCCAGGTACGCCGGCTACATTGGGAGAAGAGGCGCCCATGATAGTAGTGGCAGACGCCGAGGCGCTCGCTAACTTGGCACTGATTTCAGATATCATTTTCTTTGGTGGTTTCATAAAGGTTGTGGGTGTCGGCATTGGTGTCTGCGCCGGTGTCGGTGTCGGTGTCGGTGTCGGTGCCGTTGCCGGTGCTGGTGCTGGTGTCGATGCTGGTGTCGATGGTGGTGCCGGTGCCGGTGCTGGTGCTGGTGCTGGTGCCGGAATCGCTGTCGGTGTCGGATTCGGCGTCTGAGCGATAACCAACGACGGGGCAGTTTTTATCACTTGGACGGGCTCTGATTCGGGCTTGTTAACCTGGATTGTCTCTGTCAATTTTTGGATCTTAGTGTCTCTGATAACTTCTTCTTTTTTCAATTTCTCGTCACAACTGTCTACAGATGCATCTGACAAGCTTCTATCCCTGGTTCTTTTAACACCTCTTGGAGATTTCCTCGTGTCCGCGTTTTGCACCTTATCGGTTTTGGGAAGTGCTTGCCTAGTTTGTCGCCTTTTAGGACTTTCCTTAGTTTTGGTCTGCAGAAGGCCTTTAATTGGATCATCTATTACATCGAATACATTGATACGTTGAACATCTTTTTCTTGCAACCTTCTTGATTTTCTAGTATTAGGCGAGGGAGATGCAAAATTTTCAGTTTTTTCATCTTTGTTACTTTTATCGCTATTCTTAATTCGATCTTCCTGATCTTTAGTCGCAATGCTGAGGGTCGATGAAGCGATAACATTAGAGTTTCCAGATAAAGGACTTTTGATTGTGAGAATTAGTCTCGGTCTTGTTTCGTTTTTGTTTGGTGAAGTAGCCGTTTCGTCACCAGAATCTTCGTGAAAGTCATAGACATCTCCGGGCATATTATTCGCAGAACTATTCACTAAGCTTTTAATTTTTTTATCAACTTTTGCTCGACCTCGACCGCGTTTACCTGTGCCAGTTCCTCGAGCGGGTTTTGTAATTTGTCGTGTCTGTACTCTATCTTGCTTTCGTTCACCTCTTTTACCTCTAGCACCTCGACCCCCTCTTTTACTGGTTGGTGTAATTGGTTTTTCAACACTCAGATCTTCAAGTGGACTAATAATTACATTATCATTCTGTGTGTCGACCTGTTTCGTTGGCTCGTTGTCACAATTGTTAGAAATAACGGGATAAGTTATAATTGAAGTAATCACTTCAGTTGTATTTGTTTTAAAATCGTTTCTTTTCTCACTTAATTCAATGTTATCGTTACACAATGAATCAACTTTTTTAATTACCGATTCTATATTAATGTCCTTAGCTGACCAATAATCGTTTTCGTCTAGACTTTTAGTTTTACTGATAATTTCATTTCCAGTTGATAACATATTCGAGTAACCAAAAGTATTTTCTTTATTAAATTTGATAGTTTCTTTTTGGATGACTTTTTCAGGTTCCGATTTCATACTATTTGCCGTAAAACAAATAGTTGTCTCACTTTTTTCTTCATTTTCACTTGAAACAGAGTCTTCGCTTTTTTTAATTAAAGGACCTTTAGTCGTGTTCAATATATCTGTGCTATCGTTTTGGCTACTCATTGAATCGTTTTTGTTGTTGTTTACTGGAACACCATTTTCATTACATTCTTTTAACATAGGAACTTTAGTGCTCTCTTCTTTCTCCGATATATTTTCACTGTTTTTTCTTTCCCTGCAATGTGTGATTAATGTAACTGTTTTTCCGACATTGATTTCAAGTTTCTTTTCGGGATCGTTTGTAACCTTGATTTCATTTGTGTTATCTTTTAGTAATTCTTCAAAATCTGTTTCACATTTATTGCCACCTTCATCTACCACCGTAGTGGTTGCATGCTTGTTTAGATCTTTGTCGCAACCACTCTGATTCGAGAAAACAAAATCTTTTTGTCCAGTTATAACATTTTCTTTGTCATGTGACACATTATTTTTTAATGGTATTCCAAAATTGGTTTCCACGTGATCCGTATCATTTTTCAAATTAATTCTAATAGGTGTTTTTGCACCCGTGGTCGTCGTTAATATTAATGGCGTCATAACAACATTTGTAAGACTAGGCGTTGTAGCAGCTATACAGTTTTTACTGTCTGTTTTAGTAAGAACCGTCGATGGTCTGATAGCAGCAACAGATAGAACAGATGCTGGAATTTTATTTGAATCCAATTGTATCACATTATTTAAAGAAGTTAACATTCTTTGAGAATTGAAAGTATGTATAACGTTAGATCCCTGTCCTCTATTAATTGGGCTTGCTTCTTGAATGGTACACATTACTGGTTTTGAGCCACTCTGAATTATAGACGCTCCTGAGTGACTAACATTAGCGACATGAATTATAGGTTTGTTGTTAAAACTGATGTGACTATGCTCAGAATTTAGACTTTGACATTCCTGCTTATCAAACATTGGACTTTTATTGATCATTATTTTATTGGGCATTTGCAAGGTTGGATTTATATTTCCAGCATGTATAGCATTTGGCATAGAAATAAAACGATTCTGTGTCAAAACTGTAGCATTTGGTTGTATTCGCGTTGGCGATAGAATTATTTTTGTATTTTCAGCAATGTTTTCTGGGACATTTCTGCTATCATTTTTTCTACATTCTGGTGGTAAAATCGAAGGCTGATTCGTTACAGACGAACTATTTACGTTGCTGGTTTTATTTTGGTGTACCAAGTTGGTTGTACACACTTGTTTCGAAATAGGGGTCAGCACTGGAGCAACTGGTAAGCGATTCAAATGTATAGGTGCACCTTGGGTTTGAACTAAAACCGAATTTGGCCGACTAGGTGATACCATTGTTCTTGCACCGACAGGTATGTGCATCGTTTGGATTGGACTTAACGGCGGTTGCTGCATTCGCACAACAGTAACTTGACTTGGAGATCGTTGAGGAAGATTATTAGGCGATTTTATGCCACCAGTATTTAAATTTGGCGGTGATGGACTCAGAATGGCCATACTTGATAATCTTGGAGATGTTACATTATCTCCTTGAGGGCTAGCTTTTGGACTTGTCAATCGAGGATCACTATTTGCCCTGGGTGAAATTACAATACCTTGTTGTTTTTGATATAGAATATGAGACTCTGGTATCTTGATTGTAGGAGGTTGCATATTCGCTATCTGCGGACGGATCATGTGATTAATAACTTGATATGGTGCACTGACTCGTGTTGCACTGGGGACTGGTTTCGTTTGGTTATTAACTTGATTCGTTGACGTCTTTATTTGAACAATATTGGTAGCTACATGCGTTGGTTTCTTATCATTTGTATCTCTGCACTGTGCTGGACTTGACGATATATTTAATAACTGTGGTTCTAACAATTTCTTATTAGATAACGTCCACGAGGTAATTACTGGTGTTGCAGTGGATGTAGGCTGATCCACAGTCGTGTCTCTTTTAGGTAACGAACAAGTGATATTAGGTTCTCTACATTTAGTTTCATCTGTTTCAGAATTATTACAAGACACAACAGTTGTCTTTGGTTTTGATATGATAGCATTAGGAACTTCTTCTACTTTAGAAGTACTAACTTTAGTATTGTTGTTTAGAGATTGATTGGTAGCGATTATATTTACAGGTAATCTTTCAATCGCATCCTGGCTAGTATCTTCTGCCTCTTCTGTGTCTGTATCAATTAACAATAAGTCGTTATCAGAAACGGGGGTGTCGGGCTTTATTTCCATTTCACTTGCGTTTAGGTTTTGCACAGCTTGTCGCATTTCTTCTGCGTCTTCTTCAGGAATATTGTCATTTTCTATAGTTGTATTCTCAATTTCAATTTCGCGGACACTACTATTTTCGACTTTTTCGTAACAAGTGTTGAAAGAATCTTCTTTACCACCGAAACTTTCTCCTAACAACGCGGCGACGGCATCCTCCGTTTCTTCCTGAGAAATTATAGCTCTAGGCTTCTCTTCTAGTTTCTTATCAACTTTGCAGGAATGTGGATCAACTTTTTCTACAGGTTTTTCAGTTTCTTTTTCTAAATTTGATATACTACGGACTGCAGTTTCATTATCGTCAATTTCAATAACATTAATAAAATTATCTATTTTGTGTTCAATGTTAGGCGGATCTTTAGGCAATGGAACTTCACTAATATTTTCAATTGTATTATTGTATGGGGGCGGCATCGGAATTTCTTTAATTTCAATAGTTTTTATGTGCTGAATATCATTCTCTGTTTCAACAATCATAATCTTATTAAAGTCACAATCGTGTTTTATCCCATCTTCTAGTACCAACATAGGAGGTGTATCAGTCAATCTAGGCAAACTCTGAGATTCTAGTGTCAACCTGGAATCTTCTGAATTATCGGAGGTTTCAACTTTCTGTATCTCAGCAGGTAAAGGTATGTCTTTAAGTAATGTTTTAGGCATTTCCTCAGAGAGTACCAGAGTCACTAGGTCTTCAGACTTACTTTTATCATGATGATGAAAGTGGTGATGTTCGCGGCGATTTTGTCGGTCTTCTTTATTCCTCTTTCTCTTTTTTCTTTTTTCTCTATCCTTAAATTCTTTTTTAAACCTTTCATACTGCCTTTCGTTCGATTTGGAATAGTCACTTTTAGTTGTAATTTCATCAAACTTGTGATCACTTTGTTCTGGTGAAGCTTGATTTTCATATAAAACTGTGTTTGCACGGCTATCATCATTGCTTAGTGAATCCGCGAATAACCTTGCTTCAATAGCTTTACTGACAGCATCTACGTCCAAACTATTATCGTCATCTTTGTTCAAGAATTTTCTATCTTTTCGCCTCTTGTCTTTCCTTCGTCTATTATCGTCTTTATCCAGTATTTTATGTTCATCTGTGTTTATTAAAGAATTTGATTTGTCATATTGGGCATTCATAGATTCTAAATCTTGTGTAGTATATTCCAATTTGTTTCCAGACGATTTGCGACTACGACATTCTTTGTCCGACTCATCGGATAAAGGTCCAAAAATATCCTCCATTTTACCATCTTTTTTAGCATTGGGACATAATTCATGAAGTAGTTCAAATGAGCTATTTGGTGACTTTTTATCCTTTTTGTGTTTTAATTTTTCATCCTTTATTTGAGCTTCGTCAGTATCTACGCTTTCGCGGATCTTTTCTCTGCGTTTGTCCTTTTTAGCAGTATGACGCCTTACTTTTTCTGAGTTTTTATACTTTACGTCGGAATCCAATTCATTATTACTCTCCGGTTTCACTTCGTCGTCAGAAAATGACGATTTATGCCGCTTTTGCTTCTTCTTATGCTTTTTCCGATTCTCTGATATATTTCGGTTAGAAGTAATTGACTCAGATTCAGACGAAAAATCATTAGAAATTGTTTTCAAATTATGAACCTTATAATCTATGTCATCGATCTCTTGGGATTTTACTTTGTGATCATCTGAATCAGATTTTCCAAAAAGATTAATTAGGGATGTTTTCTTTATCTTGTCATCGTTCAATTCCTTTAGAGGGTTATTGGTATCTTTATTACTGTGAAGAGACTCAGGATCAGAAAGGACTTCTTTCTTTATTTTTGGTGCATAATGGGGACTTCTAGTGAAATTTCTTCTTGAACTGTCATCATCCGAAGTATCAGACATGATGCGAGTTCGAGAATTTTTTCGAGAAAGCTTATTGCGACATTCGTCTTCAGTTGTTGGGCCATTAAAATAATCAACGCCTTTAACATGATCGTAGTCTGAGCAAAGAGACTTTTCGCGTCTCTTGTTATGAAGAACGGATTGTTCATCTTCTGAAGAACTATCCATTGAGTTTTTAAAAGACTTTCTTCTATCGTGTTCAGAATCACTGTCTTCATCCCAACTGGACCTTTTCTTTTCTTCCCGTTTTGCTCTACTTCGCTTTAATTGACTAAATTTAGCTTTAATTTTCTCTTGGCGTTTTTCTTCTTCTTGTTTTTGCATATTTTTACAGGAACGAGCTTTTACTTTATCGTACATTGATATGTAGGTGGGTCCATCGTCAACAATGTCAAAAATAGAATGCTTTTTAGGTTCATCAGAATCAGAACTGTCTGTACTGTGGATTGGTTTGCGATGCTTCCGCTTGTGTTCATTTTTCTCGTCTTTACTCTTGCGATCAGTAGACATGCGTTTATCTCTCACTAGTTCTTTTTTCTTTTCGTCACTTTTTTGTTTTTTATCTTCTTTAAGTTTATTTAACATTTCTGCTTGCTGCAACGCATCCTGTTGCATTTGCAGTTCCTGTATTTGCTGTAGTTGTTGTATACGTTTCTTTTCTTTCATTTCTTTTCTTAGAGCTTTTTGTTTCTCATCTTCTTCACTTGATCTTAATTCCAAAGTAGCTAAAAAATCTAAATTATTTTGTAAAGCCTCAGAATGTATAACAGAATTATCATTTAATTTGTCGTAATCGTGTGATTTAGGACTTTTCTTAAAATATTTTATTTTGTCTGATATTTCCTTAATTTCGTTATCCTTGATATCCACAAAACCCTCATCCGGTGGCTTAACTAGATTTTTCTTATCATCTTTGGTTTTGCTTTCTATTAATTTTGCAAAATGTCCTTTATTGAATTTTGTCGTTTTATGTCTATCAGAACCGCGATCTTTAGAATCTCTCCTTTCGAGACTCTTTATGTCACTTTTACACTTTTTAATATCTTCAAGACAATCAAGGCTATCCTGCGAAGATAATCGCCTTTTATTACCTATGTTTGGGGGTAAACTTGAACAAGAATTTAGACGCTCTTTGCGTTTACAGTCAACAACAGGGGAGTCAAGAGAATAATGTCTTTGTTTTTCACTTAGATCAGTCTTGCTTTTAGTAATATGTTCAGAAATATTTTCATTTTTGTTTTTAAAATGGCCATCCAAACAAAGTTTATCCTCTTTTGTATCGTGCTTTAACACCTTATGTTTACTGTCAATTTTGGAATCATTACATTTTTGCATTGAGTCTTTTTCTAAATTGTATTTTGTTAAATGATCGGTACATGTTTTAGCTTTCATCTTAGATTCTTCTCTTATCTCGTTATCTAAATCTTTTGTTTTGGAGGAGTCATGAGACGCCCTTGAAGTAGACGAATCAGTAGAATCCTTACGACATAGGTCTCTGGAACTATTGTCTCTAGATTTACTACTTTTTGAGTCATGTTCCTTTCTAGCATGATCCCGTTTATTGTCCAAATTGTCTTTTTTCACTCGTTCTGACTTATATTTGTCTTCCCTTTTTGATTTACCGACCTCAGTTTCGATGATTTCCTTTTTCTTATCCCTGTCTGCTTTGTCTTTTTTATGATTTTCTTGACGTAATTTCTCATCAATATGCTTAGTCCTTTCACTATCTTTCTCATATTTTTCTGTGGTATCTTTTTCCGCTTTTGATTTATCCAACCTTTCAGAATGTGTTTTATGTTTGGTTGCTTCTTCTTTTATTTTTTTATCCTTGTCATGCATTTCTACTTTATTGCTCTTCTTTAACTTATCTTTATCTAAATCATGCTTGTCCTTTTCTGTCCGATCCTTGCAATGTTTTGGCTTCTCGTGATCGCTTCGGATAGTATCTTCAACAGTTTTCGATTCACCAAGCTTTTTATCCAGCGTATTTGATGTAACATCAAGTCTAGGTTCAGAATGGTCTAATTCTTCATTCTCTTTTTGTAATTTTTGATTACTAAAAACATCAAACAAATTTGAAATTGATTTTTCTTTGTCTTTTTCATTATTTTTAAACTCCAAGTGTGTGTCATTTTTATTATTGGTTTCCACATAATTTACTACATTCAAGTGATTTGATAATTGAGGTTCTTTTCCTACAATATTCCTCTTATCAAAATTGTTTAATAATTGAGAACAATTGTCTAATTTATTTTCACAGTCAATATTTCCTGTCGTATTATCTTTAGGCGTTTCTAACTTTATATGATGTCCACGTTTAAAAAATAAGTCTTCTTCGGAGTTCTGTTTGCTAGACAATGCGTCCAATATTAAGAGATCTTCGTTATCTCGTTTTCCTTCAGATTCAATATGGTTGCAATTAGTGTTAATATCATTAACAGAAGAAAGTTCATTATGATTGGTGATTATTTCAGTTTTAATAGAATTAAGTATAGCTGGATAGTTCTCCTCGATCTTTTTTAATCCTTCGACCATATTGTCGTTCAGCAAACTTTCTCTATTTTGAATGACAGAGTCGATCTTATCAAAACAGTCTTTAAACACATCCTTAGTAAGGGGCTTCGAATGCTGCTCTCGTCCAATGAGACATAAATCTCGTTTTCTGTTTTCAGTTTCACGTTTGCATTCTTTATCAGGCTCTAATCTATCTTTGTCAGACCCAGGTGATGTCTTGTGCTCTGTTAATTCGTTCTGTAGTTTGTCAACAGAAGGTGTTCTTAAGCGGACTCGTGTATCGGCTCTATAATCACTCTCATTAAATTTTCCAAGTTTTTCTAATCTGAAAGGTCTTTCCGGTCTATTAAGGCGGGGATCCGCCGGTCTGTCTGAAGGGTCTATTTCGCATTCAGGTGGCGGTGGACACAGTGGCAAAGGCGGTGCATTACTAGGCAACGCTAAAGGGACGGAACAAGATGTCGAGCCACATGTCACCGGTGGTACAGGAGGCGGGTGTGAAGGATGGGTCGGAAAAGGATATCGTAGAGCACGAGAAGGACAAGGAGATGGACGCCCATGAGGACTCCCGTCCGGGCTCGGGGGTCGCGTCGCCCCTTCCAATCGCTCCGAGTCTTCATCGAACACCGATCGCTTAGCAAGCAGAGATCGCACAACCTCCGATGGTTTAACTTCATTTATATCGACTTCGAGTAGTCGATGACGAAGACGAGCGCGATCGGGAGCATCTGCAAGTGCTCGTGAGCCACTCCATTTTTCGTACTTCTCGTCAAGACTTCGAATACGCTCCTCCAGTGAGGGTGAGTGGGGTGCGGAACCGGTACTGGAAGAGGAGGCGGAGGGCGGTCGCGGCGGCGAGTCGGGTGCGGAGGCTTGCGGCGGGAGCGGGGCGGGCGGCGCGGCTCGGCGGGCGGTGCGTCGGGCTCGTCGCGCAACGGGGTGCCAGCGCGCGAGCCCCGCGACTCCGAGCCGTCTCTTCTCCGACGGTGGCGCCTCCGAGACCCGTGCGCCGACCCGCCGCGCGAACCCGACCGCGACCGCCGCGAGCTCCCGCCGACACTTCTATGTCGCTCCTAGGAACATGGTATATCTATATTAGCTTGAATCTTTATTAATATTATAAACAATTTACTAATCATACTTTGAATTTGTGAAAAAACGATCGAATACTAACAATAAACTGGCAAAAGCAAGGATTCTTTTTCCTTCGCTTACCGTAAAATGACGAAGGTTTTTATATTCATGGCCAGGTTTTCTTTTTTAATTTCTATTATAACATTTACTAAATAATGGTAAGAGCCATTTTTCAAAATTTCGATGCTCAAGTTTAAGGAAGCTTTTTCATAATACTTATTTTGTTAAGATATTATTGAATTTCATTTTTGTTTTTGTTATAATGGGCATGTTTCCTAATTTTTGGAATTGCTTTTATTTTGTAGATAATCCATATCTAAACACGAAAAAAAATGTAACTGTAATTATGATTATAAAATTGTGACAAATACTGACGACAGCTGATTCAATGTGACCAGATGCAAATTGAATTAGCTACTCAAATAGGTTTTACTATTTTTTTTTCGTCATATTGATCGAAACATTTGCTCGTAAAATATGTCGTAAATATAAAAACACTTAATAATGGAGTCCTCATAATATAACACACGAAAACTCAATTATTATAATCATTTAGACAAAAATTATAACTACAAAATCCACTGACATTCACTGAAGCAGGCCACACTGCCATGTTGTTTGAGAAGAAGTGACGTCACCGAGCTCTGATTGGTGTTTGAGATCGAGTAATGGAGGGTAAAAAATAATGCAGCGTTTTTAATTTATATTTCAATTGAGACAAACATTCAAGGTCTCCAAATGTTATTATAGGTTTTAAAATACTGTCTTTAAAATATTAACATAACTTTATTTGAATTTGTGAAAAAACGATCCAATACTAACAATAAACTGGCAAAAGCAAGGATTCTTTTTCCTTCGCTTACCGTAAAATGACGAAGGTTTTTATATTCATGGCCAGGTTTTCTTTTTTAATTTCTATTATAACATTTACTAAATAATGGTAAGAGCCATTTTTCAAAATTTCGATGCTCAAGTTTAAGGAAGCTTTTTCATAATACTTATTTTGTTAAGATATTATTGAATTTCATTTTTGTTTTTGTTATAATGGGCATGTTTCCTAATTTTTGGAATTGCTTTTATTTTGTAGATAATCCATATCTAAACACGAAAAAAAATGTAATAAAATCATATACGCATCATTTCATTACAAAAACACTTAACTAAAAACAACTTCTCGAAAGACCGCGAAAATGCCTCATGATCATGACGTCACTTTTTTGCTAACAAACCTCGCGTCGCGTTCTGTCAAAGTCATGCTAAAACAGACATCTTGAATTTTGATAGTTATTAAAAAATCTTTACATGTTTCACAACTCCGGTACAAGTAAATACTTGTTTCTAGTAAAATAACTTGTCACCAACAAAAAATCTATTTTTCGTTAAGTTTATTTGATGAATCCAGTTTCCATTATGTTAAATCTTTTATCAATAACACGAAATTTTGAAGAGAAGGTTATACTTTCAACATATTATGTTTTTTCTTGCTTATTTATGGCAAAGAACATTTAAAGTATACATTATGAATACAAAAATATCAATTTAAAAAATGTAACTGTAATTATGATTATAAAATTGTGACAAATACTGACGACAGCTGATTCAATGTGACCAGATGCAAATTGAATTAGCTACTCAAATAGGTTTTACTATTATTTTTTTCGTCATATTGATCGAAACATTTGCTCGTAAAATATGTCGTAAATATAAAAACACTTAATAATGGAGTCCTCATAATATAACACACGAAAACTCAATTATTATAATTATTTAGACAAAAATTATAACTACAAAATGCACTGACATTCACTGAAGCAGGTCACACTGCCATGTTGTTTGAGAAGAAGTGACGTCACCGAGCTCTGATTGGTGTTTGAGATCGAGTAATGGAGGGTAAAAAATAATGCAGCGTTTTTAATTTATATTTCAATTGAGACAAACATTCAAGGTCTCCAAATGTTATTATAGGTTTTAAAATACTGTCTTTAAAATATTAAACATAACTTTATTTGAATTTGTAACATTAGGAAACATCCCCATTAGTAATCATGTCTCATCTATGTAATTAAAAATGTACATATGTAAATACCATAATAGATATTATTCAAATCCAAGAATATTACGACGTCGACAAAAATAATAATTAATAACGAAAACATTAATTAATAATCATCGTCACAAGTCTATCCTTACAATTTAAGATTTAATTTACGAGTAAAATAGAGGAACACGACATTGTTTTAATATAAGTTAGAGCCAAAGGAAATATATATTTATACCCTACATAAAATTATAGTTATTTCTTTCATTAACAATAAATGTAAACAATAGTTCAAATTAAAGCTTTAACTAACATCATGAAGTCTTGCATTTGTCGTAAAAGTATCGTATGTATACCACGCTTCCTTTAATAATGTCTGGTAATAAATGTTATCGGAGGATCAAAAGCTTAGTGGAGGTAGTTAGCACAAGCATATGTCTGATTAATTTGTATTTTTCTATGCACTATCCATTAATATGTAGGAAACTGAGAGGATCTGACTGACTGACTCTTTGTTGAGAACTAATTCTGGCAAATTGATTACCCTACAACATCCAATTAAATTTTTGGAAATTCTATTCGGTCTAATTTCAAAACGAAAAATTAATTTTTCTTTTAAAATGTATTAAACCAATGCAAATCATTACCAAATGCGGTAAACGATGCGTCCAAAAACTAAATAATTAGTTTAAAAACCTAAAAATGGCTCTCGACTGTGATTTTGATTTTCTCAAGGTCTGTAAATAAAAATTATGGATTTCGACTGCAGTGAAACTTGTCATCGCTCACATTCTTTTTAACAAAATACACATGCAAAGGAAACCTATGTGTTATAACTTTTCGCATCAAGTTAATTTAACTCGTATTTCAAAGAGCAACAACATGAGGATACAATTTCAATATGTATTAAGTTACATAAAATTTACCTTTGAATGTTTCCTGTCCTCGGGACTCGAGTCTCGCCGATGTCTGTGTGTCCGATGAGGTGAAACTACAACTGACTGCAAGCGATCTTCGTATGGCGTCTCATCAGTCTGTGGACTCGACCCAAGCTCTTCATACACCCTGTATTCAATAAAAATGAAAACATGAGAAACATTTGGGCTAAATACACTATATCATATGTAAAATAGGGGTACCAATAGGAACTTGAATTCAAAGATTAATACTGGACAATGTGTAGTGTTCTTGACATGCCTAAGATATTACATATTGTAATAAATAAAAGGTTACCTGTACCGCCTATCGGCCGCATACTCGGCAGGGTCGTAATGTTCATGCGTTGGATAGCGGGGAGTCCGTGAAGTGGCGCGACTAAAACTCGGAGTTCGCGTTCTGGCACCATCGTACCTGTTTCAAAAACATACAGTACAAACGGTGTTTTGTCGAAGAGGTCGATACGACCTCAGTATCCAGCACTTCTGACTTATTTTATCTTGATTATAGGATTGATCTTGGCGTTTCCGCCCTTTTCTCTAAGAGATGAAGTGGGATCAAGATGTGGTTTTGTTAATGGTGAGAATAGATAAAGAAAGAAAATAATCTATTTCTGTTTATCCTGTGCTCTATCAATTTAAAATGGATCACACATTTAGAAATCATTGGCGTTTGCCAATGGATAGCGTTAGCTTAGCATCAGGCGACCCGACGAGTTTTCATGTTTTGTCACCTTCTTGTACAAAATACGATGTATAACTGACCTGAGCTGGTCATGCCTAGTAGAGGGTAAGAAGCGCGTGCTGAGATCACCCGTCAATCTTTCAGACCCAGGCATGGTTGCCGACCCACCATGTTTCTCCAGTTGTTCATAGAAAGCCTCCTATGTGATAAAAGATGGGTAATTAGTAACCGCATAACATCTTCGATATATTGCGGAATACAACTACAAACACTGATATCTACAGATGTAGAAGCTGAGTCTTGTAAATTACGACTTTTATTTTAAACGTGTTGAAGTCTAAATTCGTTTAAAAATTCCGGGAACTATTTTGACACTTTTAGACATAACAACCAAATAGAGATGTCGATGTTTCTAGTAGTTAAATTCTAGTCAAATAGTAAAAGAATAGATTTTTATTTAGTGCTAAAAATGTATATTATGAATGCAAAAAGGATATATAAAAAGGCGACAGTAGAAAATTGATTTAGTTTACCTGACACTCGCGCGAGGCGTAGTCGACGGCGAGGCGCGGGTGGTCGGGCTCGGCGGCGGAGGCGAGCGCGGCCACGCGGCGCAGCTCGCGCACCGCCGCGCCCGCCGCCGCCGCCTGCTCGAAGTGCACCAGCGCCGCGCCCGCCGCGCGGTCCACGCACACCGACGTCGCCGCGCCGCAGCGCGACACCGCGCTCAGCACCTGCACCGCACACGTTACATCACCCTGCCCGCACTGCACGCACGTGAACGTGTATACCATTAAATATGAATGTTGGTACCTGTTTCTCGGTGTGCTCCGTGAGGCCGTCCACCCACACGCAGGTGGTGGCGACGGGCTTGCCGAAGCCGAGCTTGACGCGCGAGCCGCCGACGTACTCGCCGTCCATGGCGCGTATCGCCTCCACTACGCTGGATATCGACTGGTACTGGCAGAAGGCATAGCCCGCGCCCCCGCCGCTTCCTTTCTTTATGTCGATTTCAATTATCCGTCCGTAGTGCTTGAATTTATCTCTCAACTGTTGTTGTGTTACATCTTTTTCCAAGTTACCAATGAACAAAGTCCTGGTGGCCTGTAAACAACGTCGGTTTGAACCATCACTATTATTACAATTACTTTTCTATTTTTATAAAACTTTTAGTAATACTGTCGTATTAATAACGGAACATTTATAACACAAGGCACCTTGGGATGGTATTCATCAATATCAGTCTCGTAAGGTTTGGCAGATTCGGCGTCTTCGTCACAGTCCTGGTGCGGCGCCACGGATATCTTACAACCGAAAAATAATTTGTCCTGCGACACCTCGATCGCCTTGTCCACGTCGGACGGCTTCTTGAACCGCACCACTGCGTACCGGTCCGCATTCTGACCCACAACCTGCATCAAATTGTATCATTACAAACCAGTAGTCCTTCTTCCTATGGCCATGTCCATGCCTAGTTTAGTAGTTTGCCAACTCGTGCCGTAAAGTATTCAAGTAATTTTGTTGGACGATAATCTATACCGTTAATAAAATTAGAGTGCCTGTATGTAATATCGAAAAATAAACAATGTTTCGCGAACATGATGTACTTTTTCCCCGTGTCTTAAGCCGCGTTTGTATCAGGTAATTTCCAAAACGACTAGAACTATTTTTACGGGGCTTTGATGTACCTAATGCAAGCAGGAATATTATAGACTAATATCTAATATTATAGACAAGCTTCTTTTAATTCCAAACAGAGGAAATTTGCGGGCGAGCGCTCGTTTATAACAATTATCTAGATTCTTTTATTATATTCCTATTGAATACAGTAATTTGTATATTTATCGCACAATTAACTGTAAAAATCAATTGCGAAAAAAAAATTTTTTTGTTTGTCATCACTGACTTTACATTATATTTTTTAATATTTGATTTTGAATAATAAAAGAGAAACAATTTTATTCACAATCACAAGAATTACGAAATTCTCGATTCCAAGTTCTACGATATACTATTTGCAAACTTCTTTCACAAGTAAACACCAACATCACGTGATCCATTACTCGTTTATCTATAATATTTATCAATAATAAACATAATTAATAACCTTCACCCAGACCACCTTGCCGTGCTTCTTGTACTCGTGGTAGAGGCCGTCTTTGAGCGAGCTGTCGGTGGACCGCGTCGGCAGGTTGCGCACGCAGATCCCAAGCGGACGCCCGTTCGCTATCGACGCCCACTGTTTATCCATCAAACTTTGTACAGAACACCTAACATGTTTTACAAATTATTCTTGAAAGTACAATTATTTTATCTTCGAAAATCATTTTAATTGCAAGTCATAAACGTGACCTTTTATTTCAAGCATCTCTATCATTAATTTTATCTAGATTTACTACTCCCTTCATACGCATATCCTTTTTCACATAATCGATACCTACTTTCTTTGCCCTTCCTTGACCTTTGTAGCCAACCCACATTTAACTTCGATACCTTCTTGTTTTCGTGATCATCATCTTTCCGTATAATATGCCCATACCAAGCTAACCTTTTGGGATCCTTTATCAACTTCTAACTTTATCTCTTCTTGTCACAACACACATCATCCATCGTAACCTACGCATAGCAGCCGCAATTATCCGAAACTTAGGTGGCCCAACATTCGGATCCAAAAATAAACTTGTACATTTGGCCCTCAAACTAGTGTTGTGATGTCATGATGGAGGATGAAGTACTGTGATATGACTATAAATGAGTGTGAAATGACGACCATGACTCACTAGTCACACAAGTCAAAATATATTTTGAACAATTCTTCAAAATATACCAATTCTAATATATATAACAATTCTTTTTATAGAAATGCCCTACACTTACGACAGTCCATAGGTCATTTTTTTTTTGACATTTGCAATTGGTAGTTTTACAAATTTAAACCATAAAATAAAGTTTTTATAATTTAATGCGTAATAACATATCGACGCTGATTCTATGCTAACAATAATAGCAAAGAACATGATCTGCGTCTCCGAGTCTTCCTATTGATTCGTCTAAGGGGCATTCATAGAGGACCGACAACCAATGCAAGCATGGACTGTACCTCGTGCAGATGGTTGGGCGGCGTACGTCTCGAGGACAGGCGGCGGTCGGGCGGCGGCGCGGCGGGCGTGGAGGCGCGAGACGTGTCGCTGGGCTCCGGCGAGCTAGTGTCAGAACGCGACGAACCCGAGCCGGACCGCCGCCGCCGCCGGCCACCGCCCTCCGTGCCGCCGCCCGGTGTGCTCGGCGTGCTCTCACCGCCGCCCGCGCCTCCGACTGCACCACCCGCGCCCGCTGCCCCGCCACTCGTGGCCCGATCTCCACTCGCGTACCAACGATGATGTGGAGTCGTTCTGATAACCGACAAATATGTTAGCCCTAAAATCATTCTAAAACTAAAGGTACATTAAAATACCATGAAACTCAAAATTACATAGGTATACCGTTTCAAAACCTTATTTTAAAGTCACAAAAAGAGATTAAATTCAAACAGACAGTACCATACAACTAATGGACTGATGACGTGTTTGGGTTTTGTATGTAGAAATTCACTCCGGTTTCAGTTTTTATGATAAAAACGCATGAAATTACAGGATATCGTATCGTTTCGTCAACTAGAGGGAAACGATATCTTGTAATGTTCTGATAGAAATCGGTTTTATGCTGTTTTTACAAAACTAACTTTAGAACTTTGGAAAATCACGGAATATACTTTGGGTTTATAGTATTTGGGTTATAACGTAACTTGAAATCGATAATTTCGAGATTATTGTTTTATGTTATTTCATTACAATACAAATACAATTGATTCCGTTTATTCTTTTTACAAAATCAAACAAACAATAAAAATTAAAACTAGTAATAAGTTGTTGACAAAGAAAAAGTAAAAAAAAATTAAGGAACAGTGAGATTGGGTATCTTTGAATTTTTTTAAGGATCTAAAAGCCTTTAATATTCGAATATTTTATAATAAGCTTTAGGTAAAAGTAAATGACATAATTGTATCAATAAAACCTTAACATCTAATAAAATAACATCAACAATAACAAATAAATGTAATACATCGATTGATTTTCCCATATGAATCTAGGTGGACTAATTTGGTAACAAAAACTATTTTAAATCTAAACAAGGAACACTTTTAACTTAATAACAAAAGGGCGGGTATTTTACAAAATTTTGACATCGACAGCTTACTTCTTATTACTTTTCTAAAAACATTATGAAAATTCGTTTTATTTTAATTTTGGAACAACCAAAAGTTGCCATGTAATAAATTAATAAGTATTTTTCACTAATTTCTTCAAAGTCAAACCGCAATTCAAAGTTATCTAAAAGTATTTTTCTTGCAAATTATAGTAATCAATCCAAAATTGCAATTATTCCTTAGGGTGTTGTTACCATAAAAAACTTAGAACAAATACATTTTATATCAAACACATTTATCGCACGTCAACGGTAACGTATCACGTTACCGTTGACTAACGTCCGGCGCAGATTTTTGGATAATCATGGTAAATTCATGTATGAAAACGAACGGTTACTTTCCAAGATTACGAAAGTAAGTTAATTTGAGATCAATGAAAAACGCATTTATAATTACTATTTATGAATAATATAGTAATTACTTAATAGTTTAGTATATCATAGTCAATATTTGACAGGTTATGTTATTATGCTAAACAAATAGCAACAGAACACAGCATTTTTCATTAAATGATACAACGGCAATATTTACAATACGGCAATAATAATAAAAACATTTAATCAATTAATGTAACATTTCTACTTCATTGGTTCAATCGTTTGTTCTTTTGTAAAATTCACCTCAACACGAGCAAGTAGTAAATACTTCTGGAAACCGCGATTAGCCAAATATTTTGCCGTGAATGTGGGAATTGGTTACAATTCTTTTTGTCTGCAAATTTTGAAACATCGAATAAGGAGACTCTTTAATCACATTGATGTCCATTACTATATACAATGCAGCGGCGGTCAAAATACATGTTTCTAAACGATGTTTTACTCAATTTTTTCATCTTTAGTTCGAAGCGAACTTCTCGTCTTGTCGCTTAAAGGCTTTTTAGTTTACAATAATAATAACTTCATATCATACAAATATTATAAATGCGAAAGTTTGGATAGATGTTTTTACTTGTATCTCCCAGACGGTCTTCAACTAAATTAATCACATATGTATAGCATAGTCGGGAAACACACATTTTTAAATTATGCACGGACGAAGTCTCGAGCTAAGCTAGTTAACTAGCTAAAAAATAGTTGACAAAAACAAGCAATTTCAAACAATATATCCCCCGTTATATACAAGGAAGCGGTTGGTCAAGTTAGGCCAACATTTTATAAAATAATTATATGTACCTATGTATATTTAATTTCAGATAATTGAGTATAACTTGTCAGGGTACCTTTCGACATTGGATGGTGGTGTGGCGTATGAGGCCGCCGCGTTATGCCGCTGGTAGCGGCCATAGGTAGTAGGCGTGGTGCCGCGGCGACAGAACTCTGAAGCACTGTCGTTGGTGCCTCGCCACGTGGCCGGGGCCGCTGCTGACGCGGCCATGGCACACGCATTGCCCGCGCTCTCTTCTCCTCTGTAAAACCGAGCACATATTTAAATAATATTATACTACGGTATGGTTAGATAATATAATTGGGACTTCGATCACTTCATTTCGTTTATGGTTTCAATTTATAAAGTGGCTATTGAGATGGTAAACAATGTTCATATGTTTTTCCAGTTATATACAGGGTGATTCTTAACGGACGGTTCCACGGTTTTGTGGAGGTAGAAGACCTCAATAGCTATCATTTAAATGCAAAGTATGTTGCCCGATTTTCCTTAGTTTTAAAGTTATTTAATTTTTTGTAAAATAATCGGAAAAATCAGAATTCCGACTAAAAATAATAATAGTCGAAAATAATGTGTTTTCTGTGGTCATTTTTTTTTCTTTAACAAGCCAAATAATTGGAGATTCGAACAGTTATCCCTTTTTTGGAATAAAACATACAAGAACTAAAAAATATTGAAAATTTTCTTAAAACAAAATTTCTTTTCAAAATTTCTTTCTTTAACTTTGAGAAGCTGTAATTATTTTTTTTACATCAACTTTTTCTTAAAAGTTTTTCAAAAACTACGCCCATGCCTGTAGAATAAAACAAAAAAAAAACTTTTCGCCTTTCGCTTGTTTCTCATGTAAAAAGAACGATTTGAAATAGCCGAGGCCGACAATCTCTTTTAACTTTCATACAAAACAGATGAAAAGTAAATTTTTCGAAGAAGTCTAAAAAGCCAAAGTTTTTAACTTTTTTCATTAACCGATAACTATTAAAGTCCTCTAACTCCACAAAACCGTTAATCCGTCCGTTAAAAATCAGCCTGTATAATACTTCTGTGTAAATGTGAACCTTTAAAAGAAAAAAAAAAAAACTTTTCGCCTTTCGCTTGTTTCTCATGTAAAAAGAACGATTTGAAATAGCCGAGGCCGACAATCTCTTTTAAGTTTCATACAAAACAGATGAAAAGTAAATTTTTCGAAGAAGTCTGAAAAGCAAAGTTTTTAACTTTTTTCATTAACCGATAACTATTAAAGTCCTCTAACTCCACAAAACCGTTAATCCGTCCGTTAAGAATCAGCCTGTATAATACTTCTGTGTAAATTTGAACCTTTAAAAGAAAAAATAATTTAACTGAATTTAAAAAGTTATGCTTGTCTTGTCAAAAATGTACATTTTTAATATTGCCATTTTTCTATTTAACCGACGATATGTTACCGGAAATGTGGCTTATATAGGAATTGTATAAAATTCCAATATCTTAGTAGGAAATGTATAAAACTAATGTTTTTTTGTGAATATGAAATCGTTAAGACTGCAGAACTGCCATTTCCTCAGAAAGTCTTTTCCGAACATCCAGATGATAGATATCGTAGTTTTTCTTCCGTTATTGATCTACGCCAACAACGTACATATAATGTACAAGAGATTGTTGCCCTCGACTATTTCAAGTCGTTCTTTGTGCATGAAAAACAAAAGAACGACGAAAAGTTTTTTTATTGTTTTATTCTACAGGCTTGGGCGCAGATTTTGAAAAATCTTGTAGAAAAATGTTGGTGTAAAAAATTAAATACAGCTTCTCAAAGTTAAAGAAAGAAATTTTGATTTAAAAAAAAATCAATATTTAGTTCTCGTGCGAGTTATTCCAAAAAACAGGATAACAGTACGAAAACCCAAATATTACGTTTGTTAAAGAAAAAAATGACATTATTTTGAATGTATGGGCAAATTTTAGACGGAAATCTGATTTTTCCGATTTTTTTTACAAAAAAATTAATTAACTTTAAAACTATAGAAAATTGCAACATTCTTTCCGCTTAAACGATGGCTATTGAGGTCCTCTTACTCCACAAAACTTACGTAGCCTATACTATAAGAGCTAAATTAAAGTCCGCGTTAGCATATATCTATCTCTTAAGGTTGTCGCACAATAACCGTTTATTTCGCGACAAACGTCAATAAAAATGTAATCCATTTAATTTATGACACTTTAATTCTTATTTGCCATGAATCCTTATCCAAATAAATATGTTTTCGAGTTAAGAGTATTAAATGTTGATTATAATTGTCTTTTACAGTATATAATTCTGACCAATATTCTAGAAGATATAAAAATATTACAACCCACGGGCAACAGCGACGCACGTCGGCACAGAATGAAATGATCGCAATGATGTATTAGTTCTTAACTAACCGATTAAGATTTTGAAAGCTACTGATTATCATATTGCGATTTTTATGTTCACTAAAAATTGAGAAATATGTAAAGAATTCAAAAAAAAATAACCGACTTCCAAAATCTACTACAATACAAAGTACAATCCAAAATAAACTAAAAACAAGACATTCTAAAAAAAACAATACACTAAAAAGTAACGAAATAATTCCTTGAATATGTAAATCTCCCTTATTTTAGCTGTTATGTCTATATTGTACATTTATTATTACTTTGAAGTCGGTGTCAGTCAAGACAGATTCATTACTTAAAACTTTACAATTCGTTCAATTTTCAATTGTTATGGTAAAAGCGTAGAAAGCCTTACGTAGAAATATCACTGCCCATAGGCAGTCAGCCAACATATTGGCTGACATCAAAGTAATAATAATTGTACAATATAGACATAACAGCTACAATAAGGGAGGTTTACATATTCTACGAATTATTCCATTACTTTTCAGTGTTTTGTTTTTTTGACAATATTCTGTTTTTATAGTGTGTCTAATTAATTTAGATTAGTATGACAATTCTTGTCAATTCATGTGACAATTTAGTAGGGATGGGTTGTGTAAAAGCAAGCAGGAATCTTTTCGATTTTCGATTTTTATTCTTATGGAAGTTGGAATCAATAGATACCTACATAATTATAACGTATGAATTTTTAAAAAGGACAATGTTTTCTCAAATTATAATAATAATGACCTGCAGAATCAGTACAAATAATGAGAGTAAATATATATTTATTACTACTACAGACGTACGTAATGGAATTGGATTTCGCTATTATTTCTGTCATCGCTGAAATCTCTACACCATAATTAATATTAGAATTGTCCTCTAAATTAGTTAATAAGAAAATAATAATTTTAGTTGAGTTCTATAATTATTTAAACCGAATATCGATACTTCATAATTGTTCGCTATGCGTGTTTGTTTCGTCACTACGATACCTGTCTATTAAGTACATTTGCCTTCATACAAATTGAATTCGATACTTCATAAACGTCATTTATCAAACTAATCTATCTTATTTAGACACACTATAGTGTATATTGTTTGGAAGTCGGTCTTTTTTTTTTTTTAAAATATTCTATCGACGATAAACAGGGTGATTCTTGAGTTATAAATGCGATTTTTATGATATGGGTTTCTATTAATACATAGATGAACGATATAATTTTTTTTTTTTTAATTGATCTCGTAGAGATCTTAAGGGGGTAGGGGATGTCTACAGTTTGTATGAATAGGTGTTATTACTTCAATATACCTTTTTTATTATTTAAAAAAAATGCCTGAAACAATAAATAATTAAATACTAGATGGTTGAGGTTTTAAATAAGGAGAGACAGTTTTGAACTCCACGCGGGGAACGGCTATGAATATATGTGTTCAACATTTCTTAAAATGTCCAACATTTTTATGTTTTAAGATTCTTCAATCTTAAAACTACGAAAGCATAAAAATGTATTATCTTAAATGCCATAAAGTGTACAAAAAAATTTCGTCCAATTTGGCGAAATGTGCATATTGCCTATTTCACTCTTAAAGTATTTTACTGTGAACACGATACCGAAACTAGCTTCTAAATAAAAAAAAATTGGAAATAACCATTAATTACGACTTATTTGTACCAGGAATAATAAAATTTTAAATAAAGTATTTGTCGTGTATATTTCCGAGTAAACATTTTCATAAACACAACATTGTGTATTTTCTCGTGATTGTATTGTTTAACATTTATAACACGTTTATATGTACTTTTTAAAAGTTTTAAGTTAATTGTTTAATCAGTTTTTGACTTTTAATAACTTTGGGAAGCAATAAAATGCCTTGTTATCTTTATTTTTTTCGTAAGAAATATGCCTGACATTTTCGTACAAGGGCGCCAGGGCTTTTTTTTTTTCAAACTTTTGCGGTCTTCCAGGGCGTGCGGGTAATAAATTTATAGTTTTAAATTCTGTATCCTTCATTGATGTTTTATATAAAACTAGCTGTTGCCCACGACTTCGCCCGTGTGGAGTTTAAAAGTACAAAACTTATGTTCGCCCCCTTTTTCAACCTATTACCTAACGTATTCATTTAGTAATAATCTACGTAAAAACAGAAATCTACTGATGCCAGATTCCAAATTTCTAAGCATGGTAATTACCGGAAAGAAATTTTTTGTGTTCGCGATATCTTCTAAACTACATGTCCAATTTAAAAACAGTAAGGGACAATTTTATTCTACATTAAATTCTCCTGACAACAAAAGCATTTATTTCGATAAGGATTGTGAAATCAATAAGACAACGACGCAAATAGCGTGCGGTTTTTAATTCATTTTGTAAACAAAAAAGTGGTTATTGTAAGAAAACTGTTAAATATAGATATATGCTATCGCGGACTTTTCTGTAGAACTTTTTGAGATCTACAATACTGACAGTGTATACAATACATACAAAATAGTGGTAGTGCCCGCTTTAACATCTTAGCACGAATGGGTCGGCTCGCCCGGTGTAATACCACGACCACACAGAAAACAGGTGTGAAGTGGAAACAATTCCGCGTTTCGTCTGATGAGTGAGTGTGGTGCCGGAGGACCAACTTTAGTCCCTTATCCTTCCCACCCCTTTTCTTATAAGGAGAGGATGGGAAGAGGAAGTGGATTTGACGGTGGAAGAGATGCATAGGAAGGGGAAGTATCCTCTTTATGTGCGTCTCCTCCTCCGTCGGATAAGGGTAGGCAACGCATCTGCAATTGCGGATGTCTATGGGCAGCGGTCGCTTCGCCATTTTGGCGGATTCAGGTGGCCGGTTGCTCGTTTGCCACCTTATGTTATAAAAAAAAACCTCCATACGTCATTTTTATATAGCTCTAATGGTTTAGGCAGCGTAATCCGAGAAAAGTTCAAATAATGTGATTTTGTAATGGCGCGGTCCAGAAATATGCTGCTTATTAATAGTTCCTCAACATTAGTAATAATCAAGTATAGCCTATGTTACTCTCAGATAAATTACCTTACTAATAGTGAAAAATATTTTTTAAATCGGCCCAGTAGTTTTTACGTGAATCGAATACATACAAAAATACAAGTCTTTCCTCTATAATATTAGTATAGATAGCATATGGTGCACTTTTGAGAAACCTTAACCAACATATTTGCAACCAGCTGACCTGTACGCTAATAGTGTTATTTTTATCTGTTTTTAAGCAGTGGTAGAGCCCGCTTTAACATCTTCGCACGAATGGGTCGGCACTTATATACCACGACCACACAGAAAACAGGTGTGAAGTGGAAACAATTCCGCGTTTCGTCTGATGAGTGAGTGTGGTGCCGGAGGACCAACTTTAGTCCCTTATCCTTCCCACCCCTTTTCTTATACGAAAAAGATGGGAAGGGAACGTGGATATGACAGTGCAGGAGACGCATAGGCAGGGGAAATAAGTCAAAAGTGCCACTTCAAAAATTTATTTTAAAAAACTATCAATTATAACACAATTTTTTCTTCAGATTTATAAAGACCATTAAACATTGATTATAAAATATAAAAACATCTCTTATCTGTCCAAATTAAAAAATGCAACCTAAAGAACCATTTTATTTCAATATTTTTTTCGAGATTCTCATCCACTAAAGTGCCTTAAAAACAAGAAAAATCGTTATGGAACATGACCTGCAGATTTTATTAAAAACATGTTCGTTTTCTTAGCTCTTCAAAAATGCATAATAAGTGGGAACTTGTTTCAAAGGCACTGTAATAAACACATGATTTCATAGGAATTGGGCTGTATTCGTACTCGAACTAAAGTTACGGTTGGTTTTGAAAACGTCCATAAAAGTAATTAAATCAATAACAAATGTAATTAAATCCAAAAATACAATTTAATAAGTTTGATTAATGAAATTAATAGTTAACAATTAATGGAATTAATAATTAACAATTAATATTAAAGTAACAATTAAGATATTTAGAAGTTTCGCCTCGAGGAGGGATGAATCGCATGTAACAAGGAGAACGTTAGTTATGAATGTTACCTCCACATCGATAGAGGTAGACCTAAAAAGAGATGGATGGATTGTGTGAAAGGTGACATGATCAAGAAGGAAGTGATGACTACGATGACATATGATAGAGTTATGTGGAGGACAAAAACCTGTTGCGCCGACCCTACGGGAGTAGGATAAAGAGGAAGATGATGATGAAGTTTCGCCTCGACCTGTCCAAAAACGAGGAAAAAATCGCAGCTATCACCTAACATTAACACCAAAATGTGCAGGACATCCGTCCTTATGTTTTGCCCTGTCGCTAAAGGCAGGTTTTCGAAAAAAATGTTTTAATAATAGTTATTTATTAAACTGTTACTGGTTCTAAATTTTAGTTAAATTTGTGTTTTTAGTTTATTTTACGTTTGTTACCGTTTTTAATTACTTTTATAGAAGTTTTCATAACCAACCGTAACTTTAGTTCGAGTTTATACCGCCCGATTTCTTTGAAATAATGTGTTTATTTCAGTGCCTTTGGAATAAGTTCCTACTTATTATGCATTTTTGGAGAGCTAAGGAAACGGGCATGTTTTTAATAAAATCTGCAGGTCAAGTTCCATAACGTTTCTTTTGTTTTTAAGGCATTTCAGTGGATGAGAATCTCGAAAAATATTGAAATAAAATGATTCTTTAGCTTGCATTTTTTAATTTGGACAGATAAGGGATGTTTTTATATTGTCAAATAATCAGTATTTAATGGTTTTTATAAATCTGAGGAAAAAGTGAAGTTATAATTGATAGTTTATTTTAAATCAATTTTTGAAGTGGCACTTTTGTCTTATTTTGAAAAATCGAAAAATCAAGATTACTCGAATATAATTAACTTTTGTATAATGCATATAGGGGCAAAATTATCACAAATGATTCCTTCTATTACCTCCTAACAGGAATAACCCTGTATATAATCGCATTTTGAAGATTTAATGATAAATTGATGATTTATTTATAATTAAGTTAAAAAAATATTTGCAGTTGTAGAATAATATTGATTTACCATTTGTTCTTGTATATCTGATGTTAGCCTGAACTTATCCATTAAAAAAAAATGAATTAAAAAATAACGGACTACTAATCGGCAACCATCTGTTAAGCCACTTACCCCTGTTAATTGGACTTACACCAAATTATTTGTTTGATATAATTTTCAAAATCAACCAAAAGTAGTGGTACGTGTTCAAGGGCAACAGACACGCATTTTTATTTATCTTACATTTCAATACATCGTCAAACTATTTGAAAAACATAGTCTAATTAAAACTTAAAGGAAAAGGAAGACGAGACGAAAAGTCCGCGGCTCGAGCTGTTTTAAAGTCTTACTACACAACATTGTGCTCTAAAGTAAATCTAATAAATATGTTCTTAAAATAATGTTTTTTTTATTAACTTCACTGCGTAATAACATATTTTTATTACAATTTTGTACCTCAACTTATAGAGGAAGTTAACTTGTATACGCCATTCGTGTCAAAATCAGTGTGCAATTTGCCTGATATAAATAAAAATACGTTTTTATCGTAGTTTTTACTGGTAAAAGATTGTTCGGTTTACAAAATGATTGAGGAAGATAATGTAACATCGGAAGACATTGAGTTTGATACTACTAATACTTCGCTTACAGAATATGATGCTTCAGCATCTTCTATGGTCTTAACAGTCAAGATGGACCAATGATGGTTATGATCAAAAAATTTAATGAGTATTCCGAGTTTTTAAACAATGATTTGGCATAACTTGCCGTTCTTTTAGACCGGCGACTTTATAACAATTATTTCATACCAAAGAACAACACCCAATCATTACTCAACTTAAAAACCCTTTATGACAAGCTCAAAGATCAAAATATACAAAAATGGAGAAAAGACAACAGATATTTATGACACAGTAGCTGTAATGAAGTAAACCCAGTTAAAAAAAATTGTATCCGTGTACATGTACAAGCAAGCGGAGAATATAAAAATCGCTGATGAAGTGGATAGATACATAAATATGCATATTGAGCTTGAAAACACAAATGTATTAATGTTACATAAATAAAAAATAATTAAAATCGCTGTTTTTTATATTTTTACATTAAAATGTAATTATGAAAATAAACCTACACTATGTTATCGATCATAACTTAAATGTAATTTTTTATTGAAATGAGTTAATAATTTTACTTTTTAGACTTCTTTGAAAAATTAAAGTTTCATATGTTTTGTATGAAAATTACAAGAGATTGTTGCCCTCGACTATTTCAAATCGTTCTTTTTACATGAAAAACAAACGAAACGCGATTTTTTTTTCTGGTTTTATTCTATAAACATAGGCGCAGATTATGAAAAGACTTGTACATAAAGTTGGTGTGAAAAAAATATTACAAGTTAGAGAAAGAATTTTTATTTTAAGATTTTTTTTTATTTTTTTTATTTTGTTATCGTGTGAGTTTTTCCAAATACGGGGATAAGGGTACGAAAGCGCAATTATTTGGCTCGTTCAAGAAAAAAAAGACCACTGTAAACACATTACTTTAGACATACGGACAAATGATAGCCGGAAATGTGTTTTTTGCGATTTATTCACAAACAAATCAATAACTTTAAAACTATAGAAAATCGGGCAACATACTTTGAGCTTAAACGATAGCTATTGAGGACCTCTAACTCCACAAAGCCGTTGATCCGTCCGTTAAGAATCATCCTGTATAGTAAAGTTTTCTTATTTTCTATCTTTATAGTTCATCTTATACGTACTTACCACAATTAAATAAAGAGATTTAATTTTAATATTATCAGGTTTATAAATAAAGCCCGAGCTTCGACTCAAATCCTTTATTTAAGACTCTTGAGCCTTTAAGACTTACGAGCCTCAGAGCTCAAGCTTTGAAGACTCAGTAGATTCGACTTGGAGCTCATTTCTCACAACGCTAGTTCGAATCCACGCCACTGCAATCAACTACTACCGTCAGCGCCAAAATAGCTCAAATTAAATAGGCAAAAATTCTAAAGCTTGTCTGCCTATCTATTTATAGAGGCCAATAGTATGGCAGGATAGTGATTATCATAAGTATATTGCATAGTCTATTTCTGCCGTCAAACATGAAAAGAAACTTTTCACATTGTATTTTACTTCTACTTAAAATACTTCTAGAGATACTAGAAGTATTTTTACATTGTTTCTATTTTAATAGTTTTCGTAATTATAATATCTAAAATTTGTAATTGTGATATCGAGGAGGCACTATATTGCTTTCATATTTCTCGCCCTGCCAATCAATACCAAAAAGTACTGTCATGGTATGAGCACAGCAACCTATCGTGCATTTACGCATAATACAGTTACACCAATACAGTCTGCCACCTCTTCCAATTCTTCTAGTAATTATAATAAACGAGCTGACGCCCGCAAACATCGTTAACGCGGAATTGAAAAAATAGACCTCTTAACATTCCCGTGTGCATCTACTTTCTACCTACCTACTAGCTACCTTTCATACAAAATCGGTCAACCCGTTCCGGAGATGGTGGTCAGTCGCCCACTTTAACAGCGCGAATTTAAAAAAAAATAGCCTATAATATACTCGTCCATGTCAGCTACGCTCCAGTGGAAGTCCCGTTAAAATCGGACCAGCCGTTTCAGAGATTACCCGGAACAAATCCTAGCTTGGCAAGGTTATGTGAAATTGATCTCCGAAATGATCAATTTTTGGAAGAAAAACCCCTCATCGAGTTTCCTAAAAAAATTGTCACCAATCGATAGTACGTATCGCAAATATTACTCTAATGGGGGGTTGCCTATCTTTTTCCTGGCAAGAGTTAGGGGTGCCAGATATTAAATTGTGACAAAATAGAGGCTAATTACCCTTAATCGAGTTTCCTCATAAAATTATACTCAAAATGAAGATATTAATGTTCCTAACACAATGGTATAGGGTTGCCTCACCAAAACTTGTCAAGAGATAAAGCTAGTTTAAAGCTTCTCAAATTTATCTAATAAAGATCTAATAATTGATAAATCAGTTATACCTTATGGATTAAAAATAAAAAACACAATTTCTTTCATTCGGTTCTTCAAAGTCAAATCAATAATGAAAAATGCAAAACATGTACAAAGAATGGGCGACAATAGATATTTATTACTAACTAGCTGTTGCTCGCGACTTCGTCCGCGTGAAATTAAAAAATATAGCCTATGTTACTCACAGATAAATTACCTTTCTAACGGTGAAAGAATTTTTAAAATCGGCGCAGTAGTTTTTGAGTTATTTCAATACATACAAAAATACAAATGTTTCCTCTTTATAATATTAGTATAGATTAGTATAGATAAGGTCGAGCATAATCTAAGTAGAAGTCGTTAACACTATTGTCATCGCTATCTCTATATTCACTACTAGAACCGTCCCTTAATTTAATTAATAGGTAAGTAATAATTTTAGTTCGACATTTTTTATGTTTAAACCGAACATCGATAGTTCAGTTATTCGCTATACGCTTATGATACCCGTCTATTAAGTACGGCATTTACCTTCATAAAAATTTTATTCAATCTATATCTATACTAATATTATAAAGAGGAAAGATTTGTATTTTTGTATTTTTGTATGTATTGAAATAACTCAAAAACTACTGGGCCGATTTTAGAAATTCTTTCACCGTTAAAAAGGTAATTTATCTATGAGTGACATAGGTTGTATTTTTATTATTTTTTTAATATCACACGGGCGAAGTCGCGAGCAACAGCTAGTATTTTATATGCGTGATTAATCAAACTAATCAATCTTTTTTAGACAAACTATAACAACAGAAACGAACGTATAACATAAGTAGCAACAGATCCTAATTTGTTATCATAAAAAAAAAATATTAGAAAAACGACATCGGTAATTTTTTTTTTGTAATGCTATGTGGAATAATATTTTATTTATAACTAGTTATACAAGATCAAAATCAAGAGAAAACAATTAAATTGAACTAGATTTATTTCGTAAAAATATTATTAAAACAGAAAGGTATTGCTGAAAAAGGTCTTATATTATGATTTATTATGTAAGAATACGATGGCAACATTTTCTACTTTCATTGGGTACCATTTAGTTACTACCATGAAATAGTCCCCACAAGTCCAATCCTTTTACTTGCATACTGGTGTTGAAATAGACAAAAACGTCTTAGTATAATATTCAGGAAAATCGTCATCTTAATGTCAGAAACAGCTTTCAATAAGCAGGTTTTTATGTACAAAATATAAACGGATCTGGATAAGTGAACTCCGCGTTTAAAAGGTCTTATAGTTTTTTCTAATAAAATACCAGTCAAGTGATTCAGACACACCAAAAAGTCCAGAAAACGCTCAAGTATTTTATGAAAGTTAAGTTATTAAAAATTATATAAACTTTTTATTTATCTTTATGGTTTTTAAACCAGAATTAAATCATAATTTACATTTCATAGAGACAGATACTTCAAATATCCATATATCTTTATTTAAATATTTAGTGTATCATATATTTTACATATAAACATTGTGCACCACCAGCAAAGCCACGAAACAGATTAATATCGGGTTTTTATCATCATGTAGGTTATTTATTCTGAATGATTTGTGTAGATTTCTCAGGCACATTGTATAATTTCGCCGTTTCGATTCGGCGTTATACGAAATGCCTTAGGCAAATTGACAAATCGTTAAATTGTCCTTGGTTGCATCTTTATTGTGACCATGAAGACCGCTATTCTTACAATAATAAATCTAGCTTTATTTCACAACTAGCTGTTCCCCCCATGCGGCATCTTCCGCATGAAATTATAAAATCTTTATTTTATTGTTTGCTTTTATAAAACTTTCAATGGCAACTGTCAAAATTCAAATGGTTAAATAACAACTATAGTGTGTCTAAATAAGATAGATTAGTTTGATAAATGATGTATATGAAGTATCGAATTCAATTTGTATGAAGGCAAATGCCGTACTTAATAGACAGGTATCGTAGTGACGAAACAAACACGCATAGCGAACAATAATGAACTATCGATATTCGGTTTAAATAAAATTTATCGAACTTAAACAAATTATTATTTTCTTATTAACTAATTTAGAGGACAATTCTAGTATTAATTATGGTGTAGAGAATTTAGCGATGACAATAATAATAGCGAAATCCAATTCGATGACGTACGGCTGTAGTAGTAATAAATATTTATTCACTCTCATTATTTGTAATGGTTCTGCAGGTCATTATTAATTTGTCTAAACAGTGTTTTTTTTTTAATTTTTTTTTAGTTTTTTTTTTCATTCATAAGTTGTAACTATGAATCTATCGATTCCAACTTCCATAAGAATAAAAATCGAAAATCGAAAACATTCATGCTTGATTTTACACAACCCATCCCTACTAAATTGTCACATGAATTGTCAAACTAATCTAATTTATTTAGACAAACTATAAGAGCTTTGCCATTGGGTAACAATGACCGTAACCATGGCAATCCTTTGCTGCTATTGGCAAGTGTGTGTTTGTGTTTTATTTTATTAAGTACTAGCTATTGCTCGCGACTTCCCCCGCGTGAAATTACAAAAAAAATTGTCTATGTTATTCACAGATAAATTACCTTTCTAAGGGTGAGAGAATTTTTAAATTCGGCCCAGTAGTTTTTGAGTTATTTCAATACATTGAAAAAAAACAAAAAAAAAAACAAATCGTACCTCTTTATAATATTAGTATAGAAGTATAGATAGATAGATATATACATAGAGAGAGAGAAACCTTTACATGTTTTGATAAACAAAATTTACGACACAGAACAAACTTGTTCGCTTGTTATTTGTTTTTGATATTACTTAACACTTTCTTAACATAATAACCTTACTAAACCACTTTGTTTTTAATTTCATTTGTAATATCCAAACCTTACGTAACATATGCTGCAGTTTGTTTACGTTTTACATCAAAGAAATTAAACGATTTTGAGGGAAAAATCTTCATAACATAAAAACGACAACTTGTTATGGTTCAAAACCATTTTTTATCAAAATGCGGAACAATTCGCTATTATCCTATATTTATTACCAATGCTTACCTATACCTTATTTTTTTTGACCACTAATACTGTGCAGAAATCTTTTGATATAGTTAGCAATTTAGATGTCCAAAAATCTTATTGGTTTTTCGCGTATCTGAAAACCTTTTTTTCGCTGCAGTTCCAGAATTGTAAACTTTTTAAATTCACTGTGAAAGACCCTTTGTACAGTATTTCCATAACTTTTAAAACCACTACTTGACGCGATCCTGTTTATTTTAATAGAAAACGACACGCGTGGCAAGAAACTAAATAAAATTCTTCACTTTGCCTAGGCATTAGGTAAATGGCACTTCAATTGACAATAGAATGTTCAGGCAGAATATAAAATAACGCAAAATGTATGTGAAACGTCGACACTGTTTATAAACGGTGAAAAGATACAATGTGCCTGTAACATGTATAGGGTTATTGGTAATTCGACGTATTCTTATTAGGAGGTGATAGAAGTGAACATTTGCCATAATTTTAATCCCTATATGCATTATGGAAAAGTGAACCATTTTTCAGTTAATCATATAAGTTGGAAAAGTGAATTCAAAAGATTATTAAAAATAAATAAAATAATGTGTCAGTATATAGTATATTGTTTTATTTATAAAAATATTACGGGTTATTTTTCAATATTAAAGCCACACTTATAAGCCCTTTAAGAATGGGAGACGAAGAACGATGTTATTTCAAAATGTTTGAATTTCTTTTCAACTTAAATGCCTTAAAATAAGAATACCGTCACCAAACTAGGCTTGCAGATTGATGAAGTGATTGCTGATATTTTTAAAAATATATTCGTTATCTTAGCAGTTCAGCTATGAACAATTGGGAATTATCTAAAAAAAATGAATTTAATTAATTTGAATTGAAACATGTACATTATTTTAAAAAACTCCTTTATGTGTTGCGCAATTGCACATACTTTTTGGTGTTCATTATTAAATTAAAATATGGAATGGGGGTGATCAATAAAGAAAATAGGATTACAGTGATCATATTGCACACAGTGGGTACGGAGCCGTCGATGATTTTCGAAACACTTCGAAACCGTTGTATCAACCGTACGTTGGTATATCGTAATATCAAGAGATACAACAACACTTCGTCTGTCGAAAACCAGAAAAAATCGGCCGCTTGTTGTTAGAACTACAAAGGCTGTTAATGCTGCTAAAGGCAGAATTCGTTGAAACCCCATTAGAAATCTTATCGCGAGAAATGAAGTTTTCCGCTAGGACTCTGTCGTAAAAAAAAAAGAGTTGAACGTCGGAGTTTATTCTCGATATACAGAATTAAATTCTCCGACAACAAACGCATTTATTTGGATAAGGATTAATATTGAAACCAGTAAAAGAACGCCACAAATAGCGTGCGGTTTTTAATTAATTTTATAAACAAAAAAGTGGTTATTGAAAGAAACCCGTTAAAGATAGATATATGCCATCGCGGACTATTCTGTAGAACTTTTTGAGATCTACAATTCTTTCATAAATCATTTTTATATATCTCTAACGGTTTAGATAGCGTAAGCCGAGAAAAGTTAGAACATAGCGCTGTTTTTAAAAAATCATAAAAAAAAACATAGTGATTTTTTAACGCCGTGGTCCAGAAATATGTTCTTTATTAATAGCTCCTCAACATTAGTAATAATAAAATAGCCTATGTTACTCACAGATAAATTTCCTTTCGTATGGTGAAAGAATTTTTAAAATCGGCCCAGTAGTTTTTGAGTTATTTCAATACATACAAAAATACAAATCTTTCTTCTTTATAATATTAGTATAGATATGTCCTAAATCAATCTTTACAATTAAAAAGAGTGAATCGAACAAAACGCCTTCTGTGGCGATACGCAGGTAAAAGGAATATCCTCTTTACCGATGAAAAAAAAATCACGATTAACGAGCACTACAATAATTAAAATGATTAAGTGTATGCTCACAGTTTTAAAGACGCTGCTCAAGTGGTCGGACTACGTTTTCATCATACTGCTTCAGTTACAGTTAGGTGGAGCGTGTCTTATCAAAGAGTAAAAAACGTATATTTTTGTGAAAAATAAAGGGAAAACTTCGACCAAAGTATATCAAGATACATTCTTGGATCATATTGTGAAACCTCTCAGTTGTACACTTTTTAAAAATATCCCGTGGACTTTCCAGCAGGACTCTGCGCATGATCACAAGGCACGAACTACGCAAGCCTGGGTTGAAACCAACGTTTCGGACTTTATAAGTGCTGAAGACTTACCCTCATCTATCCCAAACCTCAACCCTGTAGACTTCAAATTATGGTCGGTTAAACGACACGGCGACATTGAGTCTCTTAAAATGTCTTTGAAGCAAGCAGTGGCGAAATTTCTTATGGCAAAAGTGCGTAAACCCACAGATTCGTGGCCTGAATATTATAAAGGGGATAGATTTTTATTTTGTATGTATTGATATAATTCAAAACTACTGGGCCGATTTCAAAAAATCTTTCACCATTGGAAAACTACTTTATCGCAAGTAACAAAGGCTACTTTTTTGTTTTAAACTTCACGTGGACAACGTCGCGAGCAACAGCTAGTTACGGATAAAATGGACGCCATTTTTGAAAAATGGAGCAAGATCGTCATATCAGTAGTTACGACGTAGCTGAAGAACTGGGAATTGACCACAAAACAGTTTTGGCGTATTTAAAAAAACTGAGTACACAAAAAAGCTCGATATTTGGGTACCTCACGAGCTCACTGAAAAAACCTAATGAACCGTTTACTTATTTGTAATTCTTTATTATGGCGTAATTAAACCGAACCATTTTTGATGAAGCTGATAACTGGTGATGAAAAGTGCATTACGTACGACAAGAACGTGCGAAAAAGGTCGCGGTCAATAGCTGGTCAGGCTTCACAGACTAAGGCGAAACCCGGGTTAACTCGCAACAAGGTGATGTTGTGTGTGTGGTGGGATTGGAAGGACATTATTCGTTATGAGCTCTTACCACCAGGCAAGACCATCGATTCTGAACTCTACTGCGAACAACTGATGAGATTAAAGCAATAAGTTGAGAGAAAGCGGCCGGAATTATTGTACAGAAAGGGTGTGGTTTTTCATGATGTTAACCTCACACATCTTTAGCCACTCGGCAAAAATAGAGCTTGACTGGAAGGTGTTAATGCGTCCGTCGTATAGTCCTGAAATTGCACTTTCAGATATCCACCTGTTTCAGTCTCTTCAGAATTCTTTAGTCAGTGTCAGATTAACATCACGGGACGACTATCAACACCAATAGGCAATATGCACATGACGCCAAAATGGACAAAAAAAAATTTCGTGTAACTCTATTAATATAAAAACTTACCTGTAAAGATTTTTTTGAATATAATGTGATGTACCAAAATTTAATCATTAAAAAGTCTTTTTTTTTAAATTCCCTCGTCAAGTTCTAAAACGCAACGCTATTGGTCGATGTAGGTGACTTATATATTATGGCGACGCTGTGTTGTCAATACCCAGTTCATCCACATTAATTTATACAGAAATTCACTTTTAAAGTATTTCACTGTGAACACAATACAAAACTAGCTTAAAAAAATGATAATAATCATTAACTATCAGTTTTTAGTACCAGGAATAATGAAATTTAAATAAAATACATTTATCGTGTTTACTTCCGAGTAAACAATTTCATACCACAAAAAATATAAAATATAAAAAACTGCCGAGTTTCGCTTTCCCTACTAAAATGTGTTAGACGTCATGTAAAACATAGTAATTTTAGTGTATATTATGAAGGCTAAACACACGCCGTGTAATTACACGGCGCCATCATTTGAAAGAATACCACTTGTCATTTATTCCATTTTTATCTAAACCTAAGCAAAGCTCTAGAGAATAATGTATTTTAATTTGAAAATTATTAGCGCGGAGTAATTGCCAAAGCTTCATAATAGACGCTAACTAAAAATACTATGTTTTAAATGACCATCTAACACACTTTTGTAAGGAAAGCGGCAGTTTTATATTTTTATATTCTTTGTGGGATCTTACTTCTTTTTGTAGGTTTTCCTAATTAAATTTTCGTCGTAAAAACCAAATTAGTTTGAACCCTTCCCTACCTGAAAATGCTTCATACTAGAGGTCAATTTAAAATGGTTCCTATTTTCTGTATTAAAAACTAATAAATGTCTGAATTTTTTCCTTTAATTATACATTGGCTTCTGTCTACGTTTAAAGGAGTTGTACAAAAGTGGGCCTTTTTTCGAAAATCAACTAACAAGAAAACCTTTATATACAAAAGATAAAGAACGAAAAAAGTAACAAGAAACATATTTTTAATTTTTTTTCTGAACTGTCATTTTGTTTTAAACTGAATTTTTAAAATACATTTTTATTCTGCGGATTTACTTAAAAGATGACAGTGGACCTTTTGTTCCAACAAAGAAATACCGTTTTTAAAGCCAAAACAAACGTTTGGATCGCTAGTAATAATTTATTAATGTATATAATACGAGCTGTTGCTCGCGACTTCGCCCGCGTGAAATTACAAATATAACCTACTAGCTGTTCGCGTGCGGATTCATCCGCGTGAAATTATAAAAACTTTATTTTATTGTTTACATTTGTCAAATTATCAATAGCAAATGTCAAAATGACATGACATGACATGACAAATCTTAGCAATCTTTCTTTCTTGGTTGGCAGCAACTTATGGTCTCTTTCTCTTATTAGGGTTTTTATCCAAAATATTTACCCCCTAAGTTTAATGGCGTGAAAATATATAGCCTAAAGCATGACGTAAGTGTAGGGCTTTTTATTAAAAAAATAATTATTCAAAAATATGCTGTAATTGCTGACATCTTAGGCAACAAAGAAGTGTGTGTTTACGCTTTATTATAATAGTATAGAAGTATAGATTACGTTCGCCCTTTTTTTCAACCTATTACCAAAAGTATTAACTTAGTAGTAATCTACGTAATAACAGAAATCTACCGATGCAAGATTCCAAATTTCTAAGCCCGGTAGCTTGTGAGCTGATTTTTCGGTTACCCTTATTGTTTGTATTCGCGATATCTTCTAAACTATTAGTCCAATTTAAATACTGTAAAGGACAATTTTATTCTACATTAAATTCTCCTGATAACAAACGTATTTATTTGGATAAGGATTAATATTGAAACCAATAAAAGAACTCTGCAAATAGCGTATTGTTTTTAATTCATTTTGTAAACAAAAAAGTGGTTATTGTAAGAAAACCGTTAAAGATAGATATATGCTATCGCGGACTTTTCTGTAGAACTTTTTGAGATCTACAATTCTTTCATACATCATTTTTATATACCTCTAACGATTTAGGCAGCGTAAGCCGAGAAAAGTTAAAGTTTAGTGAATTTTTAACGCCGGCGTACAGAAACACGCTGTTTATTAATAGTTCCTAAACATTAGTAATAATAAAATATAGCCTATGTTACTCACAGATGAATTACCTTTCTGATGGTGAAAGAATTTTTAAAATCGGCCCAGTAGTTTTTGAGTTATTTCAATACATACAAAAATACAAAGTTTTCCTCTTTATAATATTAGTATAGACAGAAATTCGCAAAAGATAATTTTAATTCTGGCTGTATATTATAACTGCTGCTGCCATATATTTTTCGCTAGAAGCTGTCATTTAGAGCTGTCTGTCAAACAACGACATTTAACTGTCATGCCTTGACGACAATTCGTTTCCATTGCAGTAAACATTTCAATGTTATTATTATTATGTCATATGAAAATATTAATCTTTAACTCAAATCAATTTATTTTGTGGTGCGGTGAGTAAGTATGATGCTATCAACTTCATATGTACTGTCGAAAATTGCTCTAACTTTGAATACCCAAATAGGGTGAACAGAGGCTACAACATCCGATTGAAGAATACAGCGGCAAAACGTATGACAATGAAAACAAGTCTTCAGTGTTCCCCACAAGTAAACAATGATACCAGGGTTAAATAACTTTGGGTGTCAATTAAAAAAATGGGCATGTTTAAAATTCTATTTTTTAAGTTTTTATTATCTTTACAATTTTATCTACTAGTTAACTTGGTACGAGATCTATTAGTTTACAGAACCACCTCCCATACAAAAAATAGACAAGTTCTTTCAAGTTTGTGAGACTCCTAGAAGTACCTTAGAAGCATGGTTACACCTGCGTTTCTGTAAAATGTGAAGATTTCAATCAACGGTATTTCGTAAACTAAAAACTATAATTATATAATATATTATTTTGTCTTTTAACAAGGTATACGATATCTATTTTTGTTAAAAATTTAAAACCTCTAGCTTCATCTATAACGAAGTTACACAGGTTTTTATGTATTTTCTATGAAAATGTTGGATTTTTTAAATAAATACATAAAAAATCATATAATAATATAGATATAGATAAAGCGCTGACTAATTTCCAAATTTCTAGTTTGTAGCACCATTGGAAGTGCCTTAAAATTATAATTGAATATGAAATCGCGTAAAAAAGTGAAGAATTCAACTAGCTGTTATTTGTAAAGTGCTAGCTATAATTAAAAGATATTTTGACAATTTAATGAATTCCGGTATATTTATTAATGTTTAAAATTTAAACTGTCTATCTTTACCCACAACGAAGTTACAGGGGTGTCAGAAGTGCCCTGAAGCGCTTCGAAAAACTAGTGTTTGGCCGTGCTCGCCTCGGCGGGTGCACAACATTGTCTATTTTCTCGTGGTTGTATTGTTTTAACATTATTTATAACCCGTTTTTATGTGCTTTTCCAAAGTTATTGGTGGATTTAATAGCTTTTTAACTTGTGATAACTAGTGAGAACCACTGAAATACTTTGTTATTGTTTACATCGAAGACATCTGATCGGAATGTGACGAATGACGTCAAACGACGGCATCGACCAACTTCGGTCGCGTTTTAGTCACACAAAAATTATCGGAATTTTTTTTTATATCAATATTTTTTCTGGTTTTCTTATAACAAGTAGAAACGTTTAAAAAAATACATGCATATTCCCTATTGTCGCGGTAGTTTGAAAAGAAGCCCTAAAATTTCTATAGCAACGGGATCATGTCCCTATACCAACAAGATGGCAAAAAGTTATCAAACAAAATGGTACCTACATTCTTTAGTTAAATGTAAATAAACTGTATTAAAAAATGTTGCGTATTTTCATAAAAATGCGAAAAACCTTTCTCTCCAACCGACTATAATAAAATTGGAGTGTCTGTATTGAATAATATGAGAAGAAAAATTCCTAATTTCAAGATGGTGTTGTATTTGTTGCTGATAACGAAAATCGCGTTTAAAAACTTTTTGTCTGTCTGACCGCAAACCGCGTTTGTTCCGGGTAATCGCCGAAATGGCTGGGCTGATTTTGACAGTACTTTCACTGGATGGTAGCTGACATGGACGGGACATATTACAGACTATTTATTTTTAATTCAGCGGTGTCAAAATGACAACCAGACCGATATCTCTGGAACGGGTGCACCGATATCGACGGGACTGAATGGAAGTAGCTGGTAGAAGGTAGATCTTTTTTTTTAATTCCACGTTAACGAAGTCTGCGGGCGACAGCTCAAACAAAATAAACCGAAGTCGTTCTTTGAAATTAATTAAGATCCTAATGTAAATAAAACGATAAACTAGTAACAATTTAGTAGTATAACAATTACTTACTTAACTTAGTTGATTAGCTTACTACTTAGCGCTTACTTACTTGACTTAGCGCTACTGAATTAGTCAATTATTCAGCATCGCATTTACTACGTTTATAATTCTTGTTTTAAGTTCCTCTCTGAATAGCACAGCACATGCGAGACGTCAAAAATACGTAGATCTCAAAAAGTGCTACAAAAACAGTCAGAGGTGGCATAATTCAATATTATACCGTTTTCACACAATAACCACTTTTTATTTTGAAAAAGAAATTAACAATGACACGATATCTATAATTTTTGTTGTAATATTAATCTTTATGCAAATATATGTGTTATTCAAATTTAATGTAGATTAAAATTGTCATTTACATCATATGATTCTGATAAACAGCTACGGTGTTTCCCAACGTCAGGCCCACGCCTTACAGGGGGGGGCAATTTGATAGTCAAGGAGGCAATTTAAAAACAAACTAGAGACGACTTTAACTCTTTCGCTCCGGGTTATTTAAATGCAATGCTTAAAAAGCAAATTCCTTATAAAATAATTTCATTTGAAGTTACTGTGAAAGTTTTATTGTTTAAATTGAGGGCATAAAAAATTTAGAAATGTTAAGGTGGGACTTGGCACAAAAAAGGTCGGAAAACACTGGATTACAAGATATCACGAACACAATTTTTGAAAAGGAACAATAACAACAAAAAATTAATTTACAAGTTGTAACTAAAAGAAGGGACATCACAGGGAACGGAAATACAAATATATAGGAAAAGAAAGACCGATCGTGTAAAATCTAAGCGGCTAGCGTTGAATGGATAGAAGGGGTAATATGTATACGGTGAATTTCGGATTTCATACCTGAGAGGCATACTCGAGCAACTAAGTAAGTGCAATATAACAAACACTTCAATAACTTTGATGTTAGAGAATTCAGCGCAAGATCGAATTAACACTCCAAGGCTTTAGAGGCTATGCTTACTATTGTGTTAATGTGTTTATTGTACAACCTTGAGTCTTGAATTAGGTAATAATCTCGAGGTCCCGTATGTGGTCAACCAAGTCATTCTTGATTTTTAATAGTGCATTTGTAACATAGAAGCGAACCGCGAGACGTTTGTAGCGCAAATGAAATCGGTTTATTTTAAATTTGTCAGATAAATTCCGTGTTTTCAAAGGGAAAGCGAAGACGTATTGTAAAAGTCAAACCCTCTAATCCCTTTTTTGCTTTAAATAATGTTATTGTAATTATACTATGTATTAAAGGTATTAATTTAATACCTACATATTATAGGAAATTTGAACATAATAATAGTATAAAATTGTTTAAATTGAGTCGGTGCCGCCACCGGAAAAATAGACGTGAGTGCTAGCCGTTTAATAATTAGTTTTAATAATGGTATGTTTTGTTTTTCCTTTTCCACATAATACGCTTTCTCGCTTAAGGCCCTTCGCACACAGCGGCGTAGCGTAAGTGGATCATTTTGGCGCAAACAAAACGAATCGTAGCGTAGACGTATCGTTTTGTAAGATCGCATTTCACAAATGTAGAGAGAACTTTTTAGTCGAAGAAGTTGTAAAGAATAATGCACAGTAAAATTTTTAAGATTGCTTTTTTACGCCAGTACGCTGTACGCTACACCTATCGTAATGGCAATAAACGTCTCCTAACGATACGCTGATACACCGCTACACCGCTTCGTGGCGGACTTATTTGAACAGGTATGGAGTCATATTGCTTTCGGCTTGCGCGCATATTACGATACGATGCATTGTTTAAAGGGCCTAAGATTCGTTTTTGATTGGTTCCCTGAGAAACCACTTGAACGTGTTTAACTGTATTCAAATGAAAACGTTAATAGGCTTTGTCCGTTGCAATAACATTTTAATTATTATTTAATTTTTATTAGTTATCATATTACGTTGTCGAGTTGCTTGCATCTTATCTAATTAATACAAATATTATAAAGGTCCAACACAATAATCGATTCTCTATCAGAGATGACATTAAGGAAAAAATGTACAAACAATCCGTATCCGCGGATTTAGGCTTTATAGACTGAGCTCCCAGAGCTGACGACCTTACTTAAAGTCACAAGCTTCTATGTCTGTTATACATGTTTGCCGAGCTTAGGCCAACGCGAGCATATGAAAATTAATACAAGGGAATTTCTACGCTGACTGCTTCGACAAACGTGTATAACGGGCGTTATATGATTAGATAGTACTCGTATGTACTGTAATCGAATGGCCATTAGTTATCTTGTCCTATTGGACAGTTTCGCGCTATCACGTACTGATATAGGAAAAAAAATACACCTAACTTTACTTACATTCACAAAACTGATTCTCGCATATGTATTAAAGAATATTGTTACAATGACTTAATTAATACAGCGACTCTTTAAGGGCTGTTTTCGAAAACGTCCCTGCATGCAGAGAGAAATTTAGAGTGGCGCAAACAGCCTCTCAGGCAGTTAAATAATTCGCGCGGCTCACAGCACTAAAATGTAAATAATACTACTTTCCTTTTTTAAATGCTTATTTTTAAAAAATATTCTCGGGATACTATGACTTGCAGGAGAACGACACTGTGAATGAGGCAAAAAATTTCCCTAATATCTGGTATCTGCAAATATCCGTCGCTTATGTATTTTTTTTTAGGAATGGCGGCAAACGAACAGCGGATCTCTTAATATTAATTGATCCGACGCCCATGATCATCCGCTACGCCAAGAGAACTGTAAATGCACAGCCGGCCTTTAAGGGAGGAGTACGCACTTTTCTTGAAGGCCCCTAAGTCGTAACTGTTTCGAAACTAGGCTGCACGAGGCAGGAAGTTACGCGAAAACCTCGTCGTTGAGGAATGCCAACCATCGATAGTATCGATAATATCTGACGCTCTGTCGACTCGACGTCGACGGAACTCAGCGGTATGTATGGTTCCAAATAATTCTTCGGAACACTCCTCGTGGTAGAGGCGATAGAAAATGCAAAGGGAACTAACGTCCCTTCGCAGAGCCAATGAGTCAAGCCGATCGGTAAGACCCATTCTGGACGATTCGAGTGGCATGTCGCTTACATGCGGTCAAAAGGAATAAGCTGGTATTTAGGAGCTCCGATCCAGAGTCACTTGATATGTCAACGCCGAGAATACCGTTGCTGTTGAAGTTAGTTGAAGTTAGCGACAAATGATATTTTTGGCGGAAAACGCGCAAACTTGTGCCATTTTGGAGTTGAACTCTAAGTTGACGGCGACCAGTTGGTTGTGAACGTAGGCATCTTAAGATCTGCCTACTGTTGTCTGAACAAGGCAGTAGTCTGACGTGCCTAAGTGGGCATCCACGGAAACCAGATAGCCATCCGGATGAGGGGTCAGTAGTAGATCAAAAAGGGAAGGTATATGGCCCTCAACATCTGGGATTCGGACGTATACACAGACCCCAGCTCGTGGCAAAAAGCAATGTATGAGCTTGTACCCGGGGTAAAGAAGGAAAGAAGTGTGCGCCGCAGAAGATAACTGTCTCAGACAGGTAGTGTAGCAGAGGATGTTAAACGGCACTTGCTTCGTTTACCCCGACCAGCAGAAAGAGCGGGATTGGCAAAAAGGAGAATAAATGGCAATTGTAATTAAAATAACTAAAGTGATAAACTTAAACAAGTTTAAATTAATGTCCGTAGTTTATTAATGTATGCCATGCCATATCTAATGTTGCATATCTCGGTGCAACTCGATAATGATTATTCTTGATTGTATTTCATGTTTCGACACTACTTACATTCAGTGAATATTTTGTTTAAATAAAGATCCCGACAAATTGAGAAACTCCTCGTATGTTCTAAGTTTGTTAGAAATACGTATTTACAATACGCTTACAATAATAATATCATGTAAATGTTATATGTAGCATTAGTTAATTACCTAAAGTAAGTGAATTGTAAATTCTTATTACGGAAATAAAAATGTCTTAAACCGCAAAAGACACTGGTTTTACATAATTCAGTAGTCGTACTTAGGCACTAGCATTTTTTTAACTGTCGCTTGATTTGTGTGGTAACTCTGCAATATAATTAGATTCTAAAAAAATTAACTTTAAAAATTGTAAATATTTTTTTTCTAGATTCCTAAGTAGTTGCCATGAAATTGTTAACACGTTTGTTTTGTTAATAAGTTTGTTATGAATTATGACATTCAAAAGGACAATACGTATTACATAGCGTTAGAAATAGGTGCACATAAAACGTAGTTGGGACCGCCGCCAGCCACAGTGATTTTGACAATCCGTAGAACTCGTACGTACCTATTATGGATCGTATGCTCAGATTGTTTCGAATTCACGACACTATAGACACCACAACTCATCGTTCACTTGCACAATTCATCACTGCACTTTAACACTGTTCTAGGATGCTTATCCCACTGCAATCCAAATTACACTGCAATCCTTTAAACGCAGGCAGGTCGGTCAGTCGCGAGATCACTGTCTCGGCGGCGGCGGCACCCTAAATGTTGGTGCGACAACTAAGACGAACATGCTCGATGCTATATAGTAAATTGTTTAACCACAACATTGCAAGGATGAAGCGATGTGATTATGGAATAGTTGTAAATCTCTTAATCAAATTTCTCTTCAAAAATATTAATACAATTCGGGGTACTAATGTAGGAACACAATATGTAGTAGCAAAGATTGCCGTCAAAAGGCAAGTTAATCTATGAAAAACAATGTTCATATCTGCAAGTAGCATTTAATACACGCACTTACACAAACGGATAAGTCTATTGTCTTCAATTACATTTTTTAAATAGTCTATTTCATGTTTGGTTAACATGATAATTCACAAATTTATACCTGATTGCAGAAGTAAAAATTTTACATACGATGTTTTATGCACATTCTTAAAAGATAATGTTTATTAATACAAAGATACAAAATGTTCTCAAAGTTAAAACTTTTCTTAAAACCGTTTGTTCGAAAATTTTACGTAAAATTCTAAACAGTCTAATATAACTAAGAGAATACATTACCAAATTTAACTCCTACAATTATAACAATATAAGGCTTATGATAAAATTTTATTATAACTTTAATACTATAAGATTATTATGATATGGACTACAAAATTAATTACAACAAAGAAATAAATAACACATACTATAAATTAATTACAAATAAGTAATACAAATTCTTTGTGGTAAAAATATTTCACCGAAACGTTGGAAATATCGTTTGTTATAATGTCAAACGATTTTATAAACTGTAGTCGAGTTGTGGAAAAAGGTATTTAAACATAAGGTGTTTTATCTTCGTCGATTTTAATTCCTAAAGTGATATATTTCCTTAATTTTTAACATAAATTGGCAATACGGCGCTTAATATAAATGCTCCTTTCAGTTTGCACACTGACTGCCTCTGACAGCAAAAACGTCTAACTTTTAGGAAGTAATTTAGAATGACGCGTAGCTCAGATGATGGTCAGCGCTGACGGATCAGTAGCCGTACGCATCGCGCGTAGCAATGACCATAATGCGCAGAGCACACTTGGCCAGTACAGTTGGACATTTGCGACGGCCAGACAAAGATTGTATGGATTCACTGGCGTCTCTTCACACTATGCCAGTTCAATGCACTTGGAGATGATATCTTTTTGTAGGTAACCCGTTGTGGAGATAGTACGTAGTAACAAACAGCCATCTATCCAGAATCTACCAGAAAAACTATCAACTAATTTCTATAATTAATAAAATAAGGAAAAAAAATATCTATATAAATATTAAATACAGAAGTAATAATCCTAGCGTAGAATGTGCATAAATCATTATAAACTTTTATATTAATCTTGAGATACTGATACTTGCAGATAATCTAGGATCAATGGATGACAAATTATGTGTACTTACGATAAGTGGAAGCGTGCGATGGCAGCGGGCGCGGGCGCCGAGTTCACGGAGGACGAGGAGCCTGAGTAGCCGGAGCCGGCGGGGAGGAGCCCGCCGAGGGCGCACCCGCGGCCGATGGTATCGCTGCGGGCTCGTAATACTCCGTTGTAAGAGTCCTCTCGTCCAGTATGTGCTCCGCGTTGTGCGCCTTCGAAGCAGACTTGATGTCCATGAAGGCAACTGTGGCGCAAAAACCGGAAATAGTCGTTCCGTTTGCACCTGCGGTCGCGTTTTCCATTCTACCCAATAACTTGACATTTTGGACTCGGCCATAGCTGTAAAGAAATAAACTGAGTTTTATAATACAAATAATTAAAATAAGGGATAGTAAAAAAGGCAAATGAAATACATAAAAGAGGGGAAAATAAAAGAAAGATTAAAAAAATAAGTACTACCAGACAAAATATGACGCCTAATTAAATAAAAAAGAAACTTTAGACAAAAGTTCTAATAATTTAACTAAAGAAAAGGGCAACTCAGTTTATTTGTTATAGTATTTTCTTATGCTACAAAAATATTGCGATGGTATTATTATACAGGGTTTGTATTTTTCGGTGACGCGTAATTTTATTCTTTTGATATTTCCTAAAGTACAGGCCGGAATTACATAGTTCAAAGGGCAATTATTATCTACATTAAATTATCCTAACAATGAACCCCTTTTTTTATAAGGATTCATACCGAACCCAAATAATAGCGTAATAAGTGGCATATGCATTTTAATTTATGCTTTTAAAGAATAAAACTGGTTATTGTATTGTGTTATTGCTTGGTTAAAAGCTGGTGATGAAAAATATGCACCGAGGATTCCAGGGTATATATTAAAGCATAAGCCAAGACCTCATGGTGTAACGGGTGGGGGCGTTGGCTTTTATATACGTCGTAATTTAAAAATCAGGGTTAGGGCGCAAACGGCATCTATTATGGAACAAATGTGGCTGGAATTAAAACTACCAGGACTAGGCTCCTTAGCTATCGGTACTGCTTATAGGCCAGAATCTGTGAAAATAGATACAGCCATCGAGGAACTTAGTGACATGATAGCACTTTTTGGTTATTGTAAGCATATTTTCTTACTAGGCGATTTCAACATAAATTTAATGCATTCAGATAAAAAATCTGCTTCAGATCTCATTGCATTTTTCTCAAACCACAATCTCAAACAAATTGTACAAGAACCAACCAGAGTAACAAACGAAACAGCTACTTTGCTGGATTTAATAATAACCGATTCCCCAAACCTGTGCAAAGACGTTAAAGTACTTCATAACCCTTCGCTTAGTGACCATGCCATGGTGATTGCGGAATTGAAAATAAAAAAATATAGGGAAGTTACACGCTTTGTCTATAAACGGAAAATTGACAAGATTAATTTAGATTTATTTAAAACAGACCTAAAAAGTCTAACTTGGGATCTAGTTCATACGGGCAATACTATAGACGATAAAATTGAATATTTGAATACTCTTATTAATATTATATTTGACAAACATGCCCCCTTACAGCGTACTCGTGCAAATAATAAGTGTCATCCCTGGATTACCGATAATATAAAATTAATGATGAAGCTTCGCGACAACGCTTTAAAAAAGGCACGAACTACAAAATGTATATCACATTACGAGTACTACAAATCACTACGTAACCTTACCACCAAGGCAGTTGATAGAGAAAAGTCAGCTTACTTCAATTTTTATGTAAATAAAAACAAGCACAAGCCCAACTCTATGTGGAATTATTTGAAAAGAGCCGCAGTACTTGGTGATCCAGGAACATCGATATTAGCGCCTCACTTTAATGACCCAGACAAAATTAATGACTTTTTCTTAAATTTACTTAACCCCACAGCGGACGTAGGCACTCAAAACTTTAACCCTAATATTACCGGTACCGAGAGTGAATTTACAATAGAAACTTGCACAGAGGATGAAATAGAAAAAATTATAAAATCGATCAACACTAAAGCAATGGGTCATGACGGAATAACAATAGATATGATTAGGTTGACTCTCAGTTCTACATGCGGAATAATAAAACATATAATCAACGAATCTATACAGTCAAGTATCTACCCAGAACAATGGAAGCTGTCTAAAATTAAACCGATCCCCAAACAACCTAACGTTGAAGAATTGAAAGACTTAAGGCCAATAAGTATTCTACCAGCACTCTCAAAGGTCGTAGAAAAGATCGTCTGCAAACAACTAACGCGCTACTTGGAATCTAAAAACATATTACCCTCACTACAATCAGGATTTCGGAGTGGCTATGGGACAGCTACTGCACTCGCAAAGGTAAATGATGATATCCTCACAGCACGTGATGTGGGAGAAGGCACTCTTTTGATACTATTAGATTTCACCAAAGCCTTTGACAATATTAATATTGAGCTTCTTCTAAAGAAACTAAACTACTATGGTATATCTGAAAAAGCTTGTCGGTGGTTCAGGTCCTTTCTTTGCGGTCGTAAACAATATGTAGAAATCGAAAATGCTGAAGGTCTAATCGTCAGATCTCAAGTTAAAACCAATAGTAGCGGCACTCCACAAGGCTCTATACTAAGCCCAATTATCTTCAGTGTTTATACAAGTGATATCACGACTTCGATCGCTCACTGTAAGTACCACCTCTATGCAGACGACACTCAGTTATACTTATCATGTCGCCCTAAAGATTTAAAACAAGCAGAAGCCAAGATTAATCAAGACCTTGACAGCCTTTCTAAATGGAGTATGAGCAATTCTCTTCAAATAAATCCCTGTAAATCCAAATACCTTGTTTTTGGAAGTAGACACCAACGTGAAGCTATTGTCAAACAGTCTCCAAAGATTATGATATCAGGTAAAGAGATTGAAAGAGTGATATGCGCGAAAAATTTAGGACTATTAATGGATGGAGATTTACGTTATGAAGAACATGTAAACAGCAAGATAAAAAACGCTTTTTATAGACTAAAACATCTGTACCAATTTCGAAAATACTTAGCCGAGGATGTCAGAAAAACGCTTACAGAATCAATCGTATTATCTCTATTCAATTACTGCGACATTCTTTATGGACCTAGAATTACAAACTATACAAAAAAGAAAATACAGCGCGTGCAGAATGCATGTACCAGATATTGTTACAACATACCAAGACGTTCGCATATAACCCCTTATCTAAACCTACGGGAAATCTTAAACATGACAGCAAGAAGAGAATTACACTTGGCCTGCTGTGTACAAAAAATTATTAAATCTAAAAAGCCATTATACTTGTACTCAAAATTCGACTGGTTCCAAGATACTCCAAGCATGAATACGCGTTGAAGGATGGATAGTTTCCTTAAAATTCCTAAACATAAAAGTGCCAGCTACAGAGGAGGTTTCAAGTTCGCTTCCACAAAAATTTGGAACGATCTACCCCCGCCCTTGCGCGGCCCTGTATCTGTGCACCTCTTTAAAAAAAAGTTTAAAGATAAGCTATTGGACAGACAAAAGCAATTGTAAAATATTCAATTTCGGATTCTTTTCATACTTTTTTTATTTATTTTTTTTATTTAATGCTAGTACTGTTTTCCTTTATATAACTCATTGTAATTATTTTTGTTTTTTACTTTTTGTATTTTCTTTTACTGCTGCACGTGATGGGCACCTCTGAACTGTCGCAACGTTGCCCTCCGGGACAGGCTGAAAACCAGCTCCGCATGACTTAGGTCATGCGGTCTACGCTGAGCCTGCAGCCCTTTGTTGTCGATTTAACTTTTTTTTTTTTACTTAGCTCATAAGAAACTGTTTTTGTGACAACAATAAAAGTCTTTTTATTTTTATTATTTATTTATTTTATTGTGCCACAATCTTAAAAGATACATTTATGCCATCGAGGACTTTAATTTAGACTATTTAAAAAGCTATAATTCTTTTTTATATATCAGACTATCCTCTACATCTACACCAAATTTCATCGAAATCCGTTCAGCCATTTAGGCTACAAACTATAACAAACATCCATCCATCTAAACTTTCGCATTTATAATATTAGTATTAGTATGAAGTATGATATAAAGATATGTCATTTCAATATGGTTTTTGCAATAAAATTGTATTACAAGACTGTACAAAAACAACTATCACAGAATTACGAATAATGACATATTCCATTATTTAAACGACCAGAAGAGAGGCACTAATGATACAATTGTAGAACTGCTGCACTCAATTCTAAAGATTAGAGAAATCAGCTCTCAATATATTTAATGGTTCATTCAAGTGTCTTAAACAACAGTTAGTCTGGTTAAGAGCAACAATTCCCCGCGTGTTCAATGTTGTTTGATTATGATAAAACTGTTTAGATAGGTTTGCTAAAATTTTATTTCATATTTGTTGCATAAACAATACATCTCGTATTGATCCGACGTTGAAATTTAGTACAAAAATAGAAGAGCGTCAATTTCCATACATCATACTTTCAGGTACCTACATTATTTTGTTGAAGGGTATCTAGATTATATTGTAAAAGCTCTTGTTATATAGTTGAGAAAAAGTTTTATATCGGAAACATTTTTGTTTCTGGCAAAAATGCGAGGTTTGTCTATGGTGAAAATAGGTAAGTACCTTTTCTTTTGACTCTGGATTGGGACTGTTTCTTAGACTTTGGATTGAGTTCAACTTAGCATGATGAATTTTAGCTTAACATGACAACACGAACTAAGTTGCTTGTTATTATTGGAAATACCTTTATATTATGATTGCACAACAGATTTCTTTAATGGTTTTTATACCCTATAGTTATGTACAAATGCAAATTAAACAAATGATTCATTTATAAATATATTGTTTATGATGTAATTTTATAATTATTATGTACCTTTATTAAAAACATTTTAGCCAGTTACTGCACTTTTAAAGGTCACAGTTAATTTCACAATAGAACAGCTCGTCACTAGTACAGAACTATCAGAACAACATTTAAAATAAATAACTACATGATTACACTTAATATATTCATAAAACGAGTCAAGCGAGTGGCCGGTCTGCCGCGCCGATCGCACCGCGTTTCCATGACGCGGCGAAACAACAAAAAAAATGCGACGTTGTCGCTCTTGCGAAGCGATGGAACAACGCGCGCTGTTGCCGCTTCGCTCGTTTCTTTCGACGTACCTAACAGCCGGTGTTTATCTTTATACAGCGGACATTATATCTACCTTTTGAATCTCGTTCATTATTTATCCCTTTACGGCATTAGTATTGCTATACTATGCAGATTGTTAGAAAATTTTATTTTATAGTAGAATCTAGCAACTGAACCTTAACATATTACCAGAAATCACTCAAAATACCGTTGCAGTCCAGACAACAAATAATGCTAATAAGTCGCAGATTTCTTTGTCTTTATTATTAATGAAGAAGGGGATAAAAGGGGAATAAAAGCAAAAATGAAATTTCTTTAGCCCATTCATCCACAACCACGAACAAACAAATCTTACAACAGGTTTCCTTATTAGTAAAGGCAGAGAAAGTTTAGAATTAAGGATAGAATATATAATTCGTACCGATATTTTTAAGGTCGTAATTATATTGAAGCATTTGTTACGGTGCAACGCGACCCATTTGGACTGCCCTGCCATGCATCTACGACTGCTAAATGAGCAGTTTGCCTTTCAACATTTTTTAATCCCGTAAAAGTTTCTGGATCAAGCCAAGGCCCACAATGGGCTATAGAGCTAAAGAAAAGAAGAACTATAGGTTCATTTTTACGCTATAGTAAAAAATACTTGGTATACATTTAATTAGCATGTGGTGTGAAATAAGTGATAACCAAATTTATAAATGTTTGGGATTAGACCACCTTAATAATTATTTCAAGTTCATAATAAAATTAATGTTACATTAAATGGCTTAACGAAAATAGCATTTTACAGTACAAAAATCAATACACATTTTATTTACAACTAGATATTACTCCAAACTCCGTCCACGAGGAAATTTTAAAAAGAAAGTAGCTTTTTTGTTCTACCAGACTATGTTCTACATATCTACCAAATTTCATAGAGATCTGTTAAGCCATTTTGGTGATACGTAGTAACAAACATACATATATCCTTAAAACTCGCGTTTGTAACATTAGCATGAAGCATGATAAATGGGAAAATGTCGTTCATGAAACTAATATATTTACTAATACATGTGCACATAAAATGTCCTCGCGCTGAACACACTATGCATGACTAAAGCTTTGAATAAATGTTTAAACCATGCTGTTATAACTCAATCACGATAGAAATTAAGACATTTTTAATCACGAACATTTAAATTTGACCTTCATCTTTATATTCGGCACCATCCATCATACAAACCAAGAACTTATCTATTAACAATTCAACCGTCGATCGATGTTAAAATATTACGTGGACAGATAGATAACGAGAAACTTAGCAGCGACACCAAAGAATGATTAAATCGGTCGATGTCTAGTGCGACGTTGCCAAGCTTACTCTTACAACATGGCCGCGCCCGCCCCGCTCCGCCGCGCCGCGCCGGGCCGTGCCCCGTTTCCGTGTGAAACCGACACGACTGCGCTGCGTATACAGTATAGCTGCTAGCAGTGGAGCGACGGCGACAGCGCGAACCGAAGCGAACAGTGGTACAGGGGGAAAAGACCGGGAGGGGGAGACACCGGCACGATGACGTCAGACTACTTTCTGAATAAGTACTTTGTATATTATGCTCGCCTGTAGCAATTTTAAATGTATTCGCTTGAATATTTATCGCAATATTAATCTGTTGTTTATTTATATCCAAAGGTAAAACCAAATATATAAATTTAATGATACTGCAATGAAGCCTTGAACACCAGCATTGTTGAAAATATAAAGAAGGTTTTAGATTAAATTGAGACACTCAAACAATAATATTATATGTTCCATGTCACCAGTAACAACTTTCAGTCAGGGTCCAGGAGATAAAATAACTAAACATTGCTATTTTTAAAAGTCTAGACATTATCGCATCTTCAAACTCAGTACGCCAATACATAAACTTATAGCTATTTACTACACAAAAGTAGGTCTTGCGACATTATACGTTAATATCCAAACGTTACATTTTTACTTTTTAGTAAACTGCTGTTCCAAATCGTTTTTTTTTTTTTAAATTAAATGACTCCAACTATAGTGAATTGCGGAACATACTTTGGGCTTAAATAAGATTTATTGAGGAGCTATTGAGATCCTCTACCTCAACAAAACTTTTGATCCGACCATTAAGAATCACCTGCATATTAATGTGAGAATCGCTACAGTCGATATAAGGACCATATGACAATTCTCAAAGTGTTATTGCAATTCTCGATAGTATGCTTATTTAAAACACTCGTCCGTCTGAATCACTGGTGCAGTACCGTTGATCGTACGGAGTTTGCAACAAGCGGTTGTCTTATACCGTTATCGACGGTGTATTCAATATCAATTACACTCATAATTTTCGATGAGCCAAACATGAGCTTTTCACTGTATTCCTTAATATCAAATGTTACATATTTTCTCCTAAATTTATTTTGAAATACATATATTCTATCTCTCAAACCATAAATGTTTATCCCCTCATTACGTTTCTAAAACCTATCAACGGATGAACGGTTTATTAATCGTTTACTTTAATATTTGCACCGAAAATTGTGCAGGACAGAACTTTAAATATCATTACAATTAATGATTTCGCATGCAAAAGTACATACCGGTCTCTAAATATTTTTTCATTCTGATATCGTATTTTTTATTTTTTGTGTTATATTATGACCAACTTCTTTAATGCCTCTCAACTACTGAAGGTTGGCCGTTAGTTCAGTGAACCCATCCCTGTGCTGTGCAATGTCCTGCCCAATTACCAACATTGAACAGCAAAATATTGTCAGAGGCAGACTATCAAAACGGATAGGGATAGGATAGGTAGGGTTTGAGAATGTTTATGTGACTGGATAAATATGGGAGGCAGAGGACCGATGATTGTATTCAGCAAGAATGTTTACGATTCATAACGTAATATGTAGTCGGAAATGTGGACAACGAAAACCTCATCTATACTTCTATTCTAATCTATACTAATATTATAAAGAGGAATAACTTGTATTTTTGGGTTTTTATATGTATTTAACTCACGCAAAAACTACTGGACCGATTTTAAAAATTCATTCATCATTAGAAAGGTAATTTATCTGCGGGTAATATGGGCTATGTTTTTTTAATTATTTTCTAAATTCACGCGGATAAATCGCGAGAAACAGCTAGTATTATAAAAAGGAAAGATTTGTATTTTTGTATGTATTTAATTCACGCAAAAATTACTGGGCCGATTTTAAAAATTCTTTGACCATTAGAAAGATAATTCGTCTGTGAGTATCATAGGCTATATTTGGTTATTACTAATGTTAAGGACCTTACTAAGGTTTACTAATGTAAATGTTAAGGAATTACGAATGTTAAGAAATCACTATATTTTAACTTTTGTTAGCTTACGTTGGCTAAACAGTTAGAGGTCTATAAAAATGATGCATTAAAGAATTGTAGATCTCAAAAAGTTCTACAAAAAGTCCGTGATGACATATATCCGTCTTTAACGGTTTTCTTACAATAACCACTTTTTTGTTTACAAAATGAATTTCAAACCGCATGCTATTTGCGACGTTGTTTTATTATTTTCTTATCCAAATAAATGCGTGTGTTGTAAGAGGAATGTCATGTAGAATACAATAGTCCTTTACAGTATTGAAATCGGACTTAAACCACAAAATGAGATTACGTTTTATTTATTTATTTAAATATTAAATAGCATTGCGATTAACATGCCATTGTTTTCTTTTATACATACTATATTATTATTAACTGCGTTATATTCTGTATTTTTTTCCAAACGAAATTAACATTATGAAAATAAAAACAGCAAAAGTAAATTGTGTGCAGTGCAATCTATTTTGTACAGAGGTAGGTAGGGGAGAGCAATGCGGCGCCCAAGAGTCGAATCGGATAAAACGGACCGGCGCACAACCGAGAACTGGGGTTGGGGGAATAGGGGTTGAATCCGGTCGGGTCGGCCGCCGAGCCCGCCGCGACGGCCCGGGTTGCCTGCGCAGGTCGATAGAGCGCGGCGGGGGTGGGGCCGGGCAATGCTGCACGGAGTGCTGTCCTGACTGTTACCAAGGAAAGGTTGCATAACGTTACAACGTAAATTTATATTATTTTTTCCCAAGCCAAGAATTACATAAAAAAATTTTTTAAAATTCCACTATCTACTGAAATATTACAAAAATCTTGTGTCTGTAACAGTGTGTTTCTAGTCAAACTCCTCCGGAACAGCTACTGATTTTTATGTTTTTATTTTAAGCTCCAATAAAGCGCCCCATGTGTGAACAACGTTTACCCAATAATAATAATACTATGGCAATTAGCAATGAATGAATTGGAAGCTTTCAGAGCTAAAAAAGATTTTTGTCGGATCATAATTGTATAACGACACGTTGGTTTATCATAGTTTTATACCAAAAAGAAAAAAAAAACAATTTTTGTTTTATAAAGTCTTATTCTAACATATCTTTATTTACTTTTTCGTGGTCAAATTAATTTTATAGATAGGTTTACTTAATAAATTAACTTTGGGTAAATTCGTGTATTCCGAATATTAATTCAAAAGTGTGTTGCATGCTGCATTTTTCGTAATCAGCAATCTTCATTACCTTTATTGGTTGAGTTAAAAGACTTATCATTAGTATATTTATCTAATCTTCAGTGTTTGGCAACCTAAACGTAATTCTGGCTGATTAATTATGGGGGTCGACCGAAATATAAATATGTAAAGCATTTTCATAAACCATAACTGTCATATGTTATTGACTGAGGTAAACTGTCAGCAACACGGTAGCGACGTGTATGAGCTGATGACATACGGCGTACACAAAATGTATTCGACCGTCAATAATGTACGTTTTTAAATAAGCCGTATATTGTCGTACAATAATAAATTCACATAATTACTTGTACCCATGACAAAAGTTCACTGTGTGACATTACCAAAATCGTGTCTAACTATAATTTAATGTCGACCTTTGTCGATTTGAATAAATGTCGATCGTGCAAATTCTTTATAGATGAGACATACTTGTGTTTATAATTATATAGATATGTAAAATTAATAAATGTATACTTAAATTATTATTTTATAGATTAGAAGTAGCAAATCTTCACTTTTACGATTCTCGACAAAGCGACTGATATCTAAGAAGACGTGCCGAATCGTAAGTATTATGCTAAAACAAAACAGGCCACCAAGTTGTTCACAAATGTAACGCTAACTTCTTGATATGACGCATAACATAGCTATAATTATAGCCAAGATAGCTTGTTGACTGGAATTGGAATTGTTTTGTAGAACTCGTCAAAAATACGTTGTTGCCGCTACGATATGTTTGTACCTTATCACAATTATTTCGTCGATAAAAAAAATTATTTAGGCCAGATAAGATATTAGATTGGTGTACCATACAAGTTTTTATATTATCTATCACAACTTTATTTTTTCTTACAACGAGAGTAGACGATATAGTGCTTCAGTTATTATAAATTAACATAGAACGTAATATTAACAAAGAACCTACATATAAACGTCCGTGGGCGAGGGCGCAGAATGAACGTTCAATACAAATCTACATAACAACAACAGCTATGTATTGATAGAGTAGCTACATACGGCTCGCCCGGACACACGTACAAAACATGCGGCGTTGCCGCACTTCTCGTCAGGCTGCCTGCCGCAAGGCGCCACTACATTTACCCAAGGCGAACAGAGTCGTAAGGTGTGTCGTTCGATAGCTGGCTCGTCAGTTACTTCAATTCAATAAATTTTATTGCAAAGAATATTTTACAAAGATGAACGATATTTAAAAATTTTAGTTTAATGCAATTGCAATATTGTATTCCAATGATATTTAGCAAAAATATATAATAGTGCACTTTTACTTAAAATTAACGCGATATTTGTACTTGACGGCTACCTTCTACTACGTCGTATAATTCCAAGTAAATTATCTCGTCTACATTTACACATCGACTACAATGTTCTTCGCTTAAGTTCAGTCTATTTATATGCTGTGGTGGGTATTTATTTTGATGTATGAGATTGTTAATAATTAATAAATATAATTAACAATAAAATTACATTGAAAGTATAGAATACTTAAAAACATTTTAAAATTTTTAACCAAAACTATCAATGGTCCAAGTAAATCTGTAAGACATCCTCTGGACAGCGTATTATCGGCCGTGGCGAGTTCGACGACCCGACAGCGACGCACCGCTTGCGAGCTAGTGTTGCTTTTGGAGCGCGACATTGCAAAATCCTAATTGTAGTAACGATTGGCTGTCGCTCTATTACAATTTTTCATATAGTTATGTTTAGTTTTCATGTTATTGTATTTATTGCGGATGCGAAGGTATGAAGAATGAAAAGGCTGTTGGGCTGGAAGGAATACCAGTGAAAGTATGGAAGCTGCTAAAGTTGGATGGATGGGTGCTGCTGACTCTATGCTTCAACAAGTAGTTACAGAAAGTGGTAATCCCAGACGAGTGGTGTGGTAGTTCGTTGGTACCCATTTATAAGAATAAGGGGATGTATAGGATTATAACAACTATAAAGGAATAAAGCTCATGTCGCACAGTATGAAAGCTTGGTAGAGTGTTAGATGCAAGAATTAGAGAGGAGAGTGAGATATCTCAAAACCAATTCGGATTTACGCAAGGTCGGGGGACTACGGATGCCGTTTTTGCCATTCGCCAATTATGTGAAAAATATAGGCGTGTGCATAAAGAACCTGCACATGGTGTTCGTATACCTCGAAAAGGGGTATGATAGGGTTCTGAGGAATGTTTGTGGTGGGCTTTGAAAGTTTAAGGACTGCCTGGGAAATACCTGCTGCTTATTCGTGCTATGTACTGGCGACCTAGTACGTACGTCCTGTATGCTGCTTGCGATACTGACATTTTCGGTGTCTCGGTGGGCTCACACCAGGGGTCGGCTTTAAGCCCGTATCTTTTCCTCCTGGTAATGGATACTCTGACATTAAACATACAGGAGAAGACACCCTGGTGTATGCTTTATGCCGATGACATCGTGCTTGTCGGGGAGAATAAATGCGAGGTACAAAGCAGGTTGGAAGAATGACGGGTTAAATTGGAGGGAGCTGGTCTTAAAATTAGTAGGACCAAGACATTTATTCTGCGATTTGTGCTAGTGGTCGAAATTTGAGAAGCAAAAGGTAAGAGTAGTATGGACATGTTATGCAAAAAAAGGATGGGGACATAAACCAGAAAATGTTAAAATTGAATGTGGATGGCTACAAAGGTAGGGGAAGATGAAAGAAAATATGGATGGATTCTGTGAAAGATGATATGCTTAGGAAGGGAGTGAGAATAGAAGAAATGTTCTAGTATCTATTTATGTGGTTATTATATTACAAGGGTTAGTATTTTCTTAAATTATGGTGAACCTCTGCTGTCTCAAAATTTGTATGAGTTATAATAATGCCATTGCACTTTACAGTTTTATAACAAACAGTGATTATGTAGTTTTTGATTTTATAGAAATTTATTTATTAATTCATATAAGGAAAACAAAAGTTATTTTACATCTTTTATAGTCATTTAAGGAAGAGCCCAGATTGTATTTCTAGGGGTTAAATTTTAATGAACTATTATTTTTATATTTCATTAAAAAAATGCTCAGACTTAAAAGTTATGTTCATGAAGTTAAATTTATGTTTCATTTAAAATACTCTCATTTATTTTAAAATTTACTTAGTCTCAAGCCATAAACTGGACTGTATTTGTCTGTGTTCCCTTTATTACTCAAATTATCCCATGACCTGTCTCTATTTCATCATCACTTAAATATTATTTTTTCTCATCATTTTTATTTTAAAATCATAATTTAAAAATTGATTTTTAAAGTTCATAAAATAGTTTCAAAAAATTATTGAAATTTTTAAATACAAAAAATCAATAATTTGCAAATAATCATAGAGACAAAAACAATGCAAGTATTTAAAACTGGACAAAGGATGATTTCAGTATACAAAAAAGGCCATTTTATTGCTGACTGAGGATGGTGTACTAGACTTATTCTGAATTTTGTTTAAATGTTATTTTTTTAAAGACAAAACCAATATCAACATTGTCATCATCTATCCATGATTTTGTTTATTATTAAGCTTTTTGCTAGTTTTCATGTTTCAAGTACTACAATTAGAGAACTAGAGAATCTGACATTAAATATGCATCAAAATTACTTCCATTGTAAAAAAGGAAGTGGGCCTTCATAAAATAGAAGACACTATTCTATCACCATTACATATCAACAAAGTTTTAACCTTCACATTTACTGAAGATTTGTTTTTCAAATGTTTACAAAAAAATTAGGAAATACAGAGATTCTTCATTAGCATAGGAATGACATCTAATTTTACTTTAGCATGTAAAGCTTAAAGTAATAGCCTTCTCAATATTTACACATTTAGTATGCTTAGCATGACTAAATGAAAATATGAAAGCAGCATTGTAAGGAAGTGTTGCTAAAAATATGATTTGACTAAGTAAAAAAAGTTATGCTCTGGTAGCCTGGATACATAAGAGGTCTGTGTGAAAGTGGGTGGCAGTGTTGGGCAAGGTGGTCCTATATGAACTAAAGTAAAATGGTATAACAAGAAACCAAAATTGATGAACAAGCATCTGTAGATTTATGAAGACCGAAGATACAAGATAGATGTGCCAGGACCTTGCCATATTGTAGATCTAATCTCTGACCATTCCTTTGTGTCACTGGCAATACTTTTCAGGTTTTCTTTAAAATAAATCATCTAGATGTTTCCTTTTAGTTTTATTAAAAAAAATTGTGTCACTAATGTTGGCTTCAAACACAATATTACTGATACATTTCATATACCCTTGGTAATATGGTACAGAATAAAGAATGATTGAAACAATGTTTTGTTTTTATATTAGTTGAATTTAAAAAAAAAAGAAAACCTTTTCATCAATAATTATCAGATTATCCTACAGAGTATGCAACCTTAGTTCAATTATAACTTACCATTTATGTAAACACTAGCTTTTGTCTGTGACTCCATCCATGCCAATATACATTACAAACTTAGTAAATAGCCTAAATGTTCTTTTAAGATATGTTCTACAGCTGTGCCAAATTTCATCAAGATCTTTTAAGCCCTCCTCAACTAACATTCATCTAACCATTCATCCATCCATCTAAACTTTTGCAATTATAATATAATCCTGTAAAATAATCCTTCTGGGACAATTGTAAAAAAAGTAAAAATAGTAGTAAATAAGTAGCTTTGTTATTAGTAAGACACCCTGAAGTACCTATAAATGCTGCTTGCCTTGTCTGCTTTACAAACTAGAATAAACTTTAATTTTCACCACACAAAAATTTCATAAACAAAAACAAATAAAACTCCGGTTAAAATATTATATGCTACTTCATTGTTTAAATATAAAACCAAAACCAACGAATAGTCCCGCGTAAAATACCTTTTAATATACTATAAATACAACAGGTCATAATAAATAAAAGGTAAGGTCGAGAAGTGATCGAATTATGCACAATCGTTTATTACTAATTAGCGTTGTAGGTGCACTACCGCAAAAACGTGTTTTATCTTTAGTAGCTAGATCGGCAACGTCGTAACAGTTCACAGCAGACGGCCATATTCTGCGTAGTAAACTACAAAACCTTTTTTGTGTACATAGCTTAATTTATTTTGACCACTAAGGTCAACAGTAGCAGACGCTAACACATAATATGTACAGACGTACATATTATGTGTTAATAAAGGTAATATCTTACTATATTGAATTGTAGTAACTGCGGAATACTCAATAAGGGTTTGTGTTTATACCGGTGTCTGCGTCTATTTTCGTCGTAGCTGTAGATTCTGCTTTAAAACTTGTCGTAGATATCAAATATAGCAATTCCTTAAATAATGAGCCATTTATTACCCGATAAACTTACGCTGAATATAACGTAAGACATACAATAACAATGATAATTAGTATAAGACAAAAATGAAAATTTTACCGTTTAAAGTGCTCTCTTATTCGATCTTCACGTATGTTATCGGGTAAATTTCCAACCCACAGGTGCCGAGTCTCTCTAACCATCTTGCTCCGAACTCCACATTAGGAATCATTACCCGTTCGCGTCACTACGTGGCAAAAATCAATTTTGCACACCACGGTGCTATACACATTTTGATTTTAACACTATGAAATTATACAATAAACATAACGCCAATCACACGATATGCACTTTTTGAGGAAAAACAACACTATGTTTCACTTCACGACATTCGAAAATTCTTCACAAAACACACTTCACTACAAACACACTACGTAATAGACGCGAGCGTACTCTTCGCAGCTCTCGAATTGACAGTGAGGCCAGCTTCGACGCGAGTTTGCCGATAAGCTCCGCCTTCTGACCGCTGCCGCGCAAAGTGGAGTAGGGTATCCAGCACAAAATTACAAATTTCAACAAAACTTTAACCGATAAACAATTTTAAATGAGGATAAAAGTAGTAATTAAATATTACGGGTAAGGGATTAAAAATTAATGTTGTCTCATGTGTGTATTAAGTGTGTTGTAATATTTTCTGAACTGTAAAATTACCGTTTTTTTTGTTTTAAATTAAAGAATAAATGATTTCCACCTAATTTACACTACATAAATCTGTTCTTACTTTTTGTATTAAGAAAATAATAGTAAAGGGAGACACTATATTCTTTAACAACATCGGACCGCTGGCCAGCTTACCCCAAAGCTCTTGCATCTCTTTCACACTAGCATGTTTCGTTCTTGTTCTGACACAGTACTCGGAAAAATGGTGTGACCACTTATAAATTATTACGCATAATATGGGTAATATTGTTTTACAAAGAGATTATAATTGTGAGTTTCGATTGCACTAGTATTGACATATATGTCAGGAATTATAAAATAGGTTAATGGATCAAATATCATAAGCGTCATCAAAAATCATAATACTTAACATTAATTCAAAAATATCCTACTGACTGAGGGTCTAATAGAGGAAATAGCACCATTGACTGCGTTTTAAAGCAAAGATTTTAAAATTTGCAATTTAAACTAAATAAACTACAAAGTCATATAGAACATTTAAAAAAAAATTAGCAACGTAAACGAAGTTAAAACATATATAATACATATATGATACCACATACACCCATACCATATACACCGTATACAGAAAAGTTCGATATCTCTGTCATACATGATTTAAGTTATCGGTTTTTTTCTTTCTTTTGTGTCTCATAAAGATTGCAACACAAGTAGGTCTTGTGCAAGCAAGCCTTGTGCTTTTTTGTGGTATACCACAGGCAGACTACAGCCTCAGTGTCGGTCGGTTTAGATATGAGGACTACATTATCATAATTCTTCTTTTAATAGATGGATCAAAAGTTTTATGAAAGTCCAGGACCTCAATAACTGTCGTTTAAATCCAATGTATATTGCGCGATTTTTTATAGTTTCAATAGTATTTCACTTACGATATAAAACATAAAAATAAAATTTACACTGAAATTTGCCCATGCGTACTAAAAATTGTGTTTACACTAGTCATTTATTTTCTACAACAACTCTAATATACTATGCAATGGCAATGATTGGAAACTTCAGCAACCCAGCATAAGTCTTTTTTTAAATGAATTAACACGGAAACAAAATAAAAAAATTGAACATCTTTAACAAACTGTTTATTTCACCAACATTTTGTACCTATTTTATTTTCGCCATTTTGGCGCTAATAGTTGCGGTTGGTAGCAGTGGTGACGATTCAATTCAAACTAATAAGATTTAACTCTCGGGAACTTTAACGGTCGTGTTTAAATCGGAACAAAGCAAACGTTGTGAAATCTAAGCAATGACCCTTCCAGTTATAAAGATCTTCAGTCAGTTATAGAGTTTTCTGCATAATAAAAGTAATGCTCGATTCACACTTGGCCAGTTTAGTTGGCACTTGTGCCAATTAGCGTTCACACTGTGCCAGTTGATTGTCAGTCAAGTTTTTAAACGCGACTGACGAACTGTACTGGCCAAATATAAACCGCGCATTACTTGTTTGAGCCAAAAAACTCACTGATCTCTATAACCAGATAGGTCATAGGCTCTGAAATGATAATTTTTCCTTCGTTCCCACTTAAACGCGACCGTTTCAGTTCTTGAGAGTTAAATCTTATTAGTTTGAATTCTCACAACCACTACCAACTACAATCGTTTAATATAGACACAAAAAGTTTGTGCAATAGAAAATATTGGAGTTTGTCAAAGTTGGAGTGTCATTTTAAGATCAATAATTCTTGTTTATTTGGTTCCCATTTAGCCTGTCCATTTATAAAAGTTAGTGGACGAATTGTCACTAGTGACAGTGACAGTGACATTTGACATGACAATGAATATTTATTTTATATTTCGTTTCGTGATAGTGTTCGTGTTGAATGGTTAATTTGTTTGGTTTTCATAGATAAAGGGCTAATTTAAACATATAATGAGAATTAAAGTTTTCGTGCCTAACTGTATTAATATATTGTGCATGTCTGATTAGCTGGCGGGAATTTAAAAAAAAGTTGAAATGTTCCATAAGTCTTTTACATTGTTTAGGAAAAGTTGTAATAGTTACATAAGAATACAAAAATCTTTTGCTTCGGGAAAGATTGCACATGACGCAATAAAACTTAGTGATAGTTGTGTACAGAAATTAAAGCAACTGTGTAAAGGTGATGAGTCTTTCTTAAGATTGTGCGTGGAGAGCGGTGGATGCTCGGGTTTTCAATATAAGTTTCATTTAGATGATAAAGTTGGTGAAGACGACAGGTAATAACTTCACTGAAATACATTCTGTTGTAGTATATAATAATAGGATTTTTTGAGCAACATTGGCTTTATATTATTTCACTTTTAACACATACGAGTATACACTTGTTGTTTAATGAAACAAAATGTGATTACAAAAACAAATAATTAGTTAAGAAGCTTAGTAAAAAAAAAAGTTAATCTTTAGTTGATGAAGATAAAGTGAATTTTCTGTTTCTTAGTGCCATTACTTTCATTTACATCCACTATCTATTTTATGCATACTTCTCATTATAACTTATAACAGATGTCAATCAAAACCCTGAACTACCCTATTTTACAATGTAATATTCACTTTATCTCATAATTTTCACAAAATATGCAACTTAAAAAGTCAAATATGTATTTGAATAACCACTATGTATTGAATTTCATATGCATTTTTTAAGTAATGTAGGTTTTCAGTTGAAAGAATAATACTTTTGTACTGCTGAAATCTTTAAAAATCCATATTGATTTGACCAAAAAAAAAATAGTTAGATGCTATTTAGTTTAGCCTAAAGCCATATATTGGAAAAAAAATTATTTAGCCAAAAACGTTAGTATGAAAAATTTGCAGGATGAGTTCATACAAATAAAAAAATTAATAGCTGCTAATATTATTGTTTGTTTCAGAATATTTAAGAGGGATGGTGTGCAGGTAGTTGTAGATGAGACATCTTTAGAGTATATAACCGGCTCCACTATTGATTATCATACAGAACTAATACGATCTGCATTTAGAGTTGTCCAAAACCCTAATGCAGATATTGGTTGTTCTTGTGGAGCTAGCTTCTCTATAAAAATTGATTAGAATGTATAGACTTAAAATGTAATAAAATTGTTGTTTTTTTTGATTAGTAAAATGTTTAATATTCTGTTATAAATTATTGATTGTTAATAAAAATATTTAATATGTGCAATTCTCATTTATTTATTCCTTACTAATAATTAAGTAGAAATATGGTGTTTAAACTGTGTGTGTCTAGTGTGAAAAATGATTTTTTTTTACTCTTGGGAAAAACAGCGGACTTTAATTTGACCACAAAGTAACTTTACTCTTTACCTTGTGCATTTGATCTGTGAAGTGAAAGTGTTCTGATGTGAATTCTTCCAGCATATTAAGAACCTGATCTTTTATTATATTTTGTGGTTTTTATGTTCTGTAATAACAATAATATACATACATTTTCTTTTGCAACCAAATGAAATTTCTTAAAAATCCTTAGAATTCGAAACGCCTGCCAATTAAAAATAGCAAAAACTCAATTTATTGCGTTACTGCAAACATTCTGGTAATGATGTATTATTTTTTAAGTTATAGAGAGTGTAAGTATGTTTATTGTTGGTACGTTGGTTTGAATGCCCTACTATATACTAAGATCTTTTTCTTTCAATGCTTCTTGAAGTTAATATTTTGTCTTAGATGTTAAACCTATAGGAGTGTTTTATACAAGTGCTACGCTAAATCAAGAGCGACTTTCGAAATTACATCTTGTATTGTAAATGACAACAATGAGGGAATTTACCCTAACAAATGGCCTCTCTTTCCGCCTCAAGGTTTTGCTCCCACTACAACTTCTGTTTTGACAGACGAATTTGGAATTCTGATCCCTTAAAGTTGTGCGTAATTCGGTTTATGGTTTATCTAGATTTTTACATGTAAATTCATATGTATGTACATTTGTACGGTAGGTCCATCCATTTCTAGCTTGTTCTCTTTATACAAAATCAATTACATGTCTATTCATATTTATGCAATTTAGCGAGAGAGCATTTATATACTTATCTATTTATACATTCGCATTTAAAACAATGAAGAAAATAATAAAAAGCTGAATAATAAAAAAAACGAGTCTATCATATTAAAAAGTTTTATTGATCCAGTACTCAGTTATCTTATATTAATGAGATTTTTGGATTTTGTTATATTTGTGATTGTGAAATATTAATAGAAGCCCAAAAATTGTCGAGTTTTGGTGCTGGTAAAATTATCATAGCTTCATTCTTGTTAGAGGAATTGGCAGCGGATCTGTAAAGAAATAAAATAATCCATTAATTCATCTATAATTATAGACGTATATTGAAAATATACAAGGCCAGTACGTACTCATAGTTTTCTAGCACTGTATGGTTTCAGAACGTAAAACAAAACAAAGTCACTATGCGTACTGGCCTTGTATACTTTCAATATCATGGAAGTACTACTAGAACTACATAGTACTTATTACTTCCAGATACAGTAAGGATAGAAGATTACGTAAAAGAGGATATGACATGTATGAGAGAAATACTAACATAGCATGCCGACACTTAGACACAAAGGTAGGTTGATTTTAAAATCTTTGATACTTACTGCTGCAATTCCACATTGAAGGTAAAAGCATCGTTGACCTTCTTAACATTGTGCGGCGAGTAACGGTTGTACGAGCCCCAGATGCTGTTCATTAGCTTGCTGTTATATTTTAGCGGAGTAAGTTCCATCACTGTAATTATAAAAATATCATATCATGTATCATGCCAAATGTTTTATAATTTAATGTTTTAATGCAACAAAACACAAGTAATAAATCTTTGTAATCGATTTTTTTTCCGAGGCAGAGAAGAAAGAAACATATTCAAAATCTACGTTACAATATCAAACTTTTAAACACACTGTTTTGGGTTTTGCTAACGTTTTAGGAAGAGAAAAATCAAAGAAGGTAATATTACAATTGGTGTTGAAGACTTTAGAAGAGGGGCCTCTCTTGTCGATGTTGGATATCTTCATGTTCCGCTCGGTCTCGCGGATGCGCTTGGCGGAGAACGCTGATGGAGGAATTGACGCCATGTTGTTTTGGCACGCTGAAAAAAAAGGCGGAACAGTTTTTATCCCGTCAATTACTAACAGTAAGATTTTTGTATGACAATTTTAATAACACTAAAGGCAAATTAATACAAAAGAATATAAAGATAAACATTGTAATGTTATGATTGTAGTAGTAATCATGTCGCGTATGTGTTGTTCCTACGTTTAAATTTGGTAAAAAAAACAAATAGGAACAGTGCAGTTATAGATAGTATCAATAACTGCATTATTTCTATTACCATTACATGTCGAAGTTTTTACACGAATTACAATCATCTGTATAAGATGTCGCACTTTGTTACCTTCACACAGTTTGAGAACAATATTTTCGAGCGTCAAATTGAACTCTTCACTATCGCTTTTGGGGACAAAGCGAGAGTTGTCGAAGCCGTACGAATGGTGAACACCAGTTAGCACCATGAAACCACTGTGTAGAGAATGCAGGAGAGAGGAGTGGGCCCAGGGAGCACAATAACGCGGCTAGAGAGAGACGCGTCAGATATAAGACTGGTCGCGGCGCGGCGCGGCGGCTGCGAAATACTGACCCCAGGGGATGTTATCAGACGCTGCCAGTGTAATGGGTCATTTAAAGATAAAGCGTCGATTTTACTAAGTACTCTGTACCAACAAGAAATATGTGGGTAGACGAATATGTTTAACGCGTTTTATAGCTTGGAGTCTCTTTCCTGTTAATATAATCTGATAGATTGTTGTTGGTAGGTACTCTTTTCAAGTTATAGTTAGTTTTAGTTATAGTAGATATCTGTGTTTGGAACCCATTTGCTTGATCTATAGCATCGTCATTTCGACATCGATCTACTGGACGAATTGTTAATAGAAATAAACAATTAGTTATTATAATCTAAAATATTTATATTGATGTTTCAAAAACACTACAATATAATTTTGTTTTCTATTTCAAGTGCCGATAAGGTTTAGAGCCTTCGATTTGTTTACGGACATCTTGACGGAGTTTTACTGTCTGTATGTATCCCAATTACTTTTACTACCTAATTGTTTCAGGTTTACTATGCAAATCCTTAGTTTAGATTTCTATATACTAACATAATTCTACTAACTTACGTATGTTAACGCTAGTGCGAGTTAGTGCCATGTAAAGTATGAGTTCATGCGCGCTTTACCTAGTAATGTTTATTTTATCTTGATCAATCTAATAAACTTGAAAGTTTGTCAATTGAATACAAGACTTCTGGTGATTGTTACCAACGAAAGTTGATCTCAAGATTGTATGAGCGCACATATTAAGCAGGTGTCAGCTTATCTTGGACATGTGTATAGCAGTAGTGTGCAGCGTTTCCAATTTACTAGAAATAAATTGTCGTACAATTTGCATTCGACCAATATAACGAAAAGGGTCAATCTGTTAAGACCCCAAAATTATATTTCTATAGTAGCAGAGTCCGCAATGACATCTGTTGCACGAATGGATAGGCTCGATCGGTGAAATACGCCGACCTCACAGAAGACAGAAGTAGAAGTCGGTTTTGTCTTAAACTATAAACAGTAAGTACCACGCAACAGCGTTGCTCGAGTCGGGGTCACTTAAGTTATTTCATGTTCATACATACATCTTGACCCGTAGGCCCTGATCTAATTTGGCTGGACATATTAATGATAATAAAATATAAAGAAATTTGGACATCAACGATTTTAATAATATAACTCGATCAATAATAAATTAGGTTTAAATAGTGCATCTGCTCAATCGAAGATGCCTCAGTCAGTGGAAATTAATTATTAGTTGTTTAATTAACCTACAAATTACTCCTAATGTTAATCACTTAATTAATTTTATGACAGAAAATACATTTACGATTATATCTAAAGCCTAAAATTTTTCTCCATATCATTATTTCCTAGGATTTGTAGTTAACCTAATAGTTGCCAACTTAAAAAAAACTTCCATGACCTAAAAATTTTGCAAACCAACAAAGACCACCTTTCCTTATCACATTCCGACCTCTGGGTCCGTTGGGATATTTTTAGTTTAATTATTTTGTTGTTTATTAAGTTTTTTTTTTAATAAGAGCGAGAATTGTTAATAAAAATAGCTTAGCAACAAGATTTGTGTCGTGAAGTCAAACTACTGTTGCTAGGCTTAGTAGTGATAAATAAAAGTTATATTTCTTCTTCGACTTTTTACAGTTCATTAGCATTGCAAGATATTCGTAAAATGTACATATCAATAGGTATTGTGGTCTATGCGTCTAATTGATTTCAGACTAACTATGATCTAGTCTAGAGTGACTAGCAAACATGAAGTCAAGTCAATATTGCTGTAAAACTCTTAGCGTAATGCACTTATGTAAAACTGAATTGAAATCATATACATCAAATACATTGTTTCAAAAACTTAAGTTAAAGTATTTATTAAGATTTTTAGAATGTAGGAAAAGTTATGTTCTTTTTTATTTTATAGATTTTAGTATACAATTTTGCTTAATTACAACAATATATTAACTATATTGTGAATTAGTTGTAATTATAGGTATAATTAAAGTAAATGCATGCATGTATGAATATAATATAGTTACATACGTACAAATACATGAGTAAGACGCGGCCTGAGAGACGCGTGTGCAACGAATACTGTTAACGGGTTAACGGTCAATGAACTTTATTGATCTGGGAAAGTTCTTCTGTAGGTAACAGTATAAGCCTTTACACATCGTTTTTTATCAATTTTTATTTGTTAGTTTGTTGTAAAATGGTTCAAAGTTAGCAAACGTCATATTAATATTAAATTTAATTATTAGGTAAATATAGCAAACATTTTAATTATTTCAGTGTATTACGGTATCATAATTCTAGAAGTAATATGACCATCACATCTCACGATCCAGATGTCGCTTGAAGCGCGACATTGCACGCTAGCTTGTAGTGAAGTCAACGGTACTTCTTCCTATAACTAGTATTTGGGTATTACAAAAACAAGCGCCGTTTGAAAACGTTGATACTTTGAGATACATACTTAATTATTTTACTAAATATGAGAATTAGTCATACTTAGTTATTCAACTTCATCACTTTAGAATGGTCCCGATATTTTTAGTATGGTTTACTCGTTTTAAAGAACAAGATGTCGTAATTCTCTTTAGACAGACGGAAGTACACGTACGTTAAAAATGAGGTTTACAGTCATACAATTTAGTTAAGTTATTAGTGCTAGGCTTTCTAGCTTTTTCGATCCAACATCATTCATGAACACAGCGGCACGTAGGTATAGTTGCAAACTTCTAAATATTGTCCTACACTCATATACGTCTTTGGAATTAAGTGAACGTTTTTGGTTTGATTTTTGGCAGAAGTGGCGACGACCATGTGCCAAAGTATTTAAGATATTCTCTATAATTACTGTACTAAACATAATTTGGCTTTTGAATGTCTTAAAACGTATTGTACGTTTGATATATGTATTCTAGCAATTTCGTAACTCGTCAGTTGTAACCAGTCATAGTGGTTTCTAAATGTCTAGCTGTCCTATCAGCCTATGTTCTACGTATATGCCTTTTAGCGATATCTGTTCTGGAGACGAACGGACGGACGGACGTTGTAGCAAAGATCCATCTATTCAACAAAACTGTGTATATACTATTGGAAGTCACAAGATTATTTTATCAGGCCAACCAAATTGTTGCGAGACAAAAGTTGTAATGATTTTATTGTTGTTTTTGTTGCATCGTGATTGCGTATTTGATGACATCATCAAATGGGTCGATAAGTTAGCGTCATGTTAAAATTATATCGATTGCATTTTATTTATATCATGTCTGACGTCAACGAACAACCTCGTTAGTAACAAAACATATTTTTAGTTGGCTGATTATGTTTTTAAACGGTTTGTTTATCATCAAAATAATCTTGTGCCCAATCAACGTGACATAAATTGTTTTTGTAATAGCGCACGTGATTTCAAATCAGTTGTGCAAAACTTAACACCAATACAAATTAGACAATAATAAGATAGCACGAAAAATTTGCGAGAATGTATTCATAACGTCATCGACAAAATTCGTATTTGTGCAACGCCATCGTTTGGATTTAAAAAGTACGCAGATAAATCTTTTAGAATTCTTTTCGAATTTCACGAACACTTCCTTAGAAATTTTTAGATTATTTAATGAATTAGACAAGAAACCTTTTTTTGAAGTCATAATCCACGAAGCATTGATAGATGGAAAATTATGTCAAACTAACAAATTGCATCATCTCTGTTTTTGTAAAGATAATGAAAGAGATGTGAATATGTTTTTTGTTGTTTTGCTACAATATAAACCCACGGTTATATACACAAATAAAACAATAGCAACATTTACATCAGTTCATTTATTCACAATAGTTTTACATCATTATCCTTATATACTACATAATCGATTGTACATAATTATATAATTTCATAAAGTAAAAACTGTTAACAAAGTATTGTAACTATTGATTTGCGGTACATTTAGATGCCTTTTATCGTCATTTTGCGAGCTGCTTTCGATCGGAGACGTGGTTTAAATTGTGACTGTACTGAGGTAGGTAAGTTCTTGAGCAGCAAGAATCTGTATTTTGTATGACTTTTAGTGTTTAATTAATAAAAAATCCCTATTTAAGTACTGCTTTGGTGCTGACTATGAAAATAAATGCTGTCAAACATTTAAAAACTATGAGTAATATTTTTGAGGTAACTTTTTTTATTTTTGTAACTGTTGGGTGTAATATGGTTTTAAATCATGAATTTATAACGCTAAGCGATCTTATCTAAAATAAATTATGTTATAAATAATTAATATCTGAGATGAACACAAACTCTTTGCCTTCGTGTTGTTAAATACTGCTTAGCTCAGTCAGCACCCGTTCGGAGATTACCTGAAACAATGTTTACATTTTTATTTATTTGTTCCGTCATATTTTAACTATTGTGAATATGTGTTTATCACGTTCCACTGACCTCTATAAATGGATAAGCTATAAAATGTGGTATTTTGTCAATGACATTTAAGAAATATATAAACTAGGGATAGTGAACAACATTTTTTCACCGGTAACTACTCTGACAGGTAATATATCAGTTGCCAAGTTTAGTATGCCACCTCATGCATTGTATTGACATTTTACAAAATAATAAGCTCTATTTTTTGTCATAAAATAAACTAAATAGTGTCACAAAATAAAATAAAAACTTTTAAATATGATTTAGTGACACCTAGTGGCGATTCATTTAAACACAATTAATTATATTGACAAGTGGTTTTGAGGATCGTAAGTGAGGATCATGTGAAAAATGTCTCAAGTGAAGTGTCAACTATGCTTACTCTATATATTTTTGAATCTTTTTGATTTTACTACTTTTTTTATTAAAAAAAACATTTAGAGTTTTTTTATAAGAAGTTCTAGTGGGTCTTTTTTACTCTTAGAGATAGCGTTTGTGATGATTATGTGAAAAATGTTTCAAGTGATGTCAACTATGCCTCCTCTATATATTTGAATATCTTTGTAAACATATGTTACCTAATAATGTATGTATGTTCTAGTATGTGCGTATGACGGGCGGCACGGTGCCGCACTCGCGCGCGTCCAGCGTGCTGTCGATGACAGGCCGGTAAGACAGCGCGGTGGCGCCGCTGGCCGGGTCCGTCTGTGCCAGCGTGTGCTTCCTCCAGTGCTGCTCGAACGGCAGCTTGCTCTGGTGAAAACATTTTTTTATTTATACGAATAATATTTTTTAAGATAATAGCGGTTACAAAAGACTTCGTCGGAGTGAAATTTAAAAAAAAACTTAATAACTATGTGTTCTTCTAGATTGATCTATATCTGTGAAAAAAATTATTTGGAGATACCTTCTACCAAACATCCATTCAAATTTTTGTTCTTACTAATGTAATAAGACGTAAACACACATTTAATTGTTATATAGGATGCTAACAATCACAAAAAAATTTTGAATAATCCTTTTCCACACTTTAGGATATTTATTTAAGGCTATTCAACTTAGGGGGCGAATAAATTGGAAAAACCATGCTAGAAAGGGACAACAAATAGCAACAAAGAAGCAAGCAGATCACGAAAATGTTTAGTCTTCGTTGTCATTTAAATTATGAAAGTTTTACAAATATAAGCAACAAATTATTTCTTTATTATAAGCAGACAAGGCCGCACGGAAACAGCTAGTTCATACCAGAAAAAACTAGTTTAAAGTACCTGTCCATCTAGGGGTTTGGAGTAGTCATACTCATCACGACGTGTCTTAAAGTCTTCTCTGGCGTGTGCTCCTCGCGACTCCTCGCGGGCCAGCGCGCCCTCCACTATCTGCACCGCGTTCAGCAGCAGGTTCTGCAGCTCCAGCGTCTCCACCAGGTCAGAGTTCCAGATCAGCGAGCGGTCCGACACGCGCAGCTCACACATCTGCTTGTAGATCTCGTGGATCTGACGTTGACCTGGAATCATCCAATATCACACCATTATTGCTATGTTATGACATCTATCTATACTATTATAATAAAGCGTAAACACACTACTTCGTGGCGTAGGATGTCAGCAATCACAGCATATTTTTGAATTATTCTTACTATAATAAAAAACCCTACACTTACGATACGCTTTAGGCTACATATTTTCACGCTATTAAACTTAGGGGGAAATGAATTGGAAAAAACCCTCATGTGGGAAAGGGACCATGAACTACAAGCTACCAACATCAAGGAAAGAAGATTGTCACGGTACGGTAATTGGTATTCAATGTCAAAGGCCTTCGTTGTCATTGTTCATTTGAATTTTGGATGATGACAATTGCAATTGAGAATTTGAGAAATGTAAACAATAAAATAAAGTTTTTATGATTTCATGCGGATGAAGCCGCACGGGAACAGCTGGTTTCTAATAAACGTTTCAAAAAAAGCCAAAGTGGAAGCAATTCCGCGTTTCATTTAATGAATGTGCGTACCGGAGACCTAAATTAGTATCTTCCCCTTCCCACCATTTTCTAGTAAAAAAGGATGGTTAAGGTAAAGTGATTCATGGTAAAGACGCATAAGGGAAAATATCTTTGTGTGTCTTCCTCAATTAAAGGTATTATGGTAAGGGGAAGCGTCGCTTAGCCTTTTCGGTGAATTCAGGTGGCCACTTGCTTCTTTGTCACCTTATAATATAGAAAAGTACTTCCTAAATAATTTGTAATTTCTTTAATATTGTGTTACCTTCTTCCAGCGTGCTCTTCTGTCTGAATACAGCTGCATTGGTCTGCATGCAGCGCTGCATGCGCAGGCGCAGGTCTGCTGTGGAGATGCTGCCGTTAGCGTATCTGATCTTGTCCAAGTTGGCGATGCTCGCCTCGCCCGTCGACTGGAAAAGTATACGAATAATAAGTAATTTTATTTATCTTAAATGTAATTAATGGCTTTTTACCTAATTTCATGGCTAAAATTTTAAACACATGATGAAATAAATAAATAAAAAATTGCCGGAGGAAGGGACACATGGGGGAAATATCCTATTTCTGTGATTTAGGATAAACAATGTTTGTTCTAATGCAGTTACATCACTATTATGGCGAATTACACTTGCTTGTTTATCACCTAATATTATAAATGCGAAAATTTAGTTGAATTGATGTTTTTAGAAGGTATATCCTAAACGGTTTAATAGATCTTGATAAAATTTGGTACAGATGACGAACAATCTAGAAGAGCACATATACTACTCATTTTTTTGGCGTAAGTTAGTAAAATGAGAGTATATTACATCTTTGAGTGGTGCCTGTGCATCCCCAGGGCGGCTGGTGGCGGCGACGGTGAGAGCGCAGGCGCGGCCGAAGACGACGATGTCGAGCAGCGAGTTGGCGCCGAGGCGGTTGGCGCCGTGCACGGACGCGCACGACGCCTCGCCCGCCGCCAGCAGCCCGCGCACCACGCGGTCCTCGCCGTTGTAGTGGGTTATCACCTAAATCAACATTCAGCTTTGTTACAAATATCTTTCAACATTAAAACACTGTAAATTAAAAGATAGAATGGATAAAAAAACAAAGAAGATCGTTCCGTGCATCTATATTAACAATATCGATGACGTACAGTTCAACTATCTTATATTTTAAACATTAAGCAAGACAAACTTATAAACGTTAATTTTAATACTATTTACTTCGACTTATCAAACATAAATGAATGAACATGATTGAATGGCAGACAATTGAAATCTACATCCTTTTTTTTCTTTTAAACAATTCGGCAGTGACAACTAATTTACAAAAATCTAATGAATTAGTTTAGAGGAAAAATATGTGAGATTTTGATTTTTAGTGTGTTTGTAATATATAATATTTTTTGGTACATAAAACTCCGTAGAATTAAGGGTTAACGTTATTTTAAAAGTAACACAGAAATGAGTCCTAATAAGTACTAATAAAGTTGTGAGGTCGAATCGATTACGGTATTAAGAGCTACTAGACTACCACTGTCAAAATATAGGTAAGGCAAGTTTTATAATGACCTCTCCTCTAAAGTTGGTGGGCGTGCCGCCCATGTTGTAGTGCACGGTGGGCAGCACGGGAATGGGCTCCTTGGTGACGTCCACCCCCGCGAAGATCATAGCCGTCTCCGAGATGCCGGGCAGGCGCTGGCGCAGCTGCTCCGCCGGCAGGTGGTGCAGCTGCAGGTGCACGTGGTCCTTGTCCGGCCCACACCCGCGACCTGACATACACACCTATATCATAACCTACGGCATCGCTGACTTTAGACAGTCTCATTCACTTATGGCCTAGTTTTAATCAATAGACAAGTGGAAACTCAGAAAGAGGATATTTCCTCTACCTATGCATCCCCCCTACCAAATCCTTGTAAGGAGAAGAGGACTAAAATTAGGCTTCGGGCACACAGTCACAAGCCTTTACAAGAAATGCCTTCTATTTCAAGGCCGTCTTCTGCATGCTCGTTGTACACTGAGCGCTTGACCACGATCCCTAAAGTTAAGTGGTGATGTGGAAGGATGATACGCGATAGTTTCATAAGTTCCCATTCAACCTTCACTAGAAGGCACCCACGTTAAATCTGAATAGACAGTTGTAATATGGTGTGTAGTGCATACCCTCCATGATCTCCACGGTCATAGCGCGGGAGACGACGTCGCGGCTGGCGAGGTCCTTGGCGACGGGCGCGTACCGCTCCATGAAGCGCTCGCCCTTCGCGTTCACCAGGAACCCGCCCTCGCCGCGACACCCCTCCGTCATCAGGCACCCCGCGCCGTAGATACCTGCCCACAAGCACACTGCCTTAAACACCCTGCACATTTACACCATTTATATCTATTCTATACTATTGTAAAGAGGAAAGATTTGTATTTTTGCATGTATTGGAATAACTCAAAAACTACTGGGCCGATTTTAAAAATTCTTTTACCGTTAGAAAGGTAATTTAACTGAGAGTAACGTAGGCTATATTTTTTAATTTCGCGCGGGCGAAGTCGCAAGTAACAGCTAGTCTGAATTAAAAAATAAAGCCTTTGTTACTCACTGATAACGTAGGTTTTAATGATGAAAGATTTTTTTAAATCGGCCCAGTAGTTTTTGAGTTATATCAATACATACAAAAAGTCTTTCCTCTTTATAATATTTGTATAGATTAAAACATAGTTTGTCAATAATAAAAATATATAACAAACATTTATATATCAATCGCATCAAGGTATAAAAAAGAAGAATTGTGCTATTAGTCATTTTAACGCTATTCTCACGTTATACCGTATTACAAAGTGGTAATTAGCGGTAATTAAAAATCTATTACGAATGACGGATAATGACTGTAATCTTTATCATCTCAATATTGTCTTTACTACATTGTGTTAAATATTACTTGATGTAATGTTTTTAAGATAAATTATGCTGTAAATGAGGCAAAATTATTCACTACACACTTTTAGATATTCTTGTTAGTTTATAACAATATGGCTGTAATTCAAATTACAAATACTATGCCTATTTTTTTATAAATGATTTAATTCATAATTTTATCTTCTCATAATTGTTCATTCATAACTTATCACAGGGTCCACTTATCTTAAAAAAGTTACTGTTATATTACAAACAATCATACTAATCATACTAATATTATAAATGCGAAAGTTTAGATGGACGGATGGATGTTTGTTAGAGTTTGTATCCTAAACGGCGGAATGGATTTCGATGAAATTTGGTATAGATGTTGAGAGTAGTCTGGAAGAACACATAGGCTACACACTTTCTTGGTTAATTCCATGCGGACGGAGTCGCGGGCGAAAGCTACTATATTATAAACAATAAAATAAAGTTTCTATAATTTCTTGCAGATGAAGTCGCACGGCAACAGCTAGTGTGTTATAAATTGATGAACGTCGGCTGCACGATGAAACATAACTGTAACGTGTCTGAGCCGACTGTGGCAGCGAGAACAAACAATAGAGAAGCACGATCTGAAACCGACTTTACAGTTGTTTGATGTGTTTTTGTCAAAGCAATGTTTATTTTTTCATTTTGTGACACTGTTTAGTTTATTTTATAACAAAAAAGAGCTTATAATTTTGTAAAATGTCAATACAAGGACACAAGGTGGCGTACTAAACTTGACAACTGATATTACCTGCCAGAGAAATTACCGGCGAAAAGTTCACTACGCCTAGTCTATGTTTCTCGAATGTCTTTGGTTTTATGTAGCATATTACCAGTCAGAGAAATTACCGGCGAAAAGTTCACTACGCCTAGTCTATGTTTCTCGAATGTCTTTGGTTTTATGTAGTATATTACCAGTCAGAGAAATTACCGGCGAAAAGTTCACTACGCCTAGTCTATGTTTCTCGAATGTCTTTGGTTTTATGTAGTATATTACCAGTCAGAGAAATTACCGGCGAAAAGTTCACTACGCCTAGTCTATGTTTCTCGAATGTCTTTGGTTTTATGTAGTATATTACCAGTCAGAGAAATTACCGGCGAAAAGTTCACTACGCCTAGTCTATGTTTCTCGAATGTCTTTGGTTTTATGTAGTATATTACCAGTCAGAGAAATTACCGGCGAAAAGTTCACTACGCCTAGTCTATGTTTCTCGAATGTCTTTGGTTTTATGTAGTATATTACCAGTCAGAGAAATTACCGGCGAAAAGTTCACTACGCCTAGTCTATGTTTCTCGAATGTCTTTGGTTTTATGTAGTATATTACCAGTCAGAGAAATTACCGGCGAAAAGTTCACTACGCCTAGTCTATGTTTCTCGAATGTCTTTGGTTTTATGTAGTATATTACCAGTCAGAGAAATTACCGGCGAAAAGTTCACTACGCCTAGTCTATGTTTCTCGAATGTCTTTGGTTTTATGTAGTATATTACCAGTCAGAGAAATTACCGGCGAAAAGTTCACTACGCCTAGTCTATGTTTCTCGAATGTCTTTGGTTTTATGTAGTATATTACCAGTCAGAGAAATTACCGGCGAAAAGTTCACTACGCCTAGTCTATGTTTCTCGAATGTCTTTGGTTTTATGTAGTATATTACCAGTCAGAGAAATTACCGGCGAAAAGTTCACTACGCCTAGTCTATGTTTCTCGAATGTCTTTGGTTTTATGTAGTATATTACCAGTCAGAGAAATTACCGGCGAAAAGTTCACTACGCCTAGTCTATGTTTCTCGAATGTCTTTGGTTTTATGTAGTATATTACCAGTCAGAGAAATTACCGGCGAAAAGTTCACTACGCCTAGTCTATGTTTCTCGAATGTCTTTGGTTTTATGTAGTATATTACCAGTCAGAGAAATTACCGGCGAAAAGTTCACTACGCCTAGTCTATGTTTCTCGAATGTCTTTGGTTTTATGTAGTATATTACCAGTCAGAGAAATTACCGGCGAAAAGTTCACTACGCCTAGTCTATGTTTCTCGAATGTCTTTGGTTTTATGTAGTATATTACCAGTCAGAGAAATTACCGGCGAAAAGTTCACTACGCCTAGTCTATGTTTCTCGAATGTCTTTGGTTTTATGTAGTATATTACCAGTGGGATGGAACTGCACAAACTCCATGTCCTCGTTCTGCAGGCCGGCGCGCGCGGCCATGGCGGTGCCGTCGCCGGTGCAGGTGTGCGCGGACGTGCAGCTGAAGTAGGACCGCCCCGTGCCGCCCGTCGCCAGGATCGTGTTCTTTGCTTGGAACCTAAGAGATTTTACTTCTAACTAATATTATAAATGCAAAAGTTTAGATGAATGGATGTTTATTACTACATTTTTCCAACTCAATGGATTATGCTGAAATTTAACATAGATGTAGAGCATAATCTGGAACTACACAAGAGCTCCTATTTTTTGTGGTCGACAATAAGTAAGGCAATATTGTTCTAAATTCTATTTATATGTATACCGCATTAATCTTGAGGTTAAAAATTTGTTTCATATATATCACACATGCTTGGTGGTTAAATTTTAAAGGGTCAATGTTATTTAAATTATTGTTATTAATTGTTCACATTTGTAAAATATTTCCTGTTGACTCATTATGTGGAGTTGTTTTCTTAGACTGTTTACACAGTTGCTTCCTTTCAATGACTATGACAAAGCTCAGTGAAAAAGAAAAATCATTTAATTTTACAGCAAAGTTACAAATGCTTTGATATGAAAAAACTGTATAGTTTCTTAACTTAAGGCGTCAAAATTGAATAAAATAACAATATGAACACTAAAAGTAATAAATGCAATAAAAACTTTGTTTATATGGAAATTATGAAACAAGTAATTTTTTACCATAGACAATTTCTCTACATACCTGTCAGCTACGGCACAGCACCTATGAGCCTGGCCGCCTTTACCAAATTTAAGTGATTGTCCTCCAAAGGCTCTCTGATAGATTTTACCTTCAGGTGTGCGAGAGAAAGGCATTCCATAGTTGTCTAATTCAATAACAGCATGGGGAGCTTCTCTCGTCATGTAGTGAATTGCATCCTAGAAAACATTTTCAATTTTATTAACCATTTGTAGTTCAGATAGAGGTAGTGGTAATACACCAAAATTTTATTCCATCTAATATGTTTTGCGGCCTTTTAGATTAATTATTATTTTAACAATTGTTTAAATTAAAACTATATTATTTAATGCCTAGGATAAGAATTGTTTATAAAGGAGTTGATTGTTATTCACAATGAAAAGATCCCATTCCCAAAGAGACTAAACATACTTATACCTTTTTGCTGTAATTATATAATTGCATTTAGTTTATATCTAAAGAGACATTCAGTAGATTAATTAACATAATATTTGATATAGTGTGCCTAAATCACACATACCTGATCACCAAGCCAATCGGAACCTTTGACTGTGTCATACATGTGCCATAGCCAACTATCATCTTCCATGTTACCTAAAATAATATAACTCATTGTAAAAAAAGGATCATAATATTCGAGAACTTGGTCATAAGCATTTAATGTGTAAGCAAAAGGCAACACGAAGATTAAAGTACCTAAAGCAGCATTGATTCCGCCCTGTGCAGCAACAGTGTGTGATCTAGTTGGAAATAGTTTTGTCACAACAGCTGTCTTAAATCCTTCCTGCACAAGGCCGAAAGCTGCCCGCAAACCTGCACCTCCCGCACCAATCACCAAAGCATCATGTTGATGATCAATAACACTATATGCTTTTGATGTATTTGTGTTTACAGATTCATCTTTAGCAGCCCTAGCGCCACCCACCGATAAGTGAAGGTTCCTATACAGATATGTAGCCTGAAATTTTAAAGGAATGTTTAATGTTATGCAATACTCGAATAGTTAAATTTCGCTTTATAATTCACACATAAAAAAGTCTTTGAATTATTAACGAAAGATTTAAGATTACACTCAAAATCAAATGAGAAAACTTATTAACATTTAAAGGAGTTGAGAAAACCGGTTTTTATTCATTTTTATCTGTATCCAATCAAGTTCTGGGGAAAATATTCCAAAATGTGTACCACGTTACATAACTAATGTTTTTTAATGCTCTGTCCGAGTACTAACCAACGATGCAGGGCTACGAGAGGTAGCCACTTTCAATAAAGCGCTCATGATGGAACTCTCTGTCCGCACCGGAGCACAAAAAACACACGTTAAATTTTAGAACAGCACAGGAACGCTAGGCATCCACACAACCGATTGTATTTGAGGCAAAAATTAAAACTGAGCTTATCTATGAATTTCGCAAACCTTGTGTCAAACTGACAACGTCAAACTTTACAAGCGATGTGATCATTGTTAAAATTCTACTATTTATTTATCTTTTAATGTTTTATTCAACTCAAACTCTTACCTATTTCTCTAACAAATAAAGTGCCACAAAGCTTGAAATAATAATGAGTCTCACTAATTTGAACCAAAATGAAAAAGTGGTAGCCCCAGACAAGTCACATTTTACACAACAATGGCTGTTTGACTTTGAAAGCTGTCAAATTGATCAAGCTATTTTTGGCCATTTTAACGGATTGAAGGTATAATTTAAGAATTAATTATGAAAGCAAATTATAAACACCTTTAATAGATCATCAAATTACTTTACCTGGTCTTTTTGGGGTCCACGATGGCAGATAATCCAAGCAGTGATGGATTTTCGGAAGCAGATAGACTGAGAGGTAAACTTATTTGTAATGTTAGCAAAAGAGGTTATGTATTTTCGAGTGAACTAGTTTCATTGAAAGTATGAATTGATGGTTTTCAGAAGATGAATTGGCTCGAGAATTGGAGCACAGTGACTCCAATGAAGATGATTCTCAGGAAATATCATTGGAAATTGAAGAAAAATTGCTAAAAGATGAACCAGAGTGTAAGTACAATCGGTATAATAAATTTATTTTATCTGCCTATTTTTGAAAACTGTTAATACGAAAATGATTAACTGAATAAATTAGTTTGTGCTGAATCTCGCAAGATTCCGTCAGTGATGTTATAGTTAATACAAAATAATGATATAATCATGCTAATAATATAAATGCGAAAGTCCAAATTAAATGGATGGATGGATGTATGTTTGTTAGAATTTGTAGGCTAAACGACTGAACGGATTTCGATGAAATTTGGTATAGATGTAGAGGTTTGTCTGGAAGAAAAGATAGGTTAGTCACTTTTGTTTTTTTTTTATATCAACACGGACGAAGTCACGGGCTAAACCTAGTAGTTCATGTAACTAACTTCTTATTCAATAAGAATGAAGAAGATTCAATTGTCAATAACATGTATAATTTCTTCAGATACAACATTGGTCAATTATGGAGACAATATCCAGGATTCACAAAGTAATATTGTAAGTTACTCTGATGATTTGCACAATGTTGACATCACTCATGAAACAGAAGAACTGGGCAACAGTATTTATACTGAAAACTCCAATAGCTTCATAACTACACAATCTGATTTGCATGACATTAGTGAACAATATGAACCTTTCAGTGAGTATAATTATGAAATGCAACAATCTGAAGACAGGCAATATGAAAACGATCATGATAAGTATGACAATGAAAACAATGGTGATATGTCCAACATAAATGAATCTCAAAATGACAATTATGATTCACAAATGAATGATGATTTATTGATTAGCGAAAGAGAGAGGGAAAAGAAAAGTAAAAAGGAGTTAGAAGAAGAGGAACGAGAAAAAATGCAGTGAGTATAAAGGTTTTTATTATTATTTTTACAACAGATACCAAAACAAGTCATTTTACATTAGAAATGTAACTCACTCTAAAAGCAACACTTTTAGTCACACTTTTAAGTAAAAGTTTAGATATTCTTTGTTAGTAGTAAATACAATTATTGCATACTAGCTGTTGCACGGAGTTCCTCCATGTAAAATAAAAAAACTTAGCTCATATTACTCAGCAATAACATATCTTTTTTATGGTGGAACAATTTTTTAAATCAGCCTAGTTGCTTTTGATTTATTTAAATACATACAAATCCAATAATACAAATCTTTCCTCTTTATAATATTAAATTTGCATATTAAGTTAATTTCTTACACTTTCAGAGTTTTAGTCTCAAATTTTACAGAAGAGCAGCTAGATAGGTATGAAATGTACAGACGAGCAGCATTCCCTAAAGCAGCTGTAAAACGTTTGATGCAAACAATAACGGGAAGTTCAGTGGGACAAAATGTCGTAATAGCTATGTCGGGTATTGCTAAAGTATTTGTTGGAGAAGTTGTTGAAGAAGGTAATCATATTTAAATATAAATTATTTTTACACAAATACTGACTGACAGTAGTTAAAAGTTAGAAGAGTTGGTAAAATATATGTTTTTTTTAGCTTTAGAAGTTCTTGAAAAGTCCGGTGAGCCTGGTCCGTTGCAGCCCAAACATTTAAGAGAGGCTTTACGTCGCCTGAGAGTGCGTGGCGCTATACCTGTCAGAAGAGGCTACAAAAGTACCCTAAAGCTTTGACAGTTTCAACTACTCGGGCTGTAAATATATTTTCTTTTATGCATGGAAGGAATCAATGGGTTCGTATCAGTCAATTACTTAGATGTCTAGTTATCATGTAAATAATTGTTTAATAATATTAAGAATGTGTAAAAAATTGTTTGTTTCTCATTGTTCGTAAATATTAGGTTTAAGAATGATTTGTTCATGAACTCATATGAAAATGTAACATGTATTTAAGACTTCTGTTTAAGTTACAAGATTTGTGTTACGAAGTCCACCTTTTTCTACCTTTTTTATAGAGAAATATTTATAGTGTGACTAGCTTATATGGCATAGATGTAGAGCATAGTCAGGAAGAACACATAGGCTACTAATTAGTAGTTGTTATTGTAGTAGGACGTCGAGCTATAGAGTTAGGTATCTTCTAACGCTTTTTTTTCTGTCTGCTGATGGCTGGGTCACGGGAACACTCGCGCAATATTCTGCGATCCAGCTAGCGCTGTCCGCAATAGCGGACCCACTTTTAGGGGGAATGGAGCCCCCGTCATTCTTGCAAGGCGCACACGGAACACCAGAGTGCGCCTGCCGACTTAGGGCACGCGTCGCCTGCGTCCAGGCCTGCGTCGACGCAGAGGGTGCGCTGCTGCGTACTCCTCGCGCCGACGCTCATTTTCCACAATCACCTCCTCGCAAAAGGAAGCGACAGCTTTCCATGCTCTCGCTGCCCACCATCGCGTTAACGACAGCGGGAGATCGGTCCCTATTTCTGCCACGAGCGCGGCCCGCTGGGTCGACCAGTGGACGCACGCGTCCAACGTGTGTTGGCCGTCCGCAACGCCTTTACCACATCTCTGTAGAGGGAGTAGAGCCGCTCTGCTTCCGCAAGGTTCTGTCGTCTCCGCCGGCGGCAGCGCGTGTGTATGTAGGGTTAATATTGTTTACTGCTTCCGAATAATTAAGGATTATGCAACATTCATGTTTTCAATTTTGATTTTCCTAATAGCTATTGCTTGTGCTGCAGTGATTACTCCAATGCATTCAACTTGGAAGGTGGTGTTGTGAATACCTAAGGGATGTGTATTTTAATGTTTAGGTCTTCTGAGAATACTCTTGAGCCTGAACATTGATCTGTCTTGGATCCATAGGCTTCTCCTTTCGTTTTTTTTAATTCCACACAGACAGAGTCGCATGCTAAAGCTAGTATATAATATTAGCGATAAATTAATTTGGAGTTTTGGTTATAAAATTATTTAGATTATCAAAATATTTCCATTCAGTATTACGGCGACAATGAGCCCTATAGTGGCCAATATTGTGGATGTCTGTAACATCGCTTTACCACCCGGTGGTAAAAATTCAATTATTCCAAGGACTTTGTAATTTGTATTATTTATTGTTTTATTCAAAGGTACGTCTTTAAGGCAAATAATATCGGTTTGATGTAGTTCAAAAGCTTAATTTATCAATTTATGATAGACATTTATCAATTTTAGATTTTCGTTTTCTAAAATGTTGTTTTGGAAACATTTTCCTCAATTTAGGGGTAGTTATTATGTTATCTGGAACGTCCATGGTTGTATTGCCTTTAGCTCTGCATGAAGTTGAACCTGTTTTATTTCCACCACCAGAAGATGAAGGTTCTACCACAAGCTCGTCACAACAAACTTCTTATTAAAAAATTGGTCCTGGGTGAATTAAAATAACCAGGATATAGTTATGAAGTGAAAATATATTTCTCTGTCTGATCGCATTCTTTTCTATTATTGACATAAAAGGAACATGTCTCAATCAAATCGTAAAAAATGTAAAAACGCTCGATACCTTGTATATGCAATACAACCTCGTTTCTCAACACTAATGTTTTCACATCATAGACCAAATATACAGTAAACCTATTTATTGTGCTACCCAACAGTGCCGCTACTCTGTCCAAAACTTCATCCTGAGTAATATACTCAGGAACGCCTTCATCAGTCTGAAACAAATAATAAAGGTAAATTGAGCCAAGATACTAACAAGGTTTTTATCTGAATAGGCAATATGCATGTTTTTTTGGTTCAGTAGACGTAAAATCTATATCTGATGAAAAATGTCTCATCATCATAAACGCGTCTATTTTTGGAAGATTTTCAGATTGTGCTTTGACAGAACCGGTTTCAGGGATGTTGTCTTTACGTTAAATAACTTAAAACAAATAGGAAACTAATAATTAATTCTAAAACAACCACGAGAGAAACCACAACTGTTAAAGTTAAATTATAATTGGTTACTTGAATACACTAACAAACCTATAATTTTTTTCCCCCCATCTGTCTAAGAATGGTGAGACAAGTGGGAACTATCGATGTACGATTCATCAGTGTATCATAAATGATAAGCCTTGTGTTGTATTTAATTGATAGATTATTTCTGAATCTTAATACAACATATTTTTCCAAGGCTTATTTAAACTACTTTAACTCTAATCTTTATGTAGCAAGTTCCGTTGCAAGGTGAACCCCTCATATGGCTATGTCTACTACTATTTTATGAATCCATACAAAACCAAAAAACTGTGCATTTATTGACAAACTTTGAGGTAATGTTTATTCATTGTCATTTAATCTTTTAGCTGGGTCTGAGACATGGTTTGCATATTGATTTACTAATTTCATGATACTTGTTCATCACTTGCAATGCAATATAGACCATCTAAAACCTCAACTGCTGCCAACAACTTGTTATCTTTTCTATCCTTGTTATCAAATGATTTTTTATTATTTTAAAATGCTTTGCAAATTCTTACAAAAATTAAATTAAGTGATAAGTGAGCATTGAAATTTATAGTCATTTGCTTAGCTCAAGCTTAGCAAAGTCCAAGTCGACAAGATCCTTGACTTACCGATTACTTATGTGCTGATATCATTTTAAAAAAGCTTAAAAAATCTATACTAGTATATAAGAAATAAAGAGAAAGGAATAAATTAATATCTATATGTAGTCGATTAATATTTTTATTATCTATAATTTTTTATTTCGTCATAGTCTGTGGTCTCATATATTATCACACTCATCTACCCAACTGTTCAAATCTTTGTTCAACATTTTGTAAATTATTTGAAAATTTTATAAATTTTGGTAAAAGATAACTCAATGCCCTCGAAACTTTGTTTTATGGACTTTAATATCATGCTTTCGCAGATGTGGCGTTTTTTTTTTTACCTTTTATCAATTCCTGTTTTTGTTGATGCAGTAACCTTATCCCAGGTTATTCATATTTTATTTATCGGTATTATCTTGTATCCTAACGGTTTACGGAGAAATGACTATGCTCTATATAGGTTAACAAAAATCTTGTAGCACTTTTAACCACCAGGCCAGATAAGTTGGTCGCACTATATAACATTATGTTGACCTACAGTTACTGCAATCAGAAAATATAGTTGATGTATATTGTATTTAAACCCTAAGTATACTTAAGTAAAATATAATGGTGTTATTTGTATTAATAAAGAGATTTTAGATATATGTTTTGAGGTAAATAAATGATCGAAAATTTACAGATTTTGTTTTATTTTTAAAAAACAATTATATTAATGTTAATTTTATTACACAATACAGACATTAAAACGATATAGACATTAAAAGGTTATAGTTAGGTTCATTGATATTCCAAAAATTAAATCAGTCTTGTTAAAATGGCTAACTATATGCAGACGAGATTTTATTAAGAATTTGTTCGCATGGGTATTAAAATCATAAAATAAAAACAATATCCTTGTTAACAAGTGCAAAATAAAAACAAAAATATAAATACCTACACAAAAATCTATTAAAAACCAAAAGTTATTGGCACTTAAGAATTAAGTTAAATGTCAAAATTTCTAAGGAAATACTTGGATAAGTATTAAAACCGAAAAGACTATCACAGTTGCTTAATTTAAAAAATGCTGCCAGGAAATAGCATGGTAAAGAAAAAAAAACAAACATTACTCAAAAGTAGTGTTGCCGCCTTAGGAAGAAAAACTACACAGAGAAGGCACAATCATATGGTATCCCAAATAACATTTAATTAATTTAGATACAACACATTGTTAAATAGTAAGTAGTATAAACTACTCATTAATTAAATATTACCTACATTCCTAATAATTCAAAGCAAACTAGCTTTTCGTCGCGAAACATAACAATTTTGATCATAATTTAAAATCGAATTCTGTAGTCAACCTACATACATATATTTGCATTGATAGACAATTAAATGACTATTGACGATTCTTATTCAGATTAACAATTGTTAAAAACTCAGAATGTTATCTCAGTTGCTTGTCAAAGATAAACTATCTATAATTAGAACTAATAGATTTGCAAACATGGTAAAACACATTTATATATGAAATGCACGCACCAAATGATAAAAACCAAATCTGTTTGATTATTTCATCAGAAATTGATATTCTCATTTTAATAAGAAAAGTTTTACCTTTGATAAATTCGAGTACAGTATTGATTAACGTCCGAAATCAATATCCCATCTCGAACCATTTTATGTATATCTTTTGGTTTAATTTAATCGACCTAAGATAGCAATAGAATTCAAACTCGATGCTTAAAAGCTGATCCAATAATTTTTGCATTCCATTTTACACAAATTTATTTATTACAAGTTAATCAAAGATCCAATATTGATTTCGGCGACAGCAACTGTCAAAAACCGTGAATTCCCGCCACGGTGACGTCACACGTCATAGACTAGAGAACGCTTCGCTGGATGTGTCATAGAGTAGCTAGACGAGCGAAGAGCATAGAGCAACTAGACGAGCAGCCGTCGCACGCCGCACTCGATGCAGAACTTGGCGGAGTCGACGGGGAAGCGGCTGCCGCACTCGTGGCAGAAGCGCGAGAGGCGCGCGGCGGCCGGCGGCTCCGCGTGCACAGACGACTCCGAGCCACTAGAACTCAGCTCCTGCCGCGATCTCCACACCGCGCTGCGCTGAGACGACGCCCGGGAACTGACGCGCTTTTCTATAGAATAAAAAATATCTTAAAACATTGGAAAAATTGAGATTTTGAATTAAAAATATACTTAGGATATAGAAGAAAAGTCTGTATATTATTTTTAAAATGCCCTATAATACAAGGTTCTGTCGGTTATAAAAAAAAACCTTTGTTTGGTTGTACGTGGCCAACCATGTAATTGGTACATATTATACTAAATCGCTCATCCAAGTACAATACAAGCTGTTGCTGGCGATTTCGCCCGCGTAAAATTAAAAAATAATACAAAACACAGTCTATGTTATTCACAGATAAAATACCTTTCTAATGGTGAAAGAATTTTTAAAATCGCCCCAGTAGTTTTGGCGTGAATCAAATACACACAAAAGATAAATAGAAGAAATAGAAAAATACAAATTTTTCTTCATTATAATATTAGTAAGTATACAAGTAAAGATAACATTTTTTTGTTCAATTCTTACCGCTTAACGTATGACCACCGAGCTCCTTGTACTGCGCGTCGACTTTGGCTATAGGGTCGTTCAGTTCTGCAGATCTCTCCATGGCGAGGAACTCCTCGCTGGAGACGGACCTGACCTCGTCCTTGTGGCTGTCCACGGACTCCGAGCCGGCGTGGCTTCGTTCCGGCGCTTCAGAGTCCGTCGGCTCTTTGGAGTTACATAGCGATAATTTTGATGGAGATATCCTATTTAAGCTGGAATTAATATAAACATTAAGTTTAAAAACAACCCTAAGATTATTATCTTTGTCATCGAATGCGTATGACAATTTTAAAGTGTGGCAATAATTAGTGTCACAGTGAATTACAAAATATTAACTTTAACTTTACATTTGTGTAGGAATTAATTACCTGACTAACCTGCTATACGCTGAATCGTTGCTGGGCTTTCCGCCGGGGGAGAAATGACCATTCGACATTTGTTCGTTTTTATTGTTTTTCTTCTCCACCTTCATTCGCGATTCCTTCTTAGTAGAATTGTGGACATTCTTAGAGCTGCTAATTAATTCTTTACTGGGCTGATTGTTTTCTATTCTCTCCGACTCGTAGAATTTATCAAAGTCCTTGAGAGACTGCATTATATCCTGTTCGAGAAGGTCCGCTTTGTGACGGTTCTTCGAAGTTTCCGCTTTCAGCGTGCCTCTCTTCTGTATGGAATCAAGGAGGGATGTGGAGCGTTTGACGGAGGATGGGAAAAGATTGTCGCCCTTTACATTATTACTGCTAAAAACAAGAGACATCGATTTGTTAACCGGTATCATACCATTATTATTTACATTTTTGGCAATAGGTGTACTTTCGCCATTTATACTCGAAGTCTTGTGCGTATCGAATATATCAGACTGTTTAACTATCCTAGTTGTAGAACTATATGTGCGTTTCTTTTCAGTTTTTTGTTTATTGACCTCCTCGTCAAAGGAAGTCATAAACTCCTCTAGATCGAAATCCTCGCAAAGAGATTCATCGTCCCTAACGGATGTTTTTGAATTTATACTTTGTTCTAAGGAAGACATAAATTTTTCATATTGCGAATTAAGATCGTTTAAAGATGCTGCATTAGTTTTGTTCGTGTTATTGTTTTTATTGATTCCATTCTTAATTTGTGCTATAGATTTTTTATTATTTTTATCATTAAAGTTAAACGAATCAAACTTAGCTGGTAGATTTTCCGTAGTGAGTAATGATTCCATGCTGCTTATTATATCTGGATTATTAAGAATAGTGGTAACGTTGATGGGTAAGTTATCGTTTTCATTAATTAGCCTGGGATCTATATAGTTACTGTCGGTCATAGAAGCGTTATCGTAGGATAGAATAGAATCAAGGTTAACGAAATTTTTCCTATCTTCGTCATTTTTTATCTTATCGAGTTTTAGAGGTTGTTTTATTGTCGAGCGTTGAAAACTATGATACATGGATGGTGCTATTTTAGGAATCTTATCTTTTAATTTGGGCGAATTGTAATTGGAAGAATAATTGGAAAACGATCTATTTAAATTACTATTTCTATTAAAATTGGTCCTATCTGGAGTACTAATATTTTCTTTGCTTGATTTAATGAACGTTGTGTTTAATTTTTGACTAGAATTTTTATCATTTCTGTTTATCCTAAACGAGCTACATCTACCACCGAACGAACTCTTGTTTTCATTACTGGGACTTCCGAACGATTTCATTCTCTGTAAAGTGGGTGTTTTCTGATAAGTCTTATTGAGCGTATCTTTCATCAATTTTGTATTATTTGTGAGATGCGAAGGTGATATTTTATCTTTATTTGGGCGAAGGACGGGAAGGGTTTTGTTTAATTCTTTGGGAGAGGTTTGCATTTTTTTAGGAATATTTGTGTCAGACGACATGAGCTCTTTCATCTGTCTAGCTGCAGACGCGAAGGGATCGTAATTGTCGTCAAGCCTGCAAAGTTGATAGTGCATGGACTGTAGAACATATTTGTGAACAAACTGTGTAATTTTTATACTTAACAGAAGTCAAATATTAATTGATGACTTTTGTGCGATGATGCTAAAGTAAAAAAATAAAATGCACACACAACTTACCATCTATGTCCTATTATTCAAAATATCATGTACACAACTTACTACTAAGGTAATGATATATAAATAAATACATTATTACATAGTATATAAGGAACGAAGGAACAACCTTTTAATTTCGATTTTAGGTAATTTTAATGGAGGTGCTTCTGAGGAAATCGAATGCGAATCGCTATTATCTCCTTGGTGAATTTCGTTAACAATGAAAGTTTTGTTTTCTATACTGTTTCGAGTTTCTTTGTTGAAACTCTTGTATTTTTTACTCGATTTCGTAGTTTTTAACAATTTTCTATGAGATTGTTCTTTTGTCATCAAATTATTCGTTTCAGATATTGAAGGTAACTTTAATTGGGGTTTTACTTCTTCTATAGTCTGGATTTCTTCTGCGAATTCTTTCTCATAGAACTTCAGCTCAAAAACGGTGATGTGTTCCATATCTTGTATGTTTGTTTTGGTGTCATCATTCTTTAGATTATTAGCAGTGTTAACATCCGTCGTTTGAATCAATATGTCCTTTAAATCGCTTTTTAAATCCGCTAATGCATCGGAAAATTCATGTTTATCAACATTTTGATGTTGCAAATCGGTTTTATTTAAAGCTTCAATAGAAATAGAATTAGGTGTATGTAATCCATCCATATCTTTATCGAAATTATCTTCTGCAGATTTAATATTTATCATTTGATCTGTTAAATTGAAAAATTCTTCTAATTCAGTGGGTCCTTCAGATACTTTCGTATAAGTATCACCACTTCCATGACGACTCATTTCATTATTTATCGACGGTTGCCGTAAATCTTCAACAGAATCATTAAAAATCTCCGCACTTAGATCGTGTTCGTTGTGGTTTTCTTCAAATTCTTCAAACGAATTATTAATTTCATCATATTTATTTTCAGTTTCTCTGTCCCGGGATCCTTCGTTTGTAGATACAGTCGTTGCAGCGCTATGATTAGAACATTTCTCTGTTTCATTTACATACACGGTATCTTGAAAATTACAATTAACAGTGCTCATTTCTTTAATATCAAGTTGTGATTCACTTATTTCTTTTGATTCATCATAAGAAATTTCCATCTTGGGATTTTTATATAAAAGTTCCACTGATGTATCGGAAACTAGCGAATTTGAATTCTTCGATACATTTAGTTCTTTCACGTAATATTTTGTTTTCTTCTTATCATCTTTGGTCTGTTCTTGACAGGTATAAATTTTACACGGAATACTTGGACAGAACAGTTCAGTATTAATACCAATAGATTGATAGTTTCTATTGTTACTCCTGTTACTTTGAACATCTTCGAGACTGTCTAAACTCATAGTGCTTTCTTTAACATTTTGTTTTTTAGCCTTTGCGTTATCTGATTTATCATTTTGTTTCCTTGTTGATGATGGATTTCGTTTCTCAATTGGTTTTTGTTCCGAACGCAATGTATCTTTATCATCTTCCTTGAGACTCCCCAATTCACTGGAGTTAGTCCCCGTTTTAATAAAACGTCTTTTTTGCAAAACAGTTTTCTTTATAACAGGTATTTGACTTTTGCTATCTTCAGTAAGTTTTGGTAATCCGATTTTCTCTTCTATGATCTTTTCCTTTCTTTCATTATATTTAGTTGTGATTTCCTCTAGTTTTTTGAGTTGTTGCTTTTTTTTTACGTTTACTCGATTTTTAAGGTTATTTGATGATGGTTTATTTGTTAGGGTTAGATCGGCGTTACTTTGTAAGGAACATTTGGAATTTCGGGAGTTTCTACGGAAAAGGAAAGGAAGGGTTTTAGTATGCTTTGAAATTTAAGAACAAACAAGGAGACAGGAACGCTTTTAACGTTATCGAACAAGTAAAAAATAATTACAAAAACAAATACAAGTAACCTTCCTTTCCCCTTATTTGCTATAACTGTATTAAAAAGAAAAAATCAGATAATACCTAGTACTACTAATATCTCTCGCAAGTCTCGCCTGCCTCGCCTTTACGTTCGCATCGCCTGAATTGTTTTGAGTTGTTCTTGAATTCCTTATGACAGGCACGTGAGGAGCGCCGTCTTCGTGGCAGTCGTTACTCGACATTGATTCTGGAATTAGAAACAATTACACTGTTTATTCAGATTGCTAGACCTCTAGTGATCACCTGGGAAGTTAAAGTGCCGTAAGTCCCGAAACTTTCGTCTATATAACTTGAGAATGGCCACTGAGTGGGTTTTAGTGGGTCAAATCCCACATAACCTTGCCTTTCCCCCAGACGGCAGGGTATCTTTGGAAGATTTTCCTCCCATCACCAAAAAAAGACCTCTAGACCTTACGCAGAAATTAACCACTTAGTGATATTATTAACTTATTAGAAGTTTCGTGAGACATTATACTATTAATTATAAATCACGTGAAAAACTGAAAATGGTCGGTTCCTATACTGAATTTGTCACGAGAGTTAAGCCGTGTTTTATAATTAACTAACTTTCGCCAGCGACTCCGTCGACGTGGAATTAAAAAAGTGAGTAGCCTATGTGTTCTTCCAGACTATCCTCTACATCTACACCAAATTTCATTGAAATTCGTTCAGCCGTTTAGACTACAAACATTAACGAACATCCATCCATTCATCTAAACTTTCACATTTATAATATTTAGTAAGAAGTAAGATTAGTTAGAAGTAAGATTGATAATATTACGTTAATATAAAAAAAAACTTTTTTGATTTCCTCTTTGGGCAGGAGACTGGTGTCCAAGCTAGAGTGACGCCCTGTGTGATGGATCACCAGGTAAGAGTGTATGTATTTACCGGATGCCCTGGTGCGGCCCTGCTTGTAGTCGCCGAACTCTCTGGGCGGCGGCGGAGACACGCCGCGAGACGAGTCCACCGACGTCGACCGGCTGGTAGTCTTGTCGCGGGACTGAGATGACCTGTAAAATATTTATAGACAAGTTTAACATAGAAGAAGATTATAACAAAAAGTTACAATGGTGACCATTGTGTTGCAGTAAATAGTTGTACGAAATGTTTATCAAACTATATCTATTTAAGCGCCAATAGCCTAATGGTTTGGGGTACGGACTACCGATCTTACGGTCGAGGGTTCGAATCCTGCCATTCGACTATTGTCGTGAACCATATCCTAGCACAAGCCTAGTAAATTAACAAAAATCTACTAATATTTTTATAAAAAAAAATAAATTTCTATACAAACATAATAAAGCGTAAACACACACGTAGGTAGTTACGTAGGTCAGCAATCATAGCATGTTTTTGAATATTATTTTGTTAAAAAGCCCTACACTTACGATAATTTACAGGGTACATATTTTCATGCTTTTAAACTAAGGGGGTAAATAAATTGGAAAAACTGCCATGTGGGAAAGGGACCAAAAACTACAAGCTAACAACATCAAGGAAGCAAGGTTGCCAGGGTAATGGTAATTGTTATCCAATATCAAAGGCCTTCGTTGTCATTTGTGCATTTGAATTTTGACGTTTGCAATTCAAAACTTCACAAAATGTAAACAATAAAATAAACTGTTTATAATTTCATGCGGATGAAGCCGCACGGGAACAGCTAGTTATTGTATAAAAGTGAACTTTAGTAGTTCAGAGTTTTAATAAGCATTCACTAATTTCTTATTCATGGTGGTGGTTTTGTTATCCATTCCGTAGTAAGAGGTATCAGAGTTGACGCAATTGCTTCGTCGCTTCTTCTTCGTCGTTATTGAACGAACTTGTGCCAAATAATTAATGTTTTTAAATATGTTAGTGGTACTGACTTCCTGCCACGTGCGAGGGGCGCCTTGTACTGTGTGCGTGCGTTGAGGCGCTGCTTGGCGTCGGCGATGTGCGGCGGCGGCGGCGCGGCGGCGGCTGCGGGCAGGATCTTCGCCTTGTCCGCGCACCACTCCACATGCCGCTCGAACGCGCGCACGCCGAACGCACGCGAACAGTGCGGACACCGTTGTAGCTCCGCTGTTGGCTGGAATATCAGTAACACTTCGTTATTATACCAAATGGAAATAATATATGGAATGATATCTAGTTAATCTATACTAATATTATAAAGAGGAAAGATTTTTATTCTTGTACGTATTGAAATAACTCAAAAACTACTGAGCCGTTTTTAAAAATTCTTTCACCGTTAGAAAGATAATTTATCTGTGAGTAACATCTATACTATTATTATTTTTTAATTTTACGCGGGCGAAGAAGCGCGCAACGTTTTTTCTATTGGCGAAATCGTGGAACATTAAGAGTCCTGAAAGCAACCTAGATGGTTGTTGCTTCTAGCAACGTTAAAAGACCTAATATCCACAAAACCAAAATAATATCAAGTAATCAAAGATATAAGGCTTTATATTTAAAAATATAGTAAAAACAGTGTTTCAAAATAATACAAGAATTATATCACGACCAGACAAAAACAAAGAATGAAATAATCGACTTAGTAATTGTAACTCAATCAAGTATTTTACGTTATCTACTTAATTTGAATATAGCCAGTTCTTCCTACTTCATAACAAAGGTGTACCAACTCTTTATCAATGTAAAGTCATTTTGCATTGGAGCGTAGAATATTCGCGAATTCGCGAATGTTCGCGTAAAATATTCTTTAGCAAGTCAAAGGCGGGAAACGAGACTCTGAGCTAATAAGTACAAATTAACATTCAAATGTTCGCTGGGATACATTTGAGACAGATGTTCGCTTGAAGTGAAAATCACTTTCATAATACCTTACTGTCATGTAAATAGGGTAAACTAATAAAGCCTTTCTTTGTCTATTGTACTTTAGTCGTCTTTAGCTTATGGAGAAATAGTATGACTTATATCTTATACATCAATTATCTTTACGAAATTTAACAAACTTGCTGTTATGTGTTCAAAAGTATCTTCAGGAAATAAACATTATTTAGAATAGAATTAACTCCAGATATATTAATTCTTAAAAAAATAATCATATCACAAAAGAATCATACAACGAAGGAAAATCACAAATATGTAAGGACTGCGGATTCAAACAGATTTATGGTAGCGTAGCTAAAGTATACAAAGGAATGTAAAATCACTTATAAAACAATCCAATTTCTATGTATGGATAATAACATTTTTCCGACACCTTGGACTATTGCTACTTAAAAACCTAAATATAGATATTTATATCATTTAAACATATTTCAAGTTACTTGGACACGTATGGTTGGGTTCACTGTATCACTAATGTCAAAGACTATTTAAAAAAGAAATGTCCCAATTAAACTGGCTGTAATTGACGGGCGGAAGCATCGGTTCAGAGCGACGAGTCTGCTCTGGTATTTATTATCTAGATCGCATCTTTTAAGACTAGAATCTGGTAACGGAGAAAGCTCGAAGCTTCACATCTAAAACAACTTGGTATTGATTCTATGTACAAAAAGGTAGTAGAAAAGTATAAGATGAAATCAAAAATATTTCAGTAAAAGTGAAGCTTTATAATTTTTCTAAATTACGAGTACATACATATACGGTTAACATAGATAGCTAGAGAAACCAATTGCTATCCATCTAATGAGTGAAAATTTAAGAAATTTATTAATTTACATTGGTTGGAGGTGCAATCCCGTTCATTTGTGTGTGACCGTTCCATTCATTTATATAGCATGTATATGTACCTTTTTTATAGTGCTCCTGACTGACTGAGGTTTGGGTTTGGGCGTCGGCTTGGCAGTGTTGGGCGGGCTCTTCTCGAGGAAGGGGCTGTTCTCTGGAAGACCGAAATTCTTTGGCAAGTACTGTTCCAAATCTGTGCCTGGAATATCGCACAATCTCATACAGTACATTACTTATAATTAACTTATAAATAAACATATAATTTATATTATATGAAAAATTTAGAGTCCTGTACACCTCATGTTGGTGAATACTTCACAATACCGTAGGTTTGAATCCAACTAACTTAACAAAAAGTTAATTACCTTCAAATTAATATCGTGTATTTTTATTTAGTTTCTGTCGTACCGCGAAACAGGTAAAGTATTTTAAAAGTAAAGAATTTAATTAAAAAAAATATTTTGTAATATTTTTTACAAACAAATCTTTATTCCGAATCCATCCACAATCAAAAAATGAAAGAAGTCATACGTACAAAGGATTAGGCACAATGCCAGTTGATTGCCAAATGCGGTAAGCCAATCTTAGACCACAATTCGCATATTCATAGCAGAACAGCTAAATTTTGCAATTATGACGTGTTCACAATGTTTATGCAATTAGTTTTGGTATCGGTTGCCATTTTGACATGTAATGCTATTTTTCGTGGTTAACCGTAAACTATTGCAGTGGTTCGACACAGTATATTCAACATCACAACATGCACTCGACTATACGACTAAACGCGACTATAAGAGACACACCCAAGGCACGGCCCGAGACAAACAATCCATGCATTTAATATGATTTAATAAACATGAATCATCGTTTTGTTTCGAATTCAATTCTTGAACCACGGTTTCTCAAACTACTCTGCTTACTTTCGGAAGAAATATCGATCTTCATTTACAAAAGTTCTAAGAAAGAATTACTTAACATCATTTACTAATAATGGATTATTAATCGCATTGCTATATTATGATGTATAATGATCGAAATAAAACCAATTAGATTTATACGAAAAGTTTTAAAACATCTGAGAAATATTTAAAGCAATGTTCATCATTGAAACTGGAGCCAGTGTAGTGTTCTGTCATTTTGTATTAAGATAAATGTATAGTAGGAGACAGGATTTCCGATGAAAGATTGAGAAACATGTATCGAACTATGATGGGTTATGGTAGGCGATTGTTAGCAAACACAGCGTAGGAACAAATATATTATGCAAACATAGACCTCGTTTCGTTCAAGTTAGAACATACAATCGTGCTGTTTACCGCTACAAGCATTTTCTTTGTTTTCAGGCTGTTCTAGATGCTTCTTGTTGCGTTCATAAATATTAATAGCACTTTAGTCACCTATTTAAGAAAATCTAAAAAAAATTAGGCTTGAGTTCGCGCTTAGCTTCGATTTAAGTATCCGAGAGGACCAAGGCTCTATCGATAATTTCAATCGTATTACTCAATATAAGACGCAATCGTTATGATACAAAGTTGAATATCATTAGAATTTATCACAATTGGAACGTGAAGAACATTACCCAACACAATCATTTGCAATCAAATGAAATATTAAGGTACCGTATGGTTTTAGTTATTAATGTACTTCACGTAAGTGGGGTACTTCGCAGTTATCTTATAAATTCTAATGTTATTCAGAGTCAGCAGTGATTCTCATTACATCGATGATTGTAGGTGTTAGTAAAATGTCCGCATACAATGCGCGGTGTCACCGTTACATTGGTGTCGGTGTGGCAGGCGTTGAGGCAATGACATGTAAATGGTTCACCCACTCACCGGAACTGGGATGGCTCGTCGTTGCCAGCCCTTATTAGCCATAGAAAATACACAAGTTCATATTAAAAATAAAATAAATCATATCAGAAAATTAGTATCTCAAAAAACATAAAATACTTTCATTGTTATAATCCTCCAACAAGCAAATCCCAAGAGTAGTATAGGAAAAATCAAAACAGCAAATTACCTTCACGTCTTTGCCTCGAGGAGTCGAAGGTCTTTCGCTTCTTAGCCATGGTCTTTTCGCATATTTTGACGTGTTTCGCGAGTGACTGTGGTACGAAGGTGCGGGCGCAGACGGGGCAGGGCATGAGTGGCAGCGGGCCCGCGGGCTGCGGCGCTACGGGGGCCACGGGGTTGGTGGGCACCGGCGGCGAGGGCGGCGGTCCCACATGGCTCGGCGGGGGAGTTCTCAGCAGCGGTCGGTACGACTCGCACGGGGAACTGTCCCCCGCCGGCTCCGGAGACGCGGAACGTGACGACTTTGCTGACAATTCTTGTTGTTGTCGTTTACCTGAAACAATTGATAGATGTCTTCATGAAAAACATTCAACAACTTTAAAATAAAATAAACGAAATCAAAGACAATGAAACAATCATCTTTAAGTTTTTTTTTCTATATGGTGGTATCATAAACAGTTGTATAATTGAACAATATCGTGAGAGAAAGTGAGGGAAATGAAGGTATAAAATGTAATTACAATTTTCTTAAACTGTTAATCAACTGAACTGATGATATCGAAATAGAAAGGTTGTATTAAAAATAGAAATTCTCACGACTTCCGACACATGATGATCGTTAGGTAAAATGCAACACTTTTACTATCCCTGACTCAAATTACTCATCTCTTTCACTTTCCGAAGATATCAAATTACATAGAATTTATTATGTAGCAAGTGTAGCGTTACAGTATTATAAAATTAGGTTTCAAAGTCTAATAAAATTACTTAACAAAATTAATAAATTTTTCATTTCTTATCGTAATGTTGCATGTACCAATTTCTTTAATATTTACGGTCAGTTCATATGAAAAAAAAAACAATATAATTCACAATAGCAACGCGCTAAGCGCAAAAACATAATTTCCAAGGGCGCGTTGAAGGTAAACATGACGCAAGCCACCGGCCGCGACCATCGATTAGGCAAATTACTATTAAAACACGCACCTTGTTATATACCATATAATGAATATATGTAACCTATCAGACAAATTCTAGACAAGACAAATACTATATTTTGAAACAGTGCGTTTTGTACCATAACAACTCAATTCGAACTACGTCCGCAAAATACTAAAGCATAGTTTTATAGTAAACAATCCTCATAACATCCAACATCAGAATAATGGGCGTAGTAATTTTAGTTAAAAAAGAATAGCAATAGTATATACTTACAATAGCAACAAAGAAGTCGTAACGTTAAATTAAACATGACACTATACTTAAATTATTATTATTTTCGATTTCCAAGCTTATTGATATTCCGATTTATCACAAGGCTGCGAGCGACCGATTCCCCTCATTTAACGTATTCGTGAACGACACAGCAAACCGGTTTCATTCACTACACTAGGCAATTAAATATAACTTATATCTTGCATAAATGCAAGTCTTTAACGATCCAAGTTAAAACTTGTTATACGACCTTGACTTAGGTTTTGATAAACTAATGTGCAATAATCAATTGTCATTAATTTTAACGAGGCGGTATTAAAAAAAATACTAAGTGGGTATTTACTAAATTAAAGATGTCAAACGTGTTTATGGTATAAATAGGGTTGTGAATGGTGTATCAAAATCGTGTTTTACGATTAACAATATCGATAATGTCGAAAAATTTATTCAAAGATACTTAATGTTTTCATTAAAGGAAGTTATTCTAAAATCACTCTCCTCCGGAAGCATTTAAATGTAACGCAGTAAACCGTCTGTGTAAATCTGTTAATGCAACCACAAACAAGATAAAAAGCTAAATTATTTGCGAATCCTAAGTTGTGCTACAAACCGAAATAAGAAATATGTGCTGATTTAAAATTCCGCGTCAGTAGAGGCTATCATCACCGATTTTACCCTTTCCGAGAACATATTGGCTGTTACCAACACAAAAGATGTCTTCGTTATGCACTGCACGTTGAATTGACGCGTGCCGCGAACGTAAATTGCTACAAGTTTTATTTAACAGTGGTTAACAAGCGGTCCGAAGTCTGCCGGCTGCCTACATCAAAGAGCTGAGTGTAAGTAATAAGCGGGGAGAGAACAGGGTTGTAGTTATTAATGGCGTTAACGATGTGTCTATAGCCGACTCGAACGTTAAGGATATCCTTGTCCAAATTACGATACGTTTTTATGTTCGGTTTTAAGTTTTGTCTCAACTTTCACGGTTGGATATAATTAAGTGTTCGTTTAAAAAAAACATCGACTTAAGATTGTTATGGGATGGTATAAAAAAAACACAAATAATAACATTTTTCTTGTGATAAATTGTTAAAAATAGTAGGTTTACGTCGCAGTTACCATATTTCTAGATAAAGTAAGGTGTAATTTTTGTATGTTTTAATAACAGACATTGTCTATAAGAGCAAATGTATAGAAGTTCATTACTATGCTGCATATATTTCTTAAAACACGTAAAAATAAAACTACTATATTATGCTTGGACTAATAAATGCGTGCGGTTTAAAAGCAATTTGTACTAAATAAGATAGACTACCGTTTAGGATCGTTGTAGGGTAATAAATAAACTGTTTAGTTTACCGTTTATGACTTGTTCTGTACTAAAGATATTTTTTAATTGCAGCCGCAAGCCAGACGCGTCCTAAATATCTTCCATTGAGATCATATCACGAGTTACTGACGATCGGATTTTTAAAACGATTTGCTTAATATTTTCTCAAAATTTAATACCATTACTTCTGAACAGTAACAATGATTTATTATAGTAGCCTTTAATAAAATGGATAATTATTTGCGATAAAAAATAAAATGATTTATGATAGTTTTCTTTCAAATAATCTTTTTTACTTTTTTACAAATAATCTGTAGAAATATCAATGTTGTAGTAAAGAACTAAGTCGCATTCTTAAGTACACAAATGTATCTAAATAATCTATACTCAAAATAAACCTGAGGGATACTGTCCAGGAAATAAGGGAAAGATAAGGGGAGAAATCGTACTAGTCATTGCCTGGTACGTTAAAGAAAAACACCCTTCGAAAAGCGACTTACGTTGTAAATAAAAGCGCAAGGTGTAGGTATATTTATAGTTTGCTAGAAACAAGTGTTAAAACATCGTATCACCAACCTGAAAGTAGTCAGAAGGTAGAAGAGAAGTAGTCATCCTTAGAGAATCAAAAAGAGTGAAATACATAAAAATAATCACTTTAAATAAAACCTTAACTAGATTTAGCTTACATCATCGCCTAGCGACTAGCCCATGTTGCCATCCCGGTCATTTACAATTAAAAAACAGAAATAACTAGTATTTTCGGGATTAGAAAGTAACTCATATAATGTAAAATACTGCATCAGTTAACAATTTATCTAACGACAAGATTTAAAATAAGTATGCAGTTTTACTTGGCATATTTTTCATCTTCATGCGCATAAAAGAATTGTTTTTGTTTACATGTTAGGGTCAGAGTCCTACATAAGTACGTGACGTACATACTATAGATGTGATTGTTTCACTGGAGAGAGGTTCCGTCTATTAATATTCCCTGAGTGCACACAAACGGATAGGAGGCAACGGAAGAGACACGCTAATGCGCGCTGATGTATTTCTGTCAACACCTGTTAATGGTCGACTTGACTAACTTTTTATTTACAGAGAACAAATTGTTTTAAATACAATTAAAGTTACTGCAATTAGAACTTTACTAGTGAATAAGTTTGATTTTTAGGAAATCAATTATATAGTAAAAACACCTCAAAACAAAACCTTGTAAGATTGATGTGTGGAGAACAACAACAGAAATCAGAAAAACATCATAAAGCAAGTATTCTTGTTTAAGTTCAAATAATAAATTACACTGATAATTACTATCGCAATTGTTTATGACTTTGTTTCATCATTTTTATTGACAATTATCAATGCAAATTATATTTTACATTGTAAAAGGTTCATCTTTACAAAGTAAATAACATCACGTACAGATTTTTTTAATGTCATTAGTATTAAAAAAGCAAAACTAATCAAGCGATGTAATCGGAAATATCTTGAGATTCTCTAACGGTAAAGTTTTTAAAGCTGAAGAAAGCGCATCAAAAATAAAAATAGTAATTAAACAATGTAATCCGCGCGAAGAGGCAATAAAGCACAAAATTAGTTCCTGTCCTCTGAGACAACAGCGTGACTGCGCTGAGTGACTTAGTTTTTATAGTCCATGGGTCTCCATTCTTAACTCGAATGACGTTGAGAAGAGAAACTGAACATTTTAGAAATAATCGTAAGGCCAATTTCGTGCAAAGATTTGTCTAAAGATGATAATAAAACAGCATTTAGCGTTTTTAACAACATCTAAGCCATAAACAGTAAGAACGGAATAGATGAAAATGTATAACAATAAAATTTATGAATTTACTAGTAAGTAGACGTGGCCACAACAGTTGCGACGACCTAAATAATTGAAACTAAAGAAAGTGACCACATGATACATTACACGATTAATAAAACAATGTCAGACGCTTTCTGCAAAAGGTTAACTTTAAAACTCGGCCGAGCAAAGTCCGTGGGAACGAAAGAGCGATGTCTGCTAGCTGAGACTGAGCGTTCCTCCTTACACCTCTTACGTAAATAAAGGTCAGCAAATTAGTGAGATAATGTGAGAACTGCTATCCAGATAATGTTACACGTACTAACGGATCTTCAGATAAATTTAATTGTATTCTATTAGATTGCCAAAGTGTTTAAATACTTTCAGTTAAACCAACGTTTCTTAGTTAAGAAATTTACACTAGCATTACCTTAAGTTGTATAAATGTCTCATTTAACAATTTTTTTTTGTTTAAATTTTATTTCAACATTTTTTATTTTTTTACTTTGAACCCATACCAGATAAGCGTAACTTTAATTTGTAGAGTTGTTCCTCCTAGACGATTTGCGGTAAAATAACATTTAAAATGTTATTAAGGATAACAGGCTATTAGTCGCGGAGAAAAAGTTGTAACTGCACTTGCGTATATTCCCCGTGTGTTTGATGGTGCAGTGAGACTCGATGTACGTTTTAATTTACGGTTTAATTCTAACGGTATTGTATGTACCATGTAGAGGACAGCCTCGTAATAAAGTCGGACATTTATTCCGTGGTTTTATAAAATAAATTACGAAAGAATTATTGTACTCGTTTAGTATCAAGAATCATACAAATTTTAATATCTAATATTCGACCGTCAAATGCGTTAATTTCACGCGGATTCGTTGCACTCAAATCTATTGCAAAAGTCGACATTAACCTTGCTTGTATCGATATATCTCTAAACGCTTTCGAACACAACTAAATTGGTTTTAAAACGTTCACTGAAGAATAAGTCAATGTTCAATTTTGTTTACGAACGAAATTATTATTTAACTAGCTTTCGCCCGCAACTCCGTCCGCGTGGTATTAAAAAAAAAACAAAACCAAGTAGCCTATGTGTTCTTCCAGACTAACCCCTACATCTATGGCAAATTTAATTGAGATTCCGTTCAGCAGTTTAGGCTACAAACTCTAACAAACATCCATCCATCTAAACTTTCACATTTATAATATTAGTAAGAAGTATGAAGTATGAAGTATGAAGTATGATTTGCTAATAGAAACGTAGAATGAATACATATCAGGTTAAAAAAATCTGATGAAGATTTCGATGTTAATGTGCGTATGTCTCTCACTGAATGGTATGTAAAGACTTGAATTTTGTTTAATTGTTTACAGTTTACACAAGTGTTACGTAAGCAAACAAACCATTGTCTATTTATACGAAATTATTCACAATGACTTAACCATGGCTGTTAAATAACAGATTAGTCGAAGAAAAAAAAGTAAAAACAAGTGTCTTTAAACACGATAAGATTGTTGCGTTGTTTGTTTCTTATGTGAACAAATCTATTCGTAAAATATACTAAACTATGAAATAGCACGTTACTAGAACTTAACGTATTCATTTTATACGCTTAGGCATTTTGCTTCTTAGAAAACGTTCGCTGCAGTTTCTATTGACGATGCAGTCATGCAGTAACACGTAAATAGTTGTTAAGCTTTGAACCCTATTACCACAGTTATAGTTGCTATTGTTAAGTGCATATGCACCCGACTGTATGCGAATCGATTGAGATAAGCAAACAATGTGACGAGCTCAACACTCTGACACTTGACCTGGATATATCTCAGGGATTATAGATGTAATGTGAAAATAGGTATATTGTTAACTATAAATTCATCATGCTCAATAGATATTTGTAGGCGAAGAGCTTAAATATAGAGTGGTGATGATGATGATGATTAGTACCTTTGTTATTTGTAAATCCTAATCAGATAAAAAAGATCAAAGGGAAATTTAAAGAAAACCCTAAAAAAGGAGATATTCTTACCCAGTGGTTATTAGGATTGTTTTGGGAAACATTTGGATTAAGCCACTTCGTGGATAACACTCGCAAACCCAAATCTCAGCTAAAAGGGGATAGCTATTCTTTAATTTATATGCAAAATTGAAATGAAGTTCATTTTCACACTTTGGCAACAACCTTTAACTTATTAAGTTCATGTCCGAAGAAGACGACAATAGCATAAGATGTTACTTTCTTTTTTTGACTAGGGTGTGTAGATGCTGTAAAAAGTGAAGTGCACGACATTTGAGTTAGGCACGCGAGGATAATAAACCTGAAGGCATGATACACATGTCTCGCACTATCACGAGCCTGTCCGATTCCCACGCGCAAATAAACCCGGGTACTTTACTGTTTTAGGGCTGTCGAATGGAAGAACCAGTTTTGACTCATACGACAAAAAGGGTTGCATTTTTTCAGATAACTCATATGAGATCTTTTCATCGCATTGGTTGGTTTTATTCCCTTTTAGAACGCCATTTTTCTCATATCACAGCAGAATGTCAAAGGTGATATTGTATGAATATTGTTTACTTATTGATTAATCCATAGGTCATAGGTAGTCAAGTTTTTAAAAATAGATATAGGGAGATATTATAGTTAATGTTATAACGATACAATTAGTGTTTTTAAATTTAATTAAAAATAGCAGACTGCATCGGCAACCCTATCTCATCTGGTAAGTACCAAACTAGGACGCGTCGTCAACATGACATTTTTGTTTATATTAACAGCAGCAAACTGGGTAAAGTTACAAAACGTTTATTTGGTGTTACGATATTAGAATTAAGTGTTGCGTTTATTGTAACTGTATGAAAATAGTTTCGCTCATTATTTTAAATATTTACATGAAATCTCGCCACTATATCCCATCAATATAATGAAATACACAAATGCAACATTTCATCTTTTATCGTGGACCATATCCAAGCAAAAACTCAAAATTTCGAATGTATAAAAGAAAGTTACTAGACTTTAGAAAAGAAGTAAGATCCAAAAATAGAGAAATTTCATGGGAATAAATAAAAATTCACTTGAAATAGCCAGGAAATGAATAAATGTCTTTTAAATTACAACCACACGCAATTGTTTATTCACCAATTACCATTCAAAAGTAACCGCAGGTTGATAGATAATGTGAGACATTAAATATTTCAACAGATTGATATTAAATTTAAACATTCCTTACCATTTTTACGCGTTATACAGAAACAGGACAACATTTTACTTCGAGCACTTACAGCATCACAATGTTAACATGTGTAACTTTCAGCACAATAACTTCAACACTGAACGTAGAACAATATGCGTGTACTACTGCACAGGTTTCTGATATCGGCTTGAGACTAGGGCTGTCACCTCCTCGGTTTTGATTAGAATTCTTAAGATTTTATAGTAGATATCACACCTACGGCAAACCCGTATTTTTTCGGGATATTGTGTGGTGTGAAGTCAAACAAGTCAATGGTCGTCCATCTTTATTAGGTATAATTTGTCCGCAAATAAATTGTGGTTGACAAGTGTCTGATGTTTTTTTTATTCGACGTCAGTGATCGTGTCATTTACTAAAAGTAGGCAGCCCTATCCGAGACACACACGTGCTTATCAGTTGGCCCGTACATATGTGTGTAAGCATAGTAAATATTCGTAAGTTAAAAGAGCACACTTTGCATACGAAATTGACGTTAACCACTTCAAGGGCATGCGACAAAATGACAGGAATGGACAATTACTTCGACACCTTGCTAACGAATCGCGACCTTGTTGGGGCAGATATTGATGTTCCAAAAAAACGAGAAGATCGTGTTTTTCCTTATTCTTCGACATTGATTTGCTCTTAAAGTAATGGAAATTAAACTAAACTAATACTAATATACATACGTGATCAATGTGACTGGGATTTTCCACAAATTGACAAGAAAAATCTGCACATTATTATTACATACAGTTTGTTCTAAAGATTATGATATTGAAAAAGCCATTAGTGATTATCTTAACTTCTCGCTGGGGATAATTTATTATCAAAGTTGGAAAAAACTAGTTTCATGGATTTCATAGCGTTTAATTAAAAAATGATTACAATCCCAATGATTGTCTTTCCAGGTCATTGTTGAGAGTAACATAATTTTTTTTTATTTACTTTAACTAAAAATTATTATTAGAACTATAGTAAATAATCCAATTAAATCGTCTTGCATATTTAATGGTAAGGTAACGGAAGCGAAGTAAGCGGCGTGAAATATTATAGATAGGCAACGTCCTAGTGGGCTATAAATAAAACTGGGCCTTTTTAAAATCAATTCAAATGGTGCTTGTTATTAAAATACGCAGCTGTGTGTCCCGACCGGGGAGTGTGCTACTGTTGAAAGAAAAAATCTCCAACAGCTGCATATTGCGTGAAGATATGCAATTGAATAGCATTCCAATGAGAAATACGATGGTTTGCGCGCAAATCAACCGCGAATAATAGACATGGATTTAATACTTTTTGTAGTAATAAAGTTTTAAAATGATGACTTTAATCTTAGCTTATGGATTAGAAATTCTTTCCCGATATTTTTGTATCTTATGTGAAAGACATTTTTTTATTAAGTAGTTACTTAAAATATTATTGTCTTGTTTTGTTTAGATTCCAACTTACTGTACAGTGATTTTTATTTGCAGTAAAATATTTAATTATGTTTTAGACGCGAGAAATTACGGTAACACTTTTTTCATGCTTATATTTTTGGGAACGATTCTCAGACCTCTGAATTTTAGGATAAAAACCGTCAATGATCTTGTTTCATTTAAAATTAACTATTTCACTTACATAATGTTTTACTTTAGTTTCTAAGCTGAGCGATAGTCCAGCAGTGTAAAAACTCAGAATTAAACTGACTTTTGACCAACAAATCATCTTGAGCATCAAACTTTTATATTATTATTTTATCAATTTATTCCTAAAAAAGAAGAAAAAATTAAAAGCGGAATAAAAAGCTTGCGAAAACCATACTACTTATTACAAACGCTATAAAATTACTTCATGTAAGAAACGTGAAAGAATTCGTCAACTAACCATTGTTTATGGTGCTAAAAAGGGTCCAAATACATTTCTTTCTGATCTGGATGAAATTAATCTGAGTATTATTGTAAACTGCTTACCTTTCTTAGAACCAAACAATGATTTTAACTTCGATATCGTTCTTTTCTTCATTTTAGTAGAGTAAACACGGAATCACTAAGCGGTTGTATACATCAGCCCACAACAGACAGAAATACACTCAACACAACGTCCTCAAGTTTTTCAAGCAGACATAGCTTTTTGCTCCTTTTGCCGCTCTTATTTCCGTGCTACGAAAATAGGCCCAGCGTTACACTTATACCGGCGTTGGCGCATCACTCATATACACATTATGTTTCAAATTAGATCACTAGGTTTATAATTAAGAAAACACTTTATGCAATCAACTAAGTTACGTTTACATTGGTATAGAATGCTAATATTACTAAAGACCTTATCTCGTTCGACACTTCGCTTATCACCGGTATCACATGTCAGTGCGTTACGATAAAAAAAAGTTAAACAAAGTTAAAGCACACACGTAGAGCAAAACACGAGTCACCGACACAAGCTCTGCTATAAAACTGGACCGGAGTTTAAATGGATAACAAAATTAGGAAATTAATAAAATTGAGCGTACCGGTCGTCACAAATTTAAATGACGTACGAGACGGGATTACACAATTCTATGACCGTTTATGTAGTAACAGTTCACGAAGTAAACGAGCCACGACGAGCGGGAAGCGCTTGCGGCTATTCTAGTGCGTGCTGTGGACGCAACTGAGTAGGGTACGCACTACACGCAGCGACACACGAGCGACGCACGAGTCTACACACGGTCCATCCGTACACATTGGTCTGTTACAAAAATCGTTATAAAACCACGAACCCTCTTCCGTTAACAGAATCCCGTTTCCGTGCGAGCGCGATCGAGCGGCGAAATAGAATGGACTCGAACGCGATGCATAGGAGAGCCAGTTTAACTGACGACCCGACGGCCGTGGTGACAACACCGGAGGCGATGTATCCGTTGCACTTTAAAAATGAGCTCTCGACGAGTGCGAGTATTTTAATCAGGATACTTTAGGAAAGAATCCCGATCTGAATAATGGGTCGCGCATAAATCAAAGGGTGTGAAGGGTACACATACATTTACTTGTAAGGGTGAGAGGGAGCGAGTGGGGCAAAAAATCGAAAGGAATGTTCAACGATTTTTGCGTCAATTATATCCGAGATTTTCTCACGGTTCTTATTTGTAGTCCACAGCTAAGTGTTAATTATACTACAGGACTTATTTAATTTGGTACCTAATAATTAAGCTATGCGAATTTAACGTAGTTAAAAATTTAAATGTTTTACCGTAGATGCAAGTAGCTTGTAAAATATTCGAACAACTTTAAAGGATAGTCACGACACACTGCAGTAAAACTTTAGTATGTATTCTAGTGTTGTCCAATCGATAAGCTAACATATTAAACTATTGCAAATGTGTAATGGAACATCGCCGTGTCGTAACAAAGTAAACGAGTAAAATAAATAGCCAATCTCTTTGTGTCAGGGTCGAGAGCAAACGTAGGTATAGAAATATCAGCAAATTGCATTATTGATAAGCACGAGGAATGCATCTTTAGTGATTTATTTTTTTTTGAAAAACAGTTAATGATTAGTCTAACTGAGCTAAAATCGTACCAAGTCTTCAATTGAGCTAAATATTGTACATCGATTTAATAAAACAGCTCCAAAAGATTAATGTTTGTTATACATTGATTAATACATGTCTATATATAAAAGGACATAATGAAAGTTTGGGTAGCCCAGCGTGTATAGCTTCATTACCCATTGTCTCGGTATAATTCATAGGTGTGAAAGAGAGAGCGTATCAATTCATCCAATTTCTATGGGCAGCATCAAAAGCGATGGCCTGGTACGAACCGCTGCGTTACACTTGAGTGAGTACAATGTACATACCGAGGTAGGGGTCTCGGGTTTCTATCTGGAGGAGTTTTAAAATCACATATGCAGTATAAATTTAAAGTTGTACTAAACATACTTTTTTAATTATACTTTTAGGCATTATATGAGTTTATTTGAAGGTTACATTTTAGATTGAAAAATTTTCGCGTCAGTGTAACGTACTATTCTACTCAGTAGTGATAAAAATTAATAGATTGGATAATAATAAAGAGTTTCTATTAAATTTCTCCTACATTTATATTGTAATAAATCTGAAATGATATTAATATGCAACATATTTAAATATCACAAACGAAACCACTTTGAAGGAAAACTTTGATAACCAGCTCTTGTATCATTTCAGCTTTTTTACATTATCTAACTTTACTATCAGATTATTTTTTTAAAAGTAGTCTATTACGATCATTTAGTTACTAAGAAAGAGTACTCCACATCGTGACTTTAAAATCAGATAATGTTGTACCAAATCGTGTCTCTTGTTGCAAAACTGTTACATAGAAAACAGCGGTAAATAATATCTAGCAATTAGGCGTTCGCATCCCTACGATAGTAGTTAATTCGAAATTAATCATTATTTTAACCCATGATAATAATTGGTAAACAACTTTTTGTTGGTCTGGTCGCCTCTATTATTTATTCATTTACTACATTTCGCCCGTGACTCCGCCCACGTAGAATTAAAAAGCAAATAAGTGAGTAGCCTAAGTGTTCTTCCAGACTATCCTCTACATCTGTGCCAAATTTCATCGATATCGGTTTAGCCGTTTAGACTACGTACTCTAACAAACATCCATCCATCCATCTAAACTTTCGCATTTATAATATTAGTAAGAAGTAGTAGTATGAAGTATGATTAGGACATCAACAGCATACATCTACATTATCAAACACATTAATTTGTTAGTAAGTCACCATGATTATAGGGTGTTTAACTGTAAGTTGTAGATAACGTAAACATCTACATCATCTAGTAAACAAAAATCATAACTAAGCACTTAAATATTACTCCATTGTTCTCTTGGACAATTCATACGAAACTAAACAATCTAAACGCATATTACGTACATAATTTGTATTGCGTAAGTGTTGAGGCATCGCTACACACAAGTTGGATTGTTTCCACGGTCCGAACGTAAGGCATTAACCCCGCAGTATAGGAGAGCTTTTAAAAGTACAACAAACATAAATACAATAAATTTAGACGCAAGCAGGGGGCCACACACTTGAAATTTTCCAAAAATAACGTCATTTAAAACAAATAACATAGTTAATAATTTATACATTTTGTATTTAATTTCCGTTACTTTGAACTTACCATAATATGACTGATGCATATTACATATTTAGATTTAGAAGAAGGTGTAAAATATATTTGTAATGATTTTTAATATGACATCTTTGTTTAGCCCCTTATTTTTTTGAAAACACAATGCAGTCAACTAGATTCAATCACTACAACAATTAGAAACAATGTTTTATTATTGAGAAGCAAATAAAAAGCAACGTAATAGCAACTCATGTAAAGTACGCGTTTTTATCATAACTAGCTATCTCCATATACAGTAAAAGCACCATATAAGTGTATTTGCGTGAGCAATTTTGCACGCATTTTTGCGCTAACGGAGAATATTATTAACTAGATGCTATTCAAACAATGTGACCTGGCAACATTACTAAACAAGTCATCCACACATCATAGCAACTTCAAAACAAAGAAGCTTGTCTAGAACACTTACTGTATAAGGCTTGCTTCAAACAAAGATAAATCGACGTTTCATTACTCTGGGTTTTCATTATCAAACTTGTATAAAACCTTTCCTTTCCCAACGGCGGATCTTGGCGGGGGGGAGGTCATGGGGGTCATAACCCCCCCTGAGCTGGTTGGTCAAGAGCTTGACAAAATATATTTACATATTTTGTCAAGCTTGACTTGACCACGACTATGTGACCCCCCCTGGCGCCAAAGCTGGATCCGCCCTTGATTGTACCTAACGACCCTCCGCACAGTATGCGCTGGTCTTTCATACATCTCTATCAGCCGTCATATGCGAATTCACTTTGTTCTTAAGCACATCCTCTTTCATCCAATCCATCCATACTTTCTTCGGGTTTCATCAACATTTGCAGTCATCTACATTCGATCTTCAATCTTCTACGTTATAAATCATCCCATGAATTATTAAACAAACAGAAGTCTTCACGGTTACATGTTTATAAAGTCTTAAAAAATCCATAAATAAAAAAAATGTTAGATCATTTTTTTAGTTCAGTGCGGACATGTTGGACTGGTCCGTAAGGAAAATGGGCCCTTTGCAGTACCAGTATTTTGTTTCACAGTATACATAACTTGCATTTCTTGTACTAGTATAGTATTGTATATCTGTGCTTATAGTAACTGATGCGCTTCCAAATTGAGCAAAGCTATCGAATGCGCGTTGTGCAATATGCGTAAAAATAAATATTGTGCGATCGGTCAGACCTTGTCTGCATCGTCAGACATATTTACTTTAAGTTGATTGGAATGCATTTATTCGATAACATTGTAGTCTAGACTTAGCCTAATACACCAGATGACTTGGTCAACCTCATTCAGAAGAAACAGGAACATTACAAATTAATGCAAACTTATATTATTAGTATCAAAATCAAATAAATCGTGATATCTTGTTAAGTTAATAGATAAAGCAATAAATTCCTATGAATGGACGTCAAGTAAACAGTAGAGTAGGCACGAAGGTAACAGGTGTGACGGGATCGTAAGACCGCGTGTGGGCGACATTACGAAGGTTCATTATCAACCTGACGTGACACGTATGATATTTTTATAAGTTACCACCCACGGCTCAAGTCCCTGGCTTTAAATTCGTATGAAGTCATTCCGGTGTCGCCTTGAAACAATTAAGGATCGTTATTAATTTGGTCACAATTTTATGTAAACGGGCAAATATATACATATAATAAAATTGGAGTGTCTGTTTGGATCAAAAGAAAAGTTCCAGATTTCGGGAAGATGATGTATAATCGCATTTAATTATTTTTTTGTCTGTCTGTCAGCAATCTGCGTTTGTTCCGGGTAATCTTCAAAACGGCTGGGCCGATTTCGGACTTTCACTGGTAGCTGACCTAGACGAGGATATTATAGGCTACTTTTTATGTTAATATTGCGTGGACGAAGTCGCGGGCAACATCTAGTAGCTACTAAAAGACGTCATATGAAGTAATCAGTAACAATATCAATAACAAATTAATTTACTATTCAAATAATCGGTTAAGAAATATTTTACATGTTTATAACTTGTAGTAATTGATTATACCATAAACTTGTTTACAATAGAAAATGATAAACGTTTTTAAATGAAAGAAAATATTAAAGAATCTACAGTTGTACTACTACTGGTGATGTAGTCATTATTATAATCTAACGCATAGAAAACATACTAGTTACAATTTCATAGACAAGGCTTTAACCGTTATTCTGTACCAAAAATTGTTTGATTGATTAAAACCAGTCATTGCTTGTATTTTATGTATGCGTAATTAACAGAGCGCTTCGTATCCTCTTAATTTGGTGGTCACCTTTACAACCAGTTTCTCTTCAATGAATGTCATCTTTATCGCGCGCCGCCCGTTGATATAACCAACGTAATAACATCTTATTATCAGACTACAAAAAAAGAGATAAAACGACTTATTATCTTAACACACTTTTTAAGATACCGCCAGAAAAGCCACGTTTTATTAGTGAAGTTGAAAGAATTGCCAAATTAAAAAACAAACCACAGTGAACCGGAAAAACGGAGACAAAAGCAATGAAAGAAAAACATTATAAACACACTGAGAAGGAAAATATATTGGTAATTAATGGGAATGGCAAATTCCATATTTAAAAATAAATAAATGTTAAATCTTTGTACTTCGTGTTGGTTGTTTTTAATATTTCCTGACGGCATATCTATCACGTTTATAAGACAAATGAAGACTTGACAACTTTCACTTATGAGAGCTTGCATGTATATGAGACAATTAGCCCGTTTACTTGGTTGCTTTTTATGACGATGAATGGTAACCGAAAACCGTAGTCGAGAAAACATAAAAAATCCTTCTTTGTGTACATCCAATCAGGTTACTCGGTAGACAATATTTGCGATCTCAGATATTTTGGAATTGCGATTTTTTGGACAGGACGATCTGTATCGGGGTAATAACTTTTTGGATCTCAATCTAATCAGATTAACAATAATTTTAATTTTTCACGTAGCATTAAAGTAAATCTAATAAAGTTGCAAATGCTGTTATAACAAGCATACTAAGCAGTCCACTTACTGGGCACTGCTTGCATTATAATGTTTATGCCTAATGGCCAATACGTGACTTCAATGTAAGTCAGACTGTTGCAAGCAAGTCTGTTTTTCTTTTAAAACATAAATAAAAGCTTTAGTTCATCAGATACACGGTGGAGGAACCTTAAATAACGAATAATTATGATTCTACTAGGCCGTCTATTTGTTCAAATCAATCATAAATTCGTTTAAAGTCATGCTTTATCCTAACTATTATAATAATGTTCTTTAGATTTTTAGATCAATATATTGCTTACATTATGATTCAATATTGATGCATTAGTGATTAACCAATAGTAGTTAATCTTTCGTAACAAGCCGCATTTCGGTTAATTTATAGATACCATTAGAAGCATTAGATAAATATTTTTATTATGTTAAGAAAAGATATTTTCATTTAATTTATATGATTTTTAATCTGATATTGTTTATCAGATTTGAGATTGTCAGCTTGTATTTAAATGTATATCTATACTAATATTATAAAGAGGAAAGATTTGTATTTTTGGATTTTTGTATGTATTGAAATAACTTAAAAAACTACTGGGCCGATATTAAAAAATTTTTCACCGTCAGAAAGGTAATTAATCTGTGAGTAACATAGGCTATATTTTTTAATTTCACGCGGGCGAAGTCGCGAACAACAGCTAGTTTAAAGGATAAAGTAAGTTACTACTTTTAAATAGATTTTATTTTTAAATCCATAGAGTTCATACAAATTTAGACTAGACAGTAGCTTTCGTCGGAAGAAGCTTAACAATATAATTTATCAGATAGACGAATTTAATGACAACGAGACTACACGAATAAGGAGAATCTTATGACCATCTAGATAGACTTGCCTCAATTGATAATAGAATCGTCACAAAATAACGCTATTTTAATTAATAGATTAATAAAAAGGTTATTTGCTTGATATTACATTGATGACACATGATATAGACAAGTGTCTCTACTCTCTATTAGAAAACGAGGGCAAAAACATCATAAACTTTTCGGCGAACAAAGTGGTTAATAAAATAACAATTTGCGAATTTCGTCTGTACACTAATGATTTAACTGTCAACGTGACTTTTTTTATGACTAGGAGGGCAAACGAGCAGTGGGGCCCATAATGAAGTGGTCACTGACAATAATTAAGATTACTAGGTGTATTAAAAAATAAGTACCCGATAGGCTTGGACTAAGTAATCGTAAACGAAATATACTTTTGATTCACAATTAGCAGTGTAAATAAACTAAATATCAGGTTAAAGTAGTTTAACCTCTTATCTAAGTAAAGTATTTAACTTTTTCATAATAAAACACTTTAATTTTGTTGTTGAGTTATTTTGTAACTAAATTCAGACAAAATTGGGATTAATTACTTATTCCATAAGTGCTTTCAAAATTATTTAGTATTATGACATAAGTGGTATCTAATTAATATTAATTAAGAGAGAGGCAAGTATAAGGGCCGTACGGCAACTGTTTCGGGCATTCCGTGTATGGCGGTTCTAAATGAAGAAGGAAAGGGCAGAAGTTTTTCTTACTACGTATCATATTTCGCGCCATATTACATCTCAAGGGGCAAGGAAGGAACCTTAGATCGGACAAAAAGAAATTAAAAAAATATATTTGAAACACATTCAAAATGGTTCTGGAAAATGAGTAGTAAATCACGTTTGCCTCGATAATATTGTTCCCATCATAAATTTAACCAAAACAACATTTAAAAAAGATTGACGTAGCAATGATTGTACCTGTTATTATATTATTTTATACAGAAATATAGTAAGAAATCTTTAAATACAATCAAAGATAAAAGACGTAATAAATATCGACTTAGAATGCTATTAAACAGCGATAAATATTACTCGCAAAACGGAAATGTACAATTTGAAAAAAATAAAAATACCAATGCTGTACAAAATATTGTCGGATGAATAGATTTAACACACTCTACGAGGTTAAGGACATGATAACTTTACAATCAAAATACTTCTTTTAAAACAATATCTAAACAAAAAAACTCGAGTTATGTCGAACGAAGCTAGTTTGTTATAAATAGAACCATTAATTGGTTTCTGTAATAAGTAACGATGTCACGAGCGAAGTGCGCACAAATCAAATAAATATGAGCTGCGATATTCTAATTGTTACAATAAATACGAGGGTGAATCAAAAAGTTCTTAGAAGTGCATATATATGAAATATTTTTGGATCAAGTTTGATATTCAAATTAAAGAGTGTCTATCACACTATATTTATGCACACTGTCACTTGTTTTTTCAGTTCGTTCGCATGTAATAATTTTTTTTGTGCAACGAGTTGCTAAAAAGTCAAAATTATGGATAAAAGTGAGTTACGTGCGGTGATAAAATATCTCAGTTTGAAAAAAATGTCTACGAAGGAAATTTTTTTGGATATTCAGCAGACATTAGGGGGTGATGCTGTACCCTATTCTACGGTTGCGTACTGGGTGGCTGAATTTAAAAGAGGTAGATCAAGCTGTAAAGATGACCCGCGTTCTGGGCGGCCTTCAACCTCCGTTACAGAAGAAAATGTCAAAAAGGTTGAGAATCTGGTTTTGGAAGACAGAAAAATGACTATAAAACATATAGCTGAGATCCTAAAGATATCTTTTGGTAGCGTTCAATCCATTTTAATTGATTCACTGGGGTTCAAAAAAGTGTCTGCAAGATGGGTGCCACGAATGTTAACCGACGAAACCCAAAGCGACGTTTGGAAATTTCCAAGCGTAATCTCGAAATGTTCCAGCGTGATTCGGATAATTTTTGCCGTCGTCTTGTCACCATGGATGAAACGTGGGTCCACCATTTTGATCCTGAAACTAAAAGACAAAGCATGTCTTGGAAACGGCTATCCTCTCCATCCATCAAGAAATTTCGAGTTGCTCCTACCGCTGGCAAAGTTATGGCCTCTGTGTTCTGGGATAGTGAAGGAATCCTTTTTATTGATTACATGCCAAAAGGCCAGACGATTACTGGACCCTATTATGCAAATTTAATCCCGAAAGTGCGTGAAGCGATTAAAGAAAAACGTCGTGGAAAACTGTCGTTGGGCGTGTTGTTCCTTCAAGATAACGCTCCTGCTCATCGATCGGAAGTTGCGCTCAACGCAATCCGCTGTGCTGGCTTCAATCTCCTTGACCACCCACCATATTCTCCGGACTTAGCCCCAAGTGATTTTCACTTATTTCCAAAATTAAAAGAGGAAATTCGTGGAACAAAATTTCACGATAATGACGCGGTTATAGCTGCCGTAGAGGACTTTTTCGAGAGTCAAGAAAATAATTTTTTTTCACAAGGAATAAGGAAGTTAGAAACGCGTTATTCTAAATGCATTGCATTGGAGGGAGATTATGTAGAAAAATAAAATATTATTATTTAAATCTTTGCATTTTTTAATATTGATTCCAAGAATTTTTTGATTCACCTAGGTATAGTGGATATAATGGTCATCACATATAATATCAAGATACAGATGTGGGCGCTATTAAATCCCACACATCATATGGTAATTATGCGGCTAATGCACTTTAATACTTTTTTGAAATCTAACTCCTAACTATCATATATGCGAATGTTTAGATGGATGGATGTTTGTTAGAGTTTGTAGCCTAAACGACTGAACGGATCTGGTTGAAATAGAGATAGAGATAGAATTGGTATAGACGTGGAGGCTAGTCTGGAAGAATATAGAGGCTACTCAATTTTAATTCCATGCAGACGGAGTCGGGACCGAAAGCTAGTATTAATATAATCGTATGACCTTATACATCGAGTACCAAAAGACGAACTGCGTCAATATGAATCTACGTTGAATTATTTTTTTTTTCTAATTATTTACATGACACTCCGTGTTTGTAATGAAGTAATAAAACATCTATCACGCTTTCACTGATGTAGTAATAAGGAAGAATAATTATTGTAGAGTCTGATTAACATAACATCGATAACAATTTACGTAATGCTTTTACACAAACAAGATTGATAAACTAAGGATTTTATTCTCTTACATCTTTTATCAGTAAGATCTGGGAACGATAAAAGGTTTCGGACAAAAGTGTGTGTAATGTATTTATGTAGAGCAAAGGAAATTCTGTCGATTAGTTACTCAACCTACTATTGTTCAGTAGACTGGACTTAGGTTTAATAAATAAATTTGAATTATTAAAGAGTAATTTCTGACTCGGGTGTGTAATAATTCAATTCAAATAAAAAAATCTTCTAAACATTAATATCTAAATTACATAGGTCTATACTCGTAACGTAAATGTTTCTGCTCATGGCTACATGACAACATATATCTTAAATAGTGTCGATTATATTTAAATTTAGTAGACGATCATTATCTCCAGACAGGTATTATGATGGAGCGATGACAAGACCATTCTTATAACTCGCATCGTAATGCGTTTTGAAAAAAGAGGTACAAAAAGTAAAGTTAGAAATTGCGTTAGATGATTTATTAGAGGGAAACTTTCCTATGAAACCGCGCTTATTGCCTAATAAAATGTTCGCAAGATATCACTTTTACCACATACTAAAATGTTTTAAATCCGTATTTTATATTGTGGTTACTTTTGATAAGAAAACTGTGTTTTATGCTTATATTTAACTTCCTAATATCTTTCTATCGTGTAACTTGAAAACAACTGTACGGATCTGGTTGAAATTTGGAATAAGGAATAATAGGAGACTAATTAAGTTTTTTTTTAACTTCGCGCGAACAGACTCACGGGCTACAACTAGTAAATAATATTTCTAACAATAGACAATTAAATTTCAAGTTAATTACCTGTTATAACGCTGTTAACTTAATTAGTTTCACAAGAATTACAGCATAAAATATAATATTTACGTAATATAAGATATGTTATATGTTTTATTAATTTAAAAATATTTTACCATACACTTTTAACTCTACATAGCAGTTTTCAGACAAAAACATGGTATTGTTGAAAAACTTATTGAAAAAGTTTTTAACGTTTCCGATAAAATAATTTGATATTACTATTACTACAATTGCAATGCAATTTAGAACTTTATTGCATTATCACAGAATAAAGCTCTATTGCTGAGTCAAGAGAATAACTTGAGCAACACAATACATTTGTAATATTGTGCAACAAAGATGAACCTACAAGAAAACGACAACGTGGAATGTAAACAGTGTTCCACGTTTTACTTTATTACATTTCACCATTATAAAAGATACCAGCTTTCGCCCGCAATTCCGTCCGCGTGGAATTAAAAAAAACAAAAGCGAGCCTATGTGATCTTACAGACTATTCTCTACATCTATATCGAATTAAAATAAAGCTTTAAGGCTGAACTTCAAGAGTTTAAGAACTTTGTTACGTGACCTCGAAATAATTGAAAAATTCAATGCAAGAGAAGGCTATTGTGGCGTAAGTCGTTATACTCTAAGAACGTCCTTCAAATTCAAGGGCGTCTATACCACACAATAGAAAAGTTACTGGTTATATTGACTTACTAGCTTTCGCCCGCGACTCCGTCCGCGTGGAATTAAAAAAAAAACAAATCTAAGTAGTCTATGTGTTCTTCCAGACTATCCTCCGTTTAGGCTACAAACTCTAACAAACATCCATCCATCCATCTAAACTTTCGCATTTATAATATTAGTATGATAGTATGAAGTATGATAAGTGTGTAATATGGGTAAAATTGTATCATAGAAGCTCTTAACCTTGTTAAAATTACTCGAACGTACAAATATTGTCGATACTATGTTTTATCTATGTGTCATATGATTGTACTTTCGCATGCCTTAAACATAAAGTAGGGACCGGCCTATGACGTAATTCGGTTTATAGCGCGTCAATGCATATTTATTGCGTGTAGACACCATGTTGGTTGACAATAACTTGATGACTCTATATGTGGACTATATTAGTCTGTAAATTACGATGAACTTGAATTTGAGCTTTCAACAGCTCCTTGCCATGGATGATTATGTGAGATATCTTTTAGTTTTGGTTTTTGTTTCTGATGAGAAGATACAAAGCTATTCAGTATAGAGCGTAGTTGCTATTTCAGTAAAGAAAGGGCTTTTCTTGGCTTTTAATTTAACTGGCAAAAGTGGACCATAAGACTTTGAATTGTTGAAGTAATAAAGTAGGACGAATTAACTATTACGGACTATTTTAGACAATGCAAAATGCCCCGATGTCTAGCTAGAGATTTAGCCATTCTATAAGACATTGCAAACGACCGTTTCGGCCAGCAGAGGAATTAAGGAATCTGTTGCGATCTATTCGAGTCCTGTAAGGTTCGTGGAATCAAATTAATACCTCAAATCTACAGACTTCGAAATTAATGTCAATTGCCGAAAAAAACGGATATTGGCTAGTTGTATACTAGAATATGTTCATAAACTTGAGAGTGTAAACTAGTGGTTAACGCGCCCATATTAATGTTATTAGAACTTTTTTTTAATTACAATGCATTTTTGAATCTCTTCGTGGTAGAGCTTACATAAAATGTATATTTTACGGTAATGTTATAATATATTTTTAAGATATATTATAAAAAATGTATATCGTTTATTTTGATTTTTTAATTATATTTGTATAATATGTTTACTACACTACAAAACTAAATATTATAGGTACGAAGTTGTATTTTACTAAGACATGATGTTTCCATCTGCGTTTCCTTTACATTATATAATATAAAAAATCTGGATTATTAGCTCGTAAAATCTCTATATCTTAATTGACTAAAAGTCATAAAAACATACGTCTAAACACGTCTAAATCATCATAACAGGGTTCCTAAAAAGGTCCTTCGCGCTGAACTTGTTTTGAATTTAATATGACTGTAAAACCTAAATGCGACACTTGTTTATGCAATTATATTTAATATACTAATAATTATTAACATATTTACATACCTTCGTAAATCTCCATGTCGAAACCAGCCACAAAATCAAAAGTTTTCGAAAACGTTTCTATGACGACGCATGACAGGTTCTCAGCAGTTCATTCCTAATAACAACTTGTTAACTTAATCTGTGAATTGCTACTGCCTTCTGCCTTCGGTAGATATACAAAGTAAAACATTAAAAATGAGTTTAATATTATTTGAGACTTTGTTTTATTGATGTTATTTTCCTGCAAATATGGAATAAATGTTGGTTTAATTATTTCCTAACTTTAATTTCCGTAACATCAGATAAAGCTCACGGAAAACCGTAAATTATTTAATCTGAGATTTTCAATAGGGATGTGTGTTTTTGGTTTTGAATGGTAATTATTTTTATTGTTACCTGTACTTCAACCGCGAACCGAAAATATAGCAAACTCCTAAAAATAGTCTTTAAAGATAACTGAAACATATAAATGGAAATCTTGAGTGTAATGTTACAGAAAAGCAAGTTTATTACATATTACGTACTTTGTAACATGTATATTACTTGGATGTCTTAGCTCATCTGGATCCGTTGAAGTCTTAAAAACATTCATAGTCTTACCAAATTCACTTAATCTGAACCGGTGTTAATAGTGACATCGCGGCAGGTAATTTTGTCAATTACCACTGTTTATAACAACATACAATCAAGGAATGACACACAGTTAATACACATAAGGTAACAGTTCTTTTAGTTCCACTTTTGCCTACCACATTTTTATTCTGAAAAGTACCTGATAGTATACTGTAAAATTCTTATTACCACAAAAAATACCAATAACAAAATGCAAATATATTGCAAAAAAATACTTCACAGATTATAAAAACCGATATTACAACATTTCTAATGACAACCCTAGAGCCGCGTTGAGCTGGTTGACGTATCGTTGAATACATTCTGATATACAGATCACACATCATTTTGTTAAATATAAGGTCCTATAAAAGGAATTCTATTTTCATTTCAAAAAGAGGAGTCTTAGAAATTGTAGAAGAAGACATTGTGTTTATTATTTATTTCTATAGGTCACTAGTGTTAATATAGTAAAATGGGATTGACAATATCGAGTGTTTTCACAAGACTTTTCGGCAAGAAACAAATGCGTATTTTAATGGGTGAGTCGAGTGACAGCTCATCGCATTAGGACTGCGTTGCTGTTTTTACAAATTCCATGTTTTGCTTTGATATTAAACTAAAACCAAATACATATTTTAATTTGCAGTTGGCTTAGATGCCGCCGGTAAAACTACAATTCTTTACAAGTTAAAACTTGGCGAGATTGTCACTACTATTCCAACTATTGGATTCAACGTCGAAACAGTGGAATACAAAAACATCAGTTTCACGGTTTGGGATGTTGGTGGTCAAGATAAAATTAGGCCTCTCTGGCGTCATTACTACCAAAACACACAAGGACTTATATTTGTTGTAGATTCAAGTGATACAAAGAGAATTGTGGAGGCTGAAAATGAACTGGCTAACATGGTTTGTCTAGTTTCCTATAGTTATTCTTAGTATCTCATGTACTTTATTTAATTTACATCACATTTACATTTTAGCTTAAAGAAGATGAATTGAAAGATGCCGTTATCTTGGTCTTCGCTAATAAACAGGATATGCCTAATGCGATGACAGCAGCTGAATTAACAAATGCTCTTAATTTAAACAACCTTAGAAACCGCCGTGTAAGTATACCAGTGAAATATTGCATAATTTAGTGTTCAGATGACAATGACTCATAACACTTGCACCATTCCAGTGGTATATCCAAGCAACCTGTGCAACACAAGGCCAAGGTCTCTACGAGGGATTAGACTGGCTCTCCAATGAGCTTGCAAAGAAGTGAAACATCTTCTTAACCAGTCGTTGGGATCAAAAGTGACATTCCCAAAATGACTGAATCCTTTCCATAAAGAAAATGCAGTTCCAGTAATACTGGATACTAAAGACTACTTTATCTAATTATATAACATTTATATATTTAATGGTCTTTTTCCACAGAATTGTTAACTATATACTTGCATTTTATACATATATTCTCATCCTGATAATGCAATTGTGTCTTACATGTAATCAAGAAATTATAATCTTTTGAAATTTATAATATAATGTTATGTATGTCAATGGATTTCCTGAAAACCAATATATAAACTTAAATATAGTATCTAATTGTTTTTATTTATCTGTTCAACATTAAAAGGCTTTCCTTGTTTACCTTATCATTTGATAATTTTAAAATGTTCATGTCTTTAATGATTGTTGGTATGTGGAAAAAGGCCCACATTTTATTTAAGTGTAATTTTCAAGTAATGTTTCTTATTTTAGTGGTTTCAAGTTTTGATTAATTTTTAGTGATTTTATTCTAAGTGTGATGAATGTTTACAACAAAGAAAATTTGCAGGCCATTGACAAACATTCATAGGATTTTTAGTTCATAGTGTATTTAAATAGTGCTTTTATTTTGTTTTTCATAGTTTTATGCACTTTTAAAATAATTGAAATCAATAGTGTTATTTACACCAATAATTGCTTTATCATTGTAAGTTTCTGGTTGTTTGATATATTGCATATATAACTAGTTATTAGTTTTGTGTCGTATTTTCTTATCTTGTTGCAATTCTTATATCTGCCGTGTTGTGGTTTTCGTAATACATTTTTGGGGTATATTTTTATACCACTATCTTATATTTAATAACAGATTTTAGTAGACAATAAATGACTTTGAATACAAATTTCATATTCTTTACATTAATTTTGATGGCTTTGTGTTTTATGATTAACTGAAATATCAATATGCACAATAAAACACTACATGTTAAGGTTTTCACATATATTTATTAAAAATGGATGTATATATTGTCAAATGTCCTTTCGGCCAAAAATTTAATAATTTATTGGTATTGTAATTGTGATTATGCGAGTTCTGCTTGTAAAACTCCTGTTCCATATATTGGAGATGCATTAAAGTGGTAAATAAAACGCTAGGTGTAAATAAAAATTGTTTTATTTCAATGCTACAAGAGTATTTTTATTGTTATTTATATACTGAGGAAATGTAATAGATTTATGGCTACAATGATTATTGACATATTGTATACCATTCGTTCTCTTTGAAAACAGAGAAATATGAGGGTAGTCTCAAAAACTAGTGATGTTAACATGTTTAGTACCACTGAAACGAGTTTACAGTAATATAAAAATGTACATCATTCATTATTTATGTGTCCATTGAGCCTTTCGTTTTTCTACAAAACTCCTAATACCCTCTTGTCCATCATCCATTTCAGTGTTATTTACCATTATTTCCTGGCCTAATCTATATGCATCGAATATGTTCAAGTTTATTTGTCTATAGAAGAAATACCTTCCCAAAGTAACTACTGAGCGACTTTTCTGTTTTATCTGATCAATTATTTTTGTCACTTCTCCATCCAAGTCCTCGGGAGGCACTACTTTTGTAACAAGACCACTTTCATAAGCTTCTTTAGCGTTAATAGGTTGACCTGTAATAAACTTAATATTAACTTATTATTTGAAATGGATAAAATAATAATGACACTTCAAGTATTCAGTTAAGGTTAAAAATCATTTAAAAAACAGCTGTACTAAATTTGCTAATTCTTTTTTGTTCCATTTGTTGTCGGAAGGTTCTTATGAATGACAAAATTAAAAAAAAATATAAACAAATCTGGAAGGTTACTTATTACAATATATACCTGTCAGCAACATATACATTGCTCTAGATTTTGGCACTGATCTCGCTAACGGTATCCCTGGTGTTGAGCAGAATATTCCAAAATTAGCCCTGTAATATAAAAATAGACATCATTAAAGTATTCAAACTTCTTACTCCAAGAATAAGGAAACTGCATTACCCAGGTGTAGAAAATTTGCTTGTGTCTGAACACACAATCATATCACATGATGCAACTAATTGACATCCTGCAGCAGTTGCAAAACCATTTACCTATAAGATTAATACATTTTTTTATGAAAATCAAGGAAAGCACTGATGTATTTCTACTATAAAGGTAAGTAGATGGAAAAATAGATAAAACATACGCTTACCTTAGCAATTATTGGAACAGGACTATCTATTATTGATTTCATCAGTTCTACAGCTTTCTTAAAAACCAGTTTATGTTGTTCTTTACCATCAGTAATTTGCTGTAAAAAATTAATTATGCTATTTTTAGCTACGTCATACGGAACAAATCTGAAAACACACTTTCTTATTGGAGTTTTAGAAAGTTAAAATTTTTATTATTGAACATATACAAACATTGGCAGTTCAGCTAATTTTTATCAATATTATAAAGAGGAAAGATTTCTATTATTTACTGTAATTAATAAACTCAAAAGTTAAGAGACCAATTTTAAAAAATGTTTTACCAATAGAAAGCTACATATCCACTGAGTGACATAGGTTATGTTTATTCCATTTTTTTTATATAGTGTTAATTTTGTATGAATTTACTTACTAATTCTTTTAAATTGTGTCCTGCTGAAAATACATTACCCTTTGCTGAGAGTACAATAGCTCGTAAAGATGTGTCTTCATTATTAGCATTTATTGCTTGTATTAAGTAGCTCATCATGTTTATTGATAATGAGTTTCTGTATAAATAATAATCATTTGAAAATACATTTCAATAATAACTAACAATATTAAATATACTTACTTTGTTTTCTCATGGTTTAAGATTATCTCTCGAGTGCCATTATTTTCATTAGTTATTATGTATTCATTATGTGTATTACGAATTCTTAATGCTAATGGAGTAAATATTTGTTTCTGCAAAGGAAATAATACAGTAGTGATATTTAATAGTTTAAAACAAAAATTTGATAACGCAATAGAAAGAGGTTACATACCCGTAATGCAAAAAACATTTTGTCGTTTTTACTTCTTACAAGCTAATAATAAAATGTCAGTAATCTAAAGTTCGCTTATCTGAATAATAACATTCAGTATAAAACTTGTTTTCAATATTTACATTTCAAAATCACGATAAAACGCTTGACAAGTGACAACTCAAAGTGTTGCTGTATTAAAAAATAACGGAAACCAAAGGGAATTAAATATAATTGTAGAACTAATTTTAAAAAATGTATATAAAATCAAGCTTTGGCTTTTTTCTTAATCTAAGTAATCTGGTAAACTAAATTCTTGGAACTGTAAAAAAAAACAAAAAAAAAAGAAAACAAATAAAAAATGTATTTAGTATCTTCTACTTCTAAACGAGTCTTCGGAGTCAGACTCCGAATTATCGGCATCCATATACTCGACACCTTCATCTTCTGCTGTTATAAGATCGATGACAGCACTAAAATAAAAAAAAATACATTCTACTGAAACAAATTACTTAACTGGGAAAGTATAGCCTTAGGGCTTTTAAGGGTTATTATGAGCCTACAATAAATATTATTAAAACATAAATACTCACTTAATTACTTCCTCTTCGAATCTACTGTGATATGAAGACTGGTCTGTTGTAACTTTGCGAGCTAACACCAAGTCTAGTAACGACCTCAATTTGTGCAGAATATCGGCAGATTCCTTTTTTACCTTTACTGTGACTGTCTTTATTGAAAAACAACATTCGTCTGGGTTTTTTTCTTCGACTAAAATAGTAATACTGCATTAATTGAAGTAGTTTTATGAATATAGATAATAACAAAATGTAAAAGATATGGAGTGGATAGACACACTATATTGAAATCGAGTCTATGAAAGATGGCAACATTTCTTTTTGGTTATAAAAAAGTTAAAAATGCAAAATAAATAGCTTACCGTCGCTGACCACGAATTCGCCGAAGAACAGCAGAGGTAGAGTATATATTAATGTTACTTCTAGAAGAAAGCGTGAGGTGGAGCGCTGTTTAAGCCAGTAGACAAGCCAGTTAGCTCCTGGCTTGTTGCACAGCGGTCTATTGCTGGACCTTGGGTTTTTCGACGACGCCATAACACTACTGGGATGCAGAGCTATGTTACCTTCTTCAGGAGTATATACTTTAATTCGTGCGGGTCGAATACGCGAATTAATATTGGTCCATCTAAAAATTATTAAATATTTTAAAGGGTACTTAAAGGGATAAAATATAACTGCTTTAATATAGACTAGCTGTTGCTGGCGATTTCGTCGGCGTGAAATAAAAAAAAAATTGTAAAAATCATAGCCTATGTTACTCACAGATAAATTACCTTTCTAACGTTGAAAGACTTTTTTTTAAATTTTTGAGTTTTTTTAATACATACAAAAATACAGATCTTTCCTCTTTACAATATAGTGTAGAAGTATAGATAAAGATAGTAACTAGAGACGAAAATAGGGATAGGAACGGACTATTTACAATTTTTCCATTGGTTATAAATGGTAAATGCAAATGATTAGTATTTTGGTAGTTTTTAAGATATTCTAATTTTTTTTGATTGATTAATACAAAAGTCGAGGCTATAAAATGTTACTTATATTGCTGTTAACATTTTTATGTTACGTAAAAATATATTTTAACACTTACGTAACTGTAGCTATATTAGGATAAAGCGCTGCAGCAACGATAGTTTTAAACAGACTCATGTTATTAGCGTTTCTGTTCTCATATCGAGATTTAACATCACCGGAAGCAAGGAATCCCATCTGCTTCAAATTGTTGCCCAACTGCTTCTTCATATCGGCTAACAATCCCAGAGTATTGTTCGATAAGAAGTTGGAGTAGGCGAAAGAATGTTTATGTTGCCGCGACCGGCAGCGTTCCCATTGTAATATAGCCTCTGATATCGCAACATGGTCGCTCGGCTCACCCAATGTGAAGCTACGTTTTGCCTCATCCACTTCCGCTTCTTTGCCTAAATAAAATAAAATAACATTTCCTTAGCAACACTACAAGGCAATTAGTAATTACAAAAAAACATGACAAAGTAATTAAATATGGGATTATAAAATCGCAATTAAATGAAAAAAAAAAAAACATATTTATAATGACGCCAATAGCGTAACGGTTAGGGGTACGGATTTATGATCACGTGGTCGAGGGTTCGAATCCCCTCTTCATTACCGTAAACCGTATTTTACAAGACTTAAGCTTAGTTAGAATGGTACAAGAAATAGTAAACAAATAATAAAAAGACAATGTATAAAAATCATCCCCCCTTATCCTTCTCCCGTAGGGTTCAAGAGGTTTTCGTCTTCCAGATAATATCAGTCATTTAAAAAAATATGCTAGAGGAGGAGGTGGTGAAATGTGTAGGAAGAGGAGGTAATCATTATCTCCCCTACCTTATCCTACTCCCGTAGTGTCTGCGCACCGGGTTTTCATCCTCCAAATGACTCTATCATCCGTCATTTTAGTCATCACTCCCTTCTTTATCTGTCATTTTCACGCAATCCATCCATCTCTTTCTAAGTCTACCTTTACCGGTGTATCCATCCACATTCATAGGAGGTAAAGAGGTTGTTACCGATGACTAGCTGGAATGGATCCTTGAAGCTCCAGACAGCGGCGAGGCTGGCTGCGCGGTCGAGGCAGCCGAAGAGCGCGGCGAGGAGCAGCAGCTTGCCGGCGGCGGGGTGCAGCGGCAGCCGCGCCACGTGCCAGCCCAGCGGCGTCAGACTCTCCTGCGCGTCCAGCGCGCCGCATCTACACACACTTGGAGCCTCACCACAAACACACGCACATGCAATGTAGAGTAAGACTGAAAAAAGGATGGATGTGAAACAGGACATGCTTAAGGGAACGAATCCAGATATGATGAGATGCAGTATATTTAGCTCGTTGAAGAAAAAAAATGACCACTGTAAACACATTATTTTGGACGTACGGACATATCTCAGACGGAAATCTGATTTTTACGATTTATTCACAAAAAAAAACAATAACTTTAAAACCATAGAAAACCGGGCAGTATACTTTGCGATTACCAAAAACAGATAACTTAAACAAGACAAACATACTGTTGCAAATGGTTGACAGCCCACTGTACAGTAGTGGGTGCGGGCGGGGAGGGCATGATGGCGAAGGCGTCCGCCGCCCGCCCCAGCCGCAGCCGCTTCGCCGACAGCACCGCCTCCAGCAGGCTGGTGCGCTGCAGCTCCGGCAGCAGCCGCTCCGGCAGCGTGCTCGCGCGGAACGACGTCATCATGTGGTAGCACACGCCCGGCTGGCAGCGGCCCGCGCGACCACGTCTGATGCAAATAATCTTATTAATAACTTGTGGCGTTGTATTGTAAAATATTATTAACATACTAGCTTTCGCCCGCGACTCCATCTGCGTGTAATTAAAAAAAAAACAAAAGTAGTAGTAGTAAGTAGCCTATGTGTTCTTCCAGACTATCCTTTACATCTATGGCAAATTTCGCACAGACATCTAACAAACATCCATCCATCCATCCATCTAAACTTTCGCATTTATAATATTAGTATGATACACATATCAACACCCATCTCAATCATTTTATCTACCACTCCCTCTCGAAACTTCTTCCTGCAACTTCTCTGTCTTCCCTCTCAAGCATGTGCCATTAAATTTTAGGCTGGGGCTATTAAATTCACACACTTGATGCCTTATTAGGTCTGAATTAAGCAGTTTATGTTATGGGGCTACGACCTCACTAGATATCACTTTGGAATTTTTCTATCTTACTAATACCACTAAATGCAAAAGTTTGGATGGATGTTTGATAAATTTTGTAGCCTAAACTGCTGAACGGATATCGATACAATTTGGTATAGATGTAGAGGATAGACTGGAAGAACACATAGGCTACTTGCTATTTTTCTTATTCAGCGCGGACGGAGACGCGGGCGAAAGCTAGTATAGTAATAATATAGTAAAAAGTAGCTAATGTCTGGTACACACTTGGTACTGATGGACAGCAGCAGCATTTAACTGGTATAATGTAAACAATAACTGGCGCCAGTAAGTCCAAACAATCAGCCAAGCCTACACAACTGTCCAACTGTACTGCCCAAGTATAAACCGTGTATAACTGCCGAATACGCACATTTAAAGACGTAAAGGTATCATAAATGGTTAAAGTCCAAAGTACATTAAAATTTCAACGTCAGTAGATTGTAAGTGGTGCTTACGAGGCGAAGTGTTCAAGTTTCGTTTCAGTATTCGTCAATAACTTACTAAGTGCGTCCCTTAGAAATTACCCGTTTTTTTAACCAAACAAAAAAAAATTTTCTAAGAAAAAATTTATTGTTTACTGGACACAAATCACTTTTTTATCTTCATCCATTTAAATCACAAATTAAATAGAAGTTTTAACGATATTATCTCTCCACTTTAATTTATATGCATAAATAATAATTATTAAAAAAATACCTTTGACGTAAGTTAGCTTGCGAAACCCATTCAAATTGGAGTGTTGATATTTTATCTTCAACATCAAAACCATTCAGTTTAATTCTTCCACCATCAATAACATACACAATATCATCTATAGTTATTGATGTTTCAGCTATATTTGTTGCCACAATTATCTTCCGAACACTATCTGGTGGTCGCTCAAATATCTTATGTTGATCCAGTGAAGGTAGTTTTGAATGTAGAGGGTATATTTCATAACGTTCCTTCGGGAATTGATTACTTTCGTTCATCAATCTTAGGAATTTAGAAATATCCCCAATTCCAGTTAGGAATATTAGCACAGCTCCGGGACCCTGCCTGCAGATATACTTCAGAAGTTCCAACATTAGATCCAAATCTAATTCTTCTATCCTCGAGTCCTGTAGTGTTTTGTAAACATCGTAATCGAGCACACTCTTCTTTGATTCTAACCAATTCACTGAAACAATACAAATTAATATTTATCAAGCAATTTTTGTTTCATTTTTAGTGGCAATTATTTTTAAATTACATGGACTCCTTATTTTATTTCTAGTAGTAATTAATTTAAGGCCTAAAACTCCTCTTCCCATTTCCACCCTATTTCTAAAAGAAAAAATGGGTAGGAGAAGGTTCGTACCCAATATCCTCTTTCTGTGCATCCCCTCCTCTGCCTTGTATAGGTAGGCAACATTTCTATGAAAATCTGTGGTAGCGGGTGCTTTGCTAGCGCATTATGGTGGCCGCTTGGTCATTTGACATCTTGTACAAAAATAAAAATTTTAATATTTAAGAACATTAATACTTACTAATTTCCGCTTTGTATTTTATATCCTTTTCCATTTCTTCTGATTGCTTTGGTGATTTTAAATATCGCTTATGCTTTGGTTGATTTTTGTGTTTATTCGCTTTTTCCGGCAGTTTATACTTTGTCTTGTCTAAGATATCTTCTAAAAACACATCTTCAACAGGGTAAGCTATCCCCTCTATTTTCATCATAGGACAGTTGTCAAAATATTGAGATAAAGTGTCAGCATCTAAAGTAGCACTCATTAGAATCAGTTTTAAATCTTGGCGCTTCTTTAAAACCTGAAATAAACATTTGTTTTAAGTTGAGATTATTTTGAGTCATTTTGGATTTAGTGTTTTTTATACTGATTTTATTAAAAAAGCACTCATATTTATTGCCTTTTGCCTGCAATGCACAAATTATAGAAAAACCCGTAAAACGCAAGGTATGACATTACTAAAAATAGCTAAATAACCAAATGTAAGTCATGAAAAGAGAATGACAAATAACTAAAATATCTTCTTTATGAGCAAAACACATACAACAGAATACTAAACCGACATTTAAAATTAAACATCTGGCAGATTGTAATACTGGATTCCGTGTATCTAGCTAGCTGCTATTCAAAATTTTAATCTTGTTTATACTTTCAATTATCTTCAACCTTGACATTAGCGAAATAATCGAAATAGCGATGGGTCCCACTATTCAATAAAAGAGAGAAAGAAGGAGAGAGAGAGAGAGAGTGTACAAGGTGCTTATGATGAATATGAATTTAAATTTCCATTTAGTATTTAATTATTAATGCCAGGTTACCTGTTTCAACATGCACATAGATATATCCACATGACAGTCCCTTTCGTGGACTTCATCTAGTACAATGTGGCTCCAATTGGTCAGACCCTGATGTACTTCTAGTTCCACCAGCAGCACCCCCGTGGTGCAGTACTGGATACTGCCACGAGGTCTCTCTTCTACTCTGAAATATTTTATATCCTTCTATGCACACTATGTAGTTCCAACACCTAAATGTTACATAAATTATAAACATAAAATGAAAACAACATAAACATATTAAATAATTAAAAAAAGAAAACATTAAATAGATTAATAATTTAATATTAAACAGAAAACTGAAGGTGTAACAATGCCCCAGAATTACCACCTTTTTCAAAGCTAATATGTATAAAAGCCTATAAACATAAAAATGTAGTTATAGAAATATTACTAACCTCTCTAATCTTACCGAGTACCCTACAGAATTTCCCAATACATCACACCTTTCCTGAGCAACTCTATTTGCAAGAGATGAAGCAGCGATTCTCCTTGGCTGTGTTACCATTATCTTAACATTAGCACCTTTGCCATTTGTTATAGCTTCATCTAAAATAAGTTGTGGAATCTGAAAATATATCAGTTTAAATCAGAACATCTAACAAAACTTTACTTGACATTTATTTAATACTAGCTATTTCTCGTGACTCTGTCAGTAATAAAAAATGTAAGTAGCCAATGTGGTTTTACAAAGTTCTACATTTGTGGCAAATTTCATCGGTAACCTACAAGGGGTATACCTTCTAACAAAAATCCATTCATCTATTCATCTAAACTTTCACATTTATAACTAAGAAGTAAGATTTGGATAAGAATTTTAGATAAATAAAATGGAATTAAATATTGTACCTGTGTTGATTTTCCGCTGCCAGTTTCACCACTTATGACAATAACTTGGTTATTGTTAACAAGCTCTAGTATTTCCTTAGATCTCTTATATGTTGGTAAAGTTTCACGAAATTTCATGAAATTTTTGTATTTCTCTTTCGTGATCATTTCTTTATATTCCTTTTGAAAGGTGACATTAAGATTACTGGTATGTTCATTATTGAAGTTTATAGTAATACCATTAGATAAACTTTCTGTAAGTTTATCATCGAATGTTCCTGTTATAATATCTTCATATGCATATTTATAAGATTTCGAAGTTCTTAGTGATAGTTGTTTTTCATTACACTCAAATTCCATATCATCTTCACTGTAGATAGGTATAAAATCAGGTAGAGATGATGTACTCGGCTTGTTGGTAAATGCATCTAAATTTTGTTCAGTTTTTATTTTAACTGGATCTGGTAGCTTAAATACATCATTTTTCTCTTCTCCTGTAACATCTGGAACTCCTGCTTTTATTTCCTTTGTAGCAGTATGAGAGAATGGAGTTGTAACAATATTTGGTAGCTTAATATCTTGCTCTTTGGCTATAAACAATATCTGCCTCAAGTTGCTCTTAACTGATGTAATCACAGGCTGAGGTATTGTCAGGGACAGCTAAAAAGTTAAATTATTTGATTAAAACTAATTAATGTTTTGTCCAATATCAGTAAAATGTTCTAAATGGGCATAAGTGAATAAAATGTAATACTAGAATAGAAATTTTAGCTTTTTAGAGTCAAGCGAAGCTTCTAAAACATAAAGATTGACATTTTAAAAGGACAAAGGGAAAACAACACCATTTTTTTTAAATAAAACTGTACTAACAATATTTTTACTTTTCTTCTTAGCTTCCTTTTTCCCTTTCTTAAGGTTTTTATAATAAAGTCCGATTTCTCTTCCCTTCAGACCAGGTGGTCTTTGGCTTTTGTCAATCTTCCAGCTTTGATCATGTTTATTCCAATTGTTTCTAGACATTTTTTCATACAAGTCACTCTAAATTAAAGTGATTTGTATGGTTGGGTCAGGATAATCTTAAATATTAGTTTCAAGGCTGCAATAATTCACAAATCAATTATATATTTAGTCAATGCTAAAGCCGGTCTCCACAAACCATATTTAATTTTCAATGTTTTGCGATATCGATTTCATATTTGATTTTGATTATTGATTTTATTTCAATCAGTGTCATCCAAGCCCAGCTGTCAGCTGTCAGCAATTGTGTCAGTAAGTTATATGTTTCAGATATAAAAAACGTTCAGACAGGAGAAGCAAAATAGATTTAATTGTTTTAGGGATTTTTTCTTATCGTTTCACATACTTTAATTTTGTTTTCAAAAAACGAGGAGTGATTCTCAAAGAGATGTTTTAGACTTTATAATTAAATGACAACTCAAACAAGAATTGACATTGACACAATGATTGACAGTTGACACAATATGTCATCGTCGTTGAACTGAAACAGTAAAATTAATTTATAATTTAAAACATTTAATTTTGCGCTAATATGAATAGGTGTAATTTTAATAAATAATATTTACGAACTTTGTTATTTAGGGCATAAAACAAAAACATGATACGTTTTGTCTGGTTCTGTCTTTAACATTTTGTTTGGTGCATATCCAATTGTCAAAACTTTCATTTATTATTTCTTAACTTAGCCATGGTAAATTAAATACAAATTATAAGTTTACAGACTTTCTCGCAGACGTTACATTTTATTTTAATTAAACATTTCAGGACTTAAGGTCTTTAATATGTAGAGGCCGAAGAAAGAAGATTGCTATTCTTATATTTATTTTAATATTTCTTATAAACGCTATGATATTCGTTAGCTTTGAACTATACAATACGATTAAAAGACGGCAAAAAAGTCCATGGTATAAAAGGTATGTATGCGGATAAATGTAACCACTTTGTTTTGCTCATATTGATTACAAAAAATGTGAAACGGTTTTTTTTAGGTTACACTATGGTCAGAATTCATATGTGGATAATAGTGGCATGAGGGTGATAGTGGGACATTATGTTGGTGGTAATTCTGGAGGTAACTTATCACAAGGTAAAATCTACTTATATGTAGTTACACTTTTGTCTCATAGTATTAAGCTCTGTGTAAGTCCATTGCAAAACAATAAAGCTCTGAACCAGCTAAAAAGGCCACAAATACTTTGTGTTGAGCTGTGGCTCAACAACTAAATTGGCAAGTCATGGCTCATCACAATATACTATGTAAGCAGTACCTGCAACCTCTTTGGTGACTCCCAGTTTGCAGCTATGCAAATCATAACTCTATGCAGGTAAAAAGTTGAATTGAGGCATGAACTGTTTCACAGATCAGCTTCATATATGTGAATTGTGAGCCAATCTGCAGGTCATCAATTTTAGTTGATTACATGACTACAAACAATTGTACAAAAACATAATGCCATCACTTTCATTTTTGGAGGCAACTGAGAAAACAATACCTATACTAATATTAGAAAGAGCAAAGATTTGTATTTTTGTAAGTATTGATATAACTCAAAAACTACTGGGCCGATTAAAAAAAAATTCACCATTAAACAGCTATGTTATCAGTGAGTAACATAGGCTATACTTGTTTATTATTTTTTAATTTCAAGCGGACAAAGTCGCGTGCAACAGCTAGTTTTTTATAAATGTTTCAACTGCATACTTTATGACTAGTGGTGAATTGACAGGGTGAGGATATTTTATATCAATAATTGAAAGTCACACTTAATGTTATCTTTTCTATCTTACAGAAATAGTAAATGCTAACAACTATGCTCCTATCCAAGGAGCTGGTGAAGGTGGGAGACCAGTTCAGCTCTCACCAAGAGAAATTATAACAGCAAGAGAACTTTATACATTACATTCTTATAATATATTAGTTGGTGATAGAATTTTTATTAATAGAAGTCTTCCTGATGTACGCAGTGAGAGGTATTATTTTCATATATTAAATTTTAAAACATGAGTTTCACATTATCACTAGCTCACTAAACAAATCCATTGAGGGACTTGGAGTCTACTCTAACTTATTAAACAGTTACAGAACTAACTACAATAATAGTGTCATTATAACTGTATCTATTTATTTTATACTAGCTGTTACTTGCTACTTCGTCACTGTGAAATTAAAAAATAATTAAAAATTCAATATTTGGACATGATATTTTAACTAACTTAACATATTTTAATTTAATTTCTTTTCTTAACATTTCCTAAATTATAATTTCAGATTATTCTAGTAGATGATGCAAGTGATAGGAAATATTTAGGTAAAGAATTGGAAGATGCTGTAGCGAAACTGGAAAATGTGCAAATTTTGAGAAGTACACAGAGAAAGGGTCTTGTTGGAGCTCGGTTGATGGGTGCTAGATCTGCTGTAGGAGATGTTTTAGTATTCCTAGATGCACATTGTGAGGTAATATTGAAATCTATGCTAATATAATAAAACGTAAACACTTGTTTATTATGTAGGATGTAAATCACAAAACATTTTTGAATAACTACTTTTTAATAAAAAGCCCTTACTTATTTGATTTAGGTGTAAAAATTGTCATGCAAAAAAGACAAAAATAATAAACCAATAGCAAAGAAGCAAGATTGCCATGGTAACGGCTAATGGCAAAAGCCTCCGTTGTCATTTAAGTTTTACGAAATGTAAACAATAAACTAAGTTTGTATAATACTAGCTTTTGCTCGCGATTTCGCCCGCGTGAAATTAAAAAATAATTAAAAATACTATATTTGGACATGATTAAATATATTTTAACTAACATAACATATGTTAATTTAATTTCTTAACATTTTGTGAACATTAATTTCAGATTATTCTAGTAGATGATGCAAGTGATAGGAAATATTTAGGTAAAGAATTGGAAGATGCTGTAGCGAAACTGGAAAATGTGCAAATTTTGAGAAGTACACAGAGAAAGGGTCTTGTTGGAGCTCGGTTGATGGGTGCTAGATCTGCTGTAGGAGATGTTTTAGTATTCCTAGATGCACATTGTGAGGTAATATTGAAATCTATACTAATATAATAAAACGTAAACACTTGTTTATTATGTAGGATGTAAATCACAAAACATTTTTGAATAACTACTTTTTAATAAAAAGCCCTTACTTATTTGATTTAGGTGTAAAAATTGTCATGCAAAAAAGACAAAAACTACAAGCCAATAGCAAAGAAGCAAGATTGCCATGGTAACGGCTAATGGCAAAAGCCTCCGTTGTCTTTTAAGTTTTACGAAATGTAAACAATAAACTATGTTTGTATAATACTAGCTTTTGCTCGCGATTTCGCCCGCGTGAAATTAAAAAATAAAACAAAATATAGCCTATGTTAATCACAGAAAAATTAACTTTCTATTGGTGAAAGAATTTTTAAAATCGGCCCAGTACTTATTGCGTGAATCAAATACATACAAAAATCCAAAACACAAATCATTCCTCTTTATAATATTAGGATAGACTAGTATAGATCAAGCATATGAAGCTGCAAGGAAACAGCTAGTATATGATATATTTTCAACCTGATTATAAGAAATGGATAGTATATTTGGAACCTTTCCTATTTCCAGGTAACACCGGGATGGTTAGAGCCGTTGTTAGAAAGAGCTGGCAGTGACGATGTTTTCATTTGTCCTCATATAGATCTTCTCTCTGAAGACACTTTTGCGTATACTAAAAGTATCGACGCCCACTGGGGCGCGTTCAGTTGGCGGCTACATTTTCGTTGGCTGATGCCCAGCATGGAGGTGATGAAGAACAAAGCGGAACATCCTTCAAAACCCTATCCATCACCTGCAATGGCTGGAGGTCTTTTTGCGGTTACGAAAAGTTTATTTTGGAGACTTGGCGGGTATGATGAAGGTATGATGATTTGGGGCGCGGAGAATTTGGAACTCTCCTGGAGAGCATGGCAATGTGGTGCAAGAGTCGAGATAACACCATGTTCACGTGTAGGTCATATATTTAGAAGACATAGTCCTTATAAATATCCTGGAGGAGTGTCTAAAGTGCTGAATTCTAATTTAGCTCGAGCGGCTACTGTATGGATGGATGAATGGGCGGATTTCTTTTTTAAATTCAATCCAGCGGTCGCGGTGATACGTGATGAACAAAATGTAGGGGATAGGGTGCAGTTGCGTGAGGACTTGAAATGTAAGAGTTTCGAATGGTATTTGAATAATGTTTGGCCTCAACATTTCTTTCCTACTAAATATAGATGGTTTGGTAGGATTCGTAATGACAAAGGTTGTATAGGAGTGATATCAAGTACTCCAGGTCTTGGAGGACCTGCGTCTAAAGTACACTGTGGTAGTGATTTAGATCTAGACAGTCTCATAGTGTACACACCTGAGGGGAGAATAATGGCTGACGAAGGTTTATGTTTGGAACAAGGAAATGGTAGAGCAGTATGGAAAGGTTGCAGCGATAATAGGAAACAAATTTGGAAACAGAAAGGTCCGAGATTGAAAACTTTCGATGGTCTTTGTTTAACGTCCGTAAAAAATCGCAGCTCTGATGTAACTGATAATCCTTTAACTTCTAAGAAATGTGTCAAAAGTGATGAACAAATATGGCATTTCGAAAGAGTTCCCTGGAGATGAAATTATTTTGAATATCACGGAACATATCTATCAGAAGGTTGTATTAGTGCATAGTTTATTATTTGAAACTCATTATATTACTTACTTTTTAGTTATTATTATTACCTAAAAGAAACTTAATATTATATGTTATTTATAAGACTGTTGAAGCAAATAAGTGTATTAATGCAATATTCATTGAAGTAGACTGATTTTTATACACAATTTTATGTAGTTTTGAATGTTGTGTGTTAAATTGTGTCGACAACAATATTCTGCTCTGATATGAAAAATAGTAATTAGAAGTTAAAAAGTGACTTCATGATACTTTGTAAATACGAAAGGTGGGCATTAGCTAATAACACGGGTCAACATGAAATTTGACTTTGATTGCAAAGCATTAAATTTCGGTAGTTTAGGTCGTAATAAGACGAAAAAAAAATATATGGCATGAAAAACTTTGTTTTTGTGCTTAGAAGACTGATTGAACGAAATTTTTAAAAATCTCGGATTTTAATTTTTGATTGAAAATAAAACTATTGAAATAAAAATGTTTATTATTTTTATTAAGTTTTACTATCAAATTAGCTTACAGAAAAGTGGAAAATAACTTAAAAGTGCACACTTTTACTTTTTATTTTATGTTCATAGCTACTTTCTCTCAATAAACCCCAAATATATAGTCGCCCATCATGTTTTCATTGTATTGGCCTTGATAGCGTTGTTCAAAATTCATGATGACCTGATGGAAACGTTCTCCTTGCTCTTCGGGATAGGCTCCCATATTGTTTTTAAATTTATCCAAATGAGCATGCAGCATATGTACTTTTAATGACATCCTGCAGCCGATGGCCTTAAAAATTTGTAAGCATATCCTCAACCAACTTTTCGTAGTTTTCAGCTTTATTATTTCCTAAAAATCCAGAAACTACTGCTTTAAAACTGTTCCAACTTGCTTTTTGAGTACGATTCAGCAACGTTGGAAATTTTTCATCGGCGAAAATCTGTCCAATTTGCGGACCAACAAAAACCCCAGCTTTAACCTTTGCTTCCGATAACTTCGGGAATTTTTTTTTTACTACAAGCAACATGTGGAGCCCATGGCTTATCTTGATTCCGTACAGGACAGTCAAAATATGCTTCATAGGCTTCACAGAGAACGTGAGATGTCTTTAGCTCATATTTTACGTCTCGAACTTTAATAAATTGACCACATATAAAACAAAATGCATCAGATCGGTATAGACTCGGTGTATAGACTCAGTGTATAGACTCGGTGTATAGACTCAGTGTATAGACTCGGTGTATAGACTCAGTGTATAGACTCGGTGTATAGACTCAGTGTATAGACTCGGTGTATAGACTCAGTGTATAGACTCGGTGTATAGACTCAGTGTATAGACTCGGTGTATAGACTCAGTGTATAGACTCGGTGTATAGACTCAGTGTATAGACTCGGTGTATAGACTCAGTGTATAGACTCGGTGTATAGACTCAGTGTATAGACTCGGTGTATAGACTCAGTGTATAGACTCGGTGTATAGACTCAGTGTATAGACTCGGTGTATAGACTCAGTGTATAGACTCGGTGTATAGACTCAGTGTATAGACTCGGTGTATAGACTCAGTGTATAGACTCGGTGTATAGACTCAGTGTATAGACTCGGTGTATAGACTCAGTGTATAGACTCGGTGTATAGACTCAGTGTATAGACTCGGTGTATAGACTCAGTGTATAGACTCGGTGTATAGACTCAGTGTATAGACTCGGTGTATAGACTCAGTGTATAGACTCGGTGTATAGACTCAGTGTATAGACTCGGTGTATAGACTCAGTGTATAGACTCGGTGTATAGACTCAGTGTATAGACTCGGTGTATAGACTCAGTGTATAGACTCGGTGTATAGACTCAGTGTATAGACTCGGTGTATAGACTCAGTGTATAGACTCGGTGTATAGACTCAGTGTATAGACTCGGTGTATAGACTCAGTGTATAGACTCGGTGTATAGACTCAGTGTATAGACTCGGTGTATAGACTCAGTGTATAGACTCGGTGTATAGACTCAGTGTATAGACTCGGTGTATAGACTCAGTGTATAGACTCGGTGTATAGACTCAGTGTATAGACTCGGTGTATAGACTCAGTGTATAGACTCGGTGTATAGACTCAGTGTATAGACTCGGTGTATAGACTCAGTGTATAGACTCGGTGTATAGACTCAGTGTATAGACTCGGTGTATAGACTCAGTGTATAGACTCGGTGTATAGACTCAGTGTATAGACTCGGTGTATAGACTCAGTGTATAGACTCGGTGTATAGACTCAGTGTATAGACTCGGTGTATAGACTCAGTGTATAGACTCGGTGTATAGACTCAGTGTATAGACTCGGTGTATAGACTCAGTGTATAGACTCGGTGTATAGACTCAGTGTATAGACTCGGTGTATAGACTCAGTGTATAGACTCGGTGTATAGACTCAGTGTATAGACTCGGTGTATAGACTCAGTGTATAGACTCGGTGTATAGACTCAGTGTATAGACTCGGTGTATAGACTCAGTGTATAGACTCGGTGTATAGACTCAGTGTATAGACTCGGTGTATAGACTCAGTGTATAGACTCGGTGTATAGACTCAGTGTATAGACTCGGTGTATAGACTCAGTGTATAGACTCGGTGTATAGACTCAGTGTATAGACTCGGTGTATAGACTCAGTGTATAGACTCGGTGTATAGACTCAGTGTATAGACTCGGTGTATAGACTCAGTGTATAGACTCGGTGTATAGACTCAGTGTATAGACTCGGTGTATAGACTCAGTGTATAGACTCGGTGTATAGACTCAGTGTATAGACTCGGTGTATAGACTCAGTGTATAGACTCGGTGTATAGACTCAGTGTATAGACTCGGTGTATAGACTCAGTGTATAGACTCGGTGTATAGACTCAGTGTATAGACTCGGTGTATAGACTCAGTGTATAGACTCGGTGTATAGACTCAGTGTATAGACTCGGTGTATAGACTCAGTGTATAGACTCGGTGTATAGACTCAGTGTATAGACTCGGTGTATAGACTCAGTGTATAGACTCGGTGTATAGACTCAGTGTATAGACTCGGTGTATAGACTCAGTGTATAGACTCGGTGTATAGACTCGGTGTATAGACTCAGTGTATAGACTCGGTGTATAGACTCAGTGTATAGACTCGGTGTATAGACTCAGTGTATAGACTCGGTGTATAGACTCAGTGTATAGACTCGGTGTATAGACTCAGTGTATAGACTCGGTGTATAGACTCAGTGTATAGACTCGGTGTATAGACTCAGTGTATAGACTCGGTGTATAGACTCAGTGTATAGACTCGGTGTATAGACTCAGTGTATAGACTCGGTGTATAGACTCAGTGTATAGACTCGGTGTATAGACTCAGTGTATAGACTCGGTGTATAGACTCAGTGTATAGACTCGGTGTATAGACTCAGTGTATAGACTCGGTGTATAGACTCAGTGTATAGACTCGGTGTATAGACTCAGTGTATAGACTCGGTGTATAGACTCAGTGTATAGACTCGGTGTATAGACTCAGTGTATAGACTCGGTGTATAGACTCAGTGTATAGACTCGGTGTATAGACTCAGTGTATAGACTCGGTGTATAGACTCAGTGTATAGACTCGGTGTATAGACTCAGTGTATAGACTCGGTGTATAGACTCAGTGTATAGACTCGGTGTATAGACTCAGTGTATAGACTCGGTGTATAGACTCAGTGTATAGACTCGGTGTATAGACTCAGTGTATAGACTCGGTGTATAGACTCAGTGTATAGACTCGGTGTATAGACTCAGTGTATAGACTCGGTGTATAGACTCGGTGTATAGACTCAGTGTATAGACTCGGTGTATATACTTATGACAGGACTTGACTTGTTTTGATTGAAACTGACAGTGACCAAGCGATGAACGGGGCATCAAGTTGGTAAGTGCCACTTATGCATCATCCTTGTTTACAATGTTATGCCCCCGTTGCATGCGTCTGTCAATCGCTTATTTTACTCAGCTCAAATTGAATGTTTGTTTTTAAAGATTAACTTTTAAATGTTAATTTTATTTGCGTTTTTTTTTAAATCGTAACGCTTTAACGATTATCAAAGTTAAGTTTTTAATTAATGAATTAACGAAGAACGAAATTTAATTTTTAAATTAACCGTGCCCACCTGACGTTTTTGATTTTTTTATAATGATTTTATTTAAAAACAAGAATCTCAGTGTCTCAAATAAATTGTTCTACTGTACGTAGTTTTATATACTTTTATTTTTTATGAGATTTATTTAAATTTTTATTTGAATAAACACGGGATAATTAAGTACATATGTACAACTGTGATGTTTTTAGGTTATGTAAATGGTATAAGCAATACAATAAAATATTGTTAAGTAAAGAATTCCATTAGTGTAAGACAAGCAATAAATCTACAATTTATTAAGTTATGCAATATTCATTATTGTCTTGGACAAGTACAAAAAGACAAAAAATGTTTTCACCTTTTTTTGACCGACTTCCCAAAAGAAGGAGGTACTCAATTCGTCTGTATGTTTTTTTTTTAGTTTTTTTTTAGACTTTAAAAGTGTATTCTGCCAGCAATTTTTTCTGTCTCATTTACTTGAGAAGTATTCTTATCGATGAAGTCTCTTGTGTCCTCCTCTTGACCTCCAGATACGACACGACGCCCACTTTCTCTTTTATTTTAAAATAGGAGTTGCTATTAATAATATAATTGCTTGATAATTAAAGTAAACTGTTTACATTTCTGTTAGTTCGTTGTGGGAATGATAGAAAAAAAAATATGAATTGAATATTTCTACTGCCAATTTCAAGTGCCTTGCGTTTATAAATTACACTGAGATTTTATTAGTTAGGACTAAGTGATACTAAAATTAGTATGTAAAGGAAATTTAGATATATGACATTAATCTGTTAATGATAATTATTATATATTTAATTAAAATACCTGTGATTTTAAGATACAGGATATTGCACAATTTTCATTGCTATAAAATATAGAGCTTGTATTCAAGTTAAAAAATATATGCAAAATGAAATTAGTTCTGAACTTAGTTACAAAGTTTCAATGTTGTGATTAATTACAATATCTACTTAATGCAATATAAATATTTAAGTTTAAATGACTTGTTTGTAAACATAATTTATATTAACTGAGTTTTTTAAACGGGACTTGTACTAAGATATCGTCCAATTTAATTTTAAGTATTCTTTATACATTGATATTACTTAAATATTATTATCACATTATTTTTATGTAATTTACTTTACCGATTTTGAGTTTATCATTCTTTTTTACTTACTCTAAGCTATTTTCTAGTCTAAATGTAATCTTTTAACTGATTTTAATAAGACTCATGTAATTCTCTTTAATCTATAAATAAAAAGTTGTAACACAACAGGGATTTATGGCACAAAATACTAATTATTATACATTAAATTAAAAATAAAAAGTTGTAAGCATGTTAAATTGTATTTCATTTATAAAAAAAATCTTAATAATCGTAACTTATTAAATATTTTCATCATTCACCTTAGAATGTAATATAGAATTAAGATGGCGGTCGGTGTTGCTATCGCGAGATTTGTCCGTGTCGCTGAGTTGCAATTATTCCTGTTGCAAATAAAGCAGCTCGCGTCACTATGGCCGCGGGCGCGTTCTACGGCCTCTAGAGCGAGACAGACTGAGTCGACCTGTGCACGTGGCACGCAGCCCCGAATGACGTCCACAGTGTTGCCAACTAAAAGAAAAAATAGTTAAGACTTGAAATCACAAAAGTAGGCAATGGGATTACTGGCCAATTTTGTTTAAATTGATGTCGACTTACATGATTTATCATCTGGTGTTGCTACCATTTTCAAGCAACGATATTCTATTGGTACTTTTGAGTCTGTCGATGGTGGTGGATGTCCTATATTGTGCACCCATTGTGCTGACACCCAGTTCGAAGGATGACACTCTAAGGGTGTACCCGGCCATACAATCTCTTGAGGATGACAGCTAAGACAACGCTGGTAGAAGCAGCTTTCTGGCGAAGCTACAATGTGAGTAATTTTTTTAATTACATAATTTTTTTTTAAAATGTAAAATAAAATATCTTACTCTTACTAATATTGTAAAGTTTGTATGTTTGTTGTAATTTTTGTATCTCCTTAACGTCTGAACGGATTTAGAGCATAGTCTGGTAGACCACATAGGCTTCTTAACAATTTCCTTTTAAATACGCGCGGACGATATCATGAGCTACAATAAATCTATGATAAAAAACTTGAAGGATACGAATTGCTCTGTTAAAATGTATAACGTTTTAAATGATTTATTGATTATTTTTACATCTTCAATTAATTTTAAGTATAGTAGGTGGTTTTAAGTGTTGACTGATTAACTTTGCAGCAATAAACTTTTCGAATGATGCGAGATATTTTCTTTGCGTTGTTTTTTCTGCGTAACTGACCACCGGGTTGGCTGCAAGGATCGTGATCGCAGCGAATAATGCGTTCGTTTGTTTTAACAGTCGCAATCATATGTAATTTTGTCGCGTTTTGCACGATTTTATCGGCCATCAGGCTGACAACGTTCTGATACACTCGCGCTTTCAGTGCAATTAATAACAAGAAATGTACCGGCTGTCCGTCGGTATGTCGCTATAAGAATCTTCATTAAAATTTATTCTGTATTTTAAATGGCCGTAATTAACACTGGTTTTAATTATGACAATTGTTAAGAACATGTGGACATGTCGCTTTATGAAAAAAACTGAACATTATAAAGGCTACAGATAAGTTTTTATAGCAGTTGAAGGAAAATCTTTCACTTGTCAAACATTAATTGAAAGTATTATAGTATTTTTCTATACTTATATTATAAAGATTTGTATTTTTGTATGTATTGAAATACCTCAATACTACTGGGCCGATTTCAAAAATTCTTTCACCATTAGACTGTAGCTTACATTGTCTCTGAGTAACAGGCTATATTTTATAAAAATGTTACTTCGAGAAAAGGATGATTCTGCAGTGTTCGATGAGTGATTAATTATGATAGTAAAGCCGAAGCTACTCTTAGTTGCTGGTGTAGGCGATGTGTGGTAGAAGCGAGACGTTAAGGTGGTCCGTGGTCAATCCATGCGTAAGAGGTCGGTCGAGCGCGGCGCGAGAAAGTCAATGATGGGCGGCCGACATAATTGTGCATGCTTTGAGCGTCTCTACTGTAACACTATATTAAAGAGTATACTGCTCTGCCATTATTGATATACTAGAAACGGATTATAATAAACGGGTTTGATCTTTATCCACCTTATCCATCTGAAAGATAGCTTTTTATTACCTCTATAAATGCTTCAAAGCTTAGAATATTTTTTGTCTTTTTAAATCGATCAATTGAAATTTCGTAATTTGTTTTTTTTTTGAGGACTTTAAAAGTCTTAATAACAATAATGAGTAACAGCTGTTGTTGATATTGATGATGATATTTCTATTTATTCTATGTATAGATATCATCAGTTATCGCAATCGCGGCACTGACCTGGATTCAAAACAAGTGATGTTCAGTGTACAAAAAGTCCGGCCCACACGGTGTCGTGCCGACACAACAGTCCCTACCATTATAACAATGTAAATACGATTGTCAACAGCGGATTAAATAAATATTTATTAACCGGTAGTTGCGAGAGTTGGGAAGCATTGTGTGCGATGTGAGGCGCGGGCGGCGACCGGACCGCAGACCCGCTATGATGTAATACTGTTTTGTTTTAAACACGGATGACTGATACAAAAACTCTCGTTGTGTACATTGAAATGTGTAAATGAATCACAATATACACAATAACTAATCTCGATATAAATAAGCTTACCGTATGATATCAGTCCGGATACGAAAATAACAAATACGAGCATTTTATTGTAAAACACTCTGATGAACGCGGATAGTGTCAAAAGCACGTGCGCTCCGTTAGGACGTCTTTTATCGAACTAATCTGCAGCGGTCTTTATCTTCCACCTGCGTTTGTCGTTATCATGGCCCAGTAAATTATTTTGACGTTTGCTTTGGAAAATAAAGACTATCTTAGGATAATTAGATTGTAAAATCAGAATTTTCCAATATCTAATCCACATGCGGTATCGTAAACTTAGGACAAAAATAAATCGTGACCTGGTCTCATTTTGGTTAGTCTAAATTTTGACCGTTTGCCGAATAACTTTCGCTTATTAAAATATTATTATTTTCTTATCTTACTATCTTACTAATATTATAAATGCTAAAGTTTAGATAGATGGATGTTTGTTAGGGTTTGTAGCCTAAACGGCTGAACGGATATCGATGAAATTTGGCATAGATGTAGAGGATAGTCTGGAAGAAGAACACATAGGCTACTCACTTTTGTTTTTTTTTAATTTCATGCGGACGGAGTCACGGGCGAAAGCTAGTATTACAATAAAATGTTAAATGCAAATAAATTATAAGGTTTAAAAATAGATCTTATCTGCATTAAAAATTACTTCCACTTGATATTCACAACAGGAGATATATTTAGAATTAAGGAACACATTCCGATGTATGTAGGACTCTCCCAAAATAGGTCGACGATTTGGTCAAGGTTGGAGAAGCTAACTAGCTACAAAAATCATCCAGTATGTAATTGATTTCTAGTAATTTGTCGTTCGTTCGATCATTAGTAGTGACAAAAACAATAGGATTTTTCCAAAAAGTCTGACAGTGGGACAATCATTTAATTTTTTTTATAAGTAGATGATTATTAATTAACTAGCTTTCGCCCGTAATAAAAAAAACAAAAGTAAGTAGCCTAATTGTTCTTTCAGACTATGCTCTACATCTGTGCCAAATTTCATCCAGATCCGTTTAGCCGTTTAGGCTACAAACTCTAACAAACATCCATCCATCTATCCATCGATTCATCTAAACTTTCGCATTTATAATATTAGTAAGATAATGACCTTTAAAAGGACAAACATAAAGAGATGTAGATACATTAATTGCGCTAAAGATATGTCCAACGTTCAGATCTTTTTTGTTTGACAATTAATGTGTAGTCGTGATGAAAACTCATTATCCTCAGAATTACTTCAGTAAACTCATGTATAAGTAAATATTGTTAACTAAAATCGTTCTCTAATGAAGTTTTGTTCTGCAATCGAGTGCATTATCAGTATTCTGATTACATTTATATTGTATCAGCCACTTAGTGTAACGATGCGTGGGATTTTGAGATGTTCGCTACCATCAGAGATACGCGTGGGCGATTATAAAAGATTAAGAACTACTCTTTTTAATTAAATTCCGTACAAACATGGTCGTTTACTTTTCGAAGAAGACTTTTTAGGTGATCTCGTTCAACAAGCGTACAAACGCGCCGCTTGTAATCGGAGTGAATGTTTTCTTTTATTATTACTAAACAAAAGTAGCTATAAATAAGTGAACAAATAATAATCTTACTAATATTATAAATGCAAAAGTTTGGATGAATGAATGTTTAATAGAGTTTGTACCGAAAACTGCTTAACGGATCTCTATAAAATTTGGCATATATGTATATAGAGGATAGTCTGAAAGAAATAAGATATTGATGATCTTTTTTTATTTCCTACATCGATCGACGTAAGTTCGTTAAAGACACATTTTTAACTTCCTAATTAATTATCATTAGAGATGTACCAACTTTATAATATTATTACTTCTTTTGTGTGCCCGCGACAAAAACGGAAACGAATACAACCGTGTCGCGGGGAATTAAAAAAAAAAAACAAAAGTAAGTAGCCTATGTCTTCTTCTAGACTATCCTCCATATCTATACCAAATTTCATCGAAATGCGTTCAGCCGTTTAGGCTACAAACTCTAACAAACATCCATCCATACATCAAAACTTTCGCATTTATTATATTAGTATGATAAGATGTACGAGTATATTAGGAGCATCGTGAACCAGTAAAGTCCACAGTATAACGGTTTAACAGAAGTGTTCACGAGTCGTGTTGGTATGCAGGAGTCGAGGATGCCTGCGATTGATAACAGACGTCCAGATCTGCAGATGAACTGACTTGTACTGCAGCTGACCGCAAAAACTTCCTTATACAGTATTATATTTAGAGCCTTTATCTTTCAATGATAAAGGACTTTTTGAAACTGTAAACATTTATGGACTTGCTTAAAAAATGCATGTGATAACGTAGTTGTATATACTAATTATTATTTGAGCATTGCAAATGAATTGGTGTATATAGGGGTTTTTTTCTTTACGTTTAATCTTACTAATATTATAAATGCGAAAGTTTAGATGGATGGATGGATGTTTGTAGCCTAAACGGCTGAACGGATCTCGATGAAATTAGGCATAGACGTAGAGGATACTCTGAACACATAGGCTATTCGCTATTGTTTTTTTTTTTTTTTTTATTTTTTTTTTTTATTTTTTTTTTTTATTTTTTTTTTTTATTTTTTTTTTTTTTATTTTTTTTTTTTATTTTTTTTTTTTTTTTTTATTTTTTTTTTTTTTTTATTTTTTTTTTTTATTTTTTTTTTTTTTTTTTATTTTTTTTTTTTATTTTTTTTTTTTTTTTTTTTTTTATTTTTTTTTTTTATTTTTTTTTTTTTTTTTTATTTTTTTTTTTTTTATTTTTTTTTTTTATTTTTTTTTTTTTTTTTTTTTTTATTTTTTTTTTTTTTTTTATTTTTTTTTTTTATTTTTTTTTTTTATTTTTTTTTTTTATTTTTTTTTTTTTTATTTTTTTTTTTTATTTTTTTTTTTTTTTTTTATTTTTTTTTTTTATTTTTTTTTTTTATTTTTTTTTTTTTTATTTTTTTTTTTTATTTTTTTTTTTTATTTTTTTTTTTTATTTTTTTTTTTTTTTTTATTTTTTTTTTTTATTTTTTTTTTTTATTTTTTTTTTTTTATTTTTTTTTTTTATTTTTTTTTTTTATTTTTTTTTTTTATTTTTTTTTTTTTATTTTTTTTTTTTTATTTTTTTTTTTTATTTTTTTTTTTTATTTTTTTTTTTTATTTTTTTTTTTTATTTTTTTTTTTTTTTTTTTTTTATTTTTTTTTTTTTATTTTTTTTTTTTATTTTTTTTTTTTATTTTTTTTTTTTTTATTTTTTTTTTTTTTATTTTTTTTTTTTTTATTTTTTTTTTTTATTTTTTTTTTTTATTTTTTTTTTTTTATTTTTTTTTTTTATTTTTTTTTTTTTTTTTTATTTTTTTTTTTTATTTTTTTTTTTTTCTTTACGTTTTATCTTACTAATATTATAAATGCGAAAGTTTAGATGGATGGATGGATGTTTGTAGCCTAAACGGCTGAACGGATCTCGATGAAATTAGGCATAGACGTAGAAGATACTCTGGAAGAACACATAGGCTATTCGCTATTGTTTTTTTTTTTTTTTATTTTTTTTTTTTTATTTTTTTTTTTTATTTTTTTTTTTTATTTTTTTTTTTTATTTTTTTTTTTTATTTTTTTTTTTTTTATTTTTTTTTTTTATTTTTTTTTTTTATTTTTTTTTTTTATTTTTTTTTTTTATTTTTTTTTTTTATTTTTTTTTTTTATTTTTTTTTTTTTATTTTTTTTTTTTATTTTTTTTTTTTATTTTTTTTTTTTATTTTTTTTTTTTTATTTTTTTTTTTTATTTTTTTTTTTTATTTTTTTTTTTTTTATTTTTTTTTTTTTATTTTTTTTTTTTATTTTTTTTTTTTTTTTATTTTTTTTTTTTATTTTTTTTTTTTATTTTTTTTTTTTATTTTTTTTTTTTATTTTTTTTTTTTATTTTTTTTTTTTTATTTTTTTTTTTTATTTTTTTTTTTTTTTTTATTTTTTTTTTTTATTTTTTTTTTTTATTTTTTTTTTTTATTTTTTTTTTTTTATTTTTTTTTTTTTATTTTTTTTTTTTATTTTTTTTTTTTATTTTTTTTTTTTTATTTTTTTTTTTTATTTTTTTTTTTTTTATTTTTTTTTTTTAATTCCACGCGGACAGAGTCGCGAGCGAAAGCTAGTTGTTACATAATTTAGTACATTATTTCTGTTAAAATTTTCAAGGTTAATTTATTGATCTTACTTTTTTTAATTACCTAAACTATAAGACCTACATAAAAATGATGTATGAAAGAATTGTAGGTCATTCAATTAGCTGAATTAAAGTCTGCGATAGCATATATCTATCTCTTAAGGTTGTCGCACAATAACCGTTTGTTTCGAGAAAACCGTCAAATAAGTGCAATCGACTTTATTTAAAACGCTTTTATTCTTATTTGGTATGAATCCTTATCCAAATAAATATGTTTTCACGATAGAGTATTATATGTAGATCGTAATTGCCTTTTACAGTATGTAATTCTGTGCAAGATTCTAGAAGTTATCAAAATATTAAAACTCACGGGCAACAACGGCGCGCGGCCGCACCGAATTATGAGTGAATGATCGCAACGATGTATTAGTTGTTTACTTAATTTCTTAGATAATCGATTTAGATAACTCATTATTTGTTTGAAAGCTAGTGATTATCATACTGCGATGTCTAGATTCACTAAAAATCGAGAAATAAATAAACTTTTTAATAAAAAACAAAACCGACTTCCAAACAAAATACACTAAAAACAAAATCTTCTCAAAAAAACAGTACACTAAAAAGTAACGAAATAATTTCTTGAAAATAGTAAACCTCCCTTATTGTAGCTGTTATGTCTATATTGTACAATTATTATTACTTTGAAGTCGGTGTCAGTCATTACTAAAAACGTTACTATACTTTCAATTGTCAATTGTTATGGTAAAAATGTAGAAAACCTTACGTAGAAATATCACTGCATATACCTCGGCTGACACCGACATCAAAGTGATAATAATTGTACAATATAGACATAACAGCTACAATAAGGGAGGTTTACTATTTTCAAGAAATTATTTCGTTACTTTTTAGTGTACTGTTTTTTTGAGAAGATTTTGTTTTAGTATATTTTGTTTTTAGTGTATTTTTTAAATTCCACGCGGACGGAGTCGGGAGCGAAAGCTAGTTGTTACATAATTTAGTACATTATTTCTGTTAAAATTTTCAAGGTTAATTTATTTAACTTTTTTTAATTACCTATGTATTGTAGTATATATATGTCTACGAGATAATCATTTTAATTGAATTTATAATTGTTTAACTTGTTTCTCTAGTCACTTGTTTTCCCTTTTTTTATTAATTGTGCAACCCCTTAATGTTGGAAACCATGTCATATTCCGATGTATGTTCGCTCATTTAACTCGTTCTGTTATAAAAAATCAATTAATTTTATTTTTCCATACATATGTATGTGTTACTCTCTGTGGTATTTTTAATTACATTAAAATTCTTTCAGTTTATATTGATTATAATTTATATCATATCGACCATCTCGGCTCCGTAAAGGTAAACATAATTTATGTGAACAACTTTTTAAATAACTGAAAGTTTACATAAAATCGCTACTTCCACAGATACAAGAATGTAATATAAATATTAATGTCACGTGTTTTTTGCTATCTCGGACAAAAATGACGGGAATATTTTTAGTTTATACGTGTAAGAAATTTTATATGTTTCATAGTTTTTATTATTCGTCGCAATATGCGTTCTGCTTTTAGATTTCGTGAACATTTTTCTAAGTGATACGTCGACTTTTGAATTAATGCCACAGAACGAAAAAGGTATTGTAAGTACGCACTAAAAATAGAAACTGAATCAAGATACACAAGAAGCTTTCGTTAAATAAACTGTGTCGACTACGTTTGTTGGTTCTGCATACAAGTTAGCAATTTCTTTGTAGTTCAGTATTACGCTCATCAAATCCTATCAAACGTCCATTATTAACTAAGGTTCGTTGGGCACATCCTCAGTCGGAGTTTATCAGTGGCGTGATCTTCGAGCTTAAGTGTTTTCGAGTGTTATAATTTAAAAGCGGCGAGGCTTTCACCGCGAAGGACTAATTAATTTTTGAGCGCAACATTAAGCGATCGATAAATTTCTTGAAAAAAATACCCGACCAGTACCCGATAAGAGAAACGAGTTCGGAACTTCTTCTGTGCACTAAAGAGCTTTTATTTATCTTGAACAATTTGTTATTGCCACTTTTCATGCCTTCCGGTAGCCGTGTAATTGAATCTTCTGGTTTTTGAAGATTTATTACCGTCGCCTGATTGAGCTACCGCCCTTGATTAGTATAGCGGCATCTTTAATTTCCGTATATCTTGTCGTAAAAGCGCTTTAATTAAAATCCTTTTAGACTGTTTAATTTACTATTCTTACCAATTTTAGATACTAGTTTATCTAAAAAAATTAAAGTCAAGTTTCTTTAAGTAAGATATATTTTTTAAAATTAATCAACGTATTTTTATATTAAAATGTTTCTCATTAGACTCTTTGGTGTAGAAAGTTGCTCGACATAACCTTTAAAAAGGAAAATAAAACAAATTTGAACAGTAACATCTACTTGAGCGAACAAAGGCGTGATAAAAGACCGTATAATTTTCTTATAAGGCGTAGCGGAGAGTGATCTAAACGGCGCATTTTCTACGTGACCGTTTTTGCTTTCGGTTTTATTAGACGATATAGTATAGAGATTAGGATGCCAAAATGTCCGACACAGTGACCCGCCGATAGGATCGCCCTCGCCGCCGCCGGGAGGACTCGGCGATCGCGTGAGATTGCTTCGCGCACGTCTCCTCCCGCCGCCTCGCTGCTGCCCTCACGAGCCTTAGCCGTTATTTTAATTTATTTCTTCTTACCGCATCTAAACTTTCAAATTCACTGATATGCATATGGGTATTATTGCATACTGACGTGTAGCCCGCACGTGTCTGCGCCATATTTTTTCTTGCGACTTATTCCGTGTTCGTGTCGATTTTTTTTTTGAGTAGGCAAGTTACGCCACGACTATTGTGTAGTCCAGCAGCTCACTTTCAAACTGACATCCCGGATCTAACTTTGACACCACATAAAATGCTTCCGAAAATTTAAATAAGACAAAAAATGTGGGCTTGACCATTACTTAGAATTTTGCGTTGATTTAAATATGTATTTAGAGTTAGTTCGAAATTAGGTTAGTTAGGCATATCCTATCAACTTTGTTTACACTCTAAGCTACCAATTACATTGAAGTTACGTAGGTAACATAACTTCAATTTAAGGAGCTGCATCATGTCATTACACCGCACCTATCTTTAAATTAAGATATTTGAATACTTGTACTTTGACCGGAAACATCTTAACGGGAATATTAGGGTAATGTTTACGCAGAATGAGGAAACAAGATTTACGGTAAGAGTGTAAAGCACGCAATTTTTATCATCGCAAGAGATTTCTTAGTGTAACGCTCTCGTGTCTGAATCTAATTGAAGTCAATTGTCGTGCAATAAAAACATTACCGAACTATCTTGCTTATTGAATCGACACTAACACCCAGCGGTCGCGTGACTCGCGCCATTGGGAAGCCTTTTGATATTTCAATCAACACATTTTTAAGCTTACGTATTGTGAGTTTTTAAGAAATAAATCAATTATTACGCCACCTTATAGTCCGGTATTTATAGTTTTAAACAGAAAGGGGTGCTTATGTGAGATAAGAAATTACGCTATTAATTGATTATAGATGATTTTAAGTAGAAGGTTACTAGGTATTTCGCTTTTCAAATACGAGTATCTTAGCGGCTTAACGTCATCGGCACACCTAAATTTGTGCTCTGTAGCGACTCGCGTAAAATTAAAAGCCGCTAAGATGTACCAAAACTATAATATCTCTAATGTAATATACACGCGTATTTCCTATAGATTTTTTACGTGTAAACAGTATTTATTTATGTACATTTCGTAATGAGCAATTCACTCCCTTACCTTATCCTAGTGCCGTAGGTTCGGCGTGGTTAGTAATGTACAATTTTATTGTGTAATTCTATAAAAATGTATTGAGGCTTGCGGGATTTCAGAATAACCATCGACTATTGTTCAAGAATAAGTGTGAATATTTGTCATATCAAACATAACATCGGACTCCTCCCCGATTTTATCGATTCTTTTACATAAACCGGGGCAAGGGCAAGTATTGTGAAAATATCATACAGAATCATCTGTATTTCATTAAATTAAATTCAAAGATAAAGATTGTAAAATAAAATGAATACATTTATTTTCAAAGATATAACAACAAATAAATTATTTTCCGATTAAATAAATCGATAAATGAATTGATGGTTTATTTGTTCGCCGTATATTGATACCTTGATCACATCTTGTCGAGCCTGAAATATTTATACATGCAATTATGTTCTCGTAGTAAACTTCGATCCTCTCTCGTCTCGTGAAATATTTGAAAAGTTATGACCGAGCCGCCTATGGTGCGTTGGTTATTTACATAATTAACGTTACAAAAGTACGCACATAAAATTCGATGCGTGTTAAATTGAATTCGGGGAGCGGCGCAAATAAGAAATGGAGGCGCGAAAATTGGTCGACGAACAGTTTAAAATATCATTAAAGATTGTCGGAGAGAAAATATTGTAATTACTAAGGCGCATGCATCCCGGCGCAGTTTACGAGCTGAGGAAAGCAGAAACAATTACTTCGTTCATTCGTTACTGTGTACTGAGAATACGTAAAGAAAATGATAAGGCTGCGATACACGATAGAGTTGTAGGTGAATTTTTTTTAAAATTTCAGTCAAAGAATATTTGCTTTCCACATAGGATCGAATATCGTCCAGAAACCCGTCACCCTCAGCGATATAACTAAATACGTATAATGTGTGATGACATAATAGGTTCTCGACATAATAGCTTTGTGAGCGTCAATTATCATTTTATCAAAATGGGTAGGAAATAAGCTTCCTTGTCCACGTTAACCTCTGCCTATCCTAGCCACAGACGCTTCTTTACGTCAGTTTATTTACAACTTTATAAAGTTTTTATTACAGCTTGTATTAGTTTTATGAAATTAATAACGAAGTTATGATTAATAATTAAGGAAGTTGTATTGTGTATAATTTAGTATTGTAATTAAATATTATTAGACAGTTAATTTCATCACCGACTGATAAAGCTGCAATATGAATCTCAGTTTGTTTACAAAGGTGTAGGTAAGTAGTCTATGCTAATATTATATAGAGGAAAGATTTGTATTTTTGTATGTATTGAAATAACTCAAAAACTACTGGGCCGATTTTAAGACTTCTTTCACAGTATTGAAATACGAAGAAAAGAGTTAAATCTCTCAAGAAACTCATAGAAGAACTATTTTCGTTGAAGTGGTCTACGTGATTTTAGCTCAATCAATCGAATTATTCACCTTCCTGCAATAGCTTACTGTATATTCTAGAAGCATGCACAAAATAAGCAAATGTGTTAACTTATTTTAATTCTTTACGGATGTATATGACAATATCTTTCACATTGATGCTATATTATTTCAGTACGTGTCTAGACGTCCTTTTTTTTTAAATCTTTGTTAGGTAAAGGGGGGATTTTTGTCTTTGGAAAGACATGTCACTAGACGTCCTTGTGACGTCACAATAACTAGGTTACTCGGCAGTCGTACGTGCCTATTGTGATGTAGTAAAGAATCACTATTTACTAACTTTAATCATAGAATCGGACGTGATCGATGGAGAATATTCTCATGTCAAGGATATTTGGAATTGATTTATAATTAACCGTAAATACTGTTTTGTGATTTGTGTATCGATTGTTGAATGTAATCTATACTAATGTAATAAAGCGTAAACACATACTACTTTGTGTCGTAGTTAACAATCACAGCATATTTTTGAATCATTATTTCTTTATTAAAAAGCCCTACACCTACGACACGCTTTAGGCTATATATTTTCACGCTATTAAACTTAGGGGGTGAATGAATTGGAAAAAACCTTAATGTAGGAAAGGGACCATAAACTACAAGCTGCCAACTTTAAGGAAGCAAGTTTATTATGGTAACGGTAATTTTGACATTTGTAATTGAGAATTTGACAAATGTAAACAATAAAATAAAGTTTTTTATAATTTCATGCGGATGAAGCCGCACGGAAACAGCTAGTTAATTATAAAATTGTGATAATGAGATTTACAGTATTCAAGAAGTGTGCAAAAATTGTAAATAAAATCAGCCAATGAGAACTGACAATTACGATGCTATTGCGATAAAATTATGATTTTCTTCTATTGGTAGACGGATATGTTACAAATGTCAAGTTAATAAACCTGTGTAAATGTATGATTATTTTCTATATTTACATTTTACGCATACATGTTCCTGTTAGTGACTTTTATTGTGTTATAATTATGATTATATGCCAATAAAACACGGGTAAACATCGGAAATGGATACCTTTAATGATCTGTTTGTTTTATGACACCTTGTGTCAATTATTTGTCCCTTCAGATCTATAAATCCCACGCAATAAGCGATAGAAAAAGAAATAAACATATCTATATCTATATCTATATCTATATCTATATCTATATCTATATCTATATCTATATCTATATCTATATCTATATCTATATCTATATCTATATCTATATCTATATCTATATCTATATCTATATCTATATCTATATCTATATCTATATCTATATCTATATCTATATCTATATCTATATCTATATCTATATCTATATCTATATCTATATCTATATCTATATCTATATCTATATCTATATCTATATCTATATCTATATCTATATCTATATCTATATCTATATCTATATCTATATCTATATCTATATCTATATCTATATCTATATCTATATCTATATCTATATCTATATCTATATCTATATCTATATCTATATCTATATCTATATCTATATCTATATCTATATCTATATCTATATCTATATCTATATCTATATCTATATCTATATCTATATCTATATCTATATCTATATCTATATCTATATCTATATCTATATCTATATCTATATCTATATCTATATCTATATCTATATCTATATCTATATCTATATCTATATCTATATCTATATCTATATCTATATCTATATCTATATCTATATCTATATCTATATCTATATCTATATCTATATCTATATCTATATCTATATCTATATCTATATCTATATCTATATCTATATCTATATCTATATCTATATCTATATCTATATCTATATCTATATCTATATCTATATCTATATCTATATCTATATCTATATCTATATCTATATCTATATCTATATCTATATCTATATCTATATCTATATCTATATCTATATCTATATCTATATCTATATCTATATCTATATCTATATCTATATCTATATCTATATCTATATCTATATCTATATCTATATCTATATCTATATCTATATCTATATCTATATCTATATCTATATCTATATCTATATCTATATCTATATCTATATCTATATCTATATCTATATCTATATCTATATCTATATCTATATCTATATCTATATCTATATCTATATCTATATCTATATCTATATCTATATCTATATCTATATCTATATCTATATCTATATCTATATCTATATCTATATCTATATCTATATCTATATCTATATCTATATCTATATCTATATCTATATCTATATCTATATCTATATCTATATCTATATCTATATCTATATCTATATCTATATCTATATCTATATCTATATCTATATCTATATCTATATCTATATCTATATCTATATCTATATCTATATCTATATCTATATCTATATCTATATCTATATCTATATCTATATCTATATCTATATCTATATCTATATCTATATCTATATCTATATCTATATCTATATCTATATCTATATCTATATCTATATCTATATCTATATCTATATCTATATCTATATCTATATCTATATCTATATCTATATCTATATCTATATCTATATCTATATCTATATCTATATCTATATCTATATCTATATCTATATCTATATCTATATCTATATCTATATCTATATCTATATCTATATCTATATCTATATCTATATCTATATCTATATCTATATCTATATCTATATCTATATCTATATCTATATCTATATCTATATCTATATCTATATCTATATCTATATCTATATCTATATCTATATCTATATCTATATCTATATCTATATCTATATCTATATCTATATCTATATCTATATCTATATCTATATCTATATCTATATCTATATCTATATCTATATCTATATCTATATCTATATCTATATCTATATCTATATCTATATCTATATCTATATCTATATCTATATCTATATCTATATCTATATCTATATCTATATCTATATCTATATCTATATCTATATCTATATCTATATCTATATCTATATCTATATCTATATCTATATCTATATCTATATCTATATCTATATCTATATCTATATCTATATCTATATCTATATCTATATCTATATCTATATCTATATCTATATCTATATCTATATCTATATCTATATCTATATCTATATCTATATCTATATCTATATCTATATCTATATCTATATCTATATCTATATCTATATCTATATCTATATCTATATCTATATCTATATCTATATCTATATCTATATCTATATCTATATCTATATCTATATCTATATCTATATCTATATCTATATCTATATCTATATCTATATCTATATCTATATCTATATCTATATCTATATCTATATCTATATCTATATCTATATCTATATCTATATCTATATCTATATCTATATCTATATCTATATCTATATCTATATCTATATCTATATCTATATCTATATCTATATCTATATCTATATCTATATCTATATCTATATCTATATCTATATCTATATCTATATCTATATCTATATCTATATCTATATCTATATCTATATCTATATCTATATCTATATCTATATCTATATCTATATCTATATCTATATCTATATCTATATCTATATCTATATCTATATCTATATCTATATCTATATCTATATCTATATCTATATCTATATCTATATCTATATCTATATCTATATCTATATCTATATCTATATCTATATCTATATCTATATCTATATCTATATCTATATCTATATCTATATCTATATCTATATCTATATCTGTAATTTATAACAGTATGAGTGTAACATTTGTAAAGTAACAATAAACTGTGTTAAATGTCGTAAAAGTTGCCGGTTGTCCGATTTACACGATATTATTGTTTTTTATTTGAATTTAATTGAGTGACGACATGACTTAAACGTTTACTTCGTGTTGAACAATAATTGTGACCTTTACATGACCTCTCATTAGAATTTTACACCCTTTGAACCGTCACTGTGTACATTTTATCTATTAATCTTTCAATAATTTTGCAATATGCGATTTAAAAACATAGAAAATTTTAAAAATGTAAAGCTGGAGAAAATTAATAAAAAAAACCACTTAGGTTTGACAGTGGTGGAGCCCGCTTAAACATCTTCGCACGAATGGGTTGGCTCGCCCGGTGAAATACCACGACCACACAGAAGAAAGGCGTGAAGTGGAAGCAATTCCGCGTTTCGTCTGATGAGTGTGGTGCCGGAGGCCCAATTTTAGTCATTTTCCCGTTCCACCCTTTTCTTATAAGGAAAGGATTGGATGAGAAAGTGGATTTGACAGTGGAGGAGGCGCATAGGACGGGGAAATATCCTCTTTATGTGCGTTTCTTCCTTCGTCGATTTAGGGTAGGCAACGTATCTGCAATAGCGGATGTCTATGGGCAGCGGTCGCTTCATCGTTTTGGCGGATTTAGGTGGCCGCTTGCTCGTTTGCCACCTTATTGTATAAAAAAAAAGGTTAGTAGGTGGCTTGTAAAAATTGTTTTGCAAACTATAGCTAGGTCGCAAAAACTTATTTCTTTTGATTATCTATAAAATATAGGTATATAAAGCCAGCTAACAGATCTTCAGCTCTATGTCTCGAGCTTAACACTTGACATTCAATTTATCACTTTTACTTGCTAATAAAGATAAAAAAAGACAAATGAGATATGCAATAACATAATGTGATTGGGATTTACGTAATATCACAAAGATAGGGATCTATATCTATATCTATATCTATATCTATATCTATATCTATATCTATATCTATATCTATATCTATATCTATATCTATATCTATATCTATATCTATATCTATATCTATATCTATATCTATATCTATATCTATATCTATATCTATATCTATATCTATATCTATATCTATATCTATATCTATATCTATATCTATATCTATATCTATATCTATATCTATATCTATATCTATATCTATATCTATATCTATATCTATATCTATATCTATATCTATATCTATATCTATATCTATATCTATATCTATATCTATATCTATATCTATATCTATATCTATATCTATATCTATATCTATATCTATATCTATATCTATATCTATATCTATATCTATATCTATATCTATATCTATATCTATATCTATATCTATATCTATATCTATATCTATATCTATATCTATATCTATATCTATATCTATATCTATATCTATATCTATATCTATATCTATATCTATATCTATATCTATATCTATATCTATATCTATATCTATATCTATATCTATATCTATATCTATATCTATATCTATATCTATATCTATATCTATATCTATATCTATATCTATATCTATATCTATATCTATATCTATATCTATATCTATATCTATATCTATATCTATATCTATATCTATATCTATATCTATATCTATATCTATATCTATATCTATATCTATATCTATATCTATATCTATATCTATATCTATATCTATATCTATATCTATATCTATATCTATATCTATATCTATATCTATATCTATATCTATATCTATATCTATATCTATATCTATATCTATATCTATATCTATATCTATATCTATATCTATATCTATATCTATATCTATATCTATATCTATATCTATATCTATATCTATATCTATATCTATATCTATATCTATATCTATATCTATATCTATATCTATATCTATATCTATATCTATATCTATATCTATATCTATATCTATATCTATATCTATATCTATATCTATATCTATATCTATATCTATATCTATATCTATATCTATATCTATATCTATATCTATATCTATATCTATATCTATATCTATATCTATATCTATATCTATATCTATATCTATATCTATATCTATATCTATATCTATATCTATATCTATATCTATATCTATATCTATATCTATATCTATATCTATATCTATATCTATATCTATATCTATATCTATATCTATATCTATATCTATATCTATATCTATATCTATATCTATATCTATATCTATATCTATATCTATATCTATATCTATATCTATATCTATATCTATATCTATATCTATATCTATATCTATATCTATATCTATATCTATATCTATATCTATATCTATATCTATATCTATATCTATATCTATATCTATATCTATATCTATATCTATATCTATATCTATATCTATATCTATATCTATATCTATATCTATATCTATATCTATATCTATATCTATATCTATATCTATATCTATATCTATATCTATATCTATATCTATATCTATATCTATATCTATATCTATATCTATATCTATATCTATATCTATATCTATATCTATATCTATATCTATATCTATATCTATATCTATATCTATATCTATATCTATATCTATATCTATATCTATATCTATATCTATATCTATATCTATATCTATATCTATATCTATACTAATAAAGCGTAAACACACACTTCTTTGTTGCCTAAGATGTCAGCAATTACAGCATATTTTTGAATAATTGTTTTTTTTAATAAAAAGCCGTACACTTACGTCACGCTTTAGGCTATATATTTTCACGCCATTAAACTTTGGGGGTAAATATTTTGGATAAAAACCCTAATGTGGGAAAGAGACCATAAGTTGCTGCCAACATCAAGAAAGTAAGATTGCCAAGGTTTGTCATGTCATGTCATTTTGACATTTGCTATTGATAATTTGACAAATGTGAATAATAAAATAAAATTTTCATAATTTCATGCGGATGAAGCCGCACGCGAACAGCTAGTGTTAGATATTAGGAGGAGGAGGATTTTGGTTATCACTTACTTGATGCTACCAATCCGTTGTTGTTTATCGGCTTCATTTAAAACTGTAAAGTAACTATTAACCACGTCAATTATTATTGTGCATTTAATTTATACGGATATCGTATGTCAGTTTACGTGAAGTAGTATAAATTATGAATTCATTGTTCTAGTGTTTGATATTTAGACACATAGCTGATTGTTCTATATCTGGCATCAAAACAACCGCTTCGCCTGCCCTAATTGTTGGGTGTCAAAATGTAACCCGAGTCCAGTCAGACTAGCGGCTTGAGTGTCTTAGACTATAGAGAAACGGATTAGGCAAAGTCCTCCCGTTCTACTAAACACATTCTAAAACATTTATGGCGGTAGAAGTAACAATGACAATCACGTATTTGCATATTCTGAAATTTTTATGAATTACACTGAATCAAAAATTTAAACACACACAAAACGAGTACATAAGAAAATAAGTTTAGAACATGCTGTTTTTTCTTTGTAGGAAATGTGCAATCTTGGCAGGTCCTGTCTCTTAACAATCAAAGGTAGTGTAATGGACTCAATACTTGTTACCATTCACAGTGGCCATTGTGTCGGCTCGCCTTAAGTGAATTTCGTGTTATCTTCGGCCGGCACCAAATCCGGTTATTCAAATTTAATTCTAGCTGTTTCTATTAAGAATCGATGCGCTTTTGTTAATTAGCACGTATTCAAATTAATTCATTTGTTTTTGATGGTTATATTGTCAAATAACATAAACGAATGTGTATGATTTAAGTTTTGGGCTTGTTCTGATATGGGATTTAGAATGCTAGAATACACGAAACAAAATTCCTTGTAATATTTTAAGTAATTGGTGTCTGCAGACCTAATAGAGATAAAAAGCGTTATAATTTAATTAGTCATAGATGTTTAAACAGTGAGGGTCATTATAGAGCTACCAAGTTAACAGGTTAGAGTCCATGTAATAGCCGCAGCGGTAAAAGGGCATCGTGAATAATAAAGCAATGCTCGATATAGCAGAGAGAATAAAGGAGTTGCCGGTTATCTATGGAATTCGACCGGCGGTGAGTCATTCTGTGGCCACACCTGACGACCGCAGTTTGCCCACCGTTGTCGAATACCGTGCGTATTTTGTCAATTTCAGAGGCAATTGAGAATGCACTGGGACGCTGCATGTTTTGTTAAAAGTTTCTCTGTGCTGCGGCACATTCGCTAAGTATTTGCTTAACGCAAAATTGCTTCAGTTCTAAGCAATGGTAAGGTCACATTTAAGAAACAGAAATTGAAATTGTTGATATATATGATTTAATTTTTCTGTCTTTACTCTGGAGAGAATAAAATTTCCTTTATGTTTTACTGAATATTGTACTATCATAAATTAATAGACAGTCGGTCAATCATTTGCATTACTTTCTCTAGTTTTACGTCCCTGCATGAAATTGGAACTGAGCTTTGAATTATCTATTCGATGTAAATGGGTCATTGACTACCGCTTTTGTATTGCGTACTCGAATCTTATTTAGTTTCATCACAATCAAAATTTCACATTGTAACGTTTACGCTGCGTAATGAGTTTTGTGGTCAAACAATCGATTCTATCCGGCCTCGTACGTCTCAGATGACTCTTAATTTCACACTAGATTTGTATATCTTGATGGTTTTGGATTTATCTGTATAAAATACTAGCTTTCGCCCACGACTTCGTTCGTGTGGAATAAAAAAAACAAAAGTGAGTAGCCTATGTGTTCTTACTTCATACTCGCTATAACATCTACTCAAGGGGCGTTTAAAAAACCTAGTTTCTTCAGTGCTTTTATTGGTACCTAGGTCTTGCTGACATTTTTCGCTTCTTCTATATTGAGTTTTAAATGTAATATTTTAATTTAATATTTGACTAGAGAACTTCCTACCAACATTGGTTGCCTGGAATTAATCAAGCTTTAATTGGTTGCTTCTAAAATACTCGTAGGTAAATAGATAGAAAGTCGTCAACCTCTTTTATATTAAAATTAACCAAGAATGTGTACTTAAATAAATCGAAACTTAGATGTTGTATTTTCAAAATTATTATCAATACAATCATTCTGGAATTTGAGTCGTTATTTTTTTATGCATTTCAGAAGGGACCACCCAGCTCTCACCGAATAATTTAATGCTCATTGCAGATTATTAAAATATTTTTAAATATATCAATGAAAGTATAAGAATGTTGTTGAAAGATGTTCTTCATAAGAATAGTGTCATATAACCTTGTTTATTATATTTCAAAGAGAGCTTAATGTTCTCCTTAGTTAAGTGTTAGCAACACCTTATTTCATATAAATTCTTTATGATTTCAATTATTAAATAATTCTTTCAATTATTATTTTAATCACACATATGTACTAGTGTAACCGATTTATGTTTATTTATGGTCTGTTTTGTTTATTATTGTAATAAATTCGAATTATCGTATAATCTTGATTTAACTATATCTTAAAATCTGAAATCTTAGTAACAATATACTTGAAATCTGATAGCCAGAGATATCGATCAATTCTCTGAGCAGTTTTAAAGCGGTTATTTTTTGGAAATGATTTCTTGCCGGCGAAAATCGAGGTCTTCGTGAAATTGTACCGCATCATAATACTAAGTAAATTACAGTCGGTGCTCGCCTCCGAGCGAAATTTTTGCTCGACAACTTAAATATGATTTAACATTTGGGATACGATACTGATGTGAAAATAAATCAAGAAATATTTCGGGAGGCGATTTTGATATATTTTATGAAATTGCTAGAGAATACCTGATTCATCTTTAGTTAGATATTAATTTATTCAATATCACATTTTTAAAATCTTTTAATTATCCTGACGACATTTTAAAAGACACAAAAGCCACTGCACAAGATAGTAGGCACTTGTCTAGTATTAAATACTAAAAACAAAATGCTATCTTTCTAAATGTCATTTATTTCTTCATGTTGAGAATTTCTGAACGTCGGTAACGTTCAGAAATTGATACAAAAATATTTTAACACAACATTCCTGTTTGTAAACTACAGCTTTAACCTTTAAATGACATCTGAAAATAGTCAATTACAATCACAGTCTTTGCTTTCTAATGAGACACAATGAGTTAATTAAGATATGTGGTCAGTTCTGCTCCTACGCATTGCATTCCAGTTCATCTTATCTTAGGGGAAGAGCGCTCGTTATGCCGTAATCTTCATTTCCTGAATAACTGGATATATTGTTCAAGATTTACTATACGCAAGGTGAAACCAGTTAGAACTTTGATACGATTGTCAAACTTTATTAACATTCTATGGTGTTAAAGGCATTAGTTTCTATTGACCGGTAAATAGGTTTGTGATTAGCAACAATTTAGAAATCAAATTTTTTAATTCAATTTTTTGAACACAACACATTCTAGAGATACATTGTAGTTTTAATTGTATAAAGATTTATTTGCATTATTAAAATGTACATAACATGAAAGCAGTAAACGTGTAGACATTTAGATCACCGCTATACGCGAAGCTAGTCCCGCTTTTCGCGTAGCTCTGAGCGTTAGAACAAAACTGTCGTGATATCGGATAAAAGTAAACGTTTCCTTTGACCGTTGAATGGTGAACTTGCGTGTATTTCAGTTGCTCGGCTCGCCGTGCGCCGCGCCGGGCCGGGGGCGCGCGTGGCCGCCGATGATTTATCAATAGCCGGCCGCGACGCTGCACGACGGGCCATGCCGGCCACTCTTCCTATCACACCGATCAATTCACAAACTTTAGCGAATTATTATAATTAAAATTGACATTCTTTTTAATTCTGACAACATGTGGTTATTTATTAACAATGTATATCAGTTGAATACTATGTAATTGTAGAAATATTGTGAAAAGAGATTTCAGTTGAAAATCTAATAAGATTATGTTATGATATTGACTCAATTCAGTTTTATTATTTAGAAGACATTACATATTGAGATTGCTAAGTTAACATTAAAAGGTACAAATTTTGAAAACACGACCATAAACCTACATTACTTCCCGACATAAATTCGATTTTGAATTTTCTTTACCTGGGCAAAATCTGTTGCGTCTTTAAAATTTCAACCTTGAAGGCAAAAATAAAATACTTTACAATATTCTAAGTGCATTATTATCACTATCGCCTATCGCTTAAGACTTAAACCGCAATTGTGTTATTCTGTCCTTTCTGTAACCTCCTCCCCCCTCTCACCTCTCACTCCCTACTTGAGCCTAGTTGCGCACGCGTCGCTATTGCTACGCCCTGCCCTACCGCGCGTTAAATACTCTATAAATATCACTATAGGTCATCTATCTAGTCTTAAGTCAAACGCCTAACTCAAGCGATTTTGCTACTTAATGATTAAGAAGGTTGCTATTCTCTGTATCTACCAATACAAGTGTACAAATGTATTTTTAAACCCTTTCTTATAACTGGACTATTGAAGTCTTGGGCAGCAAATACTTTTAAGACTTGGACATAGCGGATATAAGATAAGAGGCATTATGAATTTATCTAATGCACTATGGTAGATTTGTCCCAACTCTTTCTGTATCTTTGGATTGGTCATAAAAAGGGCATATCGACAACCGATAGGATCGCTTAGTGAATTACCGTCGAGCATGCCACATTATTCCTTGAGAGAACATAGATGTGGTTTCACTAAAAGTGGCCTCTAGCTTCACAAATATTTTTCTATTTTAAAATGAACTGGTTCTGTTTCTTTATAAGCATAGTCTTTTATTATGTTTGTATATAAATGGTATAGTACTTTAGCGTGTCTTCTGCCTTTTAATACTGCAGAGAGGATTTGAGAGATGGTATCTGTCTCGAGACGCCTCACCTCGGCGGCCGAGATGCGAATCAAAAATACGTAACAATTACCCCGGGGCTAACAGCCAGCCATCGGTGTCATTTCCAGCGGTTAGATAAAATCACGGAGTCCTAACCATTATTCTGCAGCTTCAGAGAGAGACTAATGGACTGTAAGCGCGATAATTCAGCGTCGGCTCATTGTCCGCGATTCGCCTTCTCGCACTATCTATAATGCGGTGACAAATTTATTAATGCTCAACAATATAACGGTATTTATTAATCCGCTAAGGTATAATTATAATTGGCCACGGATGTCGATGTCTTCGCGCGTTTAGCTCTGCTGCGCCGCCATTTTGATATATCGTCTCTTATAATTTCACCAGGGTTGATGTATGTCTGAAGGGATTCAAATTTATCTATCTTATCAATGAAGTGGGTAGTAGGCACATTGGTAGTATGCAATCTATTTACAGCGTGCTACAAGTTTTAAAAGTTATGGCATGCAGAACAATGCAGTGACGACCTTCATAGATCAAAGGTTGGTTCTTCATTTGTTCTTCATCAAGTCGAACTGAACATACTCTTCCGATAAAAGCTAGCTAACAACAGTAATAGAATATGGATTACTCAAAAAGGATGTACAATGCGAGTAGTTTTTTATATTTAATTGGGTAGGTAAAGAGTAAAAGGTTAGCATGGTATCTTATGAGGAGTGATGAATCGCATGAAATAAAGAGAACGTTAGTTATGAGTGTGGAGGTACACTGGTAGAGGTAGACCTAGAAAGAGATTGATGGATTGCGTGAAAGGTGACATGATCAAGAAGGGAGTGATGACTGTGATGATGTACGACGATGACCCGTTACGCCGACCCTACGGGAGTATGATAAAAGGAAAGATGATGATGGGTATGTATATTTAAATATTACTATTGTTAAACTGACATACAAGTTTATTGTTTATATCGCTTTATTGCTAATTAAATTGATTAAATGATTACGCAGACGTGTTATTAAGTACGTTATTAGTTATATGTGGCTGTGTATATTAATCAATTAAATTACAAGTTTCGACGTGCCGAGATTTATGATATTAGATCAAAAATAATCAATTATTAAATTTGCAATAATGGATATAGGTACGGCTACATGTCAGTTTAATGAATGGACAATTTTTTATGTATAGCAACATATAATATTATTCTTTATTAACTATTAAATATTATTTTATATTTCACTGGCTGTTGCTCGCGACTTCTCTTACGTGGAATTAAGAAATAGTGACAAAACATAACCTATGTTACTTAGTAATAACGTAGCTTTTTAATGGTAAAAGAATTTTTGAAATCGGCCTAGTAGATTTTGAGTTATTTCAATACAAATGTTTTCTCTTTATAATATTAACTAAGTATAGACTAGTATAGATGAGAGTTCTGTTACATTGTTTTGAATGACATACAAATTAAATAGGATATGTTGGTATATTATATGTACTAATAATTAAATGAAGCAAATCGAGGGCTAATTTTTGGTAGGACTAACGAGGTAAAAATACTAGTCTTGTATCCAGTCTTCATTAAATTAAGCCTGTCTATTATTATTACTAATTGTAACTTATGATAGAAGTACAGTAAGGTGCAAATTAACATATTGCATCATCACTGGCCAGTACCGGCGCTCGATATCTTCCGCATTGATTCGCGGACCACATTAAGCCTTCGAGATTATTGTTTAATAAGCTACTGTGTAGGCGATTGTTTATTGAAGATATAAACTGTTTGATAACAGTTTTATATGAATCTAACAAACATGTGGTTATAACAGTGTCGACAGTATACGTAAACAAGATGTGGTTTAAGCAAAATTTACTACGATTTGTATAATTAGAATAATTAAAGCAAGGGTTACTGGATTTCCATCGACTTCGCAAACATTGATGCGAAAAAAATATATCTAACTAGCTTTCGCCCGTAACTCCGTCCGCGTGGAATTAAAAAAAACAAAACTAAGTAGCCTATATGTTCTTTCAGACTATCCTCTACATCCATACAAATTTCATCGAAATCCGTTCAGCCGTTTAGACTACAAACTCTAACAAACATCCATCCATCTATCTATCCATCTAAACTTACGCATTTATAATATTATATAAGTAAGTATGATTATTGTGTTTAAACTCAGTTTATTACAGAAAAGACTACGCTATCACTAAAATCATTACTTTATCTATTTTAACAACTCATAATGCTAATTGGCTTTACGCATTAGCAGCCACACCTTGGTAATTTAAATTCTGTGTACGCATTTAATTCAATACCCATCAATAACTACATGATCAATCTCAGACAATTTTTAATGACATATGTGTAATTCAATTAATATTTACTCTTAGATAACGTCGAGAAAAACTCGTTGCGAGTACAACAAGGCCGTCGAGTAATTAGTTGGGACGCGACCACCTTGGAGACATTTTTAAGGTTTCACCGCCAAGGACTAAGACCAAAGAAATCTGTACATTGTTAGGGTAAATTGCGGTCTTAATGTGGCTTCCTGCAAGATGATGTTACCAAGTTAAAAATAAAGATCTTACATAGTTTAAGCCTTTTTAACGTTGTCAGTTTCAAGTAGAGTAAAAAGTAGCCTAATTTAGTACCTTTTGCTTTCCACCCTTTTCTTAGGAGGAAAGGATGGGAAGGAAAAGTGGATTTGACAGCGGAGGAGACGCACAGGAAGGGCAAATATCCTGTTTATTTGCGTCTCCTCTTCTGTCAATTTAGGTTAGGCAACGCATCTGCAAATGCGGATGTCTATGGGCAGCGGACGCTTCGTCATTTCGACGCATTCAGATAGCCGCTTGCTCGTTTGCCACCTTATGTTATAAAAAAAGAGTAAGTTTTGTAATATCGATTCCGGAGATTCCAACAAAATCAACGATTACTTTATAAAGAAAAAAAGTAATCTAACATTTATATTCACGATATTTTTAGCAATAATTCTAAATACCGCGACAGTACAGAGAATAGTCGTTATTGATGAATGACTCAGTTCTTTGGCACTGAGTCGATCGACAGTAACAATGCTGTCGGAGTGTGAGCAAAATCGAAAGTGCAAGGTGACTGGGCCGATGTGCCCGATCGCAAAAAATATCGATGAACTAAGCCAGCCACAATGGACCGCGACAATTAGCCAGAGTAGGAAATTGTCGTTTGTCATCATAACACAAAAACTGTTCGCGGAGTTTATGTTGCGTGAAATTGGAACGGAGATTTTTTATGACATGCTCATATTAGATCTGTCGAGATTGTAGCCGTCGGTAGCTACACGTATTCGACTACGGTTTCAATTTAAATTGGATGTTATGATGTAATGAAATTTTCCTGTTATATTTCATAATCATTTGTAGCTTGATAGCATGATACATTTAGATTCAAGTTTGTACATATTCGGAAGCACAGACTTTGAGAAATATCTCTTAGTGGTGTGGGAATTTATATTTATAGGACCAAAGTATTTTTAGCGACTTGTATTTCAGTAAATAGTTGCTGCCATGTCTTTGTTGTTTTTGCCATATGCTTCTTCATTTTGTTATTCAAGCTAAAAAGGTAACGGATAACGATTGCTTTTTTAAGCAGCTCGTATTACTAATCATATTCATCAAAACACAAATATGAGCTTGAAATGTTGTTAACTTCAATATTTACGGTATACATTGATAACAATAATTCAGCCTTATTGTTGTTCATCTATATATGGTATAAATAACCTCTCACGTCTTCTTCTTCATAGGTAACGTGAATTGTTTACTTTTTTATTTTCTAAAGATCTCCAATTTCGGGGATCTGGTATTTTCCTATTTGACTGTCTTCCGCCTTCTCAAGGTCAGTCCTTCTTTATGTCGTCAGCTTAAAAGCAAAAAAATCATCAACGAGGAAACTGCTGCGAAACTAATTTTGGTTATACTAGTTTTTGATTGCATTTTGAAACTTCTTTTTTTCATTTTGTGATTCATAGGAATTGAAGACGTAATGATAACAATTGACATTTAGAAACATGTTGAAATATCGAAGGTAAAAGATAAAGGATAAATAAATAGGAGAACACCTTCATATAGGTTGAGATATTATCTCGATTAGACGTTCAAAAAGTAACAACAACTTAAATTAATGTCTTAGTTTAATTCGATTTTTTCTTAAACAAAGTACAATTTGCCTGAATTCACGTAAAGATCTTCGTTTTGGATGAGATGTTTTGTTAAACAGACTATTAGGGTAATTTCAGTGAAGTGTAATTGATTAAATTTTTACATCAATAGAATCGATGCACGTACAGTTCTGCACGAATTCACAAGACCTTGACGACGGATCCTGGGGCACGATGTGACTTGCACAACCTGGCTCCGCTATTTTTGACACCGGTCACAAAGCAATTTACAAGCTTTTTGCATTCAACAAAAAAACAGGAGCAAATAACTTTTAGTTTCAACGAAACGCCTCAATAAGAAATAACGATACAAAATAAGTAATGAGCCTCACGACATCTGGTGCCACCGCGCAAAAACCCACTGTTCTATTCAGTAAAGCAAATGAGTACTTCTCTTGTCTCTGTTTCAGATAAATCATAGATTTTATTACGACAATAGTCGATAAACCTTTTTGTCCGCTTTTACAGATTCACATTCTCCGTACCTCAGGAATATGCGGTTTTAAATCAATTGAAAAATTTCATTGTCTTGCTTTGTAAAAACCAACCTAATGGTTGTTTGTTTTTAAGATACAAATGGTTCACAATAATAGCAAATTGATCGTGTTTGTAGATAGTAAAAGTACTTTAATAAGCAATTATTCTTTGTTTATTAAAATGATTTTGCATGATCAATAAACAAGAGCAACAAGCTACCTATTGATTTCTTGTAATATTGCAGGCGAATTATATTTTGAAAGCGAAGACAAGGGGTATTCGGTTAAGGGTACGAAACATGTGTTGAAACTGCACATTGTAATTTAGATCTAACAATCGAGACTCAGTAGTGGTTCTTCTTTTTTTGGAATATAATGTGGCAAACGAGCAAGCGGCCACCTGAAACCACCGAAATGGAAAGCGAGCGCTGCCCATAAACATCCGCAATTGCAGATGCGTTGCCTACCCTTGATTAACGGAGGAGAAGACGCAAATAAAGAGGACATTTCCCCTGCCTACGCGTCTCCTCCACCGTCAAATCCACTTTTCCTTCCCATCCTTTCCTCTTAAGAAAAGGGTGGAAAGGGAAATGGAATAAAATTAGGCCTCCGGTACCACACTCATCAGACGAAACGCGGAATTGCTTCCACTTCACGCCTGTTTTCTGTGGGTCGTGGTATATCACCAGGCGAGCCGGCCCATTCGTGCGAAGATGTTAAAGCGGGCTCTACCACTGTTAAATATACCTATATATAACTCCACCACTGATATGTATAGCGTGTGTGAGTTGGTATCAGGCATCGTGACTGCGCGACGCTGGCGCCGTGACCCGCCAGACAAATCGAGATGAATTGGCGCACAATTCTTTCCTACCTCACTCCCGGTTTCATCGTTATGTCGCGCTGTGACAGCGAAGGCATGACAATATTTCATAGCTGCACGCTCTCAGCAGAAGCTTGCACTCCGATTATTAGCTTTGGCATACGATTATACCGTAAGTTACGAAACGCTTATTTCTGTCGGACTTAAGCATTTCTAAGCTCTGTCAAATGTGAGCCTAAACAATGTAAATTGTGTTACTAAACTGACTGACAAGTCAGACGAATGTTTAAAGGTTGTTTTCTCGATGGCAAATAAAAGAATTTGAACTTCAGTTGTTAATCCTGCTGTTCATTTAATACCAATATTAAGGTTTATTATAAAGCTGGTTTTCATGTGTGCAAAAAATTAATATCACGTCTGTCCAGTTATCGCAAACATGATCGCACGTATTCCCGCCGTTCATGCTTGTCGGCCTTAATCCTCCCGCGCTCCGAATTTGAGATATTGACAGAGATGGCTTCCTACGTCGAGATTAAAGCGAGTGGAAAGCGAACGAAACAAGTGTAACGTTTCACCAGTATCAATCAAAATCGCATTCGATCTTATATTTGAATGCCGATGGACATTTTGCCTTAATTAAGGACGTCGGCGTTCGAGAGTTGTTTAACATTGCATGTAAGCAGATTTAATGCAGCATTAACGGTTGCGCAAACACTGACCCGTACTGCGTTCCTTTTTAATTTTATTATTGTCACAATCTCTCATCCATTGGTCGGGTTAGGTGATGAACTCAGGTGATCGAGTCATCACAACTCCTGTGTTATGATAAATCTTTATCACCATAGATCATATCCTAGTTATGCCATTTACTATGGTTTATTATTTCTCGTGCTAGGGTAAGCTTGCCGAGGTATCTAGATTGAAGTGAGGTTTAGTATTTAGTGATTGTCATTTGTTACAAAATTAAGTAATTACCTAATAGCTGTAATAGTAATGTTTTTTTAGTTATAGCTTAGTGATGTAAAAAACGGATTCCTTATTCTTTTCTTTTTGGATTATTTTATTTCTTGGATGTCGAGTAATAAAACTGATTTTTGTGAGCTCCATAAATTAATTCACGATTGCGGACCTTGGGAGTTGTTCGTCCATCCGGGTAGTGATCAATAAAAATTGTTTCATTATTTTAAATAATCCAGCCCCAGATTTTGTACTAGAGTTGTAAGACTCACTCTTTTATTGGTAGTCGATTTGTCGATGTTTAATTTTCGTAAAGTATCGTCCATTTTGCGCAACGTTTTGCGAACTGGTCATTTTGCATTTTTATATAGTTGTATGTCACGTCTAAAGCCGTGAAATGTATTCATGGCTCAGAGAACTTTAGTATACACGTTGACGTGGTTATTAATGAGCGATGTTTAGCGGCGATAAGATGACATATTTTGTGTGAGTAAAAATGATGTTGTAAGGTGTCATTTAATATTAAGTTTCAAGGGCGTTGTGTGGTCAAACTGGTTAATCAATAGGCCTCATGAACAATCACGTATAAGCTGTAAGATATGAATATATGATCAGGTAGAGACAACAATTTAAACAAAGTCTCACTAAGCTTTGGATAATATATCTATAACTTTGGGTGAATTTATTTCAATAGTGTTAGATAGTGTAGCTGTGTAAATTGCAAGATGAGTCAATTAGATTTTGTTTTATGTTGTCTGTGTATTTTTTAAGTGAATGAGCGAGATAGCAATATATTTTGAAAATGCATTTCGTTAGTGAAAACTCACGCTAATATATTTAATTTTTCACCATCATCCAGTCTCGGAAGCTGTTACTCTTATATTTACGTTTTCATCCGCTCTTACTATTAAATACTCTTCATGTGTTATTCAGAGTTTTCTTAGTATGGCATTGTATTAACATTGTATGTTTTATTTTGGTGGAATTATAAGTGCAGTGACAGTGGCGAGGTTACAAAGAGCAGCTAATTAGGTGAAACATGAATCCGAGGAAGGCCCGTAACGTGGGAGCCTGGAAAGGATACACGTTATCATAAAATGGATGTTATTACTTTAACTTGTCGCTATTAAAAAATTAATAACATCTTTAAATTTTAATACTAAAAAGTTTTTATGACATTATAAAATGCACTTTTCATATTTAATTAAAAACAGTTCTTTAACGTGTTTATAATTTTAATAAAATTTGACCCATGAGTCATCTATACTAATATTATAAAGAGGAAAGATTTGTATTTTAATTTTTTTGTGTGTATTGAAATAACTCAAAAACTACTAGGCCGATTTAAAAAAGCTACGTTATCAGTGTAACCATAGGCTATAGTATTATTATTTTTTAATTTCATGTGTACGAAGTCGCGAGCAACAGCTAGTTGTTTATATTTTTAGAAATATTTTAAATACATGAATATTTTTAACTACGATACTAATATATTATAAAAGTGTTGCCTCAAAATATAATATTTTATGGAAAGATTCACCTTTATGCGTCACTAAAATAAAACTTCAAGTGCCATTTGTCCTTTGTCGTGACGCTTGTAATCCAGATTGTTTTCCTTAAGTATGAATGTCATATTGTGAACTGTATATCAGATATTTTATGAGGTTCACCTTATAAAATAGGTGATATCAGAAAGTCAAACAGATGAGTTAACATAAAATATGGCTTCAAAAATCTTGTGCTTACAATACCTGGAGTTATGTTGATATGCCTGTCTTAAAACGTACTTAGTTTTTATAAAGCTGGAAGTTAGTAAGTAATATTAATGAAAATCTGTATTTAATAATACACTAGCTGTTCGCTGAAATTATAAAAACTTTATTTTATTGTTTACATTTGTCAAATTATCAATAGCAAATGTCAAAATGACATGACATGACGACAAACCTTAGCAATCTTTCTTTCTTGATGTTGGCAGTAACTTATGGTCTCTTTCCCACATTAGGGTTTTTATCCAAAATATTTACCCCCTAAGTTTAATGGCGTGAAAATATATAGCCTAAAGGATGACGTGTATGAAGTGACGACGTGTATGACGCGTATGACGCGTGTACATATATGAAGTGTAGGGCTTTTTATTAAAAAAAGAATTATTCAAAAATATGCTATAATTGATGACATCTTAGGCAACAAAGCAGCGTGTGTTTACGTTTTATTATAATAATATAGATTTTGAAAACTTGAATGTCATTATTTTCCGGAGAAAATAAAAAAAACTTAAGCAATGAAACAATTACATCTTGGTTTAATAAACGATACACATAACCTATAAATTACTGGTCTTAATTAAGAGTTGAATAAAAAGTTTTTTTGTATTCCACATTATTCTTTCGTGATGCAACAATGATTTATACCACTGTATACTGTCGAGTTCTGAATACAAATAAAAGAGTTGGGTCGTACTTTTGTGCGGGACACCACACGCCCTATTTGTTGTACGAGTACGTGTTATTCAACTTCGTGTCAATTAAACATTTAAAGGTACATTTCCGCCGTTCCTTTGAACGTTTTATCGATCCTTATATCAATCGTTTATTATCGATTATCGTTACTTGATCTCGATATGTCGTAAATAATTTTTAATTGATGAAATTTGTATGCAATTAAAATTTTGTGTTAATAAAAAAACGAACATTCGCGATCTTATCAATGTATTATTTATGGTTTGAAATCAGTTATTACAGATTGGTAACCCCTGCGGAGAAGCCGTTTAGATTGGTCTTATTGAGGTGCAACGGTCTATTCCATACTCTTGTTCTGTTTATTTACACTTTGTTCTGCTGTAGTTAGACTTAAGAAGATCCTCAAAGTGAGATGACAAAACGTAATGACGTACTTTGTACTTTGGTTCATAGACAGCAGTTATATATTCCAAGAGAGCAACTAAATAAATTTCTATTGAACAAAATGTAGTAGCTTTGGTTAAGACACACTTAATAAAGATCATCATGTAGAAATGTGAAAATTTCTTATAACATAGCTAAGAAATTCTTTTGTCTGTTCGCTCTCAAATAAATAACGCTGTCTTTTTTAACACCACTTCAAAAGAAGGGCGTCGTCGCAAAACCTTGGAGAAAGGTGGACTCTTTTAATAAAGCCGATCGATCGGACTTATTTAAAGTCGCAATAAAAGGAATTTCTTAATGATACTGACGCCGATATTAATATTGGCCGGTGCGGTCCGGCTCTTCGCTTAAATGTAGTTATAAATTACATTTTTGGTGGTGGTTTGAACTTTGTAAGCGCGTGCTCGCCGCCTGACCATTCCGGTCGTATGAGTCCTTGCCTCACCCGCTGGTAATGTACATTTCAATCAAAGAATGCACTACATGTTAATAATTTTTGATTAATACCCTTCAAGATATTGTGCAAAGATTCATTAAAATTCCATTGTAATTAACACAATGTTGATAAAAATATGCATTAATATTTATGTAGTGTTTTGACAAAAAATCAGGCGAATATTACAAATGGTATTTAGGTTAAAAATTTAAGATATTTCTACAGATCAATGAATCCTGGCCAACAAAACTGTGTACCAACTATGTTGTAGAGTTTTTTAAATTATTGGTTATACTGAATTCTTACTTTGGTTAGTAAAATGTTATAAGTAATTATTCAGAAAGGGTAATGTTTTTCGCAACTTGAGTCACGTTAATTCTGACGTAGATTTTGAAAAGCTAGATCATAAAATTCGTTTGACCGTGAATAGTTCTTATTAGTCCTATAAATTATCTCATCATCGTCACCAGCTCACTATACGTCCCCACCGAGGGGTTCGGAGCCTACTCTAAATTAGGGTGACTAGGCCATAGTCAACCACGCTGGCCCAGTGCGGGTTGGTTAACTTCACACATATCTTTGAATTTCTTCGCCGATATGTGTAGGTTGCATCACGATGTTTTCCTTCGCCGTAAGAACGTCGGGTAAATTAGGTACATATGAAAATTCGAAAAATCGAAAATCACGTTGGTACACGGCGGGATTCAAGTCAAGTGCTTAAACCACTGAGCCACCGACGCTCTCTAAAAAATAAAAATAAATTATCTACTTCTTGTTTATTTTCTTTAACAATATGGCCCTCTATATGGCCATGATGTAACTTCTATTCTAACGGTTGTCTAACCTCACATTGTGTTTGATGTCTAAGGTTAATCGCTAAATGTACAGGAGTATGATCTATTTGATTGGAAATAGCCGAGACGAAAGGAAGTACCCGGCCGACCTTACACACTTGTTACCAATACCATATCAATTTAATGTAAGGAACAGGTCCGTTTCCTGTCATTATTGCATTGCTAGTGAACCGCGCAGCTCGCATTGCGATACTCCACATTAAAATAAAGATAATAACGAAATTAATTTTATTGCTACTCACAAATGTCAAAAATTGATCAAAATATCAACATCTCATTTCTCTTTGTTTATTTTCGTTGTATTGCGTAAATATTTTATCTTAAAAAGAACTTGAAGAGCTTCTCGACAGCATTGTCATTTTTCATTACATACATATAACAGGTCTAATATGATGGTCTGGAGCATTTATGGTTTAAAAGCTTTAAGAACAATTTTAATAATATCGTTACTTTACACAAGATTGCACTTGACTTAATTGTGTTTTAACTTGCGTAATATTTTTAAATTGAGATTGCATTGCAACAATAATTAGAAATTGTATCGAGACGATCAAGATAAGGTTTGATATTGTTTAGTGCGTTGCGCATTGGACACTATCAGTAGCCTCAGAATGGCACACCCAGGTCATTAAAGTACCATTCAGTGTTTAAAATGTACTTCGTGTAACAATAGACCGGGCTTAATAGCCGAAGGGTATGACTCGAGAATAGGCTTCGTTCATTTTGCAATATTGAGTGGCGGCGGTAATTAGAACTGCGTCCGGGCTCTTACAGCATCCTGATTCTAACGCCAACTCACTGCGGGTACTCAAAACGTAACATGTTACATCTTATGCTAAACTAATGTGGACCTTAAAGCCCTTCTATTGTAGTACAATTTTGAATAACTTAAAGTCGCCAGTTATCTTGTTTGGATTTTACAAACTTTCTTAGAAGTACAAGAGACAGAATCGTGTATATTTAACTGGAGTATAAGGTATCTTATCCTTTAAAGTGCTGCTTTTAAGGGTTAATATTGTTTGCAAATCATTTTGAATAGGTTGTTATGAACCGTGTTAGGGATTGATATGGTCCCTATGAAGCTGGACGAGTTTCGTAAGGGACCGCCGCACTATCGCATCGAATTGATATCTTCTAATTATAAGGTACGATAGTAAGGCAAACCACTTGTACCGGAATCAATTGCCTCTGTTTATTCATTTTTAAATTGTATATTAACAATATCATTTGTGAGAATAATTAAAACAATATCTAGTTATTCATTATTACAGATCGTTAATTATAAACTAGCATGCTAAACAAAATTGGATTTCAAAATTTCATTGAAATACTCTAAAATGATTCAATCAACATCGTGTCTATATACGGGGCAAATTAATTTTGTCTGCAGAACAGACTGGAGGTCATCACGAGGCCAGCCCTCTCGTTCGATCCTCAACAATCGAGAGTAATAAAAAAAAATGTTTTTATGAATACGTGAGGACACTGTGAATTATGAATACGACTTATTTATTGAGCTTTTATTGTAACGTCATAATTTTTATAATGCCAAAAGAAACTTTGAGTGGAACACGGCGAGTCGTTTACGTCTTATGTTCTGTGGTAACGAGCGACATTACTTTGGGTTACAGTCGAATGTCGAAGCATTTCTATAAAATCATACTTTCATCCCTTCCATTCTCTTGATAAAAACAGAGACAACGTTATATCAAACACAAGTTTCACAGCACTGGAAATTAAACTTACATCGCGTTGCATTTTTATATTTTAACGAGAGACGTTTTATTCAGATGTCGAGGTGATGGTAATGCGTTGGGTGTAGGCAGTGAGACGTCAGATTGTGAGACGACAGTAACGAACCGAGAGCTCCGTGTAAGGATGTTATACTGCCTTTTGACATCATTAAGGCAGACGTTGAGCCGAGTAGGGCGATCCTTGACGTTACGGAAGCAACTGGCCGGTTGTTTGGACCAATGACGAGAAAAAAATATAACCGAAATGAGTTCCTGGAACAGAAGACGGAGAGAATTGTTGTCATATTACTTAAAACTTCTACAGTTCTTGTTTTTTTATATAACTACTCTTTATTTTAATAGTTAGTTAATTGCGAGAAATCTAAGAGCATTTACTTGTAGCTTTTTAATTTAAGATTGATGAGATGAAATTGCCGCTTGACAGGTGTGTGGTAATCATGTCCACAATATTATACTATGATGATATATAAGATTTACATAGTAATCAAGTGCTCTTTGCCAACAAAAAAGTTATATTTACTTAGAAGATGGTGCGCTATTTGTTTAATAGTAACGATAGAAAATGCTTTCTAAAACAAGTAGATGTCACCATGTCTTTGAAATATTCTTAAGATTGATGGATGTTCAGATACATATTAAAACTAGCTTTTGCTCGCGACTTCGTTCGCGCGGAATTAAAAAAAAACAATAAATATAGCCTATGTTGTCCAGTTATAATGTATCTTTCGAATGGTGAAATAATTTTTGAAACTAGCCTAGTAGTTTAACGTCACGTACAAAAAACTAATATCTCTTTCTACTTCTATAGAAAAGCTAGAGCCATACTGTTTGGGGTAACTTGTCTTCAAATACGTTGGCGTAGTACGGATTAGTGGTCTTCACACATATCTTGAGTTTTGTTCGCCTTTACTAGGCATTAATGAATTGTACTTACATTTTAACAGTGGTAGAGCCCGCTTTAACATCTTCGCACGAATGGGTCGGCTCGCCCGGTGCAATACCACGACCACACAGAAGACAGGCGTGAAGTGGGAGCAATTCCGCGTTTCGTCTGATGAGTGTGGTGCCGGAGGCCCAACTTTAGTCCCTTTTCCTTCCCACCCTTTTTCTTATTAGAAAAGGATGGGAAGGGAACGTGGATTTGATGGTGCAGGAGACGCATAGGAAGGGGAAATATCCTCTTTATGTGCGTCTCCTCCTCCATCAATCAAGGGTAGGCAACGCATCCGCTATTGCGAATGTCTATGGGCAGCGGTCGCTTCGCCATTTTGGCGGATTTGGGTGGCCGCTTGCTCGTTTGCCACCTTATGATATATAAAAAAAAAAAAAAACATTAGTCAATAAATGGCGAAAGTAAAGAGAAATGTTATTAAAACTGATTATAGCTAGTTTACTTTTACCTGGGCCTCGATTAAATGCATCACGAGTTAATTAGAACAACTGCCGGATAAATTGTTTATTGAATAATTGTTGAGCGAAACTAACAAACTTTATAGCGATCATCTCGAATAGATAGTGTGGGCGTGTGCAAATTATCTGTCTAGGAATTTAGGTTAATTAAAGATTTAAGAGACGTTTACTTATTAGAATGTACAAACTATATTAATCACCACATCTATATCTATACTCTGTACTAATATTATAACGAGGAAATATTTGTATTTTTGTATTTGATTCACGCAAAAACTATTGGGCCGATTTTAAAAATTCTTTCACCATCAGAAAGGTAATTTATCTGTGAGTAACATAGGCTATATTTTATTATTACTAATGTTTAGGAACTATTAATAAACAGCGTGTTTCTGGACGCCGGCGTAAAAAAAATCAATAAACTTTAACTTTTCTCGTCTATACTAATTATAAAGAGGAAACACTTATATTTTTGTATGTATTGAAATAACTCAAATACTACTGGATCGATTTCAACAATTCTTTCACCATAACAAGTAAGTTATCAGTGAGTAACACAGGCCATGTTTTTATTATTTTTTAATTTTACGCAGACGAAGTCACGAGCAACAGGTAGTATAATAAAAAGCTAACTGCTACGGGTTTAATTATAAAACTGAAGCTGGTTTTTATTTATAATTTTTCACATACATATAGCCACTGTTATACCCTGACCAGAAACATAAAAACCCTTGTCATATTGCGGAAAAATATGGAATCAATTTATTTATGTACATTACAAACACAAACAGATAACTTTAGATAAGCGTCGGTGGCTCAGTGGTTTAAGCACTTGACTTGTAATCTACAGGTCTTGGGTTCGAATCCCGCCGCCATGTACCAATGTGATTTTCGATTTTTCGGATTATCATATGTACATAATTTACCCGACGTTCTTACGGTGAAGGAAAACATCGTGATGCAACCTGCACATATCGGCGAAGAAATTCAAAGATATGTGTGAAGACAACCAACCCGCACTTGGCCAGCGTGGTTTAACTATGGCCTAGTCACCCTAACTTTAGGGTAGGCTCCGAGCCCCTCGGTGGGGACGTATAGTGAGTTGGTGATGATGATGATGAACTTTAAATGATAGTCGATTGAAACGTCCTCAAACCAGGATTTTAATAGTCTTAGAGTAATGTTTATGTGCTTTACCTTTAATAATATGATATCTTTTACTTTTAAATTTACATTCATACGGTGTCTTAGTTTTAGAAAATTCGTAATATAATTTCATAGTCGCAAGTAACATCGAAAATGATAAGAATGGAATATGAATGAGGTTAGTCTTAACGTGCAGTAAAATGCAATTAATTGAATAAGTTAACAATAATAGACTTTTTTATTTTCCTGATAGATATTTAAATATTACTTCATTAAGTTAACAAGCAACAAAGAACTAAATTGAATTTAAATTGATTTAGTAGCTGAAAATATATTTTTTGTATGTCATTGGCTAGGTAACTTACCATTTTCTAAGAAACGACCCAGGAACTGAATTTGCACTATTTTTTACTCGAGACGTTGCTATGTATATCACCTGGATGTTCTTAGACGCTAGTTTAAAAATCTAATGTTAAGAATTTTTAACATGAATAACAAAATTTTTTCATAACGGAAAGATTTTTATTTTATTACAAGCTTTCGCCCGCGACTCCGTCCGCGTGGAATTAAAAAAACAAGCGTGAGTACCTATGTGTTCTTCCAGACTATCCTCTACGTCTATGCCAAATTTCATCGAAATCCGTTCAGCCGTTTAGGCTACAAACTCTAACAAACATCCATCCATCCATCCATCCATCCATCTAAACTTTCGCATTTATAATATTAGTATGAAAGTATGAATATGAATATTAGTATGATTGGTGTGATTAGTATGAAGTAAGATTGTAAGGGCCCCTCCCTTAATAATAATAAATATAATAAATAATAATAAATATAATAAATAACAATATTGCGTTAAATTTTTAGCTTAGTTTCTGAAACAAGTACGACTAAAAATAACTTCATGTTACATTAACTTTTGCATAATAAATAAAATAGCAGTTCAATTTAAACGATCTGATGTTTTATTTAAATACTAGCTTTCGCCCGCGACTCTGTCCGCGTGGAATTAAAAAAAACAAGCGTGAGTACCTATGTGTTCTTCCATATTATCCTCTACATCTATACCAAATTTCATCGAAATCCGTTCAGCCGTTTAGGCTACAAACTCTAACAAACATCCATCCATCTAAACTTTCGCATTTATAATATTAGTATGAAAGTATGAATATGAATATTAGTATGATTGGTGTGATTAGTATGAAGTAAGATTGTAAGGGCCCCTCCCTTAATAATAATAAATATGCAATAATAATATTGCGTTAAATTTTTAGCTTAGTTTCTGAAACAAGTACGACTAAAAATAACTTCATGTTACATTAACTTTTGCATAATAAATAAAATAGCAGTTCAATTTAAACGATCTGATGTTTTATTTAAATACTAGCTTTCGCCCGCGACTCTGTCCGCGTGGAATTAAAAAAAACAAGCGTGAGTACCTATGTGTTCTTCCATATTATCCTCTACATCTATACCAAATTTCATCAAAATCCGTTCAGCCGTTTAAGCTACAAACTCTAACATCCATCCATCCATCTAAACTTTCGCATTCATAATATTAGTATGATTTCCATACGTTACTTGACAGAGATTTAATTAATTAATAAAAATGGTAAATACAAATTATCTAATAACTGACCCTCGATGTGATTAATCTTGTTTATGCAATTATTCGCTTGTGAGAGCCTTAAAAATCAATTTATCATGCAATTGAATATCAATTAATAACTAGATGACTATGTTACCAGCAATATCATTATACTGCGTCTATACAGATTTTAAATTGTAGTTTTAGTTTATTTCAATTGAGGATGGCAACATAGGTAGAGGAAGACCGAAGAAAGTATGGATGGATTGTGTAAAAGAGGATATGCTTAAGAAAGGAATGGATTCAGATATGACGGCTGATAGAGATGTATGGAAGAGCACATACTGTGCCGACCCTCCGTAAGGGATAAGGGCAAGTGGATGATTTTTAGTTTATTTCAAAATGAATCTATAAATATAATTTTCCTTGTTTTCACTTTTCACCTTTAAAGCTAATAATATCGCAAAATTAGTCCCGCTTTGATTCCTATGAGCGTATATGGAGGTGCGCACACTACTCGATTTTTAGTTGTGCTGCTAAACAGTTGAATTTTCTGCGAAACAATCGACAATCGCATAACAGTTGTACGATAGTTTATTCAGAGGTGTGCGCCCTCTGTTAGACATAGATATTTCATCTAAGAATGGACACCTATTTTAGTTAAGTCCTTGAATTGTTTATAAATGACTTCTCTCTGAGGATGGGACCATAGTTTAGGCGAGATTTTAGGTCGCTTTCAATTATAATTAATTTTATTGTAAATATGTGTTACTAAGATCAAGTCTTGTAAAAACAGGACAGTTAAATATATTAAATACGAGTTATTACAACGCATGATTATTATAGGTTTAGTCGATACTAATGCTGCGAGCACGCAAAGCTAATTGCTGTAGAAAAATGAGAATCTCACGTTGTTCGTACTGCGGCTTGTCTCCGCCCGAGGGCGCTGTTGACGCGATGATTGCGTTTAATTGAAACTTGACGTTACCTACAAAGGTAGACCTGTATTTCATTTGTTATACAATAATTATACTGCTAACTTGCTAATACAAACATTCTTAAACAAATCGTTTACTGACGTTCCTGTCGATGATGAAAATATATGTTGCTTTTTGTTCATACAATTTGTAAGCTCTTTGATATAATTTTTTTAAAATGATTGCTCTTTGATTTTAAAGAGCGAACGGCGTCTTGTAAATGAATTGACACGAGAGTGGTTTTTCACCTTCATTTTTCCTCTTATCCTATTGATTCCTATTTATACTTTCAATCATATCACTGCAGTCCTATAAAGTGATAAAATTGAAAAATTAAAAAAAAAAATTGTACACAAACTTAACCTATTTTACATTTTATTTTACAATAAATACATTCTAAAATTAACATAAATAGAAAAGTAAAACGTATTAAAGCGAAGCTGTAGGCGAGTTTGCCTAATTGCAAATTGTTCAGCTATCCTCCGTATTAGTGATATATTCAATATATGCAGAAAGGTATTTAATTACCGTATAAGATAAGGCTTGTTTTCTATAGCGAGTGTGTAGAGTTATGCTGTTGTGGAATGTGGACCAAACGCGTGCCTCGCTCGTGCCAATTTGTGAATAGCGCCGGACGTTCTGCTTTCTTTCCTCTATTGCTAAACAAGTCAGGTGAATATCACTGTTGTGTTTTTTTCAGAAACTATTGAATTTATCGATATCGATATCGAAAATTAAAATAAAACTTTTTCAATGTATTTGTTGGCATATTGCGAAAGTGCCACGCACTTTAAGAACGCGCGCACACCTTTAACTTAACTATCGCACAACTGTTTACTCGCGCTTTGATTTCTATGTGCTTATATGGAGGTGCGCACACTACTCGATTTTTAGTACCTTAGTTTAGTCAAAGGTGTTGGAAAAGCTATAAAGAATAGACTTTTAACGTACAACTTTAAAATAGCAAAACTACTTTTCTTTCTTGAATTACATACACTTTTACCATAAAATCGCTAGATTTTTAGACAAAAATCGTAACTAAACTTACTATAGGTATCGACAGTTATTTTACTACAAAAGGTTATATACATTATACCACTAGTTAAAATTCTTTATGAATCCATTAAGTATCGATAAAGCGAACTACATTTCGTGCACATCACTACAACATATGAGTTGCTCACGCGCCGGCACGGGCGGCCGGTACTCCCGTACCAGCCTACCGGCGTAGCTCATTAGAATGATTGATGCTGTGTTTGAATGCATAAATATGTGCCTACCGAGCACATTACTCCAGTCACGAGCCAGCGTCTCGCGTGTAATGCAATATCGTATATGACTACCACCATGGGTCATGACCTATGATTAGTAAAACGTCGTATATATTTGGATTTTCTACAGTTTTTAACATTTTTATTATTAAATTAGATGGTTTGGGTCGATGGTTTAAAACGGAAAATTTTGATACGGGAAGTTTGAGAGTAGCCCCAGTGGTAGACAAGTAAAGAGTAAAAGGTCAACATGGTATGGGCATGTTATGAGGAGGGATGAATCGCATGTAACAAGAACGTTAGTTATGAGTGTGGAGTTACACCGGTAGAGGTAGACCTAGAAAGAGATGGATGGATTGCGTGAAAAAGGACATGATCAAGAAGGGAGTCATGACTGAGATGACGTATGATAGAGTTATGTGGAGGACAAAAACCTGTTGCGTGACCCTACGGGTGTAGGATAACGAGGAATATGATGATGACGGAAAAATATGGTATAAAATGGATGCTCAATAGTACTACATTTATGACACTTTTACTACGAATAAGTGAGCAGGGAACCAACGGGCTCGGCTTGCGACATCTATACCGTAACTGGTCGAATGAATAAAACATTCTTATGATTTAATATCGGCTTTCTGTTGCACAAAGCACAACTAGAGTAGAGCTACTAGTTACAGGATAAAGAAAATCTGATTTATTCCTTGATATTGTATTGGGATGTATTTGATTTATCCATCATACAGTGCATTTAAAGCTACATGTTGATTTCAAAATTTTACACGCGTCAGATTAAATTACAAACTTCTATTGTGTGCGTTTTCTAAAGATCCCAGAGGGTGTTTTATCTGAAGTTGGAGTAGAGTAGACTATTCTGATAAGATCAATGATAATGCTTTATCATGCTCTGATTATTGAAAGTGTACGGGTTGTAGGAATCACTTTCCCATTTCACGACACAAAGAGGTAGGCGATGGTATTGCGCGTCCAATCGGCGCGGTTGCACGGATCGCTTCCCTTGTAACCGCAATTCGGTCACAAATCACGCTATGCTTCTTGTGTGTTTAGAAGTTTCACCCAAGTCCCCATGCGGTTAGAAACTGAACGAATATCGCTCATTGACAGAGATGTATAATTCCCGTCAGATTTTGCCTTCCTTTAATTAGAAGTACTGTGTTAGTTTAAATGTTGAAATAAATATTACTCGTGCACAGAAGCTTCGCTGATGGCCTTATAACGCCGCCGCCGCCTTATAACGCGTTAACTATCAGCAACAAGTAGACAAACGCGGGACGCGGGCAGCTTTAACCGTTTATCATCTGGGTTAAAGAACAACAAGACGAAATCTTCTTTTGTCGCTTGAAATTACGGAAGTGTATAAATGTATTTATTAACTGCAAGTCATGCGGTTTATTAAGAAAACAGATGACTTTAATGTTGTTTTAGTTTCATCATCTAAATTAACATAAGAAATGTTCGAGTGTGCGCCGCGTGCTAGACGGCTGAACATTCTGTTTATTTATTCTAACAGGTTAAACAGCTTAAGAATGCTTTTCACGTTTGTAATACAGATTGTGGAGCGCATGCGCGAAGCGTTCGCTGAGATGTAACAAATTTCTAACCGAGCTCTTGTTCGATCAGGAAGCGAAATTACTTATTGAAATTTATCTAGGATTCAATGAGATACGTAAATATATATTTGTATATATTTTAGTTACAATATAAATAACTGTAATCGGTGATATTATATTTATAGCGCATACTTTTTTAATCTGTAAACACTTACTGTAACATTTTTAGATATAATGGAACGTAAATTAAATATGTATCCTATCTTCTTAAGCAAAGTTACATCTAAACTAATATTATAAAGAGGAAAGATTTGTATTTTTGTATATATTGAAGTAACTCAAAAACTACTGCGTCGATTTCAAAAATTCTTACACCATTACAAAGCTACGTTATCAGTGCCTAACATAGGCTATATTTTTTAATTCCACGCGGACAAAACGGCGAGCACTAGCTAATTAAATTATAAATTGTAGTAATTTGATCAGACTAATATCCTGTGCTACAGAATTACATTATTGATGTTTCAAAGTGAGTTTCTAAACTCAGATGCAATTACAGGCGTGTAATGTAAACAGTCCCCGCGGGACTTGTATGTCGTCCACGTTGAACGGACAATTACATAGCATGGAGGTTTAATGTAATATTGATAGAAATATATGTTATAAATATTGTAAATGCGAAAGTTTGGATGGATAGATGGATGGATGAATGTTTGTTAGAGTTTGTAGCCTCAACTGCTGATCGGATCTGGATGAAATTAAGCATAGATGCAGAGGATAGTTTGGAAGAACACATAGGCTATTTTGTATTATTTTTTTTTTAAATTACACTCTGACGGAGTCGCGGGGGAAAACTAGTATGTTATAAATGAGGATAAAAATACAATATTGAGGTAATAGACATATTTAAAAAAATAATAATATTGAAAGTAGATCATGGTAATACATTAAACGCTTTTAATTTAATTAAATTGACTTATATTGGTCTGTATTCCTATGAACATTTCATTTACATTTTTATACAATCAAACACTACTAATTAGATCTTACACCAAGATTTTTCAACAGTATCAGTGCTTAGCAAAAGTAACTACGGTATCAAATCCTATAAAATCTTAAATGAACTCAGCGAAATATCAATCATGACCACAATAAGTGAAATCAGTCGCCTTGCGATGCTTCGGTCAAATGAAAAACTATATCAGTATAGAAAATCAACGCTAGATAGCATAGAGAGTGAAAAGTTAATGCCATTGGCGTTACAAGATCCAATTTACTTTGACACGTTGTCGCAGTGAACGTGAAACAACATTAGGAGTTTATTACGGTTCTTGTTAGCTGGTTTGTACTCGCCTATGATTACACGGAATAAAACAACATACTTTAATCTATTATTGAGATATGCACAACAGCGAGAGTGTGCCCCGGGCTATAGAAGACTGCCGTTTGGGTCTCGGGGCCGTGGTTTTATTTCTCAAATTGGGACGCTTGATACACAATCGCTTTAGTTTCGTTATACTGTAATAATAGACAGGTTTCATTACGAATACCAAATTACATCTTGTTATGTTGTCTTTGAGAGGTTGCAACTAATGTATGTCCATACATAAAGCGCAACTTACTTAAGTGGGTGAATACTTGATTGATTTGTTACATCTATACTTCTATATCTATCTATACTTCTATACTAATATAATAAAGCGTAAACACACACTATTTCGTGGCATAGGATGTCAGCAATCACAGCATATTTTTGAATAATTCTCACTTTAATAAAAAGCCCTACACTTACGACACGCTTTAGACTATATATTTTCACGCTATTAAACTTAGGGTGTAAATAATTTGGGAAAAACCTTCACGTGAGAAAGGGATCATAAACTACAAACTGCCAACATTATGCCAGCAAGGTTATTATGGTAAAGGTAATTTTGACATTTGCAATTAAGAATATGACAAATGTAAACTATAAAATAAAGTTATAATAATTTCATGCGAATGAAGCCGCACGGGAACAGCTAGTTTAATATAAAATTCATGTTTGATAAATACTTAAAACGTATGGATTTTGTTTTGCATCAATGTTTATTTAAATGTGTGCCAATTTAAAGGATATAAAATATTCTTTCATGCTTATTATTTTTCATCTTATTTAGGGCATTCTTAGCTCGACTAGGGTTTTATTATAAAATATAGAATTCTCATTCTGTCTTTCTAAAAAATGTGCAATTTTAAGGTAAATAAATGTAGATGTTATTTAAAAGAATATATTACAATTAATAGCTAATTTGCATTATTTTCTGCGAGCGCAAAATTATACCAAGCTTGGACTTATTAAAACATTTAACAGAGAATAGATAAAAATAAGTTAAGGACCTACAACTTAATTAATGTTAATTAAACAATTATTTTATACATTAAGATATATTTGGTCATCATTTGTCAGGTGCATCGTTATTTGTTACTTCCATTTACGGGAAATGTTTCTGTTTTTTTAATGAGTAAGGCCAAAGTCCGCAAGTGCGCATTACGGGCATAAGTTCCGTGGCTAATTAGCGCAATCTCGCCGGCAGCCCTCGCTGCACCATACCAAATATTCGTGTCTTCCGCGCGGCTTGTTATTTGGGAATTCGCTCTTATTTCACTTAATATATTTTAGGGTTCCACTTATACTGAGAACCAATTAACTGTATTTAAATTCGGATATCGTAAAACTATAAACAAAGGAGCAACGATTAGTTAGTTATGTGACAAATAGCTTGTGAATTCTAACAAAATTAACCTTTCGAATTGACACAAATGTTAGGTTAAGATTAAAAAATGATAGATTTGACTATTTTCTACGTGTACATAATTTTATAAATATAGCAGTATAGTAGTAAAATTACACTTTATTTAATCTTATTTTAATAAAAACAAAAAATACTACGGAACACTGGCCGTTAAGAAAATGTCGATGCGAGATTCTTTGATTTCTTCTTTTTTGTAACGTGTCACGGAGGAGACGCAGTGGCAGACTTTTTCGTATGGACCACTTATTTTGGCGTACACAAGTGTATCAATTATTTAGCTAACTGTATCGTGAAACGGAAATAATATTCACTCAACGAAATTATTACTTACATAAAAAGGGAAAAATAATTTGACGCGGAGTAAAGCGACCACAGATGTGTTATTACGAAAAGCTCCATTAAAATTAGTCATTTACGTTAAGTGGATTCCAGTAGAGATCATTAAACATTATTAATTTACTCTTATTTTACAAGATTATTGGCCAAACTTTTAAATTGTATTCAACATTTATCTCATTGTCAGATATCATAGATGAGTTATCTCGTTGGATATCCTGAAATGTATGTTTGTATTTGCATTTATAAACAAGCAATTAAATGTTATAAAGTTTGAATAAATGATAAATGTATATTAAAATAGGTGAAACATGATACTAGAAATCACACGTTTTAATACTTGACGATGCGTTCCTATAGACTTAAAGAGATATACTATTCGGTCTAAAACGGAATAACTTCGTAAGGCCAAAGCTCGCGGAACGAAACGGAAGAAACCTGTCGTCCGCGCTGAATTTATAATATGACTGGTGACGACTCGACCTGTCAGAGAATCTAGATTGTGACACAAGGGTTCTGTACGATTAAGAGCGCGCACACCTGAAACTAAACTGTCGTCCAACTGTTTAGTCTCGCTTTGATTTTTATGAGGTTATATGGAGGTGCGCACACTACTCGATTTTTAGTTGTGCAACTAAATAGTTGAATTAGCTGCGAAACAATCGACAATCGCACAACTGTTGTGCGATTGTTTAGTTTCAGGTGTGCGCATATGTACATTCTGAATATATTAAATTCATCACATGTGAGTTCTTGATTTATGACAGTCATAATTTCAACTATGACCAAATACAGTATTTTTGATTGGGAATTATTCTCTATAGTTTCGAAAGAGGAAAACAGTGATAATCTTTATAGATTCAGTAGTATCAGATGGGAAACAAATGCGTCGATATGGATACAATGACCGGAAAATTAGATTACGAAAAGTACAAACTCTTTGATTGGTTTTCAACATAATTATTTCAAAAGACAACATATTTTCATTCTTTTGTTTTAAGAAATCAGAAGTGAGGTAGTTACTTCTTTGTTTTAAGAAACAGTACAAATATCCTACACTACATGTGTTTTATAAAGTCTGGTCAACCAACATTTGTTGCTAATGATTTGTAGCTTTCATTGTTAATTTGTACGGCATTCTAGTCAGTATAAGCCTTATCATTTAACGTTAAAATTGTTTCGATATTGCAATGTGACGTTAATATTTAAATTGGTTTTAACCTAATTGAGAGGAACTCCGGGCGGTACCGGTCGCTCCACTGGCCGGCGGTCTGCAGTTGCATCGAGCGGTATATAATTTAGTAATACTGGACGACATTATGCACAATAGTGTCGACGCTTATCGTCACAGCTACCGTGTAATTATTGATGGCCGGTACACTTATTATCGATGCACGGCCAATTTATCGAGCGCTATCGCAAGTTTCTCGATTTGTAGTAACTGCATTAAAATGAGCCATAACCACATCCATCGCTGTACAAAGTGAGGTGATAATCGAATTTGTTCAATTTTACGTCTATAATTATAGTGGCTGTGGCCCCTTGGGTTATAATTTGTTATTTACTTGGCGCATTCTCTTGTAATTTTTAATAAGCGACGCGCATTCATGAACTGTTTAAATATGTAATATTGCTTCGAGAACATAAAAGAAAATCAGCTTTTCACTACTACTAACACGTATGTAATTATCTTTAACTCATTTAAATTGTTTTTTTTTCTGTAATTAAGTTAATCGTGATTCCAAAAAGCTGCAATTAAAGCTGCAGAAGCGAAGAGACACGTGACTTAAAGCGTCATTACCGAAGCTCTATCTCGAGGTCGATATCGATAAGCGAGTTTGCCAGTTTATTAGCGTTCACTTGGACCACTATGTAATTAATTTATCTGCTCCTCATCAAAATATCTCGGCAAGGCATGACCAAAGCAGGGCCCGACCTTATCTGGATTCGACACTTGACTTCGCCCGCTATGATATGGAGTTGCGGATATGGGTAAATCCGGTGTACATTTTTCTTTAATTGTACCTCGGACACGTTATTTCACGCCAATTTTCAAATATGTTCACGTTATGCTATAAGTGTATAATTTTATTTTAATTTATTAGTTATTAAGATTATGATACATTGGAATCTTGAATCAAAAATATCTTTAACGCGAGTTTTCAGACGATTTATTTCCACTTTTCAATTCAAATTTGTTATCTAACTAATGTTATAAATGCGAAAGTTTTGATGGCATGGATGGATGTTTGTTAGAGTTTGTAGCCTAAACGGCTGAACAGATTTCAATGAAATTTGGTATAGATGTAGAGGATAGTCAGGAAGAACACATAAGCTACTCACTTTTGTTTTTATTATTTCCACGCGGACGGAGTCGCGGGCGAAAGCTAGTAACATATCAACGTAATGTTAATAAGAGAGAGTTTTTGTGTTAGAAAAGTTTGCGTAAGACACTGTGTTTGTGAACACCAGAATGGCTGTAGGCCTATTTCGTCAGCCGACCTTGCTTTCCATTAATTAAGCACGTCACTGAGCACAAGTGATGGATCGGTCACCTGTTCCAAGACAATGAACAAACTGTCACTGGAATGGACATGAGATTTTTAATGTAAAGAAAGTCTATGTAGTTTTTACATAGACTTTCATTTGGAATAGTCACAAAAATGTAAATCTCTGCGTTTTAATATATTTTGGCAAGAAACGATTAAATCCTAAAGGCATAGTAAATGAGTTGGAACCTTTTTCAACTAATATCGGTCGCTGTCTGCCTCTGTATAAAATCAATTGATAACATAGTGAAAGTGACGCTTCTAGAGTTACTTTACATCTGCGTCTCTTGTCACCGCAAGTGCGCTCCCAAAATCATGCAACTGACCACAGACTTGTCCGTCTCGTTGGATACATTTCACGTTCAGTACTTGCTTAATATCGTATTAATAACAAGCTCTTATTCAGCATGTATCGTTTTTAAAATTCGCAAATCGGTTTCTTTTTAAATCCTAACGGCCGAAAACTGAAACAATCATACTAATATTATAAATGCGAAAGTTTGGATGGATGGATGGATGTTCGTTAGAGTTTGTAGCCTAAACGGCTTAACGGATTTAGATGAAATTTGGCATAGATATAGAGGATAGTCTGGAAGAACACATAGGCTACTCACTTTCATTTTTTTTAATTCCGCGCGGATGGAGATGCGGGCGAAAGCTAGTATTTAACTATAACAGTGTCTTTAATGATAGATCCACGCTTAAACTCCAAATTATATTAGAGTTACGACTTTTGTCAGATTGTAAGGGGTTTACCAAGCGAAGTGTAAGATTCGTTCCAGTATTCAGCCGTAAAACTACCATCATTCGTTGCAATGTTAAAATGCTATTGAATCATAGTGTCTTATACAATGTGCAAGCAAAGTTTTAACACGTTAAATGCGAAACCAGCTCTAAAACGCCTGGTACGTATCTCGCTTACAGTGCAAATAAGAAATGTATAGATAATATACAGGGTATGCTACGCCTGGTACTGCAAAACTGAAAGAATATAAAAAGCTCTATGGCTTTAAACGTGTTAAAATTAAAAAAAATGTTGAATTGCTCTCTGACGTAAATTCAATATCAGAAATTCAGGCTTTTCAGATTAAAAATGCAAGCAGAGCTATTCTGTATTAGAAGTTGATAGTAACAACGGTTTATGTTATCCCTGCGGTCGGTTACCTTTCGTTTCCGTGAAGCTGTGAAAGCCCTGAGGCCAGCAGTGGCTATCAGCAATAAAAATACCAATATATGTACTGCAGTGGTACTTGGTAATATGAATAGAAGAATATAGTTTTCTATTCTTATTTTTATGGGTTATATTTGATTGCTTTTATACAAGGACAAGACCTATCTAGATGTTATGTACATTTTAAATTTCAAAGTAGAAATCAATATTGGAATTGGGTAATAAAAGGACGATATCAATTCGATGTAGTCTCTTTTTTAGAATTTGACATTTTTAAAAACTAAAACTTTAATATAACTATCTTAATGTTTTGAATTGAATGTTGTTACTATAATTATTACAACAACCACTTTATTTTTTTGTTTCCAACTCTTTTTCCTTATTAGAATATAGATATATTGCATTGCTATTTTGTGTAACAACAATTTGCCATTAGATTGGCACACAACTTTTACGACGGTGCAAAAATAGATACTTAAAAAAAGTTAGCAACAACGCAGACCACAAAAGTTCTAATTTTGCGCGGGCGACCGTCAGTTTTTCAATAAGCAATAAATAATGTAACGCAACGCGGCGGCTGCGCACGCGCCGCTAACAAGGTGCCCGCGCCCCTCCCGCGCCCTGCCAGCGCCCGCGCCCGTGTCATCGTTGTGCAACCAGCCCCACCCTGCTGCTACTTCTAACGTCGCAAGTTATAAGCTTTTCGTGCTTAACTTTAACTTTCGCTTTGAGTTTTGCGGTGATAAAGGGAATGGAAATTACATAACATAACATTTTGCAAATTGCAAACATGTTTAAAACCATAAACAAACATATTGGCTAAAGGATGAAAAACGTTGTTATGTAGGTGTATATTAAATGCGTGATATGAATCAATAGCCGTAGCCAGACTCTTATTCTTAACCAAAATTATTTATTGAAGTTTTACTATAAAGACATTGCAAAAACGACTTTCGCGACTGTTATAAAAGTAAATGATATATTAAAAGTTAATTAACAATACTTTTTTATTCCGTAAAGCAACTCCCTTTTTAGTGTGATAATGTGAATATATTTTATAATCCGTGATGCAACACTTATAACTTGGACCACACAGCAAACAGTGATTCCGTTAAAGTCGCATTCGGAATGATAGCCATAGTTACATTGCGCTGGACCTAGATCTATACTAGATTATTTGCGTAGGAATTTATTGACTCGAAGTTTTTATTGCTACCGTTATCGAGAAATAATTCATATAAAGATATTATTCTTCTGTGTAATGGTCGCAGGAGCTTACTTTTTCTAGTCGTTAAGTCTACTATTGTAAACCAAATGGGTATAGGTAGAGATAGATATCGTTATTCAATTGAAATTTACAATCTTTTTTCATTGCGGAATTATAAACTGAAATCACTGCCCTTCTTTTGTTAAACTGCTTGCTTATGGGAATTATCTATCTATATCTATACTATTATAATAAAGCGTAAACACACACTTCTTTGTTGCCTAAGATGTCAGCAATTACAGTATATTTTTGAATAAATCTATTTTAATAGAAAGGCGTACACTTACGTCACGCTTTAGGCTATTTATTTTCACGCCATTAAACTTAAGTGGTAAATATTTTGGATAAAAACCCGAATGTGGGAAAGAGACCATAAGTTGCTGCCAACATCAAGAAAGAAAGATTGCTAAGGTTTGTCATGTCATGTCATTTTGACATTTGCTATTGATAATTTGACAAATGTAAACAATAAAATAAAGTTTTTATAATTTCACGCGGATGAATCCGCACGCGAACAGCTAGTACATATAATAAAATAGGAGTTTCTGTTTGTAATATCAAAAGAAAAATTCCGCGCTGTCAAAATAGCGTAACGGGTGTTCCATATTTGCGCTAACGAAGTTTGTGAGCGACAGCTTGTAATAAATAACTCTAAAGGATTATGTGGTCAATTACAAAGAAGTTTCTAGTATGTACATCGATCGATTAGTTTAATTTTAGTGTTTCTCCAATATGGCCGTCTCGATGTTTCTGGGCGGTTTCGTTTGTCGCAAATTAATGGCAATAAAGTATAATCGTATCGTAAACGTTCACGAGGCTGCGCAACGCACGCCCCCGGCCCCGGCGCCCTTCGATTCCAAAATGGCGTACCATTTGAATACCATTTGAATTAGATCTCGTTCGTGTTTGTCAAGCGCTTTTATGGTATTATGAGCTGTTACATATTGTACTTTATCTTTTATCTATCTTATTATCGTTACGCCTTTGAATTTATGTGCAATAGTTACCATTTAATGTATAGTTAACACCTGTGTTATAAATGACAATATGGCGTATAGTTTATTGCTGTTGTACATCTAGTATGAACAAAAAACGTTTGATTTATATTGTCATTGGTATACCTAGATCCAATTAACTTTGTTTTATGTTTGTTTGTCTTGTCTATAGAAGTTTCTGACTCTATCGATTGAGGAAAATAAACAAAGAGTAGATTAGGGTTAAAAGAAAGACATTAATAATTTCATAATATTTAATTTATTTTGACAAGGTAATCGGTGACCTTTGAACAACTAATAGGTATCAAAAGTACAAAACGACAAGGTAATAATAATCTCTATCATCATTTAAATCTAGTGATAAGTTAAATAGCATCTCTTAAACATTTCATAGTATTATTTGGTACGAGTATAAGGTAGTCATGAAAATTCGTTGCTGGTTATACAATTATTTATTACCTCAATTATCAAAGAGTCTTGGCCGAATACTGGAACGATATTTAAATATGTACCAGAATTTTAAATGACAACACCACGCTTTAACTTCAAAGTCTATTAAAATTTTGACATCTGGTGTTTTGTTTCGTTTCAGTATTTGGCCGTATTGGTTTGATAAGGTTTTATCTAAAGTATAGTAGTATGACAAAGTAATACTGAAGACAGTATGATAATGAAATCTAAAATTTTTTGCAACATATCATTATTAAAAAGTTAAATATAATATGTCTTACAGTGGCTAAATTAGTGTAAGATATTTTTCCCAACATTACTAATAAGGTGATAAGATGAAGCGGTTTAGATGATTCGATTCCATGACTCAATAGTATACTCGTAGCAACACTACCAGAGATCTATCTATTCCTAAAGGAACGTTTAGTGTAGTTCTTTGTAAGATTTTTAGGCTTAACAGATTGTAATGGATTTTAATTGCAGCCAAGTAATAAATAAAATCACAGATATATGTAACTTAATTTAGAGCTTCAATTTTTAATATATTTTTAGAACTTGGTGTTCATAATTTTTATATAAAATCTTATTTAAAATCTCAAAACTTTTATATATTATACATATTTGTTTTTCGTAATATTTGGAAACTTAACAATTGCGAGTTGGACTTCCTCGCGTTCTCGTCTGCGTAATGAAGCAATAAAACTAAATAATTTACGAAACACACTCTATAATAATCTTTAAAGATATCCAATCATTTTTAAACAAATTGTCTAACATTTCATTAAAATATATTCATAATATCATCAATAAGCAACAAATTAAACATATTTATTGGTAACCGGCGATTCCTTTCAGACTAAGTTACTAAATATTTTACATCGAAAAAGCGAATTTTTATACAAAAAATAGTACAAGACAACTTACATTCATACAATAATAATAAATTGTAAATCTAAAGTAGCGAACACTCTCAGAACACTTAGCGTATTTTGACACTTATGTCAAAGTTTCACAAGGAATATTATCCGTTATTCTAATAACTTCTATCGGTAGTGAAAAATTCGGTACGGAACTAAACTAATTTGCACAATTTTATATTTACATTACGTACACGACACGTTATCACTTCGTTAATACAACAAGCTACCGTTAGACACGGCGGCGAGTAGACCCTATCACTAGATTACGCCAGAATCAGAGGTAAATCTAGTGGACTCGGTAACAATTAAGAAATATATACAGAATTTGTTATTATAATACAAAACAGGATTCTTCATTTAATTACAGTAAGGAATAGGTATAACTAGATAGCATGATAGTTTCATTGGCGTGTCATACCGATCGAGAATGTCATACATAGTAAAAGGTACCGTTATATTTATACACGAGAGTCATTTGGATGCTTCGACCAGATAATTGTAACGGCGAATTAGTTTGACGTCGGCCACTATCAGGTGTGGTCGAGGCCGGTGGCAGCCGCCGCAGCCGCGCGGCGTGCCGGAGCCACGCGTCCCATGAACGATCTTATCTCCTCGAAGTACGTCTCCTCCGGCGATCTTCGACGGCCGTCATCTCCGTTTTCCGCCTCGTGCTTCTTCAGATGCCTATCTAGGTTAGTCTGCTGCCCGAAGCAACGGTCGCAGTGACGACATCGGAACGGTCGCTCTTTATTATGAATGTTTCTTACGTGTCGCTGAAGGTTCGACGAAATGGAGAAGGAACGTTCACAGTATTTACAGCGGTAGGGCTGTTCGCCCGTGTGCGTCCGTAAATGTCTGGTTAGGTTTGCACTCCGCGGGAACGCCTTGCCACAGTACGAGCATGTGTACCGATCGCGGGCTCTGTTGACACCGGGGTTTGGCGGCACGGGAGGCGGCCGCGGTGCCCCCGGGGCTAGGAGGGTCGCCGCAGCGGCCGGAAGGAAAGGGTAGCGGCCGAAGGAGGCTGGTAAAGCTAGCGGCAGTCGCCGACAGAATTGTAGCAGCGCCGGGTGCGCGGGATGGGCCGGATGCGTCGGGTGAGGTGGCGGCGAAGGCACGATCAGGTTGCAGTTCTCGTCCTCTAGCCGCTGCGGCCGCTTGTGGGTGACTCTTAGGTCCAGCGGTTCGTCTGCTCGCGGGGACCCGAGGGGACTGGGGTGCGTGTCGTGCGGCGAGGAGGGCGGGGAGGCGAGGCGGCGCGGCGCCGCGTGTTTTTCGCGCATGGCGGCCGCCGCGCACGCGCTCATCGGGCTCGTGCGCCACCGACCTGCAACAAAAAATGAAGTTACAGTTTATCTATCGGCTTACATATTTTTCACACAAAATGGATTGCATACATTGGTAATTGATGAAATTGCATACTAAATGCTATGTAAATAAAATAATAAATACAGCTCATTAGTTTCATTAAGAAATTCGAGCTGTCACCTTTGTCGGGTTATTCGACATCGGAGAAACGTCGGTACGCTAAAACGTATTCAGTAATTGCGAAATAAGGCGAGCAGTGGCAGGGTGACCATCGTGATCGATGCCGGCTCCTACGCGCCGCGCACGCCCACCGGCTTGCGACATCGCAATCTGGACCACTCGGTACCGAATCCATCGACGTTTTTTCAATTAATTATTGACATAACTTTATTGGCTACTTTATTATGCTGTAAATACATATTACGCGGGAACAAGTTTCCTTACAGACGCTGTGCATTATCTGTAGAGACAGCTTTAATCTCTACTAGAGCGGTCCCGCACTCGATTCGATATCGATTTTGTCATATTTCAAAACTATCTATTCGAAATTCTTACATACGACTAATCAATTTGAGTTCAAATTAAATATTCTCTTGTTTAAAAGTTTACTTGACACTTGATAAGAAGCTATTTTGACAGAAACCTAAAATATAAAAATGACGAAAATACTATTTTATGAAATATAATTAAAATATCGTTGAAGTAAGAAATACAAATTATCTCTTCAGGTTACGACACTTAAAGGTAATACAAAAAAGTATTAAGAATTGGTACGGTAGTATGGTACGGTCGATTGGACAACTCCATTCCGTATGATTGATCGCTGCGTGCATCACCCACGTCTCTCCACGCACATTTCGGCCGCCAATGCTGTCCATTCAAGATTTCGTCGACGATAACGCCGTATGAATTTGCATTGTCTTACAATATCATTATAGCACAATAATTTTGACAGATCGATATGACTACGCTGTGATTAATACTGGTAGCAAATAATGTTTGTTCAAAAAAGAAAGAAATCATTTTTTTGTTAGTGGTAGTTGGTTTTTTATTTATGAGCTAGTATTAAAATTAAGTCGAGCATGATATTTCATGTTGCAATCTTTCTAATGTGGGAATCATAGTGGATTATCCATATTTTGGTACCTTAAAGAATTAACTTGTAGGAACTTTCGTTTTATGTCAGGACTTTTTCCAGTTGTTTAATTTCAAGTTCCCAGGATGTTTAAAAATATCGATTGTTTAGTGGTTTTCTTGATAAAACACCAACATTTTATACAACTTACATCTTTTAATGTTAAAAGACAAGTAGAGTTAAACAAAAAACATTATTACTAGAGTGCTGCTACAAATTAGTTAGCTCACGCCTACAGTTTGACACTCGGTTAATTTGCACCAAAAGCAGCCGGCATAAATCCTTTGTACAACCGAACATCGACATCCTAAGTACCTTATTTGGTGAGCTCGTGAGCCTCGAGCAGTTTGTTTATGATTTGTTACTAAAGCCAGACGCCAGTATCCGGCACTGCTAGAAGTTCGTGCTTAGTAATGATACATTACTTAGAACTAATTTGTAATTGCTGAGAATAAACGGATTGAATGGCGAGTTATTAGAAAACAGTCGTACAACTTGTTCTATCTTTCCTTAATCAGCTTGTCATAGCAAGATGTTGTTTTGATACAATTTATTTCATTAAAGTAATATAAAAACATTCTACGATTATCCAGATAACGATTTCAAATTTGCAAAATTCTTATTTTACGAAATATTTTAGTAAACCAAAAGCGGTTAACACAAATGTTATATGGAGACCTTACAAAATCTTTGAAGATATTTCTATAATGTCAATATAGCTAAATACATTAATGTTCTTATAAATTAATGTATTGAGTTTTATATCTGTTTAGAATTTATATGTGCGTTAAGACGTAATTTATATCGTTACTTAAGTGGTTATCGATTTGAATTCTTATGTTATCGATTCAGTTAATTGTATCTATAGAGCGTACACATAAGGTACGTTCGAATGATTATTGCATATTTGTGAGTCCATCGCGAGTCGAGTCACGATCCGCTAATTACCGGTAATTAACGTTCGGAAGCGGCGTGACGTGCAGCGGTGGGCGGGGCGACCACTGTTATGTATGTTAATGGAAATAGCGTAGCCAATGAGCGGCATCACGCCACGCCGCCTTGTGATATATTAGCATTTGAATCGCTTATTCGTTCGCAGCCCCTACCACGGACGCCACTCGAATCGTATATCTTGTAAACTTTTGTCGACTTTTATGCATTTCGAATAGGCGGATCGACTTGTTCTGCGGGTTTGTTATGTAAACTCGATAGTAATAAATTACCGTAATTCACCGTAGCGGACATAGCTTATCGATATAAGTCAATGCATGATAAAGTGTTGGAGACTCGATGTATTTGACATCTAATAATGTGTATATGATATTCGTTGCGAGGTGTGAAAAGGGAAGCGATATTGTAAGTTAATTTATAGCCTTACTGATATAGATATATTTCAATTACGTGTAAAATGCATTCAGTTAAATATTAGATAGATATACGAGTACTATTAGATTCATGCTGGGTTGCTGAAGTTTTCGTTTAATTTATCATTCCCGAATGATTCGTTAGTGTTAGGTTGACCTAAGTTTCAACAGATTAAAACTCAAGTTACGTTGTAACCAAAAACACTAACAAATGTATAAATGTAGCTGGGAAACCGGCCATAAGCAGAGAAGGTATAGGTATATAAAGATAGCATTGTTTACGGTCGAGGGCCTTACTAATTTTATATTCAGCAGAAGACCAATGCAGCGTGTGCCGCTTGGCTACCAGTGCGGAACATATGGGTGGCGCTTCACGCTGCAATTTGCAACGCTATATGTACAGAAACCATTAGAAGAAGTTGCGATATCTATCGTAAACCTTGTTTTATAAATGTTTTTTTTTATATATAATATAAGGTGGCAAACGAGCAAGCGGCCACCTGAATCCACCGAAATGGAAAGCGACCGCTGCCCATAAACATCCGCAATTGCAGATACGTTGTCTACCCTTAATTGACAGAGGAGGAGACGCACATAAAGAGGACATTTCCCATTCCTATGCGTCTCCTCCACCGTCAAATCCACTTTTCCTTCCCATCCTTACCTTTTAAGAAAAGGGTGGAAAGGGAAAGGGACTAAAATTAGGCCTCCGGCACAACACTCATCAGACGAAACGCGGAATTGCTTCCACTTCACGCCTGTTTTCTGTGTGGTCGTGGTATTGCACCGGGCGAGCCGACCCATTCGTGCGAAGATGTTAAAGCGGGCTCTACCACTACCAAAATGTAATTCGTATTAACACAAAATAGTCGTAATTTGACACTTTCATTGCGGACTACCGTAGTACTGCTTCAGAAAAAAGTTTGAAATGTTAATAACATTTGAATGAGGAGTGCAAGATAATGAACGATCAAAATTTAAAGTGTGTAAAAAATCTTTAGCGTAATTACAATAAATTATTGTAGTTGTATATAGCACTTACGTATATGTGAAAAAATGAGCAAATAGTAATGAAAATTTTAATAAGTAAATGCCATCTGGTATACGGGTTATGATTATTAAAATGTAAACGCTACGTAATAAAATCATACTACGTACTAACTTAACGTTTAATATTAATGCGAAATATTTCTATCTTTTTAAAATTATGTTACTATAAGTGAGTGGCAGTCTTAGCAACAGTTATGAAGGCATTGCAGGAGCATAACTAAATATCGACCGGCCTCATATGTCATATGAGTAAATAACCGACATACCGTATATTCTCTCATAAGATCACAACCGGAGCAGATTCACACGCGCCATTTTTTTAAACCGCAACATATCGACATCGACAATCTCTGATTTATTTCACAACACTATTTTAGGTAGCATGTCGCGCCGATCGCCTTATGACGAGATATGAAATTGTTCTACGATGTATGAACGCTATATAGAGTTGGGCTTTAGATATATCGATGACGTTATTGGATGTTTTATGCCGACTCAACGATCGATTGCTGTAAAAAAGAACCTCGGTAAAAGGCTCTAAGCGATCTCACGACCAATGCTAAATTGCTACGGTAAAGTTAGTAATGTCATAATATAAAAACTAACGATAAATCCTTCAAAACGATGTCGAAGATTATACTTAAAAGGCATCTTGTCTTTAATAGTGAAGATGTGATAAAGAGAAAATTATGACAGGAAAAAGACAGCAAATACATATAAAAGACGAGGTTAATTATTTTTTTTAGACAACAAAACTACGTATTTTCATAAAAGGCTTATAGTGTTAAAGTGGGTATAACTTTTGAAGAGACCTTTATACGCTATTCAGTCATAAAATAAAATATATAGCCTATGTTACTCACAGATAAATTACCTTTCTAACGGTGAAATAATTTTTAAAATTGGCCCAGTGGTTTTTAAGTTATTTGAATACATACAAAAATCCAAAAATACAAATCTTTGCTCTTTATAATATGAGTATAGATATAGATGATTACCGACGAAGAGATGTTTAATATATAGACGGTATGTTGTATAATGAAGGAACAGCAGGTTATATGAAGGTACATATTACTCTGGTATCTGTGCCACACATGAACGTGACAGTAATACCGAGCGGCCGCGATCTGTCGAGCGTTAACAGGAATCTTTAATCTCACACGTGATCGTGCTTTGATTATTAACTTTATAATAATTATTAAATCACAGTTTAATAGTCGCAACAGATTAATTGGTTGATCAGATTCGTAACGATTAGTAATTTAAAATGTTTTTTTTTCCATTACAGCGATCCCGTGTGATTATCGACCCTTATTTGTCAGGCATTCAAAAGCTGTAAACTATTTCAATGCTATCAAATAGAAACCAAAGTGTGTTTTGTAGTTTGAAACAGTAAAATGATTTCTAAGTTCAAATAGATTCCCAGTTGCAGGTGATGGTAATATATACCATACTAGCTTTCGCCCGCGACTCCGTCCGCGTGGAACTGAAAAAAATAAAATTGAATAGCCTATGTGTTCTTCCAGAATATCCTCTACATCTATGCCAAATTTCATTGAAATCCGTTCAGCCGTTTAGGCTACAAACTCTAACAAACATCCATTCATCCATCTATACTTTTGCATTTATAATATTAATATGATATCCGAATTGCGTATTTTAAATGTTTCAAAACCTATACGTAATAATATTTAATTTCATATTTGGAAAACAAGTGGTTCAATCTTAACGTTATAAGAGAGTTCCTTTATGGACCAATACGTATAGAATCCGAAGTATTCAAGTGTGAACATTTTAAGTTACATTGCGATAGGTTCCGACCAATCGCTGTCAGATTTGCGACGCATGCGCGCGGCCTGCGACAAACTTGCAAATAAAAAGTAATCGCATGTGGGAACCGGGGCGACGCCTCGTGGGAAACGCCGGAAATTTGCGCTTTTTTATTAAACCAGAACATTTTGCAAGACGTTAAGTGTACCACGTGATTTAATTGAACGGTTATTGGTACATTTGATTACGTGCAAGTCGCGTATCTTTGAAGTTGACCCAATTTTTTGATAACAAGATCGTTTTAGCGTAAGTACTCTCATTTATTATTTCCAGCTCTCTAGATGATATATAATTAAAACGTAATTAAGACTTCTGGCGTCCTTTACGCGTAAGTTTACATAAGTCGTCATATTGCAATTTAAACATCGCAAGAACTAAAGTTGAGATAAGATTTAGACTTAAAAAATAACCTTTTTCGTGAATGCACTTATTTTCGTCTCTCGCACCATATTAGGTTCGAACAAATAAGATGTTATTTTTAAAACGCATTAATATTCGCCCCTGTATAAAGATTAAAATTACAAAACTAATAAATGAGATTCGATTATGCATACAGCATAATCTCTACGAAATTGTGTATTTATAGTTCGCCATTAGAGCGAACTCTGCAAACTCGCTTCGTTTCATTTGCATTGGTAATTCGGATTTGCGGTGACATGGCCAGTATTAAAATGATGCATGGGGCTCTGATTGCGGCGGACGGCGCGGGATAGACCGCGACGGTGACGTTTGTAGCTGCATAGATATGCTAGCCTAGTACAATTTAATCTGACCTGATAAACAATCAAATTTCTGTCAGATTTGTGCGATCAAGATGTGACAAAAAACTGAATCGTGTAGGCTCTTCTACAAATTCTATACTCTATAATATTACAGTTTGTTAGCGAAAATTTAACTAACCATTAAAGGCAAAACTACTTCTACCTTATTATTTTATCTAGTCTGTCCGTATTATTTTACGCGAAGTGCATAGTAAAATTAGTATTAAGCACCTTACGAACATTTCGATAGTATTTTACGTAGAGACAGGTTGTTTGTAAGGCGATACTCCAGCTGAGGCATACCAGCGCTATAATCTTGACTAGTGAAATCCCGACACGATTCCCGCCAACGCACGAGCCTTACGTAGGTGGCCATGCCTTTATCACAGCCACAATACCACTAGCGAACGCCCTCTCGGCTTTTATTTGACATTCCCTTAATAAATAATGGATATGTCGCGGACAACGTTAGTTTTGCAAAGACATCATCCGTTGAAAATGTTATGTTACCAGCTAGCGACTTGAAGGCATTCTGAAGTTATACGTTAGATATTAAACGTTAAGCTGTAATAGATGGTTCATAAGATATGTTTTGGCTTTAAGTACCGAAGCTTATAATGTACTAAAAGCAAAATACCAGTATAGACTTGCATGGTATAAAATATCTAACTATGTAGCTCTTTTTATAAGGCTTTAACAAAGTATAAAATAATTTTAGTCTCTTACTCTTTCCACTCTTTTCTTAAGCCTAAATTAAAAAGGGCATTGAACTCTACCCTTTTTGAATTACCCCACTCTTAACAGTGGTAGAGCCCGCTTTAACATCTTAGCACGAATGGGTCGCCCGGTGTAATACCACGACCACACAGAAGACAGGCGTGAAGTGGAAGCAATTCCGCGTTTCGTCTGATGAGTGTGATGCCGGAGGTCTAATTTTAGTCCCTTTCCCTTTCCACCCTTTTCTTAGAGGAAAGGATGGGTAGGAAAAGTGGATTTGATGGTGGAGGAGACGCATAGGATTGGGAAATGTCCTCTTTATGTGCGTCTCCTCCTCCGTCAATTAAGGGTAGGCAACGCATCTGCAATTGCGGATGTTTATGGGCAGTGGTCGCTTTCCATTTCGGTGGATTCAGGTGGCCGGTTGCTCATTTGCCTCCTTATTGTATAAAAATATAGTTAATCTAAAATATTTCTTTGCTGATCGACTATTCTGTTGCAATAACAAGTCAATACTATTCATTGAAATATTTTATAACCTTAAAAGTGAAGTATAGAATATTACATATGTGTATCTAAGTAACCTCTTTGCAGTAATACGCATGTAATCCACAAAGTGTAACTGTCAAAGGCGTCAAGAACATGCCTCAGGACATCACCTTGCGGCGTGCCGTGGGACCGGATACTGGCGTGTCACGTCGCAACGACCGCGTACATCATTGCGCAATAAAATAGCACAGTTAATTGCAATTAAATATTCTTGACGGGTGAAAGTATGTCTGTCACATCAACTTTTCCTCGCACTCAGTGAGATGTTTGCGACACTTGTATGTGTGTAACAATGTTTAATAATGTGGAAAATATTTGAATAAATTAAATCGCATGGAATTCTTTCTACAGTGTTAAGTCGCTCCTGGGTTTGGGTAATAAAAGAATGCTCGAGGAACAATTACGATTAGCGGGTTGTTGCATTTCTATTATCTATACGGTGTTAGTACGAAGACCCTTCACATGATGTGAAATAAATCTAAAAATACTCTATTTCAGTACAATTTAACTGGAATAAAACTCTATAACTATAATAACTGCCATGTATTATTATTTGATTTTGCAAACTGTATATTTTCTTAAGGATATTGTTTTTTGCAGTTACTTTTTGCCTCACACTCGATTTATGTTTAGTAATGTATAGACAATTAAATGGCATTTCTCACGGTCGAGTTGAGAAGTGGTCAAGGCAGGTAAATTATATTTATTGATAAACTATATGATTGTGATAAATATCAGGGTAATCATTGTCTCATACTACTCGATTATCTTATAACTGGATAAAGCTTCATTTAAATTGTAAAGCTTTTAAGCTCATATCACGCACACGTTACAGAACAGCAGTAAATTTTTACTCTAGGACGAAGATGAAAGCTCTAGCTTAACTGGAGGTCCATATTGCTGAATTTTATGTTTGTTTTTCTTACAAAGTAAGTGACAGAGACAAGAGCTGTGAAAAATATCATGTTACTTATCCTAAAAGTTTATTTTTATTGTAACTCAGCTTAACATTGAATAAATCAATAATTGTACGTTTCTATGATTTTTTTCATTCAACAGCGATTTATAGTATGCGATATTATGACGGCCTTCCATTTGTTCCACTTATAACATCAGCATTATGTTAATAGAGTAGTTAACATTGTTACAGAGGAGTCGGTATGGCTGTGACCCCGCAGTACAACTGTACTCATATGTAAACTTAATCTCACTTCTATATTGAATACATGATTGTACATAATAGATCTACGTTTATTCTACAATTTATTGCCTTTATTGTTATACAAATAAAATGTTACGAACTCACATAATTAAATAAAAATCGAAATGTTTAAGAGATGTTTGATATAATATTAAGATTACATTAAATTACAAAAAGTTTGTTTATAAAGGCTGTTTGTAAAAGACGTGAATAACAAGAATCATATTACTTAGCTGAAATTATGACGATTTCAGTTGAAATATGAAAAAACTTTGGATAGAGATAAGTTAGTTAACTTATCTCTATCCAAAGTTGCTTTAGACGGGACACCCTGTATAGTTATGATTATCATTAAGATCGCCACATGTCCATCTAATTTAATACAATATGTCGATATAAAATATCTTTTTAATATTTATTATTCCTATAGTATTATAATCAGTCCCTGCAAAATATTTATTGCAAGTACGTCGACAAGGTTGTCTGTCTACTCTCCTATAGACATTGCGTCATTGATTAAACATACCACTAAATATATAAATAACATTGGAATGCCGATTGACATAATAAAGTAACGTATTTAAATAGCTTTTACAAATTATTCTGACTCAACTATACATTATTGCATTGATAAAGCATTACTATACGTCACAATAACTTCAATTATTTAGATAAGAATAATGTCAGTATTGATTTAAATTTAATAAACATCCGTGTACTTATTTCACAATAGTGAAAACGTCTTGAGCGGTGTTATATTAAAAACACTTTAAGTATCTATACTAATATAATAAAGCGTAAACACACACTTATTTGTTGCCTAAGATGTCAGCAATTACAGCATATTTTTGAATAAATCTTTTTTAAATAAAAAGCCCTACACTTACGTCATGCTTTAGGCTATATATTTTCACGCCATTAAACTTAAGGGTAAATATTTTGGATAAAAACCCTAATGTGGGAAAGAGACCATAAGTAGCTGCCAACATCAAGAAAGAAAGATTCCCATGGTTTGTCATCATGTCATGTCATTTTGACATTTGCAATTGATAATTTGACTAATGTAGGTAAACAATGAAATAAAGTTGTTATAATTGTCACGCGGATGAAGCCGCACGGGAACAGCTAGTGATTTAATAATTTACTTAATAACTCTCTCATTTGTTTTAGTTCTCTTTTTTCTCTATTTCATCTCTAAAAGACGATAAAACTGCTCTTATTATATAAGAGTAAAATGTTTACAAACGTCTTCTCTCCATTTCTCAGTGTTTTTTTAAAAATAGTGAATTGAATAGTGACCGCTGCATATAATCATCTGCATTTGTTTCTGTGTTTATTACGGAATTGCTAAAGAAATTTCATAACAGTGTTATACTTTATTTGTATTATAAAAGGCTTGTTTACATGAGGTTCGATCGTAAACCGAAAACGTGTATGTAAATGACTCAATAGTCAGGGTATCGCGCTGGCCGTTGTGACCGTCATAATTGTATACCATTAGTGCATCCGCGCCTTTAACGAGACCAATACGTATTCACTCGATGTTACACTTGCATATTTAATATTGATTTATTCAGCTCGAAAACACGCCACAATAAATGCGCCCGTGCACAAACGAGTTGTAGTCGAGGACGTTTATTTCCTACCCATTTAGAGAAATATCATTTGACACTTACAATGCAATTAAGCCAAAAACTTGTCATAGCAACATACATATGTACTGAAATATGGCTCTTATAGAGACGGTTTGTTGTATGATTTGCGATCCAATGTGGGATGCGAATTTATTTCTCTGACTGTATTATAATTCTTTCTAGTGCAATTTGTATTTCGAATCGATCGTTCGAAAACAAATTCAACTTGCCAAGATCCAATGTAATGTTACTTTTCGATTTACATTTCACAATAAGAGCGAGCGCAAACCTTTGACTAAACTATCGCACAACTGTTGTGCAATTGTCGATTGTCGATTGTTTCGCAGCCAATTCAACTGTTTATTTGCACGACTAAGAATCGAGTAGTGTGCCCAACTTGTAAACTCATAGGAAGCAAAGTGAGACTGAACAGTTGTGCCATAGTATAGTTTTACGTGTGCGCACGCTCTAAACTTACACAATTGAACTATGATATCATTTGCGTTGGTTTTGTTGGTTATTGTGATGTTACGTATTATGGGATTACATTTGTTTATTGATTTAGTCAAATTCCATTCTCCTTATTATTTTATCTTTGACTTGTGGTCGCTTGATACTATCTTTTTTGATAATTCAATCATCTTGTATTATATACTTTACTACATCTTACTTTACTATATCATACTAATATTATTATATAAATGCGAAAGTTTAGATGGATGGATGGATGGATGTTTGTTAGAGTTTGTAGCCTAAACGACTGAAATTTGCCAAAGACGCAGGGGATAATCTGGAAGAACGTATAGGCTAGTTAGTTTTGTTTTTTTTTTAATTCCTCACGGACGGAGTCGCGGGCGAAAGCTAGTTTTATATTATCTCGCAAATATTAACCATACCTCCAAGTTCATACAAGGGTCGTCTCACCGATTATTGTAAACTCGGTCAGAATCATCAATGTAATAGCAAAGAGTAAGGTCATAACTGCACAATTAAGCTCCAAGAACAACAATCCACCTGCTAATCGAACGTATTACCTGTAATCGACCTTCTACAAAGATAGTACAGATCTAGTCCAACACTAGTGGGCTGTCATTAAGCCCTATCGAAGCGCTTCTATGAGGGCGGAACGTAATAACGGCGCTATTTATAATAGCGTGCTTACGGGACATAATGCGGGTCATGGCACAATGGATTACGCACGCTTACGCCGAATTATGTTGTAGTTTTTAATTTATATTGTGTTCTTAAACTTCGGAAATTATTTCTACAACAAGAATTTCCTAGATTGATGATATATGAAAATATATCGCAGACGTATATGAATTTTTTGCTTGATTTTCTGTATTAAACGATAATAAAACAATTCGGAGAAATAAACAAAATGTTTGTAAAAGATATTCAGCCTTACAATTAAAATTTGTACTAATATTTGCTTATACCCAGTTTATTCCTAAGTTTAACTTTCTACCGTGTTTATTTGTAAGGCTGATTGAGTTTAGGAGTCACAGAAGAAAACATAACAGGTATTTTTTATTTCCTTTAAAATGTTAATAGATGCTCTATAATTACAAATTACAAAGCGTTTCGAATCACACGTTTAGCATATGGGATCAATAACAATTTACATAGTTCCTGCCCACATTGTTTGTGATACAGACCTTGGCATTTAGTCAAAACGTCTGGCAGATGCCTGAGGATGATACGGTCGCGAATAAAGTGTTAATGTGTTTATAAGCGACATTCGATAAGCTTGAGATATGTTTTACCTGTATTATGTTGCTATAAAAATAAACCAAGGTGATACGGACATTTGTACTTTATGAAGGGAAATGCGACGCGTTAAGTGAATTTAAGTTTTCGTTGGATATTCCAAGATAGCTGTTAAGTTAAGCTAAATGGTACGTATAATATGTATGTGAACAAAATTCCTTAAAATGTCTTAACAAAAAGAGCAGTAAAAAAACTATGTAAATCCAATCAATAGTTACTATTTATTATTACAATTAAACCTTTGAATGGAGATTATCAAAACTTTGAACAGATTATTGTTTCCAAGTTGAGTTTCTTATTAAGAATTATTGAGCCATGAGATAAAAACTGTATGATTAAAAAGAGTTATTTTGTTTACTCATTATCGCAAGTAAATTATGTGGGTTCTGACATTTTACTTCGATGGCGCATGTAGCAATCTCTTTGTTATTGATGCATCATTATAGTTTTTTATTGCGCTTTTAAGAGTTATATGAATAATAAAGACACGTGATACTTAATATAGTAAAAGATCTACGATTCGATTATATTTCGCAGTTTTGTAATTAATGTTTACGAAACACAAAATATAATTTTATTCGAATTTTAAAAAGACGATAGAAAGTAAAACAAAAGTTTAATTTATTGTTCTTTCAGTTCTGTGCTGGATAAAAAACTTGTTCGTTGTAAACCACAAAGGTTACTTATGTAATAAGGGCTGTACGTTCACTTTTATAATTAATTGAATTATATAAGATGTCCCAATAAATGTTTATTCTCTTTGCTACAGCAACTGATTAATTGAGGCGATAAGAGATTAAATTTAAAGCACCTAATTGATACATAAGATACGAGTAGATGTTTCAATAAACATGTCGATATAGCGTAGAATTTCGTGGCATTTGTGTTAATATCTCCTTCATTCCCTTTGACAAAAAAAAGAGACCACAATATTTATTAATAAAAGTCTCACAGTAATAACATGGTATGTTTTGTTTCTTTTCTGTCTTTTAGATTAGTTAATTGTATAGACCAACAAAATTATCTGGCCCGTTGGGTATAAATCACACAATAAAAATGATACCTCACTAGCCCAATATCAGTGACATAAACAGCTGTCATGCTTCTTTTGAATCTCTTTTTTAAGTCCATCTAAGTTTCACGTTTTTTTTCTGATAGAACTAACGGCGACAGCACTGCTTCTCTCACCGGGCCAGATATTTTTGGTTGACTATACATCAATCTCTGCCTTGACAAGTCATATTGAATGGTCCAAAGTTTACGTCACCAATGTTCCAAATGTCGGTGCAATTAAAATAAGAAGATCAATGCAAATTCTGGAACAGTTGACTCCATGTATGGGCTTCATTAAGGGAATACAAAAACATTAAGGGGCTCGCCTCGAAGCGGACGTTTAAATAGGAATGTTTTTTTTTCTTTTAATTAATAACTGATCGCTGTTCCGTAGCCATTGTTGCTTGTCGGTCTGTACCGGGTACTGTGATGGATGAACTCTTTCGACTACCACCAACCAGGCTTACTTTATTTCGTTTTATTCTGTAATTTGTGTTTGGACGTTGAGATAATTATAACAGTACAAAGTAAACCATCAATGTAATTGGTTAAAAATGTCATTGGTATAGCTACTTACCTTTTTAAATTGGTGTATGGTTGTATTGTATCGTCATGCAGTGATTGCACCTAACAAATACGTGTGTGTATGAATGCGTATGAAATAAAAAACACCATTCACATTAGCATTATTAGATGTTCAGATGATATTCAGAAATTTGATCTAACCCCAATTAAAATTGTTATAGTTAGAATGTCCATTAAAACATTTTTTTATATGGAATTGATTGTGGATGGCTACAAAGGTAGAGGAAGACCAGACAGTATGGATGGAATGTATGAAAAGGGATATGCTTAAGAAGGGAGTGAATTCAAACATGATGACTGAGATACGTATAAAAAAGTAAAACATATATTTGTTGGTGTTAAGAATATTGTAGGAGAAATTCCAAGACATTATTATTAAGGTTGTGTACAACTGTCTCTATAAGAACGAGCGCACAACTTTGACTAAACTATCGCACAACTATTGTGTGATTGTCGTTTGTTTCCCATCTAATTCAAATGTTTAGTTGCACAACAAAAAATAGAGAAGTCTGCGCACTTACATATAAGCTCAAGGCGAGACTAAACAGTTGTGCGATAGTTTCAGGTATGCGCTCGCTCTAATAATATGAGATTGGTTATCAATTATTACTATTACATGAATAGTGCAAGCTATACTGAATGGTTGGATTTGATTTGCTGCTAATTGCTGAGAAGCGGGTTCGTATATCGCGTTGGTGGCGTGCTTGTGGCGTGCAACATGAATTTAATAACCTATCTCTCCAGGCAGCTCGTTACACGGTAGCTTACTACTGCTTAATGGCTACACTCTGTGTCGAATCTTTAACATTACTATCAATTCATTACATACAAATGTACTTGAATACTTCAAACGTAAAATTAATAAGAATATGAGTCACATGGTTAACGGAAACTGAACAATTGAGAGAAAATAGATAGGCATTTGTTTATATTGTTAGAATTTGAGTCGCTCTGCTTTTGTTATTTGTAAATGTTAATTCGATACGATAAGTAGGAATGTAAATTTGATTATTTTTCAATTATCGATATCGATAATTTTGACTATAAACGAAATGCAGAATTGTTAAGTCTGTGTGAGAAGTAAATTAGTATTGCAGTAAAACAAGTTGTTATTTCAATAGGCGGTAAGAAATAAGTGATGGTGTACTTTCTCTAGATAGCAAAGGAAACCCTCCTGGAAAGCCCGGAGCGACGGCATTACGCTCGGTAAGCCCGCACCTACTTTACATACTGATCTTGCCCATCCCTAGAGAGTGCTCTTATTCCAAGTGATGTATACAGAACGTCGTTCCTTAATATCGATAGTCAGAACAACCGCAGTTGTAAGTTTATTATAGTAATATTATATTAAGAGGATGAAAAACTGTATGCCGTGATTGGAATACATACTTATTTTAAATATTTACGTATAAAACTTTAAGCTACACTAGCTTTAAGTTAGTATAAATGTAATTCTAATTGTTAAAATTTTGTTTTTCAATAAAATTATTCTATTTCTACTTTAAACATGATTTTAAAAACAGATATCGAAGAAAGGTTTTTCAGCTGTTATAATACAAAAAAAGTTAAATCGTATAAATTATGGCGCTACCAATATCTCCAAAACATTAAGCATGTTTTTATTACTTAACAATTTTTAAGAATACATTTATAAATTTTATAGTATTAGTTTTATCGTAACATTTATTTATCATGATCCCATCACTATGTATCGATACAATTAACTATATCGACATTGAAAAAACAATATCACCACATGGTAATTAGCATTCAGTATAAGTGGACCATCATTCTCAATGTTTTTGCTTAGCTAATTAAAGTTGTCGGTGAAAAACTAGATCGTTTATATGTAAATGCGTTGAAACTGTTCGTTTCACTGTAATTGTCATCGCGGAATTGAAATCGAAAATTTCTTGATGCGGTCATGTATAAAGACCACACGCCGATAACCACCAGTTAAAGATGAGCTCCGCTTTCATATCATCTCTTGAACTGTAATATAAATTATTAAAATGTTCACCAAAAGAAGGTCAAAGTAAAATGGTATTTACCTGATTTCAGAGGGTAGATGCAATTCTCCGTTATAAAATAAACATTTATTCACAGCAGGTAGGTAATTGGTTCGTAAGTTGCCATCTTTGGTGATTAATTTAAGACAAAAATTACCATTTTATAAAAGGAGAAAATTGAAAACAGTAGATTCAAATAACGGAGTTACTAAGTTTGACAGAATTTGCAAGCACATGACTTTATTAATAATCGATTTCATGTTGTCAATCGCGTTATAAACTTTCATAAATTTGTATCAATAAGCAACAAATTTGAATGATAGTCGTCGATCGATTTGTCGACATAATTCGATTTCACAAACAGGTATCGTTAATTACGATTGGCGAAGATCGATGCTGCATTGCGGACTGGTTATTACGGTGAAACCGGCCAGGGGTTGTCAACCATTTGGAGCAATTACTTGTATTTTCTTTTAGACACATATCTTCTGCTGTCGCGATATTTCTTTTTTTAAGATAATTTTTTTAGACTTTTAAAGATAAAGGAACTAACAAAGGATAGAAGTTAGTGTTATTATAATTTTGAAATTATTAAAAAAAAAACATTTTTTGACATATCTATTCACTTACAGTCGCGCTGCAACTACAATTCGATTAGTTTTTTTGATATAACACATAATTTCAGTTACATATATCTTCTGCCACGATTAATATAACTTTTCACAGTTTTTTGTTGGGCATTGATTTGCATTACGCAAGAGTTCACTAGCTTCAACCATAGGTAAGTAGGGTTAAAATGATTAATTGTTTTAAAACTAATTGTAATCTCATTGATCTATAACAATGTATTGTAATAGTCGATGGACGAACACACGTTTGATTACATGCTTGATAAATGTGTGAGGAAGGTTGAGTACAACGATATGATTTCTCTGGCGGTATGTCGCCGCGGAATTTAGATACCGCTCGGACACTCGTTCTTGTTAGGGACGTCTGCGCGTGCCTCTGACGTGCGTTTTCACTCACCGTACGCTCTTTATGTAATACATGCACATGTATTATCTCCGTAACAATCTCATGAATATGCGAGATATATATCTTTTAATTATAGAAAGTTGTGCCGGGTGATGGTCAATTTTTTTTGCAAGGCGTACAAGTACGTTTAATCATGGTTATAGTTCTCACGTAAAGAGCGTGCGCACACCTGAAATTAAACTATCCCACAACTGTTTAGTCTCGCTTTAATTCCTTTAAGCTTATATGGAGGTGCATAGTACTCGATTTTTAGTTGTACAACTAAACATTTGAATGGGCTGCGAAACAATCGACAATCGCACAACAGTTGTGCGATAGTTTAGCTCGCTCTCAGTGTGTTAAATTCTTTTGATTGGTGTGAACTATACACAAAATTGTAATATATATTGCTAATCGTAAGGAAACCGTAACGTTAATTTCCAAGGAAAATTTACTGTTTTACTAACTTTGTTGTTGTTAACACAATTAGATTCAAGATATGAAACAACTAGAAACTTAAAATTATAAGTATGCTCCTATTGGTAACCCTAATTGGGAATTTTAAAGACAGTTGAGTAATGTAAGTGTTGCCGAAGTATGCTGCGTTAAATAAATTTGCAAGTAATAAATGAGATATAATGTGGCGGTGGTAACAAGGTAATTGCTGCGACGCCGCGAATATGCTCAGATATTTATATAAGCCGTTAATGCGCTATGAATTGGCCCGATAAGTGCATTGCTTTATGGTTGTTAAGACCTATGAAAACATATCACGTCACATAAGTATTTTAAATTGAATACTCTTACTTGATTAAAATTACTTACAAGCTACAAATAGAATAGAAACTTATCAACATTATGTCTTCTGTTATATTTATATAGAAAATCTTTTTCATCTGTTTAATAATGCCAACTTATATCTTATCGTAGGCTGTATTTAATTATTGTTGACAAAGTAACACTTATTCAAAAATCATCGATATATTAAATTGGTAAATTACTTTTTAACGAAATATTAAAAGCATCGGATATTTATGCGACAGCTAACATTGCTAATGTGTGTAATAAATAAAAATAACCGTGGGAATATTGAAATTAAATTTATCGTAAGGTAATGACATCGTAATGACATTGACTTCGGAAAGTCAGACAAGTTAAAAGTTTTAATAAAATAGAGATAATTAAAAGTTTATTAAAATTTTTCCACACTTCCAACTAAGGTACGTGAGGTACTTTGAACTTGAGACAGACTGACCTTAATGTAGGTAAACTTGATTTAATATTAACGTATACGTCCAACTTATACTTCTGAGATACACTTCGTAATCAAGTTTTCCAGTTGTTTTGTCTCGAGGATTACAATGGACTTGGGTAAAAAGGCTTTAGCCAACAGCGGCGATATAACTAAGTTATCTATGACGTATTTGTTAAATAGTGAGAAAATCAACCTTAGACATAATAACAAAAACATTATGTTGCTTTTTGGATGTGTAAAAAAAATCATATAGTTACTATAAGTAACGAGATCATAATATACTTTTCATGTCTTTACCTGATGTCAACTTTTATTAACATTATTTGAGATATCGCTTATTGTAACGTCTACATCTGTATATTCCTGAACTGAATGTCTATCATTTTATTTTAAATACGGACAGTTTATGAAACAGATCAATTAAGTAGCGGTGACCACCCATTGTCCGCGAATCACTTGTCTCGTTAAATCGCCGTACGGTAGCAAGAAAAACAGGCTTCTGTCAAATTTATGTGTACCATTAACCACTTGAAACAGTATGCGATTACGAGCGGCATTTTAACGAAACTTTAATTTGAACTAAAATGTAATCGTTGTAACTGAAAAGCGGTGGCAAATGACTGAGTCTCGTCGATTGCCTCATTACCAGACATTTCAGGTCTAAATTTAATTGGACACATAAATATCAGCACTTTCTTTGCTCTTTTGTGACGTGTTATCGATTGAGCGGGCGAATGTGATTTACAGGCCAATTATGTCCACCTACATAATGTAGTGCAATTAAAACGGCGATGCGGAGGTGAAATTTGCCGAGTGCGAATCGCAACTGGTCCCATCAATATATTGAGGCAAACATCCGGCGACAATCTATCGGAGGTTGAAATAAGCGAACGTAATTGATAATGGACAATAATTTGGTCAATGGATTACCGATTTGGGTAACACATGACCGGTTTGTGTTCCACTTTAATATAGAACTAACTTAGACAGCTTTTCCACTAAGCGAGGTGTGACCGCCTAGTAGTCAGTTTTCCGAAAATTAGATTGTTAATTAATAATATAAATTCTAGTAAATAGAATAAAGCTTGATTGTAATAGTAATTATTTTAATGCCATTAAATTGTAGACAATTATAAAAACAATTGTATTCATGAAACATCCGCCGTTACATAAATATAACGATTATTTATTTTATTAATATAACAGAATAATAAAAGCATCGCCTCGAAGGCTGCCGGACCGGAAACGTCGTTAGATTTCTATTAAAGTGAGCTATAAATCAAACACCGCTGTAAATTCGTATGATTGACGTATTCAATGCATTTGAAGACGAGTGTTGCTAAAGTTTCTAACAAACTTAAAAGTATCATCTTAGTATAGTAAATTATAATATTTATTTATATATAAGATTATATTATATTATATTATAAGATTTTTATATTTGGATTTTTGTATGTATTGAAATAACTCAAAAACGAATGGGACGATTTTTTTTTAATTTCCACCATTAAAAGCTACGTTATCACTAATTAACATAGGACAATGTTTTTTCTTTTTTTTATTTCATTCAGACGAAGCCGGATGGAACAGCTGTGTAATATGATAATAAATTTTTGATTATAATCGTTAAGGGTATCGTGGATTGTATCCACATTTATCTTACTCTAGCCAGAATATGTTAAAAAGCGATCCATCAGCCTTAAGTGAATTTTCAATGTTTAAGATAGTAGTTACGTTAACTTTTCATTAATTTTAAATACAATTTAAGAAACAAGGTCTTCATTTAATAAACAATCTTTTAAGGCAATCCGATATCCTTGATGTTATTGTCGTCTTGCAAAGCAATTTGTTTTTTAAATTAAATTAATTTGTTGTCAGTGACAGGATGAGTAATTTATAATAACATCAGCTGATAATTGAGAATTTATTTATTTTAAAACACATAAAGCCAGCTATACACCTTCAGTGTTATCTTCACAGTTTGAACAGAAAAGTAGAAGTGTCCAGTTTGTACGTAAATGAGTAGTCAAAACTGAGAATTGTAAGCACAGTTTGACTGACAGTTACAATATTCCTACACAATGACAGTGCAATAAAACTGTAGATGTGTAGCCGGCTTAAGTAATCTCTGGTATTCTCCTGATTCGTTTATTTCTACATTATTTTTTTCTTTTTTCTAAAATTCCGTTACACAAACAACAGTTTTTACCTGCTAATGTCACCACAAGTAAAGTAAAACAATTACAAACATCATCTCCAAGTATCCATAATGAAAGTAATGTATGCTCTTTTAATGTGAAAAGATTGTAACAATCGCGATAAGAAAGTTAAGGTATAATTAAATAACCGCCTGTCACCAACTAATTTTATCAATCGAATTTTAACAGCCGCTATATTCATGAAATTTTATGCGGACCTCGAACTAAAATGTTGATCAATAAAATGCTAAAAGAATCCCGGTGCTTATACTGAATCTATATTGACAATTTGTAATACAATATTGTTACTTGACGTTTTTATTTAACACTAGCTGTTGCTCGCGACTTCGCCCGCGTGCATTTAAAAATTATAGCCTTTGTTAGTCACATATAAATTACCTTTCTAACGGTGAAAGAATTTTTAAAATAGGCCCAGTAGTGTTTGAGTTATGTCAATACATACAAAAATATAAATCTTTCCTCTTTATAATATTAGTATAGATTGATACCAAACGTAAATGGAAGAAATAATAAAACAGTTTCAGTTGTTAAAGATTGTTAAAAAAACAATTACTAGAACTATAGTTCAAATATCAAATTAGCTATAAAACTATTCTTCAACTTAATTTTGAATTCTTTTAAAGGAATTGAGTATTGAAAACTCTGAAAAGATTTCCGTTGCATTTTGTCTCGAGTTATATATTGTCTATTTTAGTACTAAGTATTGAGATTTTTGGAATCTAATTAGGTAAGAATTTTATTGACAGTGAAGGCAGGCGACATAAAGTAATTGATATAGTTTGAGTAAATTTGTGACGTTGATATGCATCTGGCCGGTGCACCGCCAACGCCGGATTGCCGTTCTCAAAGCATTCGCATTGCAGGAGTCGACAACAGTTTAATCACATCATAAAGTTTCGAGAGTCAACTCGTTGAAGGAAAGTGACTTTAAAAAGTGAATCGCATTTAAAGTCGGCGTTTTATAGGGTGGTCGAGAAATTATTTTGGAACTTTAGTGTTATGTTGAAATGCTCCGTTTGCGAGTTTCGTTGCGTAACATGGCCTGTCCACTCTCTGACAGATTACATCGCTTTTGCATGAAACTTTTACAATTCAGCAATAATGAAATATTAAATAATTGCATCACAAGGACCGCATTGCGAGTGAAACCTGATAATTAGTGGCGAAGTGTAACATCGTAACTGTAAAATGATATAATTCTTATTGGAGCGGCTTTCGAAAGTTGTTAAATAAACTTATTGAACATTTAATTGTTTTATTTTAACAATAAATATCGGTGAGTTAAATTCACTTTACAATAAAGCTGTTTCGAGAATTTTGAATACTTTCATTCTGTGTATATAATTTTGTGTGTTTCGCATAAGGAATATGTGAAAAAGATAAAAAATAAAAGATTTTCTATGTTATTTAATAATCATAGAAAATCTTTTATTCAAATTATCGCCACAACATAGAGAATATAAAACACATATTATGCTTAAAATATCTCATATCTCCAACTCATTACAATATTTGTTTATCACATTTCAAAACATTATCAACATTTAATATTATCTGTGAAATATGCGACAGAACGACGACGCGAGCCTTTTCCTTTGTTCCACTCTGTAACTAAATTACTCTGTGGACGTGTAATAAGACTTGGAATAAAGATAGCCTGTAGGCATTTGTTCAGACGCTTCCTACGGTTCTCGTTGCTCCGTATTACTTCTTCCTAACGTCGACTGGTTGTTAGCGAATTAGCATTACTTAAACACCTAAAACTCGATATTGTTATCGCAGTGTTTTAAATGAAAATTAGAAGGATGATTCGATTGTTGTATTTTACTTACAAATAAAGAAATGTTTAGATATCTACATACATTAAAAATGCTATTTGCTTTAAATAGGCTATAGTTTAAGTATATAATGACATTTAAATACTTCACTGTCGTAATTTAATAAAAGTAAGCGAGTTTATTTCCGTGCGGTTTAGCAAGTGGAGCATGTAACTGGCATTGTCTAAACGAAACAATATCGATGTATCGGGAAGCGAGCGGTGAAAGTATGCAAGCGGGCCACTTGGGACACCGCTGCCCTCTGTCCACTACACTTACTATCGATAGCTTGATAGTACTAGACCACTTCCTTGTTGTACTGCCCTCCATTGTTTTGCGAAATGATACCACATTGCTATATCGGATTGTGATCTTCTTTATTGACCGAAGAAAATGTCTTATTTAAGTCGATAAGTCCCACTTAGTGTGGATTTAGAATGACAAATTTGCACTAGATACTTTTAAGTAACGATTAAAAGACTGATGTGTAACAAGTACATTTATAAAACACTAGTTTACCCCGCGACTCCGTCCGCGTGGAATTTAAAAAAACAAAGATAAGTAGCCTATGTGTTCTTCCAGACTATCCTCTATTCCTATGCCAAATTTCATCGAGATCTGTTCAGTCGTTTAGGCTACAAACTCTAATATATCCATCCATCTAAACTTTCGCATTTATAATGTTAGTGAGTTAACGGAATTGACTTTATATACTTATTAAAATATTGTAAATAGATCGTAAAGTGTTGAGTTTATCAAATATCATTAAGCTGTTAGGAAGGCAGCGGCGGCATGAAGCGCGGCGACCTTTCACTCAGTTAATATTAAATACAAGATAAATCACTAGATTAGTGTATGAGATGACACATGAAATGGTAGCGAATCATTTAAAACCTCATTGTTTATCGTTTATGAATAGAAATGAGATCGTTATTCTAATGTTGCTAGCAGCGTTTAATTTATTACTGGAAACCGATGCTCGTTTGTTTATCGTTTTGAATTTTAATGATATTTTTTTGTTAATGATATCTTTGTCATTAATTTATGTTAGATGAGTTTAATGTGGATAAGAATGATATATTGTTTTGTTTAACATAAATTATTTAACATTGAATGAATGAATATATTGTGATATTTTAAGTGACAAATTTGGGTGTTACATTTTTTTATTTATGTAAATTCATATTTAATCTCATAATATACATATTTAATTAATATTTATTTATTATTGAAGTTTATTAAGGATTTAAATTAATGCAGATATCTGGATCTGTTTTTATGTAACAAAAATTTACACTTATTTAAAATCGTACATTGTCAACATAATATATTGAACGAATTGCTTTTAAGGCTATCTTGACACATGGCGCCAGAAACAAAGTTATTGATTTATATAACAGATATTTTAACTAATTTTATTTAATTAAATTATTTATATTTCTTCATATCAATACCATTTTCAGTATTATTTAGCAGCTTAACTTTAATTAAACATACCGTTACAGTTAGCTAGGAGACACGGGGACATTTCCTTCGTTGCGAGCATTAGTTGTAATTCGATATGCTTCGTTGCGAGCCAATGCGATGTTTATAGTGTACAGCCGCACGCGAATTAACGATCTGTCCGCTAATGAAGTGGACGTAAACGTGATAGAAGCACAGATTTTACATTACTGCACTTAAATAAGCGAAGCGCCAATAGCCCAATGGTTTGGGGTATGGACTACCGATCTTGCGGTCGAGGGTTCGAATCCCCCCATTCGACTATTGTCGTGAACCATATCCTAGCCCAAGCCTAGAGCTTAGTTGGAATGGTTAAAGGTAATATTAGTATATTAACAAAAATCTACTAATATTATTTATAAAAAAAAATTACCATTGTAATCACACACCACGTTTAAATTGAAGTCTATAGCTTTAGTAATTAATTCAGAAAGTCTAGTAATTTTATGGAAGTGAAAGATACTAACGTTTAGAGATCTGCCGACCTTATTTGAAGATTTGTAGTTAAGTATGATTAAACATTTAGTTAAAATTAATGCACTAATACAAAAGTACAGACACTATCTTGTAATCAATTTACTGTTAATAAAATGTTATAAATTACATTTATAACTGGGCTAAGATAAATTAAATAGTTAATGTCGAGCACGCTTCAATAGAAAGTTGGCAACCTGATTACGGATCTTACTTTAAAAAGTAAACATTTACGAAAGGTCATACACGTTATACCATATTTAAACGTTCAAGTTTTTAATAAATATCGAATTCACGTTTATGAGCGTATCAGTTACAGAAGAGAACTCCGTACTCATTTAAATCCTTCCACTGCGACAATCCAGATTAATAAGGAAATGCTTAAAAGCATCGAAATAAAACGCTACTTATTATTTTACAATTTCTCGTGTCGATAAAGCGTGAATGCTTTCCTCGCCGTGTGTGTTGATCGGAATGATAAATGTACTCCGGCGAATGCAAAGGGTCGGTATTAAGAGGTTTTATGCACAAAGAATTTGATTTATTACTTCATCGGGAAGTCTTCTTTGATTATATTTTGGGGTCATCATGGACACGCCCACTCACGTTCGGCCTGAAGCCATGCAATGAAGTTATCGTATTCAATGTGGACATAAATCATTCGTTCGACACGAGAAAAATTCTGTCTAGTTGAAATATTGGAAACCGAAAAATTATAAAAAGTATTCTGCAGTTTATTTCTATGAAACAAAACAATCGCACAACTGTAGTGCGATTGTCGATTGTTTCGCAGCCCATTTATCTGTTTAGTTGCACAACTAAATATCGAGTGAATAATTTAACGAAAATGTGTTACAATGCTTGATGCCAGAAAGGATTTTCATATTTGGATACTTAGGCGTTTTCACACGTAAATTGATCCGCAGGTCAGCTAATTGCTTTTTATTATTACAATAATAAATGTAAAAATAATATTACTGTAGAAATATTTTACACTTTAATGAAACATGATCTTTGTAAACGATTTAACCACTTGTAATGAATAGTTAGTAAAACTATTGTGGTTTTAATTAACAATCTAGACATACCAAACGCTTAGAGGAAGTTAGCATTTACTATAAAGATTTGTCTTATAATCTTGTATTCCTAAATTATCTTTTACGTATTAAGTGCTTTTGATGGAATTCCTCATTCATTAAATTAAATTTAAGGGTTTGATCTTTGTGCAGTATGTAGATATGTACTGCATTCCTTCATGTAGTTTTAATGGCCACAGTTTGAAGACACTTGTCCTGTCTGCGCTCACGGTCATGTGTCGTATGATAATGTCAAGGAAGCCTTACAATACTACGCCTCTTTTTTTTCATATGATTTATTATGCTACGTCTTTAAGTTGCATTTAAATAGATCAGAGATTTGTAATAAATCAACAACTTGCCATAAATGCTGACCAGAACTATAAAAATATTTTTATTTTAATGAGTAATTACATATTCACGCGTAGTTTATCTAAGTGTGAGTCACAGGTTTGCAAAAGACTTAACTACTTTGTTTAGTTTTTAATTATCAATGTCAAGCCAGCACATAATTTGGGATGTATTAGTATAAAATTCATCATTCATTAATCAACTGTTTAGTTGCACAACTAAAAATGGAGTAGTGTGCGCGCCTCCATATAAACTGATAGGAATCAAAGCGAGACTAAACAGTTGTGTGATAGTTTATGTGCGCACGCTCTTTCTATTTCACCTAAAGTATAATACTATTTTGTAAATATTAGAAATGATATCGACAATTATCAAACTAAACGTAATTTACAGAATTCAAATAGAATGTTGGTAATTGTTCCTGGTATTTAGTTGTTTGTTGACCGCTTTAATTTGCCAATAATGACCTTTACGAGAGGCCGCCGCCGCCCACTGAGATGAAAGGCTCGGCACGAGCGGCCGCGCCACACTGCTCCAAATCGATACAGATCTGTCCTGCTACGTAATAAGTATTTTGTTACACGGCTTTACACGATAAACTGTCTATTGCGTACATTTATTTACAAGTAACAACTAAATATAGGAATAAACAACAATAAAACCAATCACAAAAGTGTATCGTTCCAGAACTGAAAGATATTTTAGCGTTTTACTTTCCTTTATTTAAAATTTAAAGAAAGTCAAATAAAAAAATTTACTTAACAATAAGAAGTCTACTAGCAACAATATTAAATGCTTTAGTAAGAGAATGATTGGTATGCATTATTAAATAATATAAAATTAAAAGCAGACCGCCTTTATTGAATCTAACTTAACGTTCTTTAAGAGTATTTACACTCTACTTAAAATGTTATCCAACGCCCTCAAATCACTTCGTTCAGACATTACCGCGCCCAGCGATGTCATACATCACAATCAGTGAAATAATACAGACCCTTTACACTCGTCATAGACAATTTATTGGTCCATATTACGAGCGGAAGCGATTGGTGAATTAAATAAATGCATTGTGGTAAAATAAAAAAAAGGTTTAAAGTTATAATAGCTTAATGTATTTAAAGAGAATTAGTGGTTTTTTTATCAAACAAAAATGAAGCAATATGTATTTTTTTAGTTTGGTATGCTTATTATAATATTATTTATTTTATAATAAAAAGATATGTCATATTATTTTTATCTTCTTTATCTAATCTTATGTTTACATTAGATTTATAAATACTTGGGAAGTAATGTTATGTTAAAATGAATAATATTAATGTACGTAATAATTTTACTTCAAGCGTTTCCTTATGACTCTAGTCAGCATTAAACTCAACAAATTAAGAAAACAGTAAAGACCATAATAATTGTATGTGATATTTTAAAATGCAACGTATAAACATATTATTATAATATTAATTTTAAAATTACATAACTTGGTATTTTCTTATCACCAAGAATTTTATTATCAATATTTTTAAATGGGGGTACGTAATTTCTTCCAAATTATATTACTTAGTAAAAGTATTTCAGATCTAATGTTAGATTGTGTAGTAACTATTACAATTTCATATATATACTAAAAAAATATAAATTCAGCATAGCTATAATGGAGTCTTATCTTGAAGTCACAATTCAACATGTGCCCGCTTATCGCCTATCACGCGCGCCGTTTCACTCTAAAGTGCGTTCAAATCGGGCCGCCTAGCTCAGTACAGTAAATCTTGCTTGCGGTCTAAGCTGAAACTGATGCGGTACTACATCAATGCGGTAAACGTCTTAGTGTCCACCGGAACGCTCATTTTATTATCGTCTTGCATTTCATTGCGTGCCGGTACTGTTAGATATGATCGTGCGCGATATTACGGATTGTCTGATAGGGATCAATATCAATATCTATTGAGATTTTTCAAAGAGATTTAACTTTACAACAAACTATTTGTTGTAACAGAAAAACTGTTTATTTTGTTTACATTAAATACTAGCTTTCGCATGCGATTCCGTCTGCGTGAAAATAAAAAACAAACATATGTTGCCTTTGTGTTATTTTATGCCAAATTTAATCGAGATCCGTTCAGCAGTTTAGGCTAAACTCTAACAAACATCTATCCATCTAAACTTATGCATTAATAATGTTAGATAATTAAAATTAGTTTAACTAATGCTTAAACAGATTTTTGAAAATCCTTGATACACAGACAGCATGTCACCTTCCGTTTCTTAATTTAATTACCATAAAATATTACTATAATTTAAAAAGAGTTTTCCAGTATTCGCTCGGTGCGGATAGTGTTGTAAGTACCGAATGACACCGGTTCTAATGTTTTACATATCTATTTTATTACACAAACACTCGAAAGCCGTAAGCTAATAGCTAAATTACACATTACCTCATATATCACTTCACCGACCGTCAGCGCAAGCGGATGCCTCCAGGCCAAATTCTTAATTACTCGGCTTCTTCAGTGTACATTAGTAAAATTTATTAGTCTTTTTCGGCTTGCAATCAACATAAGATTGAAATCTATATCTGTGCAAATCAGTCGTTGCGCACTATTTCAATTTATAGTTTTAATTACGCGTTTTTATTTGATTTACACACTGTATATTAAATAGACGTATTGATACGTACATTTAAATTTACACACAGTATGTATTAATTTGTTTAATATACAATCAATATAATTTAAATAACCGTTATATATCACTCTAGATTTACAATTGAGATATTTTAATTTTTATTTCACAGATTTATATCATTGACCAAAACGATATTGACATATAAATATTCATTTCTTAATAATAAGGAAAAAAGATTTTCGTTAATAGATAACAAATGAATTGAATGACAGATGAATAAGCGTGTTACGTTAAAGTCATTAAAGATAAACAGGTTATTCTGCAAGCGCACTGAAATAAATCATACAAATATTATAAATGCGAAAGTTTACACGGATGGATGGATGTTTGTTAGAGTTTGTAGCCTAAACGGCTGAACGGATTTCGATGAAATTTGGTATAGATGTAGAGGATAATCTGGAAGAACACATAGGCTATTCACTTTTGTGCCATATATGCCATTTGATGAAAGGATATCCTTATTTATGTTGATAAATTTTGACAGATAATCGTAAAATACCTTATTTTCCTGTGAATGTCACATGTTCTTGTTTCTAAGTACACATCTATCAACACATGTAAAAGAAACTAATCGTATCATAGTAATAAATTCATATGGATATAATTTAAATTGTATATATTTAAATAGCAGAATGGACCTACAGATCATTAGCGGCGCGTGCGGTGCGCGTGCGCCGATGCGCTATTAAATTTGAAACAGTGCACGTTACTTTATAGTTATATAATTCTTACGATAAATACTGGCAAGTCTATTAAGTAGACTCTTCTATAGTTTTTGAAACTCAGTTAAAAAAAGTAATAATGTTTCTTACCAGTCTGGTACTTTCAGTTCGTTATATTATATGTATAGATTATATGACGTGAATATTGAATGTGTTTTGTATATGTTTAGAAAGAAAAATAAAATTATTATCTTAATTTTATACTAGTAGTATAACAATTTATTGTAACGCTATTTTGTTATTTTGTTAAACATTCGTGATCTTGAGACATTGTTTAATAAATAATTTAAACAATATCTCATAATCTCTTATGCATCATACGTAACGTTTCTACACGTTATTTCGAGTTACCAGTAATATAGACTTGTTAATAACGTAACAGTGATAACAGATGATCCGCGGCTCACAACTGAGTGATCTAAAATTATCCAATCACAATTGACAGGGCCGTGTAATTTAGCGAGTGTTTTCAGCGAACGCGCTCGATCCGCCCACGCGTCGTACAATCATCAATCACTCAGTGAGCCATTCCTCACCACATGACAGTCTAATGCCTAATGTTGCAATGCAGGGTAACATTTGACCGTCTGGACGTATTGTCTTTGATTATCTTTGTTATGAGGTCATGATCGATATTCTTTTGTTTTATATCTTAATGTTACGTGTACTTAATGTTTTCTTATGAATTGTTTTGATTAAAGATAGATGAGAGGTGTACGTAAATCGAATTGTGCTTAAAGTCAGGTGACGTTAAGACACTTGAAGTTAAATGATCAAGTGTTTGGGTAGTAAGGAGCTTATTAACATTAGGGGCATGTTGTCAAGGATATTTCAATTAATCTACATGTATTCACTAATATTTATGTAGTTCGAGATTATTGTTTTTAATGTTGGTAATAATAATTTTCGCAAATTGCTTGCTTTTCTCTTCATGTAATTTTGTGTGCAAATGTTTTCGAGTACAGCAGGATTTGTTCACAAGGCAATAAATAATTCTCGCAACAATAAAACAATGCTGGGATATCGATAGTTGAATGTGTATGTCGGGATTGTATCTATATGTAAATTGTGGTGAATTTTCGTAACACACCCAGTGCGGGCGCAGCGCCGGAGACCGATTCATCATAGAAATGTGGACGGATCTGCCCACGCGCAGCTTTAAAGCAGAAATTTAACGTGTTGTACTTTGATATTTGTGTACTTTAAGACGACGATAAATAATGAAAGTTATATTTCCCTTGTGATTTACCTTTGTTCAATTTTTTTTTACATAAATAAACCAGCGCTTGACCTCGACTCCACCTAAGTTAAGTGAAGACGCGGCCGAAGGATAGAGCGCGCTAGCTCAATAAGTGCCGATTCACCCTACTCTTGAAATAGGCACATATGTCTTCTATGAAATTCTTTAGAACATTTATAAATTTTTAAAAACATTTAGTGTACCATTTTAAAATACGTCGTACTACAAAGGATTATCATTACCCGCTATACAACTAATCTGTATCGCATGGTTAGCAGTAAGATAACTCTTTTAGAGTTAAGCTCACCTGTACAACCAACTTTCAATATGTATTTATTAAATATTGTTTTCTTTGTGTACAAAGTGTAAATAAATAAATGATTACATATAAAAAACTAACGGCATAAAGCCCGTAAAATAACTTAAATTTTAATATTATTAGCTACTTACATTTAAAACAGCGCCCGTAAAATGTTACGTATAATATATTTGTAAACGTGCAGTTTGTTTAATTGAATACTAGTTTCTGACGCAGTATTTCCTGCATTCAACTCATATCGAATATCAAGACTGTAAACTATTTGACAGCAATTTAAGATTGACTGTTAGAGTCGGTCTGCTATATTTAGTGGTGTTTAAACTCCGCTATGGTAATATTTATACGTTTCGAAGTTAAGAAACGTACGCAAATATTTATGAATAAGTGTCTATTCGGCGATAAATACGTCAAGGTGGGCTATAATTATTTTGTATATTACGAACTGAAGGCTCCATAATTTTCGTCTGTGTTTTCGTATATGGTCGTTGTTAATCATTAAATAACTATCAATATAATTAAAATATTGAATGAATGAATGCAATAAATTAATTCGTAATAATATTAAAATTTAAGATTGAAACGATGGACATAAAATTTGATTGTTTTCGAGTTTTATTAAAATGAATCGTCGTTTTTTAGACAATACAAATAGAAAAAACGCAAAATCTTTTTACTGTTGATTAAAAATAGTTAAATAGACTGTTATTTGTAAGAAATTTTATAATGTTTTAGACTTAATAAACAGATAATGTAAAACGGTTTGTTTTTATGTTGTGAAATACTGTCGGGGCTAGAGTTAGTCGAGAAACTAATGTTGAACCGTGAAATGACGTCCAATTGCTGAAGGCGTTTCGCGGCTTCGCTTTGTGCAAATACTATCTCACAGTCCACGCCCATAGGCAATTCGGTTTATGGCTGATACGTAAAGGAGTTCAAGCCAGTTTTTGTGCTGATAAATGCACGCTTTTAGTCACACCATAATGCAGTTAAAGTACGACATAAATCAGGATGTAAAAGGTTGTTGATATTCTTAATTTATTCATTGATTCGACTTATATTTTCCCAGTAACAAAATTTTGTTAATCACTACAATAAAAGTTAAAAGAGTCATCAAAACTCAATGAAATGTCAATAAGATGCAAACAGCTGTAATAGTTTTTTTTTTATTAAAACAATTTTCACTGTTACGTTTAATCACATGATCGATATAGAAAACATATCATCTATATCGTTATTATAAAAGCCGTAGCTCCAGGTGCGTATCAAACGTTCAGTGAAAACTTACAAACAACCGCCCATTAAGAGCCTCCGGCGCGGGCGCAATAGCCAGCAATTTCACCCTGATTCCTATCATCAGAGCGTCGATGCCCCACGAGAAAATGTGGGAAAATTTTCACTATCCAACAAGACCTAGTAATTTGATAAGAATCATCGTCCCGTCCCGGCTGTCCGAAAGAAAACGACAGTAACAGTTGAGTGATGCGACCGCTCGGCGAGAAAACTCGATCGGTAGGGAAAAGCTCGAAGTGAACCGACCACCCCTTTTATTAATGCCACGTTCTTTCGTACACCTATTTACGTCGTGTTATGTTTAGTGACCGGTAATGATATGCAAATCGCTTTGAAATAACTTAATGTCGGACTCGCGCGGCATGTTTAAAGGCAGGTCAAGAATGTAGTATACATTGTGTCTGCAAATAAAATGGAAACTGTTCTTTGTTAACACTATATCTATGGTAATAAAATAAATCACACGTGTAATTTGTATCAATTATTCAATTCTGATTCCTGTGTTGGTTAGAATAATTTATTTTACATATGACATGTATGGATCTATGACATCAGAATTGTACATATGAAATGTTATTCAATAATGGTAAACTCTTGATGCTAATCTCATCGGCATCATACTTTAATGGTCCATCAGCCCAACAGACAACATCCCTCATCTACGAGTATACTAAAATTGGAGTGTCTGTTTGTAATGTCAAAAGAAAAATTTCAGATTCCATATGATGTATTTGCGTTGCTGATAAAGAAAATCGCTTTTAAAAAAAAATTGTGTCTGTCTGTCCGTAAGCCGCATTTGTTCCGGGTTTTCTCCGAAACGGCTGGGCCGATTTCGACCGGACTTTCACTGAAGGGTAGCTGACATAGACGGGCATATTGTAGGCTACTTCTTTTTTTAATTCCGCGCTATCGAAATGGCGTAACGGGTGGATCAAATTTGCGCTAACGAAATTTGCAGGGGACTGCTCGTAACAAAATAAACTTTTAAGTTTTGTGTTTTCCATATATTAGACATCAACGAGACTACTCATAAAGTCGTAATATTCACTCACTACTGTTTACAACTCAACATGATAGAACTATTTTATTGTTACTTAAAATAAAACATTTTTCGCTTCGCTTATGATATTTGTCAACATTTATGATGCATTTTTTTCATTGTTTTATTATTATATCACCACAACGTTGTCGTGATCTTTGTATGTCTTCATGTCTCCGCTTGGCAAAAACTGTTGCAGTTAAACTCGTCCGAAATTTATGAAAAACAGTGTTAATGCTTGACCTACTAACTGGGTCGAAAGCGTACACTGTTAACGTTATGCGGACGTAACTCTGCACATTTCGTACGTAACATGAGCGTCGGATAAAAAGTGTCACTTTAATTAGTCTAGAGCGTTTTGAAGTGGCTATTTTGTGAGGCCGAGTCAAAGGTGGATGTAGTCCGGTCTTTCTCACGCGTATGCTTCTAAGAAGCGTCGGATTAAAGTCATCATTGTCCACCGCGTTTATATCACGTCCGAAAATGTCATTCGTGTTAACTGTTTTGCCGTCGACAGTAAAAATATTATGACTACTTACGTGTCTTACTAAAAATAACAGTTTTAACAATCTTATTATATTTTAAATTATCAATACTCTCATATAATCGCACTTCATGACGTTATTGCTTAATTAAGTTTTAATGAAATTCGACTCGTTTTTATATACGTAAAAATAATATCTAGTTATGCTAAACGAGGCTTGTAACAAATTGTAACTTTTATAGCTATAATTTACAACGTTGACTGAAGATGAAATCGTAAAAGAGAACAGCTCGGAGCGAAACGTTTTATGCGAAATTCGATATCGGGAGCGTCAATGACCTTATTCGGCCGCTATCGGAAGTTATTGCGGCTTCTTTGAGCGGACGTTTAATTTCTTAATACTAATTGCATTTGTTTGTTTCAAGTGAGACGGAGATAACGCAACTCAGGGCCCGAGGCTGTGCAATGTTCAATTGTTTAAAGACTACCTTAACTGTGTTAGTAAGGAAGGTTAACCTGATAGCTAATTTAATTAGTTTTTGTTTTATAGATAAAAATGATGTGTAGATATGCAGTATTGTTATTTCTTGTTCATTACCAATTGATTTATAGTTGACCTTTACAAGTGCGTGATAAAGTATTTAGTTAATATATGTACAGGTTTAGCGATATGTTTTTAAATTGTGATCATAAAATAACATTCATTTATAAGAGCTTATCTTATGTTTTTTTAAATTGCTGTCACGGTGTAAAATTTAAAAAAATCAATAGAACTGTTCCTGTTTTCCATTTTTATATTATCTAGAAATTTTATTTAAATTCAACCTTCATTGATAACTTGGATATATCAGTTAATATGTTTTAATTTTTTATCTAATTTGAACTGATAAAAAGTACGTTTAAATTATTCAATAAGGATGTTTTTAAATAAAACGAATTAAATATGTTATTGTTATTATAACTGTTGTTTAATTATGATTATTACAACATTACTGCTTTCGAAATTATCGAAGTGTGTTATCGTAATGGTTTCAACGACTTTATGAAACTGATTCTCTAAATGTATCACTAAAATAAAAATAAAACAATATCGTCTTTTATCGTTTACAATATTTATAACTTAATGTAATTTTGTATAAAAGATACGCAACGCAATACATCTTTAGATATGTATACACGTGTATTATATAGTATGTATTGTATGTATAATACTTAATGAAATAAATTATAGGTCTTCATCATCATCTTCCTCCTTGTCCTACTCCCGTAGGGTCGGCGCAACAGGTTTTTGTTAACTCTATCATACGTCATCTCAGTCATAACTTCCTTTTTGATCGTGTCACCTTTCACGCAATCCATCGATATCTTTCTAGGTCTACCTCTACCGGTGTACCTCCACACTCATAACTAACGTTCTCCTTGTTACATGCGATTCATCCCTCCTCATAACATGCCCATACCATGCTATCCTTTTACTCCTTACTTTCTCTACCACTAGTGCTACTCTCAAAATTCCTCTAATATACTCATTAAGTAAATTATAAGTGTCATGTTTAAATTAAACTAGCGTTAGTCCTACCACGACGATAAATAAATTATTATCCATCACTCTAATGCAACGGCCAATAATGAAAGTTTTAACGAAGTCTTTAGAAGCAATAATTAATAATTGTAATACAATTTTCCGGTGTCTGGTGCGATCGCAAGGACCAAAGGTGTCGTCACCGGCGCGACGCCGCGAAAGCGAATCGATCGGTTCTTTTATCAATACTATGCGTGACCGAGGCCATTGTTAGGAAAGCGAAAATAGGACAAGCTGGCGTTATAAAAATCGAATAATAACGCCGGCAACGCGGTCGACTGGAGCCTCTACCTTGTCTTTGTCCGCGGTCGCGTGCCGCTGTACACCGCACAGTCACGACTATCCATCGCACGGCCACCCCATTTCGTAAATACAACCGTCCGTTTGCTCTTTTACTTTGTAATTGGATGAAACGAGCGGACCGTTTCGCGGGCGCTAAAAGCATTAGATTAGAGGTAAATTGCGGTGCAAACGTGTGCACCTAATGGCGGGAATCCGTCAGGCACAGTCTGAACTAGAGACGAGATTGAACTTTGGACCTTTGTTATATTTTAGTTTGGCGTGAGTTGTGACTAGACGTTGGAATGGTAGCGTGTGGTGGCGAGTTTTATTTATATTGGTAGTAGTGCAGAAGCGATCACGACCCGGTAATTGATGCTCTGAGCAGCGCGTGCCGTGCGGCGGCATGGTGCGGCGTGGTGCGGCGCGGTGCGGTGCGGCTCACGGTACACTCGACCCGTTATAAGTGCTCTAACACACTGAGTAAGCACGCGCCGCCATTAAACCACTAACAGACATTCTATCATATTATATTTTAGTTACTTCTTTTTTGTTACTCTGTGACATAGTTTTTTATTCGATTGATTTTTCTTTTACGTAATGTTTTATTATTTTTTATTGTGTTGATGCAATGTTGATGATTGATAATTTATAACGAGTAGTTTTTAACTCGTTATAAATTTATAAAGTAACTTTTCAATTAGGTCAAATTACAAGATAGTTTTTAACTTAAAAAAAACTGTACAATGTGTTTGATTTCATTATTTTACATCAAGTAATTAAACAAAAACATAGAATATTTTATATTTATAAGAGGATTATTGTTTATTCAACGATATTCTTTTAAAAATTTTACCAAAATTTATTTTAATCTTGTCCACACTAACAGCTATTTAAAATTCAGTCGATAAAGCTTTGTTGTTTATTTTAATTGGACATTTTATAAAACATGTAAAGCTTTACGTAGGAGTTGAATACTCATGATAAAAAGGTTTAATAAAAATGGCCACTTATGTAAGAACAGATACGAATTGGCACAATTTACATTAAATTGATGAAAGTAAACGCGTTTGGAATCGCCGCCAATCAGTTTAAGAGCTTAAAGAGACGCCGTATCTGGAGACATTTCTTCGGCTTTCGCGTAAATGGAAGTAAAAGTGTTGCTCTATTTTAGTGAATTAACCAAATGAATAAAAACAAAATTCGATAGCGCTTTTTGCAAGCACTTTACGCGTGAGTGCTCCGTGATTCGTAGCATCACAATTTCTGTATCTATTCGGCGTTCGTTGGCTTTAATATTTTACGATCTAATATTACGGTTGTCAATTTCATTTCTATGACAATTTTGATTTGCTAATAAAATATCTTATAAATACAATTATTCATAGACAATTTTAATAAGTGATATTGCATATTTAATAGTGCGAACATCAAATTTAAAGTTGTTTATGTTTTAAAATCAAATAGTTTAGTCGTTTTAATCTACATAAAGTTACTTCTTACGAGCGGGTGCACAATTTTGACTAAACTATTGCACAACTATTGTGCGATTGTCGATTGTTTCGGAACCAATTCAACTGTTTAGTTGCACTACAAAAAATCGTGTAGTGTGTGCACCTCCATATAAGTTCATAGGAATCAAAGCGAGACTAAACAGTTGTGCTATAGTTTAGTTTCAGATTTGCGCACGCTCTCTTGTTTTATAATTGTCTCTTAAAATCGTTTCGTAAAAACCAGGAAGGTTTATATTATTTCTATGTTTTTGTATTACGCGTTCATGTTACAGCAGCGTTATTTAACTGCGAACAGTTATATTTCCTTTATTTAATTGAAAAAGCATCCGTTTAGTTTATGTTATCGCGTAAAAGCACTTTCAGATCATAAATATCTTACAGAATTGACTAACTCTTGCTTTATAATCTACTTGTTAACTATGCGTAAGATAATAAAGGGGAAATTTCAAAACAACTCTTGAGATGCACTAAATAACGGATCAATTCAATGAATTCTACTTTAGAAATCCATGATTTAAGATGGATGGATTCGCGAATTACGTAGTGAGAGAATTAAATTTCCTACCCATCTACGATTGAATTTCAACTTCAAGCTTAGCACGTATGTATTTTTACGACAAGTTTTCAACATTTCAATAAAATAGATAAGAAATATATTAAAAAAATATTATTGATAATTGCATTAAGTGTTTAAGTTTGCAAAAAAAAATAAAGTAAATACCCTACGTGTTCTTCCAGACTATCCTCTACATCTATGCCTAATTTTATCGAGATCCGTTATGCTATTTAGGCTACAAACTCTAACAATTATCCATCCATCTAAACTTTCGCATTTATAACATTAGTTAGCGTAAGAAGTAAGATAAGATAAGACTAGTAAGGTAGAAGAAGTACTAAAAAAACAAACAAAACTCTTGGTATATTCGAGTACTTTAATCACGGAACAATGTCGCAATTATAATATAGACATTATGTTTACTCTCTGCAGTAAATAAGCCGTCCGAGGAAGGGCGAGCCTACATTCAAAGCAAATAATTTTACTTGCAAAGTGAAATTTTAGAAATTGTACATCAACTTGTATTCTGTAAATGTACTTTGAATATATTCAAACAATATAATGATTTGTTAACTAGATGTTTGTGGATTTAAATAGTATGATAATTCTAAATATTTTTAATATTGTAATCTTACTTCTTACTAATATTATATGTAAATGCGAAAGTTTAGATGGATGGATGGATGGATGGATATTTGTTAGAGTTTGTAGCCTAAACGGCTGAACGGATTTCGATGAAATTTGGTACAGATGTATAGGATAGACTGGAAGAACACATAGGCTACTAACTTTTGTTTTTTTTTATTCCACGGGGACGAAGTCGCGGGCGAAAGCTAGTTTAATTATAAAGTTATTACATAATAAATCTTGTACAATATGTATTCCTAAAATAAACACATTTCATCACCAGCTCACTAAACGTCCCCACTGAGGGGCTCGGAGCCTACCCTAAGATAGGGTTACTAGACTTTAGTCAACCACGCTGGCACAGTGCGGGTTGATTGACTTCACACATATTTTTGAATTTCTTCGCCGATATGTGCAGGCATCACGATGTTTTCCTTCACCGAAAGAACGTCGGGTAAATTATGTACATATGAAAAATCGAAAAATCGGAAATCACATAGATACATGGCGGGATTCGAACCCAAGACCTGTAGTAGATTACAAGTCAAGTCCTTAAACCACTCAGCCACCGACGCTCAAACATATTTTTTTTAAATGTCCACTGCACACTACAACTTTAGTCAGTGTTAACTCCTAGTAGACCTAGGAGCCAATAGATTTCCTTGCATGATATTAAAATGTGTATTACATTTATTACGCTGTAGGTAGCTTTAGAATGTAAAAATATCATCAAGTTACTACTTATTGTCTTACATAATGTAAATATCAGTACAATAAGGTAATGCAAATTATTTACATCTTAAAAGTGTAGATAAATAAGCGGTATTCCAGATAAGATAGATAAAAGCCGACCATAAGTTGTTAAACGTAACGACGCAGCGATCGGCGCGCGCTGAGAGCATTATAAACTTGTTTAATAACGCGGTAGCCACTTTTAACTGTATCAACGCCAGTTTTATTGAAAATAACCTAATCAAGACGCACGGCTATATGTGCAGATTTTACGACTCGTTTCTAAATCTTTAGCCTACATTTTATACCGTCTTTATATATTTTATGAGGTGTTTATGAATCCAATCATGAGTCTGTGAGCTATAAATAAAAAATGTATAATACATTTTTTGCTTGCTTGCAAATTAGTAGTGATGGTTTATGTTCGCTAATATACTGTTCACATTTTGTTATGTAATGCTTATTTAGTATGAATTATTTAGTGGATATTCTCGATAAGTAGTGAATTAGAACATTATCTAAGTAAATACTTAAGTTGTAAAAGTTTGTATCAAAAAATTGTTTTGGAAATTCAAGGATAGTTTATTATAAAGTTACTAGCTGTTCCCGTGCGGCTTCATCCGCATGAAATTATAAAAACTTTATTTTAATGTTTACATTTGTGAAATTCTCAATTGCAAATTTCAAAATTACCGTAACTATTATAACCTTTCTTCCTTAATGTTGGCAGCTTGTAGTTTATGGTCCTTTTCCCACTTGAAGGATTTTTCCAATTTATTTACCCCTTAAGTTTAGTAGCGTGAAGATAAGTACCTAAAGCGTGTCGTAGGTGTAGGGTTTTTTATTGAAGATAGAATTAAGCAAAAACATACTGTGATTGCTGATATCCTACGCCACGAAGTAGTGTGTGTTTACGCTTAATTATATTAGTACTAGCTTTCGCCCGCGACTCCGTCCGCGTGGAATTAATAGAAAACAAAAGTGAGTAGCCTATATGTTTTTCCAGACTATCCTCTACATCTATACCAAATTTCAACGAAATCTGTTCAGCCGTTTAGGCTACAAACTCTAACAAACATCCATCTATCCATCCATCAATCCATCTAAACTTTCGCATTTATAATATTAGTATGAAGTATGATAGATTAAAGAATATATGCTCACTTTGTAATATTGTATGCTAAATATATCAATGATTCATAAAATCTTCATAACAAACGGAACTTTGTGTAGCGTATGAAATTACAAGAGCATTGGGGTATTCACTAATAGTATGATGAAAGTACACATATAAGATATGCGGTTTGCCCGAGATCAAGGGTGGTGCTACTACGAAACAATAATACACTCGAATCTCACTTGACTAGTTATCATAGTAACAATGCATAGAATTGTTTTAACACATAGCTATAATTAAAATGTTTTTAATAATTTGTATGTTAATTTGATATATTCAAAGACTTATCTGAAAATATTCTCACATAAAAACATATTTAATAAAATCAAAAGTCTCTATTGGACCAAAACAAAGCGTTCTTAAAATTAAGGACGCTTATATTTATTTGACTAAATTCCAGCAATTTTAGTCAGTCATATTAGTTATACGTTGGTAGATTAATGTAAAAAAATATATTTAACTAAGTAAGGGCCCGTCCCACCAAATTGTAAATTGTCTGCTAACAATCCAACGTGTAAAATATGTGATGGAAATATCGCATTTTGTTACTTTATCTGACAGTGACGTCATTTTTAAGCTATCTGAGTCTATCAGGCAGTGGTGGAACAGGCCCTTAGTCTTCTAAACAATCTACAAACTATATACTCTTATTTTACTACGAATTTTCTCTTTAACATTTTAATAGAGAAATTGTAAAGAGCGGATGGCATGGTAGGAGCCGTGGCAAACCGCGCGGTATTCAATTGTAGGAAACCGCAAATACCTTAGATCCGTTGCTTTCGATATATCGACATCAGCCCGCTACGCTAAGAAAGTAGGCTAGTGATTCACTGTTCGGTCTGATAGCGCGGCTCGTGCTGTCTACGCCTGGGATAACGCCTTTATCAACTGGTAAAAGTGAAAACTATATCAAAGTAGCTTTATAAAATTATCATATATAAACATTCCATAGCACTGGAAATTTTATTTAAAAGAACAAACAAATATCTGCCATATTTCTTTACTTTTGACACATGAAATTATTGAATGACCAATAATAGGTGAAAAATATAATAGTATCAATTAAAAAACAAGTTTCGCGTTCTCGTATCGTATCGTATCATATTTATCTTTTTTTTTGGTAAAACAAAATTACCGATCTCATTATCTGATAAAAACAATATTTGGCTACTGAACAATTAACACTATCGTTTCATCTATGTAAAAAAAGATAACTAAAGCTGATGATTGTTTAAAAAGTGTTATATTTATTAACAACTAGCTTTCACCCGGGACTCCGTCCGCGTGGAATTAAAAAAAACAAAAGCGAGTAGCCTATGTGTTCTTCCAGAGTATCCCCTACGGCTATGCCAAATTTCATCGATATCCGTTGAACCGTTTAGGCAACAAACATCCATCCATCCATCTAAACTTTCGCATTTATAATATTAAGAAAGATAGGTACAATCAAAAAGAGAGGTGCTGATAAAACTTAAATTATACTTTACAGTAAAACGTTTCATTGAGACGAGCGTTCGAAGTGAAACCTCCAACGATTTCACTGTCAACCATTCAATGCAAACGACGAGGTAACATTATGTGGTGGAAAATAATACATTACATCTAAGTTACGATTAAGTTAACACCAACTTAAGTGTTTATTGTCACTTTTAAACCATTTGATATATGGATATTTTCGGTATCAACATCAGTTTGTTAAATTTTCAACAGAATAAAAAAAAATGATTTGTTAATGTACAATAGACGCTCTCGTCTCTATTGTATTTATTTTGTCTGCGTGGAGTTGATAAAAAACCTAGCCTATATCTTCTCCTAGAATATACTCTACATCTATGGCAAATTTTATTTCTAGAGTAGGGCAATTCAAAAAGGGTAGAGTTCAATGCCCTTTTTAATTTAGGTTACGATAATAATGCAGCTCGGATTATTGTTATAATAATGTTATAATTGACACAAATAAACAAATGATTGTCGGTCGTCTGATTATCAGAACTATACGTCAATCTAATTGCATTTTGTAATTATATAGTTCCCAAAATTATAGGAATAAAGATGATTACGGCCGTCGTGGGGCATTTTTTTCGTTAACCTTGTAGTGATTTTCAATGAAGCTGATTTTAAAATTGAATTATGAAAATTTAACGAGCTCTTATTATTGGTTTAAGAGACATGATGTAATTAAAATAATCGATTTTTAATTAGACATCAACTTCATGAAATCGATTTTATAACTTTTGAAAGTTTCAAGGTTATGTCTCATTAGATGCATCTTTGTTTTTTGCACGGTGTAACGGTGTTTTTAGTAATCGAGAAATAATTTAATTCGGAGATTTTAAATTTCACAGCTATCCTTTACTATACGAAATTACTTTCAATTACGTATATGATTATTTCGGCAGCAGTATTTCAAATAATACGCGAGAATGTACAAGAAATTAAATTGACAAATTAATTCAAAGTATCAGCATTTTTGTTCTGAAGAATCGTTTCATTGGTATTGCCATATGTTAAGAAACAGTTCATAAAATTTTTAGGGTACAATAAAATTTAATTCATACCTTTGTGAAATCTACAATATTGTGAATTGTAAACCGATGTCGCAGTGGCAGTAAAATGGTGCGTTGTTAACGTAAATAACATGAATTAATTGCTGTAAATAAATAAAAACGAAACAGATACTAATATCCGTTTATTATAACAGTATTCAGTTATTTCATAAGTTTAAAAGTTTTTATTATGTTATAAACATTTTTTAACGATTATTTCCAATATCGTTAAAACTATATGGAGTGTTATTGTATATAGATGCTTGTATGCTTCCAACTGACTCACAGTTCGCGTGACTGATGTTGATTACGTGACGCGTGTTCTCATATGTAGATATTATTTCGACATTAATGTGATGACGCTTTAGTAAATTGTACTAAGTTATTTAGTTTTATATTATAAATTGTTTTTATTTATTACTAGCTGTTCGCGTGCGGCTTCATCCCCATGAAATTATGAAAATATTATTATATTTTACTATCTTTCGCCCGCGACTCCGTCCGCGTGGAGTTCAAAAAAGTTAAAAAAGTTAGTAGCCTATGTGTTCTTCCAGAGTATCCTCTACGTCTATGCCAAATTTTATGGAGATCCGTTCAGCCGTTTAGACTACAAACTCTAACAATAACAAACATCCATCCATCCATCTATCCATCCATCTAAACTTTCGCATTTATAATATTAGTAATTAGTAAGATAAAATTATTTACACTTGTCAAATTATTAATAGCAAATGGCAAAATGACATGACATGATAAACCTTAGCAATTCTTCTTTCTTGATGTTGGCAGCAACTTATGGTTTCTTTCCCACATTAGGGCTTTTATCCAAAATATTTACCCCCTAAGTTTATTGGCGTGAAACTATATAGCCTAAAGCATGACGTAAGTGTAGGACTTTTTATTAAAAAAAGAATTATTTAAAAATATGCTGTAATTGCTGCCATCTTAGCCAACAAAGAAGTGTGTGTTTACGCTTTATTACAATAGTATAGACAACGATAATCCAAGGGTTATGATAATAGAAACAAACGTAGGATTAATTTATGTAAAAAATATAATTCTTAAAGCGTCCTAATTCTATAATTGTTAAGTGATATATCAATTAATTGAAGTGTAGCAACACCGTTTAACTTTTGAATCCAGTGGTCTTATTTAACATAGGCACTGAATTTAGAAGATCTAATCTCCAAGTAAGATTGACCATTTACCGGTCGTCGAAATTATGTAGGAACGTCGTCGCTTCACTTAAAACGCCCGCCGCTTCACAGAAACTTAGAGCCGTTTCCGAGAATTAGAACGGCAACTTTGATTTGGGCAGGTTTTCCTAAAACGTATGCAACATCTTCCTATTTCGGATACCTCCATACCTTTTGAAGTATCGATATAAAGTATTGCTGTGTAAATTATTTCAATTTGCATGGATTTAAGGTGGAAAATGGTCGGTGGGGCCGAGGAAATTTCACTGCAACGGTTATTAGCTTCGCGGTAAATTAGCGCAATATTGATATTTCAAGTTCCGTAGACCTTAAGTTATAGTAAGTAAGAATTTTTATTGTCGGTTCATTTATTAACATCTATCGCAAGCTATCAATTGATCATAAGGTTTTAAACGATGATTTTAAAAAAAACAATTCCTAAATTTAATTTAAATTTCGAATTAGTTATTGTAATATGGAAAATCGTGAACCAGTTGTATTTTAATAGCTCAGTATAGGACGTAGTATTAAACTGAGATACGTTTAGCTGTAGTAGCCGCCTAATCGCAGCCCCGGGGTCAAACCGTGTAGGAGCCCGTCGTCCCACCACGTTTATTATAATAAGCTTTGGTAGCCATTATAAGATATACCCATCGCCCTTTATGCCTTACCTTACTTTATATAAAATGAGAAAATAATTTTCATATTAATTTTATTATATTCTATTTTATATCTACCGTGGCTGCTGGTGCTGTACATGTTGAGTTTATTTTTTAACGTTTAAAAACATGGAACAAATTGACTTACCTATTAGCGCTTGGACGTGGTAATTGGGAATAATCTCATTTGCGGTAGACAGTTTGGCGGCGGTTTTTGTACGCTGAAACAAAAGAGTGAATTATTTTTTAAACAGGTATCGGAAACATTTTAACGAGCTACTACATAAGTCACAAGTGGCGGCTGTATATAAAAAAATCTATATGAATGGACTTGTTTGGACTTGTAACTGTGTTATTGACGAAAGCCGTAATAACGGTTGTTAACAAATAATAAGTTAACGTTGCGAGATGTTAATTTCATCTGATATTACACAATCAGTTGCTCCAGACGTCCCCAAATGTTTGTATTTCGATGGTTGCGTATTCTCAAAGGGGCAATTATTCTATAATAAAATTACACAATCGTCTTAAATAAGTCGCATCGTGACAGTTGTACATTTCTAGATATCGAACATTGAAATTAATTACGTGATCTTTGAACTGTTGCCAAATGTTGCCGATCTATTGTCGCTGTTCAGACGCATTGTTGACTTCGTTATTGAATCGTTGATTAATGTCGACAAGGGCTTGTAAATTATATTTTGCAATAGCATTTTAATTCAACTATTAAGTGGAACAAAAATATTCCATGATAATCTGACATCGAGATAGTTAGGACCGACCGACGGGAGTAGGATAAGCTAGGGGAGAGTAGTATAGTTAGGATCCTAACTAAGTAAAAAGAGTTTTTGAAAACAACCTTATTTGGATGTTCTATCATATTATAAATGTTTCAATAGTAAGAATAAAAACATCATTTACCTTGCTTTTGTTATCAACCATTTACATTTGGATTAAAATAAAACTATAGTAAATTAAGCAAATAAAAATATACTTCATATGTCGACCTTCAACAAATTCGTCTTAAAATAAAGTTGTAAAATAAGATTAAAAAATATGATATATGCTGTATAGAGATTAGTTCGGTGCTGTGTGATGTATAACAAATGATGATACGCCCGTTGCCTAACAAGATTGATATTTTCATGGCACGTGAATGAACATATGTCTCGGATTCCGAAACAAAAGGCCGGACAATTTGTGGGCTCGATTAGACGTCTGGTTATTGAAAAAAATACCCATTATAACGAATAATACTAGATGAGACGGGTGTGTACGGACGATAAGATTGTAGAACATCAACAAAAATTTATTATTCTTCAGTTGCTATGCTGTCTAGTAGAATTAGTAAAAAACTACTATGTTTGTGTATTATTACCATCAGTAGTACCTATTTTGGATCTGAATTTTCGTTTACAACCTTTTATTTTTAAACTTTCTTATCCATAAAATGTATGTAATAATGTATTCAAGCGATATTATACATAACTAGTATGACGTTAAAAATATGTACAAAGGTAATTGGTCTATTTAGCTATCGAAATTTCACCATTCTTAAGATTGAATCGTTTAAAGAAATTATTCGTTTAAAACCTTCCTTGCTCTCCAAACGCTGCAACCGTGTGTATCAAGCGTTACATATCGCGGACAATAGGCGATGATTCCAATACGAAACTATGGGAGCCTCCTTGATTGTTAGCCGCTGGAGATTGATGCGACATTGTGTAACATTGATGTAGGTTAAGGTTGCAGTATACAAGACAATTGATACAATAAAAACCATTAATAACTATTGTAAAGAATATCGAAGTACCCACATTGTATAGCTTCTGAGGGAGCTTATGAATCAAGTTAAACTAACTGTTACACTCAGAGACGATAATTTAATACTTAAGTTGTCTTTTAGCGTACAATTAAGGGTCTATTGGTGACCTATTAATAGCTATGGCACTAATACTATTTAGAATTTAGGATACTTCAACACAATTAGTGTTTGACGTCATAAATAAAAAAAAAACTTAAGGAAACTTGTTGCGGTTAAAAAGTAGGGTTCCATATGTTAGTGACTCAAGTGCTATGACGCATGATACTGAGCTAATATGAAATAAACTCAAGTAAGTTATTGCTAACTTAGAGATGCGGGATAAATCTACTTGGTATGTATTCGACTTCTAGACTTGCACAACTTGACATCGTGTAGTTTACCTGCCCTGAATTCATTTAACATAAGAATTCTGTAGATAAGATTGAATTTAAGAAATGTTTATTTTTTTAATTAATAAAAAGTGGAGAGTACTCGCTAAAACGTTGTATCAATTTATTTGCTTAAAGAAGGAAAAGGCCTATATGCTTAATCTGGTTCTGTATGAGGTCTGATTAACCGGTCTCGGTAAAACTTTCACTGATAACTAGCTGCTATAATTACGCTCGTCTAAATATAGTTCGATTCCATTAAACACTCGTAGTCCATCATGGTATTTCATTGAACTAATATGAGCCTAATTTTTAATTAAAAGCCGTAGAAACATTTCTGTATCGGTTTTAATGCGAATAGTTTAGTTAACAAGGAATTTTCGTTGTACTTCTTATTTCTTTGTCGCAATTAACTTTCTTCTCGATTTATGACGAATCGTCTACTTATTACTTCGTCTTTATTTATTTAAATAAGTTTACTTTTGGACACTATTAAATTGGATGTAAATGAAATGTTACATATAAAATCGCGTAGTAAAGTTGTATTGAAATCAATGTTGATTAAAACATGTTGGCAAAATTAAGTAATATATTAAAAACCGTAAGCAAGGCCATTGGAAACGAGTGGCTCGTTTAAACGTAATATTATAGTGGTCAGATTATAGACGATAGGGGGCGCAATTACACCGCTCGTACAGTGGTCGGGACTAAATAACAATAATTAAGTTATTGCCGTCTTGACCGCTTCAAATACCGAACGCATTTTATTTTGCTTACGATTGCATTTCTTATTAGTTAAAGCTCTTGTAAGAATTAATGGTGTTTACAAAATTTGAGACGTTAAATTTTTAATGAAAGTATGTACATCACTACAGATTGTTAGAAAGTTAAAAGGATTTTTATATGTTTTTATTCGACTTCTATTTACAACAACATAAATGTCACGTATTATGTAACAAGCGAAAATCACTTTCGAATGTAATAAAAAAATTTACAGCCTGCAATTTGAGAATACGGACCCTTCGGACGGACTCGTTCGTCGTAAACGCGGCGCCCGACCGGCCATAACTGTGCGTGATGTATTGTTTGTTGTTTTAATTGAAAGTCTCAACAAAGGTTTAAAAAAACTGCTCAAATTTCTTATTTTAAAAAATATTGAACTTTTCCAATGTAAATTATACTAATAAAAATATTCCAAAGAAAATTATGTTAACTAGCTGTTGCGACTTCGCTTGCGTAATATAAAAATACATACAAAAACACAAATCTTTCTTCTTTATAATATTAGTATAGATAACTCGATCAACACAATTATGTAAACACTAGCTTTCGCCCGCGACTCGTCCGCGTGGTATTAAAAAAAAACAAAAGTATGTAGCCTAGGTGCTCTTCCAGACTATCCTCTACATCCATGCAAAATTTCATCGAGATCCATTTAGCCTTTTAGGCTACAAACTCTAACAAACATCCATCTAAACATTCGCATTTATAATATTAGTAAGATTAATTTGTTTTTAATTGCACTTTTAGTCATGTTCTGTGGACACCCTTATTACCGTTAAGAAATCAGTTAACCAAGTACTAATAAATACATTAATTTGCGTTAACATGGTAAACGCGCGTGTCTTTGCCTACTTTAACTGACTGGTTAGGGAGTTTGGTATTCGACAGCTTTTTACTAAACATGTGTTTGATTGATGTATCGCACGAAAATACTAATGAGTGTTAATTGAATACTACATTATTTTTAAAACATCCAAACGTGGTAAAAGACTTAAATTGTCCTTAGAAGTTTCATTACTACGTTTTTTTTGTTTGGTATGCATGTAGCAGAAATAAACAATTACCCTACGATTATTTTGTTTCTTTTCTTTATGAAATTTAAAAAAATACACACAATTTTTATAAGTAGATACAGAAAATGTGCTATTTTTGTAAATGCTTTCAAGTTCTATGAATAAACTAAGTCGTCAATAACGGGGAAAATATTAGATTTTTTTATTATATGTAATTTAGTATCATGTTATTCAAATTATCCAGATACAGGCCAAACAAGTGATATGTCACTGATATACATCTCTTAAAATACACGCAAATTAAATATTAAATGTAACTTGATCGAAATCAAATTATAACGTTTTCGCTATTCGCGTGTGTATTTATGTATGTGAATGAGATACCGAAACATCAAATAAGTATACTAGTGTGGGAACAAACAGGTTTTTGAATAAAAAGTCTATTCTGCCAGTCCGTTTTGACGTTAATGACAAACTGAACAGGCTAATACAGTTTTAATAAGAGCAATGATACGATAATTTACTTAGAGAAAGTATAATAAGCCTTGACGTATTATTACTAAGAAAACATTTTAATCGTTATGTCTCGGGATGCCAATTTTATGGTTATCGTAAAGCATAACTTTGCGAATACTAAAAAAGTTTTTTATTGCAAAATGTATGGTACAAAGGTCCTATGTAGTTTTAAATTAACGAAATATGTTAATCCATCAGAATAAATCCCGCAAGTCACATTTCATGGAAACTGCATTAGTCAGTCCAATTAAAACGCTTTTCCGTATGCGTTGGGTACAAGGAAGTGTTAAAAGGCGTCTTGCGAACGTCGTTCCAGGGGTCAACAACATTTTTCATTTTAAATGTACGATTTATTTAAGAGTGTCTCTTAATTTATATCTAGATCTTCGTTAAATATAGCAGCAATAACCGCAAGGTTAGCGAGAAATACTTTGACGTAAAAATTAGGACGTATTTTAACAAATCACGCTTGCATAATCTTTAAGAATTATATTCGTCTTTTTGTGACACAGAAAAAAATACGAAGTTGACATTTGCGGGTACCAGTTGGTACGTAAATACGTGATTATTATACAGTAGCATTAAGCGACAATGTAAAAAAGTAGTTCGTCGTCTGTCTGGTGTAATTTTTGTTCTCGCTGCCCGTGTGACAAATTTAATGGGCATCATATAACGTGGCTCGGTCGATGTAATTCTTGAGATCTTTGCATACAGTGTGCGCTCAAAGGGTTAACTGTTGACCCCATTTTATACAAAAGTTATATACACCAACATAAAAACATGATATTTCGAGTTCTGTAATGACAGGAACCAGAGAATGTGTTTAACCTTCAAATATTCCTTTTTAGTCTAAAGATATCTGAGAAATGTGTATTTCGATCACAATGAGTCATCATTATTGTTTAAAATAAGTATTTATTAGTTAAGTATTAATGAGTTGTTTTTTTAATAAAATAACATAAGTAATGTGTGAATGCATTATAAAGTAAAAAGTGTTTTCACCACTGAGATGCGCAATACATAAAAGTTGAAATTAATTACTTACCAATCTTTATAGTGTTAACAGACTTTCGATTTTTTTATTATCCTTCTAAAATCATAAGTGCGAAAGTTTAGACGGATGATTATTAGAGTTGGCCTAAACGGCTAAACAGATCTCGATGATCACGTAAGCTATTCAATTCAGTTATATAGAATACCACGAGATCGGAGTCGCAGGCGAAAGCTAGTAAACTCTATATAAGTTTTAGCATCCGTACTCAAATTCTACATTATCAATTTTAATGATTTAGTTAGAAGTAGAAAGACAATTTAATGTTTATTACAACACCCAAACCCGAAAAGGGAAAATCAATCGCGATATTAAACCAGGAAATCTAAAATATTATAAATACGATAACTGTTTAAGAAATGCATGGGTCCTACTCACGATCCTTGCCTCTTTATTATGCGCATGAATAATTTGTTGCTATTAGTGATTTATTTATGATAAAGTATCGATGTGGATTCCACGATGGCACATGCCTAGCTGACATGCTTGTGTAGTGATGTCTTTGTTTCTATTGAATTGCGTATAAATTAAAAAAGTAGATCAATACATAATAGAATATAAAAATATTTATAGGTGTTTTTCCTTTATAAGTACCACTCGTACTCCTTTAATTTTTATCTTCTAATTCTTATTTGATTTCAAATCTATACTAATATTATAAAGAGGAAAGATTTGTATTTTTGTATGTATTGAAATACCTCAAACACTTCTGGACCGATTTAAAAAATTTCACCGTTAGAAAGGTAATTTATCTGTGAGTAACTTAGGTTATATTTTTAAATTTAACGTGGACTAAGTCGCGAGCAACAGCTAGTTGTTAAACAATTTCGTTCAGATAGAATGTTTATATTCAGTGTAAAAATATTTAACTTCAGCTTATTTCATATTTTTTTTTATTGTGCTACATATCGCATATTTTAGCATGCCATCAATAATGTTACTATTTACACACATATTTATCTGTAAATACACCTTTTTGTTATCTTAATATGAAATTGGAATATAAGAAATAGTATTTAGAGTCAGTTTAAAGGTAAAATATTGACCTCAGGAGGCACTTAAGTGCGGGAGTGCATTAACGTCGTCCTTGCACTTTACGCCATCATTTTGTACAATTTAAATAGCACGCATCGGCCGACTCCTCTCCGCGTTACTCACAAACAGGTCTCACTTCCTACGAGCGCAGGATGTTGCTCCACATTCACCATTCATTTACTTAATGCCTTAGCTCCGACACCGGCAATGTTGCAAAATGTTCATCTCTATAGGAAACACGACAAAAATATAACGACTCATCCGTACTTAATAAAATTTATGTGAGAAACATCTGAAGATTTCTAAAACTAGCTTCTAATTTAAATTCTGCACTCATTAAAACGATTATAAATTAAACAATATTCAATTTAACACGATCTGACCACAAAAGTTTTAAATAACTATTTGTTTTATGAATAATAAAATAGTAATTTTAACACGGCTGTTTAACATACTAATCTGATTGTTAACATGAGAAGCTTCAAAGGTGTGCCGAATTTTTAATAGTGAATCGAATTCCAACTTTAAATCGGTAGCATAAAATATAAATTTAATTAAGATGGATTAAAAAATCGTGCTTACGGTAGCCGAAATCTAGGGTCATGGAGATCAAGCGTGATTGAAAACTGATATAGAAGATTGTAACGAGAATGACGCATGCGTGAATGAGATATTAGCGTGCCGTCAGATGGGGCCGAATGTCGAAACCTGATGTACCATTACTTACATACCAACTGCATTAGTCGACTATAATTTTTTAAACTTTCCTCATTCAATGAATGTAGCAAAAGGTCTTACAACCAGCAACACATAATTTTTAACTTCAATGAATATAGAACTAATCGATTGCTTTCATTTATTTTTAATAAAACTTTTAGATAACAATAATGAGAGTTATCGTAGAAATTTATTGAACTAGATTTCAAATTCCCTTGAGTTTTAATTTTTAAGATATTATGATGAATGTCATTGAACTAATTCGTAGTGTGATTTAAGTAACGAAAATAAACACACAGACGTCAAGTCTAATCTGGCCTGTAGTGAGCCAGAGACCGCACAATAAATTAAGCCGGCACTTTGATGTGCCGCCTCGTTTTAAATTAAGGCTCCGGTCATTTGGGAGGCCAATTAAGCGCGAAAAATATCGCGGTCCTCGCGAACTTCACGTTAGTTAAGGGCTCATCAAAATTGTTCACTCATTATTCGCCTGTTTTTCCTTAGCCATGATATGATCACGGCCGTTTTTTACACCTTAATAAATATTTGTTTCACGTCACTTATTTTGAAATAACATCACATTATAAGACTGCATTCTTTCGTAATGCTACATATGTGAACTTTTTATATGATTTATTATATTTACAGAACTAAGCGTGATAAACTTTTTGTTAGGTTTTAGAATTAATGATTTAAACACTAATTAGAATAATACCATATTAATGAAAGACTCCTACACTAGACCCTAGTCCTAGACTGATTCTAGATCATCTACTGGCAACGCTAAGTCTTTTAGTTTATTGTATTTGTGTATCTTTCCTCTGATATTTAAACCCAGGTAGTTCAGAATTACATTTTACCAAGTTCACTACTGAAGACTAGTTGAACATTAACGTAAATTCCGATACATTAAAGGACAGACTCATAAACATACTGTAATGCTCGTGGGTGGTAATATTATTGGAAATATCGGACAGGTAATAAAATTTTACCTCGTAAGTGTTAAACGTATTGTTACATAGCAGTAAATATGCGAAGGGTAGCGTAATCTTCATTAATATATCTATATCAATTTAGAAATATCATTTAGTATTATTTAGAGCAGACACGCCTTTGACTAAATTATCAAGCAAATGTGCGATTGTCGGTTGTTTCGCAGCCAATTCAAGATTTTAGTTACAACTAAAAAGTTTTGTGCGTATCTTCATAGGAGCTCGTAGTTTAGTCAAAGGTGTTGCCGCGCTCTTAAACGTCTCCTTTGGTGTTATCTTCATTTAAGGTATCTTCTGATACCTATTTAAATTACTAGTGAAATAAATGTTTTGTTTTGACACAAAATGTTTTAAAATGTTTATTTTATGATGACTTTAACGATATTTTCCTGGTGTAAAGTGGAATTATTTTTTTATTAACCGTTTAAGTATGATTTTACTATGATGATGATATTTAAAGTTGAAAATATTTACTTTTATTACTTTTAAGACGTTACTTATTTAAATGTCGTTTTAGTATTCGGCCGGTAATATCACTAAGTTAATTTGTATGCAGTAAAACATCAAATAATTTTGTAATTGTCTTACGAAAAAGACGAGATTCTAACAATTTAAATAACTGTAAATGTTTGTCTCGTAAACAATTCAGTGAGTAGACGACGTGTGAGGCGACATCCAAGATCACACTACTTAGACTCGACAGGAGTGACAGCTGATCCGATCAAATTGAAATAATTTATAGTAAATCCTCGCACTAACACGACAACTGAAATATCAATTATAAATGAATATAGTTAGAGTTGAAATTTGTATAATCATTTTGTGTAATTAGAATAATAACAGGTCTCATCTCCGTCTCAAGCATCTTAAGTGCGTGGTTCGTGAGAATTAATTTGAAGGTACATTGACCTTCATATAATCTGCGAGATCGATGCGACAAAATGCGACACATTGGTGTCAACCGGACATTAGTATGAGAGAATTTATTAAAAAGAACCTAACTAATTGAGATGTTTTTAATATATTTTTTCTAAACTTTATTAGTGAGTAGTTACAATGCTGTTGCGGGTTACATTATTAAATTGATAAATTTATTTGGAACTTTATTCATGCTGGCAGGCAAAAGAACTTCATTTGTTTAATATTTGTCATAAATAAGTCACTTATTAAAAAAAAAGAGCATCTCTTAGCATTATTTATAAACGCACTTTAATATACAGTAGCTTCTATATGAAAATATTTATTGAAGATTATAAAGACGTCTTACACGTATCATCGTTCGACACTAATGCATAAAATCTGAGCAAAAAGCCAATTACTAGGAAATAGCGATGGTAACTGGATACGTTAGAGGTAAGAAATTGCGCCCGGGTGGTCGAATGCGGATCGTTTCGACAATCCTTTAATAATTAACGAGTTCACTGGCTACGTAACGTATGTGGTTAGATTTCAACATGAAAAAGCTTAGTTAGATTAACAATGCGATAATGATTCCCATCAGTTTATAGTTCGTTGCTTTCGTGGTTTATTAAAGGTTACTCGATCTTTGTTGCGGTTAATTGCTTTGTAATCATCATCGGTTAGGAACAATTTTTCGTAATTAATTGCTTTTTTGCTAATTTCATATTATAATATGATTTGTAATAGATTCATTTATACGTTGCAGAAGAGAGTTATGTAGTTGTTGCGGTGAATTAAAATAAATTTAATAAAAATGCTAAGGTTGTAAAAAAAAAAAAATAAATTGAGTTGCTACGTAATACAAATATAAAATGCAATTATGTAGAAAGTTAGTTTATCTTTAAATGACCCAATAAATATAGATCATTTTCAGATGTGCCAACTCTTCGATGGATTCCTACAGCTCTGTATAAGAAAGTTGAACTGTCGCGGCCTATTATGGCACCTCTCTATAAGCTATTATTAAAACAAAAACACGTACATAAGCCAGACCGCTTTTCACTGACACGCCTTTTAAAGTGCTAAGTCCAATAGAAATGTTGTATTGATGGGAAATCCTTTTTAAGTTGTAGAAATACTAAAATAATTGTAACATTTTTTACAACTAATATCAGCGGTAGCTATAAATTGAAGACAGATTGTAATAAACCACGACGTTTTCTAAGAAGGCAAGATACTAAAGTACTTGAATTTTGTATTGTAACAAAATTGGTTTATTCGATACATTAACCGACATTCCCAGTTGCAGATGCGTTGCCTGTCTTAAATCAACAGTCATTTACCTCTCAAATTCTACTTCTCTTTCCTGTCCTTTCCTTATTATATCTTAATGTCTACTTTTTCCATGAGGTGCGTATCGTATCACTTTATTAAAATTTGTATAGATAATCAACTTTAAGCTCTTTGTTCAGTTGTCGTCGAATACAGATTTAGATGATAATTGATGTTCTGTTGACGACAACTCTGAGTATTCATGTCTCAAGAATGACGATCCAAACATCGGCGGTATCTTATTGTTATTTGGTTATTTGGATCTGATAAATGAATTGTCCCCTATCTTGTATTGGCTTCTAGTTATAAATATATTATCAAAATTATGAGCTATGTTGTTTAATAATTTTCATTTAATTATTTTGTTTATTTCACTTATTGTTAGTAAATATAACTTTTTATAAACATCGCAATCAAAATGGCATGAAGTTTCTTTTATCTAATGAAATTTTTGAAGTCATTGATTTATCGGTGAGTCAGATAATAAAGAAATCGATTTCAACAAGGCCACCCGTACAAAGAATTTTTGATCGGTCGAGATGCGTGCCTTGCGGTGCTTGGAATTACGAAACATTACGATCAGATATCGGGTAGCAGATGTCTGTCCGCGAGCGGCTCCCAACGCCGACGTCACGTCGCGGCACCCGCGCCTTAGGACCGTTAGCTAACATCATGTATAAAGCAATAATTAGCGAGCGTGTTGCAAGCCCCTAGGCATCACTATCAAAGCTGAACAATACCTCACATCGATGTCTATGACTCATCAAGTCTTTTAGTTAATCCGAGTTTCCTTTGACCACTCCCTGTAACCTTGCTTTCCACTTCGATCGAAAGATTACTCTCGAGGAACGCTCCGCTTTACAAAAACCAATTAAAATCGATGAGATATTTCCTCGACTGTCTCCAAGGTCTTGCAAGATTTTGCTGATCTCATTTATAATTAAGACTCGTCATCTGGACGCCGACAAATTGAAACGCTCACAGCTGGTATTGTACGCGGTAATGAACGAAACACACCGACGAAGATTTAATTCGTAATGAAACAGCCTCGTTCCTTTTAAGCGTTACTTGTCAAAATTGACACAATCGAAGACGCGATCGATATGTACGAGTGAGCAGCGAATCGAAAGTAATGAATGATTTTATCAATTGTCGTTCGAAGGTCAATAAAGTCCTTAAGGGATCGAGGTTAATGGTTGTCCTTGATATGCATATGATCGATGGTGATTATATCGATCCATTAGGACGATTTATCCCCATCACTCGGAGCGGGCAATCGATCTATGTCATTAGTGAAATTAGGAATAATGGAAGATGCTCCGGTACAACGATCCCGATAACGATCGTCCAGATATCTCGTTCCGAGTATTTGTTCGTAAAGCTCGAACAAAAAAACAAGCGGCCTAGTGAGCAGCTCGCGGTCGGCTTGCGCACGCGCAGCCTCCGATGATATCGTGAGCGCTCGAGGGGCGTTACGAAAACCACTTACCTATCGGATGCCATCACTGAAGCATACTTATTATTTTGGCTACTACGTATTCAAATTATGAGTGTAATTCTATATTTCATTTTTAATGTATTCCGATACTACTCCTCAGTTAAAGTTTTAGAATAAAAAGATCTATCAATCTGACGTCCTCATTGTCTTTTTAATGCACATCCATTATGCTATGTCCGATAACATCTCTAGTAATCTTTGCACAAAGCTGAGTTATTCGAATGCGACCGCACAATTCAAAGGGGCTATAAATTATAACAAATAACAGTGCGGGATATTTAGCGTCAATAACGTTTTAGCTAAAAGATATGTTCTTTTTAGTGATTGACGTAAGACTGACTGTAACACACTGCTAATAATTTATAGCAAATAATTCATGTTCGCATAAATTATTATTTGTAAAACAGGTTATAAGAATTATGAGTGTATTCGCCAGCTATTGTCGAGCATTCCAATATAATGTTAGTGCTAATTTGGTTCGTAATTTGCCTTAACGCTAACAAAACCATACAATCACAATAGTTACATAATTTATTTGATTAACATTTACTGTCAGTCCTTCCAAATTGTAAATTGTCTGATAACAATCGAACGTGTAAAATATGAGATGGAAATATCGGATTTTGTTACTTTATCTGATAGTGACGTCATTTTTAAGCTATCTGAGTCTCTATCAGCCAGTAGTGGGACAGGCTTTTATTATTTTAATACAATACGGATTGTAATATTCGATGATATTACAACTTCAATGGAAATTACTATAGTTAAAACTTGCCTTGTTTGTTTCAATTTACGTTCGCTCGTAAAAAAAATCTACCCACATTTTCCGTGAAAATGATATCATACCAGTAAACATCGGCAAGGTTTACACAGTTAATAAAAAACGCATCTAACATATCTGTTTTATTTTATTTCAATGAAAAAGTGGCAAAGGGGGTTTGCAGTTGTATCTAAAAAACACAAAAACAAATGTGGCTACAATTTCACTTAATGCGCGGTCTAAACATAGCCAATACAGTTGGATAGTTGCGCCGACCAGTTATAGTTTGTATGGTTTCACTAGCGCCAGTTATTGTTTACATTGTGCAAGTTGATTGTTCCAGTGATTGAGCGCTACTGACCAACTATACTGGCCATGTGTGAACCGTGCATAATTCGAAAACTCGTAAATGAATCATTGTATTGTTTACTTTGTTATTCATGTTTTATTCCACGGTAAAATAATTTTTTTTTGCAGGCATGTAATAGTTTCAATCTTTTGTGTTAAAAATTAGTACGATTTGGAGCGCGCTCACACCTTGACTATCAACAACAATCGACAATCGCACAGCTGTTGTGCGATAGTTTAGTTAAAGGTGTGCTGCTTTAATATTAAAGTACAACTTAAGTTTAAGAATTTGCGATAGCTTTTATCCTTATGTTCATAAGAATATCGTGAAAGAATCAAGCAAGCAAATACTAAGGTCTAATATTTGATGTATGTATTGCCCAATTCAATGTTTTTATTCCACGGTAAAATGATTTTTTTTTGCAGGCCTGTAATAGTTTCAATCTTTTGTGTTAAAAATTAGTACGATTTGGAGTGCGCGCACACCTTGACTATCAACAACAATCGACAATCGCACAGCTGTTGTGCGATAGTTTAGTTAAAGGTGTGCTGCTTTAACATTAAAGTACAACTTAAGTTTAAGAATTTGCGATAGCTTTTATCCTTATGTTCATAAGAATATCGTGAAAGAATCAAGCAAGCAAATAGTAAGGTCTAATATTTGATGTATGTATTGCCCAATTCAATGTTATTGCATCTAACTGCACCCACAATTATGATTGGCCGCGTTATTTAGTGCAGAAGACACACCCAGACTCGTTAGCGACTAATCTTGTGCTTCGTTTGGATTACTGGACTTTGGAACAATATATTTTGATGTTATGCAAAGGTAAAATGTACTTTACATACAGTGAAGTTCGTTATCTGTGTCAGAAATTTGCTCTAAATCCATTTCTTTTAACACACAATAAATTCTAACAAAATGAATGATTATGCAGTCCTAATTTGAGTTACAAATTCAAAACTACATTTAAAAGATATAACATAGTAGTAACAGTACATACACCATTCTTAGACAGTACTGACGCGAGTACTGTCTATGATTTGAACACATTCGATGTTTGTATCTAACACTGTCCCAAGCTGACATTGCGCCAGAGTGCAGACTTATTGTATGTTAAGCGAGCACTTCATCTTTCACGCTAGAGTTTGCACCGTTGCCGATTTATTAGCGGACGCGCCCCCTTGTGACAACGCCACGCAACCTATCGGGCTATATGGTTCATTGAGAGCCTATGACAATTGCCATTGTTTATTCATTATTATGTACTGTTATGATAAATAATTTTATCCTATTGTAGAGCTAGAATAAATATCAACCGCTAAAATGTATAAGATAAGTTTAAAGTACAACTTCAATCACGTTAAAAAGGACATAAAGTTAAATTTTGAGTAATTATCGTTATTTCTAATTGTTGAAATTTAAATTTTGATATGTAAAACAATTTAGAATATGTAAGAATAGGCAGAGATTATATAACAATTTATAACAGACGTTAGAAAAGAAGTCTTTCACTGGTTCGTTATAACAATAGACGCGCCGACCGTGTGTCAAGCCCGAGGCGCAAGACACCTCAGACCCGCGCACTCAACACGTGCTGCCCCTGATTGTCCGATCTAAAGCGAACTCATCGTTTTGTAATACGCTTTAGGAGCCGGCTTCCAAGCTAAACACAGCCGCATTGTTCCATCGCCGTTGGAATGTCGAGCTCGAGCTAGCTACACCTCTTTAGTTCAATGTTCTATGGACTGCGAGTGGTAAATTGGTGTGATTTAGTACCACTATATAATGTAGTATGGTAAAATGTTGCAGTATTCTTTTATGTCAATTTTCGGTTAAAGAAGCAGTTAAGAACGAGTCTGTTCCTATCAAAATTAGCCAACAAATACAGTCGTCGTAAAATTTTATAGTAGACTTGTAATTTAATGTCATACTTCATACTAATATAAATAATGCGAAAATTTGGAAGGGCGGATAAATTAATGGGTAAACGGATTTCGGTGAAATTTGTCAAATATGTAGTTTGTAAGAACACATATGTTATTTTAAAAAAAAATTGTAACATCACACGGCCGAAGGTACGGATAATAGCTAGTCATCGAATAAAGTATATCAAATTAATACATTACATAACAAATATAATCGATGTAAATAGAAAAAAAATGTAGGAAGCAATTTATAAAGGAATTTCTAAATAATTGTCGGTTCCACGGCTGAGACAGATAAAAAAAAGGCGTTCTAATTTTTATGAACACTTAATTCTCGGAAGCTATTTCATAGACGGAGGAAGGGTATTGCGGTTTGTATACAGGCGTAGTTTAACCTTCTGTATTCAATACGTTTTAATGATTTAGTGGTATTAGAGTATACATTATGTTAGTTATTGCGTGACCGTTTTATGTTTAATATCGAAGGAAATGCGATCACGTACGGCCTTCGACCGCAAGACCAGAGCCACTTGCATTGTTCTGTGACATTTTAGCCTTGCTAATGACAAGCAATTTTGATTACGTAAGACGAATTCATGTCTCTTAAATAGTTGATTAAAGTCAACAAATTATATACCAGGAAATCTCATCCATACATTCAACGATACCATGTATCTTTATTATCATTTAAAAACAAGTACGTTATGCAGTTGACGCATTCGGTTTTCCTCATCTCCGTATTTATTTAAAAGAAAACATTTACGGAAAATTTTTATAACAACCTGAACGTTGCATGGGTGACCGTGACCGCTTACTCATTATACAACTAAAATACGTTCTTCTAAATACGACATATTACTGCTGATCCGATGTGATAATACATTAGAAAGAAATTCTGTGAATGCTTTTATTTCAGCTGGAATTAGCTTAGCTTTCGTTGTAGCTTTATTGCCTTTGCTGTTTCACACTACACAAAGCATCTACCTAATATTAAAAAGTAAATCAGTACTGCAGGATTGGCGCAACACTGTGTTATTGGCATACACGTCCCATCACTATTTGACAGCTGTCAATGTCATTAAGACGTATTGGAATAGCGCGCCATTCTGGCGAGATCAGTAGCTCTGAGTGTTTAAGTTAATTACGTTAATACAATTAAAATCATTTGTAACACTAAGTACGAACTTAACGTATCTGAGTACAAAAGTAATTCGTTGTAAAATGCTAGTATAATATCATATTCAATATCAATTCGATCTAACGTCGTATGAATGGACCAACAAGTTTAATATTTGATTTATTAGATCTCACTATAAACATCTTCCACCGGTTTATCCATTCATGTCTGTAATAAATCTTTTTTAAGGTTATTAAGTCGCTCAATAACCATATCTACAATGATACGTGAAATCAATAAATTTATTAACCTATAATTTTTCATTTATATGTATCTATAAAAAATGTATTATTTTTAAGGAAGAGATAAATGCCCTCGATTAAGGTAAGCGATCTTATTAACTCTTCAGTCGTTAACCGCGTCTCAATCGAAACCATTACCGCAAAGGAAGTATCTAATGGAGAGCGTTCGGTAGCCGTATTCAGAAGATGGTGTTAAGAATTAATTACTATCGGTCACGCCTCCCCTGATTGCTTTTCGTAAGCGATAATAAATCTTACTTTGATACAAGTTCGCTTTACACGTGTATCTCGTTGGAAATAAGTCGATGGGCGTAGTTGCTCAATGCGGACACATTTTAGAATTCAAATGACTCGCGAATATGTATAATTGTTAATAAGGTGATTACTGATTACGAATTAATTCCGACGCAATAAGGAGCCACTATTTTATCTGATATAATTAGAGTATGCTGAATGCAATTTAAATAGCTGTAATATATATCAAAGGCCACTTGTCTTTCCTTCGATTATGAAGCATTAACATCCTCGATAAAATAATCAATCGTCGACAGGAACGAGCGCCGGCGAAATATCGCTTCTATAACTTTAGTGTTTGCGAAATTAGCTGGATGTCGCGTCGGAAGCCCGGACCGGTGTCCGCTCCGATTGCAATAAATTACAACGCGTGTGAAACACCTTAAAATTCAGTTTTGATACGGCGCCGGGATGAATCACGTCACTACAATCCTGTCGGATGCGGCAATTGCTTGTAATCGTAAATCGCTGTTTATTCGACTCGCCGAGTATCTCGGGTAGTATCGCCGTGACGTGGGAGCGATTCACACGGTCAACTGAGAATGTTTGAAGAACAAAAAGGAATGTCAAGATGTATGGTTGTGTAATGTTGTTATACTGCTATAACGCTCCGCTATGACATTCGGCCATTTTGCATTGAACGTGTGTTCTTGAGGAGTTTTTGCGCGTAATTGAATGTCCGTTCCCCTTATTGTTCTGCTTGCGCTAAATATATTGATTTTTCTCATTGAATGCCACCAATAGCTCATTAAAAATATTTTTCAAATAAAGTTAAAAAGTTTTATTATTACATATTGTAAAGTAATAACCATTGTCCACCCTTATATTTCGTAAATATTACATGGTTTCAATGGAGAGCGTCGGTGGCTCAGTGGTTTAAGCACTTGACTTGTAATCTACAGGTCTTGGGTTCGAATCCCGCCATGTACCAATGTGATTTTCGATTTTTCGAATTCTCATATGTACATAATTTACCCGACGTTCTTACGGTGAAGGAAAACATCGTGATACAACCTGCACATATCGGTGAAGAAATTCAAAGATATGTGTGAAGTCAACCAACCCGCACTTGGCCAGCATGGTTGACTATGGCCTAGTCACCCTAACTTAGGGTAGGCTCCTCGGTGGGGACGTATAGTGAGCTGGTGATGACATGGTTTCAATACTTGTATTGAGTTAATTAAATTTCATCCTGCTCTTGGTACCAGGTTAACATAAATTAAGCATGCATTTCTTATGCAAATCAAAAGCCGATAAAACATATGTGATGTTCAATATGTGACTTTTTACCACTTATACTTTACAATTATTTTATTCAAATGTATTAATTGATAGAGTAATTAGCACAACTAAATGTCGAGGATACACGACCCTACGATCAGCGCCCTCTGTGCTTTATCACCGACATGTTTCCGTAACATTATAATTGTTAATACTTTAGATTATAATTAAGATATAGATAATGTTTATTATCTACATACCTATCAGAAACGTAATGTGTAAACGATATCCATAATGAGTGGTTAATTGAAGTTTTAATTATTCCGATGCTTTAGCGGTTGTTATAACCCTGAGGCGCGTGAAATCAAATTCGAGAAATAGGAAACATTTTAATGTAATTATTGGTTACCTTCATACGATGACTTCTAATTGCTACCTGAATAAATAAATATATAACTATAACAAAAATATATCTTCTTTTATTAAAACTCTTCAACCAAATTAAATTATTCATTCAATCAAATTGTTTCATTTACAAATCATTAAATAATTGAAAAAAAATTTGTTACAACAATTTTTTACAGAAAATTATGTTATAAAACAAACAAAAGTTATGTTAATAATAAGAATTACAGCTGTTATTTTCAATTTAACATGTTCAACGTTAAAAACCTTACAAATAACAAAACACAGTCGCACGGCATCCGCACGCGTCGATAACAAAATCAGCTTGAGATTACACTAATTTGTCCGTCAGCCTCAGCCGTCCCAAGTCATCTTGACAATGGTCGATCCATTCATAGCCCCGCGTGTGGGAAACGTTATGAAATTGAAAATGATCGTATTTCTTTTAAAAAGACACTAGACTATTGCACAAAGATTCACCTAGTTTTCGTCGTTAGCTATTCATTATGTGCCGTGGGATGTTTTTTTGTAGTAACCATTGTTGTGGCGCTGATAGGCGCATTCCTCTGGACTTGGCGGTCGAACTAGTCGATATGTACCGTCGAATGCACGTCGCAATACTTTGTTTATTTTTTGGAAAATAGTATATGTATATTCCGATATAAAAAAAACCTTCGATTGAAATTGCTGGTGTAGTAAATGATGGACTGAAGCCTAATTTAAAAGAAAACTAAACATTATTTCTAAATGTAAACAGGATTTACATATTTTTGAATTAATGAGTTATTTCTTCATTTAATAATTCGTTAGATAATTAAAGTAAACTCGAAAAACAACCTGTCACGTAAAGATGATTACAAAAAATAAGTCGCCAACCTAGCTGTCAGCTGTCATCATATTTGATATACCAAACGGACACGTGAAACGTTGTTTGTATTGCTCCAGTTTCGTGCGAAGGCTGTATGCAAATTTTTTCGGACATCAACGCACTCTCGCGGCCATTTACCGAAACTTGATATTCGAATTAAAACTCCTTTAAATAGATACTATGCATACATGATTTGAACGTATGATTTTCTTGTTAATGTTATTTTTTATAGCATCAACTTGATAATTATATACCACAACAAGTGCTAACTAATATGAACGTATTAACACTATAATTTGCACATTACTTACGCTAACATTTAAATGTTACTAAATACCACGTTAGTTAATATTTAAATCATAATTACATTAAATAAATAAAATACAATGTGCTTTAAAATAATTACATAGAAACATTTAGTGAATTAACAAAGCTGAATTTAAAAATATTCTTCTAGTTTGCCAGTCGAAAAGCCCTTAACAACAATAGCCATGATCCTTACTGTAGAATTTCACTGCCACAATTCTTGTTATAATATGTATCTTTGACAATCAGAATAGAAAGAATGTCAATTTGTATTACAAATATCACCGCTATGGAACTGAACATTGGCGAAAATGCACACAAAATCACCAATGACCTAAATTAACAAAATGGATCGATTTCAATAACAACGGATACACAATAAAATACGCAAACGACATTCCTACCAATTAAAAGGCTGTATTAAATCCGCATTTGATTTATAGTAAGGCGTTTTCATTGCTTACGGTTCTTACAATGTAGTACGGATTTTTTATATGTTTGTCTGTAGAATTTAAAATGGAATGAGAACTGAATTTATTGTATAATTTTTAGATAATGGTATTTAGTAGTAGAATGTTAAATTCGTTTCTTAAATAGTTTTTAATATTTTAATTTTTATTTATTATTTAATTAACTAATCATACTCATACTAATATTATAAATGCGAAAGTTTACATGGATGGATGGATGTTTGTTAGAGTTTGTAGCCTAAACGGCTAAACGGATTTTGATGGAATTTGGTATGGATGTAGAGGATAGTCTGGAAAAACACATAGGCTACTTAGTTTTGTTTTTTTTTAAATTCCACGCGGACGGAGTCGCAGGCGAAAGCTAGTGTTAAATAAATGTAATGTATAAAATATTTTAAACTAAAATCGTAACATAATTTCTACATTACAAAATGTATAACAAAAATAATCTATTAGTTTTTCACAAATTGTAAAAAAAAAACAATAAAAACGATCAAATTGGTTTAATCAACATCTATAAATAGATACTATTATAGATATTTTTATAAGTTTAGGAATGTCATTAAAATATGTACTATTAAATTCCTACGTACAAAAAATTCACATCGTGATTTTGTCAGGCGGTTAATTAAATTTGCTTAAGCACCAATTAATTAAATCTAACGGTTATCACATCCGAATTGAAAATTAAGTGGTTACGGCTGTTTGTAAAACATTACGTCACGAGCCGAGACGATATCCTCATTGACTTTGATACCGCAGAAAAACACATTTGTAACAAAAAAAGTCTCAGCCAAGTTTTGAATTGGTTTGTCTTGTTCCTATGATGTGGGATAGTAAAATGCAATTCAAACCTTATCTTAGAGCGGGCGCACATCTTTCACTAAACTGTCGCACAACTGTCGGGCGATTGTCAATTGTTTCGTAGCCAATTCAACTGTTTAGTTGCACAACTAAAAATCAAGTAGTGTGTCCTTCTTATAAACTCATAGGAATCAAAGCACGACTAAACAGTTGTGAGATACTTTAGTCAAAGATGTGTGCGCTTACTTAGATTTTGAAAATAAGTAAATGATTTGCGAGACATAAACAACAATATTGATATAGCATATGTCATTGTGCTATAAGTTTCGCCCCTTTCTCTCCCTGCCCTGGGCGATCGCAGTCAGCCCGGAGTACACCTTTTTAACTATTCCAAGTGTGACGAACCTATTTCATCACTAAATAACTACGTAATTGATTGGTTTTTAAAATAGTTACGCCAATTAGACGATTGTTTATTATGCAATAGTAATTTTTGTCGATTTCGTACGGCGACTGTGGGAGACCTGGATTTTATTGTCCGAGATCACGGCAATGCCGATAGCGGTCGATTTCATATAAATGAAAGCGCAAGTGATGTTTCTTTTTAATCAAGGTTATTTATTGAGATTACTTTTACGTATCGTTTTCCATAAATTTCCGCCTGAATGGTTTTGTTACGTAAGGTTTACATGTGTAGTTAAAAAGGATCTATATTATATGGACAATTTGGTTGATTTTACCGTATCGATAATTTATAAGGTTAACAATACTTTTACTAAACGATAAAAGTTACTACGCTTATGTTAAGTATGTAAGTGATATAACTTTGAAAAACATTAAGTAAGTCGTATAACGGAATGTTTCTATAATTTAAAATTTTTAGGGCCCATCCCACCAAACTGTAAATTGTCTGATAACAATCGAACGTGTAAAATATGTGATGGAAATATCGGATTTTGTTACCTTATCTGAAAGTCACGTCATTTTTAAGCTATCTGAGCATATCAGTCAGTGGTGGGACAGGCCCTTAATATCGTAATTTATACGAATAGGGGTGTACGTAGATGATATGAATGTAGTTGAATCTGTTAAATATGTCAATACTAGCTTTCTCCCGCGACTCCGTCCGCACGGAATTAAAAAAAAAACAAATGCAAGTAGCCTATGTGTTCTTCCAGACTATCCCCTACACCTATTCAAAATTTCATCGACATCCGTTCAGCCGTTTAGGCTACAAACTCTAACAAACATCCATTCATCCATCTAAACTTTTGCATTTATAATATTAGTATGATGTATCATCAAGTTAATTGTTATTACGAAGCTAATGGATATTGACGCTTCAAAATTCTATCTCCTTTCTATTAATCGGTCAATATAGTTATGAGTACTACGATTAATGATTGATCGATATAATGATTGACTAACGATTGATTCGCAGATCAGTGACAAACACAGCATTAAATTGGCTCACTCATTTTATATCAACCTCGTTCCCTTTTCCTAGTGCATCGAATTAGCGATCGAAAGGCTCACAATATAGGCGCAAACGGCATTCATGTGTGTGAACGAGTTTTGTGTGAAGAACAATCGACTTCCCATGCACTCGATTGCCATCTCGGCGGTAAACTAAACTTACGCAACTGCCCTCAGTGGAAGACATATATTGAGATAATGAAAGCCATATTTTTTAACCAGTTAAAACACGTGTGAGCGAACTATATGGCTCCTAGTAAACTAGGTCTCTGGGTAATATAGCTCTGATCTTTACCAGATATGTAGCAGACGGTGATATTTGTAGCGGACGATGACGTCACATACGTAGTTAATATGATTTAAGATTCATCCAGCATTACTGATAAGCATCTAAACTCAACTGTTAACTTAATCGAGGCTTTCCTAGGCCGTTTTTTAGGAATTCCTACGACGTTCTCACGAGTTTAATGCGTATTTTGATTGAATGATAACGCAATACGAGCGTTTAGTAAGTTATAAATTTAAATAATACTCACTTTTCTTTTTGTGACTTGAATTTGTCGCTTAAAATGATAAATGTGAACTGCCACTAGTTTTGAGACATACCAATTAACTTAATTTGGACGATGAAGGAAAGTTTTTTTGTAGAAAATAATTTTATAAAACAACATTTAAACTGACATAGAAACAAAAAATTGTTCGTATGAGGTATAGGTGGGAACATTAAATCATACTAATATTATAAACGCGAAAGTTTAGATGGATGGATGTTTGTTAGAGTTTGTAGCCTAAACGGATGAACGGATTTCGATGTAATTTGGATTCGATGTAGAGGATAGTCTGGAAGAACACATCGGCTACTAACTTTTATTTTTTTTAATTCCACGCGAACGGAGACACGGGCGAAAGCTAGTTATAAATAAATTTCGTTGTAGGTAACTCGAAAGTGATGGCTTATCGTTTAATCTACTCTTTCCGGAGATGATGTACTGGATTCGTTGTTAATCTGATCTAAATATCTACATCAGCTTAAAGCGAACACAGATTTAACATTTAAACTATGTATTAGAGACGTTTTAATCGACGAGACGATATAGGCGCGATGTAAGTAGCAACCTGCCTCAACTGAATAGCATTAGGCACTTTGGATTGGCATATTTAAAAAAATATATATTATATCTGAAAATTGAAAAATTGTTAAAAAGGATCCTTCTTCTAAGATTATTCTCCCATAGATGTGGTATTGTTAATGTTATTCCATCTTAAGTAAAGTGTCAAAATAATCCGAATTACTTTTTATATTTGCTAAATTAACAATAGCTTATAGATATGTACTGCGACGTAATACTGATCCGATTCAGATATATTATATTTCCAATGTTGACCTCAACAAATCGACTGCACATTATGAAAATGAATCTAAAAATTATGCGACACCGTCTACATCGCCGTCTGTGCATTTTTTTACAATCTGAATTTCATCATTGATGTACTTGAATGCAGACTATTTTAAATTTCCTTGAATTTTTATTAGCGATCTCGGTCTCTGTCTTAAATGCTCTTTGAGAACTATTGCTTTGTCTGTCTAAGGTGCAAGCGATTTCGGTCGGTTTTGTCAACAAATAGTCTAGATTTGGATCGAAAATTGCTCGTATTTCTTGCAGAATTATAAATACACCCCCTTGTTGTGTCGAATTTATTTATTGCATGCAATATGTGTTTGATGCAGCAGACGAAATACATTTATAACGGTCTCCTAGTGACAGACGGATATACTTTTTATGAATTTCGTTATTTTGTATTATACTCACGTTGCAGCTGAGATGCATTAACTAGTTCTTGTAAAATATTATTCAATATCAAATAGTGATATTTGTACTAAAAATACCTCTTGCAGTTTGTAATTATTTTAAATTAAAATAATAAAATTAGAAAGAAAGTAAGAAGGAAATGCTTTCAACGTTATGTTTATTTTTGAAAAATAGCCAAAAAAAATTGTAAAAACTCATAAACTCGGCACATTATTAACACATACAGTAAAAAAAAAAAGGCTATACACACGTTGAAAAGAATCCACTTATCAGATAGGTTATAAAAATATATTTATTAGTATGTTGTCAGGTCTAGAATAGCAATAAACGGCATCACAAGAACTCTCGTAGGTAATTAGTAGTAAACTGCAATTATATGCAAATTTGACGCATATCAAGTGAGCTCGTTTTGCAAGCATCTATTTGTCGTCACACCTACCCTCGATAATTTTGTCACATTCAGTGTAAGTAAATGTATGCAAATTGATACGTAATGTTTGTAATACATTTTAAATTAAGAATAAGATGTAAAAGCGCGCGCACACTTTTGACTAAACTATCACACAACTGTTTAGTCGTGCTTTGATTCTTATGAGCTTCTTGTAGGTGCGCACTCTACTCGATTTTTAGTTGTGCAACTAAACTGTTAAATGGGCTGCGAAACAATCGACAATCGCACGACAGTTGTGCGATTGTTAAGTCAAAATTATGTGACTCCTTAAGAATAAAAAAATCTGCGTTTATAACTTTTCATAACTTAATTTAGAACTTTATTTTATAATCTTGTATTCCTGTTTTACAATTACTTTTAAACATATATTGAAATCAAAATCGTAAGCGTATTCATGCAATACATAAAAATGTAATTCCATTATATTACACTTTTGTATTGAAATAAGATTAAATCGCATTTCTAATAGCGTATTTCGAATTTTAATTGCCTTATTACATCACTTTTTAATGATAATTAATTAACAGCTTTTAAAATAGCTAAACAAAAAATCAGACATCTCTTAAGTAAAAATAAACGAATAAAGAAACCGGAATGTCTCTTGCCACCTGATCGATATAAGAACAACTCTGTCAGTTACCTAACTCTACGCACCTATTCTGCAAGCAGTGAAAGCGAAATGTATATTTTTTATACCAGAGATGACATAGCAGTTCAGTAGGGAGATTTTTTTATTCGAAAACGCAATCTTCATCTGCGGTCTACGAAGTCTATAACAAGAAAACGACCATGATTGACTTCTGACGGCGCAATCGCAATTCGTTGCTACTATAAACGTAAGTATCGGTAACAGTAAAAAAAAACTTTCGGTAGATTTTAATTGACTTCTATTTCAGATCTCTGATAAACGTAGTACTTATTAGACTGGTAATTTGATTGCATATAGTTATGTCATGAAATGTCACTTTCTAATGCGGCCGAAACTAGTGCAAAATTGCTTCAGTTTTTTAAGGAGAAAGAAAGGGACGGTAATTTTTATGAGTGTTTTGATAAACAGAAAGTTTAGTTTCATTCGGTATGTTTTGTGTTCTTTTCATTGTTTTAATGATCGTTCAAATGTTATTTTAATTTTTTTACAAAGTAACAAGATGATAAAGAAATAAATGTGGATTAAACGGAAACCGCCTGCTTTAATTTTTATTTGTCTGCGATATTAAGATTGCCATATAAGGAGTTCATATGTGGGAAACACAGAACGCTATAATGACGTTGATCCAGTTTTTGTGTATTTTGTTTTTGAAGAATTTTAATTTGCTAATTTATTTGTTTACCAGTTGAAATACACGAAGGATTACATTCTCTACTTTATTTTTATATACGAGATTCAAATAAATCTTGCTTTTCAATTCAAATAATAATGAAAAAAAAAAAAACATTTTTTTTCTCCAAAACTTTACATTAATTTTACCATTATAGAAAATGTTCTAAATAGAGTCAATATATTAAGAATTTGGCTGATTTCAAGTTAACTATAACACAATGGATAAAAGTCGAGCAAAAAAGGTTTATCCGACGGCCGAGTGCGGCGTGCGGTGCGGCGGCGTGCGGCGGGCACAGGCGACATAGCGTAACTCACTTTCTGGTTTACTAGGTCGAATAATCTTGTTTATTTTATTTTTTATTTATTTGATTGTTACAGCAAGTGAAAATTGCGGTGAAACTGTACCCTTCACTTTTGTTTTTCGGCTTTTATGGGACTTTGATCAAGGTTAATCGGGAAATTAAAAGAAATTGTTTAGAAGTTTAACAAATGTTTGTCACTGTTCATTATTCATTGTATTGACTGCTCTTTCCTAAATGTAATCCATATTATTGCGATTAATATTTTTTTCTAATTAGTTCATTATTTTATTTGTAATTTATCTTTAACTAACACTATAAGATTTTAAGTGTAACTATAATAGTTAAAATCATGAAACTAATTAGGCGCGTGAAAACACACATAAATGTTCATTGCATAATTAAATTTGTTTTACATTATTTTACATTTTTAATAAATTCGTCATTTAGAATATTCGTAAATGTGTAAAGTATAAATCGTTTTGGAAATATGATATTGCAATAAACATAGCATAGTGATAATGAGTTTAGGTATTGTCTTTAACAAGGTAAATGAATTGCGAGTGAATGAAGTCTGTAATGAAAATTTGCGAGTTATTTATAAAGTCATTAATTTTGCGTGACTCCTTTGAATCCCGTGTTGACATTTCCATCGAAATGGTTTGATGTATCAAGGTTTATCAATAGTGATTAATAAAAATAAGAATTAAAACGAAGTAATTGCAAATAAAATAAAAATCAAAGTTAATTACAGACACCTACCTGTTTTTATTGGAAATTTCCTTACAACAACCAATTACGTTTTTCAGTTTTCGTTTTTTACACTTTAATTTAAAAGTTTAATTAAATTATCCCTTTACTGTATTAGAATTTTTGCACAAAATCAGTTTCACTTTCCTTCGTACACTTTGTTCAATTCCAAATATCGTAAACACAGTACTAATCATTCAATGTTTTATTTTCAGTGAGCACTATCACTTGTAAATCCATTCCAACACTAGGGGTGGTGTCGGCGAGGGCGCGAGAGCTTAAAGCTGCGGAGCGACGTGTGGTGCGCGTGCGCAGGTCGCCGTGGCATCGCGTTATCACCGCGAGCTGCGCGCCGCGCGACAACAACACAACTTGAGACTCGATCTCAATAATAACAAGAAAAGAAAACGGTCCAGTTTCAGAGGCTTCCGGATGGCTCGCGGACGGGGCGCGGGCCTTCGGTCGTCCCTTTTTAATATATGCCTCCGTTTCGCTCTCTCTGTCTAACGGTATAGGCTACGACTTGAACGATAGCGCTAGTCGCAAAAGCGACGCCGCCCCGTACGCTTGTCTGCACACAGGTTACTACGGCAATTTTTATTTTTCCCGCCGTTTTGCGTCTTCTACATCGCTATCACATTGCGAACTTTGGTCGGGTTGCTCCATATCTACTATAGCTTGACTTATGTTATTAATTTTCATTTTTATTGTTTTGTTTTGGTATACTTTTTTTCGTAAAAAGTCTCAGTGCTTTGTAGACTAATCGCATTTCTCCCGTTGAAGTCTAATATATGGGGAAATGAACATGGTGTATTTTAAAGTTTTTAATTTTTATTTCGAATTTACGTTCTATATCAAAAATTCAAATAAAAAATCACTAAAGTAACTATATAAGAGACGTCGCTTTTACATTATATAACAGTTAATGAATGTTAAATGTTTGGTTTAAATATCAAGTTCGTAGTAGTAGCACAATTTAAAATACAATTACTATGAAACAATTTAAATTACCTTGGAGGTTCTGTGCGGGGTAACACTGTACAATATTATTGCATTATCTAAATACTGGGCTGGCCGTTAAATGAGATATATTGCTAATAGTCATTCAAAGTAGGTGTATTTACATATACTTAGTTATTTTATACTTATATCTAATATACTTACTATGTCACTGGCTGTACTTTTAATGCAGCTATGTACTCAATCCCTAATTTATTTAAGGTTACAATTGGTTAAGAATATTTACTTTACAATTGTGATTTTGATATTTTCATAAACGATTTTATACGATTTTAATTTTCATATCACAATTTAAGTTTCTTAATAAGATAAGTGTTTACCACAAACGAAAATAAGATCGTACTATGTGGTTAACTTAACAAAATATTTGTTCATGTGAGGGCGTGCAATTTATTTTACAGTTCTTTCCGTGCCTTGATGGAGATAGAACTCGAAACGCATAATTCCAGAAAAAAAAGCGTGATCGAGTCTCGACTCGAGTTCAGATCACGTAATAAGTGCGTATCGTAAAATATAAGGTGCCGTTGTGAAATTACTGAGCTCATTATGTTAAAATCAACACTGTCGTAACTCTTCTTTATTGCGGTGACCGCGAAAACTCGTCGAAAAAATCACCGAGAAAATAATATCGTTTTAATCTTTGAACGCTTTCGAGTTTGTATCGAAAAGTTAGTTATTAACTCGATACAGTTAAGTAGGGTCAGAAGTAAGTTTAAAATTTGCTCGAAAAATTCCAATGGTTTACAAGAAAAGTTTAAAAAGTGTATCACGGCCGCTGTACTTGAAATTGTTAAAGGTTTCGAAAACTTTGGTCACGCAAGTCCTATTTTATTTAACTTTTAACAAATAAGCATCGAAACAGATAATGAAATGAAAATAGTTCTTTTCAGTGCAAATAAACGAGGAAAGCATTAACATTAAAAATGAATTAAAACCGTTTTAAATCTATTTTTTATTAAATAAGACAATATCAAATTAAACAAACAAAAAATTTATTTTAATTTTTAAATGGTATACGTTTTTATAGGCTTCCTTGGCCGCGTTTACTTTACCAATTGAGATGTAAGTAAAAATTTGATTTAAAAATCGAAATAGTCATATCTTTAAGGAGAGCAGGAAATACAAGATTATAAAGTTATCGGAATTTACAGTAGTCTAAAAATAAATATTGTGCAACTTATATGTACCTTCGTAAGTAACCTTACGAAAATAAATTAATAAAACTGTACATTTCTTTTTAACTGCGTCAGGACAGACAGAGATAGCAATAGATGTTTACGCTTTTACTATTATAGTTTTTTACTAAGCTTTAATATTGATTAATCTCTCCCTTCTTCTACATTACTATACCTTAACAAACAAATTTTGCAAATTTTATTTATTTTAGGTTTTGATGGAATAATATAATATATTTTATACCAGCTTTTGCCCGCGACTCCGTCCGCGTGAAATTTAAAAATGATAATAAAAGGAATGAAAAAATATAGCCTATGTTACTCTAAGATAAATTACCTTTCTAACGGTGAACGATTTTTTCAAATCGGCCCAGTAGTTTTTGAGCCTAATTATTACAAAGTTTTCCTCTTTATAATATTAGTATAGACATCTCCCTATAGACAGTCAACGGTTAAAGATAAAAAACTTGTGTTTTTTTCTTTTTTTAATAAAAAAATAAGATTGTGATTGCTACTATAGCATTAAGTTATATTTTTAGTCTATATTAAATAGTCAGAAGTTTCAGAGAATTCTAACGTAATTACATGTAATCAAGTACAGGGTGAGTGAAAATAATACATTTAATATTTTGCGACAAGTTTTAATCATTTCTGATATAAATTCTTTTAGATAATTGTGGTTTTACTGAGAAAAGCTGCATATGACTTGAATACAATTTAAATTCTTTTATACTTACTAAGTTACTAGCTATAAATAAAATACTTAGGTCTCAGTTATATGGATATATTGAAATGTTAGTGTAAAGAATTTAAACACGTGAATCGTTTTGATTGTTTCTTTACAAGAACTAAGTCAATTTGAAATAATATTTAATCTGTACTAACTTCAATAAAAACTTTTCCATTTGATATTTTGTTAATTAAATTAAAACCGTACAATTAAATTAAACTTATACTCAACTTAATTAATTTAAAATATATTTTGCCACATATGTAATTTTTTATGTGATTTATATCATGGTCAATGTTTTTTTTTTAAATGGAAACAAGGGTTATTTTACTATGTACGAAATTGCTTTACTTCCATGTATTAGACAACTTATTTAATTGATACTGTAGCTTTAAACTCAGAGCAACACTTCTCGTCGTGACTCAGGATGCGCGCCAATATCCATCCTTCTTGTGACATTGACAGCTGTCAGCTAGGGACGTGACGTTTATGCCGATAATCTAGAGTTGCGCCATTTCTATAGCACGGTAGTAATTTTGTTCTTAACACATGACATTGGCGGTTTCGATCTTAAATTTCCTGCATCATAAAAGTTGGGTATTCGTACATTTTCTTTGAAATAAATTAAAAGGCCTTGCAGATTTCGTGGTTTACGTACACACGTCCGCGTTTGTGAATAGCCTGTTAAAGCGTGAGGTGAAACGATCTCAATTTGGATAAACTTAACGCCTTTTAGTCAGTCGATTGTGGCTTAGTGTGATATAGTGGAATATTATTTATTTTGTGGCATTTTTACGTTAAACAAGCTTTTGATTTATAGTTAAAACTAGTAATAATTATTTTCCTATTTTGGAGTAAATAAGTTAGTAATCTGACCAGATTTCAGACGCGACTTTAATATTACACCTAATTACTAGATAAGACACTATGAGTTTGAAATGTCCTTTACGGACAAAAATCTCAAAAGAAAAGGATCAAAAAAGATCGAAGCGCCAATAGCCTAATGGTTTGGGGTACGGACTACCGATCGTGAGGACGAGGGTTCGAATCCCGCCATTCGACTATTGTCGTGAACCATATCCTAAGCACAAGCCTAGAGCTTAGTTGGAATGGTTAAAGGAAATATTAGTAAATTAACAAAAATCTACTAATATTTAAAAAAAAAGAGTAAAAGTGTTGACGTATAAAAAAATCAAATCAACTTTTTTGTTATTTATTCAAATCGATTACGCGAACAAAAATTTAACCAGTAGTTGGCGTTGAATAGTGATAGAAGAGGCTTTTTTACCTTTTGTCTTAGTATGAATTACAGTAACGCATCGAAATCATTAAAACCCGTCAATCAAGTTCACCCGAGGCGAGTATCTGGTTCACATCTCCGCAGACTTACGAAGCGTTTAAAATTGGATATGACATTTTCGACTGTAAAATTATATTTGATATTAACTTATAAGGCGTTGAACATCTTTAAAGAGATTTATTTCCATCAATTTTTGTTCAAATTGTAAACAGAATTTTATTTATAAATTGTTTTTTTTAATCTATTTTGTAAACTTTATTAGTTGACACTATAAAATCTGATTGCAAAAACTTACTAATATTATTAGAACGCATGCTACAAATATTTTCCTAGCGGTATTTAATTTGATAATATTTCATGCTCGTTAGAAATATTTTAGTACCTCTAATGGAAAAGGGTATACCAGATGTTATTACAATGTTCATAATCTTTCCTTTTTCATCCAGCAACGTTTTTACGAAATAATCGTATATTAAGAATGTTGCTATATAAAAAACAAGTGGGCGCGCTATATTTAGAGCGGGCGTTCGAAACTCGTAGATTAGTAGCTCCAAATGAACGGCTTCGAATGCGCAGTAGCGTGTATTATAGTCGAGTTGTAGGCATTGCAACCATTTTAGCTAGGCGTGGTCGCCAAAGACCTTAGAGAACGGATGTAACAGCCTCGTTTTCCCCGCCGACTGCCACCATTCCAGATCGACGTTTGATGATAACCGACTCTGAAATAAAATAAAATAACGCTTGAGTGAAAAGGTCAGCCGGCCGCCGCTGCGCCGAAATTAAACTTGAAAAATAATAATCATTACCGTCACAAAGAGCCCAACGGGTCCGAGGCTCAGTATTTTGACAGCTCGAATGTCGATTCACGACTCACCATGCCTCGCGCCCCTTTCGACGGCTTTTCTTTTGCAAAAAAATAAATAATATTATAAATTATGTTCAGTGGACCTTAAGTTTTTTGGTGAGATCGTATCGTTAAATTTTACGGCTTAATTTTTATACGGTGAGAAATGTATCGCCACTGTTCGCAAAAATTATGGTTATTTTATACTGATTGTTTGTTGAAGTGGTGAAGATGAGAATGATTCCTTGTGTTTTTGTTAACGCAGCACATATTTGGGTAGAGTCGTGCCGGTGACTCTACTGGCGAAGATTTATGGTGTAATTAAGGCCATGCGTTTAAAGGTACTGTATAATGACCACCATAAAAGTTATGAAGAGTTCGTCAAATAATTGTTTAAGATATCGTTTCGTTTTTATACGAACTAATCCATTTTCCTTCTTTACAGTTTAGAAATAACCGTATATTAATTAGTGCATTAATTAGTTTTAATAAATATCCGCTTTGGTCAGCCGGAAAGGTATCTATCGTTGTGATCGAGCACAAAACAGATCCGTAATGATCAGAATGTGATCTGATTTAATAATTAATGTGTAAATTACCGCGAAACAATCGCGGATGTCTGTTTGTCTCGGAGTGATTCGTTATCCTTTTATCACTTACTCATTTATTTATGATCTATTAAAAATTCCAAGTGATACAATTGATTAGCATTTATCTTTCACACCCGACTGGTTTTTAGAATTTGAAATTACAAATAAAAATCGTTAAGTACATTCGTTAGAATAAGCTTCTGCTTTGACGAGTGTATGATTAGCGGACTAGTGATGCTATTAAATACAGCATTTATGACCGATAATGGTATAGCAAAAGCAGGATATAGAACGAATAACAATTGTCTGTATCGATGTGTTGGTGCAGCGGGCAGGCATGCGAGGGTGTGCGGCGAGGGGCGCGGGCGGGGGGCGGGCGTGGCCGGCGCCGGCCGCTCTCCTTGACTCCAGCGTCAAGCATCGCATGATCTCCGCTTGTGCAGCTTATCCAATCGTTCTTGATACTTTTATTAATTTTACCAGGAGTTTTCATTCACTTCAATATTTTATCGAATGTGTTTTCCGGAACTGTAACAAAAACATTATTGTTATTGGAAATATTTTATAGGATAATGGTAATTATATCTATATTATCACTTTAATTTATCTTAAAAAATTAAGTCCATTCTACAATCGAATATCAGTAAATTTTACAACCGTCAAGAATATGTAAAATGTTATAACTATTTCATGTTATCTATTTTTGGTATACGCTTTATTTATCTCTATTTTTGCATCGTTCATGCTACTATATATAATTCATAATTTTTAAATTAGTTAAAAATTGTTCCCAAAAGCTCTTTAATTAAGACATTAACTTATAAAATATAACATATTTAATAAAAACGGGCCAAGTACTAAGAGGTGGTGGTCGGAGTACATTCAGAGTGAATGTGGCTGCGCGGTGGACGCGGGCGCGGTGATAAGCTCGCCGTTATCACACCGGCTAATGCCCGAACCTTCGTGCAACCGGCCCTTTGTCCGCGTACTGCATTTACTGTGCCATTTTGCCACTTTTGTAATCACATCATGACACTTAACATGACTTGACGTTTTTTGCGCTAATGGATTTTGATTCGTTCCATATTGAAAGAACACTAACAGTATTGATTAATTTTGTTAAATGCTCAACATTCTAACTGCCATAGTTAGATCCATTTAATGGATACTAAAAGTGTCACTTATTGTAGTGTAGATTTCTACTATAGGTTTGTTAGAGTTTGGCGTCAAAATGGCTATACAGATTTCGATGAAATTTGGCATAGCTGCAAAGTCTGGACGAACACATTTACTTTTTTTTTTATTCGACGCGGACATATGTAGTCGCGGACGAAAGTCAATGTTTGATAAGGTTAAAAATGATATTCGCATCGCATAAGTTTGAAGAAGATATTTTCTCATAAGCACTAATGGACACTATCGCGCCGGACGTTGTGTCGTAAGCGTCCGTAGCTCTAGATGTACTGCCTCATTTCACCTTCCTCCATCCGTTACAATGATTGATACATAACATCTACTACATCCGTTTGATTCACATTCGCAAAGCAAAGGAAGGAGAACGTTAGATATGAGTGTGGAAGGGTACATCGGTAGAGGTAGACCTAGAAAGAGATGGATGGATTGTGTAAAAGGTGACATGATCAAAAAGGGAGTGATGTCTGAGATGACGTATGATACAGTTATGTGGAGGACAAAAACCTGTTGCGCCGACCTTACGGGAGTAGGATAAGGAGATGATGATGATGAAAGCAGTTTCGCAGCTGACCATCTTAAATGCGAATCGTCTTCGCTAGTTTATACACGGCCACATATAGCTTGAGTATTTTCGAATCCTTGGTATGTTTTCCTCCACTTCAAGAACAGAACCCGAGTGTTTTTAAAATGTAAAAACATAAATGTAAATGCAAATGTTGTCGATTTAATGTATCGTCTTCGCTAGTTCACACACGGCCACATATCGTAACTACTTTGAGTGTATTTTCGAATAATAAGTATGTTTTCATTCACCATAAGAACGCTGCACAAGTATTCCTTTAAATAGGATATTTAGCAAACCTTTGCAATGAACCTTTTTGATTAAAAGTTGATAAAAAGGGATTAGAAGTGATAACCCATATAGGAACTTTCGTTTTTTTTTATTTCGCCTAATCTAGATTCCCAGATTGCATATAAATTGTGCATTACAAATGTGAATATCTCTCACGCCCTTGACCCAGAGGGGTAGGATGTAATAGCGGATTTCCATTTCGCACGGTTATGGCATACATCGCAATTATGCAGTTTATATTACACATGTTTGACGGATATGGCTAAATTGAAAGACTAAGTAAATAATTTCTAAAATCTATTTGAAAATCACAAAACTTTTGCTATCAAATGGAAAGCATAGTTAAATAAGACTTAATGACGATTTTAAAGTATTTTGACAATAACAACTTTAAACTTATTATTGTTACTTCATCTATTCTAATATATTTTTGTTTGTATGGAAATAATTCAAAAACTACTGGGCCGATTTCAAAAATTCTTTCACCATTAAAAAGCTATGTTACCAGTGAGTAACATAGGCTGTTTTTTGTAATTATTTAAATTCACGCGTGCGAAGTCGCGAGCAATAACTAGTCAGTTTTAACGTGATTAACTCATTTTTTTAGATTTTTTTTTCTAAATTGTATACAAGTTGTACACAGCCAAAATTAATCATTTACAAAAAAAGTATGTACATATAGCCGTTGATCTTTGATTTAAAAATATGTAGAGCATATTATTATATCGACATTATTGATTGTACTCGTAGTTTAATTCTAATTATTCATACTGCTCAGTGTCTCGTGTAGGTTACATCTGATGTCATACTGAGATATCAAGCTTCCGCGATCGCCATTAGATAGACCAATTACGTGTATCATATTGATTAGGCGTGGTCCATACTGAGACGTAATTACAAGGGACGACACCGAGAACTTGTTTACATACTAGGAAGGTATTTGCATTTTAAATTAGCATGTTATCTTATTTGATTAAAGCAAAAATTTTTATATCTAGAATTTTCGTAATTTAATTTATCTTTGCGACTTAAAGTGCTTTATTTGAACTGTAGTAACTTGTTAGAAAAGTCATCTAAATTATTTATTTTAGTAGATAAACATACTACTTTATAAAATAAAAGTGGTTAGGGTCATTTTATAGGTAGTAATAATTAATATAGTTTACGATAGGCCCTTGCGTATAGCTATTAAAACCAAAATTTGTGCAAAAACCAAGATTGACTCATTACTTAAGACCCGTTATGGGGGCTCCATTTTTTTAACATAAATAAGCCAGCGCTTGACCACGATGCCACCTAAGCTAAGTGAAGACGCGGTCGAAGGATAGCTGCGCGCTAGCTCAATAAGTGCCGATTCACACTGCTATTGAAGGCACCCACGTCATAATTACTAAGTGTTTGCGATAGGCTCCTTTAGTTGTAACTTTGGTTGTTGAAGTTAATCTACTTTTAGTTATAATTTCATATTGTTTCAAGACTCACTGTGATTTCTGAAGAATGTGTAAACTTGATACGCATGAGACGCGTATTCCGTAAGCGCGATTCCAAGGCAACGTGCAGTATCGTCGCCGTCGACGTGCGACAGGCGATCCCTTGTATCGGATGTCGACGATGCGATCGACTTACCCATCGACCGATCACGAGCCGAGAATGTCAACGCACTTCCATACACCTAATTAGTTGCACATTTATTACTAGATTAAGTTATTAATGAATTTAATCGTTGTTAATTAAATCGAATTAGCGCCAAAATTACGTCTACACATACAATTAATAATTAAACGTTTAAAACTTTACCGGATATTGATGTAATTTGATGCCTAAAGTTACCATTACTTCATAAAAAATCTGGTTTTCTACTACGCAAGAAATTCATAGGCTAAAGGACTCTCTGAAATCAACAACTACTAATAATCACGAAATACTTTTGATCGATGAACTGAAGAAGATAATGAGACATGGCTCTTGAAATGCAATTATTTATGTTGGCAATACCTACTATTGCATTTATATGAAATCTCGTGTCGTGTGAACTATCTGTGACTCTAAATGGAGCAGATCAAGAAAAATCATCGTTTAGAAATATATTGCGACAAGAATATTCGCATGACGGCGAGCATTGAACGAAAAAAAAGGTGTTTTTTTACGAAGCGTGTAGAAATCCGCATTGTAGCGGGCTTACAAGGTTTAATGTGATGCCGATACGTGGTACGATTGCACATTGCATGGTACTGCACAGGCACGGGCCGTGGGCGTCAACACGCAACAGTTCGGCGCGCCATGCAAATGATCTGCACTATACAGCTACGCTCAATGTGCTGGATATCCTGTTTGATTTGTGTACGTATTGTTCAGTTAAACTATTCAATGTTTTGCTCAATTCTTCTGTTGCAATTTTATCGCATATCAGATATAGATTGACCAAAACAAGCGAAAATCAACATCAATTCTTATGTTGAATTGAAAGAAAACAAATTCGTCTCATTTGTAGTGAGATTCATTTAAATAATTTCCATATCACCTTAAGTAGGAATTCATGTTACTAAATGTGTTTACTGTTGGTCTGATCCGTCTTTAGGTATTTATAAAGGGGTAAAGTAAAAAGGAATCGATTACTTTAAAGCCGTTAGATATCAGCCACATAACCTATTCGTTCAAGTACCGATAAACTTTGGCATCGATACTGGCTAGTGCGATATCAATATATTTCAGTACATACCGTGGACAATTGAGAAAGCTCATTGGTCCGGTGTCGTGGCCCTGTAACGGCGCTGGGCGCTGAGTGCTAGGCACTGGGCTCTGGGCGCTGGGCAATGATAATTAAGCCGGACGCAAATGTCCACGCGCCGTCGTATCTTCTCGCTTGAAGCTGCATTAATGCCCGCACCGGGGTTAAATCGCTCGCTCCCAATCGCAGGTCTGTTCCTAAATGGAATTATTTTACTGCGCGTGTAAAATTAATTACACTTATTTAAGATTAAACTGGACTATAGTGTCAATATATTCGGGCATTAGTACTGTAATATGCACAAAAATGTAATAAACTGTTATTTATGTTTTTCTAGACCAATAAGGAAATATTTTTGTGTAACTGTAAATTCATGTTGATGAAAATCACAGCGTTGTAATAAATATAAAAATATTTTAACTTTGTGACTATTGTAGAGGAGCCTTATCTTGTGATGCCTCAAGTCATGTTTGACATTAGACTGGAATAAACATTGACGATACTCCGTGTCCATGTTTATGCAAGAAACGGCCCATCGAAGCTTTCTACGGTTTAATTTATCGCAACCGCTACGCTAACATTTTGTAAGCCTAGTGCCTTCTAGTATCCTTACCTCAAATGATTACAGAACCAGTGAAAATTATCTTCCTTTGATTAAACTTGGCCTTAGATAGATGACCTAGAATCCTAGAATATGTAATTGATTGCAATCAAGGAAAGTGTACCATTCGAATTATGTAATTACTAATTCATGACCTTTTTGTCATCTATAATGACCACACAGATATGACAACTCTTCATGCGTTTTATTATAGAAAAACAAATAAACACAAAACTCGATTGATTTCCAGTTACTTATCATAACTTCGTACAATACTGATTCAGTTTTAGTATTATGACAGAAATATTAGTTGTGATTCCATAAAGCCTGTTTTTATGACGATCTTCCTTCGCAACTAACAAATGAGTTACGGAAGTTTGCCGCTAACGCCTTGATGAGAGCCCCGGAGGTCCAATTACGTATACAGATAGAAACTGACATAAAAAATGACGTTTATGACAGGCTATCCACAGTTAACTGATGACAATTATACTTCGTTCCATTATTACAGATGGAAAATCAATCGCTATCTTATCGAATAGCATAAAGAATGGGTAGGCAGTACGCTAAAAACTTGTACCAAATCAATCACACTAATGAACGCGTGTACAATGGCAAGTTTATATCGACAGTAAGGTGCTCTCTAAGCTTTTATGATAATGGATAGCAAGCGATATTTATTTACGTTGTAATAACATCTGAAATAAAAACAAATGCCCCGTTATCAGCTCATTCGAAAATTAAAGGACTAATCCGAGATCCCTGCCAGCTGTCTTTGAATCTAACGAACCTGAAAGAAGTAATAATAATCTATAATCTATTGCGTTGCGTATTGAAATATGTAAACAAATTTTGATCGTTACAAACTAGACGTGTGTAAATCAACTCTGAACAAGTTCAAAAGATTAGCTCACATAGTTTTGAATCGTTGAGTTGGAGCTCAACAACTAAATTAGCAACTCACAACTCAACGCAAAGTACTGTAACTATGAGAGCCGCCGGTCCGCGAATTGCCGGGTGATTCACAGCTCAGCAATTCATACCTATATGAAATTACAAATTGAGCATATCTTTGAGCTATTCACTGATCTGCTCACTCATGCTAACAGTGAGCTGAGTGGTCATCAATTTTAGTCGAGTTACCTATGGCTATTATAAACTATCCCGGCGTATTGCGATGCTATTTACTTTCTCCGACGCAGAGTTAACATCAACTATTACAGGAAACACAGTTTACGAAGAAGTATTGACAGTGTGGTCCGTTAACGGGAGCGCAACGTCTAGCGGCAGGTGGGGTACAATCACATAGAAAATGTTATTGATACATTTTATTTTTCTCATAAATCTATTTAAAGTAATATTGAACAACCAAAGTACCGTTTGTTTTTCTTTACCTTCTATTCCGGTAAACTGGTTTAATATTTTCATCAAATTAGTAATAAAACGGTTGAGATTTAAACAAAATTAAAAGGTGAAATTACGAATTTGGGATTAGAGATATTGAAATCGAATAGTCTACACAAGCTTATAATAATATTGACACGTTAAACTTTTAGTTTAATGTAATATTAGTTTAAGGTTGTAACATTTATGTCAACTTTTAAAGTTAAGCATTTCGAGCTCACCAGTACCGTCTCTGCGGACGTATTTAATGGCGGGAAATGGAGCATAAATTAATATAGATTTGCTTTAAAGTGCCTGATGCCTCCGCTTCGTTTGTCTAGTTTAATCAAACCAGAAGATAACTATTTCAAATATAGAATATATTCCATTATATTTACATAGGTAAAAAAATCTTTACTCTCTATTGTAAAAAGTACTCATTTAAAAAAAAACACTGAGACACAGATAATGTCATTGAATAATGATGAAGCTTTGGCTGTCATTTAATCTATTTAGAAGCTGCACTAGTTGTTTTAGTACTTTTTAGTGATATGAGATATTCTTACTGTATTCTATTATTTAACAGATACATGAAATAAACTTTTTTACTAGTAATAAACTAGTTTTATTTGATGAGGATGCGAGGGGTATTATCGCAGTGCACCTGCCACTGTAGCAATAATAACTTCATTTCGATCGACTATACCAATATTGATTCCTATATCAGTGTTCTAAGAGCAGGAGCACACCTTTGACTTAACTATCGCTCAACAGTTCTGCGATTGTCGATTGTTTCGCAGCAAATTCATCTGTTTAGTTGCACAACAAAAAATTCTATATAATTTCATAGGAATCAAAGATACTAAATAGTCTTGCGATAGTTTAGTCAAAGGTGTGCGCACGCTCTTAACATGCACTTATGTTCACGTAACATTAAGAAAATGAAGTCCATAAAGTAATAAATATTACTTTACTAGCTTTCGCCCGCGACTCCGTCCGCGTGGAATTAAAAACAAAACAAAATTGAGTAGCCTATGTGTTCTTCCAGACTATCCTCTACATCTATGCCAAATTTCATCGAAATCCGTTCAGCCGTTTAGGCTACAAACTCTAACAAACATCCATCCATCCATTTAAACTTTCGCATTTATAATATTAGTAAGATAAGATATAAGATTAAAACAAAACAATCATAGCACCTTTGGCATTGAAAATCGATTCACCAAATCGAGGAACGGTTAAAATTATTTCATATGATTTCATTGTTATCTATAAATTCGATCAAATTCCTGCAAATTGTAGAGTAAAGTAATTATAATCTCGATTATTTCGCAAGGTCGCTCTTGTGTCCGATTAGTGCGCACTTGTGTAATTCAATGGAACAGCTTCTTTTGGAGCCGGTTCAATTAGTGATAGCAACTTGTTTTAATACCTGTATCCGCAATCAAATGTATCAATAAAACACATTATTGGTACCTCCGTTTTCTAATTAAAACGCGGAAAAGCAATACTAAAATTTTATACTTCTGTATGCCAGGGTTGACGTTCGTGCGACGTAATATGTTACGGTTTTGTGAAAAATAAATATAGCCAAGAATTTTAAATTTAAAAATTAGTGAAATACGTTCTAAATAGTTTCATCATCATCACCAGCTCACTATACGTCCCCAAATTTCGCAATACTAAATAGTTTAGTATTGCGAAATTTTACGCTAATATACTTTAATGTAGATAAATTATTAACGATCGTTTCTATTTCTATAAAAATAACAATGAGCGTTCCATTAACATTTCTTTTGCATTATTTTATAACTAGCTGTTCGCGTGCGGATTCATCCGCGTGAAATTATAAAAACTTTATTTTATTCTTTACATTTGTCAAATTATCAATTGCAAATGTCAAAATGACATGACATGTCATGACCAACCTTAACAATCTTTCTTTCTTGATGTTGGCAGCAACTTATGGTCTCTTTCCCACATTAGGATTTTTATCCAAAATATTTACCCCCCCCTTAAACTTTTAAGGCGTGAAAATATATAGCCTAAAGCATGACGTAAGTGTAGGGCTTTTTATTAAAAAAAGAATTATTCAAAAATATGCTGTAATTGCTGACATCTTAGGCAACAAAGAAGTGTGTGTTTACGCTTTATTATAATAGTATAGATTTATATGAATCAATGATATTTCAAACTGAAGTTATTTAAGTAGACCCTAAGCATGAAGCCATATACAGGTAAAATCTTAGCAGATATGCGTTAACGATTCAAGAACTTAGTACTAGCAAATTACATTAATGCTTATAAATATGTATGAAAAAGTGGTACTATAAAATTAAGAGATTTGCTCCAGTGTAAACGGATTAAGAGCGTGTTTTTAATAATTGCCTTAGCTCGTGCGACTGGTGAGCAAAAATTACTTCACTGACGCCTCGTCGAAATGCTAATTGAGGAGAGAGGTAGAATACGTGATCCCGGTGTAGCACTGCGCACGAGAAACACATCTCCAAAGCTCCGAGACATCTTTAATTTCTTAAATGATAGACTTCTACATGAAAGCTTCTAGTCTACGTTTGTAATTTTAAACACTTAACAACTCAAGTAAAAGTTAGTTATTGTTGTATTTTTTTTATTCCTAGTATATTTCAAATGCATATTGTTTATAACTATAATAATTAACATTATCACTGGTTTTAATAATTAGATATACGTGAAGTTCCAGTTTAGTATTTTTCTCATCTTTTATTTATTAAAAAAGATGACAATACATTTTACTCATGTTTCGGCAGTGAAAACGCAACAGTTAAAAGTAATTTACTTGATGTTTAAATAAGCGTTGTTTAAATTCGTATGCTCCTACCGTAGCATTACAATCTGTAGAGCACATCAGTCACATTAGCACGGAAGGTGTCGCCCTGACCCTTACCACTCCTCACATTCCACTAATGAAGTGATAACATACAATGCTTAAAACATCTTAAATTATCTTGTGCATCTATATAGTAGTTATTGTTGTACTAAAAAGTGAAATTGAAACTAATTTAATCAACAATTAAAAAATAAAAGACTATTTTTAGCCGTCCTTCCTATTCGTGGAGTGCGTTCTCCTATCGGTGGTTGACAACCATTATGGCAACCTTCAACACTGTTGTCATTAGCTGTAGTTTTAAGGTAATTCATCAGTTTTATATGAATAAAGACAAACTGTATAATGAAGACAGAACTCCCATGTAAAGTCTGTGTTAATGTTGTTTAAATTTCATTGTATCTAAAAAAGGCTTCAGCGACAAAATGAACGATTCAATCTGCCATAATAAGCAAGGAAAGATGATCAAAAACCGATTTTTTAAAACTCGTTGTGAATAAAAAGTGACTTCATCGATCGATGTTTTTCGTATGTAACGTGCAGTTAAAAACGCATTAACGGTCTCGGTTTTAAGACGGTCTTTCGTCCAAAATCAACATGTGTGCACCGCATAATATAGGACATTACCTACGCTCTTCAAAGATGCCCTTCCTTACCGATCCGCAATTATGCATTTACGATAAATTATGCGTTTGGTACGCTTTTGTACATTATAAAATAACTTAACTACTTACAACTTTATTGAATTTTGTACTTTTTTGTTTATAGTATTAGATTGATTTTTATTCGTTATAAGTACAAACAAAAGCTATTCAATAACAGTGTGCTCCCGTTTTGAGATCATTCCAAAAGATAGGTAGTGGCCGCATGCAAAATACTTCCTGTAGAGATATGAGGATCGTCCAGGTCTTGTACATTATTTAAAGTATTGTACGCCACACACGATGCTACCGTGCCAGTATCATACGTAGCTTAACATTCCTAGTTCTTATTGCAATTCGTCTTTAACATCTAAGTATAGGATCAACACCATACCTTACCTTTATCTGGCGAATAACTCTATGGTCACTTTTTATTAAACATTTACGCAAACTTAGCCTGTATTCGTCGCAGTTTATCACCGTCTTTTAAAGTAAACTCCGAAATTGGTTAGATGAACAAAAAGTCGCATTGAATGAGGCGAGTTAGATATGTGTTTCTAGAAAAAGCGTACCAAAATTGGGAAGACCACCCTGACCTCGGAAGCGGAACCGTCCACACCCACACTACGTCACGAGTCCACAATCGAGGGATCTTAATTATGAACGTGTCGATTATCATCTTAAAATTTCTACCTTAAAAGGTCTATAAAGAGTCGCTAAGTGTACGCAATTTATTCGAGATTACGGCCGCCTGCCGTCCTTATGTCACGACTCGCTTACGAGTCTCGGACACTTCTGTTCACTAAACCGGGATTACCAGCACGCGCCGGGACCTTACGTAATACAATTTGTGCTTTTATAACCATTTCATAATACGCAAAGGTTTCAGTAAACAATGATAAATGATTACGCGGAATATGCGTGTTTTGTCTATGTTTATTGTCATATTATTTAATCACACAATGTAATAGGTTAACTTTCGTTTAACGCTACCGAATTACTAATGCTGGAATTCAGTTTTGATTTATTTTGTCATTACCTAGGGAATTATTAATATTAGGTAGACCAATGTTTAACGGAGTATAACTCAAGTTGTGTAGTTCGGAAATGCATCTCATGAATTGAACGATCCAAAAATACTAACGAATGGTTCAACGTAACTGGGAAATCTGGCCATAAATCTCAATTTTTTTTTTGTTTATTTACCACAGGAATTTCTACAAGAAATGAGCAACAATATCACATACGTACTTATTACATATTTCATATACACCGTGGTAATGAAATGCAATGCATCGTGACTAGGTTAGCAGATAAGATTGAGGATTGTCGGGGATGGTTTGGTGCGGGTCCAAGCTTACAGCGTGGCGATGGTCCCCCGCTATGGTCACATCACGCGCCGGCTATCACTGTTATAACGCAGTTACCCGCGGGTGCGCCGCTCCTACACTGCTGATACTGCTCTATACGACGACCTCAACAACTTGATACTTTAAATATATTTTATAGTAGTTTTATGTAACTGAACTTAGGAAACGACACGTAAAGTAAAAAAAAGGATAAGTTTCAGTGCAATAGGACAAGAAGTTTTCCTTTATTTTCAAAGTCATAGATATTTGAGCCACTAATATTCTCGCGCTTGTCTAAAAATCCTATAATATTTTTCCCACAATTTCACTAATCTCCAAGAATAAGAGGCAGATTTATTAGAGTTCCACCTGGGTCAGATCATGTCCCACTGTCTACCAATGATTTGGATTCCCAAAATAATAGAATTCCGATGCGATTACCTATAAAGTATCAAAAAGGAGGAGGCGCTGTATTCACAAGGAGCGAGTGTGATTGCGGCTTACTACAGATAAGGTAAATAGCTCATACAATTGTTAGAATGGGAGACTCGGAGCCTCTTTTGTTAAGGAAGTAGTGTCTAATGGGGCGAGTGTAGCCACTGGCTAGACTTACATGGTGTCGATTGCTATGCACCGTTGGTACCAAAACGGACGGCCTATTGCCTACTTAATACTCGACTGTTGGCTCCGACGGACCAATTTGAATTTCGTATAAAAGGCTAAACTACTCTATAGTTCGCTTTGAATATTCTCGAAGTCTAAGTGAGTATTAAAGATGTGTTTACGTCTTTATATCTAGGTGTTATCTGATGTCTCATAATACGTGTCGACGGGTAGCGAATTAACGTGGAAAATTTAGTGTTCCGGTATAATTTTCTCGTAAAAACATTACAGTACGGCTTAGATACATATAATTAGACCTCGAGATTGTTGATCGTGCTCTCCATTTGCGTATGTAAACGCGCTCGAGATGACTTTGTTGACGTTATTTCTATTAAAAGCGAAACTAACACATTTAAATGTAGATTACAAGTTACATATATCCTTATTTACGATTTAATCGAGACTATTTTTTAAAGTAAAAGTAAACAGAGTTTAAGAATTAGCCTAAAATATTTTAACAAACCGCCCGCACCAACCCGCACTTGGCCAGCGTGGTTGACTATGGCCTAGTCACCCTTACTTTAGGGTAGGCTCCGAGCCCCTCGGTGGGGACATATAGTGAGCTGGTGATGATGATTTTAACAAACAGGTTAAGGCTTCAATCATGGATCATTAAAAGATACTTAAGGAAAAAATTATCAAACTGTTCCTTAGCTTTCAGATATTATGTAATTAAGTGTTTTGCAAGCTGATCTGTTAGCTGGGTAATGTAATGCAGAAAAATGTACAAATAATAAACTTGTCTACATCGTATATTTCGCGTATCAGTTCATTTTAACATTAATAGCGCACTTCGTTAGTGGTCCCGAACGTACGGTGACTGGTGTCATTAAATTTGCATAGAAATCTTACTAAATTAGTTCACGACGATGCGATGAATTTCAATAGTAGTTAGAAAATAATATTTTTTTTAGCTAACGTTTGATATTTTATTGTTCGATATAAAACGCGTTTGTTATATGAAAATAACGATAACTTCTAATGTATCACATGAACAATATGTAACCAGAAATGTGGTTGAAATAAAATTATTTAACAAAGCAAACTTTACAATTTCAATTTCTTATTAATGATTTAGTTTAGTCAACTAATTTAAAGTTTTTCTAAAGTAATTAGATGTCAGGAGAATTTTATTTTATAGCTGATCTAAATTAATACAAATTAGCTCTGAATGGTTTGCACATAGCATATGGCACTCTCACGATTGTCCCCCGTGTGCAAAGATAAGAACAATATTATGTACGTTCTGTACTTAGAGCTATCGCGATTCACGAGAACAATAATTTCTGTTCCGCAATAAAGTTTATCGATCCCCTTATTAAATTTAATATTAGCACACGACCTCGCTCTTGACGCACGAAAGATGATTTAATGTCAATGCCTAGCAATTTATATCTATCCTATTATAAAGAGGAACGATTTCTATTCTTGTATGTATTAAAATAACTCAATAACTACTAGGCCGATTTCAAAAATTCTTTCACCATTAAAAAGCTACGTTATCAATGAGTAAAATAGGCTATGCTTTTTATTATTTTTTAATTTCACGCGGGCAAAGTCGCAAGCAGTAGCGAGTGCTAGCAAGTTTAATGTTATATGAAATGCTAAAATCATTGATGTTAGTCTTATCTCATCATCCTACCCTAAGTAAACAATCTACTGATTGCCAGCACACTTCATACTATTGTAATATTATGCGAAAGTTTAGATGGATGGATGTTTGTTAGAGTTTGTAGCCTAAACGGCTGAACGGATTTCAATGAAATTTGGTATATATGTAGATAGTCTGCTAATATATGTAGGCTACTCGCTTTTGTTTCTTTTAATTCTACGCAGACGGAGTCGCGGGCGAAAGCTAGTTATGTAATATTTTCTTAGTGTGTTTTAGCATTTTGTAAAAGAGTAGTAAGAAGAAAAATCAATTATAAAAACAAACTAATTATCAATTTCATGCTTTATAAAACTCACCAGTTAGTAAGACCACTGTCATAAAATGTCAATTATAATTACTAGAGTCTTATCTTGACGCCCAAAGCGATCTAGCAAATAACCTAAAATAATAATACATTTCCGCACTATATTTAATTTTGATTATGCTAATTGGCACAAATATTAAACACCTAGTTGATAGACAAGTTGTTGGTCACTAAAATATTAAAATAGAATATTAATATTTATTGTTTGCTTCGGCTTGTTGGATTACGATTTAGACACTAATTTATGTTTTGCTTATTATTATTATATTATCAAAAAATTAAAATCAAAGTATAAAATATTTCTTTGTATGTAAAGCATATATTCAAATAATGATATATGTTGTTAAAGGTTTAATTTGTTATATTTTAGCAGGAATATAATTTTAGAACAGGCGCACACCTTTGACTAAACTATCGCATATTGTTGGGCGATTGTCCATTGTTTCGCAGACAATTCAACTGTTTAAATAAAAATCGAGTAGTGTGCGCACATCCATATAAGCTCATAGGAAGCGAGACTAAACTGTTGTGCGATAGTTTAGTTTCAGGTGTGCGCACGCTCTAAGATACATTTTGCAGTGTTACAATGATAGCAGGTATGGTCTATGAATTGGTCCGGTGTAGGTTTCTGTCTTATATTTATGTATGATGATATTAAATTATACAGAGAGCTAGGACTAACGCTAGCTTGTTCTGGTTACACATTAACTGCATGTAACGCTATCCCGTAGGCGTCTCCGAATAGAGTTCAAAATATGTTCCCATGTTCTGTTATCTAAAGCATTAAAAGGTTATCGATTTACATTAAACTGTAGGCGATCTACAACGTACAGATAATCAAGGTGACTTCAGCGCCATCATCTTTCCGAGGTCAAGCCTCGTGAATATCTAACAATCGTATTCTACATCTCCGAACTGTTATCAGATATTTAAACCACTGTAAGTACTGTTGGAGTTGCTTCCATTTCTCTTCGAGTAATACCAATTTAGAATTAGCATTTCGAAAAAAAATTCTTTGAACATTAACATTTTTTTAATCCGTGGATGTCTATGGTTTAACAAAGATTAAACCTCTATCGCTAATTTTCACTGTCCTGCAAACTGCGATGTACGAGTAATATCAGTAGTTGCCAGTATTCATAATTACATGTACACATATATTACTATACTTTACTATACTAATATAATAAAGCGTTAACACACACTACTTTGTTGCCTAAGATGTCAGCAATTACAGCATATTTTGAATAATTATTTTTTTTAATAAAAAGCCCTACTACGTCATGTTTTAGGCTATATATTTTCACGCCATTAAACTTAGGGGGTAAATATTTTGGATAAAACCCTAATGTGGGAAAGAGACCATAAGTTGCTGCCAACACCAAGAAAGAAAGATTGTAAGGTTTGTCATGTCTGTCATTTTGACATTTGCTATTGATAATTTGACAAATGTAAACGATAAAATAAAGTTTTTATAATTTCACGAGAATAATCCGCACGCGAACAGCTAGTAGAAGAATAATTGATTTCTCTAACTATAGCAGTTTAAATGAGATATTGTTGATATGAAAATCATTCCTGTCATATATTTTGAGATGTAAGTTTTATTTTTTTTAATAAAAAGCACTAGTAGTGCTTTAGGCTATATATTTTCACGCCATTAAACTTAGGGGGTAAATATTTTGGATAAAAACCCTAATGTGAGAAAGAGACCATAAGTTGCTGCCAACACCAAGAAAGAAAGATTGATAAGGTTTGTCATGTCATGTCATGTCATTTTGACATTTGCTATTGATAATTTGACAAATGTAAACGATAAAATAAAGTTTTTATAATTTCACGCGGATAATCCGCACGCGAACAGCTAGTAGAAGAATAATTGATTTCTCTAACTATAGCAGTTTAAATGAGATATTGTTGATATGAAAATCATTCCTGTCATATATTTTGAGATGTAAGTTTTATTTTTTTAAATACATTACATAAAATTTGTATCTATACTTTAAAGGAAACATCATAAATCTAACCAATATTCATATCAATGCATAAAGAAATTTAAAGCAAATGTTTTCCTTGCACTAACATTGCTCTTATCGAAGTTTTATTGCAAACAATTTTAGAATCGAATCACTGGAATATTTTACTTTATATTTCTTTGGTATAACAAAATGTAGGAAAATAGTTCAATATTGATATAAAATATGCTTATTTTCTACTTTATCTTTTTATTGGTTTGTTCGTGCAAAGCGCATGATTACTTGACAGGTAAGTTTTAAGTTAAGTCAAAGAAATTATGTAAATAACCAAAAGTACATAATTCCTATTTATTGTACAGGTGAAAAAGTATTTAACAGACAGAAATTTGAAAGTTTACTTCAGAAATACATGAAACCAATTAAAAAACTATCAGGTAACTTTATAGACTAATTATTAACTAAAAAGTATTAAAAGCAAAAAAAAAGAAAGTAAACATTTACTATGAAAGTATTTATAAAAAAACACTAACACCACACAGTCTATCATTAAGTTTTCATTTAACTGTAGCATTAAGGGCCTGTACCACCAAATTGTAAATTGGTAACTATCCAACGTTTAAAATATGTGATGGAAATATCGGATTTTGTTCTCTTATCTGACAGTGACGTAATTTTTAAGCTAACTGAGCCTCTATCAGCCAGTGGTGGGACAGGCCCTTAGAGTCGTAAATTTGTCACTAAGTGAGGCTTTATGTAGATTTATATTGTGTGTTATTTACTTTTTATTTATGGTGTGCCAGTAAGTAAATCACCTTTAACACCGAAACAAGACACAAAATCTGTTTTTTGTATTGTTTTCATCTTCCATTATAACTGGATTCTAGGTATCATTAGATAAATAACAGATCAAATATTGTTTTAGAACAGTTTCCGAACCGCGAAATCGAACTCCAATTTGAAATAGATGGGAACAAAGGTCACATTGTAGCATCGCCTAAGACAAAATATGTTCGTTTACCTGCTGCTCTAATTCGTAAGTTCTTTTGATATTTATAACATATATAGCTTTTGCCTGCGAGTCCGTCCGCGTGGAATTAAAAAAAACTAAAGTGAGATCCCTATGTGTTCTTCCAGACGTTCCTCTACATCTATGCCAAATTTAATCGAGATAATGTTAAGCAGTTTAGGCTACACACTCTAACAAACATCCATCCATCTAAACTTTCGCATTTATAATATTAGTAAGATATTCATCATTTGATGACACGTGATGGCGGCTAATATACTACAATGCTATACTTTACCAAGGGCCTGTCCCACCACTGGCTGATAGAGGATCAAATAGCTTAAAATGACGTCACTGTCAGATAATGTAACAAAATCCAATATTTCCGACACATCATTTACACGTCTCATTGTTATCAGTCAATTTACAATTTGGTGGGACAGGCCCTAAGTCTACAGGTTTTAGTTTTTTAAGATAAAATTTTGGAAATAAAAGTTACATCGGTAACGTTACAATGGGCTTTTTTTATTTACAGCGCAGTTAAACCCGGTTTCTGGTAATTTCTTGTGTCTTTTTATTATTTTTAAGTTGATTGCATGCTCTATTTGATGTATTATTTGTTAAGTAAATGTTATTTTTACTTAAACAGATGTAAGCACGCCTAATATTTTGTCATTAACAACGAACTCGGTTGCAAGTATGACTACAATGAAAGGTATTTTTTAATAATTTATACTCTACTTATGGCCGGTTTTCCAGCTTCGTTTACCTATTCGTTAGAGTTTTTGGTTCGATAACTTTTTTAAATGCGATTCCTACGTAACTTGAGTTTCGACCCGTTGAAACATAGATGAACCTAACACTAATGAATCATTAGGTAATGATAAAATAAGTGGTAATTTCAGAGACCCAGCATTAATCAATTAATTTTAAATACTTCTTAGTATAGCCTTTTTTGACATCTTTCCGCCTCATTACCTGAAAATATATAAATTAAGAAATTTAACTGTGTGGTTCAAAACAAATACAATTTTTAAGCACAGTATTAAATGTTTAAATTTTAAAATCCAAGTAAATATTAAATCTAAGAAATAGAAAAATATACGGATTCCAAAAAGAGCTCTCCGTCAGTAAAAATTACCATAATAATTTAATTATAAGTTGATGTGTATGAAATGGCGATTTTTCTTACAGATATTATCTACAAGGTCGGGAGTAGTTTTATTAATAAAAATAATAACATTGGGGGTAAGTACAGTTAGCAAAAAATAAATTTCAACAGAACAGCGCCATCTAGTATCCAATAAGAGAAAGTGAAATATGTTTTATTTATTTTTGCAGATCCAGACCAAAAGCTAATATCATTGGGAGAATTGAAAAAAATATTAGAAGAAAATGACAAAGAGGGTAAGTTTAAGAAGTAGGTTAAAAAGACAAACTCTACTGTGTATGTTTTTATTCAGTTTGTATGTATTCATTAATTATTTCGTTAATATTTTAACAGCTAAAAGAGATGGTGACGAAAGACATCCTTCACTTAAGAAAGATCTCTGTTTAGCATTAGGTAATTATGTTAAATCTTAGTTAAAATTTGTACTCAAAGATATATGTCTTTGCATAAACTTACTTCTTACCTATATGAATGTTTGTCACAACATACTCGTATCTCCAGAACGGCTCAACGAATTTCGCTGAAATTTGACATAGATGTAGAGTATACTCTGGAAGAACACATAGGCTGCTATTTTTTTTAATTCCGCCCGGACAGTGTTGCGATAACTAGTGCATAAAAGTGGCATATTCAATTAAAGTTGATCATTTATTAAATCGCTTTTATATGTTTTAATTTATTTGTATTAGTTTATTAATACTAAGTGTGAATTGCCTATCGATTACAGGAATGAAATATGGTCTAAGTAAGTGCGAACAATTATCTATAATCAATTAAAAGTGACATTGAATTATAAATATCCAACAGTTTGTGATAAATAGATAAATATTTTTTTTATTTAGAATGTGACGATAGCACTTCGGAGAATACGGGTGACTTAAGATCAGTAACAGCGAAAAGTGGTAACTTTCGTAAGATTTTGCAAATTTTAAACGAAGGTATGTAATTATATTTCTTACTAGCTGTTCTCCTACTGTTCTATTCTGCGATTTCGCCCGTATGAAATTAAAATATAGTAAAAAAATTTAGCCTATGTTGCTCAATGATAACGTAGCTATTTAAAGGTGGAAGAATTTTTTAAATCAAACCAGTGGTTTTTACGTGAATCGAATACATACAAAAATACAAATCTTTCCTCTTTATAATATAGATTAACACTTTTGTCCTATGACTTTGTATGTTTATACTCACGAACCCGTTCTTTTTAGGAGAAGTGGTGGAACGCAATACTTTCAGTGGAAGCAGTAAAGAAAATTTATATTGGTTTAAAATAAAATTTCCAAAATAATTAAAAAAAAAACGTATCTATTTCTTACTTATCTTTAAATTTAAAATTACTATTAGTTACCTTTGCTATTACTCTCTGTTTACAATGTTTTTTGATAAAAATAAAAATGACCACAAATGATAATCCCAGGCTACTATTGTCTGAACAAATGTACAGTCAGCTGCATAAATATGTATCTATTTAGAAAAGTTTAAAAAAAAATCATGAGAGTACTTAATTAAAATTGTAAAATATAGTACATATTATTTAAAAACCAAACATATTCATTCAGAAACTTTGTAAATGTATACTTATGCTGACTGTACAAAACATATTCTCATCTCTGTCATTCTATTTAAAAAAGAGATAGATAGATATATTTTTAAACAAGTGCGTCGGCAATGGAAAATTACGTTAATACAAGGAAGACTATAAACATATGTATGGTCATTTAATTTAAGAGAGTAACATTTAACACATATTAAACAAGTGAAGGCCGCAATGACACATCGTCTGTCGAAACAATGTCAGAGAGCTCACTAAATCAAACAAAGAACAAATTAAACCAATCAATTACTTGTACAAGAACTATTATTTAAGCTTGACCTCTGGCTCTTCGAGCTTTTAAAAATTAACTCGAAAGCTCTTTTTGACGCTTGAGTGCTGATCATTTTGCTTCATCTAACATCTGTTTAAAAATTAACCTTGATTTTACTATTGTATATTAAATGATTATTCTATTTAGAAGATTAACAGGGTTGATAAAATATGTTGTATTTTTCTATTGCTTGATCGGAAAAGGTTAATGTATTCAAATTTGAAATACGATTGTCTCGTATATCAATATTACAATGTTTTAATAAAATTAATTATGATTTTATATCTTTGATTGTACATGAAATCAATAGATCAATCTATACTAATATAATAAAGCGTAAACACATACTAATTTGTGGCGTAAGATGCCAGCAATCACAACATATTTTTGAATAATTCTTTTTTTAAAAAGCCCGACACTTACGACACGGCTATATATTTTCACGCTATTAAACTTAGGGTGTAATTATATTGGAAAAAACCTTCACGTGGGAAAGGGACCAAAAACTACAAGCTGCCAACATTTAGGAAGCAAGTTTATTATGGTAACGGTAATTTTGACATTTGCTATTGAGAATTTGACAAATGTAAACAATAAAAAGGAATTCGATATTCGATATTCAATTTAGCCTATTAAGAACTACATAATTAAAAAATGAGTGTAAGTGATAAAATATTAAGATGTAATTTGCTCTTTTCAAATACAGGTCTCATAGATATAGCGGTGACAACTGTATTTAACTTTTGAGTTTTTTTAATATATTGTGAATACAGGTCATGTTACGCAAGCCAGATGAATACTTTAGTAAAACGTGAAACACACAAATGACCTCCGGAGCTTAGATACTTATCTAATCTGTTCCTAGACAGAATAGCGTACTTTGCAATTAAACTATTAGCCAAAGGACTTAAACTAGACACTCGGTACAACGTTCTTTGTTCCAAGACTATAGATAAAATGTAATCATTTAAATATTCGCTATACAAATGTTTACGTCTAATGCTGGGTTTCTGAAGCTTCTATTTATTTTATCAGTAACTAGCTGTTGCTCGCGACTTCGTCCGCGTGAAATTAAAAAATAACAATAAACATAGCCTATGTTACTCACAGATAAATTACTTTTCTAACGATGAAAGAATTTTCAAAATCAGCCCAGTAGATTTTGAGTTATTTCAATACATACAAAAATATTATATAATACAAAAATACAAATCTTTCCTCTTTATAATATTAGTATAGACTAGTGATTGATTAGTGTTAGCTTGACCTAAGTTTTAACAGAGTAAAACTCATTTTATATAGTTCAGAAACGCATTTCATGAAGTTATCGAACGGATAGTTAAACGTAGCTGGGAAACCGGCCATAAGGTGATGAAAATCTAACATATTTGAAGTTACTGAAATGGCTTTACAATTCATAAATGATGCAAAATTTTATAAGAAACTATTTATTTATTTTGCTAATTGTTTTATTTTATACAATTTTTAATTAAACTATTATGGAGGTTTTCTTTTACGGTGTAAATATGTAGAAAATTAAAGTATTTTTACCCCCAGTAACTAACAATATTTTTCAATAAAAGCAGACAAAATTTCTTTACGTCTTTGTCAAACAACTATAAAATGAAAAAATGTACGAAAGTTCTTAATTACTATTGCGATAGATGTTTCGTCAGTTGTAATTTGGCTCGAATAACAGCCGAATACTGAAACGAATTCAAAAACCTCGCTTCTCAAGCGCCGCTTACAATCTAACAGATGTAAAAAAATAATGAAATGTGTAGTTTAAACGTGGATATTTAATACGCTATACATTCAAACGTCGTTCCAGTATACGGCCGTGAGTCTTCCATTCAACAACTAACATATTTGTATTTAAAAGCAAATAATAATTATATCAATTAAAATCAAATCTGTACAAAGGTATCTTTAAGCCGTGTTATAGAATCAATCATCACGTACACAGCGACAAAAAAATCCTATTTTAATTGACCTCCCAGCTTGAGGTCTAGTTATTTTAATCTCGTTTATAGTTAACGACTTTGCCGTAATAACAGTGTTACCGACACGCCAATTTACTCTGACCCTTTGAACCTATCACATTTGAATAGCCGATGTCAGTTAGACAGAGACTTTGATATTTTATAGAGCGCCAACTAAACTGGTCGGTATAGTCGTACAAAGATGAAGGAAAGTTTAGCTGCTTACTGAATTGCTCATTGCTAATAATGGCGTATAGCCTTGGCATTCAGGGTTGTAAAGGTCTTTGTAATTAAAAATATTACTTAAATTGAATGCATAGGATGTTGCACTTGCGTAATAAAAATGCAATAAATCAATGTAATGTTAGCTGAAATGTTTTCCTGATTTTAGTCGGACACGTTATTTTGGTAGACAACAGACGTATATCGGTAACTTAAAGCATGCGCACACCTTTGATTAAACTATCGCATAACTGTATAGTCTCGCTTTAATTTCTATGAGCTTATATAGAGGTGCGCACACTACTCGATTTTTAGTTGTGCAACTAAACTAATTCGTCTGCAAAACAATCGACAATCGCACAACAGTTGTGAGATAGTTTAGTCAAAGGTGTACCGCTCTTAGTATCATATTTTATGATGTGACAAGAGTAATGACTTCTCCATGCTAAGATTAACATTTCCAAAAAGGCAATGCTGCTATTAAGTCGGCGAGACATCTCAAATAGAGCGGTGTGCGTAACTCAGGTTGTCTGAATACTGTATCATTTTTCAATTGAATGTCAATTATATACGGTACGTGAACATAAATACGTGATAATCCTATCTTAATTGCTCGAATTTTAATTCAGTATTTTAGATGATCGTATTGCCTTGGTAATTATTTGCAATAACTCCGTCTCACGGTCACTCGTGCATGTGGAATTTTTCTCGATGTCCGTTCTTTTTCTTGATTTATGTAGTAAATAGTTTTTTGTCGGATATTATTGATTTTGTCAATTTATTGTGCAATTAATGTTTATAAATTTAATATACTGGCTTTTTTAGACAGAAAATGACTTATTAATATGCTATAAATTATATTTATACCTAAAATATGTAGTGAATAATTTGTTGAAATATTTAAAATGATGTTGAGTAAAACGCACAAAGTTAGGATTTTTTTTTTAAGTAACAATTACCTATTTTTTGATTAATATTAGAGACATTCAGGACTCCAGTTTATCTAAATTATAGATTTTATAAGGATGGCTTAACTATCATCTCATTTAAAACACTCCATAAATATAACGAAGTCTAAAAGACTACAACTAAACTTCAATTCAACTAACATGTACAAGTTTTCATGTTTTAGGGACTTAGTCCCAAAAAGGCCATCGGTACAGATGGCCATGCTTACTTCAAAGTTATAATACAATTCGTCTGTGAGTGAAATATTATCTGCACCAAATGAATTTGCCATAATAGGAGTGCTACCACACCGTCCGCCACACTGCGCCCCGCCGCGGCCACACCATAACACGAAGTTAATATCGGGAGCCGAATTGAACTTTAACATTTCCATATAGAGCTACGATGGTCTAGACTTTCACCATAAACGACCAATTTACAGATCTCCGCTGACTGGCCAGTGTTTTAAAGTGAACTATCTCAATTAGCGTCTCGATAAGTGACCTCGCCGTTTCGTCGGATAACACCGGGAAGATTGCTGCTGCAGATATAGGGTTAAGTGTATCGAAGCGTTCACGTTACTGTTAGGGCGTTTGAACGAAAGCTTTGAGTATGTTATATAATATTAAAATTAAGATAAATTTTCACTTGTGTGAATAAAAAAAAATGGTTGGGTTATGTGCGATTCCAGACTATAATTTATCTATACTATAAACATCTAGATCAGTAGTAATAAACATCTTTTCCTCCAAATTTTCGCAATAATTTATTAGTCATTTTACCCTCGTTGCATTTGTATATCTTTCGCTTAAAAATACTTCTAGTATTTTTTTCATAAATCTAATTACCATTTTATGAATTTCATTTTATAATTTATGGAAAAAATACTTCTACACAACCGACTATCGACATGCATGGGTTTACTCGACCGGCAATGTCACGTGTCGTGTCGCCTGTCATTGCAAACTGCAGGCATGAATAGAACAACAGAAGTTTCGAGCACGGGTCCAGCTTCGTCTACAAGATCGTGTGCTCTACTTCCTTTCGTACTTCGCTTCCGTTACGTCATCGTTACAATTATAAATGCTTAAGCTATTTTTTTACCAGTTTTGGAATTCCAGTCGCATATATTTCCGTCGTAAGCTATTCCAAAATTGATCTGTAATAAAGTAAGTTTCCTTGTAATAAAATTTTAACGAACAGGATGTTTATGTCTCATTCGTTTTTATTTCTAATTAATAATCTATGCATTGTATCCGCGTGTTCGAGCATGACATATCTTAATCTACAACATTAAAAAAATGACAGCCAATTGCAAATGACACTTGTACTGCATTAGGATTATTGGACAGTATTTAAAAATCTATCGAATTAAAAATATTCAAAGTATCAAGACGGTTTAAGCGGTGTACAGTCGGCAAATAACAGAGCGAGCGTGCCGGGCGGCCGCGCCTTCTTAGCGCACGCGTGCTGACGCTACAGACCGACCTATTTTTTTTATTTCTTAATAGGTTAGATCGCAACTAGAAAGATAAACTCTGATAAGGAGTTAGCAAAATTGATTACGAACAACCGTCTCAAGGTTCCTCGTGTTTTCGTTTCCATTTTTGTCGTTTGCATATTATGATAGATGCCCTTGTTCAAGTTAAGTTCGTGTCTGTTTTTTATTTCTTATTTACATGATGAATTACTTGTTTTACAACCTAGTAGCCTGTGATATTAGTATCGTAAACCTTTTTATTGTGACATTTTAACCGGGAAAACCCAGTCCACTGAGAATATTAAAAACATCTTAACTTTTTTTTTATTATACATGTTGATTTCTGATGACAAAGTTTTATTTAGTAAAAAAGGTCCTTTTAAGTTACCCTAAAGCAATCAAGGAATTAAATATGGACAAGGTATATTATCTTGTGAGGCGTAAAGAGATTAATTATTATTTAACAATTTTTTTTACCAAGTCAAAGTGCGCAGTGTTGGTCGTTGTCACCCCAGACTATACCGTCCAGACTATACAAATACTCAAGAAATGTCAAGAGCACCCGAAATTGTACACGAATGCATAGATGTATTAACATAGAAAAAGCGAGAAACGAGGACCAAATGAAGGTCTCTGCCTACATTTTTGGGTTGCGGGTGTGAGTTTCTCTTTTATTACAAAATTTTAAACTTATCTAGGATATTTTTAGATTACATAGATTTCTAATATAAAATTCAAATTATCACAGAATATTAAATGACCTACCAATAAATTAAATCAAAATAAACCACAATCACCTACAATCATTTTTGAATAGATATAGCAGAACAGTATCCGTTTGCAATAATAGGCTTTATCAATGAAAAATCAGATTTAGTTATCGCAAGCACACAATGAGCCGGATTCGAGCTAATAAATACCAGTATCTGACTACAAATTAACTATTACACAAGATGTAATCTGAGTTATTTTTAATTAGAACTTTGATAAGTATAGTCGCGTAAAATAAATAAAAAAGACCAACCGAACTGCAATTATTGTTATGCATGATTATGTAAAACGAGATCGGGTCTACTTTCAGTTATTTGCATAACGGGTTGTTTTAATCCGTTAATTTACGTGTTTTTTTAATTTATTGCCTGTCTCTTTACATTTTTTTGACCACTTTTGACCTAGAAAAGACCTTTATTCAACTATGAGTGAAAGGTAGCCAAACCCTTGAACCCAGTTAACTAAAAATATTGAGGTCCTATAAGAAAAAAAAACGTATAGTTAAAAACCGCTGAAAATTGGGAAGGTGGAATATTTCATATATTGCGATAAAGGTTTATAAATCAATATTATTAAATGTATTAAATAAAAATCATAAACGTGTACACATTGTACAAAAAACTAGTATTAAAATAAAAATAAAATAATCTACCAAGTATTAATAAAACGACGATAAAGTGGTGCCAGATAGGCTGACGGTTCTGTCGGGTTTTTCTCGGCGATAATGTGCTTTTTGCTGTATCCATATTATATCAAGCCATATAATATCGAAGTGTAATCAAAATTAAGATGTTTTCGGACGACAGTATCGTAATAAGGATAATTTAGTTAATATGGTTAAGTTTATATTTATTTACTTTTAAACGATTTTCTATGACCAACGTTTTAAGAGCGAGTTTTTTTTTTATATATTTGTTAAGCAAGCGCTTGACCACGATCCCACCTGAAGGAAGTGACGCTGCAGTCGAAAGATGGTACGCGCTAGCCTAATAGATAGCTGTTCACTCTCCTTTTGAAGGCCCCCACGTCATATTTGGACGGGAAAACTGATGCCGGCAACATGTTCCAATCCTTTGCAGTACGCACAAGGAACGATGACTCAGTTATCTAAAAAGAGTTGTTTTTGTGGTATTTTTGACTTCGTCGCCAAGTCGAAGATGTTTAAATACCAATCAGTTTCTGTGTGTATTTTTTCCATCAATTCTGATTTCCATGATGATCCATTTTATTCTTTCCATGATGATATTACGAATGTACAGTTGCGCCAACAAGTTTTTGATATATCGTAATCGATCGCCTTACTTTTTCAAGTTATCGTTGTTTTAAGAATTTGTATAATTCGAGTGAAAGATCACTTCATGAGGTCAGTCCGTTCTCTGTACTGTGTTTATTATTCTCGTTTTACTTGCATGTCTGTAACGATTTGCTCCCGTTTTAATACAACCTTGCGGAGAATTATAAAATGTTAAAAAGTCAACTTATTGCCGCCAAATAATTCTCAGGCTTCGTGTCCGGTCACATTTTTTTAAGTTGTAAGCAGTAATTAAATGCGCAATGTCGCGGAGGCGTACCACCCTTCAACTCAGTCGACTGGTTTTCCTTTACGATTATTAGGAAGGCCGAAAATCATCTGATTTTAGTACAACTTTCTCCTGAATTTATTAACTTTACATTGGCACTAAAGTATTTTTAAAATTGATTGCGTATTTATTTTATTGGATATGAGAAGGTGGTCAACTTTCTAAATTTGATAAATTAAACCAAATTCTATCAGTGATCTACGAAATACAAATAAATCAAAAACTGTATGTGATCAAGAAGAGAGTAAGACAGGCGGAAGATAAATCGATACGGAGTATGAAAATCTTGTGAGACGTGAGTGAGGTAATGATAGGGAGATAATCATTATACAATTGGAAATAACATTAAATAATAATACAGACAAACAGTCTCAATCTACAAGAGTGCTCTAAATTAGTGTCGCGGCGCCAGCAGTAGGTACGCAATTTAAAACGGATACATCAGTTGTAAGCGATTGCTACACATCGGAAAGTGAAAGCACAGGACAACGAATCCAACTTACCGAAGTAGCGCACTTTGTATACCTTACACAAGCTGTCTAACTAATCTGTAATTTAATTGAAACAATGAAGAGTTGATATGGAAATATGTTCAACGAAATATCATCAGCTCACTAAACCATCCCAACTGAGAGGCTCGGTGCTTACCTTAAACTAGGGGTGAAATAAGGAGATTGTTAACCACGATTGACTGGTGCGGGTTGGTTAACTTCACACATATCTATGAATTTTTGTCGCAGATATGTTCAAGTTGCACTTACAACGTCAGGTAAAATGTACATATGGCAAATTGGTACATGGCGGAATTCGAACCCAGGATTTTCAGAGTACAAGTCAAATTCTTAACCCTTTTTTGGAATTGGAACTTTGTATAATCCTAACCTTGGAAGATCCAAATTATGGCATCTGTCTCTGTCAAGCTGATTGATGATTTAATAAAAAAAAAAACGGTAATTATCTTAAAAAAAATTAAGTCATAATTCGTGTCCTACGTGTAAGTTGACAGCTAACTCAGACATAGTGGAGGTCGTTTGAAGGCAGGAAATTTATAAACCTCTGGGACCTTACCTTCAACTGTAATTTTTACACAAATTCCTTTTATTTTTACAATCACTATGCACTGTGCTTCCTACATTTATATGATAAAATTACATACGCTTGATATGTTAATACTTTAAACTTATTATCCGTTTAATTATTTAAATAGTAATATTTGTTTACGTCACAATTGATTGATTTTGATCTTTTTGAAATTAACTAGTTATACGTTCCCGCACTGGGCCTGTGTGGTTGACTGTGGCCTAGTCACCCCTTAGGGTACGCTCCGAGCCTCTCTGTGGGGACGTATAGTGAGCTGGTGATGTGTACGTTCTTTCTTTATAAACACAAAACTTTCAAATGTGAAGATCATCCGAAGGTTAAATAATGTCACAAAATTCTGCATAATAAAAAACTTTAATTAGTATGCAAGTTTAGTGTTCTTAAAATCTGTCCAGGGTTATTATGATATCCATCTGTGTAGGTAGCAGATTGCTTTATAGTTCACACTTTAAGCTGAGAATAATTTTCAGAAAACTACTTCCTTATGTACAGCATTTAAAACCACAAACTTGGTCGTAAAATATATGTTTCTATTAAGACACGTTTAAATATATTTATCTGCAATATAATACGATGATGATTTCTAACTACATAGTTAGTTTAATTTTAAAAATTATAAAATGTTTTTTTTTCTTAATATACCAATTTGTTCGTTCCAACGACCATGGCAACAAAGAGCTGGTACGTGATTGTTGAAGATTTTACATTACTTAAGGCATCGGGGTGTCATTATCATCATCAACTTGCCCTTATCCCTTATGTAGGGTCGGCACAGTATGTACTGCACTTCCATACATCTCTATCAGACGTCATATCTGAATCCACTCCTTTCTTAACCATATCCTCTTTCACACAATCCATCCATACATTCTTCGGTCTTCCTCTTCCTTTGTAGCAATCCACATTCATTCTTAACACTTTCTGGTTTGTGTCCCCTTCGTCTCGTCGCATAACCGTTGATTATTGCCGGTGCACCCCCCACGCCTAAGGCATTGGATATTCGGGCCCAACTTCATCCGGGGTTGATACCGATCGTACACAGTTTATCATGTTTGTTGTCATAGAAAATATTCTAAAGCTTACAATGAATCAATGAAATTCAAAACCCAATTATTTAGATGATCCATATTTCGTATATAAAACACAATCTAAGGTCGTATTTGAATATAAAGAAAGAGAAACTTTGCGTGATCAAACGGCATTGTACAGAGGAACGAATTACTTTGTTCAAATGTCTGAAATTATCTCAATCAGAATCAATGCAATTTGGCATCGACCGGCACGTGCTTGTTGACTGTTGACTCAACACGGACGCGACCTTCAAGTGCCCATTCGATTCACATTTCAATATTTGAAAGATGCTGGCTGTTAATGGACAATGTCTTTGACTATGAGGAATAAAGGTCTCTAACTAGATCGTTTATTTTTGCACTTTCTATGTCTGAAGTTTGTTTATAGTCTAACGTAACAGTTTAACTATTTCAAGGGCCTGTCCCACCAAATTGCAAATTGTCTGATAACAATCCAACGTGTAAAATATGTGATGGAAATGTCGGATTTTGTTACCTTATCTGACAGTGACGTCATTTTTAAGCTATCTGACCCTCTATCAGCCAGTGGTGGGACAGGCTCTAAACCTTATAATATTTGCCTACAACTTTTATGCAGGAAATAATAGCGGAACTCTCTGCACAACTACGATCCTAATAGTTTAGTGTGATTGATAAACATGTCTGATTCAAACGAAATACAAAAAACATTCTAATTCTAGACTTACAAGAAAAACTGACGAAACTATTTTATTTTTTGCACATTCAAACATCTCCCTACTTAGAACCTGCACGAACGTCGATCACTATATTGTAATATGGTCGTTTGATTATCGATTCGATCATATTTTTTTTAATTTAAATAGTACAATGAAGCTATTCAGCCAGGTAGGTGGAGTTCGATAGCAAGATTGTTTATCTGCCACTCGTTTTCACTGCTCGTGAACGGCCGACATCTTAAGGTCATAGCAAAATTAAAAGTGTTTTAATATCTGATTACTGAGGCTTATTATGATTTGAAATAGGTGCCTACACAAAGCTTCCTGTCGCTTGACGATACTTTAATATAAAAAACCTTCTTCGACACAAGTCTCATTTAGTGTTTTATGAACAGGAAAAAATGTACAATTTACACGGAATAATATAGCGTAGATAACTTGTACACTCTTTGTATCATTATTCAATTTCATACCAATTTGCTAGAAATGGCAAAGATGGTGAATGTCGTAAAAATTATTAAGAAAAGAATCTGAAAGCGTTCTACAAGATTAATTTTACTATTGTGAAATGAAAACGTGAATTGGAATGATTTTGTAATGAAGTTACATTTTTTTTATTTAATAGAGACTAAGAAGAATCGATTTAAAAGATGAAAACCGACTCTATATAGATCGGAAGAAGGACAAGATGATGATGATATTGACGATGTTGATGATGGTGATGGTGATAGCTTGCCCGATGTTATCGCCATTAACAATTCTTCGATATTTTTTTTAATCCTGTATATTCTGCCAGTGTCTCCTCGAATACTCTCGTTTGTGTTTCGAATGAAATATGTCGGTACTATCTTAGTTTAGTGTCCGAGACGAGAACTCGATTCAATATTCGCTCACGTTGGGACAGGTGCGCTGCACTTACTCGTAGATAAGAGGTGGAAAGTAGGCTGCGGTAACTTGTCGATTATTTATTTAGATAGACATTTATGTTGCGGTCCACAAGTGTACATATGTATGCTTACACAATTTCAATAAATCTACTGTTTATATTACGAAATATTTAGTATTTTGAAATCTGCTGATAATAAAAGAGCGTCGGTGGCTCAGTGGTTTAAGCACTTGACTTGTAATGTACAGGTCTTGGGTTCGAATCCCGCCATGTAACAATGTGATTTTCGATTTTTCGAATATTCATGTGTACATAATTTACCCGACGTTCTTACGGTGAAGGAAAACATCGTGGTGCAACCAGCACACATCGGCGAAGAAATCAAATCAGCACACATCAACCCGCACTGGGCCAGCGTGGTTGACTATGGCCTAGTCACCCCTTATTAGGGTAGGCTCCGAGCCCCTCGGTGGGGACGTTTAGTGAGCTAGTGATGATGATGATGATGATGATAATAAAAGTGATGATGCGTTACTTTATGAAGTAGAATAGAGTTATTTAACATAAAATTCTTGTCTTCAGTCACTATGCAAAAAAATATGTAGTAGAAATTAATGTAACAGTACCTCATAACTAATTTTTTGTCCCGGCACGTGGCAGAACTGTGCCCCGTGTCAAAGAAATATGAAAGTGTAATTCGTGAAATCAGTGATGCGTGGACATCACAATGTAACCTCACCGCGGTGACTAATTTCATTCTACCAGACATTGTCTACGATGTTATAAAATTAGTAATTACATAACACCTTAAACGGAATCAGAAAAATGATGAATGAATTTGTGAAGAGAACGAATTGTTGTGACTTAAAATGTAATCAGAGCTTGAAGTAGTGATCTTTCGTTCATTAAAACATTAACGTCGTGCCACATTGGACAGATTAAAAAGCTTCAAAATTTCATTTTTGGGTAATTCCGTGGGTTCAGTGTGCGTTGGGTGCGGTGCATCGTGACGTCACGCGAGCCGCGGACTCCGATGCAGATCTAACGCCGCACAATTTGTGTGGCTCGTGCGCCCGCTCGCAGATAACGTTTGAATAATACATTCGCTCTCATTGTGCTCTACTTTATTGTATAACAACTATGTTCCAGTTGAACGTTAATTTAGGTATGGTATCTTCTAGTTGGCGTTTCTAGATTGTGTTCTGCTGTGAGTGAATGCCCACAGCTGGAAGTACTTTAGGTAAGATAAGAGTTCAGGGAAGTCCTTTGATGCCATTCATGTCTGAAAATTGTTAACCCTATACACTTTTGTCTTGCTTTTGGACTGAAGGGTGATTTATCACATTTCTAAATTCAATTATTTGAAATGGAATTTCTATTTTTGTTACATATAAAGCAAGAATGTACGCGACTTCGTATGGGTTACAATATCACAATTTTATGATGATTTAGGTATACTACCAGAATCCGTTTTATAATTTAAGTTGGTACGTTGAACATTTAGTAGATCCTATTAAAGTTTAATGATTACATCTAATTGTATAATAATGTTCATTGTTTGTTCCTTGCAAATGCATTTACCCTTTGATGATGATGTCAGGCGACCTTGGGCCGTGTTCTTTGTAGCCGGAACCATTTCATAAAGGGTTTCATATTTTTCGTATGTGCTGCTCCAAAAGCCTAAACAAAGACTTAAATACGCCTTCTATAATAATGTTTGTTTATAGAAAGTTTAGTTTTCAGCTCAAAACTGCGCATTTTATTCCGTTTCAGTTGGATTTTTGTTCAAATCTACGTGAAATTGTTAAAAACTTGCCCTTGTCTCTACGGAGGGTCGGCAAAGTATGTACTGCTCTTCCATACATCTCTATTAGCCGTCATATCTGAATTCACTCACTCCATAAGCATATCCTCTTTCACACACTCAATCCATGCTTTCTTGGGTCACTTTTATCTTTGTAGCCATCCATATTCAATAAACTAACCTTAAAAAATCTTACATATTAACTTTATTTGTACGCACTATAATAAACATAAAAATAAATAAGCATCGTTTATTTGTCCGGTTAAACCTGTAAACTTGTTTGCCTTACAGTTATAAGAACTTGACGGGTTTTGTTATGCAAATCTTTGTTTTGTTTCTTTATATTTTTAACATCAACATTACTTAATTCCTGCAATTGACATAATTGACGTTTCTTTTATTTCACTACCGTAGTACCGAGGTTATACGGTACTAATATTTGGTTATAATTCACTATAATGAGTACCTATCTATATTTATACAAGTTAATGTTAGTTAGTTAGTTATAAAGAGGAAATATTTGTATTTTTGGATGTTTGCATGTATCGAAATCATGCACCATTAAAAAACTATGTTATCACTGAGGCTATATTTTTAACATTTTTTAAATTCACGCGGCGAAGTCGCGAGCAACAGCTAATGCTATATATATGTACGTGTAAAACCCATATAAACATATTTAAGAAAAAATACTTTGTTAATGCTCGGTTTCTGAAGTTTCCATGTATTTTGTTATTACCTTGTGTTTCATTAGTTTACATTCGTAGTGTTAGGTTTACCTTAGTGTAAAAGAAGTAAAAACCAAGTTACGTAGTCCGGAAACACATTTCTTAAAGTTATGGAACCAAAAAGACTTACGAATGGTTAAACGTAGGTGGGAAACCGGCCATAAGTATATTTAACAACCCAATCAATCGTTTAGAAGTTATTTGCAAGAAACTATTATATCAAAAAAGTTTTTAATATTCTTTTTTAATATCATTTTTCGTTTTGAATTAAAATATATAATAATAATAGAATGACGTATTGTAATTTTTAAATGAATTTCCATAACAACATATCTAACAAAACATTAAATATTTCATCAGCATAATACTTATAGTTTTTTTTTCCTGTCAATTTTTTCTTGTAACTCGACATCAGTTGCACAATAGTTACGTGCAAAAGTGTAATTACAACGGCCGATTGCCTTCCGTATGACAGTAACAATGAAATCGAATATCGAAAACGATCGAACTAGATTTCGGTCATTCATTACTCGGTCACGCAATTTCTGAACGCTTTTAAAACATCCAACTCGATTATTTGAACGGGATCGGTTAAAATCGAACTTGAATCACTATCTCATTTCACTTTTCATTGAGAAACGTTAGACAAGATAAGTTGAATTTTAATCTTTTGTCCTTCCAAAATATTTTTGTATTTATGTTTCTAGTAATACTTTATGTAGCTTTGCAGTGGTAATGTAGTTTTCTAATGGCAAAATAAATTTTCAAATATATTAAGTAGTTCAGTCGTTACGTACAACAATACAAATCTTTTTTCTTTATAATGTTATTAGCTTTTGCCCGCAACTCCGTCCGCGTGGAATTAAAAAAAGTTTTTTTTTTTATATAGTATAAGGTGGCAAACGAGCAAGTGGCCACTTGAATCCACCGAAATGGAAAGCGACCGCTGCCCATAAACATCCGCAATTGCAGATGCGTTGCCTACCCTTAGTGTGTAGCCTATGTGTTCCTCCAGACTATCCTCTACATCTATGCTAAATTTCATCGAAATCCGTTCAGCCGTTTAGGCTACAAACTCTAACAAACATCAATCTATCCAGACTTTCGCATTTATAATATTTGTAAGAAATAAGATTATTCATATTTACGATTAAACGAATTTAGTATATTTTTTATGGAAGAATGTTAAAGGATCTGCATCTTGTATAAAAATTATTTCTTATTCAAATGACTCATAAGGTCGATGTTTATTGGCCATGTTATTGACATATTTGTAACAAATTGCTCGCAGCTTGTTCAAGGTACTTTAATTTTGCAATAAGACAAGCTCGGGTCGTTCGTACATCGAATTTACAATACCTGTTATTACCCGATTTTTGCTCTGAATAATTTTCTAATGTAAATTATGTAATAACACACGTACGGTTTACGTTCAGAGATTGCAACGAACAAAATTTGCAGACTCGCTTGTCGTATCTGTTACATGTCAACTCTAACCGAAATCAACACGATGAGACAATTTATTATTGGAGCATGTAACTCCATTTTAAGATTATAGTGATACAAACTTATCTGGCTCCTGAAACATGCGATGTCACCATGTTAATAACGTTAGTAATCTTAAATTGTTTAAACTATCGTGAGACATTACTATAATTTAGTAATCTTACTAATGTTATAAATGCGAAAGTTTAGATGGATGGATGGATGTTTGTTAGATTTTGTAGCATAAACGGCTGATCAGGTCTCGATGAAATTTGAAAGAGATGTAGAGGATACTCTGGAAGAACACATGTGTTACTCACTTATGTGTTTTTTTTTAATTCCACGCGGACGGAGTCGCGGGCGAAAGCTAGTATTCAATATTTTAGTCACAGAAAATAAAACACAAGACGAATACAGCTGGACAAGGGTCTGTTACTTTTTATAGATTCATATTGTTATTAACTATTGTACATTTATTTTCACGTCTCGGGTCAGATAAGTCAGTCGGACTATAATCGTTGAGTTTACTCCACGCATGTCATATTAGCATTAGTAAATGTCATAGTTCAAGCTTGCCTGGCTAGGGCTGGGCGCGTGTATCAGCCGAGCTATCTGTTGCTCAACTTATAAGTTAATAATTACAATAGATGGCCATTGTTCGCAGTGGCCGACCGGCCTCAACATCGACCGACCTTCAGGCGACTCAAGCGCACGATTTTTGACCATTGCTCTAAATTATATAGAGTAGTTAAATCCCCCATTTTAATATTGTTTTTCTAAATTTACTTTAAATTTACTACCAGGATGAGTAAACCTATAAAAAGCCATTTACACCATAGTTAACTATTTTCTGATAAATAAACACTTTGAAGTATATCTTTGATTGCTAAGGTTGCCTTACAAATGTATCAAATGTGTTAATCTAAAGATGAAAAGTAATCAATCTTGGGGTATTTTTCAACTCTATGTTATATCAATACGAATAAAGCGAGAATGGTTCGTTTAATATTGACACTCATTAGTCTATTTATTACCGCCGTAGATTGGTTATCTCAAATAACATTACCTACTGTTAATAACATAGTAAGTTCTTGTTTTGGTTGCGATTTTTTTATGTAATACCATCACATTGATTATGATAAAATTAATTGTTAATTCCAAGTACCATATTATGCTCAATGGAACACGTCTAACCGCATATATTATCAACAAAACTGAGTTATGACGGAATGATCGATCTTGCGACATAAATAATTTATTAACTCGTCTCGCCATAGGTATTTCCAGATTCAATATTCACATATACCTTAATAGGGATTGAAATCTACTTATTGTCTGTCATATTTGTAAAATAAGAAATAGTTTCTCGTGATAATTGTACTATTAAGAGATGAAGCACGCAATTAAAAGAGTTTCAAGTTATAAAAGCGCGCATAATTGTCTAAAAGATCGCACATATGTTTAGTCGCGCTTTCATTACTATGAGCGTTTTTTTTTTATAATATATGGTGGCAAACGAGCAAGCGGCCACCTGAATCCACCGAAATGTAAAGCGACCGCTGCCCATTAACATCCGCAATTGCAGATGTGTTGTCCACCCTTAATTGACGGAAGAGGAGACGCACATAAAGAGGATATTTTCTCTTCCTATGCGTCTCCTCCACCGTCAAATCCTGTTTTCCTTCCCATCCTTTCCTCTTAAAAAAAGAGTGGAAATTGAAAGGGACTAAAATTAGGCCTCCGGCACCACACTCATCAGACGAAACGCGGAATTGCTTCCACTTCACGCCTGTTTTCTGTGTGGTCGTGGTATTACACCGGGCGAGCCGGCCCATTCGTGCGAAGATGTTAAAGCGGGATCTACCACTGTTAAATGTGTATATGGAGGTGCGCACACTACACAATTCTTAGTTGTGCATTTAAACAGTTGAATAGGCTGCGAAACAATCGACAATCGCACAACTTTTGCGCGATAGTTTAGTCAAATGTAGTTATGCGCCCGCTCTCAAAGAAATATAATGTTTGTAAGACACAGGTTTCTTACCGAGATTGGGTTGTTTGAGCTTCCGATATTTCGACACAGATGCATATGCATGATCACGGGCTGAAGTGATACGGTGGTGTGAAAAAAAAAGAAAATCTTTGCTGCTAAAAATTATTTTAGAAATTTTTATCTATGATTTATTTTGTCTCATTTTTACGATTATATTTTCATTATGATGTTCAATAAACATAACAAAAAGAAATAATTATTGTTGAAAAATCACATGAATTTTTAATTAAGATTTTTTACACATCAAAAATAGACCAAAGTACAATGTTTACTGTTGATTTTTTTCTCAATGAAATATCCAAGAGGTTAATGAAATCATTTGCAATTGATCCGGCATTAGCGTTAGATTTAATAAAAAAAACTTGTTACGGCCTCTTGATGTGATGACAGATTGTAATTAAAAGTATTCCATATAAGAAAAATTAATTAATACTATCTGAGGAAGTACCAATATACTTATTTCTAATAGGATTTATTAGAAAATTAAAACATTTAGTTCTTGTATGGTCATAAAGAACTTTAAAGCAACTGATACTATTTTTATTTGTCAAAATTCATTCAAAAATATATTATTAAAATCTAAAACACTACGTTTCTAGAAAAATCTGGACTTCAGAAATACATTACTAAAGTTAAAAAAATCACAAACAATGGACACTCTGATCATCTTTTTTTTTTAAGCACAATGAGAGAAACGGCAATCAATTTTTGTGCACGTGTTTCGGCAATGGAAACACAGTGACATTTGCATACAAACATAAAGCTAATTAACGACCTAGACATGACACAACCAGAAAAATATCAACCACAATAAAGCAACTTGAGAAATAAGAAAAACAAAATAAGTATTTTAATTAGCTTAATCTCAATGATGATCTCGTCTCTTTAACTGATTGCAGAAAGATCAGATTAAAATATTCTGACCTAGAAATCCAGTACAAGACTCATTCCAGTGTGATAAATACTGGCACAAAGCGTTGTAACGTAACAACTTTTTAATTGATTAAAAAAAATGTAATGCAGACAAGTTATAAAATAAAATACAAACGAATGTAAATTTTAACTTCAAAGCACAAGGTCTATTATTGTACGTTCGTAATAAAATAATCGTTTAGCATTGTCTTTAGCGATATGAATTACAAACTGTCCATAACGAAAATATAATAACATGTCTTCAAAGGTGCGTGCACATTATGTTGGTGTTCTTACTCAAGAAAGAAAAGTCCGTCGGTAGCAGCCTCGCTCCCAATCGCTTAAATAATTTGGCGACCTTGTACCAGCCTAAGTACTGCCCCCGTTAATTATTATAATATAGGCGTGTGTTGAGTTGACATCTCACCGTCAAAGAAACGATCGGCAAGTCAAGGTCGATCGTGTTGATATTAATATCATTATCCTCTATCGACAGTCTTATGTTAGTTTCACACGAGGGCAGAAAATTGAGATTGAATGAACACGCAGACAGAACAATGCTATTTTAATAGTACCGAAGAGCTTTCCGCCCTCGTGTGAAATTTAAAGATTGCCAGTGGCCAGTACAACTTTAGGACCTTCGAATGGCATGCATGCAGACAACAGAATTAATAAATTCTTTCACTGTTACAAATTTTTATTTATACATCAAAAATAATTCAAAACTCCTTCGTCCTCCGGAAAGCGTGTGCACAATTAACTGACACGACTGGAGCAAGGTCTTCTGTTGACATTTAAAAATTTGTCAATTTTCACTTGCAACCGTTTTAATGAGAGGTTAGCCAAAAGTAAGTAATCAGTTTTGATTTCAGTGAATATAGTTGCTACTTGCGTCGTTAAGTAAATACTTCGATTTTATCCGTATTTAGTAACAATAATATTAATTGACATCGCCGTCATATTGAAATCTCGCAATCGTTTATCAAATTGTGAATTCAAGTGAAATTCAGTCATTATAATGCATACTTGGAAAACCGTCTGTGTTCGAGCGATCTATATGACTTGTTTATGAAATATATTTTTTATAACATGAATAGCTTTAAATTTTATCTTCTCGGAACTTTGCGGTTTGTCCTTGCGCGTTCTAGGTATTTCTTCCCGTTCGATTTGATGCTAAGTTTGACAGCAGGAATGCCGCACAAGGGCGTCGGTCGTGGCCGGTCGCGACACGGCTCGTGACTTCGGCCCACCGATGTGGCCACTCGAACGTGAACTGTCAAATACTTTAAACCAGCTCCATTCTCCTCAGGCGATTACGAACAAAGGGGGACATGGGAGGTCGGAGAAAATTGGTCGATATAATACTCTCTGCTGTCGTCTCAATGCCATCTCAAACACGAAGATCTTAATTCTTTTTGCGCCTACTTAATAATTATTAATTGTTCTTGGTTGATATTTGAATGTGTCCGTCCATGTGTATTAATGTCGTTAGGATGCCGATTATAGATAAGTTTGACAACAAAAAATGCAACTAAATAACGAACCTTTTCATTTGCATAAATATCTTTTTCACCACAATACCTAAAAAATTTACGACTCTTTTCTACAACTGATAGAAAAAAATCATTTCTTTTTATATTCCCCCTTTGGACTAATTTGAGTAATTCAAAAACTAAGAGTACATTTAGCCAATCTTCGAACATTCTCAATTAATCATTCAGCAAATCTAGATCAACTAAGGTGACCTAGTTGTTTAATCGTAAGGATAAACATCTACATTTTTTTATTAGCAACTCGTCTAATAAATTTGGCAACAATACGCCTCACTTGTAAGCAAAGAATATGCAAATATCGATGATTGATGAGTGCTGTTGCCTAGAGGTAATAAGAACAATTACGATGTGGGTGAGTTTAATCCTTGATAAAAACTAATGTTTCTGGTCAAGCAAAGGTCATACGGTTAGCTAGTTTCACATACTTTGAGCGTGCGCACACCTGAAACTAAACTATCGCACGTTTAGTCTCGCTTTGATTCCTATGAGTTTATAAGAGCACCTTCTTATAATCTCATAGGAATGCACAACTAAAAATCGAGTAGTGTGCTACTCGATTTTTAGTTGTGCATCTAAACAGCTGAATTGTCTACGAAACAATAGACAATCGCACAACTGTTGTGTGATAGTTTAGTCGAAGGTATGCGCTCGCTCTTTGAAATGTTTAAACAAGTTTATTGCTATTGACTCGCTTTGCAAATTCACATTAATACGTACGTGAAAATCGTAGTAGCATTGATCGTGTTAAAAAGAACGAGTAAACGATAAAAAAAAATAACAAAATCTAATCAAGTTTCTAATTAGGGAGAAGTTTAATTAGTTTACAACTCGGTGGTTATAAAGTATGCGGAGATTCCACGATCTAACGAGAAAAGAAAATTATCTGTCGTTGTAAAGCAAATTTCGTGCGGGATCCTAGTTGGCGAGTATAAAGACGTATGGAAATTTATGGAATATCGCCCAACTCATACTACTAATGAAAATGGTCATTGCATGCGTTATCAGAAAATTTCTTGCACTGCGCAATATAACTACCGAATTATCGACTACTGAAATTGCGCTCTTACATGTAGAAGAATCTTCGTATAAGCAATTTATGCGTACAAAATTGTTTTCGTATAAAAAACTTTTGTTTCAACATGGGAAGTTTCCCGTACGTCATGGAAATACCAAGATACATTTTTAGTTGACTAAATGCGTAAAGAAGTGCAACTAGACGTCCTTGAGTTAAAGCTATTAATTTAAAATGTTTTGATTGTTGTTTTAAACAAGGATGTGGTTAAGGAATTTCTAGGAATTAATTCCACCAAAGACCCTTATGTCGACCTTGTGGAGAAAATAATTTGTGTCTCTAGGGTTATTAGTGGGCTGTGGTTTTTCCATATCATTATGCAAAATGCAGTCGACCCTTTCACTTTTTACCCCGTACTTGAACTTACGTGTTACTTGTTAAAATAATACTTGGAAACCATTACACAATAAATACCCGAGAAAAACATAATAATAACCTTCATTGTACGCGTTAAAATGTGGTTAAAAAAGTAATAAGCTCGCGGTGGCTAATTGGTGTTATTCAAAATAATAAATATTTTTAAAAACCCATGATCGGTATCGAATATCAATAATAAAATGAATAAATAATGCCCATTTTTAGGACGGCTTTGGATTAACCAAACTTTGCCAAATATGACTTCAATGTCAACATTAATTGTTTAGGTGCATTTTTATTAGTTAATTTCCTGTTCACGCATGATATAGGGCCTACATGTTAGTAGTGTTTTCGTTAGTCGATAGAATGCCTTTTCATTACCGTGCGTTAACCTATAGTTGTCAATAGTCCCTGCAAGACGCTTTATAAATTTACTTCGACGAACCATTTTCATTTCTCATAAGTCCCTATATGAGGACTCCCGCATGCCTTGTAATGTTAAGAAGAAAATCGGACAACACTAGAATTTAGTCATAGACGTCAAGTCCCTATCTGACAGTTGTCAATGTCATTCAGATGAATTGGAATAGCGCGCCATTCTGACGGGATTAGTAGCTCTGAGTGTTTAATTTAATTACGATAGTTACAATTATATTAATTGCGTAAAAATAACTACCCAAAATTTCGCCCTTAGAGTTGGACTGCCATACTAATATTTGGGATACATTATTTGTTTTTGTAGATCGCATAATAAACAATATCAAAGACACCGCCTACATTCCTTACAATGTCTAAACATTTTCACTAATATTATCTGTGGCACGTAAGTTGCTTAGATGACAGGGAAGATATTCCCTCAGTTTGTCACGTCCGTGCATTATGTTTCACTTTCCATGTCATTTACAAAGACCAACAAATATGGGCATGTCCTTGTGTTTAGCAATTGTGTTTCTTAATCTAGACAAAAAATAAACCCTAAGTATTGTAACAGAAGCTACTTTTAATAAGCTACATTAAATAAGTAATATGATTTTCTGAGAGTAACAACTAGCGTCTATTGAAAATCCATTAGATATTTCCTCTTGAACTTAGGTTTTGATTATATAGCATTTAGCTCGTCCCTAACATAAGGTATGCAGTTGGTACATTTTTTGAAACGTACAAAGTCTACCTTTTTAATATTCAGCAATAAAAACTCATACTTCTTTATATAGAACGACAAATGGTCTCGTACGCAACAATGCAACCCCGCTTCGAATAAGGTTATGTAAGTTCATGTTAGAAGATGGCGTTAATCTTATCGATGAAACGTACACGATGTGGTGCAAGACAGATTTATGAGAAGGATAATGTCAAAGCGACATCTCTCGAGTGCGCCGTGGGCGTACGCTCTGACAATTCAACTATCTGGATGCAAGAGGAGGTGAAACCTACAGGGCTGAACAGGTTCCACTAACGGTCCGAGCTTTCTATTATCTTAACGTGTTAGCAATGTGGCGAATAACATCTTACAATGACCACAGAGCAGAGCACCTACGTGCAATGGATACTTCGGTAAATTATTTGTAAGAAGCACGCAAGAGCCTGACAATTTAGAGAGCAGAGAAATGCAAAGAATATGCTTAGTTAGCAACGCCATCTAGCGTTCTTCGGAACTAGCATCAGCCTTCGGATTATCATTTAAAAACTAGGTGTATTAAACGAGCGTAATTCATTCCATTTTCTGTGTTTTCTAAATTAATTTTGCACGTTGTTAATAATCTGTGGAATATAAATGTTTTATTCGATATAGAAGCTCAATTGAAATATCAAGATTACTATCTCTGTCTCGCAATTACCTTTCATAAAAATAAAAGAAGTATGAAAGTATCACGAAGCCGTGTTATCTATATTACACGAATCAATAGCTAACTATAACGATCTGATATTGAATGATTGATTCTGATACATCTCAAGTTAACAGGCGACTGCTGCGGCTCGCTACCGCTGACATCTGACCTTACTTCATATAAATATTAGTCTATAAGAATAATATCAATATTAATAAACACTACTCGAAAATATACCTTTAACTATATATACAAACAGATTATTCTCTTTCTCATTTTACATGGACATTCTTTTCTTAGAGTATTATAGCGTGCGTACAGCTTTGAATAAACTATCGCCCAATTGTATTCGCGCTTTGATTCCTATGAGCTTATGGAGGTGCGCCCTACTCGATTTTTAGTTGTGCAACTAAACAGTTAAATTTGCTGCGACACAATCGACAGTCGTACAACAGTTTTGCGATAGTTTAATCAAAGGTGTGCTCCCGCTCTATCTATTGTTCAAGTCACAATAATTTTAACTTATAATTTAATTATTTCAACTAGTCTTTCGTTATATTACGTCTGTATATAATAATAAATGAAGCTTGTAAAACCGTTGTACTTATTTCAACGGATTTAACCAATTATAATTGGTATAAAGATTTATCGCCTTGATCTATTTAATGAAACTACCCACTTTGTGCATTCGAATAAAGAATTATATCTAATCGTGTATATGTATTGGAAATCCGGTTCGATATTTATTATAACATCTATACGAATGTCAGAATGTTAAATAAATTGCAAACGCATGTATGTTAATGGTAATGCGTTAAAACCTTCGGATACCGATCTTATCTACATATACAAATTGAACTTAAGAGAGATGTTTAATTTTTTTTTCTATTACGTATTAAATTGAATTCAAAAGTACGCCGGAAATCAGAAATTATTTATAGTTGTGTCCGAGGCATTACATTCTGAAATTATGATGGTCTTATTATTCTTTGATTTAAAATATAACAGTAAAGACATTTTTAATTGCGATAGTCAATTAAACTATGAAGGTTTTCAAATTACGTATTTGTATTCTAAAGGCTAGTGATGTTATTAATTAACTAGCTGTTGCTCGCGAATGCGCTCGCTTGAATTTAAAAATAATAAAAAAAACTTAGCCCGTGTTACTCACTGATAGCGTAGCTTTTTAATATCTATCTTTATATAATAATTTTTGAAATCGCTCTAGTAGTTTTCGAGTTCTTTCAATATATCCAAAAATACAATAATTTCCTCTTTATAATATTAGTATAGATATAGATTTCATGATAAGTTTTACCATATAATTGTAATCACACAATTGGTACAGTAATAAACCTTCACTAACTCAGCAGATGGTATCAGAATCACAGATTATACATAAAATAGCTTTTAAGCTAGCATTGTTAACACTAATTGCAGCACCCGGCGATGCCCGCCCTGTAGCCGCCGGCCATTCCATTGTAACTTTATTACAAGCCACTGGGAAGTAGCTATAATGGATAATAATTTTCATTATCTTATAGAAACAGAGTTACCTGTATTCAAGGGCTTTTGGATGAATAATGAAGTGCGTCATAGTCAATAGTACCACCCCAATCTACCTACAGTTGATAAATAAAAAAAAATCAAATTTACATGTTGATAATTATAGGTTATATTTGCTTATTTATTGATTCAGTGTTGTCAATCTAAATGTATTTTTTATTAACGTCCATTATTGGTATAATCTATACTATTATAATATAATAAGGCGTAAACACACACTTCTTTGTTGCCCAAGATGTCAGCAATTACAAAATATTTTTGAATATTTTTTTTAATAAAAAGCCCTGCATTTACGTCATGTTTTAGGCTATATATTTTCACGCGATTTAACTTAGGGGGTAAATATTTTGGATAAAAACCCTAATGTGGGAAAGAGACCATAAGTTGCTGCCAACATCAAGAAAGAAAGATTGCTAAGGTTTGTCCTGTCATTTTGACATTTGCTATTGATAATTTGACAAATGTAAAGAAATTTTATTTTAAAGTTTTTATAATTTCACGCGGATGAATCCGCACGCAAACAGCTAGTAAATAATAATTATGGAAGTATTAAAATTTTCGTGAACCAGTTTTGAGGAATTGAATATGTTTTAAAATATAATCTAATAATAATTTATCTATTTGCATTTGTAATAAAATACGTTAACGGGATAATTTAGCATATATGTACTTTTTAATTTAATTGTTTTTTTTTCTTGCTTCAAGTACAGACACAAAAATACTGAACAGATAACGATCAAAACCTCATTATTTTTCCATACGAATTTTATGAATTCCGAAAACACGCCAAGAGGCAACTCAAACTGCAATTAACGTCAAGATGTAAAAGAACAAGTGTGATATAACAGTAAGTTAAAAATAGTGTACAAAGGATAATATGCCCTACCACATATGGGATAATGAAGAAATGATCATTCGATCAACGAATATGGTTCTGTGGTATTCACAGTGCTGTTTAATTCAGTTTTATGTAAATTTTTAAAACGCTTCAATTTCCTGTGAAATGTCTTAATTGGCTTCGAGATATTTTGATAAGTAGTGTAAACAAAATTACCATTTTGCATTCTGAACAGATTGCGGGTTCGCGTACGTAATTAGGGTAGGCTCCGAGCCCCTTATTGGGGATGAATAGTCAGCTGGTGATGATGATGATGAAACGTAAATTGATGATACGATTTTACTGTAGGATAATCATCATCATCCCCCCTACCTTATCCTACTCCCGTAGGGTCGACGCGTTGGGTTATCGTCCTCCAAATAACTCCATCATTCGTCATCTCAGTCACAACTCCTTTCTTGGTCTTATCACCTTTAAGCATACAATCCATCATTGACACCTTTACAACAGATGTGATTATGTGATCCTACTCATTATTTAAAAAAAACAGAGACAAGAATGTATATCTGTTTGGTTAATTCGGCTGTGGAAACTCACCTTAACGTTAAATTATTTTTTTAATTCAAATGAATATGAATAAATCTTGTGTCTATCTTCTCCGTGCGACCATTCATAATGAAAACACTTCAAGGACTCAGAAACTGTTCAATACAGTTAAATAGAATTAAACATGTTAGTTATCCAAACACAGGAATACAAGATCCACTGAACTAAACATCTTTAAACAGCTGATGCAATAATCTTTCCAATAAGGGCCTAATTCCACTTAGTGGCAAGACGCGCGACAACAGACTGTCTTCGTATAGCAGTCGCGTCCGCACCAGTGAAATGGCTTTGGCACACATTACTGCAATTACTGTTTTTTTTTCAAGAGAATTAAAAAATATGTCAAAATAGAGTTCTAGAGTAATCGCGGTCACATGGAAAGTTTAAGTGCCGAGGGTTCCGGTGTGTTCTTTGGAGATCCAGGAACCATCGTCTATGTTACTTAAGGATGCCCAACGAGGGTTATAGTGGTTCAAATCTCATGTGACCCTGCCTTCCCAAAGGGCAGGATATTATTGAAAGATTTCCCCCGACAAAAAAAAGGGGTAAGATCGCGCGTTCAGTTTCATAGTGGAAATAAAATTTAGGGTTAAGATGTGTCAGAATTGCAGTGCCCAGTTTTGCAGAGTCATTTGCTTTGAGATCGCAATTGCGCTGATTGTGCCCACATTTAGCTATTTGTGGCTAATAGAAGTGAATTGTATTTATTTGATCAGTGCTCATGCAATACTGTGACGTCTTTTATTAAGACATCTTGTTAAGTGCCGCATGAGTTTTCAATTTGTGACGTTAGTAGGTTAGTAAATAACATTAAGATTATATTAAATTTACTAAAGGCCGGTTTCCCAGGTACATTTAACGTGTTTTTGGTTTGATAACTTCATGAAATGCGTTTCTGAACTAAGTAACTTCAATTTTGCCGCGTCGAAACTTTGGAATACCTAACACTAATTAATCAATAGGTAATGATGAAATAAATTGAGACTTCAGAAACCCAGCATAAGTTTCGTATGATTTGACTTTAATGCGTTTATGCATTTAGATTTATTTAATTACTTACGCTTAATAAACGAAAAGGGTAATTCTTCTTCTAAATATAATTCTAACTTCTTTCATTGGTTAGTCCATATTTTAAAATTGAAATTTAATACAACTGTATCTATTAACTCATCATAAAGTATAGACAAAAGCTTAGAAATCACTTATTAGTTTTTAATAATTCCATTAAAATAATAGATTTACTTAAACTGTATATACCCTGAGTATACTTCAAAGGATATCAACGCGTTTCAAAGTATACTAAAATATTATTATCAACATTATAACGCTAAGCTATGAAGATAAAATCAGTTTAATAATACTGGAGGACTTGTCGACCCCATTCGATTGAACTGCAGCCGATATCATAATTCACAAGAGTCCAAGGTGAACAAATGTACCGTGATTAGGTCTAAAAGACATGTTGCTTACAACAGAACAGGATAAAAAAGAACATCAACAGAGCAGATGCATGTTAGGAATTAATAAAATACGACAGTCCCACAAGATAAAACAGGTATAATAGACATTACTAAAGCAATATTAACTATACTATGAAATGTAATTAATGATTATGTATCTCTTTTTTTCTATCAAATCACAATCAAAAATATTCGCCCCCTCTCCATTATTAACTAAGTACGAGTACTATCAAACAATAAGATCTTTATGAAAACTTATGCAATCCTCTAACAAAAACAGTTCTTCATAACAATAATCAACAAAGGTAACGCCTTACTAAAGCGTGTACGCAGCGCGTGCGTAAGACATTCCTGACGCAACAACACAAGCTACTTTATAAATACAGTTCGAAACAATCAATTTAAAAATATTGTTAACCATTCAGATAACGAGTATACCTTCAAGGTTACAAGACTACAACTAAAGTAATTGCAACGCTTACGAAACTGATCACGGCTTTTGTCTTCGAATTTGTGACATCTCTTTTGGAAACATCGGATTCCGAGGCTATTGATATTTCATAATGGATCGAGTCGTAATCGATTGTCTCGCTGAATGAACATCGAGCGCCGGAACAAACGATTCAATCGATACCTCTATAGTATTTTGTAACTTTCGCGTGGACCTTTGTCGTGCTTATAATTTGATTATAGAAAAAATAAACAAAAAAAACACACAGAGTTAAATATATTCTGACCTTCCAACATTAAAAATCATATTATAATTATTTTTTTTAACACAAAGAATAAGTAGCTCTTTAACGGTATCGCTCGGCCTAGAAGCGACAAGCACTTATATTTTCATAGATAAGTGCATAGATAAAGTAATACTGCGTTAAAATGTCCATCATCATTGAAGGTCGGTTCCGAAGCTCAGTGTATGCCGGTAGCTTTTTAAAAAGTGTATTAGTGGGCGATGATCTATTGTTACAGCTATAAATGTCAACGGCGCATTAGTTATCGGACCCTAATGTGTCTTTGGCAACAATATTATCAATAAATTGTGTACTCTGTGGTACTGGTCTACACCTAATTGTCCTGCTGCTATATTTGCCTAGAAGTGACAATGTTTTACCACTAAAAGTGTTTACTATTTACTAATTGTCGACGACTAAAAAGACAGCTTAAAATTAAATTAATTAAATTAGTAACGCGTTTATATCCAACATTATTCTTAAATACGAATAAAGTATGTCAAATGAAAAAATGAAAATGCATTATTGTTCCACAAAATTTTACAACAAAGTATTTAGTGTCTTACATAAAGTTAAGAAATGAGAATTCTTTATTGCCACCTAAATATAATTGACTAAATTAGTTTAAAAATTTTGTTAACCGCGAGCATTACAACCTGTTCAATCCTATTATGTGACATAACAATAATTATCTTTCAGCGTATTTTTTGTAAAACCAATGCTACGGCATGAAATTGCTTACCGCATCTATGTGCTCTATTTCCTTGGTAAAGTTGTGTAAGCGCTACGCATTTCAAGACAACCTTTGGTGTCTCAACGGCACAACGTGATCCTGCGCAGAATAACTGAATCGAATCTATTGCGTATAATAATTCAATGCTCGAATTGCGGTCATACTGATATTTTTTGTCAAATATTTTTAGGTTACAAATAAGAATTATAATTTTCCTTTAAATAGCTGTAAAAAAACAGTGATATTCTATCACAGAAATTGTGATTTCTTGCACATAATGTGAATAAAAGTTTTTTTTCTGTAATGACGTATTTACCGACAAACACTGATCTGTGTGTCGGTAAATATGTGCTTAGAGATGGCAGCTTTTGCTTCATCACGACGTACATATTAACGTAAACTTAGTAAGGGCCGTTTTTAATTCATTAAATAACCCAGTGGCGCCAGTATAATGGTATAGGGCAAACTCGATAAAACACGAGATCGTAAATCGAACCGAACATTTATTGTCTTAAAACGTATTCTAGCAAACGCGAAATTTTCTTCAGAATAGCTTAAAACTTATTTGTATTTTATCATCTTTTAAAACATTAAAAAACATGCATTAAAAATAAGACTTGACAAATAACCCAGATGAGCAACTACGTATTAGTTTTGGTTAATGAAAAATTCGGTAAAAATGTTGTTTGATTATGCTAGATTTTACTTAGAAAACTCCCTTTATTTTATTTAAATTCGTAACAAAGTAATATTTCAAATACGGTATATGAATAATAACTTAATTTCTATTCAACAATGATTGTTTAAATTTAAATGCATCGCCGGCAATAACTCTGTTCAAATATTCCGCTAGCGGTCCGTAAATTTGTCAAGGCACGGCGTCCGCTTACTTGGACCGCTGTAGTCCTCTACAGAAGGCTTAATAAAGTATCGGAGCAGATGTAAATGGAACAGCGAGCACGACCCGAGGCTAGGGCGGGGTCCGGACAACACTTTCATATTATTACGGCTGCATAGCACGCACACAGGCGCACGCGCACGATCTGACCGCGCACCGCACACCGTCGGACCGCGCACGCGATACGACCACTTTCAATGATTCGTTAGCGAAATCATTAGGAGATGTAATGTTGGCGCATTGTACTATGTGTTTATAGTTATTCAAATGATTTATTTTTATTGATAGTTTTTGCCTTGCCACGAGACATAAAATAATGATGGTCGATGACTGTACGCATAAGTCTAGTAACCGTTAAACATTATTGTGAAGGTGAACTTAAACGCGCGTAATTTGAACGTATAGTCCGACAATTATCTATGGCCCGGGAGAGGCGCTGCTGTCTCAATAATGTCACAAAATATGTAAAACTCACTTAGTTATAGAATATGACACATGTGCATGATTAAAACAAGACAGCTACAATACCAAAAGGATCTTTCATTGGATGTCGGACAGGAGCGGCGCTAGTGAGCTGTTTATTTAGTGTCCTTTATACCCACCGGGTCGGAAAAGTTTTTCCGTCTGTACACTATACGTTAATGGAATCCGTATCGAGAAAATGAGTTGTCAAGTGGATATGGTTGGCGCATTCATCATTCAAAATCCGGGCAACGGCAGTTGTGTGTGGACAAGTTAGGACGTATCGGTACTTTACCGTAGCGAATGACTGATGTCCTCTGCTGTGAAACGGATCACCGTGTATAATGTGGCCGTAGACTATAAATCAATAAAATTATTAGCATAGGCATAAAGCCTACTATTCATCTACATATCTACATCGATCATGTCGATCATACAATAAATAGTACAACGCTAGGTGTACTGTGTAGCAAAATTAATGTACTGTTAAAAACTCGTAAGCTTTTGTCATGAATATTGCGACAATTATCTAGTCAGGTTACAGAGGCGCTGCTATCGCTGTTAGGGCTCTCAGAACACATAAAGCCTACTTAGGCATTGGGAATGAAGCTATATTAAAACAAAGATCTTTCAAGTATCCTGTCATAAATTAGTTTGAATTATGTCCACCGGGTCAGATATCCTTGTTGATCTATACCAGAGTATATCAGACTTATTTCTTTTACCGCCCCTCTTTCAAAATTAATGATTTTTAAGCGCCTCCAATTTTTATACAATTTTACTGGAATTTAAAATACTATATAAAATAAATGAAATTACAAATTATACACTGCCCCCTAACTCATATCAACTCCCCCCATTTTTTCTGGGGCCCTATAACGCCCCCCTCTAGGTTTTAAACGCCCCCAATGGGGCGTTATCGCCCATTTTGAGAAACACTGGTTCATACAGATGTTTTTTTTCTTCAAATTTCAAAACCATTTTACTAGTTCAACACAACCTGAGAATCGATCGTTTATGATTGATTGCAAACTTTTACTTTTATATGGCAATAACAAATATAAATAAAATAAGCAATTTATTATATATGTTAATTGACTATTTTGTTCTCAAAATTAAGCAATGAAATCTTTCATGACCCCAATAAAATGCATAAAAAATAAAGCAATTTTTAGGTTTTATAGCCGAAATTACATGGTTTTAAAATTTTACCGTTTCATAATTAATATTACCGTTATCGTAATTTTATTATTACAAAAATATTCTCGGATTGCTTAATCAAGCCAGCGTTGTTATTGTACGATGGGTCACGTACGTTTTGGACACCGGAATGATTTTGGATTTCATTCGGTCAACAATTGGCATAACCGCAGAGACCACCCATATTTTGGAAGAGAAATATCCAAGAATAATTATGCTATAATAAATATATCTAGTACATGGAAGCCTTTTCTTCAATCATTTTGAGGATAATCTAATTAGAAAATTCTACACAGTTTAAAATAATTCATCACAAACACTGACCTGTATAAACAGACAGGCTATAAGATATTTTGTGCCTTCTATTTTCCCCATTTTGCCACTGATTATTGCGGTTGGTCGGGGTAGTAAGGATTCGAACTAATAATAGAGATAGAATTAACTATCAATATCAACAGGCGATTTTTTGGTCGGAACGAAGTATAAACTTTGACTTCCAAGCGCCTATCCATTTATACGGATCAGTTGGCACAAACGTTTACGATAGTAGAAGACTTATTTGATTCGTTAAAGATTAGACTAGATTTGTACATAAAAACTAACTGCTCTAATGTTTTGATTAAGACAGAAAATTTATACACAGTTTGACAAATAAACATGAGTTTAATTTGTTTTCCCATCGTGTTTAAAAACTCTTTAGCTTTTAAATTTAAAGTGTCTCATATAACACATTACAAGGGCAGCAACCTTCAGTTAAACGGGCGATCTCGTCCGAGTCATCTTCAAGCAGTCCGCCCGTTCATTAAGTTCGCATGACTGTCCATCAAACAGATTATTGCAATTATTTAAATTCACACCTTCGAAACACGAAAAAGTCTCTTTTTACGTTTAATATTTCGTAAGCGCAAGGAAATGACGTCTCATTCGAAAGGTATAATTAGGGACAACCTTGGTTCAGGGTTGGACTGGATTTACGCGCTTCGTGCTGCGACGTTGAAGTGATAATTGTTCGACGTTTCGACATTCATTACTAAATGTTGAATCTTTTTTTTATTCATCGATAATTGATCTCCATGTTTACATTGTTCGTGATTCATTAACAATGTCTTTTTTCAATATCGCAGTTATATTTTTCGGTGTTGCTCCTAAAAGCTTTATATATATTTCTAGATCTTATGCCACATGACTAAGTACTGAGCGATTACGTCGATGCGATTAATTACGAGTGATATAAATAAAATAGACAATAAATGTACAGAACAACAAATTATACATGTAACGCAACGCATACAGGTAGCATATAAACTATTCAAGATTCAACAAAAAGCGTGTTTATTACATTTTTATATTGATAATTTATTGTAAACTATCTGGAAGTTATTTGAAGATCGTAAAGAATTAACCGCAATAACACAACAGCAACAAAATGTGAAATTAATTCTTCAAGTATAGCTTCCGCGTTAGCTCGATATAGTACGGAAAACTTACACGGTCGGAACATGGGCCGGGAATGGACGTGATGCAGTGTAACCGCTATAGTCCTGCCGTTGCCTTGGGCACGCCCAGGGCACTAACCCTCGTCGCAGTCGCAATATGCACTATTATGCACCCAGAGCACCGCACACTCGCACTGATAAAAGGTGTAGGTGTAGTAGTTCGTCCAGTAGAATAGATGGTTACCCTCCCTTTCACTAACGTAACAGTGCCGTACTTATAGCCCAAGTTAAAACAATTTACGAAACTAACAAGACAATTAAACAAAGTTTTGTTTTATTACTGCTTACACTTCGGTTTCATTCGGTTTTGTCTCATTTGTTGTCATCTATACTAATATTATAAAGAGGAAATATTTGTATTTTTGTATGTATTCTATTCACGTAAAAACTACTGGGCCGATTTAAAAAAATCTTTCACCATTAGAAGGGTAATTTATCTGTGAGTAACATAGACTATTCTTTTTATTTTTTTTAATTTTCACGCGGGCTAAGTCGCGAGCAACAGCACAAAACAAACAACACAAAAAACATAGGTTTAGTATTACTACCAGCCCTACAGAACATGATTATTGATTAGGTTGTTACACGGTACAAGGGAGAGCTATTACAACAAACATTACAAAATGTTTAATTATTCCTTTAAAGTAATTAACTATTACATTTTATACATTCTAAATAATATGTATTGCTACGCTGTTAATATTATAGAATGAAATATTGACTATTTATAGTTTAGGATGCTTCGCATTCCGGATAAGTTGGCACGCATTATTGTAATAGTCAGTTTATTCTGTGGCTAGACTGCGGAAAACCTTCTTTATTATATGAACAAATGCATATCTTCAAAGCTTCCGTACATATACCATGTTTAACAATTGTGTTCCTAATTGGGTTTGTAGGAAGTAATATCGATTAGCAATGTGCCGTTTTACAATCAACAAAACTATTGGGAAAAGTAATTTATTCTGAAACATTAGGTCATAATACGGTTAGAGATCTAGTATTTTAAGTTATGTAATTAAGATCATAAAAGGTGTCAAAAATCTAGACACTAAACAAAAGGTAATCAAGGTCGAGACCGGACTATAGATACGAGCAAGAATCCAATAAGGTATCTATCCATATATTGATAACAGATAAGGCTGTCACCGACGGGGCGGTGGCGGCGGCGGGCGGCGGCCGGTCACTAAATATCCGCCGCGTGATATACAACCAGTGCTGCGATGTCTACACTGGTTGCGAAATTAGAGCGGCCCGACGCACGCGCACTCGCGCACTGGCGCACCGCCCGCGCGTGCCCGATCCCTGCGTGAGTACTACTGATAAATTCAATTTTGAATTTGGAATTCGCACGATGTTCTAAAAACAAAATGTTTTGTTTTAGTTTTTTTTAAGGCTAACGTTACGTATGCCATTCAGCCACTATTTACCAGAATTATCAATTCTGTATTTATTAAAAAAAAGATAATCTGATGATTATGTATGAATAAAAAGTTAAATGTAAACAGAACATTTCACACATTATCATATTTTACTCACAAAAAAAAAATGCAGATTTTTCTGGTAATTAACTGTAAGATAAAGTAGTAAGGATTGGGGTCAAGTTACCTGGGACCTTTCGCCTTGCATTAAAATAAGTTGTTTTAAACGTCCTGTCGGTCAGAGGCGTTGGATGAAATACTTTTATTTATTTTTTTCCACGAGCGCTTAAATCTGAAAAGAAAAAAAAATTACACACTGAGCTTTAAGTTTTGTGACGCTGCTATATAAATGCGCTGCTATACCGTCGCAGTCCCTTAGTGCAGTTTTCGTTATTGAAAATTATTGTCTGATATAATTTTCCTGACTTTTCAGTTAGTTCATGAGATACATTAATGTTAAAAGTTAATTCTAATTTAAGACTGTGTGTATTGGAACGGAATTCGGTAATTCGAATCGTCGCCAGTTGTCGGACACGAAGTTCGTGTCTATGTCGCGTTTGCGAGGGCTAAGGCGAGCCTAATGTCAAATGTAAGTTTATTGTTAGCTCAGTAATAAACAATTAAACACGCCCTGGCTAAATTGAATGCTACAGTTTGTTGCTTGAATTTAACTGTTGCTTTGCTTGTTTATCAACTTATCTTTGGTGTAAAATCTGACCATTATATTTATCTATACTTCTATACTATTATAATAAAGCGTAAACACACACTTCTTTGTTGCCTAAGATCTCAGCAATTACAGCATATTTTTGAATAACTCTTTTTTAATAAAAATCTCTACACTTACGTCACGCTTTAGGTCATATATTTTCACGCCATTAAACTTAGGGGGTTAATATTTTGGATAAAAACCCTAATGTGGGAAAGAGACCATAAGTTGCTGTCAACATCAAGATAGAAAGATTGTTAAGGTTTGTCATGTCATTTTGACATTTGCTATTGATAATTTGACAAATGTAAACAATAAAATAAAGTTTTTATAATTTCACGCGGATGAATCCGCACGCGAACAGTTAGTGTTGTTATATAATTTACTACTTTCATATGATATGTATTTAAATCTAGTTTATTTTAAAATCGTACTTTGTATTTTATCGGAATGAAATAAAAAAAGACAATTAAATACAGTATTCTTCTGATGAAATTAGTGTTTTTTTCAGTACTTGACATCTACTTACGTTTATTAATGTTGGGTTCGGAGTTTTAACAAGTTGAATATAAGTTAAAATCAACTTCGAATACTACATTATTTCTAAGTGAAACATTTAATAGGCCTAACTAAATGTCCATTTGTAACCTCTCATTAGGTTAACCATTACCTTACCTCGGACATAAGGTACGTCTAGCAACGTCAAAGATAAATGGCCATGTGCACAAATTAAACACCCACAATATTGATCGATCGGCCTCTTCATTTTTGTGCCGGACACGCGTATTAATCATGCACTCGGTAATCTTGTGAAATTTATTACCTCTAAGCGAATCTGCCCGTAGATTTATCAACGAAATGTGTGGGCTATCTTCATTCAATATTCAAATTAACTGGAAGCGATAAGTGTTCCGATACCCATTTCTCAACTCTAGCCTTTGGATAGTTAATGTTTTTAAGTTAACGGAGTTGTTACGGTGATCGGAGAGTTGGAGTTGGTTGGAGCACAAAACTATTGTTACCTAATTATTTTAAGCTATCCTAGAATGCCATTTCGTGAACTTTTACTTGATTTAAAACAATCCTAAACTTGCATGATTTGATTCAAAATCATGTATATTTTAAACCTAAACGAGAGATGTGTTGCATAATTTAACAAAAAGAATTTGATGAGAAGAACAAATCTATCCCTTCAAATATAATTATACGTTCTTGTCCACTTAATAAAGATGACGGACCACCGACAAGTAGCCTACGCGTATTAATTACGCAGTATAGGCACAAAATCGATACATGTCCGGCTTTCTAATTTAATTTGGAGCATTGGGTATTACGGCAAGGCGACGGAAGACTCGATAAGCGTTTATACGGATCAGTTGCGCTAGCTCGCGTGATCGAGTGCTCCTGATGCTAGCCACAAACGATAGCAGCGCCTTACACGGAAATTAGCAATCGTGAGAACGTCACCGAACACAATGAATGAATAAAAATCGAACAACAAATTGATTATAAAAAGTTCAAAAATAAAATATTTTATTTATCTGTACATCCCATTTTTGGTAACAAAGATTGAAGTACGGTCTTTTCAAAATCTGTAAATATTTATTTTATTCACCCAAAGACGCTCCGTCTTCGATAAGGATCGACGTTAATAATTTTTTAGTTTCCCTTATTTGATACTAGATGGCGCTGCGCTGTTAAAATTCTTGCTATTGTTTGTCGCTAACTCTACGCATACATTCCATGAACATCATTTTACGTGGACGCTTCTATAATGAGGTCGTGGTATTTCACTATTTATTTTTGGTTGGACAGTACACTTCAACGTAGTGTTACTGTCACGTAATTACTTAAAAAATGGCTAGTTAACTTAATCGAATAGTGTGTTTCGGCTCAACATTTGCGTATCTTACGTATGTCAATGACCCATGTATGTACATATCTAGGAAAAAATGTAGTAACTAGTAACTACTAACATTTTTATTGTTTTGTGTTCTCTAGGGTGACGGGTGGTGGCTGATCAAAATTTCAATATAGATTTTTTTTTTTATATCAGATAGATGACGAAGACCGAAGTCGATTGTAAAAACTCCGCAACGATTTGGAGTAGAAGGCTCGTTTATGGTTTTACCCGTGTATCTTAATAAAAATTAAATTTTGTTTAACTTTTTTTTAGTTTATGTATATTGCATTATTTTTGTCACTTCGTGATTTATTTATTTATATAATTATTACTGATCAATTTTTGATAGTTTGTTGAAAAATTGTAGATCTCTTGGTGGTGTGAGTATGACAGAAACAAATTCAGACATGGTTTGCAACTTTAGCTTGGTTGCAAGTCCCTACTTCTACACACATATATTTCTCTATTACTTTCAATAAATCCTTTTGGTTGTTCAGCAGTGCATCCATGTAGGCAGCAATAAAGTTAGTACATCGCCGCTGGCCGGTAGCGGGGTGGCCTGCCTCGATGCATACATAAATTTTAAAAACAATAACTACACATTAAGGCTACACACTTATCATTATTTTTTATATTATGTTTATTGACTTTTCTTTTATTATTGTTTCTAGACTGAAGGTGTGTATCTTGGACGTAAATATTTTAATGCAGTGTTAAAACTTTATTTAAAAAAATGCTTTATTGTTAAAAAAACATTTATTAATATTATTTATTTATTGATTCATATTTATTAATTATTGTGTACATGTACCGATTATATTTGGTCGAAATTTTAATCGTTTAATTTTTCTAAAATACTTTAAAGTGGTACATCATTATGAGGTAACATTAGTCTTGAATCGCTTTGAAAATCCACAATTTCTGTTGTATCTGAAAATACAAGCAAAACATCCGAACATTACAGTCGCGGCGATCTAAATATTATATCTGTAAGATAAAGCGATAGGTGCTATAATTCCATTGTTGATCGTGTATCCATTTACCATAAAAGTGGATGTGGTAGCATCCGATATGGTCCGAGCCATCTGATAGCCGTACAACGGCAACGGTTGCACTCGCAAGCTATCACAACCATTATCTATGTAAGCATTCTTTCATAAAATCCATGTTATAAACTGATTCAACATGAAATAAAACACAATCTCCATTTTGTTTTTAAAGTATTAAAGAATTTAATGGCTTTAAATACTGTCTATATTAGATTTCTTAGTAAAGCAAGCGAGTCTATGGATGGATGGATGTTTGTTACAGATCTCGCTGAAATTTGGCATATAGATATAGAACATAGTGTGAAAGTAAATGTAGGCTACTAAGTTTTCTTTTATAATTCACGTCACGAGTCACAGGCAACAGCTAGTTTTTAATAAAAAGATAATTTAAGTTTTTAAAAAAACGTCAACTTAGACTTTAAAATAAACGGCTCAAAGTATTGAAACTTTAAAAATATAGCTATCATTTAGCAAAGACATTTTCATTTAATTCTCCACTAAGAGCGCGTTTCCATTTAAATTATTTACAAAAACAGCTACAAATGTGAACCCTTGCTGACTGAGATTTAAGGCCTCATTACCAATAATTGGGACTCCGATCTTATAATTGGGTGGCATAAGGCAATTGAACGTTTGCAGCTAAAAGTTTCTGTAAAATAAATGATTTCGGGACATTTAAGTTTAAACGCTTATGTCTGTATAATAAAGTGAGGTAAATATAAGATAATGACTGTTTTAGCCTAATTGGGTAATTGGATTGCGAAATGGTAGCCTGCTCACGTTTAAATGAATGAAATGCATCATTGATTGATAGCATTTAAGTGTTCCCAGCCTTAATTCGACGAAAAAGACTTTAAATTTTACAAAGTTATAATTTTCCTGAACTAAAAAGGTCCATTCCAAAAATCAAGTAAAGAGTAGACATTTTTCTTTCGGTGTATCATGAAACAGAACGATTTACAAAAACCACATGGTTATAGAAACGAAATCCTTGTGCTTAGGAGTAGACAAACGGGGACAAGGAGTGCGGGCGCACACTTTTGACTAAACTATCGCACAACTGTTGTGATTGACAATTGTTTCGCAGAAAATTCAACTGTTTAGTTCTTAAATTAAAAATCGAGTAGTGTGCGCATCCCTTATAAGGTCATGAGAATCAAAGCACGACTAAACAGTTGTGCGATAATTTAGTCAAAGGTGCGCGCGCTCTAAAACTGTATGATTATAAGTTGTTTTTTATTTATCATTACTCTTTTAAATAAGTTATCACTGTGATTAATATAATTTAAACTCAACAATATTTTTTACAGTTCAAATGTTGTGTTTATTTCAATGGAGACATAAATAGGTAGAGAAATATCTCCGGACAGAGTCATCCGCGTTGTATGTTAATTCGCTTAGTGTTCCTTAATCTGCAATGTGCTTTGTAATTGCGTTCGAGAAACTACGCACTCATTTGCGTATATTAACGATATCATCTTCATATTAACTTCATTAATATTTATTAGGCAGCATTTGTAATGTGAATCTGTTACGATGCTTATTTCATTTGGACAATGTTTGCTAGGAAGGAGAAATCTTACTTCTTACTAATACAATAAAGCGTAATAGGTTAAATTAATTATAAGTATGTGATAAAAATTAAATTTGGAGTAGATGATAACAATTTGTACGAAAACATGATATATTTGCTGGCTTATTACATTTGTATTTTAACAAGCATGCATAGACTAGAATTTCTCAACCGCATACTGCACAAGATATGGGGCAGTAAAATTAACTGCTGCATAAGGATGTACAATACGTTTAAGTCAGCAATGTACACAGCCGTATGGTGAGGGATTTATCAAAGCCGGGAGCCGTGAGGAGTTTCCGCATTATTTATATGAGGCTGGACAAACAGATGTGCGCCGCGGGACGTCCCCGCAATACCCACGCGCCGACAGCGCTGCACTTTAAGACTACATTTTGATTTACTTCACTACTTTCCTTGTATTGTGTAAAGGATATTATTTGTCTGTCAACTTTCGATATTATTGCATTGTTTTGCAGTTTCTGTAATTAATTAATCTTATGATTTACGAGTCCTTTGCATGTAAAATAAATTCTTACCAAAGCTAATTTGACACCATTGATTTGTCATGTCACTTTCTTCATTACCGACAGCGTCGTGTCTTCATTCAAGGCAAAATTATTTATACATGTTCTCTTAAACACAGTGTAAATAGTTACATCACCGAACATTTAACACTTACGTTTATTTATAGTGCTCGTTACAAGAACTTTGTACACTGCAAATGGTCAAGTCAGCGAATAAGCAATTACGCGGTACGCACCTTTGTCCCGGGAAGGGACATCTGTCGCATTCCTCCGATCTAGGAAGTGGGTACTCTCACAACAATACAATAAAGTACACGCCTCTGCTTAAGGAACGCCTGACTTGATATATTATTACTTATTAAGCTAGTTTCAATTAAGTTTAACGGAGTTATTTAGTGTAAACATTTGCTTTGGAATTGGCGTATAAGTGGCATTATTTGTAATGTATTGTTATTGTTTTTAATTATATTTACACCTTCATTCATGATATATTTATGTTCGTCTTTCTATAGGAGATGAAATGTCTTTATGTAGCAAGTCATAATTCTTTCAACTGTTAGAAATATCTAAGAATGGTAATATAAACATTTGTTTATTGTTTCCGTATTAAAATTTAGAACTCTTAATTAACATACATGAACAAAATGCCAACGGTACACAATCAAGACAGGTAGAATATGTTTATTAGAGTGAACTCGAGGGCGAATATGGTGGTTCCATCGCCGGCAAGCTCTATTGAGATGTTACATTAGGACTTGGCCCCACTGACATGCGTACAGAGTCAGCACACCTTTTGCAGCACGAGTCATGTAACTGCGTTTGAATAGACCGAGGTGATGTTCAGCTCGAACAAAGCTCGCCAACGTCTGGGGTGTGTAGGAATAATAGCTTCCGATCGTATCGCCTCTAAATGTTAAGTACGTACGCAACGACAATAAATTATTTCTGTAAAGTGGGCATTGCATAAACTGAGGTTTGGAATCGTTTGTATTGCGACGACTTGGATTCTTGTAGATGGAATTCAATCTAGTACTTGTTTCAAAAGTAACCGAGGACTACGCCTTTCGACTTTGTTGCTGAGTGTTCAAATTTATAGGTCAAGAATCGCCAGCCTTAGGTACGGTGATCACAATTGAATGACAATAATAAATATGTGCAGTATATTATAGTAAGTAAAGTTTAGGTTAGTAGCCACTTGATAGTTACTGGAGCCATCCCTTAGTGTACATTTTATATAGTAATTTTTGACCTTAGTTACCATTAAGTCGGTCGAGTACGTCAGTAAGTTAAAGCAATTAAATCATATGAAGAACTCTAATAATCATTTAAATATTGCGTTTAAATTAACAATGGTGCGGTAAAACTAAAGAAACTTAATTGTTAATGCTTGTAGTTTTTTTAATCGTCATACGCTTTGTTAATGTTATAAAGTAATATAAGGTAGTGACATAAAAATGTAACCTTTAGTTGAAAAAGTTATTAAGTTGATAATAATGCGAACATTAAAACAATATTAGCACTAATTGACATATCGTTTAATCTACGCATTGCAATACCCTTGGTAACACTCCTTTGCTGAAAGTAATTCATAAAAAACTTATAACTCTATGATGAATAGCGTTGCAATTTTCTCATGATACGATACACTTGTTCTGCCATAAAAGAAAACTAACACATTACAAGCGGCTGCCCCTGCGCAATGATATGTCATACATTTCTCACGTTTTAATAAATATACGCGCCACATAATGGCTTTTAATTATTACATTAATACATAATACAATAAACAATTAGCGTTTTATATAATAGTTTTTGCCCGCGATTTTATCAGCGCAGAATTAAAATAGCACGGGAGTAGGGAGTAGCTTAGGAGTAGTGAGGTACATCTACCCTAGAGACTCCAAAAATATTAAAACACATAAAAAACTATTATGAGGAAGACCATATTAATGGTAATGACGTAGACATAGCCTAATTCATCTGCCTGAGACTTCCATGTGAAGCCAATTTCATCGAGATCCACTAACCCGTTTTGACAAACATCCAGCTATCCGTCAATCTTTCGCATTTATAATATTAGTATGATAAAATGTTAGAAACCCATACGCATCCATCACAAATAAAAGTTTTTCAACATCATGTTACAACCGAATTTATTACTTAAGTTTTGTACCAAGAAATAACATACGCGTGACTCAATCCAAACACTAAACAAAAAGTTATTTTGTTGACACGGGGCGTCACAATGTTACAAATATCAAACAAGGCGATTATATTATTGTCAGAAGTACCCGCGGCCTTGACATACCGAGACAATCCGTAACGCGTGTCAAATCATGATCCTAATCTCCATACAGTCACCTTTCACACTGAACACATCAAAACACATCCTTAGCTTGCATCACGCAACGATATAATATCGTCAATCAAACACTACAAGAGCCGTATGCAGATTTTATTCAAATCCTAGTCAGATTATCGAGCTCACCCACGTCAAAACGTATCAGACGAATCTCGCCCTTAACCAATTGCATTTCTCTATGAAATAGAATAAGCTTGACGGACTTCTAAGGTCGACAATAGCATCATTGCTTATGACGATTAAAGAGACACTTTGTGCTAGTACTGAAATGCATTCGTTATTTTGCATACAAAGCGTTATAAATATTTCTTATGGCTAAGTAGTCCTACCCTCGGCGTTTTGAAACCTCGCACGGATGACACGCATCGATACATAGGAGAGTAAACGCTTCAAAGTATATGTTAATTTATGTTAAGAGAAGTCATTTCTATGATATATGTCTTTTGTGAAGTTAACAGCCCACAGTAGCTGTATGACTGGGAAAAATTAATTTAAATTGTCAACTTGTTTATTCATTTGTTTGGTAGCCTACAAGTATTCTATTCAAATTAAAAAGACAAACAGGCTTCTGGTATACTTTTTTAATTAAAATACTTTACGGATATTTATTAAAAACACTTAATTTTGAGTTTCCCTTGTCATACTTGAGTAATTTTGGATTGATTATTCTTCTAAATTAATTAATTTGAATTTTTACAATTTCTACATAATTTGCAATTTAAATTATCCTACAACTAAAGCGAGCATAGACAGGAAAGAAAGATAACGGACAAGGCGTATTCTCGTTGATATGAAAATAGGTTGTGGCCGGGAGAAACACTTGCCCGATTTGACAGGTGATAGCAACTAGGCCCGTGAAATATCGCCACACGGCAGCGCGAGATACGAGGCCCACGGTACTGGCACCGATGTTCGACACGACTGTACCCACTACAATGTACACATTTTAAAACTGTTTCATAATTTTCAAAATATCTGCCGTATTCAAAGTGCCATACGCTCACTAAGGAAGATCTTGCACTGTTATTGAGAGACATCTAAACAATTTTAAATATGACATGTAACATCTTTGAAATGTAGCAACTCTTATTTTAGGTACATTGCAATAGACAGTGTTTTTAGGCTTACGAGTTGGTTAGTAATGTACAAAGTGGAGAATAACAAATCTATGTTTCACTCCACATGCGGGACTTGCGAGCAATGATGCCACAACTTTGTCGAGTCCAGTCTCGTTTGATTATCACGAATTATATTTTCTATCGCCTAAGCTCCAACCAAACTCAAACTCAGTTTTCATAATAAGTATATTGCAAGTTACAAATACGATTATAATGAAAAATGATTCACAGTATAGTAATTTATTTACACGTGTCCCAACCAAATGAATCATGACAATCTCAAATTCAAAACTCTATTCAAATGCACAACCCTGTCGCCAGGACTTCGATTAGCGATGTCGCGCGTGTAGGACGTCTTTCACCAACAAACCTTATATTACTCAATTACGTCACTACAACGATACTTGTGTGGGTAATTTATACCGGCAGCGGTGACTTGAAATTTACATTCAGTGTACCAACGATTGACTTCGCTTAGGATGCAGTTTCAATAAGCTCTTTTGTGTTATAATTACTCAACATGTAGGAGCTATTTATGGATTTATTAATTAAATTTAACCATTGAAATCATAGGATTCAGCCTTTATAAACCTGTTATTAATTTAAACAGTTTCTAATATGAAATTAGGTTGTTGAAACAACTGAAAATCTATCTTATAACTGTTTTACAATTTATTAACAAAAGAACAACGAAAATTCGTGTGTCAATGTTATATTCATGCAAAAATTTAACTACTATAGATTATTCAGACAAATTGAAAGAAAACCCTGCTATGATTTTTTATGTTTTAAAAACGTATAAATAACGAATTATTTTGGTAGTTACTTTCACAAATCTTGTAAGATTTTATTAATTAGAAATGATATTAGATTCATAACAGAAAGTAGTGTTAGAAAATACAATTTGTATTAGAATCTAGTTAGTGAGTTGTAAGACGATCGTACAAGATTTGTGCTCTACAAAACCTTTTTAGAATCTGAGGCCTGCTTTGTAACGGAACTGGTCGGACCGGCAGCGGCTCTAAATTAGAAGCACACGCTACGCCGCTTTTAGATTTCCCCCTTTCTTATGTTTCGCCGGCCTGGACAATTTGTATCGCAACAAAGTGTATTTTCGCAATGTTTCAATTTAATGAAACAGTTAAATTCAGTCCAAGTTCTACTTGTTAACAATGTAAAGATATTAAATATGATAATTTGGATAACATAGCCTTTTTACCCATTTATATTTGGAAGGGCAGATTACTAATTTTTCCTTACTTATCCTTTGGTTTTGTACTTAAAATCTTAGTACGTACTTTTAAAGCCTGCGTCTTTCTACAAAATAGTTAATAATTATAGCAGTATATAATTGTAATCTTCACCTCAACCTACATATCGAAAAAATAGGTTAAACGTTTATGAAACTACTCCAAAGATTATGGTTGTTACCATTTTAGTAAATTTCTTTGTTCATACGTGACTAAGGCAGACGTCAAAAATATGATAAGTGTCATAAATCGCATCAAATAGGTGACAAGCCCAAATGCACTTATGAGGTAAAGTGAGTAATGGACATGATTTATTTCTAACAACGGCCGCGACAAAACTGCTCTGTTGTTTTGAGTCAGCCGCGCCATTACTGCCTTCGTTTTAAATGTCAACACTAAAACCTTCATTTTGATACATCGCGGTCATCGAACATGTGAATAATAACTAATACATTTAAAATTTTAACTACAATTGCACCTGTGAGACTGTAAAACCCGTGATGTATGAATGTGTAATCAATAAGTGTCAAATTCAGATAATATTTTAATTATCATATAATTTTAAAGTTAATCACTGCAAGGGTGTGATGGAGAGGAACCTTCAGAATCTCCAAGTAGACTGAGTCGAGATAGCACGAAACAACGAAAGGAAGAGATTATTTTTGCCGAAAAGTTGAAAGCCAAGGCCCACTTTTGGTTGAGGGTTGATGCGCTTTCGTTAGTGTTGTCAATTAAAATTTAGATGTTGATACAAATGATTTTATAACCTTAGCGAAATAATTACATATTAATTTCATCAAGGTAATAAGTTTCTATGACTAATGTATGTTAGAGATCAATTTATCCAATTAGAATCGATTGCATCCGTTTTACGATAACGACGTCCGTTTTGACCGTAAACGTTGGGACATCTTCAACTAGTTACGCATGATTCCGGTATTCTAAGAGATATGAGAGCCATCTCGTATATATTTAAAATATGTCGCCTCTAACTCAAATAAGACGCTAATGTTCATAATCATACCGTATTAGAAACGAAACTATCTAATAATTAAGCTTATAGTAGGGCCGTGTGTTAAAAGATTTTAGAATTACTAATTTATTTTTAGTTTTTTAGTATCAAATTCTATTTCTTTATTATTTTAATTTACTGGTATCAAAGTTAACACATTTTTATAAAAAGCATTCATATTTATATCATAACTCAAAGCTGATTAAGGCCCACAGACATCTGCAATTTTGGTTAGCCCCTATAAAAACATGTCGCAGTTAAATTTTATAACTTAGTGGTATGTTACACCGTAGTCCATAACTGATCGGCGAATAAGTCTTCCCAAGACGTCCGGAACGGTATGATGAAATCCAATACCAAGAACGCGGTCCATACCGTCGAGGGAATCTAGAAAAAAATATACTGCCGACTTTATAGACTTAGTTTTTCAAGCGTCTAATTGCGACGCGTCCGCGCCATCTTTGGTTCGCTTGCTGATTATCAATCGCGAACTAAGGTATAAATTACAATATAATTAAGTAAACAACTAAGTTAATTAATGACATAGCGCCATGAGATGTTATATGTCTTCTGTTTTATTGTTTTTTTATAGCTTCAATGAAGTGTGTCAGAAAAAACTACGATTTTGTACTATTATAAATCACCTCGACATTGGATGCCAATGCGAAGACTATATTAGAAAAGTCCCGGTAACATTGGTTCATCTCAAGATGTTCTTGTGACTTATAAGTCGATAACCATGGCATCTCTATCTTGTTTTTGTTTAATTTGATATAGTCTCTCTTATTACTAATATAGTAAATGTTAATGTTTCAATTGGTAGATGTTTTTTTAATCCCGCATATAATAATCCATATTTCAATCATTAGGCGATGATATAAAGTTTTTATATAGGTAGATCCTTTATAAAATTACTTTACTTACTAAATTTTACCAACGTTTAGGGTATCCATAATTATGGAGATTTAGAACCTGTCACACCAAATTGTAAATCTGATAACAATCCAACGTGTAAAATATGTGATGGAAATATCGGATTTTGTTACCTTATCTGACTGTAACGTAATTTTTAAGCTATCTGACTCTCTATCAGCCAGTGGTGGGACAGAGCCTTATAGTATTTTAACAGACTTCAGGCGTAATTAGAGCATGCTATTATCTTCTAGAGCACGTAAAGAAGAAATTTACATAAAAACGTTAACTAGCGCTTTAATGACGTCATCCCTAGTCCTCATTACCTAGTTTTTTTTTAATCTGTCTAAATATACAATCTTTAAAGTATAACTCCATTTACAGCGTGTTAGAATTGTATAGCCGTGTTAGATTGCAAATTGATATGTAGCAATTCCAACACCAATGTTAGGACGTTCGGATGCCTTTTAAATAAGAGGTTATCGCTCAATATGCTAACTAAAAAATTCAAATAATGCGCGTTCTTACTTCATAGGGAGATATCCACCCAGTTTGACGAGACTGTTTTTTTGTATAGGGACACGCTAAATGCGACCGGTCGTATCCGTTACGGATACCTCTGAATTAATTAATGCTTCGTTGGTTCCAATTAATGAATGTGGATGTCTGAGTGTTTGTACATCGCTTTTGCATACACACCTACATCCGGACAAATGTACACAAATTTCGTAAATCACATTACCTTCCTAAAAGAAGTCAATTTAAATCCATCTCAATAAGGTAAAGATTTTTATTACCATAACAATTAATCAGAAGTTTATCGATAACTTAAGTGCTTATCCAAAATATTGTATAGAATAGTTTAGTTAATACTTTACCAGTCTTTATGTGTATATCTATAGTAATATTATAAAGAGGAAAGGTTTGTTTTTTGTATGTATTGAAATAACTCAAAAACGACTGGGCCGATTTCATTTCTTTCACCATTAACAAGCTACGTTATCAGTGAGTAACGTAGGCTATGTATTTTATTTGGGCAAAGTCGCGAGCAACAGCTAGTAGTTTGAAATATATAATAATGTCCTTAATTACAAGGCCACGCTTAAAATCCAAATTTCATTACAATTTGACTTACGTATTCTAAGCGGTGCTAATTACGAAGTGTTTAAAATTCGGTTCAGTATTCGGCCGGATAACTCATATTTACGCTAAGGGACAAGCTTGGTGACCAATTAACTATGAGTGGATCAGTAATTCCATAAATAAATTACAATAAAATCTTTGGAAGTTAAACCGAGTTTTTTATAGTGACTCGTGATAAACCCATATATTACTTACATTAGTTACTTAAATAACATTATAATATCCAGTGTTAACTTTTAACACTTGATTTATAAGTAACACCTGAACCTATAATTTTCATAACAAAGCAAAAATTGCATTCCATGCATCGGATATTTCTCGTCTCATTAAGACCGCTATCAGTGGCCGGGGCTCGTAATGAAGTTATTAACCTTATCGGGCGTTGCATTTTAATTGAGCAATATTGACACGTGAACTGTTCCAAAGGTTACACAAGAAGCAGGAAGGGCGATCACAAGTGATTTGTCATAGACGCACTCGAGCTGTCGTTTTTGCACCGTTCAGTTTTGCGTGATTCTTGTCTTGTTATAAAAGGTAAAAAGATTTATCGTTCAATTATCACTCAGAGTGCCGGAATGATTGAGTCCTGATTCAATGCAGGTATGGTGTTTGTGACACATGTTCTAATGTTAACAAAGACGAAGTGACGACTGACGACTTAATACCGATGAACGTAGCTTAAATAGCAACGCTAACTAATTTTCTAAAATATACAGTATGATTGTATGTCGGCTGCCTTTAATGGCAAATTTAGATTTAGATCCAACATAACGTTTTTACGTTTGCTTGCGTTTGCAACTCATTTTTGCGGTTGCTTCATACACGCACAGATTTCAAAGTAAATAAACAATGTTTTTTATAATTTTTATTATAATCGTTCGACAAAAGTATAAGGCAAAATTGTCCAAAGTTTGAATGACCCTTTTAAAAGGGATTTGTCATAGACGCACTCGAGCTGTCGTTTTTGCACCGTTCAGTTTTGCGTGATTCTTGTCTTGTTATAAAAGGTAAAAAGATTTATCGTTCAATTATCACTCAGAGTGCCGGAATGATTGAGTCCTGATTCAATGCAGGTATGGTGTTTGTGACACATGTTCTAATGTTAACAAAGACGAAGTGACGACTGACGACTTAATACCGATGAACGTAGCTTAAATAGCAACGCTAACTAATTTTCTAAAATATACAAATGATTATATGTCGGCTGCCTTTAATGGCAAATTTCGATTTAGATCCAACATAACGTTTTTACGTTTGCTTGCGTTTGCAACTCATTTTTGCGGTTGCTTCATACACGCACAAATTTCAAAGTAAATAAACAATGTTTTTTATAATTTTTATTATAATCGTTCGACAAAAGTATAAGGCAAAATTGTCCAAAGTTTGAATGACCCTTTTAAAAGGGATTTGTCATAGACGCACTCGAGCTGTCGTTTTTGCACCGTTCAGTTTTGCGTGATTCTTGTCTTGTTATAAAAGGTAAAAAGATTTATCGTTCAATTATCACTCAGAGTGCCGGAATGATTGAGTCCTGATTCAATGCAGGTATGGTGTTTGTGACACATGTTCTAATGTTAACAAAGACGAAGTGACGACTGACGACTTAATACCGATGAACGTAGCTTAAATAGCAACGCTAACTAATTTTCTAAAATATACAATATGATTGTATGTCGGCTGCCTTTAATGGCAAATTTAGATTTAAATCCAACATAACGTTTTTACGTTTGCTTGCGTTTGCAACTCATTTTTGCGGTTGCTTCATACACGCACAAATTTCAAAGTAAATAAACAATGTTTTTTATAATTTTTATTATAATCGTTCGACAAAAGTATAAGGCAAAATTGTCCAAAGTTTGAATGACCCTTTTAAAAGGGATTTGTCATAGACGCACTCGAGCTGTCGTTTTTGCACCGTTCAGTTTTGCGTGATTCTTGTCTTGTTATAAAAGGTAAAAAGATTTATCGTTCAATTATCACTCAGAGTGCCGGAATGATTGAGTCCTGATTCAATGCAGGTATGGTGTTTGTGACACATGTTCTAATGTTAACAAAGACGAAGTGACGACTGACGACTTAATACCGATGAACGTAGCTTAAATAGCAACGCTAACTAATTTTCTAAAATATACAAATGATTATATGTCGGCTGCCTTTAATGGCAAATTTCGATTTAGATCCAACATAACGTTTTTACGTTTGCTTGCGTTTGCAACTCATTTTTGCGGTTGCTTCATACACGCACAAATTTCAAAGTAAATAAACAATGTTTTTTATAATTTTTATTATAATCGTTCGACAAAAGTATAAGGCAAAATTGTCCAAAGTTTGAATGACCCTTTTAAAAGGGAATTTGTCAAAAACATATTATTGAAACCTACTTGTTGGTTAGTATCTTACCTAGGTTATCTTTGGTACTTATAAAATAGTAACAAAACAAACACAAAAATGTTTTTAAACTAATAAAACGAACAATCGAGTAGAATAACAAGATCGGAATCAACAAACTGTATTAATTAGAGGCAAGAAAATAGAACCTAAGTAGAACAATTTACTCGGCAATTCACGCTTACCTTACATAACGGCCGAATTTTAAAACGAATCTCTAAACACTTTGCTAAGTAATCACCGCTTAAAATCTCCAAGACGCAAAATTTTAAAGGAGTTACTACTGTGTGGCCTTATCATTTATGAGGTTGTTAATTCAAATGTCGTTTCAATATTACGCCGTATGTATTGCAAAAAATAATGAACACACACCATGAAACGTTAAACACATTTTTGTTTATCAATGATGAAAATATTGATAGTAAAGTATAAGGGAAATTATCAAATCATCCAGTAATAGTGTCAATACATTGTTAGTACTAAATATTTTGCAGAAACTGTACCTTCGCGGTCCTATCATGTAGTCTACTTTTGTATCACTTGCACAGGTTCGCGTGCCTTGCGACAGCACCGCGCCCAGCTAGTGAAGTGCGTGTTGTCAGTCAATAAGAGATATCGATGTCATGTTACATCGACTATCGAACTTCCTAGTTTTATTCAGTTCAGTACAGTTTCTTCAGTTATGTTACATAAATAGATTACTACAAGTATTTATCTGTACTGTTATTGAAATTGTTTTGGGTGTTTAAAGTATTTAAACATTTGTGAGACAATATCATAAACTTAATGGCGTGAAATGATTGTTAATTTTAGAACGATTAAAGTTACTGGCAATTAACAATTCTGCAAACCGCTCGTCACTCCGACAAGCTTATTATTGTTGTTCTCTAAACAAGTAATCGGAAATTATCAAATCATCCAGTAATAGTGTCAATACATTGTTAGTACTAAATATTTTGCAGAAACTGTACCTTCGCGGTCCTATCATGTAGTCTACTTTTGTATCACTTGCACAGGTTCGCGTGCCTTGCGACAGCACCGCGCCCAGCTAGTGAAGTGCGTGTTGTCAGTCAATAAGAGATATCGATGTCATGTTACATCGACTATCGAACTTCCTAGTTTTATTCAGTTCAGTACAGTTTCTTCAGTTATGTTACATAAATAGATTACTACAAGTATTTATCTGTACTGTTATTGAAATTGTTTTGGGTGTTTAAAGTATTTAAACATTTGTGAGACAATATCATAAACTTAACGGCGCGAATCGATTGTTAATTTTTGAACGATTAAAGTTATTGGCAATTAATAATTCTGCAAACCGCTTGTCACTCCGACAAACTTATTATTGTTGTTCTCTAAACAAGTAATCGGAAATTATCAAATCATCCAGTAATAGTGTCAATACATTGTTAGTACTAAATATTTTGCAGAAACTGTACCTTCGCGGTCCTATCATGTAGTCTACTTTTGTATCACTTGCACAGGTTCGCGTGCCTTGCGACAGCACCGCGCCCAGCTAGTGAAGTGCGTGTTGTCAGTCAATAAGATCTCTTATCGATGTCATGTTACATCGACTATCGAACTTCCTAGTTTTATTCAGTTCAGTACAGTTTCTTCAGTTATGTTACATAAATAGATTACTACAAGTATTTATCTGTACTGTTATTGAAATTGTTTGGGGTGTTTAAAGTATTTAAGCATTTGTGAGACAATATTATAAACTTAACGGCGCGAATTGATTGTTAATTTTAGAACGATTAAAGTTACTGGCAATTAATAATTCTGCAAACCGCTCGTCACTCCGACAAGCTTATTATTGTTGTTCTCTAAACAAGTAATCGAAAATTATAAAACTACTAGCTTTCGCCCGCGACTCCGTCCGTGTGGAATTAAAAAAAAACAAAAGTGAGTAGCCTATGTGTTCTTCCAGACCATCCTCTACATCTACATATGTATACCAAATTTCATCGAAATCCGTTCAGCCGTTTAGGCTACAAACTCTAACAAACATCCATCCAACCATCTAAACGTTCGCATTTATAATATTATATTAAGTAAGATTATCTGTAAAGCGGAAAGCTCACAAAAGAAGCTTTACTATTCAATGTTTAATTTTCACGATATTATAAGTTAATTTACACTATTGAATTTGTTTAATTAGCTTATATTTAAAGGCCGATATTCCCTATCGATACGCTTAAATAACTTCTGTATGAGTGAAAACATTAATTAGTGATTTAATGTGTGGTTTGGCAACCGCAGACAATTAAGTCGAATTCTTAGCATCGAACGTGCGTCACTACTGATATATTGTCTCGAATTGAACAACTTACCCGTCCCTTTGGTAAATCCTCTCCAAAGTTTCCATTTTTAATTGGAATGTCGGAAAAACCTTGCTTATTGTTTGTTTACTTTTTGTTATAATTCAACTTTGACGCATTTAAAAGCTTCCGTATGGATATGCTTAAAGAATATTACGAAATGACAATGAAAGTACAATATTCACTGATTTTTTATAATGAGTTCCTAATCGTAATAACAAATTGTTTTCTTTTAAGTTATCAATCTCCGTGGATACATGACTAGCTAGAATAGCTTTTACAAATAAACAAAATGATTTATTAGATATAGCTACTCAATTTAGTATTTCATCACAATCCTCGCTTTTATTTAATGTTTTAATTAAGTGACTTAAAAAACAATTTGTTTCAACGTCAATTTCGTTAACATTGTTAATGGCTTTAATTCGATGCATTCAAATTCCGTACTGTCTACTAAGTTGCTAGAATAAAAACCTCGAATTGCATAATATGTTCAAATACTAATTTGTAAAGTAACTAAGAGACAGTTACTTATTTCTTTTTCTAAACTATGAAAGTCTGTTGAAATTGATGTCTAGATCGTAATTGCAAGGACTTTGAAGTACGCGACGTAGCATACGACACGCCCAGGATTCGATTTTAAACGAATAGTTTCGAGTATTAATTAACAATTGATTATAATTATCAGATATGGTTACCCCGCCGGCACATCCGCAATGTGATACAGATACGTCATACAATTCATTGTAGTTTAATTAAAACGGATGTTGGCACTTAGTAATATTTCTGATTTATTAGCCGGTCAGTGGGTGGAGACTTGTCGAGAAAATCAATTACTATTCAATAACGTTACGGTCACACGTACACACGAATTACAGTATCCAAGATGACCAAAAACAAACTCGTTAAGGAACAGATAACTTTGATGTGCCACATAAATCAAAAAAGTTCGGGATCATTAGTGAAAAGTTCTCTCGAATCTTTTGAATCTCGACCTTATGTCTTAAAATATGATATTTTCTTCGAAAACACGTCGCAGAGTTATGGAGTGGCAACACTTAATGACGCCAAAGACGAATCAATTTCTTGGCATTTTGTCACATCGCGATCCCGATATTAAGATGCTTCGAGTTCCCGTTCTCATGGGCCCCGATTGAAAAACTCGCCTCAGTTAAAAGTTAATGAAGTTCTCGACGACGATGGACAGACAGACGGGAGATTTATTACTACGGTAATGACCGACGGTTAAATGTAAAAAATACACAAAATACCTCGTGCGATTGGATTTAATTGCGCAAAGCGGCCTGCGTACGAGTCACGTACGATGAAAGAAACGTGGAATGCAAGGCAGCAATTCATAATACTGGCAATAACACGTTAAATGAAATAGTTTAATTAAACCTTCACTGAAACCTACCTGTGGGGATATTCGATAATATTCTTAAGGTAACGGAATAAACCTTACAGACTGATTGTGTTTTGTTATTTCTTAAGTAGGTCTTAAATTTAGTATGAAAATTACATGCTAAAGTACTGCTTAAAACGACTTTACGAGCGGCGGAAACAAAAGAAGTTAGGATTGCCAAATGATTCTTAGTACTTGCCAATAAACATAAATTCCGGTAAACACATATTTGAAACGGGATCTGTGTCTAGTTTAATTTAACAAGGTCCACGGATGACATTTGTAAAGAGCAGCTAATAAGAGGCATTTCTCGTGGCGGGCGTATCCGCGATTGTGCCGGGACGCTATGGCGTCTTGTAGGAGAGACGCACAATAGCTGCGGTGTCAAGCTTTGTTAACGTTCGGCTTACATGGACATGTCCAATAAATTTGTATATTTTAGTCATAACCATGAATTTACAGTATCTAATTCAACTTAGGTGATTTCTTAACAATAAGGATCCACTGCTGGGTTGCTTTTTATTAAACTCCCTTTGCTGCTAAATATATATGTAAGTCCTGTCTTCTTGTTTATATCTCTTGCTCAATTAATGAAAGTAACAGAAACATTTATTTAGATACTATTTTTTTCAAAAGTTCGGAGTTAATTATTAACACAAATCTATTATGGTTAGTTAACTTTGATATAAAATGTTTGGATTTTCGGAACAATTATATACGACATATACGTTAACACGTTACAGAACTGGGTAATATATTTACTGCAATTGTTGAATCAGGTCAAAATTTAAAATAATAATGCGACTGTATGTAAACCCACTCTTATGCTTTCAGTGGGCAGCATGTGTCGTGATAGCGCGAAGCTTCGGGGAACAAGACTCCCTCATATCCCCCATCTCCTACCATACACCACATTCATTAGGTACGGTTCAATGCTATTCAATACTGTTTTCTATACCTATTAAATTTAACAGTAGGTCATCATTATCTCCCTGCCCTTATCCCAGACATGCGGAGTCTGAGCATAGGTTTTAAAACCTTTAATGTTTACGACGGCCGCTTGCTTATCGCCACCCCTACATGGAAGAGGAATCACAGCTTAATACAGGAGCAAATCGCTCGCGAAGTTAGACTAAAAAACATATTACAAAAATATTTTCATTAAACTATAAGACTACCGTACGATTTATGCAAGAAGTTATATAAAGCAGGCTTAAATTCAAACCGACATTTATTGCATTAGGCTGGGCTACAATTTTCGTTGCAAAGGAACGAATCGGGCGTTCATAAACCACTCCGTGTAATAATATCCAAAAGAGGTACAATCCGATTGTAGACAATGAGGTGTGTCATGGACTTAGCTTAATAGCCCACTTAATCCGCTAGCCGAGTACAAAGGCAACACGCTGTGCCGCGATCGGCCGCGCGTAATGATAGTTTCACACGTGGGTACAACAGTAAAGCACTCCAGTAGGACAGTTTAGTACTGCTATTTTGTGAAAGGACTGTTTATACAGAACAGTACTTCGCAGCATTACCTGTTTCACACAAGGGAAGAACATACAGTTAAGTCCTGCTAATTTTAACACACACTCTCAATATTGTTTACAGCGTGTGCGTTCAAACAATACTGTTCTTCAACAATGTGCTGTCCTCGTATGAAACTATAATGGCCGTTATTGGTCGCTATTGGCTTATCTGCGTCCTTGTTTCGTCCTTGCTTTCACTGATAACGCCGCTCGCCAAGCTATCTCTTATATAATACCTGCCCACTCGATTAAAATCTTTTGTTAAAGGTCAAATGTTCATATCAGCCGATGCAGTCTGTCTCGATGTTGACACTGGGCTCATTTGCACGGCCGATGATTGCCGAATGACAGATTCGGTTCAAGGATGAGGAATTTTGCGATTCTACAAGTTTTTTTTTCTTGTATTTTGTTAAATGTCAAGTAATTTTTGTTTTATCGATTTCGAAAAATGTAACAATTAATGTTTTTAATTGGATCACTTTATACTTATTGGATTATAATTAAATACTAAAGATAGCGATTAAAAAATTATTAAAACTTATATTTCTTCGTCGATATCATTACCAAAAAGAATGTTGCCATTTACGATGATCAACAAACATCTTCTAAATGTGCAATACTATTATAAAATTAAAAAATTATGGCCCAAGCAATAGCTACTTACTTATTTTTTAATTTTCAAATAGCATTTATATATATAAACTACATTATGTATGGTTATCATGGTACGGGCATGGGCAAGGGATGAATCGCATGTAACACGGAGACCGTTAGTGATGAGTTTGGAGGTACACCGGTAGAGGTAGACCTAGAATAAGATGGATGGATTGCATGAAAGGTGATTAAAAAAAGGGAGTGATGACTGAGATGACGTATGATAGAGTTATGTGTAGGACAAAAAACTGTTGCGCCGACCCTAAGTAGGATAAGGTGGAAGATGATTATTATATACGGTCATAAAAGGAACTACATGGTGTCATAATAAAAAAAGGTAAAAATTAAAGAAGATTAATAGATTGTATTGTTTTTATTCTTGAATGTTATACAATATTCATAGATCGCAATCGTTAATGAAGATACAAGTGTTTTAATAATATGCGTTTACTCTTCATGGCTCAAAGTACGACTTAATCTAGTAGTGCCTCAAAGTGATATGACGATGAAATATCTTGTTATTGCGTTCTGTCTTAGTTTACTATAACTGGCTTAAAGTAGATAATTAAAACATATCTAAAGACCTTATCCGTACAATTACGCTTTAAGATTTGACAGGAAGTGAAATTGATATTTTAAAATCGAAATAGATTCGGGATTTATCTTACATTTCTATATTTATCTAACAATTTTTATATCTCACTTATTCGTACGAAAAACGCACGAAAGAGCAACATTTTGAGCTAACCTAAACGTATGATATGCTTTGTGCAATTACAATTTTATTTACACAATAACTTTTCAAGTAACAAATTTAACAAAACATTAAAATTATATTTTTGATTATATTTCATTAAAATAACATGTCACAATTTTGATATGCCAAATTTTATATTATTTTTTTTTATATTATATTAACCAAATTTGTCATTATAAAAAACTTTGGTAGCGTTTACGACTAAACGAGAGATTGACAACATTTTATCTGATACACTCCTCAATTTACTCGCAATATTTTACAATAAACAAAATTCTATTCTATACATACGTTAACATTAACTTCTATACAAAACACTGCCATATCAGGAAGTCAATTACAATCTTAGTTAAGACGCCCTTTAATCAACGATACATCTAGGAAGGAACTAAACTCTACTAGTCCATTATCGCCGGCGTCTGTCACTTAAATACGAGTAATTCTAATTTACTTCTATTTTACTAATGTCATGATATTATTTAATGCATATGCAAATCGACGACGGGTAGCATAATAGACAAAACAGGGAAAAAAGATAAATCAAAAACTGTTCTCCATACGAGTGCACTGTAATATTTTAAATCTGTGTAAATATAACCTCTTTTGTTTGTTTTAAGACAATTGGCGTTCTTTGCTATTATTTATACAAAGTAATTCATACAATCAGTAATAATTACTAACGAATTATTTACGTTACATACCAGCATATTTACGTTACTTTTACAAGAGCAAAGGACCGTTATCATTTCTGTCTTTTAATGCAGAAGAATAAACGTTAGTGCTTATCAATATAATGACCCTATCCAAATGGCTGAGGCCACAGCGGCGGCGGAGGCGGCAGCGGGTATGCCGCCGGCTATGTGGATATGGCGAGAGGGGGGCGGTGCGCAGGGTGAGCGGGGTGCGCGCCGTGAGGAGATGACGCGGTTGGGCTCCGGGCCCCCGGCGAACAAGTCACCTTGCCCATAAAAGACCTAATGTCATCAAAATAAGCATCCTCTCCTCTTTCCGTGTCCGCCGAACTCGGTGAATCTCCACCTTCCGCCTCGTGCTTCTTTAAGTGTCTATCCAGATTCGTCTGTTGACCGAAACATCTGTCACATAAAGGACATCGGAAGGGACGTTCCTTGTTGTGTATGTTCCGCACGTGTCGCTGCAGGTTGGATGAAATTGAGAAAGACCTCTCGCAGTATTTGCACTTGTACGGTTGCTCGCCAGTGTGAGTTCTAAGATGTCGCGTCAAATTGGCGCTCCTAGGGAATACTTTGCCACAAAACTTGCAAGCGTATCTGTCTCGAAGTTTTCCCGTTCCTGCGCTTAATTCTCGAAACTTGGCATAAGCACTTGGTTGTCTATCTGGGCCATCAGTGCCAAGAAGTGGGGATAAAAAATTGAACGGACTAGGAACGTACGGTGAGTGTGAAGTATTTAGAAGGGACTCAGAAGCTGGATGGAAGGACGGAAATCGCGGGCGATACATAGCATCTAAAAGACTGTTGTTATGCTGAGGATGGACTGGCATGGGGAAAGCCAGCGGTGCGGATATCATTTGAGGCGGTGAATCTTCACGTTTTGGTTCGACCGCCTCTACATCAACGTCAGTTGTGTCATTTTCTGGTGTCTTGCTTTCTCGCTCTATCGGGCTTTCTGGAGGCGAATACGATTTAATCGATAAAGGTTCGTCAACATCTAACTCACATTCTTTTTCGTTTGGCTTTTTTGTAACAGATAGGTCCAACGGTTGGTCACCTTGATCTATCTTAGCATCATCTTCGTTATCTGATAAAGAAGAACGTTTGTCAGTGTTATCTACTACGTTCTTAGATAAATCTTTAGCTTCAGTAGGCAAAACCGATTTACTAGTAACGAGATCGTTATTATTTAGAGATAAGTTAAATGGTGAATTTTGTTTCAGGTCATCTCTTGCAAAAGGATTAAAAGAATTCATCGGCGCCTGCAGAGTCCTTATAGGTGAGGCACGCGGCTGCGAAGAAGATTCCTCTGCTGATGATAAAGATGGCTTTACATACAGTCCATGGGGTTGTGTGGGGGTAACCCTGTCAACATTTTCCTCCCGCTTAATAACAACAAAATCCGAATCTTTATTCCGTTTTACATCATCGAGAGAAGTCGAGCTATCCATACTTTTTACAGACATTCTTTCGTCTTTTAGTTTCGAGGCCAAGTTTGCGCTTATTGCCATATCGTGCTCCATTGCTAGTCGGGCTCCTTGCACATTAAATAATAAGGGATTTAAGAATTCAGGCGGACAAGCGGCGGCCGCAGCAGAGAACAACGCTGGATAGTGAGCAAATGTATTATATGGTAAAGGTAAAGCTGGTCCCCGATACATTGGGAACGGATTAGTGTTATTCGGAGTATTCATTCCGACGTTTGGAAGTTGCGGGATTTGCGGCAGTCCTTGAGGCAGTTGTCCACGCAAGTTGACGTTGGCGGCTGAGGCTGTGTCGCAGAACCTCTTGTGTTTGGTGAGTGAGGCGTACGAGGTGAAGGACTGGCCGCACTTGCCGCACTCCACCAGCGCTCTGCACGCAGAGTGCATTCGTTTGTGACGGCACAAGTTGGAAAATTGAGTGTAAGCCTGAAAATAAAAAGAGTTGATTATAAAAGTGAAATACTGGCATAAGTTAACAAATGCATTATCTCTCTCTTATAAGTAATTTATTTTTAACTGATGTCTCACCTTAAAGCAGACCTTGCACTGGAAGGGCTTGACGCTGGAGTGTATGTGGGTGTGCTGTTTCAGGCCGGACGAGGTAGCGAAGGTCTTGCCGCACTCAGGGCAGGCGTGGCTGCGTGCGCCTACGTGCTGCGCGCGGATGTGGCGCTGCAGGTTGGAAGGATCGGTAAATACCTGAAATAACCAGGTTTCGATGCGCTTCATGCATTTAGTTCAGTAGATTTTTTCTATACTAAGTTTAAGTATAGCTCAATTCATAGGATCTCAGGTTAACATCAGACACCAGTGGTAAAGATCATGATCATAATTTGCATGACAATTTATTCATCTTTTCATTATTCCTTCTGTCCTCTTTGTATTATCACTTTTATTTCTTAATTAGTATCAGCCAATAAGCGTGTCTACATTTCTAATGTTTTAATTCTTTATTTAGGTGTTTCCTACTATAAGACTGAATAACATTTCTGTATAAGTGTTCTTACCTTGGGGCAGTTCTCGCAGGGGTATTTCCTGATGTCGGTGTGGGCGAGGGCGCGGTGCCGCAGCAGCAGAGCGCGGCAGCTGTAGGCGCGGTTACACAGCTCGCAGTGGAACGCCGCAGCCGGCTGCGCGTGCGACTGGATCAGATGACGGTCAAGCCTGGAAAATAGAAAAATGTTGGTAAGACTACTGTTAAGGTTCTATAAGAGATACAGGTAGCAACAGCTGCTGCAAATGTTATCAGTCTCGGCTATGTAGTACATTCCTTAATTTACTGATATGTTCAACAAAAAAGCAAAGTAATAAGTACAGCACTTCTAACAGTGTAATAAGTTATATCGGTAGAATAATTAAAGTTGCTTTATCAAGAGAAACGGAATAAAAACTCTAAGTATTATATTATTTTGTTTAAGCATACTGGAAAATAACAGAATCATACGTTGACACGCCTACGTAAAGATATCACTCGCCAATGCATTATTCAAACACGTTCAGATCCACGTCGCAAATATTAGAATTAATTTTTGCAATAAATTTCAAATACACAAGTATCACGAGTAAAGCAATCTCAGTACACGGAATTGATACTCGTCATTTTATGGCTTGTTCTACGTATTCAACTATCAGATCTGTTTCCAAAGACTCGTAAATATCGCATCAAGTACTAGTTTCGCTGTCATATACGTGTTATGAATGATGGAAAAGGGATCATTTCAAAAATGCTCTCGGTGACTCTCCTTGGCGGTAACTGGTCTCAAACACGCAACCCTAGTCGCCGACGGCGTTTTCTATCACTTCACCTGTCAAGATTCGTATAATCAGATTCCCATTACACACCAGCTTCATTGCTGGTTATGTATCGGTTGATTACGTATGCGCAATAGAAAGATGACAATCTAACTCGTTCAATACGATAGAGTCGCGGGTATCGGTGCAACAGTTGAGGCGTTTTCACTCTCGCGGTCGGCCGTTGCCATATCTTTTAATTAATCTGAGGAATAAAATCTACCGTCATAATGGTTCCGTCGCTAACATGTTGTTCGTTCGTCCATTGCGTAGTTGAATTACTATACTTGATAATCAAAGCAGTGGGTAGTCCAGGAAGAGTTCGCTTCATTATAATACTGGCTGTACACTTTCATTTTTGTAACAGCGATGGACCGATCGGATAAACATTATAATGACTTTTAACGGGTTAAGTGATCTACATATTTATATCACGTAATAAAATAAATTGCAACCATTTTATGTATACCGTTAATATAAATTCAAATTAAAAAAAGTCAAAATTACTAAACAAATATGTAACCTCATTAAATTATGCTACATTTAATTGGAAAGAAAAATATTAAAGACTGACAAGTCGTCGTAAGAATTGCATATTTAAGATGACAGATAACATAGTTACCCTTCCAACTATTAATTGTCAATACCTTTTATATATAAGGTAGCTAAGTAATTTCTATGTACGTAATATAGAATGGGTACTTAGCCCCGGGGTGTCGCAGACCGGCGTGTATCTCCGCCAGCGATCTTTAGAAGTTGTATTGCTTTTTCTGCATGTAACAACCTCACAACATCATCCAAGCAAACGTTTCGAACAAATATCAATTGTGTACAGTTTAATAGCGTATTGCGTAACAAAATTAAAGTGTTGCTTTTTTGTTTTTAAGATACGGCATTATAATTAAAATCATTTTTTTATTTATTATAATTACACTTCATTTGTTCTTTCTAGTAAAGTTGTTTCAACGATTTGTTTTATTTTATTGTTTACATAACTAGATTGGTACTTAATTTAGATTTCAAGAGATGTTTTTTATTATGTTAAGATTTTTTTTCTGAAATCTGTTCTTATATAATTCTAATCTGTCTTTTTTGTGTTAATTTAAATGTTATATTTTAATTATTAAAGCTAAATCTACATTCAGCAATAACTCCTAGTTTTTTTCTGAAATCTGTTCTTATATAATTCTAATCTGTCTTTTTTGTGTTAATTTAAATGTTATATTTTAATTATTAAAGCTAAATCTACATTCAGCAATAACTCCTAGATGTAGATATTAGCTAAGATGGATGGAACGGACGTTAGATTGGCTGTTACCTATCCATTATATTAGACCTACATTCATATCAAAAGGAAACATGAACAGGTGCTATTTATTGAACAGCGACCTCGTATATATATCCATTTATAAAAGTATTTAGTGTATAAAATATAAAACAAATTAAGAAATTCTTTGTAAAAAAATATTCCATCAACAAACCAATATGTATCAATAAACGACCGAGAGTAACATATCATATCTTGCAAAACATTATCACCAAAAATGGAGACGAAACAGAAAAACTAAAAAACATTATGAATTATTTCACATCGGCCAGCAGACTTATATGGAATTTTATGATCTCTGCTAAGCTAAAAATTTCAACAAAACTTCACTTAAAATTAAAGCTCAGGATATTAACAAAAATTATATCATTTTTGGTTGTGAGGTGTTATTACGAGTATTTAATGTAGCTCAGTTGCTGATTCTATTATTTTTAATAACATATTTTACTTATATGGTGTGGTCGCAGAAAAAGTTGATCGCGGTGATATATGAACAAGCGTTGATGTTTATTAACTGTGCAATTCAATCCTGGATATAGTAAGTATATAAATTGAACAGCGACATTCCATTCAATCAACCAACGAAATTATCTAAAGGAACTGTTGTTCGTTTACTTACTAAATGTTATTAAAATACTTTATTACTAGCTGTTGCTCGCGACTTAGACCGCGTGAAATTAAAAAAATAATAAAAAACATAGCCTATGTTACTTACAGATAAATTACCTTTCTAATGGTAAAAGAATTTTTGAAATCGGCCCAGTAGTTTTTACATGAATCGAATACATACAACAATACAAATGTTTCCTCTTTATAATATTAGTATAGATAATACACTTACGTTAATAAATAACAACATAATTGTATAAAGACAACAGAATTAGGACAAGTTTTCTCTGCTTTAATATTTGCAAAAATATGTTTTTCTATCAGTTTTTGTACAAAACATGTTAAATACGTCTTTCGCCAGTAAAATCTAGCACTACAAAAACATCATGAAAGTTTGAGAATCGCTGGAAACGACATCCGTGAAACTGCAAACCCTGACAATGTACGTGTTGACTGATAACATCCAATGAACAAGTTCAGTTTAGTTCTGAGCCGTTTGACTCCACCTACGCGAGCCACCGTCACGACCCGGCGCCAAGAGACAAAGCTTTCGGAATACAATTGAGGCTGTCGTCGTTCCGTTGATTTACATCTTGCATGTATGAACAACGAAACATATTTTATATCTAAAGTTCTTTGCTTATAAAGTTAATTAAGCTTTAATAGAAATTAATTCTACGGATACAAGATCTCTAAAAGCATAGATATACGAGTATATTGACATATTTTGTTGTACGAAGGCGCTGCGTCGCGTCGTAATTCTTTATAGTTAAGGAAATAGATTCTTCAAAGCTACTAATAGCATCTATTAATATATGCAATTAATAGTTAAATAATAACAAAAAAATAATTACATTCCTGTCATAATTATCGTCATCAATTCGATCTGTACTTTAAGATTTGTTTAATCCATAACAATAACTTCTGAATTCAAGTTTTAAATATGCAAAAATTTTTGAACGAATTATTCAAGCGAGACATAGATTTAGAGCCTCCATCTGACAGTTCAGATATAAGCAAGCAGCAATATTTCAGATCTATACATAGATAACAATTCTTTATATTATACAACTGTTTCATTTTAAATGCCAGAGCAGACTATTTAACATTATAAAAACTTTACTATTTTAATAATACTTTAACTTCGTAATAGAATAGATTTGTTGAATAATAATGTACGTGAATCAGGAATTCCAGTTTGCGTTAACATTACAGCGTGCCAGATATCTGTTTAATTCATTGGTTGGCAGTTGCGAAGTTTGATTGTGGCAATGTAACAGAACAATTAGATTTTCATACGATTGAACCTACATCGAACGCCGACTATTTATTTTTACGTCAGACTTCTAATAATTGCCACGATAAAGTATCCCATATTAAACCCTTAAAGACCTAATACTTTAGTATAAAAATGCTTTTGTTAATCTTTAAGGTAATGGTTTTATTATATCTAGATTTGTACTTATTTGTTTGTGTGAATAGAAAAAAAAATAATCGACGAATCAACAATAATTCATTACTGAATGTCGTTGCTATATTCAATAATAGTGATGGAACGATAGCGAGGATACGTTAAAACTGTGCATGTCGATAATCGCGATGGTTTGCATTATTGATGGGCCCGATGCTACTTTAATAGAAAATGATGACACACCATTATGACCCCACGTGTCTATAACATATAAAACATGTTTGTTTGCTAGTGTATAAATTTCAATCTTGTCATTACAAAATGTGGCTGGCAGCTTAGAAATCTGAAGGCAGATGTGACGTCGCGTGCCCGCGAGCCGCCACGTAACAAATCATCGACGTACATGTTATCGAACGAGCACATCTCTAGCACTAAATAAATCGTTCGACCGCTCCTCCGAATCGTATTAATGGCAAGAGGTTAATGGTTCTGAAGACGTTTGAAATTGATCGACTTCTGCAGTTTGCGCCGGCTCACTTCAATGGTATGCTTAGATAAGAGACGCAGTTGCCAAATGACTGATTCGAATTTAATTCGAGAACGTAGTCAATCCGAAATGTTAATGCATACTAATATGTCTTTAAAGATAAAACGTCTATATAAAATGTTACTTACGAACTTCAATTTCTAAACGAGTTACACTAACAAAATATTTACGAAACAACATGAAAATAGATTAGTACTTGAATAGATAGTCACATTTTGTAAACAGATTGGGAGTAATTAGTAAAATGATACGACATCAAATGTTTTTATAGTAAACAAATAGCCCGCACAAGTCGCTTTTCCTTCGGTTTAAAATTACTGTATATTCTTTGGATCAGTTTACGAATAACCTAAAAAAAACTTATTGCTAAGAATCCGCGGAAGTTGAATGGACGAGAAAGAAAGCAGAAGTATGTTGGTGGCGATTTACTTTCTGTTAACATTATTGCCAGTTTTTAAAGCTTCGTCGAATTACTGTGAGTTCTAAGTCCCTAGAATAATTAAGTTCTTATTGTCTGATGCGGCTATAAGTGTTTTCGTAGCGATCAATACGGAAGGTCTTATAAAAGAATGGTGTACTTACACATCGATGTTCGGAAAGGGAGAATCGCAGAAGGAACAACGCGGCTCGACGTCCTCTCTTTCTTCTTCCTCGGTGGAGTGGGAGACTGTGCTGACTGAGTTCAGGTTCGGACTCTCACTGCCTGAAACAACCGTACAAATGCCATTAATATTTTGAAAAGTTACTGAGTTGCATAGAGATGTTCTAAGTACAAAGTCCATACTATTTCTGACTACTATACGGATTCGAGATAAATATCTAATTATTAAGCAACCGATTTGATTGTTGTTGTTTATTCGACATAAAAATCAAATATTTACAATTGCATTCTTCTTAATACGACTGCGGATCTATTTTTAACCGACACACATATGTTTTCATGGCCAAATCCTATCTCAATATCTTTTATTAGCACTGTCCTTATTACAAAAATAAAAAAAACAGCAATTTTGTTTATCTTGAGTATATTAATAGCATTTAAATTGACGTAAATAAATCAGAACACCGTTTACGATAAAAAAAAATTAAGATAAACATCATATGCAATGCCTCTCACTGCAAAATAAACCTCCCACTCGATTCCTTCATAATTAAACGACAAAAGTTTTACCCAGTTCACACAGTAAATGTGCATGATAATCTAGAGTGAACAATTTGGCGTAGAATTGTGAAACGAATACGAGTTCATATCTCCCCGTGTACGTCAGTTTATGATCGGACGATCACGAACGGAGCGTCGGAAGTATGGAGCGTTTTACATTGACACATGCAGAATTAATTCAAGTCACGACGAGTGGAGCCACGCCTCGAGCATTGTCTAACGAGCCCCGCATCCGTGATACGGACAGACTGATATACCACGCACTGATAACATCTAGTCAAGACCATAATTAGCTTCAATATAATATCTAATTATGTTACAAAATCTTGTGTTAATTATTGCAATGAACATCATAAAATAGGTTAGAAAAACTGGAATAATTTATTTGTATAAATACAGATCAAATTACAACGTACAAAAATTAAATTAGATTAAAAAATAATAAAACGAAAGATTCAAAAAATTAAAAAATGTAAAAATAGAAATTTAGATATATCCGAAAAATCTGTACTCACCTGAAAAGACAACAAGAAAAGTTTCTAAAAATATCTATTCAGTTTCAATAAATAATAATAATAAACCCTTAGTACTCGTAGACAACTAAGCTATCACTGATTTTAAATGTATATTCCAGGTTTCCTGATGCTCGAAGATGAGAATGAGGAATAGAGCATAGGTGAACCGATCGTTATGTGACGTCAGGTAAGGACTGAAGTGTTTTGTTACAAATGATCAGGGGGCAGGTCACACCCCCACCCCACCTGCACGACACGAGGGTTAATATGCTCACTTGACCTGACATTTGCATTGAATATACAAAAATTATCAATCCATAACGAACCCCGAAATCACCAAAATTACTTTTGATCAAATGATTAAATTTAAAATCATTTAAACAAAAAGCAGTCAAGTTAACACTTAAATGACTTTACAAAAAAAATATAACTATTATGGGATATCTTGTTCTTAGTCAATTTCTTAATCAAGCAATTTGTTATTTTTTCATTATAAAAACAGAAATCGTAGAAAACTGGACGTTAGAGAGTGACTAAAATCCAAGCCAGCGAGTACAATCCTCAAATCACCGTTACAAGTACTTATTCTGTAATTATTATTAAGATTAATTCAAAGAAGAATTTACAAATTTAATAAAAAATTTCTTAGATCAGATTAAGGTAGTAACTTATCTTCAAATAAATTTCCTACTTCTTGAATAAAGGTCATGAAAATATTAATTGTAACAATAAACTTAGTTAAATTAACTTTATTGCTTCTGATATGATTGCATGTAAGGCCGACGATAAAAAATCCACCAAATTATGACTCCATAGTCTTTCAAACAGTCTACACGCACGAGAACAATTAAACGTTGATAGGTTGTGGATTCGTGCAAATAAAAAAGATTTTAAATGCGCGACAGACATGCTTACCCTAATTTTGACTATTACTTCATTATAAAAGCTTACAATTTTACGATCCACTTAACACGATTAACACAAATAGATAAAAACTAAGTCACAAAAAAAGCACGCAATACAAAACTATTGTTTTAATGCGGTACTTTTAATAGATTATTTTAATGGACGTCATAAAAGCAAACAGAAGACAAAAGGACTCTGAACGTTAAACCATATTTTAAACCAAAAAAAAAGCTACCTTTTTTAGTTCATAATCATACAATTATTGTAACATCAGTTTAGTTAGTTTATAAAATTCAAAAAGCTTACATCTAAAACTCTGACCGTTAAACAATTATTTAATTTTACCGCGACATTACGCGCGGGCGTTAAGTTTTCCCACGGCGTCAACAGATGACGCGCGGGCGCGGCCACCGTGACGGTGGTATACCGATCTTTATAACCCCTCGACATTCACCTGTTGCCGTTAACTTATTTGCATCTTTTAAATTGATAGAACTGATATCGCATGACCACGCAAAATTAATTATAATATAAATGATAGCTCATAGTTTTTTTATTGTTGTCTTCGGAACAATCCTGGCTAACTTCTCTGGCCCCTACATCCATATATCTACGTTTGTATACTTGTCGGTTGAGGTGGCTCACTTTTTATTATTTGGCTCTACCTTTCATAAAAGAGGTAGTTCATATGCAGTTATGTATGAATTCTAGCGTCTTATTAATACATTTAAGTTATCTGTTTTCCCGCAGTATCCTGACAGCGCTCAAGGCGGTTGCAAGTTGCAAAGCATCAGGTGCGTGTCCGTCCTCGCGGAGCTGTACCGTTACGCCCGCCGGACGCAATCCCTACACGCCGGCACCGGTAGTATCTGATCCGCTTTTATATTCCAGATATAATAATAACATGTACTATTTGCTTTGAAATAAACTAAGAGCTTTTAACTGTTATATAAAAGAGCAACACAAGAAGAAGAATCCAAATGCGTCTAAAATTAGTCGTAACGGTAAAAGTAATATTATTTTGCGGGAATTTCTGACACTGGAATATACAACTTTATAAGTGTGAACAAAAGATAAATAAAAATAAAGCTTCGATTGTACATAAATTATTTAATTTAGCATCAAATCAAGATAAGACTATATCCGACTAATCTGCGAATAAAAAGCGAGACACGCGTCCCTGTAGCAGATTTAACCCTTTCGCTGCGACGGGGACATTAAATTGAAATATTTCAATTTTATTGTCCGTAATATTTATTTGATTGTTAAATAAATACGCGATGTGGGATGCAGTGTGATTGTGTTCGGTTAAATGGGGGCTGCAGCTATTGTTGTCGGTTAATTTTTTGATTAATCATTCCTTTTCATCGGCGGGGAATCGTTGCTAATCTGTGACGCTTACATTTTGTGCAAAAATTTTAGTTTTGAAATAGTTGGTTTCATTTCACATTTATCTTAGTTTATTTTTAAATACTTTATTCTTGGTTAGGGTAGTGATTTTAAATTAAAAATGAAGATGACTTTGTACTTGCTATAAGTTAAAGTTATTGACTCTTAATTACAACTTTATGTTATAGAGTATTAGATATAGTAGAAGTTTAGTGTATAGGAATAAATCCAAATAACTGGGTACTATACCCTTAGTAAATTATTATATTCCTACTTTATATCTTTGTGGTTAATGAAGTAAAAAGATTTGCATGTAATTAAGATAGAATCATACTGATATTTGTGAATTTCAATTGTATTGTACAATAGTGCAGTACAACAATGGCGCATGCGTGTCGCGCGACAAAGCAACGTCATCAATTTTAATCTGTGCGACAATTGCTCGATGACAAATGTCAGAACGACAGTCATTCATTACGCGCGGACGCACGCGGCCACTCACAAAAAAAGTACGACTAATAAAGGGTTAACTTTACGATGATATTGTTATTGCGTATGACGTGGATTATAACTTTTCGATGTTATTAAAACATGCTATTTTCATATCTGTTGGTACTGATGACAAGGGTCACGGAGGATTTAAAACTAAAGCTGACGATTTGAAAATAGAAAATAATATTGATGCTGTTTTGTTTTTGTGCTATTTTATTTTTAACTAACAATCTAATTTGCAAGATTCCAATGCTATACAAAGATTTAGATTTCTAAAATAGAATATCTTAAAATGAGAATAAAAGCGCTGGTTTCCATTCGATTCAATAAAAACGACTCAAACTTTATCAAAATTACTGGCAGCAAGCAATCGTAAACACATTGCAAAAATAAGTAACCTGTCCGATGTAAATAAAAAACAAGTAGCCCTAATCGAAAATTAACGAACAAACTAAATTAAATAGAAAACAAAAATTAATCATTTGCTATCAGACCGCCGCCAGAGCTTTTACCTCCGAACCGCAGCGTTATCTCAAACTCGTGGCATTTAATTTATTAATCCTTTAGCAAAAACTGCGTTATCGAATTGTCCAATGAAATCAGGGTCTAAAGACCTCATCAATCAAAACTTGCACAATCCAACCCATAGCTTTCTGACAAACATTTGTATGAAACGATTGCAAATCGATTCTAATTACGAACAATATTTGAGAGTCATTGTTGAAGCTGTGTTGGATCATCATGCAGCTGATTGTAGATTACAATTGCGTGGGTATTGAATAACTTGACGTACATAAGAATAACGCTAAAAGTAACTATTATTGCTATTATAAACATAAGTTGACGTTTAATTCTTTTTTAAAGGTCTTACAATGAAAAATTATAATCAAAGAGGATCTACAACGTGTCAGAACGCGGCTAATTCGTGCCAGGAATACGGAACTAAAAGTTTTATTAGCTTTAATACTGCTCTTAGAATCGTTATTAATAAGTAATCTTGCTTAGTGGCCGAATAACAAATGACTTTTTTTTTTATGTCATGAGTTGGCAAACGGGCAAGTGGCCACCTGAATCCGCCAAAATGGCGAAGCGACCGCTGCCCATAGACACTCGCAATAGCGGATTCGTTGCCTACCCTTAATCGACGGAAGAGAAGATGCACACAAAAAGGATATTTCCCCTTCCTATGCGTCTCCTCCACCGTCAAATCCACGTTCCCTTCCCATCCTATTCTTATGAGAAATAGGGTGGGAAGGAAAAGGGACCAAAGTTGGGCCACCGGCACCACACTCATCAGACGAAACGCGGAATTGCTTCCACTTCACGCCTGCCTTCTGTGTGGTCGTGGTGATTCACCAGGCGAGCGGACCCATTCGTACGAAGATGTTAAAGCGGGCTCTACCACTGTCAAATTATGACTGACTATGACTATGGCAGTTAGTTAATAAAAATGCATTTTAAATTAAGCTTACTTGACTTTAGGTTAAAATGCGTAATGTGGGGTATATGTTAGTAATTATATACAATTCGATTCGCATAAATCACGCGGCTCACGCCTGCGCCTGTGCCGGCTGCGTTCGCAACGGAAGTGCTACAGGAAACCCTGAAGACCCCATATGTCACCGATGTGCACTACTAGATAAGACATGAACTGTTTTTACCATATTTACTTTATCAATGTACAAAAAAAGTACTGATATTAATGTAATTAATAAAAATATTGAAGATAAGTACAAATAAACTGTACCGTAGTAATCGTTACTTTAAAAAAAAAAAAAAACATGTACAACTTAACGAAGTTTTGAATTAATAATTTGCATGCAACATTTCTGTTAACATAGATTTTTTCTATGCTATCATTGAGAAGTTTTCAGGAAAACTAAATTAACGTAAAATTTAACTAGACACTTCTAGGTAAAATTGTATTTGCAACACTCCGTCACCCTCACAAAAATAGAAGCATATGCGTTATTTTTCACGTCGTGCGTCGCACGTCCCGATTTATCTAAATTAAATATCGCATGCTCGCGTGGCCCCGGTGTGTCCGCGCCCTGTGATTGTCAACTATATAGAGTGATTTAAAAAAAGGGTTCGCGACTGTACTTGACAGCTTTTCAATCAATACTATGGAAATAAACTTTTGATAACCTCGTTAATCTATTGAAAAGATTTAATAATCAAGATAATAAAATATTTTACATTTAATATTATTATATAATATTATAAAATTAATAATATATTATATTATAAATGTTTAAATAACTCATTTATAAATAACTCCGCTTTTATAAATAACTCAATCATGTTGTAACAAAAACAAAATCTCTAATTTCCTGACACTGACCTCTTTACATTGACAAAAGGAACAATTGTGTCATGTTATATTTGCTTAATTAAATCTTTTAATTACGAAACTCTACCACACAAAATGTGTTCGTGACATTCACTAAAACAACAATCTCAAGACTAATTGACAAATCTGTGTAGACAGATTTAAACTGGCAATCTGAGGCGAAACGAACCTCTCACTCCCCTGTGACCGGAACATGACAATATTAAATTGTCAGAATGATTTAAGTAAAACCAAACATTATACTGGGACATTGCGATCTGTGATTTAGCATAACAGATACGATCGCCAAGGCTACGTATTTGCATTTATGCATTCCCAGCATTCAATTCAATCTATTGAATTCATATCATCCGTAAATAACTATGTTGTGCACCTGTTATCGAGTGATTAACTACAACATTGAGACGTGTTTTAAATAAGACTAGTTGTTGCCCGCAACTTCGTCTGAGTGGAATAAGAAAAATCAAAAGCAAGTCGCCTATGTGTTCTTCCAGACCATCCTGTATATCTATGCTAAATTTCATAGAGATCCGTTCAGCCGCTTAGCCTACAAACTCTAACAAACATCCATCCATCCTTCTAAACGTTCGCATTTATAATATTAGTAAGATGTTACTCACAGATAAATTACCTATCTAACAGTGAGAGATTTATAAAAATATGCCCAGTAGTTTTTGAGTTATTTCAATACATATAAAAATACAAATCTTTACTCTTTATAATATTAGTATAGATATGGAAATCGTCTTTTAATGTGGGAATGTCACTGCCATAGGAAAATATACATGTATTAATAAAACATAAGCGAATTCACTTTTAAATTGCTTACACTTATACTATAGGTACTATTTTTTTTATTTTTTTATAAAATTAATAATGAGGTTTTAGGTTTTATAATTTTGGACGTGAGACATTCAGATCAAATATTTTATCGATTAAAAAGTAATCTTAAAAGGAACAAGAATATTAAATCAAAAACAAAAGTCAATAATAAGAGCATCCTGTATATAGATAATAGCGTCATAATAAGGCCGGAGTCACACGTTCGGGCAGAGGGCAGGTGAGGCAGGTGACTCCAATTAACCGGCCGCCAGACCGTGGCGCACGCGTCACCGTGATTACATCGGTGTACACCCCGCTTTACTACGCTTTCCTCAATCCTCAAAAGTCATACTCACAAATATGTGATTTTATGAAACATTTTAGACGAAAAAGAGAAGAAACATCAGAACTAAGAAATTTGTACAAATAAGTAAAAACAGCAATCAGCAAAAATGCTAAAAAGTTATGCGTCATGAAAATAAATATTGAAAATTATACATAACTAGCTTTCGGCCGCGCCTCCGTCCGCGTGGGATTAAAAAAAAAACAAAATTGAGTAGCCTATGTGTTCTTCCAGACTATCCTCTACATCTTTACCAAATTTCATCAAAATTGCTTCAGCCATTTAGGCTACAAACTCTAACAAACATCCATCCATCCATCCATCTAAACTTTCGCATTTATAATATTAGTGAGATAGTAAGATTAGTAAGAAGTAAGAAAGTAAGATTACAATTAATGCTTTCAAGAACATTGTCAGGTAAATTAACATTTGTACTTTTATGTTGAATTCCTGTACAGGGGGGCACATTTCTTGTTTTTAGTCATGATTTTTTTTACTTACCAACAGCAGCTAACACGTCTTGCAAAGGCAGTGGCGTGCGTGGTCCCAGCAATAGCTCATTTCCAGCTGAGATATCTTGCGTCACTTTGTACCAAATCTGAAAAACAGATAAACCATTTTATAGTTTGTGAAAGAACGAATAATCTAAAGTGATTATTAAAAAAAGAGTGCTGGCGATAATTAGGTAACAGCAAAATTATTTATGTGAAAAAGAAAAATTAAAAAGAAAATATTTTTATCTGTAATTCATTTTTTATTGATTTCATTAAAGTTTTATTTTATAATCTTGACATATTATCAATTAGTAGGTAAATATCATAACGGTAAATAAACGAATTGTATCATATTAGTTAAAGAAAGGTCTATTTTAGATTTTAATTTTCATCCAACATAAAAAACATACCAAATTTTGAATAGAACAGCAAATATCGTCATACCACTCGTGTGTGTCTCAGCAATTGTAAACGCAAACACAAGTCGCCGCGTGTTTTATACTTTTAAAATGATACGTAATTTACGCGGAAAAGAATTTCCTGATCGCTTTCAATACACCGAAGCTTTGGAATATCCGGCTACAGTTTGACGTAATGATGAAAAATTGAAACGAGACGACTTACTCTTATAAAGGAATTTATCTTTTATCTTTAATTTTGAATTCCATAAAACAAGAATATGACGAGAAATCTGATATTTAAAACTTTATAATGAAATTCAAGAATACTAACTGCCGCCCGATTTCTCATACCGAATTTCTCTAACATAGGAATTGCCTTAGTCACTAATAACTGAGTTTTTTTAAATATTAAAAAAATCAGCAATTGTATATCACACAGGGCAAATATCAAATAGCTTTTAACCTCATAAGGGGCATGAATCTAATCATTGCATCTGTTCGCTCCCCTAACATTGACCGGAAGTGGGTCACAGTTGTTCAGGCGAGCGCCGATTTTCTGTCACCGGAAGTTGCCAACGTTCCACATTCAAATTTCATTGGGGGTAGTGACACAAAGACGGTATACGAATATAATGGGGTTGTTGCGATAATGATTTGTTGATCTTTTTTGTGGAATGGTAAATTATAAAAAAAGTTGATGCTTTAAAATAATTCACGTAGCTTATTCGAAATAATTTTCATTAATGGTGCACTAGGTGAGTCATTAAACGACTTTTTAGTGTGACAGTAATTATGTGTATTCAGAAATTTCATCTCTTTATAATCCTTACTTGTCCTGCGACCATAAGGTGCTGCACGTTGACGTCTTGTGGGTAGTTCACTGCGCGGCGCACCAGTTTAAGCCAGTTGCTCCTGTCACCGGAACCATCCAACCAGCCACGGAACCCATTCTTGCCCAGGACCTAGAATAAAAATAAATGTTATTATGCTTCAAATTATAAAACTTGAAGGAAAAAATAAGGACAATGTTTAAATGCAATTAATATTAAGTTTCTAAATATAAAGAAAGAAAAATCAAAAACAAGTTCAGACGATTTTCATTTTTAATGTATTATTGGAATTTGTTCTGTTCCCGTATTATGTAAAGTTTAGCTTAGAATAAATTCATTTAATTATTTATAACAAATGAAAAATTATTTAGATACGTTCGATTTATTCATCGTTTTTTATTGCATGAAAGCGCCATCTATGTAACAGCACAGTAACTACTACAATGTCGGTAAAATGTACAACTGGCTCTTAGCGAATGCAAAATACGCTCTTTTTTTTAAACATATCACATGTAATAATATTTTATAACCAAAAACCTGTAAATCCCAATTTAAGATTAAATAGACAAAAAAACTTTCCTTTTAAATCAAACTTAGCGTATACTATACTAAAAAGCTATTACAAAACATACTTTCTTTAGTTAGGTAAAAATATTTTTTATACCGTTAATTTAAAAAAAAATGTTTACAGACAAACAAATCATAATTAAAAATTGATTATAAACTGAATTCTATCAAATTATGCGATAGTAGCGCCATCTCATTTGTCACATTAACATTAAACTGGACAGAGGAGCGTCGGTTGACAATAGATGGCGCTATTAGTCTCCGTCAAGATGCAGCGGGGTCGTCACAGCTTGACCATTTATCATTTTGGCCCCCATGATAATTTAATTTTCATACTAAGTGTTAGGGTATTAATCACCTTTATTTATAGGGTAGAAAAAGTTTACACATTACAGGCCTTCTTTTTAAAAGTTATTACTTATTCCTTGTTACTAAAGCAGTTTTAATGAAAAAATCATACGAAAACATTTAGGAAGTTTTTATGCTATAAAATGTTGCGATTTAAGGAGCATAAAATATTAGAGCCCTAGATCAGAACATCAAAACATTCATATTGCCAAAATGCTTTTAGTTACAAATTCGTTTCCACAAAAAATAAGCTACAGAGGAATAATGTCAGAATAATTTCACCGCAATTTTATTATAGAAACATAAAACAACAGGGTTTTTTACGATTAAGGAGTATTATTCAAACGAGGGTTGGACTAACATATAATTTAGTTAGACACTACAAACTCCCTTCTGACAACAATCGATTGAGTCATAATACTCAATAACGAAGTTTATTTTACGAAGATGTGTACTTAACTGATACGAGGGTTCCAAGTCTATAATTTACCACTAAATTGATGCTATAAAAGTGATATATTACTTAAGCAAATAGCGCTACTAACGAATTGATTGACTTATGACCGGTTTCCCAGATGCGTTTAACCATTCGTTAGTATTTTTGGTTCGATCATCATGAAATGCGTTTCCGAACTATGTAACTTGAGTTTATTCGATTGAAACATAGGTCAATCGAACGCTAATGAATCGCTAGGTTGACAAAATAAGTGGAAACTTCAGAAACCCAGCATTTCCTATATTTTAACTATTAAGGGACTCCCTTAGTGACAATTTTATTACTCAGAGTGCCAGTTACAAGTTTATATCCTAACGGTAATGTACTTTTCAGAGTCTTGATAACAAAAGTATTGGAATCAATTATACGATTTTTTCTTTGGTCTTGGGAATTTTAAAGTAATTAAATTATGCATACTTGAATATTGCTTATATTAATATTATAAATGTAAAAGTTTAGATGGATGGATGTTTGTTAGAGTTAGCCTAAACTGCTAAACGGACCTCGATTAAATTTGTCATAGATGTAAAGGATAGTCTGGAACACATAGGCTACTTACTTTTATTTTTTCTTTAATACAACGCGGACGGAGTTTTTAATTTTTCTTTTTGTATATTGTTCAATTTCCATAAATCAAATAAAGTTACTTAAACGGTACAAAGTATCACATTAATTCCGGATACCTTAGCGGTACTTAAGGGAGCGACGGCGATGAAGAAAATCGCCAAAAAAGCTATATAAAAAACATCTGTTGCACAATAGAAGTAACTTAACAAGTATGGATTAATCAAAGCGAGTCGGGAAGCCCTCCTCACGCGTCACCGACAAGCCTTTCCGCGGCATTTATCACGTTATTAAAACTAAGTCGGGTGCGTTCAGTAAAAAAGATAATTATCTTAAATCGGGACCCCTTAGTCTTGGATAGGGCTGTCAATTGGACTTCACTTTTACTTTTGCAGACTTTACCTAAGAAATGTTATTTTTAAATGATTTGTATATACTTAGTGTTGAAAATATTATAAGTTAGCCTTTTTAAGACATTTAAATACTTCTACTTAGACATAAGAAAATTTAAATTTAACCCGATAACAGTTTGCAACCAGAGTTTCACCACAATCTATTTTTCATATCGACTTTTTATTACAGTGGAGAATATCTGTTATTTAATAAGAATAGTTAATAAAGTTTATAGTTGTAGAGTACACAAGAAATAGGCAACCCTAGCACACACGGGCGATGAGTTGGCGAGTGCCGGCGGCATCTGTGAGCCATCAGTCATCGATGAACGGTGCCCGGTCAAGGATGCGAATTGCCCGGACACTTGTTACAGTCACCCCCAGGGTGGTAACCCCCACTCCCACCGTGAAATATGATTGCTGGCTTGTCCATGACAAATATCGATGGTCCAAACATAGATTACACAATCGTTCTTGTCATTTACGTCTAATTATCATTAACTTTTCCGGAAAATCCAAGTTTGTTGATATATGATTATACAATTGAATGGAATGAATAAATTATTATTACAACATACGATAAAAGGCTAATATGCCTTATTTAAGTAATTTAAGATTAAATTTATTTAATAAACATTATCTGTCTTTTTAATTCGCGGAAAATGTAATTTGCGTTCGAGAAATAAAAGATAAACATTATCTTATTGTCTTAACGCAGGGTTTTTACATTAATAATCATAATTAATAACCACTAAATAAATCCCTTAGTAACGATTTAATACAAGTACGAATTGTGAAACTGAGATAAACATAAAATGTCTTTGAGTACGAGTATGAGCATTTTATAAAAATGTTTACAACAAAAAAAACAGAATCATTACGTCACTGTGACCTCATAAATGTTTTCCCCGGTATACTTGAAGGTGTTGCCGCACTAAAATATTGTCACAGTAAAAAAGGAAAGTTAGTGAAGCCGTTAATCATCCGGCTTACGGCACAACCGCACCAGATTATTATAAAAACCGCAGCTGTAATTTAAACGTACTGCGGCGGATCTCATATTTTCACTCCGCACGGAGATCGCAATTTCCCGGAATACTCGGAAAAGCTACAAATGTTCGCGACTCGTTCACGCTGGAAAATTACATTTCATAAATTTTAGTGATGTCCCTCGTGGTTGAGCTTTCAAGTTGTTATCGACAAAATTATAATTAATTTTTCCAATTAAATATAGTTTAGCACAAGAGGTTATTTTATCTTAAAATGTGATTTACAGTAATAACGAATACTAGATCTGCAATTTCTATGAAAAAAAAAACTCTATATCCTTCAACGGGGGAAAGAATAAAACTGTTAATTGCCTCTTTATGAATAACAAAATAAATCAACATTATTTAATCTACGTTTATAATTGATTGATTTGATTGTAATGTTCACTTAGATATATAATGCAATAATGAATAGATATACTATTGAAATATAACATTATGTGAGAACATTTTACAACGTGTACTGAAATTTTATTTAAAATATCGATATATTTCACCGTTGGAATGTAGGAGCAGCACTATTCGGAAGTGAAGAGCGTTTGGCAGCGGCGCAGCGAGCACGCGTCGTTGCGCGCATCACACGACTCGTTTCACAAGATAACAATTTGTGTGCGCGCTTATTTACCCGTACCGCCACCGCCGCACGCTGCGCGAAATTGGATCCCCTACATATAACCTTATGTACAAAAGACCTAAATCTCTACGTTTATCAGCTTTATTATATACATGTAATATTTTAGGAAGCTAGAAATATAGAACTTTGTAAGCATGTCCATTTCATTTTTACATTCTGATATTGTAATACGGTATAGGTATACATAAAAAAGTTAAAGTACAATAAAAATTTTCAACCTTTCCTACGCGAATTGAGAGCCATGCTCTAGTTATTTTAATTTCTACTTTGACTATCTTAAAGAATTTAGATACAAGTTTCCTGTAAAAAACCCAACCTAATTACCCTAACAAATCACTTTACTGAACGTTTCCGCCGGAATAATTAGAAAAATTTCCGCTGTCCGTAAAAAAACATGAAAAAATGCGACTTTTTCTACATTTTTCCGTACTGACAGAACGCGTGTTCTGCGGAGGGACGTTTCCTTGACTTGTCTTTGTTTATCAGCTCCGGAAAACTATTACTTCCGGACCTGTCTGCGGAAAATCGCTCGCACTTTTATGGGGCTTTTTAATGACGCTATTTAATTTATCTTTCATGTGGAGTCGTAATAGATTAACAATTATAATCAAATGAGATTAAAATCAATGTAATCTTTAATGAATTTTTATAATCTTAATTATAATACGTGTAATTAATTATACTACGTGTAACTTGAAATATTTAACACGTTGTTCTACATATAGTTCAACTAAATTTTATGGCTAGCAATCTATACTATTATAATAAAGCGTAAACCCACACTTCTTTGTTGCCTAAGATGTCAGCAATTACAGCATATTTTTGAATAAATCTTTCTTCAATAAAAAGCCCTACACTTACATCACGCTTTAGGCTATATATTTTCACGTTATTAAACTTAGGGGGTAAATAAATTGGTAAAAGCCTTGATGTGGGAAAGAGACCATACAGTACAAGCTGCCAACATCAAAGAAGCAAGATTGCCATGGTACGGTAATTTGTATTTTGACATTTGAAATTGAGAATTTGACAATTGTAAACAATTAAATAAAATTTTATAATCTCATGCGGATGAAGCCGCATGGGAACAGCTAGTCATAGAATAAGTAGGTAAATACCGTGCAATGTATATCCATTGGAAATCATTTAAAATAGCAGAAGATCAAGGAACAGTAAATGAGTCAAGTCAAGGCAAGTAATCGCACCGTAAGATATGTGTAGCGAATTATCCAAGCTCCACATCAAAGGTTTGGAATGAATTTGTATGAGAAATATTTCAACGTTTACGGTCCGTAACTGTCACAAGCGTTCATAAATTATCGCGAATCGTGAATAGGATATCACCGTGCATCGAAGTCACAGTATCCTGAACAAATCATCGAGAAATTAGTCAACAAGCGTACGGTCACGTTTCGACCATTAACCGGAGACAAAACGGCCTAATTCCTCGCGCGACAACATGTCCACGAACTTGCTATCATTGCGCAAAAAAAATCAACAAACGGTAACACAATGCATTCAAATTTCTTCCAGTTATTGGAAACTATACCTTAAACGGTTATAATAAAAGATATCTTCACTTTTAGAGCAGCAAAATGAACATTATCGAAAGTCCACAATCAGTGGGCGTTAGAATGCGATGTCCCATTGATCTAGTATTAACGGCACCCCATTGATAAGCACAAAGAAATACAATCGTTTGTTCGGTGATGGGTGAACCGACGTTGCTGCGGACGCTTTGTGTTTGAAATACAATTAGCTACATGACATATTTTGACCATTTAATCGTGTATACTAAGTTAGAATTTTTATTAATTCCCTCCCAGAACACTAAGATGATGAAGTAGTTTTTTATACCTATAGTGTACTAAACTGCAGAGAGATAAATAAATAAAAGCATCAATTATAACCTGCGCCTGACAAAGAATATACTACACAGCTTTGATATATTTCAATGCTATAGGCCATCGTTTATATTTTGTTTTTTTATTAGTTCCTATTTGCCCACGACTTCGTCCGTGCTTAGGATGCCTATGTATTCTTTCAGACTATGTTTTATGTCTGTGTCCTTTCATCAATCCATTCAGCCATTTTAGAGATTCGTAGTAACAGAAACCCATTTATCCATAATTTTTTACAGTTTTACAGTTATAATATAAGTAAGATAAGCAAGGAGTAAGATGATGAAGTAAGATAGCTTTAATATTCTTAAATTGGTTTCTCGTAAATATTTAAGGATTCAATTAATTAAAAATAACGTTTACTTTGCTGATTCATTTGGGTTTCGTTGATTCTCAAAGCGAAATCTTCACGTTACATGCTCGCTCACATCTGGATGTGTTATAGGGATTAACCGGCGGATTACAAGATGGGAAAAAAACAGTCAATAGCTGACAAAGACACCGGCGGCTTCGTCACGGTGACAATTGCCGGCTTCCCGAATTATTTTTGGTTTATTTTTGTGATGTTTTTTTTTACCTAGCTATCATTGCACCCGTTTTTTATCTATGATCGTAAACCATGGGATCGTAAAAATTTTACGTTTTACTGTTAACTATTGCAACTGCGTTATTTGATTGTAAATCTAATTTCTTAGAAGCTTGAACAATAAAATTAGCTGGTTAATTGGTTTTGTGGTTTGTTTTGTTAAGAATATTACTCTAGTGTATGGTTTTGAATTTAATTGGAATGCATAAGACTAAGTCAACGTTACAGCTGTAAAATTATAATGTTTAATTATCAACAAATATGATAAAATTTGAGTGAGATGAAGAAATGTTTATTTGGCTGCATTTACGAGGAGCACAATACATCGAGGAGTTAAAATAGAATTCATAACAATGCAGCCTCAAAGGCAGTTAGTTGGCGTCAGACGCATCAACAACGCCCTCTGCCGGGCGGCCAGTGTAAACAACTCTTAACCTAACCCAATAACTGATGCACATTACGCATTGCTTTCGGGGTATTTCGTTATTTTGTCTACACGGATGCTGGCCATCGTGTTCACCCAACCAGGTTACACAGACCTCTCACGTCTCAACAGATCCGCCTCGTGGGCGTCACAGCATATATCTTTAAGAACACTTGAGGGTCAAGCTATAATGGTAACTTCCCAACATTGTGGCGCGAACGTGCCGTGGCTACACTCCACGGGCTATTATTGTTCTGGCCAGCTCAGATGAAATATTACCCCACAATGCGCGCCAGCACTGTTTTTGCGAACGAGAATTTGTCGGGAAAAATATCGGTCGGAACAAGATGCCGCAGAGAGGCGTGGGCAAAAGTTATGAATTTCTTAACCATGAATCAAAAATAAAATATACACTAAAAATACTACTGAAGTCAGAGCTTTTACAGCCATTCAGAGTAAATTAATTACTCAATGTAATTTATTGAGAACAAACGCATATATTTTATTAAAGTTTCATTACTATCTTCTATTTGAAGTTAACGTAATTATAGGAAGAAAATAAAATAAGACATTTTTCCTTAATAAAAAGACTAAAAGTTCCCTTAATTCTCATCGCAGTTTTCTAACAAACGAAGGGTCCGATGTGACAATTCGCCGGGGTAGAGATAAATTTCTATCACGCCTCGAGATTAGCCGCTATTGTGCAACGGTGTAAGATTAACTGATAAGTGTTATGTTGTTAATAATAATAGAGATGTTTGGATAGACGTATGCTGGGGGTCGCGGCACCCTTGCAGATATTATTCATTACGTTATTTTAGTGATAAATCAAATATAACCAAGTGGTTGTGACACAGCTTCTTCGTTTTTATTGAAATTAAAAAACAAATGCTAGTAAAAAGTGAAAATGGTACTCAAGTAAATTTGTTTTTTTTTTGTAAATCTATTCCAAGCTAAATAGTTTTTTATGAAACTACTGTCACTTTTATATAATTTTGCTATTCTTTTGTTTCATATTCATTTAATGAAGTAAAAGCGATATATCAGTAAAGTGCCAGGTGTGAAATAGACTGACATATTCAATGCCACATCGGTGGTGGAACCACAATTATAATACACTGTATGCCACTAAAAATCAGACTATTTATATAAAACTGTATCGTAGATTTAACTCAGAATTTATGTACATGTTATGTTATAAAAATACCACTAGTACATTTTTTTTATTTTATGAATAATATTCTATTATATAAAAAAGCTTTTTAATTAAATGATAATATATTTTTCTCCTTCGCTGATTAAAAGAAAGGACTAAAAATATAAACACTAATATCTAGAAAACTACTGCTTCAGCTGAAAAGTATTTTAATTAAAATATTGCACGACCAATTATTTTCGGCCAACAGTGTAACGAAAACCGTCAGCACATCACATCTGTACGTCTTTTGTAAGAGGAGATCATGCGCGGATCGTATAAATATCTATTATCAATGCAGCCAATAAATATAATAACAATAATATTTTTTACAACAAATGTAACAATACGTGGGGTATGTCAGCCGCCTACCGTAATGAAGATGTAATGGGGCAACGCGATGGCTAATCCTTTGCTGAAGGGGGTGGCCAGCTATGAAAGGATGTCACACGAATATGACAGATATTGTGACAGCAGTGCAACGACCTAAAGCTGCTGTGAGGGCGCTTTAAAAATATAATAATTCTAATTTCAAATTTAGAACGCCGATTTAAAAAGAGATTATTCTATCTACTGACCGTTAAAAGAGCTAAATAAAAACATAAACGCGGCACAGGCACATTATTCTGCATCGACGCTTCGTAGGTTAACAATAAACAGTATCATATTAAAAATTCATATCCAATTCCCTCTGTACGGCATAGAGTAAATATTGCCGAATTGAAAACATTTTTTAAATTTCCATAACGACTTAAAATTGCTATTACAATTAGCGGCGTCCGTATTACGTGTCAATTTCGCATCGATTGTCAGATGCACCCCAAAAAATAATACCGTTATGAAATTATGCGTAATATTGATTGACGCATGATTATTAGAAACCAGTTTATCTCATAAGAAATGCATAAAGATAACCAATAATTATTCCACTTATTTAAATAAACATTCATGTTGTATGGGTTTTAAATATTTGATCGACAAATTTAAATATAATGCTGCAGAGACATCTTTGCATTCTTTCTGTTATGAAAATAATATAAAAATTAAAATTAAAAACGACTGTCGAACGTTTTACGCGCGAAATACTTGTGAGAAAATATTTACCACAGAAATAAATTCAATAAAGTACTTATTATTATAAAATTGAACAGAATAAGATGCGTCTCGAGATATTTTCTGAAGATTTTATTCAATAAAAAGTAGCCAATCAAGTTTTTACTTTTAACTACGAATACGGTGACATCTCTCATTGTTAAATTTACCGTTGCGATTTTTTTTGGTTTAAAAAGTGTAAATTTTTTAGAAAAAAAAATTGTTGACGGGGGTCACGCCTTAAGTTTAAAATTAAGGTTTATTTCGCAACCTTTCATGCACTTTGACATGGGATGTACAAGTAAAAAGTCCCGCGATTACCCGGATGTTTTTTTTTATCAAGATCTTTATAGAGATATCAAAATTTGTGAGACGGTGGTTAGATAATGTTACCGCCTGATTGATTGCACAATACCGCACCCCTTTCGTTTACCTAGATACGTGAGATTATCGAAATGATTGAAATCCTTTTCGATTTGGGTACGTTCAATTTATACGTTTTCTATTCACTTTGAATACAAGAAAGTTTTTTCCAAAATTTAGATTTATCCGTGATATCTAAAGCGAATTTTTACTGTCTTATATTATAATCTACACGTACAAAAATTACTTTTTAACTTTAATCAAACCAGAATATAATGAAGTTTTGTTTTAAAATCAATTCGGATCAGAGTCTAGATTTAAACACTAGATTTTAGCGTGTACATAATATTATAAAAATCTAGCTATTATTCTTAAACGTAATCTAATAATTTTAATGTATGCGTTTAAATTTCTACTACACTTCGTATTCGGTACAATCAGTGACAAAAGCATATATCGTTACGGTTTGATTTGGTCAGTGGTAGACATCAAAGAGTGGCTTTGCCTAACGCAGTGGAAGTCGCGCGGTCAGCGCTTGCGGTATAATGATGAACAAAATTGGCATTTTTACAACAAAGTCACGCGCGATTACCGCATCAATGAACCACTATAATGTGAAACGTTTAATATCTTTATTACTATATTTTTCCATGTTATTGATAAATTGAATACGGAAACACATACTAAAATAGTCGTACTATTTAATTATTTCGAATAATCGATTTAATTCAAATGTATCGAATAAAATATAACGTACTAGCTTTCGTCCGAGACTTCGTCCGTGGGGAATTGAAAAACAAACAAAAGCAAGTAGCCTATGTGTTCTTCCAGACTATGCCGAATTTAATCGAGATCCGTTGAGCAGCTTAGGCTACAAATAGAAACTTTTACATTTATAATATAAATAAGATTATATAAAGAATAATTTCATAAAAAGACATTTCAAATCCCTAATCGATCTTAACAATCAAAACAATTTTATTCCTAAAGGAAAACTATTATATTCCATAATCTATTTATTACAGTCTTATAATTGTATTGAAATTATGAACATCTAAATAAAGCTATTGAGTTGTTTAAGCAGCGGAACTAAGTGCGGTTCCCGACGGAACAATGGTGTGGTATGACTGCAACACAACACCTACATCGCAGACGACTATTATCTGTCTCGAATCCGCCATCCGATAGGCGTTGGCTCATCTCATGAGTCTATTGCGAGCTCACAGCGTCCGGTCTTTTGTGATATTGTAGGTCAACATCACGTTTATGGTATAAGAGATAAGTCCACTATTTTTTATAAGATAATTTTGGTAAATATCTTTTGTTTAATTTCAATCTATAAGCTACTCGAATGTTGTTACAATATTCAACATTTTTTTCATCAATTTAAATGCAATAACAAATCCGTTTTTTCCATACTAAATGTAATGATAAAATAAAACGGTTTATCCGCTCGTTTATCCTTAACTAATATTAAGTACGCAATAAGATTTAGACCAGCTTAAATTATCTTTAATAAAAGCTCACGTTCGAGCTTAATTTTTTGTGCTTTCAACATCGCATCAAATGATCAACAATCGCTTTACATTTGCAAGTAATTCAATACTTTCTATCTGTCGTTTCGCAATCCAAATGGCGAATACAATCGACTTCCGCTTCCTGAGAGATAACCGCGCCACGCCCAAACTTATTCTTATAGTGCATTCACTCCAATATAAGGTGCTTTATTTCTTAGAATAAATTATTGTTTTAGGGATAAAATATTAATATAAATAACCGATATGAGACTAAAATAAGGACTGCTATACACGCAGTTTGACAGTCGTGTAAATAATGTCGAAGCTATCGAAACTGTTTAAATCTATCCGTGTGTAAGGTACTTATGATGTTGGAAATTTTTAACCCTACTTTGGTCTGTTTTGACGTAAAAAAATCTTATCTTATTGTATTTTAAATGTTCACGTAAAAAACAACTGAATGTTTTGGTAAAGAAATATTTAACTAAGTGATTTATTTAAAAAAAAAGGTAGAAGTGTTGTTATAATTAAAAAGACACGACGAAAGAACAGTGCTACTTGAAGGAACCAATAAAATCAACAGTTTACTGTTTCTCTTGACGTGTGCAGTTAACTTCAATTTTCGGGCGTTATTTATTAACCGGCGTGTTCCGTTTTTCCACACATCGTAACACTTAAGTAAGACAAGTGGTTTATTCTTTAGGAAAGGGCTAGAGTGTTTTAAACTAAAAAACTCACCTCCCACGCATATCTTCTGTCTACAAGCTTCGACTCCCATTTGCCGGTGAATGGTCCGTACTTGGTACCAACTGGTATACTGCATCTTGCGAATACTCCGCCATTTTTTATCTCCAGTTCATTAGGCAGATTGTATTCTGAGTTGTCGACGTCATTATCTTTGTTAGGATCATATTTTTCATCGGGACTTTTATCCGGATCGAGGAAGTCTGGATGGGGTAAATCTAGAGGTCTGGGTAGGAAATTTTGTCCGTAATCTGCGAAGTTCTGTGGCAGATAGGCATCTGGGATACCAAAGTCTATGTTGCCATAATACTCTTTAACGTCCGTGCCGGGCGCCATTGGCTCCTGCTTGATGTGCACTAAGGTGGGCGCTGGTTCTGATGCCGCGGAGTTGGTTGGACTCGGGGCAGGGCTGCCAGATTCCTGGCTCTCTGCTGCTGTTGACAAAAAACAACTGTTAACTTTGAACTGTGAACATTCAGGTTTCAAAATGACCTCACTTATTTTAAAAAATCTAACTACATGGAGATAACTTTTAAATCATTACAAAAAGCATTTCAGGTAGACTGACTGTCAACTTTTTTAGTGACGAACATCGAACATTATTCAATGTAATTAAGAAATTGTTAATTTAGCCTTAAATTTTCTTTGAAGAAGTTTGAAACTTTGGCAACGTTATAAAGTGCATCGGCGCGTTTGGCTGCCTGCATGTGAACCTGTCTGATTATTTTTCAGACAAAAATAAAATGATGGAATGCAAGATGGTGCTCGCATTATGCCTCATTTCCGCTCCACACAAAGCGTTTCCGCTTGTCTCTTACCGCTGAGAGAATCCCTCCGAAATGCAAATCCACACCGAGATATCTGAATCGAGTGGTTCCTCCGAATTATTGTATAACTCTGGAATTTCACATTCATTGAAATCCGAACTTAGTTCTATAATTTTTTTACTCGCAGTATTTTCATTGATCTGCGAACTGATCATCTAATCCATGAAATTAATAAACATAAAATAATATTTTAGTCCTAAATATAGCAGAGCTAGGAATTATGTCTTTTTTATTGGCTTTATACCAGTAAAGTACACTTATATACTTTTACATTGCATTAATTTACATATTTTTTCCTGAACACCATAATGATTAACTTCCTCAATTAAAATCAATGGTAAATATAATCATTAATTCTTAACAGGACTGTACAGGAATTATCAAAGTGAACAAATTGCGTCACTTAATTTTCAATGTGAGAAAATTATTACAAAGTGTAAAACATACGCGTGCCATCAATAAAACGCATCCCCCAAGCAAACACAAGTGAGAGAGACACTCCATAAATCATAACGCACCCCATTACTACTAATATACTTGTTAAAACAACCCCCTATCTTGTCAGGACGTCTTCCGCACGTGCGATGAAAAAAAAAACGCTATAAAATTAGACGCTTGATCACAGCCTAATACAGTACGGGCTTGGTATGATAACTGCTTAACATAACAAAGGTGCAGTGCTCGTTCACAATGCGCAGGATGTGCGAACATGTCTTTATGATCCCTTTATGTGGATCCAGTTCGGTGAGGACTGTGCTCTTTTAATGTTCGGTTGCTATGCCGACTTCACCTGTCGCGCTCTAGTTTTTAAATCATCATAATTTATGCTCATGAACTATCTAAACTATCAACACGAAATAGTTTCTGCTGAAAAAATAATAAATTAAAAGACCAAATTGACTGTCAAGTTACAGATAGTAATTATTTATCTTAACGATGTCATGCATGTGCAAGGAAAATAGGAATGAAATCAATAAGTCTGCTTTGAATAAAATTATCAAGTTTTGCATAGTTATTGCATCTCATCCCTCAATTTATAGTCACAGCCACTGAGTTATGTTATATCATGAATAAAGAATATTAATTATTCTCTAGAATATATTATAAAGTGAATGTGTCTGGCTGCTACGCTAAAACGAGGTGTCGTAAAAAGCGCGTTCGAATTTCAAATTCAAATTAGCGATGGCGAGGTGAGTTCGCGCGCTGCGTGCGCGGACAATGCGGACGAGTCGTCGTTAAATCTCCGGTTTCCGCAGAAACACGACAGACTTAAAATAAGAACATGCAGCGGACTAACAACTCTATAGAGTGACACGACACAAACATCATATTGAACAATCGTCTTTAGTTCAACTTTAAATAAGAAAAATATATGAAGCTAATAGCGCAAAGGTAACTTATCATGGCCTACAAATCTAGAACAATTAATAAGCGTCAGAGAATTAGTAGCATATGATAAGTTAGCAAACAATGAATGTTATAGTTATCAGTAATACCAAATACCGGTCTAATAATGATAATATATTAGTTACAAGACTGTAAGGGTAAGGGCTATTCTCTATTAAATAGAAGAAGAGCTAATGAAGGCTAAATTGAAAGATAATTTTGATCACTTATGTTGATCATCAGGTTTTCTCAATCCCTGTAATTATCTACCTAGCAATAGGTATCAGTTAAGACTGAAGATCTGTATTATTGGTTTATCTCGAATCTTCCTTCGTCCATGGACCCTACGGCGCGCTGATTTCACGTGTTAGCCACGCCGACTGACAATATTCACGGTTTACGTCGTGTCACCGAAGACTCGACGTCTCCGCTTGTGTTCACTCATAAAATACTCTTAACTACCCAACCAAACGTATATTTACAATAATCACACACAAAACACACCTTTAAACGAACGTATTAAGGTAACTATTGCTGTGAACTTCATTTTAGGAGGACAATTGCATTTAAATAGCCATACTCAAGCATGCCTCATCCGATATACAAGCTTGTACTAGGTATTGACTTCTTTGGTATTCTTAGAAAGTCTACTTTCTAATATTTTACCAGTACATAAATATCAAAGGAAATGTGACAAGCATATGCGTATCGAAAATAACTGACTTCCTATTTATGTATTGTTAGCTAACAGTGTAAAGTTTTCATCATTTTTAGAATGTGTTGTAAAGATTAGGAAGTCCTACGTTATGAGAAAATAAATATTATAAATGTAGTTAAATAAGTGTATTTATTCAATTAAATAGAGTAGTTGATAGAAATGTTTTAGATTTAAGTAAGCTACGTATCACTTGAAATCGTAGCCGTTTAGATAAATAACAGCACTCACTATTTAACACGAGAATCTTAATAACCATAGGGTATAAATAAATAATCGCATGTGAAGTGATTTTTAGAACAGTTAAAAAAAACTATTGAGAACTTCGGGAATATTTTTTTGAAAACAGGCAAAGGTAACGCCGCATTCAGCCAAGAATAAAAAACACATTTCGCATACGAATAGAGTAAATAAAAATGTAACAACTTAAGTTGTGTATAATTTGGTTGATAAACAAGGCAGAGTCCCCGGCGGCGCTTGTCAAAAGGTTACACTTCGGTAATATAGGGATGACAAATAACCTTTTACTAATAACCGCAGATTCAAGATGTTTTGGGTTGTTCGCACACCCTTAACAGAATCACAGATAACACTCAAGTGGAAACAAAAAACGGTTTTGTTTAACAAGGCTTTTGAAATTGACAATGAATGTTTTAAATATTGATTTTTAGCAATAATAATTTTTATTTGCATACTTTAAGGCAGATAAGGATTTTACTCTTTTAATTTTGGGTTACCAGCGAGATACCAAATTAAGACAGAATTCGACTGATTTAATTGTAACAAAAAAAAATTATTAAATTCATATTTTTTGGATATCAAATAAGTACAGAAAAAAAATGTTTTTAATTAGTTGTTCGTCACACTGGACATCTAATTAAGGGTTAAAGTGTTGTTAAACTTTCAACGTGATATTTAATTTATAAAAGCGAATGTAAATGAAACATTGTACCTCAATAATAATGTAGAATAATAAAGAAGTTATTTGTAAAATAACAAAATATTTCCGATTATTAATTGATAATAATTAGGAATATTTTGCTTGGCATCAAACAGATAGAATCAATTAGATAAGGATGTGATTGAGTTAACGTTTTATAACACGATATGTAGATAGAGATTATAATCTTGATCCAATTTACAAAGATATGAAAATAATGTTTATATATCAACATAAATATGCCAGTAGGTCAACCTTTTGTAGTCAATGCTACAATTATAATAGATTTTGACTTCAAGCGATTTTTCTTACTACTAACTTATTAATTAATTTTCCTATCAAAGTACAGGTACAATAACAAACTTGTTACAGGTAAAGAGAAAATTATTATCACAGCTGTAACGACATTATTTCTTGGATTGAACTTGTGAACGAAAATAAGATAATCAACCACTGAACTATGAATGTTTTTAAATAGTATTGTCTCTGCATTTACGGCTATTTTATTTGCTTAAAATTATTAATTTCGGAAATACACACGCAAAATTTTATATTTACAATATTTTATTGGTTATTTGAATAATAATAGTCTATACACTTCACAAATATCTAGTACGATAAGTATAACTTATTATTATAAGTTTTCTTATTACTAAGTTGTAACGTTCAAAGTAAATGTTACTTAAGTTACAACTTACAATCAAAAATCTGATACGACTTACCAGACATCTTCATTTTAATGCATATATTTTAATACAAATCGAAAATGTTGGTCATTATTCAACGACGCACTGATATGTAAATGTTCCTAATAATTAAATTTACACTTTCAAAAAATTAAAAATTTTCTAAACCAATAAGAATTTATTTCATAATTTTAGACCACTAATTTGGGAACGCAACACTGCACTTACACGAAAAAATTAAAAAAAAACAATGATAAGAAAATTGCATAATTTTGTTCAGTATCTAGTGATGGGATAGACTTGTCGATAGAAAATGTCCGTTTGTGTGTCGCGGGATGGTGCGCGGTCCCGGCAGATATGTGCGTTGGCCGCGACGAACGGTGCCAGAGTAACGCGAGAGGAAGCGAGAGCCCGGCTCATCCCTACGATCCCGAATCATAACCCTCGGCAGGGACGCACCCCGCTCCCCCTCCGACGCCCGCGCCCCGCGTACACCCCTACGCTGTCTTTGAGCAGCGACCCTCTCGCTCACACTAGACTTTTGGGGTCGCTTAATGCAAGGTTAAAGTATGAAAATAACACTGATTTTGGTTTATTAAATTTGTTTTTAAAAGTACCTGAATCATCACAAATAACATGATATTAGATTATCTGAAAAAATCAATAAATATGAAATTTACGATAAAGTATAAAGATGTAGGTATATCAATTAATATCAATGACAAACAGGAATAATTTCAGATTTACGATTACCATTTCACATTTGGTAAAACAAAATCTTATCAGTGTTGTAATTTACATTTTTTTATCGATAGCAACATTGTTACGATAGACATCCACACCTGCCTAAACAATGGTACTTTAACAACCACCTTTGTAAAGTGACTGGTAAACAGCTTAAACGAACCTTATAGTGCTGTACTTCAAACAATGTATGTAAAGATATGAAATGTCGAGCGGAAACAGTCACTTGCGATGAAATCAAATAACACAATATAAAACGTATTACTCGTAACATTGTAACTTTGTATAGTCTTTTTTTAGAAATAAAATTTACATGTGATTATCGTCTTACAGTGTACGTATTTGTCTTATACTGTAATATCTCATTAATCTTCATAAACGAATTTAATTTGTATGATAATAAACCCTAACAAAGAACAAGATTCAATTCGAGCTACATATATGCTTCAGATGTAAGTTTTTCAGTGGCTGAAACCATCGTGTCAGCGTAGTGGCAAGTGAGAAGGGAGATAACGAGATAATGTTCAAGATGCGGCGACGGTCGCGATTGGCCGGCGTAGAAACGGGGCGTGGCCGCCGCCGATGCACCAATGGGATGTTCCACTTTATCTACGTCTTTGTCTGCTACAGACTGAAAATCTAAACCTCTGGACCTCTACACAGGTGCGAGACAAGAACGCTTACTAGCTCTACGGTACGTATTACGTAACTGTACATTCTATACTATAAATTTAGATGAACTATGAAACTAGTTGTATGTTTATCGGTTAGACTTAAACTTAACAAATCGTGCTTTTAACTTGCTCTTATTGACCTTACTTAATTCACTTTTTTACAAGTAACATACTTAGTTATAAAAGTATATTAGGTTTCGGTTTTTAGATTAAAATAACCCAACAAACCTTCATGTTTTTTAATTTACTCTATCATTTTAAATATCTACTTATAGGTATGAAATAGAACATTTCGATTTATAGGTAGATATTTCATAGTAAAATTCGACAAATTTGGAGACGGCTTATGTTTATTTTAAAAACGTAATGTTATTAAAAGTGTTTAATGTCAAGCCAATCTTTTGGAGCTATAAGCAGATTCAGAATCTCTGTTAAATTTAATTCTTACTGCGTACCGCATCCACAAACATTGTAACGTGAAGGCGACAACTAGAATCGATTTGCGACAGACATGACGGCTGATAATCGATTCCCGTTCCAACAGATGCCGTAATCGATTTCACAGTTCGCGTATTAAATCGACTCTGTGTCAAGTCGTTATGATTGCGAGGGTGTGAAGGTTTTTGCAATGATTGTGATAAAATAGAAACGTGCATAACTCTTTAATAATTTATTTAGTCTATTTTTCAAATAAGCAAGTTTTATCCCACTTTTTTACATAAGTATGGTTTTTTACATAAGTTTGTTACATAAGCAAGTCATAAAGTAGATATTTGTATAAATTGTTGAAGATTTCAATAGATACTGACGTGTTTTCAGTACAGGGATATTGTGATCAGAGAAATTGAGGAAATTAAGCGTCATTATGATTTTCTTATCTACTCATGAAATGGAAGATAGAGACAAGAATCTGTGGCGTTGTATCTGGCATGCAACGACTCGACTTAGATGTCACGGATGGACGAAGAATATAATGTCATTAGGTTACATGACTAGCGAGTAAGACGAAGGTTGTAAATAAAGAATTATTATCTGATGTGTCTTTAAATCTTTAACAGATTCCTAATTTTGATTCCTAATAAAAACTTGTTGTTTTAAAATTGGTAAGGACAAAGATACATAAAAATGCCTTGTATTAAGTTCTGTATACGCTTATATTTATACGTTTCCAGCGCGCAAATTTAAATTCAGTACAAGTATGAGAATTTATGTCTCGTAATTTCGCGTCGACCGCACAAATTTATTTGATAGGCTGAGACATGGCGTCGCTTTTACGTTTATTTAACAGATTTTTCTGCTTTAAAGAATATTTATATTCTAATTTTACTCAGTTATTAAAATTTATTGTGCCTAAGAGAAAATTCAGTATTTTAATTAAAGTAATTTATAAATTAAAGAGCTTAAAATTTACTTTGCAATTTATAATAAAAGTTACAAAAACTAAAGTCACATGACATGTTACATTTATGGTATATTTCGTTTAATTGATTTTCATGACTTTACAGATCTAAAAAATTACGAAATATTTTTACAGTAATATTCGAAATGAAATTACCAATGTTATAATGAAATTTAGGTTGAGATAATAATTTCAGAGTTTACTCTAAATTTTATCAATTCGTTTCGTAACATTTATATTCCTCGTAAACATGTGAACCCCATATTATACAATTTTTCGTATTATGTAGAGGTAGCAGTTCAAGATCCCTTCCGTTGCGGCCGCGCGGCGGGGGACGAAGAGGCTAATTCAGGAGGCAACCGCCATCTTGGATGACCGACAAAGGAAGCCAACGGACAAGAAACTTACGATATACGAGTACATATCCCTTTACAGATTTAAACTGTAGTTTATCGAGCTCTAGAGTTGTAGTTGGTCACACAAGTTAGCTTTAACACATACTCTACAAACTCTAGTAAGAGTGTGGCATATATACTCTGTTATCAATTCGCAAGTTTTTTTTTAAAATTGGTTTTACAATATGGATATACCAACCGTAAGATATCTATGGTTAATTCATAGTTAATATACACCTACATAAAGCGTTAATATCGTGTTCCATTGTTATGTAAAGGTATTGTAACCTGATTATCAACAGCACTAGAGCGTTGCATCAAAAATGAATACCAGCACAAAGCAGTCGAGCACTTCGGGACTTCAACTCCATACAAATTGCCAACTAGCATACGAGTACACATTTGCTAACAAACATAATCCTTATACCAGTATAGCAACGTAAATATATCGAAACAAACTTGGCTAGGAGCGGAATCTCGTGTTGAATTCGAAATGAGTGCGGACGTGACACCGGACCTCACGCGACTCTAACAACTTCTGCGGCGACAATTTTATTTGCGAACTACCCCCCATTTGGCACCTCCCTTTGTTGGCGATTCGTGACAGTCACCCTCTGCACCGTGGAAATGGCTTTAACAAGAAACTTGCTACAACTTTCCTTGAGTACGGCTGTTTATATTGCAGGATACTTTGTTTTTATAGCTTTCATAAACATTTAGCATTCTAGAATACATTTTATATATTGTTAATTACATTTCTAGCATATTACATTCGATGAACGATTTCTTAGTGGCAAATTTTCTCTTTGTATATATAAATTTCGGTTGTGTTTGATAAAGCTTTGAACTGTTCAGTCTATCAGGTTTTAATCAATAAAGAATGTATTTAGAACGTTATAAGCGATTAGATTTTTTATTCTTAATATATTAAAATATTTTTAAACAAGTACTGTGTTTTGTTCTAATAGTAATCACACTATTAAAGTTTAAAATACTGGAAATTCTAATGCGACAGTTCTTATTGAAGATCTTTTGTATTCCACACAATGACTTTAGATTTTCCATTTGAAATAACTATCGCTTCTCCATTTATACTCGTACCGTTATCGGATTGATAAAGCACCCGCTGTACGTTGTCCATTGCTTTTGAAGGGATAAGCTCGGAAACTTTAAACCGTCTCCGTACAGCCCAGTTTCCAAGACCGACGGACATTTTCCATTCTATTCAATTCCATTGAATTCTAATCGCTAACTATATCTAAGTACATTGATTTTATTTTTAAAGTTTGTTGAAAAAAATCTTTAAAATCCACACTGTAACAGTTTAATTTCTTAGAAGTCTTTTAATCATACTAGTTTAAGGATGGATGGTTTATGGATGAATGGTGGATGGATGAATGTTTGTTAGAGTTTGTAGCCTAAACGGCTGAACGGATTTCTATGAAATTTGGCATAGATGTAGAGGATAGTCTGGAAGAACACATAGGCTATTCACTTTTGTTTTACATTTCCACGCGGACGGAGTCGCGGGCGAAAGCTTGTGTTAAAATAACGCGTAAAAATAGTACATTTAACTAATCATAAAATTCAAAAACTAAGTGATTTAAATCCAGGTATGAAAACAACGAAAACAGTGATTATGAATTTATTTTTTTCTTTAAATAAATAAAGCTTAACATACACGTATATACTATCATCGCAATCAAATCATTCGAATGACCACTTCAAGAATTGGATTTAAAGCGTTGATTTTAAATCGACACGACAAAGGGTCGAGCTATTCCAATTTTGAACGAATAGATTTTTAAATCGAAATGCACCATAGGCACTCGGTGAACGCCTCCTGGGGCGATCCATCGTATTTATAGAGGCAATAAAATGGCATTAGAAGGTAACCCGACGGTTATTGGCGTCTTGATAGGACGAAGCACTGGACATTTCTCGATTGATAATATTCTCAAATTTAACTTAAGTACTAACGCAATTTGTGATAGATTCATTATAACATTTTATACTCTAATAAAAGGACCCAAAAATTATTGCGTGAATATAACATTAAACTTATCAGAGCGGAATCACTTGTAAAAGCACACTTCAACCTTAATTCACCAAATTAATGTCAAGTAAAGTTTCATGTAAAAACTAGGAAAAGTTGGAAGGAAAGTAACAACGTCCTTTTAACTTGATGGAAATGTTTCTTGCATGACGAACGCGCGAGGAGCGGTGGCGAGTGTTCAAATGTTTAGTTAGTGGACGATGGACTCTAATTAGTTGTTAAATGACAGAATGAAAAGAGTTCCGATTTCTTGATTCCACGGTAATATGTGCAGTGCAATTTACAAATATTTATTCGGGTTTAAACGATAAAGCTTTAAAACTAATGAAATAAACTCTGAGGGCTTTGCTTGATATGCAAAAAGAAAGAGTACTTAATTATAGAAACATTAATGAAGTCAACATAGATTATCTAAAAGTAACAAAAGTAGTTAAACTGTCGTAAAACATTTTAGTTTTCATTAATCTTATATTTAACTACAAAACATTACGTGCAATTAAATAAACTGAGGAGATAAAGTCAGCACATTTCCGGTCTAACAGGGAGCGTCAAAACACTCAAAGTATCATGTCAAATTAAATAATCGTGTTGTAATTGAGCCGGCGATCGGAGAACAAGGGCTGCTCATCGATCAAGCCACCCCACTACCGCTCCACGGTTTACAAGGTACAGGCGAAAGCGTTTGTCTATATTAACCACAATTGAATATCGCTAAATTAAATACGTGTAACTACAATTACATTTGTCATTTGAATTATTTTTTTATATTAGATAAACTAGAACTTAGCCACAATATATCCGAAGTAAACTGGTGATAACGTCCAAAGATAGTATGAGCTAGTTTAATAAATAGCTATTTGCACTACACTTGAAGATCCATGAGGCAATAGTGTTTAGTTCTTTTAAATGTGATGTAGCTTTTAACTTGGACCACAATTGTCTTCGAGCCCCTTACAGCGTTATCCGCACTTGAGTCCTGTGATAGTCGTTTGCGGAAATCTCACTAATGCATCCAATGAGTACGCAATGTAAGTGTTAAAGCTTAATTACTTTAACGACATTACTATGTAAATAGCTTATTTTATAAGCGGATACTATATTAATAACTAGCTTTCACTGGCGACTCCGTCCGCGTGGAACAAAAAAAAACAAAATGAGTTGCCTATGTGTTCTTCCAGACTATCCTGTACATCTATACCAAATTTCATCGGGATCCGTTCACCTGTTCGTCTACAAACTCTAACAAACATCACCATCTAAACTTTCACATTTATTATATTAGTATGATAATCTAAAACTAAACAGTTACACGGACACTAAAATAACTTCACAACGGGCATAAGCATCAATAATAATTTTCGATCTATGTAACTTAGTATTACGTGATGTTATATTCGAAAATCTAAAACATTTATAACTCGTAATTATAGTTGTGCAACGTAAAGCCCTAATTGAATGCATTTTGATAGAAAACTATCCATGTTCGATGCCCTTGTTTGGACAGTCGTCATAATATTCCCATGATGTTCAGCCGCAAACACAACTCCATGATTATGTTAGTCTGCCCTCGCCCAAGGCGACCGCCACCCCTCTTCCCTACGTACCGGTTCGCACACTCTCATTGTATAAAACAATTTCCGTATTGTGAACATTTTAAACAAAGTAATTCTCAATTTATGGAATATGGTTTTGATTTGACGACACATTTGTGGTTCGTAATTATTATATTTCGTAATATTTTTTGTAAGATGTTACCTTTTTAACATAGACTAGCTGTTGCTCGCAACTTCGTCGACGTGAATTTAAAGAAATAATAAAAAAACCAGCCTATGTTACTCACAGATGAATTTCCTTTCTAAAGGCCATTTCTTTAAAATTGGTCGAGTAGTATTTGAGTTATTCCAATACATACAAAAATACAAATCTTTCCTCTTTATAATATTAGTATAGATATAGATTAATTTAAGAATAATATAGCTTTTTTCACAACTTTTATTTTCAATTAACAGATTAACACTCTCCAATCCATGCGTAGACCAAAAATTTCGCTAGAAATTTTTACTTTATAAATAAAATACTTAAACAAAATAATTAAAATTATTTCTAGTAAAGTACAATCTAAGATTTGAAGACATTATCAAGTAACAATCGCTCCCTTATCCGTCGTGAGTTGATAAGGCGGAGAATAAAGTTCACTTCGCATTGACTTTCGCACAAAAGGCCTTCGCAAATTACACACCAGGCCACCAATTACCGAGCCCTAACAACAGATACATTTGTATGACAATGTTCAAGTTTTTTCTGCGAAATACGATATTCAACGCGAATGCGTTGTTGCAAATTTCAATAGAGGTTGCTCTTGTTTTGTGAGTTTGTTTGTTGCAAACTTTTTTGCAAATATCTGTATAAATATGAAATAAGTAAAGTAATTGTAAACAATTTATGTCATTCACACTACATACGCATACCAAGCCAGTTAAACGTTAAAAATATATATAGAAACAAGCTAAAGAACAAACAAGAACAATAATCATACCTTGAATTTTCATTTAAGTATTAATAACGCATGAAGTCGCGGGCATGTGTTAGTGCATCGTTTGCAAATAACGAACTACTAGGAATCATTTAAACAGATAATTGTGCAACATCTAAACAAAGTAACAACGGAAACGGCTTCCGCTGTGACAAGCCGCTCTCGGAATTGATAGATCTCTTCCTTATCCAGCCAGTCGTGACCTCTCCACCTTCCTTCCCGTCCACTTCATTGAATACAATCGCATAAAAAAACAAAAGAAAGCGACAGATAACACGTCTTTCATTATAAACTTTATTTTCTTTGAAATAAAGCAGTTTTATAGGAAATATGACTTGCGTTTATTAAAACTACTTTCAGCATCGGCAATGTTTCTTAGAACTAAGCTTTGGTTGGCAGCTATGGATGATTTAAAGAAAAGTTTGTTAATTCTCGTAAAGAATTGATGTATTTCAACACAAACACGATATTATACCTAACAACGTGCATATAGGCAATTATACACGAACGGAAATACAAAAATGTAAAAACCGTCTTTTTCTATACCGGTTCGCACCGGAACGATCGGGAAATGATAATGGGGACGTGTACGAGGCGAGAGGCTCCCGACTGCGAGCTGTCACCGGTGAAAGCGTCAAAGGGTTTTAGTCAAGGCGCGAATTAAATCGGCCAGCGGGAGGCTGCGGAGCTGACGCCATCTATCGAGAACCGGTTTGCTCCCGATTTCATTTGCACTCGTACATATGTTTTGTTAATAAATAGTTGACATATATCTTAACCCTTTCATTGCCATAATTCAATGCATTTATCTGTTATTATAATGAAAGCATTTGTTATTTGAGGAGTAACGATCTATGACAACAAACTAAATTCGATCTTTTTTTTTACGTATTGTATTTAAAATCAAGAAGAAAATATGCCACCCGACCTTACTGATTACTCAACTCACCATAGAAATGATGAAAGTAATTGTTTACTATCACTCATTTTCACATATCTATTAAAGCTTTAAACTGCAATAGTATTTGCATCTGCAATGCAATTCCACACAACTGTCTATCACCATACTACATTTATTACTCGTATAAATAAATCAACGTTATAAAACTAACATTTAATACTATATAACACACTGAATTTTATTAATCTCTCATTCACCTTATCTTCGCACTTATAAAATTATCGAATAAACGTCAATCTTTCATACTACACTATCGTGATTACGGTTTATAACTATTAACTATATAAATTTTCAGTCAAAGTCCATCAATCACAAATTTAAGTAATAATACAAAGAAATATATCGCCTTCTGTAAGTTTCTACTGCAACAAAACATTTACAAAAACATATTGGTATCTCATTCTATTGAATCATTACGATAGAGATGACAATATTTTCCCGTTTCTTTTCCAACAGTGGAAAGTGGTCATGATTAACTACTAGATAAAATATTGGCAGAGCTTCCCTAACGCGTCCCCACGGGCCACAACTGTCGATGTCACCTTAATTTACGGCCCTCAATTATAAATTTCACATCTATGTTTTCACCGTACACGTGAAATTCAACCTTAACGAATAGAGAATAAGGTGCATTTTTAAAGAATACTAACGTTATGGAAACGAACAAATCTTAGTTCTCGAGTAAAAGTTTTAAGTTTCTTATTTTAATTAAAAGTGTTTATAAGCAGTACCTGCAGTGGTATTAGACATTATACAATTCAATTATATATCGTTTGTCATCTTACGTTTGTTTTTGTTTAAGTGTGGTTACCAATTTTATAATACACAGATAATGTCCAACTTTAATGTTCGTAAGGTACGGGTTTCTTACCACGATTGAATTGTTTTAGCTCCCAATATTTCGGCACAGTTGCATGCGCCATGTTCACGGGCTGACGGAAGTGATGCGGTAGTGTGAAAAAAAAAGTTACACGAAGCCATATCGGTCTACTTTTCTCCTGATACGGCGATCACTACTATTATTGTTCTCGTTTTCACTAAAGCACACTAGCTGTTTTCTGTCGACAAACTATACTCACGGTGTCCACACGTGTGCGCTTACTTGAAGTTGGCTGCTGTCCAGTTTTGTTGTAATACTGGATTACTGGATTCCAGGCACTCGACAATTTAAACCTATCTTCGCGATTGAAATTTTGGCACTTTGTAATTTCAATTAAAGTTATATAATGTCCATCTTATTATTATAAATAGGTATGTTAAGATGGATGAATGTCTTAGAAGGTATCTCCGGTTTAATGGATCTCGATGAAATTTGGCACAGATGTAGATGGTCTGGAAGAACGCGTAGGCTACTTTTTTTTAGTTGACGGACGCAGTTGTGTGCAAAAACGATTTATAATATAGCATATAACTATATAGAATATAGCTTTGTAATGTAGTGATGTACAAAAGTACGAGATTATTATAGAGTACAAGTAAGATGTAGAATGAAAAAAAAAACTTCAATAATCTATGTACCACAAATGTTAGTATATTGTATTTGAAAATTATACAATTTAAAATTAACACATGTGACAAAGCTATCTTCAATATGTTGTTCAAATTTAGTGATAAATAGATAATAAAATAGATAAATCATTTTGATAAAATTTCAGGAAAGACAATGTTTAATCTTCTTTTAGTACCGGAAATGATAAAGTATTTGTTTTGATAAGGGTTTTAATATTGTAAAATTGTCTTTATATCTTTAATATTCAATACTTTACCTTAATTAATAATGGGTTTTTACCGATGCAATATTTTACTCGCAATTACCTACCATTATTGTAATTTCATGATATATGTTACTTTTATTAAATAAATCTTTTTAAATCCTTTTTTAATATATCAACGTAATATTAAGATCAATACCATTTTATATTGGCCTTTATCTAGTTCCTAATACATAAAACCACGGAAGTAACATCTATAATTGAAAATTTCTTCAAACTTTTATCGTTTGAATATTTTTAATTAAACTAACTATAAATGTACTCGAGATAAATGCCCAATAACTAATAGCTGATAAAATTTTTAAAACGAACATCAACTCAGTTTCCCGTAATTAAAACTGTTTGTTACGACTAAAAGATAAAAATGATGATTAGAAATAATAGCTAATGATGTATGTATTTTTACCGCGTCGTTTTCATACAAAAAGTGTAGTTTCCTCTTAGCCGACCTCTGACACCAGATAAAGGGAGTACATCTATCGCCGGTTTTAATTAACACACGAGCGTTATTGTTTTATCATATTAATTGGATATACTTATGTATACTTATACTAGCTTTTACTCGCAGCTTCTCTTCTCTTTTAATTCTTGAAATATTTTATCATATCGCCATAGAATAAACACGGAATCTGTAAATTTTTGCACAAGAGGCATATAAGAATATGCAATTTAGAATTATGATTTGGTCAGGAGCTAAACCTTTCTTGAAGATTATTCTTAAAAAATTATAATTAGAAATTACACTTTCCAACTTTGAATTTTTCTACGATATCAGTCATATTGAAATATGCAAATACATTTATGCATGGGAGTCATTAAATTATTTCATTTTGAAAGATTGCAATTTCTTTATTGAGATGTATCAATACTAGATTACGTTTGGAAATGTATTCTACCTCACTCCCGTCTAGACATTTTCTCATAGAACACAAAGATATGATTAAACTGCCAGCTGCCGCTTCGTTTATAAAATAAAAATCATTTGACGAGGGTCCGCCATTAATTTCGTCGACAATGTGATAAATAATGAGAGAGGTGTAATGCGGGGGCGGGATCCCTCTAAAGCGTCGCGTCGCCTTGACGCCTGAGTTTGAAGTTTTGACGGCTCACATCCTAATTTTCTTTCTGCAGCCGAAGCGCGCTGTCCCTGTGGTTGCCACTTTTCAATTTCATATTTGAACAAAAGTTTCATAATCAATTTTGTTTCTTACACTAGATTTTTTTCTGTCTATACAGAAATTTAAACTCATCTTTATCGCTCGTGCGTGAAAAATATTTGGTAATTTTCGATATTCTTTTAAAAACAAAAGAGACATGAAATATTAAAACTATAGATTTCATTTATTACTAACTAGCTGTTGCTCGCGACTTCGCCCGCGTGGAATTAAAAAATATGGCCTATGTTACTCACAGATAAATTACCTTTCTCCTGGTGAAAGAATTTTTGAAATCGGCCCAGTAGTTTTTACGTGAATCGAATACATACAAAAATACAAATCTTTCCTCTTTATAATATTAGTATAGATGATCTTCAACATGTAGTTAATCAGTCGAAAGCAAAATAAATCCTACACTTCACAAAATATCAACAAATATAACTAAAGGATAGTCACCGATGTAATTACGTGTAAACGGACAATAATCAAAGGCTTTGAGCGTGTTAATTGAAGTCAGATACAAAGGACACGTCACAAGCAGTGGTGTGATCACATATTATGTGGTTATAGTAACACACCTGCGCCTGATTATAATCAAACCTATCGATTACGTCATTTAGGAGTACATATATTGTTGATGCAAAAACTACTGGGCCGATTTTAAAAATTCTTTCACCGTTAGAAAGGTAATTTATCTGTGAGTAACATAGGCTATATTTTTTAATTTCACGCAAGCGAAGTCGCGAGCGACAGCTAGTAACATACAACTTCAGATATTTTAATACAAAAAGAATAGATTAGTCTGAATGATCATGTTTGATTTAATGCAAAATATTTGCAATTAAAAAAGAAAATATTTTATACGTTTCTCTGAACGTCGCGACAAAACATGGAAAAACCAAAATATAAGATTACGTTTATCAAACATGATAATACTAATCTAACCTTCAATCTTCAGCAGTGGGCAACGGAAGTCTGATTGTATCAATACTGCCTAATGAAAACGTAGTTTTTTCATTTAATGTTTTTAAATCATCATATACAAAAAAAAAAAACCAAAATATAAGATTACGTTTGGAAATGTGTTCAACCTCACTCCCGTCTAGACATTTTCTCATAGAACACAAAGATATGATTAAACTGCCAGCTGCCGCTTCGTTTATAAAATAAAAATCATTTGACGAGGGTCCGCCATTAATTTCGTCGACAATGTGATAAATAATGAGAGAGGTGTAATGCGGGGGCGGGATCCCTCTAAAGCGTCGCGTCGCCTTGACGCCTGAGTTTGAAGTTTTGACGGCTCACATCCTAATTTTCTTTCTGCAGCCGAAGCGCGCTGTCCCTGTGGTTGCCACTTTTCAATAACTCCAGTGACACTTTTCAATTTCATATTTGAACAAAAGTTTCATAATCAATTTTGTTTCTTACACTAGATTTTTTTTTTTTTTTTTTATTACCACGCGGAAGGAGTCGCGGGCGAAAGCTAGTATGAAATACATTTAAATAACAAATAACTCATTTAATTCTCTTTCAACATACATAAAGGTGTAACAGAGAAAGTGCACGGTGTTACGAATTCATAAAAAAATGCATTCATCAATTCACAATTTGCAAGTGATGCAAAGTTAATAAAGTAATAAGTCAAACAGATATCGGGTGCGTTTGTCCTCGGTAAATCAATTTTAAATTCGACTTGGAGATTCATGGCGGCGCGGCGCGCGATCCGTGAAAAATTGCTTATTTTAAAATGCCATTTTTCCATCGGCCTCTCTCTGTAGGGACTCCCCATTACGGTAGCAGTACGCTAACTCTACACGGTACTAAAACTTTTTTAATTTATTACCGGTAAAACGAAAAAAGAAAATTTAGCTATATTTGTCGGAAGACAAACACTGTACTAAAACTAAGTACAATTGATAATGTATTCTAATTTGCTAAGATCTAAAGTTTGCATGGTGCTTTTGCAACAGACTTCGTCCTACTCTATCGTTTAAAATTTGACTACAAAATGTTTCATTAAAAATATTTCTTTCAGTAAAAATAAATTCTAGTCGTGTTTCATATAATATGTGTGATTGATTTTAAACGTAACATTAATAAAGCAGGTTTCGGTATCAGATAAATAAACAAGTATCAAGATGGTGTAGGCGCACGATAACGCGTATTGAAAATTTGTGTCCATATATCATGTGCTCATCACGTTTTTAATAAAAGCCGTAGCAGCCTGTTTGTTTATTGTTTTATATTTAGCAGCGTCTGTTGTAATTGTTTGTGAACTATCTTATTAGTATTTGCAAACAAAGAGTATGTTAAAATGAATTTTTCTTGTGATTTTAAATCATCATCTATACTAATATTATAAAGAGGAAAACTTTGATTGTAATAGGCTCAAAAACTACTGGACCGATTTTAATAATTCATTCACCGTTAGAAAGGTAATTTATCTGTGAGTAACATAAACATGTTTTTTCATTTCTTTTTTGTTATTTTTAAATTTCACGCGGACGGAGTACCGAGCAAAAGCTAGTAGCTTATAAGGATCTTTATAAATATAATGCGTTCAAAATTAATCGATGTTTTTCACATGAACACGGGTAAGTTCGTCATCTGCCGTCAAATTATCGTAATTATAAGGCCAGGCCCACTTCAAACCTCTCGGATTGCTGTCCAAATATACGTTAGGGTCCGTTACGAGTCTTGCAATCAAAAGAATTCAATCGACAAAGTCGGGCCCCATATCTATTCTTCCGTACCCCTGTCTTGAGCGTTTTACCTTAACGATTGTTCGTACAAAAATATACCTTACAGCGCTCGGATTAAGAACGCAATTCGAAAATTCAAATTAAGTTACAATAACATGAGATTTGAGTGTCTACCCAAAGAAAAATCGCCAATAAACAAAAGTTTAGTTAAATTAATGCTTATTCTCTGTTTTGGCGTCTACATACAGAGTGTTTCAATTTACGTATATCGAGCGGTCAGAATTTTCAAAACAGTTTTAAATGCGTTCTAATCTTAAGAATGTAATCAATCTTCTTTTATGAAACATTTGTCTTATTCCGATTACGATAATCATAGTATCGGTTATCGTAATTTCATACGATAATTTGTAAGAAAAGTTATAAATTAAAATTTTAAAAGTAGAGAATAATGATGCATCATTAAAATTGGTACAAATGAGATTTTTTTTTGTACTACACATATTAAATTTTAAATTTAATTTGAAGTAAAACCAAATCTGCTTTTATTCTCATGGACTATTTTTCTTATTCATCATTTGTAAGACGAGAAGAACAAAACGCTACTCACTTGATAGAGCCCTTGAAATAATAAAGGCATCCGGACATTTTGTACCGCAAGTCAGGAGGTCGGGAATCGAAGCTGTGTTCACACACAATTGTTTTCTACCCCCTGTAAACAGCGCGGGACAAAAGATGGCCTGATAAAAATCATTCCCAAATACAAATCATTAACGTTGGTTCATTTATTCCCTCGATTATAATATGCAATTTATATTGCCCGTTTACTTTCTCTAGTTCTCTCAATAGTTCTTGAATACACATTTCTTCGAATTTATTCTGTTAAGTGCCACGGTTTGAGTTGGACTTTAATAATATTTATGCCGTAGTCTTCCAATAAGCTTTATACGATTTCAGAAACCTTGTTCAAAAATAAACGATCGTTCAATTGTGACTGACTTTTGCGACTATATGACTAATTACATGCTTGCTAATAAAGCTTTCTATTATTGTAGATTTATGATTAAAAAAATTTTTGACAGAGGAAATAAATATTTCAGTAGTTTCTATTTTAAAACGCTTGCTACAAACTTCCAGGCAAATTGTGGCTTGTTAGTTTTTTAAAGTACAGGAATAATTGAAATGTAATAGTCATCTCTGATTCCAAGAATCCCCTAAAAACGAAGACAGTGAAAGGGTTTATGTCAGAGATCACCCCTTTACGATGTTTTTAGACGCGAAAAGTATTTTTTGCACGTTTTCTGTCGTACCGTTCTCTTTTGTTATAAATTTCGCACGGTTCGTTATATCAATCGGTGTCTGGGTATTTGAATGCATCGCTAATTTTGGTTTTACGGCCTTTAGACGTTACAATGACACAATTAAATCTATCTCTTCTTGAAGGGTTCTATCTCTGTACCTGTCTTATACAGTTGTCAAAAGGGTTGATCCTTTTTCTTGACCTTTTGACAGTAGAGTAAGGGTTATGTGGAACATTTTTTATAGTATGTGTGAATCCGCAAAAACTAAATTTAGTTAACATTGTTATTTACAGAGAGTAATAAATATTCTTTAATTTTATAATGATTAATGTCTTGATATTTTTGCGGTTTTCTGTCAGGGTTATATAAGATTATGAGTGTGAGGAGCGAATGGTTGTTTGTCATTAGTTATCAATTTAAATGTCCCTCAAAAATCATAGTCCAACATTTATCTTAATTCATTGTGTCCACCTTTTGAGCGTATCATCAATCTTATCAAAATGATTGGACGGACAACAGTAATCCGATTATAGATGTCAAACTTTATATAACTTTAATTGAGATATAAATAATATTTTGATGATAAATAACATAATTTTCCATTACTAAAAGTTGCGTAAAAATATGTACTACACATAAAGAAGTTAGTTAATACTTATTTTATACCGTTTGGCAATGTCACTTTATACTTTAGTTCTTAAAAACTGAGTAAATAATATAGATATTACAAAGAACAAATTGTAAGAACACCTGCTGAGGGCCATAGGTGTCCAAGATAATATGTATTCAGAGTTATGAACTGGTTAAAATTTATTACATTTAAATTGAACCTTATTAAAGCAGCATAGAGTTTAGAATAAGGCAGAATGTTTATCCAAATCTTTGTAGCCACAGGGCGTATCTGTTTTGTAAAGGTATTCACGTGAATAAATCCTTTTAACGATTATCATTTGAATGACAATAAAAGTCATGTTTAAAAGGGTATAAATGCTTAAGAACTCACTTGTACATAAAGGTGAATTATTTTATAAGATTGTAGTCGCCTAATGGAAGGGATCCTACATAACTTTACATGTACTTATTTAATAATTGAAACATTTATAGTTTTAAAATGAAATATCCATTTGCTGTCTGACAAAATAATATGCCAAAAACTCCCCATAGACACTTCCGAAAAATTATACCCTACCCCGTGTAGCAAACCGCCTACGCGACCTACGGCGTAGACCGCGTAGACACAGATCGATTTGCGGCTACAAGTGACAAAGTTTTTCAAGATGGCGCAGGGGTGGGGACGCGAGGGGGATGCTCATATTTTTTACTGTCGCCCGGGGTGAGCAGTGAAGCCGATCGCAACACCACTCTCCACTCGGCCTCTTAAAAGCTCGCCTTCTGAGGGACGTTTCTGAGGAATACATACGATAAAAGCAACCATGTGTCTATGTGACTACATAGAGGGAGTCTGTAAATAAGCAATGTTTTTGAAGTCACACCCTTCTTATTTTTGACTAAATTCGCTAATTGTTATTACATAAATATTAATAAACAATAATCGTGGATAACATTTTTTTTACTTTTATACATGCAGTCAGTTTATGTTACTTTAAGGCCCTGTCCCACCACTGGCTGATAGAGACTCAGATAGCTTAAAAATTACGTCACAGTCAGATAGAATAAAATCCGATATTTCGTTCACATATTTTACACGTTCGTTTGTTTTCAGACAATTTACAATTTAGTGGGACAGGCCCTAAATGTTATTTCTATTGTCTTAATTATTACTTACCTAAGTTACTGGTTAATTTAAAAATAATTATTAACCGTCAATGCTAACACACTACCGAGCAGACATGTGGATAGAGTACAGTTAGTAACCGAGTTAACCGGCGAGTAAACATCCTGCAGCAATGTGTGCACAGAGGGTGCCTCGTAACAAAGTTATAACTGACTTTTACGGATTTACTTACAGACAAATTATATTTTTATATCGAGAGCGAAATGTTATAAGCATGTTTCCATTGTTTTGTTTTTTTTTAAACAAGGATAATCTAATGTTATAATGGAATACATTTATTGAAGTTACATTGAGTAAAGAAAATGAAAAATAGTAAATACTATACGTAAATATCGCTGTTCTTGAAATCAATTTATTTTGTTAAAAACATAATGCAATTTCTTAAGTATGATCAAGATATTGATGGAAAATTGTACATCTCTTTGTTTGGGGAAATTCACAAAAGAAAAACCACAAATCGGTATAAAAAACTATTGATAACGATTAGAACTTTCCAAACTATCACTCCTAACCTATTTTGAATTCCTACAAAATGTTATTTTACGTTATTCAATGCTTAATTAAAAATTATATTATAAAAATAAAAGAATAAAATAATATTTAAAACGGTTTCAACATGAGCACAATGCACGTCGAAGTTTTCTTTATCTTTTTTTAAACTGTACTCGGCGTTAGCTTGGAGCGGAGGTAGTGTACACAAAATCTGATTGTAGCTTGAAATTAATTTCATAACGCCTGAGGGCAGAGTGCGGGGTATGGGGAGGGGACGCAAGGGGAGGTATACCATCTCATGACTCAGACGCGTGCTGTAGATTGGATAATAATATTTTATTAGATAGCCGCAATTCAGTCTACTGATATAACCGATAGATAACTTTTGCTCGCAGTTGCACTTCCGAACACGTCGATGACTTACCTATATATTCAATAAGAGATACGCTATTTCCTTTTAAGTGTGTGTGCAAAATTATATTACGATCGATAATATTATTAATTGATAGAAGTGAGTATTAAGTGAGATTTCTGTTTTTCTTAAAGGTCAAATAATATTTCAATCTATTTAAATTATTAAATGTGTCAGTTATATTCCGTGTCATAATAGGATATTATCATTTCCCCTACAGCCGCGCCGTGCGAAATGACAAAGGGAGCTTAAAACAAAAAGAACAAAAGCTCAAAACAATGGTCACAGTTTAATGTGAGAGTTCAACGGCCATTATGTTTGAATATGGGAAGAACATGCCTCTTGTGCGGATAAAATCATTGCAATTGAAAGTGGATTTTATGCTGTCGCATTGTGTCGTATTGTGTCGCGCGGCGGAGTGTTGATGCAATAACATCTACGCAAATTATTTATACACCATCTTACTAATATTATAAATGCGAAAGTTTAGATGGATGGATGGATGTTTGTTAGAGTTTGTAGCCTAAACGGCTGAACGAATATCGATGAAATTTGGCATAGACGTAGAGGATAGTCAGGAAGAACCCATAGGCTACTCACTTTTGTTTTTTTTTTTAATTCCACGCAGACGGATTCGCGGATGAAAGCTAGTATTATATAAAACAAAACCTTTTATAGTAACGTACATATCACCTATGATATACAAATTATTAGATCTCTTTCCGATGTAAAAGTAAAGTAAAAATGTATTTTTTTCTAATTAGAATTCATGATTCTAACATGACTTATCATTACATTCGCATTCCTTTTTATTTTTAAAACTAACCGACACAAGATATCAATATTAGCAAAATTAAATAAGAATTACATCAGCATCAAACACAGGCAATAGAAAACATAAAATGTGTTAATTTCACGGAGCATTCGGTATGAGTTGAGCGTAACAGGATCGGTACAATGTCGTAGTTTCATTGCCACATCGCATGCTGCGGATATCTAAACACGCGGATCCTATTAAATCAGAAATAGGTATCCAATCAGTGAAGGCACGCTTCAATGCATTTATACACTCTTTATGGCTGTAATACGCTGCGGCAATGTGTGCGTATTGAGTTTATATAAAGTGTTCTTTTATGTGTGATTGTCATAATGTATTGGCAAGGAATAGACCATTTCCATTGGTCTAAACATTAACATTTAAACATGTCAGTCACGGAAACTCAGTAAGAAATATAATCTTTCACATGTAATATTAACAATTTTTATTAAATCGAAAGTTACATTTAACTAATATTATCGACACATGGTCACTTTTCATAAGGTGTTAATCTACATAACGCAGATTAAGTTATAAGAAATACATATTAAATATTCTATTGCAACAACATGCAGATTAAAAAGTGAAGATAGGGAAAAATCTATAGAAACCGAAAGGGCAAAATTCCCTATTTCCACATCAGCCGAACATTTAAGTGTCTTCAAAACTCGCCCCCAAGCGAATTGATAAAATAGCTTCGCCTCACAAATGCCCGCCCAAAACGATAGAAAAATTTACAAAAGGCTGAGCACTCAACGGCACTCAGCCTAAACGCTTTAACTATGTCCCAACCCCATACTTCAGGATTGCTCACTCCACTTGTCTCCAAAAACCCGTGAACGTTCTACCAAATCCCGCGTTTAATATCTGCGACGCAAGAGCCATCTTCCCGTGCACCCGCCGAGATAATGATGGCACTTCAGCTGATGGTTTTGATATTGCTTGTAATTGGTGCTGGTCTCATATAAAACTGTTGCACGCGTCACCCCTATATACAAATATTGTTAGGGAACGTTTTAGGTATTAGATAATAAATATACCTTCAAAACGGTATATAAAATCTGTACCCACTCATTTAGTTTCCTAAACACACTACTTCATAGGTATCATACACATATCATTCACAACGCAACACAAAAAAGGTTTAAATTTCACAGAAAAACAATTCTACAAAAATCATAGAATTAATGATATGAAATTGGTTGCTGTTCATTGTCATTACAAAACTCATAAACTTCGTATATTTTTGAATAATTCAAGCAAATTCAATCAACTAATTTAACATCCATAATATAGAGTACTAATAAATAAGAAAAAGACCAGCAAAAGCTCCCTTAAAGCTCACAGCACTCCAAAGTGCATACAACCGGAGCACAACATCGGAATACATCCCGCTTTGAACTTTACACGGACTGAAACCGAGCGCAGGCAACAAAGACTACATCAAGACAACCTCTGATTTTAATTAGGCACCGAGTCGAATGGCGTCTGGAGAGCGGAGAGCGGAACGGGTGAGCGGTGAGCGGACGTAAAGTAAGCGAAATGAACGGTCGCGGGCGAAGGGAGGCGCTTATTAGCGCTGAGACAGAAGCCGGTTTATCGGCGAGCGTGCTCCGAGGCGCATTCCGATAGCCCGGCCGCGGCTTTATGAGTCCGCCGTTAATGACACGCGGTAACGACCGGGAAGAGAATCGATTCACGACCTATTTTACTATCGCGACCGGAATGTCGTGCGATTCTAATGTTACACATCGATACTGAGCAATAGAAATATGATTTGCTGGTTTGTAACTCTACCCACCATTTACTACAACGTACTATTGATTCTTAAGCTTCTGCCCCGACATCTAATTCAGCTCTATTAATTTACGAGCATTACCTAGGATAATGATTTGCTCAACGGCGTTTATTTTTAATCAAGATTCAACATTCTAATAGCGTCTTCACTTAAATTGTTAAAACAATCATAGAAATGAAAAGTCATAGAAGAATATCTGATAATTTAATATATTTCTGCAATTTAGAGTGTAAGAAAATGATGCACTAAATGTACCTAGAATTCAAGTATGCTGTAAAGCGCGTTATCTCGCGATATTATCAACATTTCGGGATGTGATAAGAATGAGCAACTGATAAGCGATTTAGATTTTCAATATTTTAGTTCTTTGACATTACGTAATCACTGACACGAACACACGTGTTTTGTCTCAACGCTATCTTTAAATTCTAACTTATATTTGCTAAATCACATGCCAAAGTCAAGGCGTATTTTGTCTGTGATTGAATCCAGTGAAAGATAATCCGTAGAGACGATAACAGACTTCATTGTGAAAAGACACATAGTAGCCGCTCAGCCGGATGTACCAGTAATTATACCACATACTAATATTATAAATGCGTAAGTTTAGATGGATGGATGGTTGGATGGATGTTTGTTACAGTTTGTTGCCTAAACGACTGAACGGATTTCGATGAAATTTGGTATAGATGTAGAGGATAGTCGGGAAGAAGACATAGGCTACTCACTTTTGTTTTTTTTAATCCCACGCGGACGGAGTCGCGAGCGAAAGCTAGTTAATTTTATATTAACAAAAACGGGTTGGAATTGAAGAAAAACAATTCAGTGAGACAGATATGTGAGTATTTAAATGTAATAATTTAATATTTAAATCTTAAATTATCCAAGCTTATTTCATAGTAAATCCATATTTTAATTAATAATTTAATTGATAAATAATCATATTTTAAATTACAATTGGAACCGGACCAACATATATAAAGGATAGATAAATATGATTTGACGTCACCCATATCATTTAAATTCAACTGAGATATGAATAGAAAGATTCCCCGATATTTATTTATATTCAATTTAACAAAACACTTACCTGGTTATCACTAATTTTCGTCAAAGATAATTAACCCGCACTGTAAAATGAAACCGTGGTCTATTTCGCAAGCCTAACTGCACAACAGTGTCCATTGTAGCGCGAAAATCATCCTTTCTATCTAACAGATAAATGCTAGATTAGACAAAAAACAATAATTTTCGATAAAATAATATCACTTTTAGTTCAATAATCGTCACAAGGAAATCGATAAGGCGAATGACTTTACGTAAAATGTTCTTACCTCACGTATACGTTTTATCAGTAATATCGGCCGGCGAACAATTGTTAATCTTTTTTTATACATTTTCAGCTATTATTTTATTTTATTTGTTTTATGAGATAAGACTAAAACTTTGTCCATTTTTGTTAATTTGTTAACCACATGAAATAGTTATAGCATTCTTTATAGTATACTAAATAATAAAACATGTACATATGAAACAAATACCTGTATTTTCACTTTTGTTTTCTGGTCCATCACTTCCTTCGTGTCCTGAAAAAGAAAGGAATATTTTATTTATCTACATTAACGTCTCATTTCCCAATCAAATGTTTTAACATTTCATTGGACGGTTAAAAGGCAAAGCACAATTCAGTTCATGATTTGTCACGATTAAAAAAATCAAATCAATAATTTTGGGAAAAGCTAATCTTACTAATATTATAAATGCGCATGGATGGATGGATGTTTGTTAGAGTTAAATTTAAGAAATAAATTTTAGATGTCAAGCATAGCCTGGAAGAACACATACGCTACTTAAAGTTGCATTACTTTTGTTTTTTTTTTCAATCCGCGCGGACGGAGTCGTGAGCGAAAGTTAGTCTTTGCATAAATTCTTCAACTAAAGCTTGTTGTAGTTTTGCATTATAGATGGCGCTTTTTTGAACATTCAACCAATCTCATGGTGAAATTCTCTAATTTAGAGTTTAGCATTAAAAAGAGACTTGTTTTTAATTTTATCAATCTTCCTTTATCCATTTTTTGCATCAAAATTTACCTTCAGTTACGTCAAATAAAGTTTAATTCATATTTTCATTATGCTTAAGTTCTTTATAAAAAAAAGGAAATTCCTATATTGCAGCCAGTTATCTTATCATGTAATATCATGAACGATTCTTATTACCAGACTTCTTATCATTAACTGCTAATGTTTTACTATCGCAATTAATCAAATGTAATATCAAAATTATTTTAATCAGTAATTTCAACAAAAGCTTATAATACTCTAACTACTATAACATACAGACGAATTGAGTACCTCCTTCTTTTGGGAAGTTGGTCAAAAAGAAATCGTAACTGCCACACTCTAAGTCATTAAAGGTTACTTAAACAGTCGCTTAGCGTAGATTTTAAAGTCTACACTAAGGACATATTATTCTCATAGTTATTAATGACTACAGTCCACATTGTTATAGCAACTACACATCATCATCATCATCACCAGCTCACTCTACGTCCCCAGCAAGGGGCTCGGAGACTACCCAAAATAAGAGCTGCCAAGGCCATAGTCAACCATACCTTTTCTCATATTTACACGAGCATTTCATCGATTTATCTGAATGTTTCGGGCGATTTATCAGTTAATTTTAAATGACGCAGTATTTCGGCGGCTCGTTGCCTCGTAGATAACATTATCAAAGGTACATAACCTAATTCGTAATTGATATGTTGGTCTTATGTTTGATTATTATTGATTTCAGAGCTAATTAATGATACGTTTATCTAAATAACACGATATAATTTTTTTACTATATCAAATAAATAAATTTGTAATATAGTCGGACCAAATTTTCTGGTACTTGGTAAAAGAACTAAACGTCTTTACAGAATAAAACTCGTCAACTGCACGTCCTTCACCCGGACAGAAATATATGTGGGTTACAGTCGTACAGACTTGTAAACAATCACATAAAATTATAAGATGGTATTATCTACTTACATTGATTTAATAAGAATCCAGTTAGTTATGTTTTTATTTTGGGATCTGTTTTGTTCCTTCTGGATTTGACGGTGGAGGAGACGCATAGGAAGGGGAAATGTCCTCTATGTGCGTCTCCTCCTCCGTCAATTAAGGGTAGGCAACGCTTCTGCAATTGCGGATGTTATGGGCAGCGGTCGCTTTCCATTTCGGTGGATTCAGGTGGCCGTTTGCTCGTTTGCCACCTTATATTATAAAATAATAAAAAAATACTTATAATAAAAGTCTAGTTTCTTAATTTAGAGAGAAGTCCTTTAAAGTAGTAGTGCATAGTGCAGATTAAAATTATTCAAAAGACTAAAATTTATGACAATGCAAATGAAAAATAACGGCTTATATATGTTACGTCATACATAATATCATTTGTGAATCAGCATTACATTTATGGCGTGTTGTACTTATAAACAGCGATAATTGGTACTAGATAAAAAAGTCGCATTAAAAAGCTACGCAACGCCTGGCCCCTAAACTGCTAAACACTATCAAAACATCTTGTGAGGCAACGGTAAAGACACGCCCGAACACCTTTCCACCTACTTATAGTACGATAATAGGTAGAGGCACGCGACAGGACACCGGAACAAAGCAGTAGTGCACTACAAGCCATCATTACCAAATCGAAGAAAAAGAAGTCAGAGGCAGCTGCTTTCCTACTTCCTTCCTATACAAATGTAATACAAGATGTTCGCTTTGTGCCGCGGTTTATTTTAGGGTTCATTCATTACGGCACTCAATTTGGCGCGTGTTCTTATCTGTGTGTGTCTGTAAATATGTTTTGTGTTGTCGATGAGTGTGTGTGCGACGCGACGCGTGCGCAACCGGACGACATACCGGAAGTGTATTTTGAGTTTTAATAGACGGCCCTCATGCCAAAACCTGGACAATATTTTAATTAAATATATCCCTACAAGCTTTTTTCTAAACTTCTCCTCTATTCTAATTAGTATTCTTTGAGTCAAGACCAAAAATAATTGTCTAACCTGATGATTTCCACTAAAACGATAGCTAAGTTAATTTATTCTATTGAAAAATATAGTTAGAAATAGCAATTAGATCTATAACATTGTCACACTTAATATACAAATTATATTCTATATTCAAAATAAATATTAAGACTTCAAATCATTATCTAATGTATTTAGTCTCTACAGGATGTATTCAGACATACCTTAATCTATCCAATTTATTAAACTGATAACGGGCTAAAGACTAATGCGAACTACAAGCCGCAGATATAAAAAATGTAATTCAAACATTTAATACCCTCGAGGTCAATAAAATAGCGCTCATTAGAAACGAGTCTCAAGACGTCGGTGGCTCCATCTGCCGGGGCGCGGCGACGTCTTCCGCTGCATTGTGCGCCCGCAGCCGCCCGAGCACGCGCCGCTTGCAACTGCTGAGCGTCTGCGTGGGGTCATACCATACCCAGGTCAGAGAACCCACGTCCGCTAAACAACTTAGAATGGTTCAATATCAACCAAAAAGACGAGATCTTTTGATAACTCACTGAAAGCTCCTAAAGATATCATCCCCGCGTATTGAGTGTCTAAAGTTTTAATAGCGTTTTTTTTAAATATAATGGTACCAAATCGTATGATGATTCACAATAACAACTAATATACAGCAAAATAGATAAAGATAATACCTGTCATAAAAGATATTTACAACAAAACGGAAATACAAAAATTTTATTATACAAATTGATAAATGTTGCTAAGAAGAATTATTGTCTTGAAAAATTATTAATCGATTTTATTACACGAATAAGACATAACAAACGAAATGTAACAGTGAATAGTTATACTATATTTTACACCAGAAAAAACATTATCGTCGTTTTCATTCTTTGAAAAAGATAGGGACAAGAACATGTTTCTGTGTATTTGCGGCAGTGAAAACTCACTGCATTATGAGGTTAAGCTAGTATGACATTTATTATGAATATTACTGACATAAATGAAGCTGCAACCCTCAAATGCGATGTTAGCGGGTGCCCCTGTTTGTTCGGAAGCTAAGCCGATGTAACGGTGTTTGTCCGTACAAATTTATGTGCGTCGTTACTGTGCTGTCACAAATCTACTTATCTACTGCGACCACGCCTTCTGTGAAATATGCATTATGATGCCTAATTGTACAGATGTTTACTATCGATATCGATAAAAGAAACTGCTATAATACAGTATTAATCTTGTTATCAGCCCAAAGTTATGGAATGTCTACAGTTTATAGATAGTAGACAACTAAGAACATTGAAATAGTGCCCTTTTTGCTAGTATATTCAACGTAGGATCTAAACAAAAATACAACGATTGATCAGTGTTGATACTACAAGCATTAAGTAAGCAATTTCTATCTATTCTAGTAGTTATAACGTCCTATATATGGTTCATTGCTGTAAAAAGTCAAGTATATTTCCAAAGAACTTTGGTTTATTCTCTCGTTGTATAAAATAAGAAAAATCAAACTAAAGAATGACAAGTTATGAAGAAAGCACCACAGAGCAGCCATAACAGCGGTATTGTTACGTAAGCATACGCACACAAGCAGATAGATGTGTTAGTATCGGAGGCACGGGCATTGTCCATTGTGTCGACGCCTTGGCCCATTGTTCCCGCTGTGTACACAACATCGATCTGCTTACATTACGCTTACGTCCCGCGACACACAATCTTACGAATGCTATAAATCAATCAACTAACGATCACCTTTTAACTATAAACATAGATTAAATAGACATCGAATATCGATAACGATAGCGTGTCTCTTATTGAAGGCATAAACAAACAGTACCAAAAAACAAACATTGAATTCTTTCTTTCGTTTTAAAAATGTTTTCTATACTAATATTATAAAGAGGAAAACTTTGTTTGTTTGATTGTAATTGTGTTGATAAATAGGCTCAAAAACTACTGGGCCGATTTTAAAAATTCTTTCACCGTTAGAAAGGTAATTTATCTGTGAGTAACATAGACTATATTTTTTCATTTCTTTTTTATTATTTCTAAATTTCACGCGGACGGAGTCGCGGGTAAAAGCTAGTATTAAATAAAATTGTGTGTCTTAAGATTTACTTAGATAAATTGTCCTCCTTTTTTACTTACATCTTACCACGTAGATCGTTAACGTTTATTTAAAAACGAAATGCAGTACTTACATAACTTGTAATATTATAACAACGATGATCCCATGTTACTGTCATGAAAAATACGATTTACCAAATGTGATACAGTGCGCAGGGAATACGCATTTCGTCACCAAATCAGATGATTTATTGTCATTACGGATCAAGCAATAACCGTACACCCTTGCCCCTTTCGTATGTACCATGTGTAATAAAGATATTACAACGTAAAAAAATGCTTTTATTAGTTCGAAAAATATCAAACGTGTTATGTAAGTAATAGAAATTAATATCATGAAGTCAATTATCATTTTTAAATGGCAAAGAACAACTCCTCTAACACAATGTATTTTTGATCTTGACTTTACAAAGTTCAGTGAAAACAATTACGCCAAAGAAAATATTATTCATTTCACACAAATGTCTTAAAATATCAAACAATTTAATATAGAAAATGTATTATTCTAAGAATAATTTTGCTGCCAAGCATTTAATCACATGATGTGTCCTATTGTAAGATAAATTAGGGGAAACGGGGCCAATATTGAGCGAAAATATTGTAATAAACTATGGTATATTATGAATGTGACAGTCCGCGTGTCGGCGAACCCCCGCACGACACCATTTAAGGGTTAATTCCGCGCCCTGTGAGAGGGTAGTCTTTGTAAACTCAATGGATTATTTAAACAATGACTTCCGAACATTCGTCACTTTTGTTCGGTCGCGACGACAATTTGATAACTCTGGTAATCATTAATTTGCCTAAACAACCCAATATTATCTACGCCAAGCCTTAAAGTTCTTCGTTTACTATTGAAATTTTAAAAATAAAATATATGCGTCATAAAAATCCGACGAGAGAGTAAAGTAAATTAACTAATAAATTAACCGACTTGGCTAAAGTTTTGCTAAAACTCTGCAAGAACATGGCAATTTCCATAACATCTTGTCTAATATTATAATAGAAGGGATTTCTGCGGTAATTTATCTCCCAGACTAATCTACAAACTTCTTTTAGTATTAATGGTTCCAATGCAATGAAACCAAAGTAAGTTAAACCTTTTACCATTAGAATCACCCTCACTACAGTGGCATTTATAAGAAAACTGCATTTCCTTTTACAAGTAATAAAGCTACAATGACATCAAACATGAATTAACTTTTAGCAACACCCTCGCTATCAATCGTAGGACTATCCGCTAAGACCGAGACCGGAGACTCGAGACCGGAGACCGGAGACTATAGACTGGAGACCGGAGACTCAAACCCCAAGGCGATTTGATTCACTTCACACGCGAGTTGGACAGCTAAGGGATTACCCGGCACGCGACTTAACAGATATTGTCGATTTAGGGATGTGAGATACGCGGTGTAATGATGCTAGTGTAATTGTCGGGAGGATTTGGGAACTTACTCTTAGATCCATTTAGATTGATTAATTCTCTATTCGGATACGCCTACAATTCTTGTCGGTTTCATTTATTTTTAATGTCAGTGAACCTCTTTTACTTGGAATAGCAGAAGTTACAATTAATCTTGTAAGAATTTCCATTATTAATGTCCATCCGAGAGTGGACAGGAATTGCGAGTGCCGCCCAACTGTTTCGCCTCGCAAGAGATAGAGTCAAATTTGGAGAACTGACCGCAAACCTCCGCTAGTCGGAGAGGCACCTTAAGAAGAAGAAGAACGTCCATCCGAATTTGAGCACGAGTCAGTTAAATTTTTTTTAAACGCATTTTAGTTTGAGATGCACAAATACACAAATCTTTTATTTTGCTTTATTTGTTCGAAGAAAATTAAAATAAATCTTGGAATCAATCGAACTGTTTTCCTTAACTGTTCTTCTTTGCTTTATCGTCAACTAATAGTTAACCTAAAATGTTATTAGGTAACTTTTGCCATGTGTAAGCATGTCTTTCGATAATAATTTAGAATACGCAACGGAAAACATTTACAAAAAATATTAAAGTTCAAATAGGTCTATTTGGAATAGAATAACAATAATTAGGGCGCATTTAGTTGCGGGCATTACGCACATTAATAGAGATGTCGTGTTTTTTTGTGTGCGCGGTGGATGCGGGGCATTGTCATCGCCCTCGCCCCGGCCGAGCTGAATTAGCGGAACATAACCGAATTTAAGCGATATCATAATATTACGAATGAGTTTACTTGTATACCAATGTGATCTGTAAACTCTGAGTGTTATCTTGTAAAAATCGCGATGACAACTGACATAAGAAACGAACAAAAGATCAACTTCCATACAAGAATGTAATTTCAAAATTTAGCGCTTACTTACTCGAAAAATTTTAACCTTTGAATTGATGACAGGCAATTAAAATAGATAACTGTAAAACAGATTTAAATAAAGAAAACTACTCCTTGTCCCTAATTATTTACTGGACATTATCTTACTAATAAATTGACGCAGTAACGCATGATGTTCGCGATTTTGCGCGCGCGTTTCCGAAGCTCGTAGCCGTGGTTCCACAGCATATGTCGCGGCCGCGCCCACCGATAATATTTCATGCAATTGTAATCCAAATCCCCGCACACGATATTATTCAGTTACACATGTCTTCCCGGCAAAGCGCTGCGCAAATATAGATATAGAATAAATTGCTTTCCGCATTTATCTCTAATGATCCCATTATTGTAGAATGGCAATGGCTTTTTATTTTATTTGACTATTATTAAAAAACAAAAAAAATGTAATAGCTTATTGAATTTCTTCTTACCTTGATTTTACTTCACTGAATCCAAATACATTGCTGAAATATTACGCGATTCAGTCTCAAATAATACGACACATTTTTGTTTTTCAAAGCCAGCTATCAAAAATATTTATTTAGAGACCTTTTAACGAAAATATTTGATTACTATACATGTCACCGGCTTTAAAATAACCGCTATCTTAAATACCGCTTAACACTCTTTCAATTTTAAATCTATTAATTTTGACAGTATCTCTTGTCACGTAGTGAATATTGTAAAATATGAACACACGCGCTTAGCATCGGAATATGTTTTGGTGTGCGCTGTCGCCGTCGGGTAGATCGTAAACTTGTGACTTTACGACATCGGCTGCCGATCTCCACTCGTATATTACTCAGCTATTTCTTGACACGTTCTTATGCACTCCGAGCACTTAACTCACAAATAACACACGATAGATTAATTTGTTTTAGAAAATCATTTAGTTTTAAGCCAACGATATACGTAACAAAATAATCTAAGGAATGTTGTTTCAATTTATAGTAAAAATTAATATAACAAGAACCCGTATCAATTTTTATAAATACGTCTTTTGATGGTGAAATCTTATTCCCATATTATTTTTCTAGAAACGAGATGAATGATCGAATAAGAAATGAAATAAATATAAATTGAGATACAAAGAGAACTGTTGTCACCTTCAAGTTCAAAGCTCGTGTAACATAAAGCGAAGCCAATGTAGCGCCCGCAACGCGCTCAGCAACTGTCACGCAGAGATAAAACAAAGACGCGTTTGATCTACCGCCCCTGACACCCTGCCGCCTGCCGCCCCCGTCAGCCCTCGACACTTGTGCGGTATCGAAAACAAATAAGGCAATTTACTTGAGACAAGTTGACGCCTTTGTTCATATAATTATAGCATCACGAATTTTCCAAGAAGGTCTCTATTCTGTCTCAAAAGAAGTTAGCTAACTCCAAGTTTAATATTGCAAGGGCGTTCGATAGCTTTGAATTTTTATGAAAACTTGAATGGCTTACTTTGGAAAGATTCATTTAAGTTAATTTGTGTTACCGATTACGCTTAATTTCCAATAAGAAAACGAACAAATTCATATAAGAAAATATTCTACAATGATCTAGAATATCGTGTAGTTATTTTTTTTATTATTATTTTCTCTATTTCCTGCTGCTGTAGTTCTTGCAGCAACCTTGTTGTCATTGTAGTTCATTTTTTTTTATTTACTTAGTTCTTTACCTTGTTTTTTGTTTTTGTTTATAATATATCGTATTAGTTAATTAGCTTTGTTTTTTCCTAATTGGACAAAATAGATCAAGATGTTTGCGTTTCGCTAAATTGTTGGCTCCAAGAATATGGCAAGTTGAATAAGTAAGACGTCATCTGGCAGATCGCTACAAGTCGCATTGGAATTATTGTTATTAATTAGAGAGGGCCCTTGGATTAATTAAGTAGGGCGCCAATCACGTCGTCATCCATTCGCCCGATTCACGCCAGTCTTACTGAACGTCTTTGTTAACATCGCAACCATAGAGTAAAATAAATATAGATACGATTTTTAAAATTAATCGTAGCTCAGTAATAAATGTTTCTTCAATTAATGTAAATGTTAGCTAAAAAAACTATATTAAAACATTCTGGTCTTAAAGACATTTTTTTAAATCGGAAATTTTAAATTTTATGCTATAGCTGATCTCATACCTAGAAAAAGAGCTAAATGCTGAACTGGCCAATTTAACATATAACAACTTCATCACCTATTTATAATATAGCCTGCTGTTTTGAGCATATTAATCTAAAGTATAGTGACAAGCAAAATTTAAACATTTAAATACAGGCATGTCTAAATATGTATAAGCCTACGTAACTCGTCATTCCCTCAGCGATAATGGAGTGGGATAATTTTAATCGTACGCGAATTGCCGCGCGTAATGTCCCAACCACGTGGCGCCGCTCCCAATTCTCTGCGACTACACTCACATTCGCAACTCTTAATTTACTTGGCAATTTAAAGCTTTACTTAAATCCATCGATAGATTAAATCTTAATTAAAACTCGGATTCGTCGAAAGAGCAAACGGACAAGACTAAACAGATAAATTCGACCAAATCAAATATAATGTAACCTTGCATAAAACGCAGCTAATAATTTTTATTTCCCTTTCTACATTGGTCAATTCCGTGCCTATTTGAAAGGTTACATGTAAAAGTAGCTGTATTAGCTAAATGGATCGACTTGACCTGACGAAGGTCTTTGGAAAACAATTTAGAAAATGGAGAAAGAAAATTACAATAAAAATACACAGTTTTTATAATAAACTAGCTATCACCCGCGACCCCATTCGAATGAAATTTAAAAATCGTTAAGTAGCCTATGTGTTTTTCCACACTATTCCAAGGAAATCCTTGGCATAGATATAAGGGGATATCAAGGGATCTCCCTTCAGCCGTTTTAGAGGTATCTTCTAACAAACATACAAACTTTTGCATTTATATTAGTTAGTTATGCATAATTAACCTTTTATCTGTTAGCACTAGGAACATTTCATAGGCACTTCTAGAACGCTGTTATTGTTTAACAATAATATTTAGCATCCAAGTTCTTAAGCACTGTATAGAATATAGACATGTTCGGTAAAGTCGTGACCAGAAGCTGTTCCCTCTAGCAATTTCAAATACTTACGGCCCGCGAACACGAAGTCTATGTTACACGACTAATTTCAAAGCCATGAATTTAGCGGACAATTAATATGTATGAACGACGCAATGTATTTTCTTTTGTCACGTCGCTTACAACAGTTACATTTTACACTAAATATACTGTTTTAATTATGTTCTGAGCTGTTTTTACTGCAATTAAAATATTTCATCTTTAAAAAAATGAAATGTTTTAAATGGGTACAAATATTGTCTTTAAAGGTCTACACAAAATGTGGTATCTAAATTTTTAATTTATAATACATCATTTACGAACAAAATCTTGCTAAAGGTGACAAAGAAGTGAAAATTTGTTACCTACAACAATAAGACCAACAATTTTCACAAAACTTCCATCATATTCTTCTATACTAGGAATGACATTAGTTAAATTGTTTCAACAATCACAGCAAAATCATCCAATTTAGTAATACCTTGCTGTCGTACATCAGTTCTTCCCATTAATTTTGCGCGGAATGAGAAATTTCTTTAATTCCTTGTGCAATTAACATCCAGGGTCGGACTCGGAGAAATGCCAAGTGTCATCGTAAGTTTCAGAACGCGTCATTAAGGGCATCTGCAGCGCGGTAAATAACGAAAAAACTCAACGAGTGGGGCAAGGGGGGCGAGATGAGAGATTTTATTTAACAAAGTCTATATTAACCCGATGCAATTAGAGAGCGTTAACGAGCTAGCGGTAATGACTGCGGGTGACTATTCTCGGCGCTTTGTGACTCGGACGAGTTGTATAACGGGCCTCTATTTCTAAGGTCACTTGGTTACCTAAGACAAGTCTTGGAATCAGACCAGCTTATGTGTTATTACAACTTTTGAGCGTTATTATATGAAAAAGAATAATCTACTTTACGTAATGATTAAAGCGATTAAAGCTAAAAAGTGTATGCAATATAGAAGATGCAAATATTTCCTTTAAATTCTAATGAAGATAGGATATCCGATTATTCTTGTATTAAAATGCAAACACGAACAATATTCTTCGATATTAATGTTTAAAAATAGCTTGCTTCGAAATGGCAACGATTTCCAGAATAGTCCCCCAGTGCCTAGAGTTGACACATTACCGGAGAGTGATGCGAATTCAAAGCTGCCGGTTTTGAATATAATAATCGTAACGCCAACGTTGGCGTCGGCCGGCTATTTATTGTTTAATTAACCCCCGGCCGATGTGGCTCCGGCGACCGCCCGCTCGAGAACACCCCGACAATTGTTTATATAATCTCCAGACGGCTAAATTGGAGGAATTAAAAAAAATCTCCTCTTGTGGCTGTTAAGAAAGTGCTTGGCAGAAATTGTATTTAATATAGCGGAATTGTTTGAAATACTTCATTTCTTTTAACAGTATAAGTTTGTCGGAGTGATGAGGGGTGTGCAGAAGTAATACCGAAGGCACATCATATACACGGTAACTTTCCTCAATTGTGAGCGTGCGTATGTCGGAGATAATGAAATAACAATCGCGTAACATTAGAAACACCATCCTTAGTCGACCACCATCTTAAATGAAAACTGCACTACACAATCTAATCGGATGGCAAACGTTTACAGGGATTAACCAATTGATTTTATCATTAACAAAGCGCATCATTTCACCATTTAATGACAACTGTCACCAGTCATTCGATCGCCGCCTTGACATCTATCATGCACGATGCACATTCAGCCAGTACTCAAAATTATTAATGGCCAGTAACTTAACTCGTTCAAAAATTAAGAATCATTTCGCCCCGTTAAGTTAATTTCTATAAAGTTTTTTGTGCGCTGATGTTAATAAATTAAATTCACATGCTTTTATCCTTTTGATTGTATCTATAGTCTATCTAATAGGTTTATAGACACGAAATTCCTATCATATAATTTTATTAACAGAATATTACCAGAACAATTTGATATTCCTGGAGTTTCAAGGCACGAAATCGTTAGAATGTATCCAAGCTTGTTATCAAACAATGATATAAACGGACTGTTAGAAGCATGCGGTAAGCGGTAATAAAGCAACGTTAACTAACGTAGAATTTTCGGAATTGAGGAAGCTAGCACGAGGCGATAGTCCGCGATGTCATTAGGCGAAATCGTGTTGTGTACTCCAAATTGGATTGTTTAATATGACTCAGCATAAAAAGCGATTAAATTACGAGTGGCCAAGATTATGAAGGATTGACATGATATCTTTAATGTTGTAAATTTAAAAAATTAAATTTATGTAAAATCAAAAAGTAATTTTGTAATAAATTATTATGATGTGACTAATGTTATGTGATAGTTGAACAATTTAAAGAAAAATTTATAGCTAAGCAATTTTAGATTATACTTAATAAATAATACCCTGTTTTTCATCTTTAATGATTATTCAGAAAAGTGCAAATATCTCAATACTTTTATCAAAACATTGATTGATGATATCGATATTCTCTACCATAAGTTATCCCGTTGCATTATAAATGTTATGACATTGTTCCAGATTTCTTTGACATCTAACCTTCTGAGTAAAAACCAGCGTATCTTGAGCTCTTTGTCTGTACTATTGCATTATGTAACAGACTATTGATAGTGAATTATTCTAGTATGAAAAGACCAAAGAAACTGGATGCATTAAATGACAGGCGCCATCTGGTGAGTGCTATAAAAGCGACCCTCTTGCCGCCCACTACTCATGTTCGAGGCAATAGTTTCTTGTAAGGGGTTCGAGAATATTACACGAGGCGAGATCCTTCACACCCTTGTGATAGCATTTACTATAATTTATATTTATGTCTTTTGACTAATAGATTATTTCTGTTACCTCTACAGATATATAGGTAGCACGAAGCAAAATAACTACCACACGGTATGGTGAAATAAGTTTACTTGAAAACTATTCTAATGTACATTACCATAATTTTAGTTAAATTTATTTGAAATACCCTGAAATCGTAACTTCCTTCAAGTCTCATATTCTTCTAAAATCACAATGCTAAAGAAATAAAAACAATAATTATATAACTATCTATGGTAAATGAATCCATTCATACGTATATTAAAAATAAACAAACAATCAAAGTTTCCTCCCCCACGAAACAATTAAAAGGCTGTACTTTACATAGCGTGATTACTATCCGCGAGTCAATTAAGGAGCTCAGAATGCTACATAAAACTGCTGTCTTGTTTTCCGCTGTCTTATCATATTCGATCTGACCGCGTGGTCAGAAATTACCCCATTTTATGGATATTTCACCCCCCGGGGGGACACTTGACCCCCCTATCTGGATACATCATCTACCCCTAAAGTGAACTAATGGACTAACCTTAGCTATAAAGCAACTGGAAACGACACTGATTGTTATGCAATATAATCATTTATTTTACGCTAATTATGCCTACGATAATAATAAATGAGTAATTTAAAGGAAAATTCATCAACTGAGATATTAAGTTAATCTGCTTAAATTGTTACATACGCTTAGTTCTGACAGTTTTAACTGAAGAGTCGAATTGTTCAGTAAAACTAAATGTATAGGCAAAACTTTAGCTGTACAGTTCAATTGACAGTTAACATTTTGCCTACATGCGCACAGTTTTCATTGAACACTGACTTTTGAGCGAATGTAGCAAGTCTATATTTTGATAATATTTTTTTTACAGATACTTTATAAAATTTAAATTACATTTCTGAGTACCTTTTTTGGCTTCGAATGAAGCTGATGGCGTTACAATCGATTTTATTATTGACCGAATTATGTTTTCAAATTAACTGTGCCACTTCTAGTCAACTTTATGTTAATGTAATATTTCTTTTCACATTTTACAACAATGAACCCTTGATGATTCGACATGACTTCGACAATTCCAATAATATTATAGTTAGTCATTATGATTATGTTACATAAATGATTTCTTATCTGAAACGTTCAATATTAATAGTAGATAACGAACTAGCTTAGGCGTAGTTTTTCTATTTTTATTCATATTATTCATGTTTTTATTAATGAAATAATATTATTAATGTATAATTTTAACCCATATCTACTGAAGTGGTATGTATTGTAACACGTTTTTTTCTTATAAGAAAAAAAAATCTGCAGAAAGTTCTCGTTTGTAAAAATGTTTTGTTGACAATATTTTCTCATGTCCCACGGCAATAACGTATGAAATATGAAAATGTATACATCCGTCTTGGAAGGTACTATAAGCCATTATCATAGTGGAAAGGAATGCAAAGTCGGTGCATAACTTAACGCGCTTCAAGTTACTTCGGAAATCGCATTTGTCTGCAGTTAATAGATATTTATTTAAAAGAAAATGAACGTAACAGACGGTATTCTAGTTAGTACTTGAAATATTTCTAGGTGCTTTTGTTTTCCATTTCTTCCTTTTTTTACGTATTTACAACACTTCTCTACCGAGCGTGTAATTTTTTAAAGCATTTACTACGTCATCTCGTTGTATCCAGTTTTTCTTGTAGTAGAAATTTAAACTCTTCTTTCATTTCTCAAATTCAGTTTTAAAAATTCCCTTTTTAAATAACTTTAAAGCAACGCCCAACGGAAAAATTAACAATGGGAGGAGTCAAAGCCACGCGAACCATCGATGGAAGTTTAAAAAAACTGCCACCATGTAATCTGGGCCTATAAAGCGGTCGTGATAACTCGTCCGATAGTGAAGCAATTTCTGAACGACACGGTAATGACACCTATTAGGTGGAGGTCGGCATCCTGTCGCATAATAGCCCCGCATCGCCATCGCCGGAGGTGGGGCTTAGACAACCTACTTTCAGCGCGCCTGAAAGCTTGTGACGTCATTCTATAATTTCTGCGTGTCAAGAACGTTTGTCTTTGCGGAACTTTTTATTATTATTTTTATGATTTAAACATGCTACGGTAATTGCTTTTAAAGTCACTTGGATTTTAAGAGTCTTATGTTTTTCTAGACCGAAATGTTCTACTGTACATGGTGGTTGAACAACAAGGATGCCAATATGTTTGTTGTTGATTGTTGACAAAATAATAGGCGAACCTTTTAATCTTAAGATCATTATCGTAAACAGATTTATGTCAACAAATTAACGCTGTAATTTTTGTAACTGAAAAAAATAATTATAAGCACCTAACTTTAATTCGACCACCAATTCCTTTACGTCTGACCTAAATTAACATAATTAAGTATTATTTACATCTAACATATTTTTTTCAGCTGAACGTCAAATTAGTTTCCTTTGACTAATGTATGTCGACTCACTGGCGAGCAACCATCAAGACTCGTAATCATCTACTTTATATTGCTGCGGATACAATTAATCTCGCACGAAAGAAACCGGCCAATGGTTAGTCTAGACGTCCAATCTCAGGTGAGATCTGGTATGAAATAACTCCATAATTAGAGCAGGGACAATAAAAGTTAGATCCGTATGTCGTGTGAGGCGTCGCGTGTCGGTCGCACGCTCGTGTCGCTGTCGCCCTCCTCGCCGACAATAAAATTATAAGTCGACCGCAGTGACAATCCAGTGATTTACGTCGGCACACACGCGAATATTCTAATATGGAAAGACCTTAAGTTTTTTACAGCGCAATAAAAACATAGGAGGCGGACGGGTTAATGAAGAAAATATGTTAGAGGCTAAGATAGCGGCCGCGGCTGCGACACGCTCGGTCGCGCGCCTTCTATTCCTTAACTACTGTTTCTTTGTTTAGCGACTTACTAATAATTATATTTTTTCAAACAGTTTTAATGACTATTAGAATTAAAGTAATAAGGGTTTTTTTTTAATTTATACTTGAAAAAAGAACCACCAGTTCATTTTGTGAACTCTAACAATCTATCAACTTGCCCTTGTCACTACGGAGGGTCGGCACAGAATGTGCTGCTCTTCCATTCATCTCTATCAGCTGTCATATCAGAATCCACTCCCTTCTTAAGCATATCCTCTTTCACAATCTCTTCATACTTTCTCCAGTCTTTCTCTTCCTTTGTAGCCATCCACATTCAATCTTCGGAACTATCGCAATTACATTTAAATACCAAAATCTAAAAATATTTTAGCTATCATCTTATTAAGTGTATCTATCTGCATTGCATAATCATTTTAAAAAAAAAGTAAATGCTAGTGTAATTCAAATGGTAATAAATAAAATTTTTAAGAGGTTCTTCAACTCTACATTTAAGAATTCTTGTACAATACTTGTACACAGTAAAAACCGTTCCAATAACCGCTATGTGGAAAGTCCTTTGAATGCCATCACGAAAACAAAACACGAGTGAGTCAAACATAGATAAAGACAATAACCTTTATGAGTACAAATAAAATCTTAAAATCATATTTTGTAATTGTAAGTTTCCAATGCCTTTATATCTTTAAAAGCTATATTGCTATTCGTCTCATTGTTTAAAACAGATATAAAATAGAGTAATTCGGCGGAGACTTAAGGTTACAATAACTTGAAGTTTTAGTGAAATTATGCGTGTTATTTAAATTTTTCTGAATTTCTGATAATGTAGAAGAAGCGAGAGAGGTAGGTCAGGACCGCGCGAAATGGAATTGTGTGGTCTCTGCCTATAATTATGGGTTAAGAGCATGAACTATATTATAACGTAACTATATTATGTCTAGATGATAAAACCAACTCCGTAAAACATAAAACTATTAACAAATCCCCTATCTGTGTGGATAGCAATTTACCCCTCGAAATGCAAATACAATTGCCCTATTTCGGGTTAATTTTGGCATCGCGAGCCGCCGGGCTGTAATTGAAACTTAATTGTATCAAACTTCACATCGTTATATCACCCCAGTGATTTACTAGCTACAACATAAACTACTACATCAACACTTTACGAATATTAATTTCGTATTTATATTTGAATGATTTATTTATAATCTAGACCATAACACAATCTTTAACCAACATCTACTGCAATGATAAATAAAAAGATAAGACTCGCAAAACTACACTACAATAATTTTTGTAATCATTAAAAATGTAAACTTTATGCACGAATTGATTATCAAAATTTCATATCTTTAGGATATTCTCTCCATTAACAGATATAGAAACCTTTGATCGTCTTTTTAGTAGATATCTTAACCAAATGAGCTAAGAACCATTAAGACTGCGAGCGGTATTAACCCCGAACTTTTAATTTGAATTGAAGCGTTAGTACAATCGCAGTAATCCGCGGTGTTCCATTTACAAAAATGACATGTTCTTAGCACAATACAAAGTCCGCCTCTATAATAACCAATTAGGTATCAGTAAGTGACACAAACAACAGGATAATAACAAAGCTATCAACCCTATTTTTTAGAACATATAGTACTTACGTGATGATTGGCTCGCGTTGTCTGCATATAAAACGTTGAAACAACTTTTGCCTTTGGTGGAACACAACTGTTTGGTGGCCAAAGGTGGAACACTGGCAGATTCCTCGACTGTATTAGCGAGCAATAAAAATAAACGGCAACGACTGTCATACATGCTATAATCTTATTTATCGTTAAACGCCCATGCGCCATGATTTTTCGTAAGATATGGCTGGTAGGAATGGCCGCGCCGCCACGCATCGGAGATCGACCGCTTATAAATCATAAGTCACGAACCAGATTACGGCTAATTGACGTGACTATGCCCTACGCAGCCTTAATAAGCCCTTTTAACGATATAACTACTATTATCAAAAATACTTAACCTATTTCAGTAGCTTCTGTTAATGTTCGACAACCGCTCCAAAACTCTCCGACTCTAATTCCATTCACACATATTTCGTTTTTAACTACTTTGAAGCATATCAAAAAGAGTGTACATTTTATGTAAAAAAAAAAAATATTAAGTCAGTTTTTTCGTGGCTAGGATTAAACAGTGTAATTATCGTTTTGAATAATGTTAATCAATATGCTATCATAAAGTCCTTTAGTAATTAAATATATCAGCGTTACTTTAGGGAAGATTTGTCAATAATTCTGCATTAAGGAACTTCCTTAGCGAGTAACCGACTATGGATGTGGCACTCATTCATGTTAATATTATTAAGAGGAAAGATTTGTATTTTTGTATGTGATTAATAACCTCAAAACTGCTACACCGATGACAATTATACTTTTTGACCGACTTCCCAAAAGAAGGAGGTACTCAATTCGTCCATATATTTTTTTTTTTTTTTATTTTTTTTTTTTTATGTGTGTTACGGCATAACTCCGCCCCTGGTAGACCGATTTTGAAAATTCTTTTTTTATCCGAGAGGTAGTGCTTGCAGGTGGGTCCCATTTTTTTGTTTGATTTTTGGAGTCAAAGACTACGGCGTAGTTAAATAGTTTAGCTCAAAATTGCGTGACGAAATTTGGTGTCTTTTTTGCTTTCTATGCTTACGTAGCCTAAACTATAAGACTTACACAAAAATTATGTATGGAAGAATTGTAGCCCTTTAAATTTGCTAAATAAAAGTCAGCGATAGCATATATCTATCTATTAAGGTTGTCGCACAATAACCGTTTGTTTGAGAAAACCGTCAAATAAGTGCAATCGACTTTATTTAAAACGCTTTTATTCTTATTTGGTATGAATCCTTATCCAAATAAATATGTTTTCATGATATAGTATTATATGTAGATCATAATTGCCTTTTACAGTACGTAATTCTGTGCAAGATTCTAGAAGTTATCAAAATATTAAAACTCACGGACAACAGCGGCGCGCGGCCGCACCGAATTATGAGTGAATGATCGCAACGATGTATTAGTTCTTTACTTAATTTCTTAGATAATCAATTTAGATAACTCATTATTTGTTTGAAAGCTAGTGATTATCATATTGCGATGTCTAGATTCACTAAAAATCGAGAAATAATAAACTTTTTAATAAAAAACAAAAAAACGTTACTATACTTTCAATTGTCAATTGTTATGGTAAAAATGTAGAAACCTTACGTAGAAATATCACTGCATATACCTCGGCTGACACCGACATCAAAGTAATAATAATTGTACAATTATTATTACTTTGAAGTCGGTGTCAGTATTACTAAAAACGTTACTATACTTTCAATTGTCAATTGTTATGGTAAAAATGTAGAAACCTTACGTAGAAATATCACTGCATATACCTCGGCTGACACCGACATCAAAGTAATAATAATTGTACAATATAGACATAACAGCTACAATAAGGGAGGTTTACTATTTTCAAGTAATTATTTCGTTACTTTTTAGTGTACTGTTTTTTTGAGAAGATTTGTTTTTAGTGTATTTTGTTTGGAAGTCGGTTTTTCCTCTAGAAACCGACATTATCTTTGAGGAGTTTTTTTTTAATTCCTTGTGGGCTAAGTATCCTAAGACTAGAGCTATCAGTGATAAATAGGAACATTTTTAACATGATAAAAAAGATTTTAATTGTACATTCAGTTATTGCAGACAATATGACCTTAGCTATGACTACGTAAACCTGTGTTAAAAGAACTAATGCCTTCCCTTTCAATTTGATGTGATGTATCAAAAAATATAATAGGTATGATATATAACACAGGAGCAAGTAGTACATAGATTTCAAATATGGTGTAGATCGTTAGTGTTGCGCGTAGCAGAGTAATTTTGTTTCATTAGAGGCAGCGCCGATAGCCGCGACCAATTACTCGCCTTTATCACCAATTAGCTCTTTACGATGCTCCACGTTTGCGGATGCAATCAATTTTATAGCGATACGAGAACAATGTTTTTGTTTTAATTAATACGTTATCCAACCAGATATAGGCAAGGTAAGCGAGAGAAAGAAACTAATGTAGAGTTAGTAATATTGTGCTTTAACAATTTATGATACCTCCATAGGATAAACACATGTGACACTAAAAAGATAATTCCTAATTTACTGGTATAAAAACACATCTATACTAATATTATAAAGAGGAAAGATTTGTATTTTTGTATTTATATATGTAACTCAAAATTACTGGGCCGATTTTAAAATGTCTTTTATCTTTAAATAGCTTTAGTATCACGGAGTAACATAGGCTATGTTTTTTATTCATCTCTAATTTCACGAGAGCAACGTCTCGAGCAACAGCTCGTATATCTATACTAATATTATAAGAGGAAAGATTTGTATTTTTGTATGTATTGAAATAACTCAAAACTGCTATACCGATTACAATTATTCCTTTTCCATTAGAAACCGACATTATCACGAGGATTTTTTTTAATTCCTTGTGGGCAAAGTATCCTAACTAGAGCTATCAGTGATAAATAGGAACATTTTTAATATGATAAAAAAAATAATTTTACATTCAGTCATTGCAGACAATATGACCTTGGCTATAACTACGTAAACCTGTGTTAAAGAAACCATTGCCTTTACTTTCAATTTGATGTGATGTATCGAAAAATATAATAGGTATGATATATAATACAGGAGCAAGTAGTACATAGATTTCAAATATGGTGTAGATCGTTAGTTGCGAGTAGCAGAGTAATTTTGTTTCATTAGAGGCAGCGCCGATAGCCGCGACCAATTACTCGCCTTTATCACCAATTAGCTCTTTACGATGCTCCACGTTTGCGGATGCAATCAATTTTATAGCGATACGAGAACAATGTTTTTGTTTTAATTAATACGTTATCCAACCAGATATAGGCAAGGTAAGCGAGAGTGAGAAACTAATGTAGAGTTAGTAATATTGTGCTTTAACATTTTATGATACCTCCAATAGGATAAACACATGTGACACTAAAAAGATAATTTCTAATTTACTGGTATAAAAACACATCTATACTAATATTATAAAGAGGAAAGATTTGTATTTTTGTATTTATATATGTAACTCAAAATTACTGGGCCGATTTTAAAATGTCTTTTATCTTTAAATAGCTTTAGTATCACGGAGTAACATAGGCTATGTTTTTTATTCATCTCTAATTTCACGAGAGCAACGTCTCGAACAACAGCTCGTATAGCTATACTAATATTATAAAGAGGAAAGATTTGTATTTTTGTATGTATTGAAATAACTCAAAAACCACTTGACCGATTTTAAAAATTCTTTTACCGTTAGAAAAGTAATTTATCTGCGAGTAACATAGGCTACATTTTTTAGACCACGCGAGCGAAGTCGCGAGAAACAGCTAGTAATAAATATGTTATGATTTAATAGTGTTTAAATCTAAAAATGCTGTTTTTTAATTATCCCGTCAAGATATAAAACGCAACGCTATTGGTAGATATCATCCTTATTAACGGTGTTGCCGTTTCAAATAAATTAACTCCTAAATTGTTTTACTGAGTGAAATTTTAAAATTAATGAGTTGAAGTCTTCAATATAACAATTAAACTAATTAAGAGTGTACTAAAGCTGCATTAAGCTCGCATTACAAAGTTAAAGCGACTTTATCAAACAATATCGCTAAGGACATCTATCGCGTGATACTTTAATTTGTTTACATTTCACTGGATTAATTTAAAAACTTACGCATGATCATTAATATTTTACGCTCATGTTGCCCCGGATTACGCGGCTACTGAGATATTGAAATTAAATAAGGAAATAGCGACCTAAAGCCAATATGAACTAATCTTTATACATGAAAGGCCAATCACACTTTCGAAAAGTTTCACTCATGCTAAAGTAAAAAATATTCCTTTGTGTTTGTACAAAATGAGATAGGTAGTTTTCTAAATGACAGATAATTCGATTGCTATAGCGATCCTTACATCCATCAAATTCAAATAATAACACTTTAGATAAGGAAAAATGGATAGAAATCGATTAAGAGATTCTAGTTACCATCTATTAGATTTAGATAGATCTACAAGCAAAGATCTATCTTTGGGCGATGTAGATGTCCAATTGTAAGCTAAATTGAGAATGTTCTAAGGTCATCACGTCAACGAATCAGTCGATCCGTCAGCAAAGGTCCCCCGCGGCCCTCATCTATCACACTGATAACGTTATTGATAGCGTAGCAATGCGATCACGTACCATTCCAAATGGATCCCGTGTCACATGAATTTATAGTGCTTAGAGTGTGCACAAAGACTTAAATAAATCAGTTATAGAGTGGACATTAGAAACATTTTCGTAGAACTAATCGAAACAATAATCATATAATCTGTAGTGCCCATGTATTTAACAATAAAATGGATTGATTTGCATTCCAACCTGTTAAGCTAGACCTTCCTATAAGTTACAAGACGTACGTAACGGTTTGGCTAATGAAATCTTATCATCTTATCATTGTCATAAAAGTTATAAGTCTTTGTTGTAGCCACAACTTCATCCTAATCACAGTTCATATCTCATGCTTATACTTTTAATGCGAAAGTTTGGATGGATTGATGCATGTTGATTACGTGTATCCAAAATAGTTTAAACGATCTCAATGAAATTTGGAAACTGAAAATCTAAAAGAAACCGTAGGCTGAGTTTTTATCAAGCAAAAGCTAATTAAACTATAATAACAGTTTTTATAAAACATGGAACATAAGAACGCATCGTTATTCATTTGTTTCTTTACTACAATTTTTTCTATAACCATAATTAACTTAGTTAATCTTGTCAGTTCCTTTACCGCTGACTTCAGGTAACAAAGCGTTTTTATCAACAGTCACGTGTAAAGATTTCCTTTTCTCCCGCCCTACATTGACGAGACTTTCCTTAAGGCTTATCTCCTGTCAGATTTAACGAAAGTAACAGGGGATTCCCCTTTATCCACTTTTCTATTTTGATGAAGAGTGGATAAATATTATTTATCTATACTATTATAATAAAGCGTAAACACACACTTCTTTGTTGCCTAAGATGTCAGCAATTACAGCATATTTTTGAATAATTCTTTTTTTACATTCTACACTTACGTCATGCTTTAGGCTATATATTTTCACGCCATTAAACTTAGGGGGTAAATATTTTGGATAAAAACCCTAATGTGGGAAAGAGACCATAAGTTGCTGCCAACATCAAGAAAGAAAGATTGCTAAGGTTTGTCATGTTATGTTACTTTGACATTTGCTATTGATAATTTGACAAATGTAAACAATAAAATAAAGTTTTTATAATTCCACGCGGATGAATCCGCACGCGAACAGCTAGTTTTGATAATAATTTATCTTATAGATATTGATCGGATTGTCTTAATGTACCTACTAGTAAATGATAGAATTTACATTATACGGCAGAAAAAAATGCGTCAATTCAACGCTTGCTATCGAAGGCTACAATACTATAACAATACATTAAAAATATACGATACAATTGGTTGTTAGTTATTTAAACTTATTATCTACAGCCTCGGACATAAATTAAAATGAATTGATTCAAGTGTAACTTAGGTAGTCATAATAAGAGAATAAAATTTGACACGACAATATAACAAGGATTTGTTTTCACATGGAGCACGCACCTTTATTATTGGAAGAGCCATTGAGCATTGTTCAATGTAATTTATTAACAGATGGATAATATTACCTGCTTCTTACAATGAGCATTAAGAAACAGTTTAATGAACGAAATTTACAAATAGGAAATAATAAAAAACTTTGTTAGATGCTGTAGTTACTAAGTTGTCAAACTATTCTTGTATGACTTCGCCCGCGTGATATTAAAAAAAAAACATAGACTATGTTAATCACTGATAACGTAGCTTTTTGATGGTAAAAAAATTTTTGAAATCGGCCTAGTAGTTTTTGAGTTATTTCAATACATATAAAAATATAAATCTTTCCCCTTTATAAAATTAGTGATTAATATGAGAATTTCTGCAATGCCAACGATATCACGTTTTCAAACATCCTTGTTAATCAACTATACGCAAGAACTTTGGGTGACGTAAAAAGACACGTAAGAAAATTGATTGATGACAAAACAAGCAGGTTTATAATAAGGTTCGTGTTCCGTAGCTATTATCATAATAGCGGCGGCGCGACGTTCGGAAGCTCGATAGCATCGACTCGCGCGCACTGGACAATAACCTTACCAACATTCATTTATAATAATTAGCATAATACACCGCACTGATATGAATTGCCGTATTTTTATGAAACTAATAACCTTACAGGCTTAACGTCTTACGTCGAACACGAAAGCCTCGTTTTTAGCACGGAGAAACACAAAACATACTCTAATACAAAGTGTTGTGTGGTCAATGCAAAATACAACCTCCTTGGCTGACAAATGTGAATACAGCCAAAGAGGTTGCATACTGGCCACCGAGACATTCCATGGTTTAGGTATTAAAAATAAAAGATGATAAAAACAAGAAAAGATGTCATCGAGATATAGTTTAATTAAAATAATTGTAAATATATAAATAAGATTTAAATAAAAGTTGTTTTGGTTTAAGAAAAGTTTTGGTTTGTATTTTTGGCTGCCGCGCTGTCGGTAACAAGTTAAACAATATTCCTATCTTAAATTACAAAATAAATTGTTTACTTATGTGGTAAAAGAATTAAAATCAATAATAAATGATGATATTAGGAACATACTTAAACATTTAATCGCATTTAAACAGTCGTGTGAATTAGTAATTCGATTGCGATACCTGTTTAGATTGAAAATATTAGCAATAAATAATCTTGGTATATGAAAAGGTGAACTTATAGCAAAGACATAGAATTTTATGAAATAATATTGAAGTAATCACTTATCTTTTCAATTTAAATCTAGTAAACGTTCGTGAATTTGTTTCTCAAGGAATTAGAAATTACTACCTTTTGTAAGATTTTCAAGAAGTTTTTTGTATAAAATCTTTAACATTATGTATAAACTAATTGTTTCTTAAGAATTTATCAAATATTACGCAACAAGACATTTCTCGGCAAACTAACAACGGTCGAGTTTTTCATCGCTTTGATCGACTTACGCAATTAAGATCTTACAAAATATTGTTGGGGAAATCACTTAAGCAATATTTATCCGAAGTTAAAGTAACTAACGTATTCCATGACCTTTAACAGTTTCTATCGTTTCCTTATAAATGTGAATACTGAGGGAGTAATCAATGTCGATTGACCATCTCGCAGCGGGGACTCTCGGACCCAAACTAAGTGCCGGTTCTATTAGATGTCAAGGACTTGCCTGGGTCAAATGCATCAGAATAATTGACTGAAGCATTATTATATGTAATTCAATAAATAATATACCCTTGATGTAAATACGAAAGTATCCGATTTGAACTTCGATACGATTTCGATAGTTTCGAAGAACTATACTTATTACCGCAATGTCGTTTAATGGTTACTAAGGGTGTCTCTTAATGTAGATTTAAATTCACGTCAAGGGAAATTTTTGAGACAGAATATATGACGATTAAATTTTTATAAAAGTTGAAGTTTATTGTATTTATGGCAAGAAACAAAACACTCATCAGAGCCAACATCGGAATAACTATACTTTATCTTAAACCCTACACAAGCAACAATAGTGGTAGAGCCCGCTTTAACATCTTCGCACGAATGGGTCGGCTCGCCCGGTGTAATACCACGACCACACAGAAAACAGGCGTGAAGTGGAAGCAATTCCGCGTTTCGTCTGATGAGTGTGGTGCCGGAGGCCTAATTTTAGTACCTTTCCCTTTCCACCCTTTTCTTAAGAGGAAAGGATGGGAAGGAAAAGTGGATTTGATGTTAGAGGAGACTCATAGGAAGGGGAAATGTCCTCTTTATGTGCGTCTCCTCCTCCGTCAATTAAAGGTAGGCAACGCATCTGCAATTGCGGATGTTTATGGGCAGCGGTCGCTTTCCATTTCGGTGGATTCAGGTGGCCGTTTGCTCGTTTGCCACCTTATATTATAAAAAAAAAAAGTTCACTTTTATCTGAACAGTTGAGCACAGTAAAACTGATTTTATCTATAACTCAGTTGTTTTAAATGATTTACAAAAGTTCTAATACCTTTTAAACAAAGACGAATTAAGAAAAAAGATTATTTGCACCTATCAATCATCTTCCAGCTCAATTTCCGTTTGAAATTAAGAATCATGACTAATAAAGTCACATGACAAAGTAAAAAGAAAGCTTTATCAGTGTATTTTAACATAAAAAATAAGAAAGAAAACGATAGCTCGGCCGTAATAAAGATCACTATCTGCATCGCCCTCACGACACGTCAGGTGAAGGGTTAAAACCCTTTGACTTTAATATCCATAAATTCATACAACACTCAAATCAGACTACTGTCATATTTCTGAAGTTCTATGGGACTGGGACAATTTAAATTACAAGCGAACAAAGAGATTAAAAAAATATAGAGTAGACATAGCTATCTATCTATTGCATTTAAATTAATTGTCAATAGATGTCATTAAATAATAATTTAAATGTTTATATTATATTTTGTAACACTTTTTATAGCAAAAGATGGAGCTTATTATAATTTTGTAAAATATTTTATTACATGTCAATACAAGGACACGAGGTGGCACTAAACTGGACAACTGATATACCTAGTACCTTTCAGAGAAAATAGCGGTAAAAACTTTTGTTAACTATGCCTAGTCTATATATTTCTTAAATGTCAGCAAGCGAACGAAATGCAGAGATACGTGGTTTTAGTATCTACATTTTTAATAGTTTTTGATGAATTTATTGAATCAGAATGTGACTAATATAGCGATATAAAAGTTTCTAGAAATTTTCAATTAACGTTACTACAATTACTATTTTAACTTTTAATATATTTAATACGTAATCTAAGTTACTCTACAAATAAAATCATAAAAGTTACTATTTATATAAAGTTAATTGAACAACATTGAACATGCATAACAGTGCAGGAGTGCGAGAAAATATTGTTAGTAATCTGCTTATCGCAAACCACATTTGAAGCGTGAAACATTCGCTCTGACTCACAGATAAGCCTATCTCGCTGAGATCACCCGCTTCTTAAGGTTGGTTTACACTGTCGTAACATACATACAAAATCGTACGTTCATCTCTTTTATTTTCTCAGAAAAAACTGAGATAACGACATTTGTCTGTACGCGTGTTTTAGCAGTGCAAGCCTACGGTTACGCAGGCTAGCAGAATGTTACATTTAAATAGATTTCGTTTCATATTCGTATTATAAATATAGAAAATCATTATAAAAGCAAGCTATCAATTTATTGCATATTTAAATTTTTAGATATCTATTATTTCAATGCTTTAGGTCGAACTTTTTATAAAAATCAGCGAATACAATGATTGGCCTAATTAGATTTACAAAAATTTTGTCTGTGGCCGTAAATAGCCGTACAAAATATGGTACTTATCTTAAATTTTGGAATTCCTTTTTTATTTGAGAGTTTTATGAGTTCATTAAAATTAATAACTATGTCGTAAAAGCGCTCTAATAAGAAAATAATTTCTACATAATAAAATGTATTATATCATCGCAGGCATTTAAGTTAATGAAAGTATTCCATGATCCGCATACCTAGTTTTATTGCGACTGTAATCTTTATATAGTTTTGTCACGTGACCCTTAAAGCCTTAGCTGGGAAACCGCCTCACATGCTCTCAGTTACGATGTACATATTTACTTCGATATGCAACCTCCACAGGAAATATACTAAGGAATGAAAGCTACGTTATTAGTATATAAATTAATAATTTCTCACAACCGTATTTATCTAAAGTATTAGTAAATGTGACAATTAACACACTTTGTCATGAGTAAGATTTCGTTAAATATCATTCTATTGTTTTACTTATTTTTCTTATCAAAATGACATGAAATCATACGAATTAGATATTAACAAGACTGAATTCAATGCGTAAAATTTGAAAACAAAGTAATTAATAAATTCTGTGATATTTATTAATTACTAGCTATTGCTCGCGACTTTGCCCTTGTTAAATTAAAAAAATAATAACAATACAGCCTATGTTACACACTGATAACGTAGTTTTCTAATGTTGAAAGAATTTGAATTTGGACCAGCAGTTTTTTGAGTTATTCCAATACATACAAAAATACAAATCTTTCCTCTTTATAATATTAATATAGATGATATGCGTAGCACTTCGTAGCACTAATTTATTGCTCAAATACAATACATGTAGTCTAGTTAGATTACTAATATTAAAGTGTAGGTCCTGTATACTTCAAAGTGATACTCGAAATGTCATATGTTTCTCACGTGCCTAGTACAGATTGGTACGCAATTAGAAGCATTTCCAAGTATTACTAAACACTGGTCATGTGATGTTTGTTTGCGGGAACGTTTCGCTAATCGCAGTGGCAGTGGCATGTTATCACCCTGTACGTAGTAATTGAAAGGCACAGGTACTGAAGCCCCGAGAAGGCGACCTCATTTCCTTGACTCCCGCTTTAATTATAACTCGCCTTCCCCCACATCCCCACCCGGTGGATGGGGAGGGCATAGTTGTCTCGTTTCGTAATTAATGTCCACGCTGCATATAATTTTAATACAAATGTTTATATTATAATAAAATCTTAGCACAGATAATTAATCAGTTCTGAGTTTTAACTGTGCAGTTAAAATCATTACTTAATATTGGTAACTTTTTACAGCTAAATAAAGTTAAAGCTATTACAGCTCAAGCTTTTTATTCGAACTTTTAATTTTGCGATTCGGTGTTTCAGTAACCACCATTATTTTTTATGTAATCAGTTGCCGAACTTTTTACTTGCTCAATCTTACCCTTAAGTTGGGAAAGCAAATATGAAACAGTAAACTTCTTATCGAAAACTCGATATCGTTATTTCGTAACGTCTGTCAAAACGTTAACAATTGAAAGTTAACTCTACTCGAGTCCTAACTTCCTATGTTTTACACGCAATTGATTTAGCAAAGCGCCGCCTGCTAACGCCTATTGGCCATTCAAACTCAATCTCAATCGTGCCGGAAAACAATTTGCCGGCAACACCTATACTGCAAGTTTTATCGGCGACGTTTTATCATGGCATTAGTGACCGGGCTTAATATAAACATCTGCCGATAGAGCTTTCCGCAGCGACTGCGGCCTGCAGCGCGCTGCCTAACAAAGGGGGATTTGAATTTTCAAAGTGAACGTAAGCGAGCCTCGGTAATTTCTCTCCGCATAAAATAAAGCCGGTAAGAGTTCGGTACGAGACGTCGTTTCTTAATTTACGAGGGCGTTGTGCGGCGAGCGGACGGGTTACATCCGTGCAGTCGCCGTCGCCGGTCGCAGGTAGGTCGCCGCTGCGGAACGCAACACACACGTTGGCTGCGCGCGCGCACACATGCTCCCAAACTGTCCGCCGCTCGAACAATCGATCGTAAATCAGCTTCGATAAAATTATAGGAGGTAACACAATGGATATCGGCGTGCCACATCTGCAGTCCACTGCCCACCCTCCCCGCTCCGCACAGAGTCCACTTTCAAACGACACCTGCCCTCACTACCACGTAACTCTGCGTCTCTGAGATAAAGTCTACATTCGCACGTGTACAGACAAGAAGTGTTTATTTTGAGAAAGCACCGACACGCTGATATCGTTCTTTATCCGATGGCTTTAAGATGAATTTCGCTCGGCGCAGTCGGCGCTCTCGTAATTGCGAAATTCACGCTTCGCAGTGCGGTACAAAAATAAGATTATGGATTCTGCTGAGTTCCAGCGTTATTGTGATTCGAGGATCCGTCCGTAGGTATGTCTGAGCTTTACGACTACTATTCCTGGAGGAATAAAACCCAAGCTTATTGAATATTGTTCAGGTTATTTATGGAAGACAGCTCCATTGTCCGCAGTGCAACTTGAGAGTTTCCAACTTGGAACCGATTTCTGAATAACTTTCTTCGATACATATCAAATGAAAATGGAATAGAATAATATGTGTACCTATATATTTTAAATCTTGTAACCTTATACGGTACATACAGTTTATTACAAAACCAAATATATGTGTCCGATTCGTTTGCAATTATGTAAAGAAACCAAACCCAATAAATAAAAATATAGGAACGTGACATGACTCACGTCCGAGTGGAAAACAGGTGGTGAAAAAAGATTAAACTCCGAATGAGAATAATCTGGTGGAATGTGGCATTTCCGCAGCTGGAAAATTGTGTTGTATACCAAATGAGTTTCAATGAAGTGTTTAAAAGAAAGACATTCATCAAACGTGCCTTCCTGAAAATATTACGTGGCGTTTTCCACAATAATGATCTAGATTCATATTTAGAAATCTATGCCGACTACATAGCATAAATTGATGCAAATATCCAGACAAAAACAGGACTAAGATTATGAAGAAAAGATTGCAGGCTGTTACTGAATATCGTTATAATCAAAAAACAACCTCGTATCCTCTTTTATTATCCATTTTGGATATTGCAAATGACAAAAAGATCGTGTGCGTACCTAGTCAAACTAGGAATTCTAGTATAAAAATTTTGGTCTTTACCATAGCAAATTGTAAAATAGCAATTAAATTTACGGGCCATCTATTTTAGAAGGTGTTTAATACTCAGCTATATAACCTATTAGATTTGAAAAAAATAATCGAAAGCGAAATTGGAAGTGCATAGAGATTTTATAGTCGAGATGACGACGTCATAGTTCGCTATAAACCGAATCGTAAAAACCGATGATTGCAGCGAGCGAGCGTTGTGCAACCGATGTTTGGAAAATAACTGTCTAGCTCTACCTGATAACGCCTTACACATGCTACCATTTTACATTTATTTTGTTCTCTTTATAACAATTTGAACAAAGGATTACAGGGTATTTAGCCACTACCACTTTTAATATTTTTATTTAACGAAAACAAAACTATACTTTAACAGTGATTTCATAAATAACAATAGTTATGATAATTATATTAATAAGTTTATATAAATTACTATTGTGTTCATAGAAAACTTGTACTCTATTTCCCTGGGAAAATCGGACGTGTTGACACGCCGCAATTATGTATAAATAAAGTATATAAATACAGAAAAGCTTTCGTGCTCATCCAATGACAAGTGACAACGGAGGGATCGTCCCTCTCTACGATAGCGCACAGTATAATCGACCATACTGCTAGGTGATAAGCAACATTTACGTGTATCAGCGCTCGGAGGATGTCCCACGCTATCTTGTCAGGCGGGGGAGGCGCCGACCAATAGCGGCGCGCGAGCAGCGCATCACGATGCATCAACTTCCCTGTCTTGTACCTACTGTCCGCAAGCCCGCGTTTGTTAATAAACAGAGCTTTTTCTTAATATAAACCCCTTTTTATTAATTTTAATCATAAATTAAATATTTTGAGAATCCTCTGTATTCACTGTGTACTATCTAGAAGTTATTTAATATAGACAAAGTTTAATCTATTTCCATTGCTTGTAAAACTTACCTTGAGCATGAAGCCGCCTCGCCACTGCCTTGGACCGCATCGCGTCCACGGCTAATAAAAAAATGATAAACCAATCGATGGCACCTTCGAGAGATATTTAAAAAGTTAGCAATTTGAAAATCGAACGCGAATGTTTTTGTGGCGCGCGAAGAGTTCGGGCGGCAGTGCGCGGCGGGCGGGCGCCGTAGCCGTACGGGTCCCGCGGGAAGAGCGGGACGAGCGGGGCGAGCGGGAGGCGCGAGGAGCGCGGCGTGTCACGCGAGCGGCCGGCGGGACACTGCGCTCACGTGGTCCGCACCGCGACCGCGATCGCGAGGAAAGCGATTTTCAGGCGGGAAAGGCGATAGTGGCCGGCCGCGCTGTCTCCGCCCGACCCGCGCCCGCGCCCGCCGCTACAGCCTTCGTCGCCGTCGCTGCCTTCGCCGCCCGCCTCCGGCCTCGCCACACACTACACTACACGCGCTCCTACTAACATGAAAAAAAGATATGCAAACGCCTTTTTATTATAATAACAAAAAGATTTTTGCAGAAACTACTTACTATCATTTCTTGCCTGCCTTCTGTAAGGTCGTGGTTTTCAAAGATCGAGCGAGCGAGCCCTGTTCTCCACAAATGTCTAAGAAAAAATCTCTTCAATAATTAAAACAGATCCCTCTTAACGTAGGGAGCTGAAAACGAAACGAATGGAACGGAAACAACAACGATCCCGCGTCTAATTACAATTTTTTTTAACACTAAATACATTTTGGAAACATTTCAAAACATAAAGCTAACTAGCACTAACAAATTGTATTACGACGCACTCCACAAACAAAGTCACTTGTCTGATATTAAAATCGACAACCCCCTGGCGTTATTCTTTTTGAATATGCAAAGGTAAACAGGGTGGCCCGGCACACCCGCGCCCCCGCTACCCCGAGGAGACTTCGTACATTAATCACTCAGAAAAAGACAAAATATCATCAACGACATTGACTATCTGGCATTGACCTTAATTATATCTGAATTATCAATACTTTTTAATTACATTTCGTCTAATTACGTACCTACCATGTCTTTACTACTTTTTTTTATCCAATTCTCGATTCCTGGTAAGCATTACCTTCAACTATACAAAAAATTATGTATGATACAGAAACAAACAATACAACAAAAATTGTAATAAAACTTAAGTTGTCACTATTAAAACGTCTGAAAAAACTGCATAATCATTAGGTATAACGCAATAAACAGACAAGACTTTAGGTATATTATTTCTATAAGTTACAGCGAGTTTTTTGATATTAGATAAGAATGTGGGTAGTTATGAATTCGTACTAGATTTACATTCGAATGACTCAGACGGAAGATTCTAGAAGTATGATAGTGCGGTCGCGGCCTGTAAGGCGACCGAAGCTCCTTAATGACCGGCCGCTCGTGTGTTACGAACACGCTAATATTTATGTAAATTGCAGAGAATATGATTACTCCGCGTCGCCTCCCCCACTGATAATCATATTTACGGCTACCCCCCACCTCCTTCCAAACGAGTGGAGGCGAACTTCCACCCTCGAGGCTTTACCAAACCTAGGGCTTCACTTGTCTTATTTTTATCGTCTCAAAGACGATAATTTATAATAAAAATACAAGTAAAATATCACGTTAAGTTAGAGAATTACATTGAAATTAAACTAATTTTACGGATTTTATCATGATCATTCTGTACTTTACAAATGTCGCCAGTGGCAGTGGCTGGTAAAGCAGCTGAATCTCCCAAGTAATTGAAAAATGTCAAGTATATTTAAAAACTACTTCGAATAAAATCACATTAATGGTAGCTGCCCTCCAAGACCTAGCCTGTATCATCGACTAGCGACGCCAATGATTTTCATCTATACTATTATAATAAAGCGTAAACACACACTTCTTTGTTGCCTAAGATGTCGGCAATTACAGCATATTTTTGAATGATTCTTTTTTTAATGAAAAGCCCTATACTTACGTCATGATTTAGGCTATATATTTTCACGCCATTAAACTTAGGGGGTAAATATTTTCGATAAAAACCCTAATGTGGGAAAAAGACCATAAGTTGCTGCCAACATCAAGGAAGTAAGGTTGCAATGGTTTGTCATTATGTCATGTCATTTTGATAATTGTAATTGATAATTTGACAAATGTAAACAATAAAATAAAGTTTTTGTAATTTCACGCGGATGAATCCGCACGCGAACAGCTAGTATTCGATATTTTTCGAGTATTTTGCAACCCCCATGTATGTTACTAAGATGTTTTACGTCCCAACGTCAAAGATTTTGAAAAGACTTAGGTTTCAGTTGTATTTGCTTTGTATGTATATTTCAGATATTGATCATTTTTAAACTGAGTTTGTAAGCAGAAAAAGATAGAGTAGAGTAGAGAGAGTAGAGAGTAGTAGAGAGGTAAGAGTTCTAATGTAATTAACTCACTTAAAACATTCTAGGCATTGACAATAATCCGTTTAACTTATTCCAAACTTCAAAGCAACATTTATAATTACTGATTCCATATTCCATTTCCTACACAATCATTATCCCGACATAATAAACCACAAACATTTGCAAACGAAAATAATTAATTACAACACCTCCGAGGAAGCGGTCCACCCTTCCTATAAATTAGAGGGGCCAGATGTTAACAGACTCCGAACAAACCTCAAATATCTTGTAAAGCCACCCACAAAGTCCTTACGAAATTGCTTAGCTATGCACAGGTATACCTAACATATGACATACACACGGTTCTAAACCTAATACTTATGGCACGAAGACCACATTTTGCTAAATTTTACCATCTCTTTGTCTCTCTCGAGTCAAGTAACAGTTGCTTCTTTATATTATATCGTTCAATTCCTTATTCTATAAAACCGTCATGTTTCCTGCGACTGTCTATCTTAAAAGCAACTTTATTGCAATTGTTTAAGGTCTAAAATTGTAAGATATACCTGTGGTGTTTCCAGCGTTTTCGTTCAAGCCGCGTGTGATATGATACCAAGGCGAGACAGAGAGGGACAGTAGAGCGCAGACTCCTCGGCAGACGTCGCGGTCGCCATGGAAACACATCGATTGCAACCTCCCCTCCCCCTACCCGCGCCCGCTGCAGCCTCCCCATATCCAGGTCATTCAGGCAACAGTCTGAAAACGGGACGGAATGTGCAATTAAAATTAATACGCTAAATTATTATAATCTTAAAATACTCTTTGATATTATGAATGCGAAAGTTTTTATGGATGTATGTATTATATGTTACTAGATATTTCTAAAACAGCTAAATAGATCTCGATGAAATTCGTCACGGCTGTCTGGATGAAACCACCTACTAGGCCATTTACTAAGTTTTTTTTAATTCCCCACAGACGATGTTATTTCTAATAATTTTTATCAGCCGACACGGGGCATAAACAGCTTGTATATTATTATTTGGTCCTATATATAATATCTTTATTACATAAGGAGCCGTTTATAAGCCATTCAAAGCTACCAAATTACCTTCACGTTTGAGCGTTACGACTTTGATGTTTCAGCGAAATGTCGACCCAATTCTTATCTCAAAGACACATCACGGTCGCGGGGTTCAACAAAGGCACGACTTGGACCTAATAGGACCACTCGAGGAAGTATGGCTGCCGACGCCAGCGCCCTTTCGGGTGCCCTTTGACGTTGCTCGCGAAATGAAGGCAATTTCAACACGTAAAGAACGATTGAAATAAAAATTTGGACTTTCTTGGAAACGTTTATTTAAATACAGTTTACAAAAGTAATCAATAATTTTAGCTCTGTTTAGATTGTAAGTTTTTTTTTTGGTTGTGAAAAAGAAACGTGATTTTTGTTTCAGTGGCTTTACTACGTAGATTTACTGCAGCCAATGGAATTAATACACATCTAATTTTTCTCTACGTATTATGAAATTTCATTTACTTATTTCAAATACACCTTTATATTTATCGTTAATTTAACAATATTCAGTATGCTTACTCGTGTGCCATCTTCTATAGTATTAAAAATAAATGAATTCGTGCATCAAAGTCCTTGCAATTTAAAGCGTGAAGGGTTCCATATGTTTGGAAGCTTTAACGAGCGTCACAAACGACAGAGTTATGATCTGTAATTTACTTTAGGGTGTTCTCAATTTCATGCTAAATTAAATTTAGGAGACACGACACTTATAACAAAAAATATCTCTTATTTTCCATATGAAGGTAGGTACTTACTAATGTGCATCACATTTTGGAAAATGTATTTTATGTCCTCACGTTTGAAAAACCTAAATTCAAAACGGATGACAAATAAAATACTTTTTTTTATTTCCACTAGAAGCATAGGGTAGATCAGACAGTTTCCGACCAGGGGGGAGTTACGGTCCACTTAAGACAAAAACGGATGTTATGGAGCTCTTATGGAAATTAATTGAAAGTAAACCACAAGAAACATATGCTACAACTAATATTCTAAAATTTGATATCTAAATGACTAATAGAAAATATAAATTTGAAAAGCCACGGGTGATCTAAATATATCAGGCGCGAAGCTGATAAAAATTGTTAATTTCTTATCACTTTTGTTAAGGACAGCTTTTTTTAAATCTTGAAATTTGTTTACTTTTTCAATTTTAATGTGCTTTCTTATGATTTTTTCTAATAGAAGAGATGTTCTAGTATCTATTTATGTAGATATTACAACGATTATTATTATCGTAAGGCTTAAAATATGGTGGACTACTACTGTCTCAAAGCTTGTATGGAAGTATAGTTATGGCCATAGCACTTTACAGTTATGGTCCTAGGCCGAGGTACAGTTTCGGTCCACCTAAACTTCATATTGTTTCCTGTTTCTTAATGGGATGGGTAATTTATTTTATGAAATTTCCGAAACAAAAAAATTTAAACAAATCTTAAATAGATTGTTTATTGGACTTTCATTGCTTTGTTACTTAAAAATTGTAAAAGTCTTATGTAGAATAGAAGGAAGGAAAATAAAAAGCGTTTTTAGTAAGATAGTCTTATAGTTAGTGATCCTACAAAGATAATCAAAATATAAAAAAAGAAAAGCATCTAACAGATAGTTTACTTTTTGTACGTGATCTCACTTTATGTTTACTAAATTTAAATTACCTTCCAAAGAACATTATTAGAAAAGGACGCAGAAAAAATGCTATTTCCTGAAAGTTAAGAAATATGTTTAAAACAGCTATCCAAATTATAATTAAAAAAGGTGTATGATTGAAACAATAAAATTTCAGCAATTGTCACGAATATTTCGATTTTTTTGTGTTCTTTATTTAAAAGGTGATTCAAATGATTTTGATTAGTTTCTGATTTTATAAAATTATATTGTACTGTTTAAAAAAGCAAGACAAATGACAAATAATAATTATTTTATAACTATTATAGTCATATAAAGGTGGTCCGTAACTGTACCCCAGAGGTGGTCCATAACTATCTCGGGTGGACCGAAACTGTGCTTTTAGGGGTTTAATTTTAATTGAATAATATTTTTATATTTGATAAAATACTTAGTCTAAAATGTTTATGTTCGTGTAAACAAAATATTTACGTTTAATAAAAACAGGCTTTCATCTATTATACTCTTCAATAATGATAATTACGAAGAATTTTGTGACTCAATCTGCAAAGTGGACCGTAACTATCTGATCTCCCCTATTTGAAAGCATACATGCAATCTTACATAGATGCCACTGTTTCAAAAACTAACTATAGCTAAGTACACATAAGAAAACGCGTGTGCACTTAATACTGTTGTTATAGGAACGAAAAACATAATCTTACATTTTATTCGAAACATATAAAATTTTATATAGTAAGAATTTACTTCAATTCGTAAAGTGAAATCTTGGTTTAATTTTTTGCTTATCCAGAGTCATCTTTCGTGAAACCAAATCAATACTACATATTCTTGTTTGAAAACCCTTTTCATTTGTACAGCGACATCTACAGGAGAGTACCTATAATTATAATCTTCACTCGTAATACTAGATGTCACTGTAAGACACCTGATCAGCGCAACTAGTTTTATACTTCACAGATTATAATGTCATAATTTATGGGTAGATTAGATTATTCGTAATTATTGAAAGAAGTTTAAAATACCTACGTAATTTACCATAATTTTAATAACGTAAATTATTTTACTAACAAAATTATTTTTAGATCTCAATATTTTAATTTTTGACTATTAAACATGAAAACAAAATTGTGTAATGTGTATTAAAAAAGAAAATCATACAAAATTTCTCTAATATTGTGGAATTCAATAATTGTTTAACATTTTAACACTTTCAATTTGATCAAATAAATTACTGTGCATTTAAACGAGTATCCGAACAAAGCTGCTTTATCAACAAACCGTTAATTGTACGCATGCGCGTCGCGTTTATGCCTTCTCTTTTTCTATTGGTTTGTTTTGTGTCATGCCCAAACCCTTGCTTGTATTATCCTGCTTGTATATTTTATGTTTAAATTAATTTAATATAGTAAATATAATTATCCTACTTCAATGGTACAAAAATTATAAAACGTTCCAATGTATTGTGATGATAAGTGCTGTGAATAACTGTACTCTGCGCTGGGAAACTAAAGCGGCATCGTGGAGTCACGAAAAAGAAGGTAAAAAACTTTTCATTGTTTCTACTGACGCTTCAGCTTGATAGAAAAATTGGATATCGATTCGACTCATATTTGGAATCGTAATTCTTATAAGAAGCAGACGTTCTTACATCTATTAATAAACTTGTAATCTAAATATAAAGTTAGTTATTTTACTAGACGTTAGAATAAACAACTTTATGGTATGTAAATAACACTCTATGCTCCGTTTGAGTAAAATATGCGTTTAACGATAATTACAAACTTTATGATTAAATATGTAATACGATTTTTCCGCCAGTATAATGCTATAAAATCAAGCAATGTACACATTAGCTCCTATCTCATTAACATGCAGTTGTAAAAACATATGATTATAACAAATCAACATTGATGTTATCTTTCAGTGACGGGACATTTCTGCTTCAATTGATATTAGGTTATCTTAACAAATGTGTGTCTGAAATATTACATCAACATGATATATAACCTAGTTCTCGCCCGCGACTCCATCCACCCAGACTGTATGTTCTATATCTATGCCAAATTTCAAGGAGATTTATTGAGCAGTTCGGAAGATACATAGTAATAGACATCCAACAGTCTAAACTTTGGCATTTATAAACAAAGATTATATAATTTGGCACATAGAGAGCTAGAATACTCTTCTGTCCAATGTGCCAACTTAAATAAGCATTTAATTTGGCATGTCAGGAACCAAAATATTTACAATATAACATTAATTTTTATCATTTGTATGTCTTCAGGTCATATTTTTCCTCATCAAGGGTGACTAGGCCTTAGGCAACCATGCTTGCCCAGTGCGGGAAAATTTATATAACTTCTTGTTTAAAAGATAATGTTTAAAATAAATTAATTTGTTAATAATCATAATAGTTATGTTACATATAATGAATAGAAGATAGATATAAATACAAATATATGATGCTTGTGGCAACACTGCCCTTCAGGGAGTCACCAACTCAGCGACAGACAAGAAAGAAGGAATAACTGTGGACGGCCATTAGCTATTTTTGCTTCCCCTCCAACAAGTTTAATCCAAAATCTTCCAAAGTTAACATTTATCAACAACACTGCATCATCCATGGTTGTTAATGCACTAAGTGAGTTTTGTAGTAAATTAGTAGGAAATCCACACTAAAGATGTATTTAAGTGATCATTAAATGCCCTTGAATATGGCAGTAAGTATAGATTTCAATTTGTTAGTTTTTTCAATATAAGAACCGCACAATCTTGCCATTGTACGCTAAAATATTGAGCAAATGTATATCAAGGGAATTACTACCTAGATCAAAATACTTAAATATCCAGTGTCTGCATTGGCCAGCTCAATTGCTTTTTTATATCATATTCCTGAGGTACTATGTCAACATACAGGTTGATGTTTCCTACTGTATTACTCATCAGTTACTCTAAAGCTTAATTTTATTCAAACATATTCTATAAGATATGTGCCATGGCCTACCAATCTAATTTTACAACAAGCAATAAATGCAAATGTCATAATACAAAAAAAAAGTCACAATAGACAACCTTGTCTTACACGGGTTGTCTCCAGATGTCTCAGATGGCCCGGCTTTTGAGATTTTTTGTATACATTTTCAGATAACTTATTGTTATTGTGATATACATATAGCACATGTTTTTTTTTTTCTTATTGTACATCACTGATTTGAAAGATTGGATTTGCAAAGGTCAGGGCTTCATTCTGGTGATGTCATAACCTAAATAATATATTGACAGCACTCTATTTAGCATACAAAAAATTAAAGCATATGTAGGTAATAAAAGATTTTGTTGCCTGTAATATCAGCAATACCTATATAGTGTATACAATACCTAATGCCTACTGAGCAATCTTCTAGTTCTATCGAATCTAAATAATTAAATACCATATAATTATGCCTGCAGTATATTAAAAAGACTAATTTAAACAAATTTCCTTGAGGTAGAAGCCAGTAACAACTAATAGGTGAATATCCCATCTTGCCCAATGCAATACCACAACCACACAGAAGTTAGGTGTTATGCCAGCTTGTTTTCTAATTACTAACAGCACTATGGGATAGGCATTACTTTTTAAAAAAAAATCCTTCCCCTCAACCTAATGAAGATTAAAAAAACAGAAGATAGGCTAGTGGAAGCAATTCCAGATAACTGTACATGCCCATGGTCTAATTTTAATTCCCTTTCCACCCTTCTCTTATAGGAAAAGTATTGAAGTTGACACTTCGTCTTCCCCACTGTTTGGACATGGAGGTTTACATTGTTTGTAGTAATTAATTGACCTTGCCATGTGTTTAATGCGGACATATAATGTTACGTTAGCTAAATATAATTCTTTTTATGTTCTTCATTTCAACCAGAGGAAGAATTCATAATGTAATTGAATTTAAAATTATCTTCTGCCAAATAAAATAAGTATATAAATAACATTTATAAAACCTTTTATTTAATATTTAATGTATGTATTTTAATAAATGTGATATTCTTTTGTTGTGCTTATGAAATATTCATGTAAATGTTTTTATTATTGATATTTGGATGCTTTTGATTAAAAAATTACATATAAAAATGGCATAATCTTTATGATAGCTGGAAAAGCTAAATTAAGTGAAGTAAAATGCTCATGAGCCATATTTAATCCAGAAATAAGTCGAAATTCATTAATAATACTATTTTAAAGTTCTATTTCTTAGAAATAGAACGTCCATATGATGGGTCTCTATTTCAGTTTTTTTTGTCTTGTAAATTTATTTTCTAGATTCCTTTTAATTTGGAACAATTTAAGAATAGATGGAAAAGACATTAAAGTTGATATAGAACCATGAGAGTTATTCAATTCCTTTTCATTGAGTATTATAAATGATGAAGTAAAATGGATGCTCTGAATGCTTGTGCTAGTATGCAAGCCGTCCGTGCGTAATGCCGTTTGATAAGACGATAGTTAATATATTATAGTAATATGTCGTAGTTTAGTACAAAATACAGAATATTTCAAAATAAAATAACATTTAATCTTTATCAACACTATAATACAATTAGAAGTAACAAAAAAAAAACAAAGTAACTAAACACAAAATAATGAAAATAAAATAAAAAGAAATATTTAAAATGAGCATTGCAATACTGACCGGATTTGGTCTTCGCTCTGCTTTAAATGCTGTATGCTTTGCTGAAGTACCCAGCGCTGATCTTCCGTGAGAACCCTTGGGATCATCCACATGTCGTTAGCAGTGGATAGGCAGAAATTATAAATTTACATACATATGAGTAGGAAATAAAATAAAAGAAGGAAAAAGATAGAAACCCGCACTCGTTTTTTTTAGAAACAGGACCATCAAATAATTGTTATAAGCAGTTTTCTTGTAACTTTTTGTTGAATTTACGATTAACCGATTTTCGAAATAATACCACGGAATTACTTCAAAAAGCATTTTAATACTTTTGTCGGTTCCATTTGAGTTAAAATCATAAGAACTTATGCATTTATTATTTATTCTATTATCTCGACGAATTATAAATTTCTGTTTGTGAATCCCGGTCAACCGCACTGTCATGCGCATATTTTCATTATTTATAATATAATATTCCATTATGTATTGAAATAAAACGAACGCGGTTACGTTCCCCGCGGCTCGGGATATCAAACATAATAACGTATATGAGACAAATAAGCCTAACCTCAAAACGATATTCGCTTACCGCTTAAATACAGATTATTGAATAATTATGGTTAAACAAAATATACAAGAAATATGTGCATAACAAATCGACATACGTATAACACGAAATGCTTAAAAATGCATGACAAAAAAACTATTGGTAAGCGTTTGCAGAATTATTTGCTCTATCCTATGTCCTTGTAGAAATAAGGATTGTGTCTATCAAAAAGTATGCATTTTTTATCATGGCTTCATCATATAATAATTGATACATTTAAATAGTCTTAAAATGTATTTAGAGCATTAGAATAAACAAAGATATTTAGAGCGCTGCAAAGAAATCTTAATATGAACGTGATGTTTGGAAATTGCAACATTTCCCAACACAAGGATACGTGTATTATACACAAGTTGGAGCCGGCAGCGCATACCTGTGTTATAGACGTTATTGTATCCAGGCTACCTGCTCGGGGCCGGGAGCTACTCGACAAAAAGTAAAAAGATAATTTTTCGTCGACTCGAGTCTCGGACGCAAAAGAACAAAGGTTTTACGCTCTTACCTAGTTATAGCTAGTTATTTCGCATCCCCGCAGGTGTTACTTGTTATCTTACCCGGAATTTCTTTATTTTGTTTAACGAAACTATCCTGGAAGGAAATATCCATAGTTTGAACGTGCTGCAAAAAGTTTTTTACAACTGTTAGACTGTTACATTGTTTACGTGCACACTAATAGGGTTTACGTTAAATGGTAGGTAAAGATAAATTAACTTTGAACTAAGTTTAAGAATAAGTAAAAATACAAACAATTGCTTTGTCTCTTTTCATTATACGAATAGACCTAGCCAAAAATTTCGGTAGCTATAAAATAATTTAGAACAGACGATTTTACACTATTTTTTTAAGTAAAATACTGCTATAATATTTTTCCATGATATGAAATTTATTCCATTAGGTTTTGAAATAAAAGACGGTTCACATTTATTTCTTTATATTTATTTTACCAAAGCTACGTTTTTACCTTCTGTATACATATTTATTCTTTATCCGATACATTAATATTTGTTTTGGTTGGAATACATCCGTCTTATATCGAAGTAATACAAGAACCGTTTGTTGGTTCGCAAAGAAAATAGTAAAGTATTGAAAAAACCTATATACACATGTGAGACTTGCGCGTTATAGCTCCTGAAAAATGAGGGATAACAACTTCAATAAGGAATAGCTATTGTGAAGCAAATATCCGTCACAATAGCTGACATAAATCTTTACCCAAGCAATATGCTGAAATATGAGTTTTCACGCGTTTCTACTTGTAAGTTGTACTGAGTGTCGATTAGTTCTTATTAGCAATAGTCATCCGGTTCGCAAACAGCGATCGCGTAAGCGAGTGACTGTGGCAAAAAACACGACCGGTGGCATTCACCCGTCGCCCTTGAACCGGTGGACGGTCACCACTCAGCTGAACTAGCTGGTGCAAACCTTGAGAATGTCTAGGACGTTCAACCTCGCTCTTAATATTATCTTACATCAAATAGTCGACAACTAACTCTACGTTCATGCTATCTGTATTTTATTTCCTAGTTCATATTGTTGCACCGCGGCAAAGATGTTACGCATCGACAGTCATAAGGAAAATATAAACGTAAAAACATTAATTATAAACATACGAAGACTACCGGTACCTACGGTAGAGAATGTAAATTACCTAATTATATTTATTTACCGCCACGAGGTATCTTTACGCGATATCTGTTGCCGACAACGCTCAGATAGCGCGGCCAAACAACATTACCGGCATTTGGCTACCTTTATAATTAATTGTTTAACTACGCAATGAGCACTTCACTCACTGACCATAATATCTGCCAACAAAGTTCATAATTTAGCTATGATTTGAATTCCGTTTTCTGAGCTGTTTTTCTCTGTTAGCGGCTGGAAGTCAATTTGACTCTCTAATCTATTGATTAAGTAAACTCCGATAGAAGGGACCTTTATTGCAGCTTACTTTAAAGTAGCAAATATAATTATGTACATAAAATCTTCTTTCGTATTCGCAACATAGTCTACAAAGTTTACACTTGAACACTTAAGTCAAAGTAAGTGAGCTGTAAAGTGGTTCGTTCGTAAAACTTAATAATAGCGATTTATATGGCAGCATTGGAAACATTAATGGGCTTACAGTACAGAAGTTGGTGCGGCTTTGATAAAGTTTGGCGCAAATCACTTTACCTGCCCTTAATCCCGCGCCTCTGACAGCCTCCGACTATTAATGAATTGTAACAATGCGTAGCAAACAATAACACGCCGGTATACATTTAATAAGATTCCGCAGCGGTATGCGGCAGGCCGTAGGCATCGGCCCAATCGAGTTGCCTTGACGAAGATTAATCGAGTTACGGAATGGATGGACCGATCTGGGCGCCGAGCTCGTTAGATACTAAGGACGTGTTTTGTTAAGAGCCTTGTTTTCTGCGCGACGCGACGCAACTCGGATATTAGTAGATAATTTTTTCGCTGTCTCATCGTCACCCTCCTTTGTCTTTGTCTTTTTCGTTACATAATATGTATTTATACAAACCAAATGTTATTAAAACCACTCATATTGGAATAATAAGATGTTTTCAAAAAGGTCTCGACTGTAACAAGTAAGTTTTAATGTGATGTGTCAAAGCCCTCTGATTCCCTAGAACCCATCTTAGAAAATACCTGGACAATGCAACGAAAAATGGTATTTTATAATGCTAGAATTTCATAAGTATGGATTAAAAAAGAAGTTGATACGTATATACTTTGATAAACGTTTAATAAAAGTTATATCTAATCTTAAATCTTGATCCTACTATGCATATAAGCTTTTTAACCGGCGCTCGGCAATTTCGTAGAAGTCTTAAACGGTCGGCACAAGGTTGGCGCAAGGATGAGACGACTGTCGCAGTCCTTGCCTATCCATTTCTCGTTGGGATTACGGAATCCGTTTCTTCGGTTAGTATGTAGATTCTATGCGCAGTTGCGCCACCGAGCCAACCTTGCCGACGGACCGGCCGTTTGTTTAACGAGTATGGACATAACTCCACTGTTTAGGTACGGCCGGCGAGTGGCTCGTAATTTCATATTGTCGACGTTGGCGTCGGTTCCATTAACGAACACGCCGAGTATCTATATAAAGGTTATCAACACACCATTGTTATCGTATGATATCATCCATTCTGTACTTGAATAAACCTTCGACGTACAATAATCGCCAGCGTCAATTTTCTTTTTAATATCCTTCATACGTGTCTGTTGCGAAGCCATTGTCGCGTGCCCACTCAGTTGGATTGTGTTCCATTATAAGATTCTATTTGATAACACTTTTTTTCTACCACTGCCTTGTTTAGAATTAATTCAAACGTTTTTATTATACTTATAGTGTGGAAAACTACGGTAAATACTTGGTTGTGGTTCAATAAATGTCTTTGTTCATTTTACGTACATCAATGTAATCGTAAAATTTATTTAATCCTGATTATAATATATTTATTTAATCCTGGCTTTAAAATAAATAAAATAAATAAATAAAATTATGTTTTCATACAAATTTTCAATGAAATTTGGTTGCATTACAGCAATGCGAGTCCTATTGTATGAGCTAAAATTTAGTAAAAAATTGGAAACACGATTCAAAGTAAAATGACTACTTTTAAAAGAAAAGAAATGTTAACTTTAAAATATTACGTAAATCTGAATGAGTTCAAAACTAAGTGTAATTTGTTTCACAGTTGCAGCGACAATAGTAGTTTGTCTCATAATATAATAGTGATAATATTTTCCGCGATCTTAAAGCGTATAAATTAGCATAGTGGAAAAAGATAAAAGTTGAATAAGTACTTTCATAGTTTTACCGCTCAAAAAGCAATATATAATATCGGAGCAGCTATGCTCCGATCTATTGTTCCCGGGGTGGCCATTAAATCCGGCGAGTTGAAATAAGAAAGAAAACTTAATGCAAAACGACATCGTAACAAGAATAAGAATCCCTCGGCAAGCAGCTCACGTGCCGCGTTGTCAACTTTCGCAACGCCACCTCGCGGTGCTCAAATAGTAAGTAGACTTGAAGGCTACACCAGGCGAGGTTGTGACGTCGCCCCCAATGAAATATGGCGCCTTTATGAAGAACTTACTCAGTATTATATTTTTTTATGAAAGCGTAGACAAAGGAAATAACTCGCCAGTGCCCTTTGTCATTTTTTCCTTTATAAAACATTGTTCGCTTGACCTTCATCTAGCTGATTATAATTAGATCGTTTAGTCCTAAGAGACGTTTTATTATTTTAGATATTTATATATTTTGATTATTTGTAAGTAAAAAACAAATAAAAGACATATGTATACTTTCATATTACATAAACATTGTCATTATTATGAATGTCGTCACATATGTACATTTACATAATAAATTTACACGAGGCTAAAGTTCAGGCTTATTATTTACAATAATTTTTACTAGTATCTTCTCTACCATATTAGTAAGCATGTTGCAGAAAGCTTTTATTTAATTATCCTTATGCAATAACCAAATTGCTGTCGACATTTCGTAAGGCAAGGTCCCGAGCTTCTCTCGGATTCATTACCGAGTCTTTCTGTCCGATGAACACGGACGAGTGACCTCAGTAAACGCCCAATTTGTAGTTTATGTATGCATCCTACGCTGAGGACGATTTCGGTTCGTAGGCGAAAAACTACATTTGCCGAAAACTTTCGACACGATCCCGAGTTTACGTGCCTGCCCTCTGATGACGTGTAGATTTATCAATTCAGTCAAATCTTGACCCCCTGTTATATACACTTATAACATGTAGAATAAATCGTCTATCTTTATGTTACAAACGAGCGGGGTAATACGGTATTTGAGTTATATTTACTAGTTATTTTTCTACAATTTTAGTGTATTTTTGGTTTAAAACGAATTGAATTAGTGAATTTTTGGTTATCGCAAATTAAATACGGACTAAAAATTTCCTTCGAGAAAACTTGAAGTAAATTGATGAGAAGTGCTTTCTATAATAACGTAAGGAAATATTGGCGCACCAATTTTCAGATTGAAGCCAGTCGTCTGGCAAGTAAGTGGTTGTGCTCTATGCGGACTTTGGTAATGCGACCAACAGTTTTCAAGGCGTTTCACATGATCGCCCAACTTCAAACATCTTTCAATCATTCGATTGGTACCTATATTATTCCTTGTGTTTGCTGGAAAGTGCAGTTTGTATTGGTGACTTATTTATGATTATGCAGAACCTATTTGTAATATGTACATGCATGCTAAATAAGTGTACATTACGATAGTGTTAATGTAAAATGTTAACCTGAGTGATAGTCAATGCCATCAGTCAGACACATTCTTAGTGTGTCCCTGTCACTAGCTTCACCTAGTTACGACTGAGCTATTAGCGGAATGGGCCTGCCATTTATTTTAGTAGATACGACCGTCGACTCCGAGATTGTGGACCCAACATTTTTTGTAATAAACCTCGAATATTGTGTGTGAAGATAACTTAGTGTATAGTATATATGTATACTTATACAATCAGTGAAATATCCAAGATTGTAATACAAATGCATGCAAATTTTAATTAATTAGAAATTAAAGTGAATTTTAGTTGTTGTAATAGTTACCAATAATTTTCATCGACGTAACAATTAGCATCAATCATATTTCTCGAACTCGTCTATCCGTTATTGCTTAAAAAGGTATTTTACGCCGTAATCGTTTTAAATACTAAAAGAGAAGATTTTCTGCTTCTTACAATGGCGATAGTAAAATATCTAATTTGCAATTTCTCTATTACTATCTTCTTAGTTATTTTTATAATTTACCACTATGGTATAAAACAAATAACCCTTTTGTCTATAAAAAAATCAAAGGAGAATTACTTTAACTGGCTAAGGCTTCATAAAATTTTATGAATATAGTAAAACGTTTATTCTTTCAAGATAATTCATTTTGTCGGCGTTGCAGTTTGAAAATAAATGGTTTGTAAGACATTTTATCCTCGTCAGGACATGCGACCAAGGTTCGTTGGTTCAAAGACATCCTCGAACCGCTCACTCGCACCGAATTTCACCTTGTGCCACTGCAGCGTTGTGTCTTGAACAATAATGTTACACGAACAAATGCTTACTTTTATTTCACTTTTATATTTCTTCGTTTTCGGCTAGATTGCTTTTAGGTTATTTGATAGAAAATAATCTTTAATAAGGTAAAAATAAAGCCATGTCCTTGTACTTAGAGTGTTAAAATAATTAGTTTTATAGGACTAACACTTTCCTTATGCCTATAAATCATAATGGGTGGGCTTTTTTTACGTAGTTCGGTTACTATTGTATGTTGAAAGTAACGTAATGAGTTGGCATACCTAAATACATTTCTCCGTGACATTGTGTTTATACTAAACAGGGAAATACAAACGAAAACATGTCAAACGAACGCCTCTCCCAGCAGTCTCAAAAATGTTGTTAAAATAAAAGATTTTTTTCGCGAACCCCCAAATATGTCGAAAGGAAAGAGGGTCCTGAACGACTGACACAATCTTAATATCAAGGTAGCGATACATCAGTTACACAATCGACAGTTACCGACATGTCATTCGGTTGAACTTGCCGCAAATCGGTTTTTATATATGTTCCTGTACGACGCAATCTAGTGTCCCATTTCCTTAAGGATAAACCCTCGTACGGAATTGTATAACATACACAATCGTTCAAATCCATCATATCAAATTGAATTATTTCCCTCATACGTAATATAAATAACATAAACAATCTAAACGTCTGTAGAAATAATAAAAAATAGTCTAGGTCTTTTACCTACGGTCTATGAAATTTCTAATTAATTTTCTCGTACCTAAACGATGAAATATATATTCCCAAGTGAAACAGTATATTTATTTCAAAAGGGAATTCAAAACACTGAGAGTTGAGCAAAGGTAAGTTTTTGTTTTTCCAACCAAGTCAGAGAAATCAAAGTTGGTGAGTATTGGCGACTGATTTCGTGTATAAATGGATCATTAGCGTGTCTCACGAACCGTTTAGCATCTAGACCTTGGTTGTATTCCTCGGAAAGAGTTATTGTTTCGATCTGACAACTGGGCGTAGGCTATTAAATACTGAACACTCCGTATTAACACAATGATAGTGACACTAATCGCTCACCGCAACCAAGAACAATAAAACAATTAGCCTTAATACAGTTTGAGGTATTCCAATTTTAATTTTAAATCAGCAGTACGATTATAAAAAAATCGGAACGGATACCATACTTTAATCGAAATAACATCTAGCGAAATAATGATTTATCTATACATGTAATAAAATTGGAGTGTCTGTTTGTAAATATCAAAAGAAAAATTCCAGATTTTTGGAAGATGATGTATTATTTGCTTGCTGATAACGAAAATCGCGTTTTAATTTTTTTTTGTCAGTCCGCAAGCCGCATTTGTTCCGGGAAAAATTCCTAAACGGCTGGGCCGAGTTCGACCGGACTATCACTGAAGTATAGCTGACATAGACGGGCATATTATAGACTACATTTTTATCTTAATATTGCGTGGACGAAGTCGCGGGCAACATGTAGTCGTGACCTAAAGCAATAAACATATTTAACTTTGAATACTTTGAACTAAGATGACTTTTAAGAAAGGATTTTCAATTACAAATTTCCAAATGTCTAATACACTTCAAACAACATGGAATTGGAGAAGTTTCCACCGAGCTGTAGTGGAGTGCTAATTGTTAATCACGTAATGAACTTTGAGAAAACTTTGCGACGACTTCCGCTCTTGTTTTTGATAGTTTTTGGGCGGTATACCCTTACATCGCTTTAGATTACTTTAATTGCTTCCTTCGATCATCGAGTCAATTAACTTCCAATTAATGTTATAAACGTTTACTCGAGAGATGAGAAGTAAGTGGTAGTTTGCTTTCAAATTATTTTCTCAATTTACTGTTCTATTGTGCAGTTTATCGTAAAATTATTCATGAAGTCATATATATTTATTTATTGTTTGTTAGAACTATTTTTACACTTGTAAAACAGGACATATTAAGAAAAAGATGTTTTTACTTCACTGCTTATCCATCTAGCGTCGCTTAAAAAACCGAGCGAAAAATCCACGCTTGAATCGTTTGAATGGGCTATAGCGAGGGACGGGCCGTGGACGACTTGCTCTCGGTGATTGTAGGGCGGAAAATTGGTGATGCGGTCACCGAGGAGATTTTATTTAAATTGTAGGGAGCGCTGTTGGTGAGTTGTTTGAATTTAGCACAGTCTATTTGCAACGGTGATGACAAATGAAAGTACGAAACGAGATTATGCTTCGAGTTTTTGAAAGAATAAACATTTTTAATCTCATGCTTGTGTAAATAATTTGATACTCTTATAGATTTAATATATTAAGCTGGTGGGAACAACAATTATTCTATTAGACGGCTAAACTACTACTGTGTAATTGTGTTGCCGCTTATGACATTTACGCGTAGGTTTCACTTCCTGTAGTACCTGTTCAAAACAATATTGTTATCACTAATTTTTCAAACAGAATTAGAGGGACTGAGGGAGGGGAAATGCTGCAATTTTCCAAACCTAGGTTAATGGTGAATTGCATTTATTTATATTTATAAAGAAAGGCAGTAAAGTTAATTGAACGTTAAGACACTTATAGGAATGAAAAGATACGTTTTATTATTTGAGTGTACATTGGCCTTAGGCGAGCTCAGAATATTGTTTGTGTTACAATCTTCGTTGATTCAGGATTAAGAATACTGTTCAGCGTAATTATAAAGTGAAATCGGTGCGGAGGTGGCCACGGGTAAAGCTACACCTAAATAAACAAAGTCACGTTCCGCAAAAGCCGCAGCGAAGCAATTTTTAAAGAACATTCTTTTCAATGAATTCCTAGTCTTAATTATCTCGCTAAATTAATTTACCCGGCAGAAGTTTTCTTTGCATTTAACTCTAGGCAGTCTGAAACACGGATAAAGGTCCGTCTTAAGTTGGGGAATTTTATCATCATCAAAGTTTATATAACTTACCTCACCGAACCACTAATTAGAAAATATACGAAAACGTTGAATAATTAAAATACGTTCAAGAGATAAAACTGACTTTGTATTAACTTAGCCATTACTTGGACTATACCTGTCGGTATGTCAAAGTTATTGTCGAAGTATGTCATGCTGTAATTGGAAGTGAGTAATAAACTTCGGTCTACTTGTTTATCAGTGTCTATTTAGCAGACTTCTGTGTATACATATGTACTATACTAAACTATTGATTTATTCCTAAAATTATGTAAAGACAATAATCAAAAATTTATATTAAATGCAATGTATCATCTTATAAAAGACGGGCTGTCGCTCGCAAACTTCTTTAGTCAAATTTGACCCACCCCTTGCGCCTTTGACAGCGCGAAATTAAAAAAAGTAGCCTATAATATGCCCGTCTATGTCAGCTACCCTTCAGTGAAAGTCCAATCGAAATCGGCTCAGCCGTTTCGGAGATTACCTGGAACAAACCCGGCTTGCGGACAGACAGACAGACAAAAAAAAATTAAATGCGATTTTCGTTATCAGCAACGCAACGCAGCAATGGAGTTTGGTATAAAATAATGGAGGTTGCTGTATGTCAGCTCATACCAATATTAGGATAAAATTATGTAATAGAAATATTCGGAGTCAATATTTACGACATTAAGCGTACGCCGTAACATCATAATATAGGCCATTCTTTCTCTTTCCTTTTCTTTTCTCAATTCCTTCGTATCTTTAGATCTTACGGTTCAGTAGCGTGACGTCCGATATCGGATTAGTTTATGGGCAATGCTGCGAGTACGTGCGGAGACTACCAGTGGTGATTTTGAACCGCCCGCCTACTCGGGACTATTCACATCTGTTCCCCGACCTCACGCCCTACACGCACATGATTATTTACCTTTCGTATCTGATGCATTTTCCTTCATTTTGTAAAATGTAGTTATGAATAACGCAGTACTCATTTAAAATGCAAACAGAAATGTTTATCCTGTAACACTCTACATTTAAAATTAAACTGGCGTTATTAAATGAAAGCAAAGCATGTTATTTAGTGCGATTTATCAATATAACTCCAGCAAGAGATTTTTACTAATAACATCGAAACCACGCACAGAAAGTAATATATTTATCGTTTTTTCCGAACAATCCACTCATTCTTAATACTCCGTTGTCACAAGTTATTATTCACAATAGGAGAGAGCATTCATTCGATCGTCGTCCGCACGGAAGCCTTTTATGTCATGATGAATTTGGCGAGATTATATCGTGTGAGACGACCACGAAGGCGGCGCGAACATGTCGCGCACGCCGGCCACGGCTCGCACGGCACGACCGGCACGCCGCCACGGCTAGCGCGCGACTCGCGGTGCTCAGTCCGCGACGAAGCGACGAACCGACCGAGCGCCTCGCGCTCCGTCGCGATCCTCTCACGATACGCGTACGTACTCAAGCTGCCGCTGGCCGCTAACGACTTGGCTACACTCCGTTCCTCTTAACTCTAATAACTACCTCATATTATTTTTAAAATATACATTGACATCAAGCAAATTAAAAATACACTTCCCTTTTTATTTCCAAAAAAAAAAGTTTTTCGTTCTCCCTCCCTTCAACATGCCGCTATAACAACCCTTATTCTCTTCACACAGGCAGTCGCTCCCTCTAATTATTGACTCCCCTAAACTTTGTTGAGATATTCCGACTCTTGTGATCCGGCCCTTTTATTGCTCTGATATTTTTATTCCTTCGCAGTCGCGCTACTGTCGACACGCTGCGACGACGGATTCTATTTGAAATGTAAATACTGGTGCCGTAGTCATTTGTCCGAGTCCTGTTGCCACTCGCGGGTCCGCATTTAAGTTATAAATTGCTAGATTAAAGCTCCGATTAATTTCATCCTTGGTTTAACAGAAAAACCTTTGCGAAGTGAAGTCTAAGTTGTCAACGGTATCGTCTTATTGTTATTTCTCTAAGAAGTTCGAGGCACCCTAAATTATGGTTCATACGATTCTGCGTTGACATTGACTGTAATTATCTCAGTGTTAGTGTTGAATGTGTTGTTGGTGGTGAATAACGGACGAGCAAGGAATCGAGCGGTACATGATCGCGTGAGTGCAGCTTTGCGGTGGATGTGCACACCACTGCCGACCTGGTGGTTCGTGCCGGCTGGAATGCCAGCTGCTCTTGACTTAACTAGGTACCCTGCATACCCGACATACAGACATGCACACAGACGTGCTGGCAATGTAGCGCGACACACACAAACACGAGCACGCACTTATTTACACCAATACACGTGCAATTATACACGTGACAAACTTGTAAACATGGACATTATAAACCTGACGCGAGAACGTTCCAATTAAACGCAGTAACTGCCACGAACAGATATCTTTGTTGAAAATACATGTCTTATTCCATGTCACGACCGCGACGTCAGCAATAAAATGATATGCGCAATATTGATGTATATTTACTTTGGAACTGATAATACGTCTGATAATACGCATCAGAGCATTGCCCTAAATACATATAAATTTACAAAACGCACACAACTTCACATACATAAAAAGGGTACGCCAGTTGTATTTTTGCATAAAGCACGTATGTATTGTGCACAAGCATTTATGTTATTTGCATTTTAATTTTTAAACGTCCGTACGCTTTAATTGCTAAAAGTCGATATTGAAATGAGTTTTTATTGGAAAACCTATTACCATCATAAAACCTATTTATTGCTTTTAAATTATTTAATTCTTGGTGACAATTGAACGGTCTAGTTGGTAGATTTATCTAAATGTAAATAATATGTGACTCTGAATTTCCTGAACATCGTTCCTGATGATTCCTGATACCCAGACTATTACAAGGAATATCAAAATGAGGCAAAGTAACATCGAGTTCGTAAGAAAACAATAATTCAATTCCAACATAGTACCAAGATTTGCGTAGTGCATTGTTTGAACAAACAAACGCAAAACTAGCAACACGAATCTCAGTTAGCCCCACGGCGAGCGAATGAAATTTGTGCAAAAGCCAAACAGTTCCGCATAACAGGTTGAATTTCAAGAGGCTCTTTGGTACACAGTTTACTATCTCGGTCTTCCTAAGCGATAAACTGTTTAAGTTTATATGTATTTCCCATCATAAGGTACACTATCCCTCGCACAGTTGCAGTCAAAAGGCGCTTTAATCTAATATTAATACTTCAGATTGGGATTTATGGAGGCAAATCCAAAAGGCAATCACGAAAGCAAATAGAACAAATCTAACCCCCTCGAAGCGCACAAATCTGCCAAATGGCTCGAAATCCTTATTATTTAATTATTTAACGGTTCCTACTGCAAACCGACGCGCAGTGTTCACTGCTGCGACTAATTGCTAAGGTTGAAACGCTTTTGGCACCAAGCACCGCTGTTTGTATTTATTGCGTTTTTGTTCATTTTGTTCCTAAACTGTATTTAGACCAAATATGTGTTACGTTATAAGCTATTTTTTTACAAATCCCAAGGAAATAATGATTTTGCGTTATTCCATATCTATCGTTCACAAAGTTACTTTGTTAAAGATATTTCTTTGATAAAATGATTTCTTTCAACATCAAAGGCGCACTTTGATATTTCGATATCAAAAGGTGTCTACGAAACCCTTCCAATTACAGAAGCTTTTATGGGAGTCTTTAAAATTAAATTTGATGTTGTATGGTTTACATGTCTTACAATTATTACGTATGGACAGTCGCCTAATTTGAATTTCTACTTCGATTAACATCTCGTGTTCCAGTTCTGATTGTATTGCTCCTTTGACAGTTCTTTTTTTGACGTCATTATTTTCTACACGAAAATTCAATAGAAGTTTTTCCAATGGTCCTATCTCAATGAACGGCGAGTTCTATTGGAAGTGGTTTTTTTCTTATTCTTTGGTCTTTGTACTCTTGTATTGTATTTGGACTCATTTTTGATGAGCGACTTTATGCAGGCATGCTAAGGATTTTCATTTTATATTTACTTTGTTATTTTACATTTAACTTTCACCAAGTGGTAATTAATATCGACTGTCATGTCGTATTTTTGTTGCTGTTTTTGGTAATCCGAATGCGCTGTTAGCATTAGTAATGCAATATATTTTATATTAGCATACTTCTTTGAATATACTTAAAGGAGGTTGAGAGATGCAAATTGAGTCCATTAAGATTCTTCAAATGTCACTTAGAAGCCCGTACTAGAAGCGAAAATGAGCTGAAACTTGAATAAAGAAGTAACAAAACGTATTTAAATAATGGCAATATTTTTATTCTCAGTTCCCACGAGCATAATTTATTCGTACAGCTTTCTGACTGCTGTCTGCGAAATGAGCAGGTTTAATTTAATTTGACAAGCATTTTTAAAAACCCGACATCGCCCGAATAAAAAAATAACAAGCCGATACTCTATCCATTGAATTGGATGTAACTAGATACTTAAATTATACTACGTTTACATAAATGTATGATCGATAGTGTGTAGACAATAAATAGCTTATGTGTAAACGACCCTATTTCGTAGTAAAAAATGCTTTTGTTTTGGACCAAAATATATTTTTCGTAAAACAAAGATTTTTACGTTAAGTGATAACAATATTAAATTTGGCTGTATCACGCATACAAAAAAAATAGTAAACTAACATTTTAGTTTACGTACAACGTTTATTATGGTGACCGCATTTTAACTTTAGGTATTTGGTGAGACTTAGGTTCAAAGATTACGTAAGTAAAGTTCGCTATGATAATCGAGTTAGGCGTCGTTTAATCTACGGCTAAAGTTATTTCTCCAGCGCCCTTAACTTATGAATCATGATCCAGAGTTAGCTACACAAGTTTCTATTTGCACACCGCATTAAATATTCAGCTACAATAAACAAAACAATAACAATGATATTGCGCTATGAATGTTATATTTAGTGTAACGCGGTTAACATTTTATGGTCACTCGTACCTCTGGATACTTATGTATGTTTGAAATATAAGGCATGAGTAGCGCTCGACGTTTAGTGGTGATGTTACAGCCAATGTTTATATTCAGCGGGGCGTACCACCCGCGTTGTTCACGTCTCGACCTCGCTTCGGAATCGGAGATGCGAGCGGCAATCCATACAGAAATTACGACTCCACGCCTAAAAGAGCAACGAAAATCCTTTAATTTTGTCAAGCTTTTTAAATTTTCACGCGCTGTAATTTTGGATGGGCAAAATTTAACTGTTAATTGTATAAATCCTGAACCTTACAACGGCCAATGATTTAATTTCATTACAAAATGTTTTAATGTTAGCTTGGAGTAAAACTTGAGGTTTTCAGTGACTTTTTTTTGTTCTGCATGGCGTCACTTATTTCTTGGTTTGGAAATGACTGTTTTGAAACATTTAATTATATTTTTTTCCGGCGATGTTGCATACATATACTTCTTAGATCCTCGACTCTGTTTATAAAATTCCACTGATATTTTTTTATTTCTACCAAATTTTAACGCTAAGACCTATTAAAAAGTAAAATAATTATTAATATCTGACTTGGTATTATCTTAATAAGCTTAGTACAGTCGTGATACATTTTAGGAAATTGAATGACTAAATTTTCATTCAACAACATGATACAGTTTCTTAATTAGACAATTAAAATAGACACGTTTCCTAAAACCATAGCGGAAATGCATAATGAAGTTGAATATAGTATCCATGTTTGAGTAACAAATTCCTACTCAGTCTCTGCAGAGATCTGACCGGTCTGAGAGAACTAATTCCTTTTGCGACGTCCCATTCCCGGTCGTATCGGACTCAACGAAACAACAACGCATTTGCCTACGCCTGTCGAAATAGAAACGTCATCCAATAACATATTCAAAGTGCTTAATGTTAGCAACGAAGAAATCCATATCTTTTCATATAACATGTTTATGAAAAAGTATCAATAATAGCATGTGATGAGTTTGTAACTTGACTAGTAACTTTCGTCCTAAATACACGCCGTCTGGCACTAAGTGTAATATTAACTGAAGGTCCCTATTTCCCTTTAATTCTTCAGTATGAATTTGTTAGAAATAAGTATAACAGTTTTATCAAAGTTAACATTTCATTTTTATTCTTATGAACACATATTCGCTGTCTGTTCGACAATCTACAGTAACCGATGTTATCTTTAAATTGAAAGAAATAACCAACATATGCGATTTAGTTAATACAAAAGCTAGCGAATAGTTTTAGCTTTTAACTTGTCTGTTGAACAATGACAATCTGTCTCGATTCCCCGTAGAGTTGTCTAGACCGCTAGAGAGCAACGTAAGGGAGATATGGCACTTGCCCGACAGCAGACGGTAGGTACCTTTCCATGTTCCATACGTTGGATAACGAACTGAAATACTAGCATTTACTTTGTGATTCCCCTTTGTCTTTGGGTTTCCATTACGGCACTTTACTCGTATGCATTTGTGCAGATTAGCAATCTGTAACCATAGGTATAGGTTGAACCATCATACTTCTCGTGTGTAAAAATAAAGGACGATTTATTTTATCTATAAACGAAATATTTTCAAGAAATAATTCTTAAGTAACTTATTACTTAATTGAAGGTTTGTCGTAAATTAATTCTTACCGTTCAAATGAAATAACTAATCAAAGTATCTTCATGATGTTTTAATATATTTTAAGAGTAAATTAATAAGAAACGTACAAATAAGTATACTTTTCACTTTTAATACAAAATGTAAATTTCATTAGAAAAATGTAATTTATTTTTTCTCAATGAATGAGGCTAACGAATTCCTTTTATTTTTAAGTTTAAAGTTATTATTCCTACGAATTTACAAAGACGAAATAAGTTTGTTTATTTCATAGGGTCATGAAATAAAGATACACTCTAATCGGGCACTCGCGCTTTTAGCATCAGTCTCTGAATTTTCTGAATGCATCCGCCGTTTCCATTAAGCGCCTAAAAGATCCACGTCCGTTCCGTTTCCTCGAAGTAGCAACATTTTATCTCGCCGAGTTCAGTGTACGAACGCTAGCGTGTAAACATGCCGCGAGTGCTTTGGAGTGCCGGAGGGCCACTCGGCCCGCAGCGCCTCTGAATGCCCACGTCCGACCACTTTGCCTCACTCCCACTTCTAATGTACGGTCGGCCGCATGTTACATGCCTATGCCTTATGCCCCCGTGTTAAGACCTATACTTTCCCGAGCACGTCGTTTGATGTGCAACGGACTGTACGCTCGGCCGCGATACTTTCCGATAACGTCCGACAAATTTATGCCGGCAACCGTCACAGTGTACACTACCTTACGACTTCATAGCGACCGTAATTCACAGTTAAAACTGGCCGCAATGTACGATGCGGCCATTTCACGTGTCATTTCCGTTACACCAGTTTATTCCTGTGTTATATTTAATATTTGACGCGCCTACCATGACTTATGGTGTGATTAATTATTGTGATACAGCTATCGAAATGTAATAATAGTCATTGTGATATCCTTATAGCCGTAGTCTTACTGCTATTGTATTTTTCAACGTCATAATGATCGATATAATTACACTTGCAATCAAAAACTTGTCTCACAAGCTCTTTAGTTATCGACCTTTGTTGGAAATAAATAGAATAACTCATTAACATGACGAACGACTATTGTCATAAGATAACGTAACATACTGTTATTATTTACATGTTTGTTATCGTTATTTGATAACCGTTTTACTTTTAAATACCATTCATTTAGCCTTCTTCATTTTAGTACATCGTACACATTTTATAAAGGCACAGTAACACTAAGCATGTTTCACTGCAGATTGATTAGGCTAGCGTTAGCCTGGTAGCTTTATGTAATAGCAGCTTGACTCGAGATTAGCAAGTTGGATAGGGGGAGTTAAGTATAGCTTTGAACGAGGAAGTCAGTAATCTAAAATACATTCCCTCGATTTTTACGTACATAAACTTAGTGATAGATCCCCTCGTCTGTTTATGTAGAATGCTGTTACTATTAAACAAGTGGAAATGCAAATCTTAGCTCGTTTATAACCTGGTTGTCGTTATTTTAAATGTCTATTAAATATTAGTAAATCATGAATTACACCTTGAAATATTGTTGTATAGTGTGTGTAAAATAGAATAGATTGATTAAAGACACGAGGGCGATGTTGTTGATACAAGAAATGCAGTTCATATTTACAGTTCGTCGAACCGTCGCACAGTGTTTCGCGTTGTATGGGGAGGTTAGCCATAATTATTTATGAATATTTTTTAACAAATTTGGAGATATTTAATTTGTTTTCATAAAAATATTTATAAATTAGTCACTGAATTATTGTATTACAAAAATATAATAATTATGTACATACGCTAATCAATAAAAATGCACTTTTACGGTTTTTGGGCTACATTAGTATGGGCGCCGGAAAAGGACACGCAAAATTTAATGACATCTAAAAGAACACATCCTCAGCTACATTTCTGTAGTACATACTATGGGGTAAAAATGCACAGAAAAAAAATTACAATGCTTGCAAAAGGGTATTTGTAAAATCATATGAAAATCAACGGTTTTTGGGCTATGTTAGTATGGGCGGCGGAAAAGGACACGAAAAATTTAAATGACATCTAAAAGAACACATCCTGAACTATATTTCTGTAGTACATACTATGGGGTAGAAGCGCACAGAAAAAAAATTACAATGCTTGCAAAAGGGTATTTGTAAAATCATATGAAAATCAACGGTTTTTGGGCTATGTTAGTATGGGCGCCGGAAAAGGACACGCAAAATTTAAATGACATCTAAAAGAACACATCCTCAGCTACATTTCTGTAGTACATACTATGGGGTAGAAATGCACAGAAAAAAAATTACAATGCTTGCAAAAGGGTATTGTAAAATCATATGAAAATCAACGGTTTTTGGGCTATGTTAGTATGGGCGCCGGAAAAGGACACGAAAAATTTAAATGACATCTAAAAGAACACATCCTCAGCTACATTTTTGTAGTACATACTATGGGGTAGAAATGCACAGAAAAAAAATTACAATGCTTGCAAAAGGGTATTTGTAAAATCATATGAAAATCAACGGTTTTTGGGCTATGTTAGTATGGGCGCCGGAAAAGGACACGAAAAATTTACAATGCTTGCAAAAGGGTATTGTAAAATCATATGAAAATCAACGGTTTTTGGGCTATGTTAGTATGGGCGCCGGAAAAGGACACGCAAAATTTAAATGACATCTAAAAGAACACATCCTCAGCTACATTTCTGTAGTACATACTATGGGGTAGAAATGCACAGAAAAAAAATTACAATGCTTGCAAAAGGGTATTTGTAAAATCATATGAAAATCAACGGTTTTTGGGCTATGTTAGTATGGGCGCCGGAAAAGGACACGAAAATTTTAAATGACATCTAGAAGAACACATCCTCAGCTACATTTCTGTAGTACATACTATGGGGTAGAAATGCACAGAAAAAAAACAAAAGGGTATTTGTAAAATCATATGAAAATCAACGGTTTTTGGGCTATGTTAGTATGGGCGCCGGAAAAGGACACGCAAAATTTAAATGACGTCCAGAAGAACGCATCATCAGCTACATTCTGTAGTACATACTAGGGGGTAGAAATGCACAGAAAACAAATTAAAATGCATACAAGATCTAAATGAGCACCTATGGTTTTTTGGCTAAGTCAGTATGGGCGCCGGAAAAAGGCGGAACATTTTTCAATGGAATCTAAAAGAACACATCCTCAGCTACATTTCTGTAGTACATACTATGGGGTAGAAATATATAGAACATAAACAAAAATGCTTGTTTACAACAAGATTGTGCCAAGGCTCCTATCACAAGTTTCGATACTCTGTGAAAACGTAACACATACACAAAAACACATAATTTTTGGATCTAAATATAATACATGTCATGACGAAATAATATCTATCAAGATTTACTACATAATTAACTTTTTTAGCGGAATAATACTCTGTTTAAAGTTATCATATTTTCTCGACCAAACCGATGTCCAATAAATGACTAGTTTTACTACGACTATTATGACTAAACCATACTTTGAATATATTTCTTATTTACAAATCTAAATGTGCTATATATCGAGCTATTTTTTGATATTTTAAAAGTTTACAATACTTCTATTTCTATTTTGGCATTTTGGCCAACCTCTCCGTACAACGCGAAACACTGTGCGTCGCGTCGCCGGCTATCCGGTCTGAAATTATTTGTACACGTATTAAATTGACAACGGGCAAACATAGCTTGTGCAACTTGCCATATATTTTCCGATGGCTTTTTTCAGTCTAAGGAAATTACGCTAAATTTAAATAAGGCAGCTCGGGGAATTAAAAAAGCGACTGCTATCGTTTTACTCGCGCACCTCGACAAGGATCGAGAGCTGTGCAATTTCCACTATGTTTATTCACGAGCTAATGGGATATTTATGAGACTCGCAATATGTTCCTTGTATAGCTTGCAATACTTATGAAAGCTAGATCGATGGCATGTTAATATGCTAATAATACAAATTTATCAAGGAATTTTGAGGTTCGCGTTACGAAAAGTGACGATTATAAACTAAGATATCGCTTTTAATTAAAAGTTATAGCCGTGTGGCCTTTATTTGCACAATAGAATGGTATTTTAAACTGTGGAATCTTTGTTTTTTATCACAATAATATGAATTCTTCTCAGTGCCAGAGAATAAAGTACTGGATCTATTTGATTTTAATTATTATCTGCTGATGATTGATTAATTCTAAGAAACGATTACCAATTGGGAGGCAGTCATAACAAGAACATGACTCAACGCGCCTTTCAAATCACAATGGTATTGTATATACAATACAGATATAATCGTTTACAATGTGCGCCATCTTATGGAGATATATGTAATAGCAATTATTACTGCAAGCACAGCGTGGAAATACCACAACAGACCTTAGTTGAATACAAATCTGATCTCTAGAAGTATGCAGTTACGTGACACTATCGTGATTTAATAGTTCATGAGCCTAGAAAGAACATTCAGTATTAGCAAAGCTTTTTGTTTAATCCTCTCAACTAATAGGCATAAGGCTCGTATCTGAAAAGATCGAAATACACATGAAATAAGTGTATTTAACTCCCAGAACTCAGTTTGAAATCGTTCACTAAGTAACTCCTATACTACAGTTTTTTTATTAGGCGTAAAATTATTGTTTTAGTATAAAATATTACGTTAAAATCCCTAGTACAGGTTTGGGTTAACACATAAAAATAATATGATTAAACTAGTTAGACCCTGGTTAATATTGTGGCATGTCGTTTTAGTGAACTGGTCCATAATTTGGGTAAAGCAATTACTCTTGACGCGGGTCGGGAAATTCTCTAAATCCGACGCACTAAAATGTAATTCGCTAAAAGTTAGTAAAACATTGTAAAACACGTACCGTGAAACGGATGAGGTCGCGATAAAAGTGGATTTAATCGCGCTCGCCAAGTTTAAGGTTGCTGCGAATACTTCACGAATATTTAACTAATACTTTTCACACTGCCATCAAGTTTTAGAAACAAAGTGTGATTTTACAAGCGTTAAAATCCTTTGTGTTTGTAAGTTGTGTTTGTTGTTAATTTCATAGCGCTGGAGCGTACGTGATACGACTGAACAAAATCGAAGTCCGTAACTGCTATTTCACGTTGGTATCTAATAAAATCTAAGTAGAGTGAATATGTACATACAAGTTGTCCCAAGTTTTTAAGCTATAGATGTGTGCAATATCGCATTATGAACAAACTAAACCTAATCTCCAAGTCAGACTATGACCTATTACGATGTTAATATAACAATGCGTTTAAATTATTTCTATTATACTATTATATATTCTATTATTAAACCGCCAAAATGGCGAAGCGACCGCTGCCCATAGACATCCGCAATAGTGGATGCGTTGCCTACCCTTAATGGACGGAGGAGACGCACATAAAGAAGATATTTCCTCTTCCTATGCGTCTCCTCCACCGTCAAATCCTCGTTTCCTTTCCATCCTATTCTTATGAGAAAAAGGGTGGGAAGGAAAATTGAAGTTGGGCCTCCGGCACCACACTTATCAGACGAAACGCGGAATTGCTCCCACTTCACGCCTGTCTTCTGTGTGGTCGTGGTATTGCACCGGACGAGCCGAGCCATTCGTGCGAAGATGTTAAAGCGGGCTCTACCACTGTTAAATTATTGTTTCAGCATTAAATATTACGTCAAAATCCCTAGTACAGGTTTGGGCTAACACATAAAAATAATATGATTAAACTAGTTAGACCCTGGTTAATATTGTGGCGTGTCGTTTTAGTGAACTGGTCCATAATTTGGGTAAAGCAATTACTCTTGACGCGGGTCGGGAAATTCTCTAAATCCGACGCACTAAAATGTAATTCGCTAAAAGTTAGTAAAACATTGTAAAACACGTACCGTGAAACGGATGAGGTCGCGATAAAAGTGGATTTAATCGCTCTCGCCAAGTTTAAGGTTGCTGCGAATACTCCACGAATATTTAACTAATACTTTTCACACTGCCATCAAGTTTTAGAAACAAAGTGTGATTTTACAAGCGTTAAAATCCTTTATGTTTGTAAGTTGTGTTTGTTGTTAATTTCATAGCGCTGGAGCGTACGTGATACGACTGAACAAAATCGAAGTCCGTAACTGCTATTTCACGTTGGTATCTAATAAAATCTAAGTAGAGTGAATATGTACATACAAGTTATCCCAAGTTTTTAAGCTATAGATGTGTGCAATACCGCATTATGAACAAACTAAACCTAATCTCCAAGTCAGACTATGACCTATTACGATGTTAATATAACAATGCGTTTAAATTATTTCTATTATACTATTATATATTCTATTATTAAACCGCCAAAATGGCGAAGCGACCGCTGCCCATAGACATCCGCAATAGTGGATGCGTTGCCTACCCTTAATGGACGGAGGAGACGCACATAAAGAAGATATTTCCTCTTCCTATGCGTCTCCTCCACCGTCAAATCCTCGTTTCCTTTCCATCCTATTCTTATGAGAAAAAGGGTGGGAAGGAAAATTGAAGTTGGGCCTCCGGCACCACACTTATCAGACGAAACGCGGAATTGCTCCCACTTCACGCCTGTCTTCTGTGTGGTCGTGGTATTGCACCGGACGAGCCGAGTCATTCGTGCGAAGATGTTAAAGCGGGCTCTACCACTGTTAAATTATTGTTAACGATGAATGTGTCATTTGTAATCCTTTGGCCTTATTGTAAGTTACGCACATATTTATAATCACGTGATTTTTCATACGAAGTCTAAAATGTATAATTAGTATCGGCTTCGATAATAATAATCTTAATTAATCTACAACAAATCATTCATCTACATTCGCCACAAAATGTTAATTAAAATTTAGTTGGATAATTTGCGATATAAATTACTTTAATTTGATTATTTTTTAATTAAACCACAAAAGTTTTAGAGGGATTCGCGCTCATGTACAGGTTGCGGTAGATTCCCACAATTAGGACGTCAGCACACGTTCGTTAATTATTAACTGAATTGTTTAGGCGAGTTGACGAACTTCGGCGATCTCTCGCTAATTGTTTAATTGATGCTGTAGACCTATTACGGACAATTTGTTAGTTTAGCGTACTGGGATGCAGTCCGTAACTATATAAATGGAAACTAGACTAGACCACTAAAAAGTTTCTCGTAGAATGCATACTGAATATTGAGGATGAGTTTGAAAGACAAAATAGTCCTACATGGCATACATATATACACTATTAGTGGATTAGGTAGAATGCAAACATGTGTCTTATTTGGACTCTAAAAAAGTTTTGTCATTCGACGTGAATAGGAATATCTATGAATCTTCTGAGAGGTAAATATATAAGAGATTTGTTTACACTAAAATAATGTATGTTACAAGCGCGATGTTGGGCGTATAATAAGATGTTCCATCGAACCCCTCTCAAGGGTATCGTAAAAATCGTCAGAGGCAATAAGTAAACAAGAGAATGAGCGGCAGCTTTCTCTTGAACTAACAAAGTTTTACTGCAGGCCGACTCTCGCAACTGGTCCCAATTACGAAGAAAAAGTCACTTTATCTTAATTCCCCCGAGCTAAGTTTACATGTTGTTTAGGTTATGTAAAACGTTAATATTGCATTTCTACAGTACAATGTCTTTATTTATGTTTTATTTTTTAATATCCCGCAATAAATATATGTTTAAAAGTTGTAGATCTCCTTCCATATTTGCGAATGAAATTTTGGAAAATCAAATCTGAAATTAAGATTTTTATGCCACAACAACGTCTACGGTAGTAAAAATTTACCGCCTCTTTGTTTCAGCACATCGACATTCCGTCGAATATAAACGTAAAAACATAAATCGAACAAGAAAAGGTGGTAAAAAATTCGGTCGTAAGGCTCGATACTAAGACCGCATCATTTACGTACCTGATTCGTGAAGCTTGTAGGCGGTAGTTCGTTAGGTGCTTCCGCGATCGTCAGTCTCACCGGCACACGCCGCCGCAAGGTCACGTCGAACCTCTTTGTCTGTTTCGTTAATCAGCAAAAAACCACCCGCTGTAGTCTATAAACTAATTGTACATCGTTAATCTCGCAAGTATCTTTGCGTAACATGATAAAATATTAGTTGGGTCATATCTTCGAAGGTGATGCTGGCTACAGGATGGAAAAACCTTTCCTATAGGCGTTTGATATCAAACCACCCTCATATTTTCTACTAGTTTAAATAAAGCTCTGACTCAACTCCTAAATTGGTTTAAATGCCAGCAAAATTATTTTTTCACTCACATTCACACGCACACGTATTCCTTAAATAAATATCGAATATGTTCAAAGTTTTGTTTGTTTTGTTTTGTATCTGCGGACATTTTAAGAGGTGTAAAGATTAGGTTTAAAACAATTTTATGCATAAGAATTTGGAAGAAGTAACTCGTCTGACCAACAATGTTGTTGGTCTCATAATTTTAGCGTAATCACTTTGGATGAGATAAGACGAAGTTATTTTAAGTGTATCCTTAGCACCACGTATTCAGATTTTGGCGCCATTAAACAAACGTTATAAACCGCGAATTAAGGATACGCCGTTTAAGATCGTAAGAAGTTCACGCTTCGCCGTACACGATTACGCTTACGACCTTTAGCGCCCGAATCTCCTCGGAAATATGTAAAGCTTCTAAGAACCTATTCCATGCTCTCCGGCAACGCCTACACCGTGAATAATATTAATTTGCAGAATACTAATGGCGAGGATTACGTTAAATGAATTTTAAACCGCGTTACTCATTACTATGCTTGTCTTTAATATGAAATACACATAACAGTAGATTGAATGACAACTTTAAAAAGAAAGATATGCGTTTTGTGTTCAAAACCTGTTTTGTAAAAATTGCTACAAAGCTCGGATACAAATTCAATACAGTTTTGTCTCCTATACGGTAGGTCATTCTTTCTTTTTCTTAACTTAAGGTCATTCCATAACATTTGACTTACTATCACACTGTATACAAATAATTACATGTATTTGAATATATCATTTAATTTTTTTATAACTCTGTGTAACTCGTTAGGGTTGTGAACGATGTCGAATGTAATTTACTATAAATGAAAAACGAATTGAGAAATTATGTAATGTAGTTAGAAGTTTTGAACTGGATGTTATCGCAAGCGGTTGCGTGACATAGAAAACTTTCAAGTCGATGTTTGACCATGAGCGCACTCAACCACGACCATTTAGTAAACGAACAATTTCTACTAAAATGTTTAACAAAACTGTTGTATCCAACGATCTTCGTCGTCAGACATCAAAAGTTCCCCGCTCAGTATTGTAACTTCGCTAGACACGCAGAATAAATAAAAAGTTGACGTATCGTGAATTCGAAATCCGCACCAAAAGTTTCCTGCGAATGTTCAACAAATAGCTTGTTAAACTTGATACTTTTTCGGTAGGATTAACGTAATCGAATCCCTATGGGCAACAGCTAAAAAATTCTGGAAGGATAAAGATTTTTACGCGACGAGATGTTTAATAAATGGAAGTTTAATCTTTCAACGTGGCGACTGCTGTGCCTTCATTAGTGGCTCCGTTGTTTATTCGTTCTTCTGTAAAATAAGCGAGTATTTTGTTGCAGCCACAGACAGTTTTCATCTCTGGCAAAACGGAACGTTTAGAAAGGTACTCGCCTGTTGGTAGCAAATAAACAATGGATTGTAATTTTGCCTACTTTTTGAGTTACTCTAGTGCAACTTAGTCAATAATGGCACTTTACACATGTTCCAGCATTTCTAATGTCGTGCGGATATGCGATATGGGCGGCTTAGTTCGATTAACATGCATCGATCGAAGCGAAGCCGCCATTTTCATCGATGCCTATCGTTATGTAAAAAGTAAGTACATTTAGCTTAAGCTCGGGCCGAAGCGATACCAATCGCCAATTTGTTACACACGACGCACGAACAATTTATGTTGGTAATGACCTTCACATGGCAATATAACTTACCAGTATCCCGTATGTACTTGTTTATAGATCTGTCCAAGATGCAATTTCCAAGAACCATGCAGACGACGATCCTGGTCTTGGGAACTCCTTACTTTAGGAAAGTTTAGTAAAGTAAGATTTATTAACAACTACGGCGCTTGACTTGTTTATCTTACATAACACCGGGAAGCGGAGTTACATACTAACCGCCTTATTATTGTAGTCATTAGTCAAGCTGCGTACGCACTGAATGCGTACTGCTATTTGTTAGTTTGTTTGCTAGAACTATTAAATGGAAAATGAAACTGTGTACAAAATTGTGAGGCACGCTCGTTGTGGGTTAGCCGTGCCGCTCGCCCCTCGTGCGTTGAACTAGCAGTTATATTTAACTGCGATAACACGTGTGCGTCGGAAACACGACATCGCGCTCCCCAACTAAGAACATTTCTACCCGGACTTTTTTTTGTGATTCACACAAAATATTGATCACATACGGTCTCCAACTCATATAACTGAATCATTTTTGGTATTATTCATTCTATAAGTCTTTTAGATTTTTATGATGATGTCTCAGAAACTGGTTAATTTATTATAATATTCAAATTAATAAAAGACAAACTTGTACCGAGTTGTAACAATATGCAAAGGCACGCAATACAAAATTGAAGACCTTTATGCGTCACACAAAACACTAGCGAAGCATTGAACAAGGAACAAGGTAAGCTAGGGCATAATGCACGGCCTACCTGGAGATTCACAATGGCGTTCAATGAACCCGCGACGCCCACCCGTGTCATTATGACGCTCGCGAGCACTTCGCTATTGTTGCCTACGAGCGCCGCGACGGCAGCCCAATGCACAGTCGCTGCCGACACAACACCCCTTTCCTGCCATATTGACAACCCTGCTTTTTCATCCTAGAACAACACGTTTCACTTTACGTAATACACCCCCATCGATTCCCACTTCATTAGCATCAGGGACGTTTGAGGACAGTTCTTGTAACAATTTCTCTCGGACGCCAACTTTTCTACGGCAGTAATGCATGCAACAAAGGCTACAGGAAATTCTCTTTTTATGACCAAGTTCAAAGTTAAGAATTCAAAGTAATCAAGAACTCCTTTGTTGTATTTTATAAGTAGGAAACTTCTAGCTTTTCTTAGCAGTACTTTGAATGTATCACATTTGGTAGTCATTTTGCGTGGACTGAACTTTTTCCTGGTATCCATAAGAATCTCAAGTAATGTATATTTTTAATGTATCTCTCAAATTTGAGAGGAATAGAACTTAGTAATTTCCTCCCTTAAAATGTTATTTGTGTGTCACTTTTATAAAAAAAAGAATCGTTTTAACTGCTTAAAACCTCTCTTTGCGCTCAATAAATTCTTTAAAATTTTGCATTGTTAAAATGATATTCCGTTTCACTGAAGCGATGCAAAGATAAACATTTAATGGGATAAAATAACTCGTAGAAATACAAAAGTTTGTTTAAAAATGCGAACAGCATCCATATTTCGAATTGCTCAGATCGTTTGAGGCCGCGTAAGCGTTTTATATTATCATTTTATATGCAATTTAAACGTATTATTTGAAGTTAATAATGACAGTGTTTAAAGAGTACTTTAGCATAAAGCTGTCGCAATATGTGCTATCTTCTGTATATATAAATTGTCACGTTTTAAAGTGTTTTTTTTAGTAAGGTTTCAGATTTAGGTTGTTGCAATAAATGCATGTAATAAATGACACACGGTATATACAGATAGATAGCTGATAACGTTTGAATTTTGATCTTAAAAGCTGTGTTATCGTCTTTTGTGTCAAACAAGTCTGAAATGTCATTTACGGGTTTTTTTAAGTAATCCTATATCCAACTCCGTAATTGGATTATTTTCATTCGGATTTAATTTTTTGTTTATAATTTTACTTTACATTTTTACTTTATTAAGTTATTAAAACTTTTGTTCAGTCATCCGTACTAACAAGTATCTATAGCAGACGTCCGTTATAAACTCTTCATCGCTCAATTCGAAAAATATTGGAGTTAGAAGAAAAAGTTTGGTGATTTATTTCTATCTTGACAGCGAGTGCTTCAAAAAAGTTTTTGAAAATATTTGAAAGGGGCGAACTTTATGTAAATTTTCCTCCGAATTCTTTCGAAAATGGCAAAGACACGACGGGTATGAAGCCGATCTTATTATGATAGTTTCTGTAGATAAAATATCCAGCAAGTTTTTCTTTATTGACAATGTAAACCCGTTCGAAGGCATGCGTGACTATCACTGAAATACAAAGTCGCTGCGATAAGCGGCGAAGTTTAGCACGCAAAGTTATTAAAAGTATAGACGACACAGCATAAACGGTCTCGGTGTAGCGCCAAAGCCAACTAGCTCGCACTAAGTAGGGCTATCGATTTGAACGGCGATATAACTACGTTATAAGTGCCCTCACTTCTCATACTGCACCAAAGCGCGCTAAGCAGCGTCACCCCTGCGAACTACGTAAAACTTTTACTCCATAGTTGTGAGTAAGTTGCGTCGGCCGCACGTATCTCGTATCTAGTGTACCTCGGTATTTGTTCGCGGACCAAAACCGATTCGGGTTTTCGATTGATTTTATTTCTTTCCGCTTAGGTTTTTGTTACATTATAATTTATTGTATTAGAGAAATGGGCCCACGAATTCGAAGCAGAGTTCGCGTGTTGTAGCCGACGCAGCCGAGGATATCGATCGCAGTGCGCGCGCACTCTCCGCCGGAGTGTACACAGATGGCTGTTGAAGCGTTTCGGTGGCGCGCCGCAAGAACTGAAGTGAACACTTAGTGTCATCAAAGTGTCATCGACAGCTGAGGTCTTGTGTTAATAACGAGGCTCTTGATTATCGAGGCTCGGCACCGAGACGTACGCTCGTCACCGCCTTCGAATGGAAGCTCGAAATTCGGGCGTTAGTCTGCGTACCGGAATACCCTGAGCATTAAATGTAGGTGCGATCAGCTGTGGGTAGCGCCTCCCGCCCCTCTTCTCATCCTCCCGCGTGATTAATCACAGGCGCTGTATCTTTACGCTCTCGGCGCGGCGCACGGACTTCGCCGGCCGCCGCAGCCGGCTGATGGACTTGCTCCTAACTAGACATTCGTCTTGTGATTCGCTTAATTTGTTCCGACGTTACTACTACATGTCTTTATTATGTGTACATTTGTACTTGCCTAAACAAACACATTCTACTCATTTCGTTGGGAAAACTAATTTTACAATCAATTTTTTTTTTCGTACGAATTTGATACCAGCAATTTGTTGAAATGACAAAATCCTCAATTAAACATATTTTGCAATCGCTATTTCTAGTATAATACTTACAAAAAACTTTTTATTTCTATTTCCTTGAATGTATTTATTACCAGGATACAGTTAGATACTGTTTGGGAATGTCTCGTCTTATCTTGACAAATCACGTTCCTCCGCCAAGTAAATTTTTCGAGCTCAAGTTTAATCAATTTTTGTAACTAAGGTTTAACAAAGTTTGAACATAAACTGTAAGTTGTATTTCTAACAGAAGTTTAAAATTATGAAACAATGTTACAGATTCGCGTGATTTTAAGAAATTTAAACATAAGTACTTAGATACTGGAGTTTTTGGGTTTGTAAATATTAAAACTATAAAAAAAAAACTGACAAATCTAGTAAACAGTATTCTTATGCGACTAATGTGTTGATGTTTCATACAGATTGAAGATTATTTTTTTGCGAATTAACTGTTAAGTAAGGAAGATGGGATTCATGTAATTGTTATTGATAATTTTATCCGCGGCAACTATATTTAACGTGGTTGACATTAATTGTCAAGGTCTTTGATTCTATTGTTTTAAATGTCGTAGATCTTATCACACTTTTTCTGATATTTAACCAGTAAACGCAATAAGCGATTGACAACTTGGATCGTTTAGATTTATATAATCTTAGTAAGTACTAGCTGTTCCCGTGCGGCTTCATCCGCATGAAATTATGAAAATTTTATTTTGTTGTGTTCATTTGTCAAGTTATCAATTGCAAATGACAAAATGACATGACATGATGACAAACCTTAGCAATCTTTCTTTCTTGATGTTGGCAGCAACTTATGCTGTCTTTCCCACATTAGAGTTTTTATCCAAAATATTTACCCCTTAAGTTTAATGGCGTGAAAATATATAGCCTAAAGCATGACTTAGTGTGGGGCTTTTTATTAAAAAAAGAATTATTCAAAAATATCCTGTAATTGCTGACATCTTAGGCAACAAAGAAGTGTGTGTTTACGCTTTATTATAATAGTATAGATAAAGCGCGGGCACACATACAGTTCTAAATGCGAATGGGAAAACTGAGAGTTGTACAGTTTAGATGACAGTTATTTTGCCTACACATATCAGTTTTAAGTGTTCCGTTTAAACTGAAAGTATATAATGGGCCTAAACAAAAATTATAACTTTACACGTGTATTCATGTATATTGATTAGCAAGAAATTTATGACACGAAAATGACGTTTGGAGACAGTCATAAAACGATCAGGTAATGGCAATTACTTTAACATAAACATAAACCATACCATTAACTGAAGCTAAGCTCGACCATAGCAATTAACGTGACTTTAACCGTTTTTTTATCATTTTGCTTGACTGTTCCATGTTTTGCAATCTTGACATAGGTCCGGCCACTTTTTATGTTAATTTTACGGCAAATAAACCGCAAACACGTAAAAATACACAAGAGGGTACGGAGTCACGAGCACGTCGAAATAACAAGATTTTTTGTTAACCGTTGAAAAACCGCAGTCGTTTTGTTTCAATTTATAACTTTTTTAACAAAATTAAAAATTTAATTTTACTTAACACAACTTAAATAAAAACATTTGTTTTGGTTAATATAAATATTCAATAAGAATTTGCTCTAATACTTCCATTAAAATAAATTCCCTAATTTTTTTTTTCAAGTTTGCAAAGATTAAATATTAAATCCAAACGCTAAAAGTACTCGCGATATTTCCATTAATCCTAATAGCATAGCCGTGTTAATTGTAGGCTGTATTTAATTAAACATTCTTTAATTTAAGCCAAAGATCAAACCTCTCACCCTTTTAAAACTGAAAGGTTCAATTTGCCGAAATATCTTCATGAATTCGCCGTCTCCCCAGACCCTCGAATAAACTGCAGTGCCTACAACCGAGCCCTTCTTGTGAAAGAGATACCGAAATTAAACACAATTAAAGTAACCCTTTCATTACTTAAAATACAATTTATTTTTAGCACCCACCGAGAGGACTGTTTGCCATAAAATTAATTTTAATCCTTCGTTAAATTAACCATACAAGGTCAATATTCTGTATTAACCAAAAAACAATGTTTTCGTTGAAATTACGTCATCAAACTTACCGCTCAGGTTAGGTATATTCGGAAGTGAAAGAAGTTTGAACTTCAAATAACATGACATTTTAATAATTCGCATAAGACAACCTTGAGATGTTTTAATGTTTTTATTTTGTAATTGTCTTGTAGATACTAAATATTAATTTCAATAATAAAATTTAAGAGATGCTCTAACTCTAAGATGAAACACAATTATTATGATAGTGATATTACAGACTATTCCACAGTTTATAGCGTCCCTGTGTTTTATAACGACGTAGTTAAACTCTGTAGATATTCTCTATAGGACCTTCGTAAACGATCTAAATAACATTTATGCAGTAAGCTCGAATGTTATCCAATTTTAATCGTATTTTACATGTCCGATCCCTGGATACATTTTGCAATTGGATTAAGACAAAATTCATATATGTTAGACTTTAGTTGGCGATTCTGTGAAAAGATAATATAAGTCCGAAAACAAATATTTACTCACTACATTTGGTTAAATTTAGACTGCGAAATGATACAAGCAGTGACAGCATTGCCGCAAAAACAGGATTGAAAACAAACATTTAATACGCTCATTCGTAACGCAAACAGATCGTTTTTGTTATAAAATGTTTATAAAACTTTGATTTTGATCCGATGTAAACAGTAACCGACCGCTGCGTTTTTCGGGTGGATTAAATATCGTGGGCGGAGACACTGATGACCTATTACTTATGTTGCGTTTCATTTTACATGTTGAAATATAGTATTGGCAGTCGAGCGACGAAATCGTCGCCATCAATTGATGTACCGGTCACCATGTTATGGAGCTATCGGCAATAAAGTGTGTTTGTGTGCACAGCGATAACAGATGTTTATACAGTCACGTACATTGCTTATCGTCTGACCACACAAGTCAGACTTAACTAAAGGTAATCTACGTCATCAGTGACGGTAATCATTAGCACTCTCGTATATCTTACTAATATTATAAATACAAAGTTTAGATGGATGGATGGATGTTTGTTAGAGTTTGTAGCCTAAACTGCTGAACGGATCTCCATGAAATTTGTCATAGATGTAGAAGATAGTCTGTAAGAACACATAGGGTACTTATTGTTTTATTTTTTAACTCTACGCGGATGCAGTCGCGGTCGAAAGCTAGTTCTACATAATTTGAGGATGAAATCAATGTATTATTAAGAGTCATTTATTGGCTACTCATATAAATGCTTTGTGTGAGCAGGACATACCTGTAAAGATAGCTTTTTGTTATTTCTACGAGTGTTAAGTTAATATCAAGTGTTAGTCTAAAGTCAATAAAACGGTTTACTAAGGTGCAAAGAATTTCTATTGAAAATATCTCTATTGCATCTAGGAGTTTCACATTTTTTTTATTTACTGTAGTTAGTAAAAAAAAATATTCAGTGAAATTAAACCATGTTATATATTCCTTAGCATCAAGAATCTTTCTTTTACCTAGATAAAGATTACGTGTAACAGGTAAATAAACTAAATTGAAAACCTTAGCTGCGTCATCTTATCGTATCATCCATTCGAAACGACCGGATTACAAGGTCTTGAGGTCTGGCGACTGATTGTTAATTCAAACCTCGATTCCCTTTATAGGCGATTTCCCAATACACCTCAGATTATCAATACTTGTGCGCAGTCCGTCCCGATAGGTCGCGACACTCGATTTTTGTGACTGCGCCTAATTGGACGGCCTGGACGTTCTCGAAAACGTTCGACATCGTTAAAACCTCGCAAACTTGACCCCCTTCTGGCAAAACTTGTTTGATTTAAATTATAATGCAATTAATATTAAGGCGTTTACGTTGATGTTAATGGCCTTCTTTGTAAAGAATATGTAACAATTTTAGGATATTGAATAATGCTAGTCTGTATTACAACACGAGAAATTTTTAAATAATAGTCTCCTTTAAGATTGATGTATAGTTAAATTTTCTACCTTGATTACCATCTGTCTTCTAGACGCTTCTGAACTGTACGCATTAAAAATCATGAGTGTTCGTTTTAGGTTTAGTTCATAGCGTAGTCATAATTGGTGTCAGAAAAGTGAATATCGATTGCTTTCACTGTCTACACACGGAGGGTACAATGTAATCATCATCATCACCAGCGCACTATACGTCCCCGTATAGTGTCATATTGTCATATGTCGTAGTAGAATATCAACCGTGCTTTGAATGCAAATTTAAAGATAAAAATTCTACTAAAAATAAAGATGTTCATAAGCATACTGAAAGTCTCTTTTGTTGGTTTACTGCGCTTGTAGTTTACTTACCTTGTCCTAAACATCTCTAAGTATGCTCGCGGCGGCTGCTGTTCTTACTTGAGATAGAAATGAAAACTAGCAAATCAAATTGTTATAATATAATCTTTTAAATCCTTAAAATTAAAAGCACGTAAAATAAATACTTTAACAAAATCCAATCGTAATAATTATACCTTTATAAATGCTGGGTGTAATTCGACATCATTATTTTGCTTTACCATTCGTTAAAAATTAAATATTGTTTCTACGAATCAGAATTCATTATGCCGACCTTAAGAGAACCACAGCAATAATTGTAAATCCCAAACTTTTTGGATACAAGCACCAGGTAGACGGACACGTGGACAGCGTTAGTATAACAATCCCGATCCTTACGAAACGCCGGGGGATCGGCCGCTAAAATAAATACGCTGCTTACTTCCACCTCGGAGCGATACATATTTATTTTGTATTCGTTTTAGAAACATTTTCACTATAAAATTTGCTCAGCGTGAGATGTGCCGGATGCCTTGTAGCAGTATTCACAGTGGCGATATTGCCATACAATGATCTAGACCGTGTTCTCTACATGAAGCCCCCCTGTCGAGACAGCCTTGCCTGTGACGTAATAATACGCTCCCCAGACATTTGAGTCACGTAAAACTGACTGATGCGATATAAAAATTGAACATTCTCATGTCGCAACGATATTCTCTTACCTTTCGTATATTTTACACGTACACACGAGAAAACTGCTAAAATAATAACGAAAAACGTGTTTGTAGAGGATTCTCGAATCACATCTGTCATGTATACTTGTATCCAATGTTGTCAAGAAAGATACAAAAACATCACTTCTTTGCTTGAAATCAATTCAACAGGAGCAAATCTCCGTTCATTCGTATCGATCGAGATGAGCACAGGAACGACCATATTTGGAAATCAAACCGAATATTTCCCTGTAATCCAACGAAGCGCACAGGTAGCGGGCGACAGGGGGCGCGGCGGTAGTTACTAGTTAGTGTTATGCTCTTCGGTAATACGAATATTACGGATGCGCATAATTGAAATCGAAGTACCGTACCTGCATATAAAATGCCATTACGACGTGACCGAACAGCGAACATAGATTTTCACTTGAATCACCAAAGGATAAAATTAGATGTCAAATGGAACTTTAATTTACGAGACGCCGTTCGAAGCGTGCTGTAATATTAAAATTTATTATTTTCAGCAAAATGTATTAAAAAGGAACCTTTAATTAACCTTTATATTAAAAGGATTGTTGTTTCAAACTGTTTGATACTCATCTCAGTTTCTTTAAACTTTTCTATTAGTTTTCATTTATTTAGCTTGCTTTACTTTTTCATAATGTTTTTTTCTATAATTCTGGTTTGTATGATAAAAAATAATATTACAAATGCGAAAGTTTAGATAGAGGGATGGATGATTGTTAGAGTTTGTAGCCAAACGGCTGAACGCATTTCGATGAAATTTGGTATAGACGTAGAGGATAGTCTGGAAGAACACACAGGCTATTCACTTTTGTTTTTTTTTTAAATTCCACGCGGACGGAGTCGCGGGCGAAAGCTAATATATCATAATACTAGATTACTCCATGTCTAGTCATGATTTGTTTTGTGTCCTTTATTCTACTGTTTATCGAATAAAATTGTATTAGCATCATATTAATGCATGCGCTTGTTTTGTATCCGTGCAACGTATATTGTTTGAGCAGTAATTAATGCGGTATAGAGGCATTTTGTTTAGCGCTTTATATGGGTCGCTGTGTTATTAGAGGCGTGCGTGTCCGCGAACAACTGATCCGATGTTTGTCTTTGTTGCAGGTAATACAACTCCCTTTTCATATAAAATGGGTTACAACTTGGTGCAGTAGGCTGTAAGTAGTGCGACATTCTATAGCCCTGACTGTTTAATGCGCCAGTTGTCACCGCAGTTAACGAAATGTTGGTCAACCGAACTGCAGATTCTAAGTAAGTTTTGATATCAGTAGTGATAAAAATTTCAACATATAGTTCTAAGATTGAATAAGTTCATTTTGTATGTTTTTAATCAAGAGTGGTAATGTGGTATTTGTTATTTGACAAACATTATTATAAGACAAAAAAACTAGGCTAAGTCTTTTAGTTTTGAACGTTTATTTCTTTTTTATTTATGTCTTCGTTATCTAGTCGATAATATTTTTTATTTATTTAATTCCAAAAATGTGCTCTACGGACGTTATATCTAATTATCTATCTACAGTACACAATTTACCACATGTCCAAATCATCAACCACAAATGTTATGTCGAGAAATTAAACTTTGCACCACGTAATTGTGATAACATTTCGTTTCATAGCAATGTTCTAATTTGGAAGTGAGCATCGTTCGTTTAACATTTTGTATAATTTTAATTTGACTACCGGGAATTCTCACATTAAAATATAGAAAAAAGCTCTCTTTATTTTGTTTTTGTAAAAGACATATAGGGCTGATATAAAGTTTATGATGACAAGAAGTTTGCTTCAAGAAGCAAGTGTATCTCTTTCTAAAAGACCAGCAATGCAACCGCACTTGTCTTATTAAAAAATAATAGTTTTCTGATCAGAGAATACTCACGGTAATACATACAAATATGCGTTAAAAATATCTACAAAACTATTAACATTTTGACTTGCTAAACGATTTTAGCGAAGCAAAAAAAGCTATAAGTAAATAATGTTTCGCGGATATTCAAGGTGAGAAGCGGTGGGTGGTGGCTACTGGCTACTACGTCATGACGCGAACTTGAGCCGACTGATTATGCCCATTCTCAAACTTATAAATTCTATAGGCCAACGCCGAGGCTGACATACAAGGTTTTCTTCTACATTATGTTAAAAATATTTTGTAGGTCGTATGTCCGAATACAAAAACAATTGAGAGTTGAACCATGTGTTTTTGCCGATTTTTTTTCTCAGTGTTTTCATAAGGAATGAAAGAGACAGCGATATACATTTGTGTGAATGTGATGGCCGTGGAATCCCACAATAAATTGTAAAGTTTACGAAAGCCGGCGTTCAATGTGTTTCCGATCATTCTTCCTTTGTTTAATAGACATGTTCCTTGAAATTATAATGCAAATGGCAATTAATTAATTATATTGTAAGTGTTAAATTAACGATTTCAATATATATACAATGTAATGGTAGGTATGTTGTTTCATCAACGCGTGTATCTGAATGTGTTGTGTTCTCTCATGAGTTGAGTGATCGAGTTGTAGTATGATTTTTGTATGTATAACTATGGATAAATCTCGTTCCGCAGTGAAACAAATACGTTCAGTTTAAAGTTTTCTTGTATAAAATGTTAGTTTAAAAAGAATACGGTATTGATGTAAAACAAACAATTGCCCTGTTCCAAACAACATATTAACAAATTCAAATGTTCAAACTTCAGGAAATGTAGTTTTCGATTTCGAACGATTCGACGGAAACTTTAACAAGTAAAATAAGCTGCGAGCAGAATGCGAATATGGAAGCGTGTTCGGGAGCGGGGCAACAAGTCGTTACGACCTCTAAACATTCAGGCACCATGCATGTAACGGGAAAGTGGCACTCGAAGGCGCGGAGATTGGAAACGCGATTTCGAGAATACGGCGACGTGCGCGACACCTGCCGCGGTACCGCTGAATAACGGCGATGCGATGCAACGGGCGCACATCACGATTGCAGAGAAAAACACGTAATCTCTGCCACGCTACAATAGCCCCGATCATAGTACAACTAGTACAAATGTAAGATTTTGCAGTGAAGAAAGTTTGTTCTTTATGTACACATGCTTGAGCTTTATAGTGCATGTACATTACCTGACAAAAAATAATTCTAGACTTGACAAAATAATTCCTTTAACACATTGATGACGCACTGGACATACTAGTTAATTACACAGGGCAGAGCGTATACGCCAGCGGTGATTACTCATATGCCCTCCAACCGTTTATCCTAAACCAGCGCTACTCCCTCAAGAAAAATAAGCTATGAGTTAATCACAAAAGGAACATTAGTTCGCGGTACTGACGTTATTAATCTTTAAGGCGCCGCCTGGCGAGTCGAGATTGTACCATTGTACATTTCTTTTGTTATATCTTACTTAATCTAGTACGTCAGCTGATTTTATTAAGTCTAACTCGTGCTACGTATTCATTCGTCGTGGTCGATAAAGTTTAGAACGTGTAAAAAATAAACCGGTATGATATTTTTTTTTAATAGAGTCATCATGTTTTTAATAAATTCGGATTAAATATATTGAATTTTGCTTCAGTGTGTGTAAATCATTGTTGTTAAAATGTTGTCTGAATAATTATACCCTAATAAACAAGATAATTATCGGCAAATACTACGTCAAACGTAAATAATGACAGCTATTGGAATATACATGATTGCTTATATAATTCTTTTAACATTAATTAACCTAAAATGTTACATGATAATTATTTATAAGGGCGGGTACGTATATTCTTATTTATTCTCTATATATAGCATTTACTATATACTACGTTATGTACTAAATATTTCATGTTGCCGTGTATAAAATGTTTGCGTGCGTAGTAAAGGCTTTAATAATGCGATGTTTTTCGACTAACTCGCACGGATAACCTTTATCTAAGTACGTATTATTGATTATTAAACTACTACGTAAATATTATATTTAATAAATAATCGTCTCTTAACATGACACCATTCAGTTAGCTTTAGTTTGTTAATGTCAAGTGGACACAAAATAAATAACATGCGGTAATCGACATGGTATTTTTGAAATTATTTGTTTTGTTGCCTCGATTGACATGATTTAAACATAAGCCTTAAATAAAAAGATTTATCATCAATCATAAAATCTATCTAAATATTGAAGATTACCTATCTATACTAATTTAAAGAGGATTTAGAGATTTGTATTTTTGTATGTATTGAAATAACTCAAAAACTACTAGGCCTATTTTAAAGGTTTAAGGTATTTTATCTGTGAGTAACATAAGCTTTTTTTTTATTACTTTTTAATTTCACGAGGACGAAGTCGCGAGCAACAGCTAGTCTCTTATAACGACGAAAGTCCATTAAGCCTTTTATTCCGTTCCAAATTGCTTTTGATAATTTTGATTTAGTTACAAAATCTAGAATGAAGTGATTGTATTAATGTAAGGACCTATTACTCTATATTTATTTAAATCTGTATAAACCTAAATTAGAGCTAGTTAATTACGTTTTCTCAGGGTTCTACACAAACAAGTTATCCTAAAGGACCAATAACGTACAACGAGACTTAAACGATGTAGTTACTTAAGATAATGATATATCATAGTTTATTTAAACCGGTTTTGTTTAAACTGTTTATTTTTACGATGGCTTGTTGAACCACACATTGAGAACACACAACTAACTATATGTAATTGCTGACCACATGTTTCATACACATATTTTTAATGTTAAGTACGTAGAATAAATTCCATACGGCGCTAATATGCGGAATTGCCATTTAGGTCAAAGTCAGCTGTCAACTGAGAATTACAATGGAACTGGATTGTAGAACGATTGTGATGTATGTTTGTACGTGGTACTCTCGATCCATCTTCTGATACGTGCTGATGCGACATTCGTACGCATTAGGTGCGCGCCACTTGCGAATGTAATGTGGGTGACACTTAGTGTTATATTAACACATTCTAGTACTTAATGCTATTGATTTTTCCAGAGTAATCGTTAAAAATTAACTCTCAACTGTTTTGCGGACATTTAATTTTCATAACTTAATAAATTTTGTAGGAATCCTTATCAATATTCTAAAGAGGAAATATTTATATTTTTGGATTCTTGTATGTATTGAAAAAAGTCAAAAACTACTGTGCCGATTTCAAAAATTCTTTCCCCATTAAAAAGCTACATTATTACAGAGTAAGATAGGCTATATTCTTTACTATCTTTTAATTCCACGTGGACAAATGTAACAAAACAATAATGGGTAACTATAGATCTGCAAGACGTAAATATAGCACGATATAAAACGTAACTTCTACAAATGTTTGAGAACGTCAGTAATGAATATGTATTATTATTTCGTTTTCAAATGAACTTGACTTTAGCCTACCTAATATGACGTTTGAAACTACCACGTGGTGACTACAGCTACAAATATCCCAAGATTTAACAATGCAACATCTGGCAACCCTAATACAGATGTGAGCATTTTGCGATGTGCAGAGAGTGCACACAGTCACGAAGGAAATGAGAGAAGCATATTATTTGTTGGACAAATTCTAACGGAGCAAGTCGCGTGGGGGAAATGGACCGCGGGCCGGGCGTGTGCACGCGCACCGCTATAATAGATCGTCCGTCCCAGTTGGTTTCGGCGCGTCGCTGCGAGCACGTGGCTTTGTAAACACCGCCGCGGACGCTTTATATGTTACACTCGCATAGTGATCGCCTTATTTTGTTTCGCTCCCACATCTGTTCCACCCTGTGTCTGTTGGTTACATGTGTGTCGTGTCATGGAACTGTTGTTAAGCCGCCCCACGCTTCCCGTCATTCGAGGTACGTCAAATTATTATCGTTTGATTCTTTCAAGAACACATTATTTATTATAATGATTTTCACGGTACGATAACGTTAATTAACTTGCACGTAGTTGTGGATTTTAACCTTCAATATAATTGCAGCATAAGCATAATGTATAGGCTTATTAATTGTTACGATGTTAGCTAATAGCTGAGTACGACTCTCGCAGGAGGTCAAATGCAAATCGTGTGACCTGGAAGACGTATATAGTAGGCTTAATGTCCTTTACTTGGTGATTCAGTATTGTTTGTGAATTGTTTAGCACGTCTTAGATATTATACCTACTTAAATATAATATGCTTTTACCCTTAACTACACAATCAATTTTCATTGTAACTTGCTAACAATGACACTCTTTTGTTTAGGGATTCACCCATAAACAAAGCTTTTTTTTTCATAACTAAAAGCCATATTTAAGACGACTTCCAAGGATATCTTCTATTTCAAGAGAAATTTCGAGGCGACGTTTTTTTCAGTTTCGGTAACTTTTTATAGACGCGTTGTCACTCGCTCTAAAATTTAACTTTAGCTATTCTCGTTAATAGAGTTGAGTCTTTGTTCACTTTCTACAGAAGGGCCCTTTGTTAATTCAAAGAAAATATATTGATATATGCAGTCTAGTGCGTAATTGGCGCAATGTATCTAACACAAGAACTGGATCGTCTGACAACCTCTTATCTATGACCTCGATGACCTTAAATTACGCTAACGACGAACAGCAGACGCCATAACCCTACCAGAAATAAACGACTGCCGCTATATTGCCTTTATCTCTTATCTACGCAAATATATCGTGTGACCCACTTCATTACTCGAATACAATTTATATAGCTAACGTGTACCGTGGGATTCGAATCTATGTTAGCTGACGATATTGTTTCCTTCGGGTATTTGGCCATGAAATAAAACTGCCACATGATAAATAATAATTCACACCAATGGTAAGGGTAGACGTCGATCCGTCCCCAAGCAGGTAACCGGACCACCCGTAAAACGCACGGTCCCCTGTCTCTCTAGGAGTTTTTGTGTTATCTTTTATATACCTACTTTGTATGGAATGTGTTTGTCTATTTCTATTACTTGCCTAATCGAAGAACAATATTTACCTCGACCATTACATTATTTACATATTGTAAAAACGACCAGTATTTTAAAGAATTTAATTAAGGTGTATAAATCTCGTCATAAAATATGTTTTAGTTGGCTATATATCGGAATGTTTTATTCGTAAAAGTCCGATGTGTTATTGACATTTGGACAAATTCCGCCGCTCACTTGCGAGACCTTGCAATCGCAGTTTTCATTGGCAGTTAACTCTTGTTTTCCTCAAATACACGTTTGTGAGGCGAATTATAAACGAAAGAATTGTGTTCGCTACTTAACGAGTTATTGGATATTAAATACGGTTTATGTTTATCCACATTCGTGCAGTATAGAACTTTTATTGATAGTTTGATATGTATGCAGAATTTGTATATGTTTTATATAATAAATATCATTGTGACGATCCTTCTAGAATTTAAATAAACCCCCAACAATCATAAAAATAAAACAAATGTAATGAATGAATATTCCTCCGTTGTTTCAACTTATGTCTTTGACAACGACCATATAATTTTACTCATTAAATGTTGGTTCAATAAAAAGCAATATCCTCTTATAACACATTTTCTAAACGTTATTTATCATAGCAATTGTAATAGAATTGGGTCCGTGTTTCTGCATTCGATGAATTCACGTGTTTACATACAAGTTTGAACACAACGTTGGGCGCTTGTTTGCGAGCTCGCCGAAAGTGGAAAGCCTTGGTATTATCGAGTACTACACAGTTATTTAGTAACAGTAGCACCATGCGGGAATATCTATGCCAGTGTCGTATTGCTTATCTAGACGCTTTTAGACACGTACGGCGTGCGTTAGTGCGCTCTTAGCACGGATGATTATTTTGTGATAGTTGGCATTTTATATTTTATATTTACCGTAGTAATGTCCGAAATAAAAATCTGGGAATATCTGTGTAGGCAAATTGTTTTATCATTTTTCACTTTGACCCTTTTATCTGAATCTGGGAAATAAGAGAACAGAAATAACGTAAGCATTGTTATTAAATGCCTATATCGATAAGATGGGGGTTTTACAATTTTTGTTATGACATAGGACATATACTTAGAATACTTGATACGATAGTGATGTTGGATGGCAAAGAAAGTGGTCAAATCCAACCAAAAACGAGACTGTGCCTATTACTATTTGTAAGCACTCCAATATTGCTTCTAAAATGGGTTGATCTTAATATTCATAACATTGAGTGCCTCCTCATTCTTTCAATCCAAACCCTTTATGCATAATGTTTCATATAATTTGATGGCATTAAATTATGCTAATCTGTGACGGAAAATCCTCTTTGCAAATGGCCTAAAGATAAGAATTTAAAATTAAATTTTATATTATTTCAGTTGTTTTAAAGGTTTAACGAAATGTGACCCTCGAACCTTTGGTGTTGTAAGAAGCGACTCGTTTTTGCAGTTGGTACAGTATCTATTATGCAAATGATAATTTACTTTCAACACTCAGATAAGATAAATGATTACTAAGGGTGACTTTTAGTGTTATGTACAAATCTGCCTTATGCAGTTAGTCTAGGTATACTCCGAATCTTATTCAATTAGATTCATGCTGATAATGTTTTGAACAAATATCTAGAAAGAGATGGATGGATTGCGTGAAAGGTGACATGATCAAGAAGGGAGTGATGACTGAGATGACGGATGATAGAGTGCTTTGGAGGACGAAAACCTGGTGCGCCGACCCTACGGGAGTAGGATAAGGCAGGGGAGATGATGATGATGATGATGATGATGATGATGATGATGATGATGATGATGATGATGATGATGATGATGATGATGATGATGATGATGATGATGATGATGATGATGATGATGATGATGATGATGATGATGATGATGATGATGATGATGATGATGATGATGATGATGATGATGATGATGATGATGATGATGATGATGATGATGATGATGATGATGATGATGATGATGATGATGATGATGATGATGATGATGATGATGATGATGATGATGATGATGATGATGATGATGATGATGATGATGATGATGATGATGATGATGATGATGATGATGATGATGATGATGATGATGATGATGATGATGATCTACAAATGAACAAGGTAGATACTGTTTTCTTAGTCAAGTCGTTTTATTTGTGACTTGATAAATTTTAAATGATACGATAGAGATTGTTTACTTCGTTATTCAAAGAGAACACATAAAACTACTTCAATTCTCTGTTTTGCAAACGTAAAAGGATTTAAGAGTTAAGTATGAATTTACGATTATGAAATTGTTTCAATCGAAATACTTTAAATTATTATGTAACGTAGGTAATCTCAACTAGGCTTATAACTTGATTTAAAACGCTGTCACAATTGATTCAACTTCTTTTTTTTTATGATTTTTAAAAACAGCGCTTGAACACGATTCCACCTATAGTTAAGTGGTAACGTGGTCGAGTCTTTCGTTTCTTAAATAAGTAAAATTCTTTCTTGTTAAGTAATAAGACTTGGAAACAAACACTTGAACACAAGTCATTTCTATCTAACAAAAGGGGTGAATGCGTAAGAAAACTTCCTTGGGCCCTCACATCAGTCACACATAGGTGTTAGCAAACAATACGCGGGCCGTATCTGGTAATGAGAACACGTACCGCGCCTGACAAGGAACAAATATCCGGGCCCTGCTCACGGCGGCGGAGAGCTTTTGAACTACGTGTACACCCGTGCCCTTACCCTTCCCTTCTTATCGATGGAAATAAAGGAAAAAAATTATGGACGTTCCATATTTTCGAGGGTCTTATTGCTTTGGGAACTGGAACTATCTATGATCGCGTTCGTTCGTGACAAATAGCATTTTTTGATGCGAATATATTACTCGATGGAGGGTGAGATCAACGATATCAATTTTTTGGGTTACGTGCAAAAACGCCTGTAGAATATTACATAGCAAATCCTACGTCAGCACGCAGAGTCGTTAAGTTAACCATTAAACGACTAAGTGCAGCAGTTAATCATTGTAAAATGTTCTTAATATTGTAATATTTGTTAATGCTATTCGTAAATATGAAAACAATTGTCGTTAGGTAATAATTTTAGTAATGAATACGTAATTATGACTAAATATTCCGTCATTGCTTGACAATGGACACTGTTCATTCATATGCATTTACTACGTAAGTGCTTATTACATCACACGGCTTAGTTGTGATAATGAAAGCTATAATATTTAACCTTAAATATATTCATAGAATTTTTATACATCAATAAATAAACATACTTTAGTAATGTTTGATTATTTTTTTGGTAGAATTCATTTTTGTTTCAACTTCAAACAATTAAAAACCTAAATATTACTTTTAATTAATAAAGTAAGTTTAATAATGTAAGATTGTAAAGCATTAATAGCCATTAAAGCCGAAATTAAAATCATTGTAAAATAACACGTGGGAATAATACATATAAAGTAATGATTCAACATCAGATAGTCAGCATCGAAACCTTACGATACCGAGGTTTCACGCATTCCATCTAATTTCTATTTACCTAAACGCACAGCCAGCCCGACTTTGTGCCGATGTGTTATAATTTATGCAGGTTGTTCACGAAGTATTTTACAACGAAACTCAAGTTTAACCATACGCCGGATTAACGTCTCTCCAGTCGGGCTCATTATCCTTAGTTAATATTGCACGGTTTAAAGTCGTTAGCTGGTAAAGTTTTGATGCTTACACGCGCCCCACGCCTCGGGGTCGGCAACTATCGCTGCCGCCATATGTCATCATTTTCTCGCGTTAAATCTTCTTCCTGACATTATCTACGCCACAGACAAATCTCTCCTTGTTACCTAACTACGAATTTAATATTTATTGCTTTGTGTTTAGCTTACATTAACTTCTATTAGCGAATTATGAACGTAGTTTTGACATCGAATATTTAGTAACGAAATGTCCAATTTATAATACATTCTGCGGTAAATGTTTACAACGCGACAAATCAGGAGATATGATAGGGTTACTGAGTAATGCAAATGTTTGAATTTGAATAAGTTTTTAGGTTGAAAGTTGTTCAATGAATTTTTTTTTGTCGAAAATAAAGTAATGAGCTTTAATGTCGACCATTTATAAATTAACATTATTAAATATAATTTTAATGCTTAAATTTTAAAACAAGTATACTTAACATAATGTCGGCCTTATTAAATATTGACTGCCATTAACGCCAGGTGGGTTTATCCATATTTCAAGTTTTTTAATGGATTACAAATTTTTTTATTATACCATACTTGTTACGATTTTGTAAAATTTTTCGATAAAACTGAACAGTAAACAAGGTTCGCGTTCGCAGCAAACAAGCTCGGCTTCGTTAGCGAACGGGGCTTGGGTAAATCCTCTATCGGCTGCCGCGACGCGCCTCCGCTCAAACACACCTACAGATCGAAGCTAACCATGTTACTGCAAATCAATACAACAGCTTAGAGTTACAGTGTCAAATATAGACATCGATGAACGAAACGAACCAAAAACGTTTCAAATCGAAGAAAAGATTCCAAATGAAACAAATGCTGACTTGGGACTAAAAAAAATAACTTGGGACTAATAAAAAATATGACTTCAATTTTTTTTCCAATGCACCAATAAAATGACAATAGCAATTTTCTAAACGTTCTTTTTGCTCAGCAATTCTACCGACATAGAGGATTTAAATGTCTTTGTTCATAATTATATTGAAACTTAAAGTTGATAAAGCTAGCAGTGGTGTTGTTAAGTTAGTGTACAAGCTATATCATAAAGTAAAAAAAAATGGTTAGAAACAAAAAAGTCGTCCTTTTGAATGCTAACTTTCTTTGTCTTGACGATAGTAAAAAAAAAGGGAAACGAAATTGCTCAGTACATCCTTGTTCACACAATGCATTCGACCGGCAGCCTGGGTTGCTTTCTCAAATTCGTCTCCACATCTTGGTGGGTAAAAGAAATTGCACAAAAAAAACAAAGCTTAAACACGAGAGTGATGAAAAATAGTTAAACAGAGTTCTGTCTATAATGTCAGTGAAAGAATTCTCGGTATGTCTCAACTTGACGAGATGTAGGACAATTGAGCGTCAGAGAGAAATAAATAAAAACGACCGGCGCCTACCACTCGCTTAATTTATTTACTCGAATACTCATAAATACTGCGCTGAAATAAATTCACGCCTTGTTAACTACAACCTTTGTACATTTAATGTCCTTACGTCGAAATTTGCATTTTAATGTTCTTTGCCGGACAAGAACTTTACATACCGTAAAAATAACGTAGCTCGCTAAGAACTGCTAGCAACTTAACGAGTTCCTATTCAGATATAATAGCGACAAGTTAACAGTATGAAAAATTCATGCACGTTCCATGTTTTTGCCACATTTTTTTGATCTAAAAAGAATCTGAAATATTTAATCACCTTCATTTTAACTTATTATGAAACATTTGCTAATAAAAGTTAAAGCCTGAGGTAATTTTCCTGTTCTTCACTTAAATAGAGAAACAGTTTTGATTTAACGATAGAAATCCAAGGGGCGAATATCGTCCAGCAAGTCGCCAGTACATTTCAATAAAAATAGGTCCGCTCTTTATTCATATCGCATTCATTATCCACAGTTCCTTGAGTGTATTACATCGTAAACGTGACCCGGTCACAGGGTATGTTTATTGCAGTATACATAAAAATTGGAATTTAGTAGTTTGAACCAAAGGTTTTTAGTGTTTTACAAAAACTTTGCTGCGTTATAGAATCATAATAGTTCAACAGAAAGATGTCACGATCAAGACTCTCTAGATTTTACATGCTCTGTTGCAAATGTTGTTTAGTTTAATTAACAGAGCAGTATTGACGGCAGTACGGTACTGGATCCTGATTACATTATCAAGCGAGCTAATGGCAAATCCGAGTACATTTCGCTTAACAATTGTTAGTTTTGATAATACCATCGCTCTTCTTGCTCGATTGTTAATACAATTTAACTTGGCGTGCATTTGTTTTTCTAGGTGTAATATTAGGATTCATCCGCTTATCATACTCTATCATAAAGAAATTTAATTCGTCTCTTATTGCATTGTTAATTAAATAAAATGACATTAATAAATGTCATCAGCGGGGATGAGCATATCAGAGCATAGTAATGTTAATAAATTGTTTATTTTACTTTTATTCGTGGGAATTCAGAAGGCTCGTGGAAGTAACTCTGTAAATTGCATTGGTGGGCCAAATTAAATTGAAGCACTTTTGAAGTAAACATCGACCTTTCGAAGTAGTTAAGTGGCCCGGCCTTGGCAACGCTCCCCGGCCTAGGGCGGACTGAAGAGAAAGTCATAATTAAAACATTTATATTTTGTTCGAACATTAATTAAATCACATTACACTTTCACTAGAAATAGGGACCGCGGTCATTGATTGATGACTCGTAATCTGATTTTAATGAAGCCTTATTGACTTTTTATTTCAAAGAAGGCTTCTCTGGTGTTGAAAACTGGAAGGAAATAAATTAAATTCTTTTGAAATTGAAATGTTGAAGGTCGTGTTTATTTTAATTAAATAACCTTTTAAAATTTGCTAGTAAATCGAATTGTTGACGCAGTTCACTTTGATTTTAGTGATAACATTGAAGTTCTAAAAAGAAAAAGAATTAATAGTACAAAAACATACCGTCATCCCTTTTCATTCTTCTTAAAAATTCTGAGATAACTATATTTGTCAGAGTGTTTCAGTGGTTGAAGCTGACAGTTAGATTGGCTGGCGAGCATCACGCGTCACTTAAATATGAAATGTTTCATTCGTGTGTTTGTCAACTAGCTTTTTGTAAACGTTTGCACTTCGTGTTTTCATATCATTTTTGTATTCATAGAAATATATTTTTATGTCAAATATATAGAAGTTTTCGCGTATTTTGTTTCAAACGAGGTTAAAATATCAAAGGAAAGAATACCTATCATGTTATCACAGTAATCACAAAGTGAATATTGTACGGTATGTTAAACCATATCTGAAGCTTAATAAAATAAATATATTATCTTTTTCCTATTACGTATTGATTGTGAAAATATTGATCTATTGCCGGTTTTACTTACAAACTCATGTAACCTTTCATTCACTTAGAATTACGAGGTCAACAATTATAAAATATCATCGTCAATTTTTGTCAATGCTATGTAATTCCAGTTATGACCTTCTGTCTAATAGGTGACATTAAATTTCCAAACATATTGTAAAGAATCAACAATATGTCAGCTACTGTGTTTGCGAAAAACTTGATCCCGCGCCTGTGTATAGACGTCGGAGTGGATTTTTTTGCGTCATCTCGACCTTGTTGCGTAAGACGCATCGGTTCCTCTTCCTAGTTTGTTAGTTTTCGCAACGTCCGTGCCTTACTTCCGCCGGTCAGCCGAAAAAAACTTTTTTCATTCTTTGAAATAAAGCCGACGGAGCGGCTTAGCATTATTGCAAATTCCAATTTATACAGCGCTACAGCGGGGCTCTTTTATCGCCCTCTCTTGAATATTAGAATTTTTAGATGAGATAGAACTATATGAACGTGCTCGGTGCGCACGCCGTTTGCCTAATTAATCGAGTGCGATAATTATTCCGATGCGAGCTATGCCAGCTATCCGCAGCGTTTGCGAGAAAATAAAATGCAATCAAACGGTTTAATCCAGTTACGGACGCAACCGACTAAATAGTTTCCATTCGAGTATTATACGTTTGATTACCGCTATAAATATTATAGCGAAAGCCTTTTTTTAATCTAGGTCGGATTTATTGCGGCGCCCGGATGCATATAATATCAAAGAGGAGGCGGACCCGAAAATTTATGTACGTTTTTTATCTAAGAGGAATTCTGCAACCATAGCGGGCTTTCATTTCGCTGAAAAGCGCAATTTTCCCCATTCAGTATGGCCGCCTAGTGAAATCGTTATCGTCAGAGCTGCGGCGGCGCCCATTTCCTAATGGCGGGATCGCGTGCATCCAGCTCTTTATTACATACGTACCTAGACCTACTGTACCGATTACTTATTGCATTTTATTGTGACCCTCGTTTTTTTAGGAAATGCTGTTCATCATCAAAGATATATGTAATGTTCTACAAGAAACGGTCACCTTAATTTTTAAGTCATCCAACATAACAACAATTTTTACTCCAAACGACTATTGTGGATTAATTTGTCTAGCATGAGCAAGCCTTTGTAAGTAACCTACAAATGAATCAAAACATTACTGAAGTCACGTAAGCTTCGTGCTTATAAAGTAACATCACGTGACGGTAACCTAGTTCGCATTTGTATTTTATCATCGATACCCTACATGTAACTTTCAACGCTAGTCTAATCCCTCCGCGTATAATGCTCTATCTTCTAAAATTTCATGCAAGCGTCATAAATTATTTTCCAGACACGCAGGTGTTTCCCATGAGGTTCGAATATTCGAAGAGTAAAATATACCATGCGCCATGTTATTTACTGTAATATAACATGACGTTACCTCCGTTAAACTTTAGGTTGCTAGCATTTTAAATTACAGATAAATGTTTGAAGGAGAAACAAGTAGGCAACCGATTTTTATAATAAAAGCTAAATAATTCTGTCTTCTACGGACATCTTCTTGCACATTCTGCACTAATCCTATCTATTAAATTTAGAGTTAAATAATAATAAAAGAACAGTATATGTATGTATATGTAGAGAGCGCATAAACCTTGTGACTTCGTATGTGGATCCTTTGCCAATCCCAAAGTAAATGATAGCATAAATATATTCGCAAAAACAGAGACACTCCATTATGGTCGCCGGAACAACAGACAAGTGACAAGGACAAAGAAGATACATAACACGCCTTGACCCGAAAGTTAACACTATGGATTGTACAAATATTTTCCTTTGTCTAAGAACCCAAACTTGGGCTCGTACAAAAACAGTCAATCCTATTTGCTTGGTACCATTTAGTTATTTTTTTAAATAAAACTTAATGTTAACATTATTATTGTTGTGATAAATTTATCTGCGAGCTATTAATGGCTCTGAGATATTTTCACATTTACCGCAAACGGTATTCGCGAGCGCACTTTATTACTTATCAGAGTTTTCTATCGCGTCATCGTCTACGATTGCCGTTATTAATTCAACGTGAATTGAAAATTTCCTAAAAGGAAATAACTGCTCGCTGAATATCCAATGCAAAGGTAGCGTTTTCTAATCGCAGTTTAAATGTGAGCGATTTCTTGGAAAATATTCCTAACGTTCGGATATAATGCGGATTCCGATATGTTATTGGACGGATTATTACGATCGGACGGTCGGCTTGGATTTGTATCGAAGCTACATGGCCAATATTAGTGTAATGTAACATGGTTTTTTATGAATATGTTTTATATTTTTTATTAATTGTAATAATACATTTATCACACCTGTCTCTAGTTTTTATTATTCGTATAATGTGTTTCCTAAATAATAATCGTAAAAAGCATAATTTAAATTTGACCCCAACATCTTAGGTTTCATAAATGCAAGGCATAAAAAATCTGAAAACAATTCTTAGAATATCCAGTTCCTTTCGCTTTTTATTGAACCTAATTACGTTATTTAGAGGCCGTCTCTAATTAATAATGTTAGTTTTGAAACCTTATATGTGTGGGAACATGCGCTATTAAGTTGATAAAAATATAATATTGAATTGCATTTATAAAGGTCAATAAACCAGTTTATTTAGAAATCTCTATTTCAAGTTTGACTCCTGCTTACGACAATATTCGTAATAAACAGAATAAAGTCAACAAACAAAATGGCTGGGAAGTACCTAGTGCCTGTCACACACGTTAGGTAATGTGCGTCGGTTCTATCTTTTCATGCAAAATCAACTATTAGTTTAGGGATTGCCTGTAAGTGTAGTGGCATGTAAGGTTAAAATGGCATGCTAAATCCAACGTGTGTGGTCTGCTTAAAAAAATGTCTGTATGTCGTATATAGAAATAAATATTTAATAGCTAAACATTTTTCTGTACACATCTTGTGCGATATGTAATAGATTTTTGTCCAAGTTTAGAGGTGCACTTATATAAGCGTAGTTAGATGGGTTTGAGCGATCATGGAAGTTAAGCAATGTATCGCACGGTTTGCTTTAGGATGGATGGCCGTTAAAGTGACATTTATCTCGAGCGTGTCCGTGCTTCCGAAGCCATGATTAACTCGACAAACTTTATCTAACTATAAGTTAACTTTGAAGTTTAGCATCTATGTTTTAGTTAGTTCTTTTTAAGACTTGAATTTATTACCGCAATCTGATTCAAATTTTCTAAAGGAGTCCCCAAAGTACTAGAACTAGTATGGAAAATCTTTGAATGAACATATGACTAATAAAAAAAGATATCTATCTATAATCTATATGCTCTTATTCTAGGATCCTATCAGATATATAAAGTAGTTGAATTCTATGAGGGGATTGCAAAGCATGCATTATATAAATAAAATAAAATCTTGAGCGGCAACTCAGCTTGTACATATGTATGTAAGCACCGGCAGATGTTGGCTCTTTACAAACCTACTGCAGACTTAATCCTATTGTATTTAAAAGCAAAGACTTCATTCACTAAAAGGAATTTCTCTGACGGAGTTTTTAGAGACTAAATCGAGCTTTTTACGATTTATATACGGTTTAGAATGTTGATTATTAAATAGGTTTTTATGAACTACGGATTGCACTTTAGTCAACCACACTCGACTTAAAATCTAGCTTGATAGCGCAACGAAATCTTTTCCACTTTTCGTCGCACTTGGAAATTAATATTCCAAAAACTATACTAAAAGGTTATTTGAGAAAGTCAAGTTATTTAAAAAGCAAAATTATATCATCCTTAATATTTTATTCAGATTTGCAGACCGTTAAAAATAACAACTATGCTGTAAATCACAATCCCCTTTTATTATAAAATAGTTGAATGAAATGTCAAAAGAATAATATGAAGTAAAACCGACGGAAGCAAGGCGTGCTTCATCCTCCATTATCCAAATTTATTAAGTGAACGTGCTAGGTTAATGGAATCGCCCGCCAGCCTGCCTTCTGGTTTAGCGACGACGTGTCAAGACTTCTGAGTGTTAGAAAGTTTAGATTAAACCCATTAGCGGACTAGAAATTGATTGTGGCTCCATCTTAACCCCTTACGTGGATTAATGTGAAATTTAAATCATATTTTATTTTTAATGAGAATAACATCTGATTTGTGTTAAGTAAGCTTTACTTAGATAGACAGACAAGTAGGATTTGTAATTATGTATTTTTTAATACTTTTTATAACGTGTAAGACCATTTATTTTTTTACAGCTACGTATTTTTACATCACGCAATTTTGATCCATCCTATAAGATTTTTTTAGTCTCAAATTGACATGATAAATTATTTGTAACTATAATAAGAATTTTACACAGGAAAATATAATCGTAGTTGAATTATTAAAATTTCCTGTTTAATGATGTAATATCAAATTGTAACAATAATTAAAACAATCTAATCACCCTCATAACAAGGCAAAGGGCAATACAATAAAGTGATAAAAATTGAATAACGTTAACATAAGAAACACGTTTAAAATAATTTATTGATATTTAGTAGATACTAGCTGTTCCCGTGCCACTTCATCCGCATACAATTATGAAAATTTTATTTTATTATTTACATTTGTCAAATTATAAATTGCAAATGTCAAAATGACATGACATTATGACAAAGCATGGCAACCTTGCTTCCTTGATGTTGGCAGCAATTTATGGTCTCTTTCCCACATTAGGGTTTTTATCCAAAAAATTTACCCTCTAAGTTTAAAGACGTGAAAATCTATAGCCTAAAGCGTGACGTAAGTGTAGGGCTTTTTATTAAAAAACGAATTATTGAAAAATACGCTGTAATTACTGACATCTTAGGCAACAAAGAAGTGTGTGTTTACGCTTTATTATAATAGTATAGATTAGAATGATCTTCATTTCAGTATACAGCTGCTTTATTTTCCATTTAGTGTCTTAGGACGGAATTTTACATTACAGTAGCTGGCACACTGCATGAGAGTTACTGGCATGTGTCAGCTACAAGCATGAATAAACGCTGACACATCTCGTCTCTTACGGTCTCGTGAATTGGCATGCAAGCTACTATTCCACTTTACTGGCATGTATGCGAATTGCCCCAGTAGCTGGCATTCAAGCTATTGCTCCATTTTATTAACATATTTTCTCGCTCTTATGTCATTAATGTAGGAGTTCCAAGCGTCCTGGAATTACTTTGTAGTTTGAGAAGTATCGCTGTTTGGACATCAACGACTCTACACTGTTCTATTATTGCCTAGTTCCGGGAGAAGTTTCGAGTGTCTTGATCTAGCGACCTCGAAGACCATACACGATACTGATGCAACTTTAAATGAAAATAGTTCGTCTATGAAACGATCTTATCACCTAACAACGCTGTTACGTACTGCAATCGTTTCTAGCGATAATAATATGAGTGATAGTACTTTTGTCTTTTAAGAGATTTATAAATAATCTATTCCTAATATTATTTCACGATACCGCTCTTGAATAGTTTCTTTGTTACGTAATTTGATCGATTATAGTTTGACTAATATAACAGCCACCTGTTGTCCCTGAAAATGGACTACAGTGTAACTCTATTGATCAATCCGCTGGGATCGTTAAAACTTGGGACGCCTATATTGAGTATGTCGTGCGTCATGCACTTATAAATAGTACGTACTACGTACACTCGACTCATAAATAGAACATAAAAAATTAACCTACTTTTGCAATGTGCTCACAATTTCCTGGATCTACATGTGTTATACAATGTCTCATTAGTATAGAAGCTTTTTCCCATTCATTTAGCACGTAGTTTACAAGCGTAAAAACGTTGTAGTGAAGGTAAAAAGACTATATTGTATTTTCATCTTCTGTACTATTCCCAGTTTCATGCATTTTATAGACTTTATATTTTATAGAAAATGTAGGCGTTTCAAATGTTAAGTTCATACGTAACATTTGTACTTGAGTTATTTTCATATGAGAATAGCTTATGGATTATTTTTCAAGTTGTTGTCACGTCTCCATATGATCGTTTTCATTGTCATGTTGGTTTTTTTGTAATAAAAGTGGGCAACCGAGCGGCGGGAACACCGAGGTGATCAACGACGCCCATGGACATCCAACTTACTTAGCTTAGTAACAATCTTACTTCTTACTAATATTATAACTGCGAAAGTTTAGATGGATGGTTGGACGTTTGTTAGTGTTTATAGCCTAAACTGCTGAACCATCTCCATGAAATTTGGTATAGATGTAGAGGATAGTCTGGAAGAAGACATAGGCCACTTATTTTTTTTTAATTCCACGTTCATGCTTTATTTTTCTTCGGTACTTTGTGGTTTTGGTACTTCTGGTTGAGCTGGGCATTCATACAACATCAAAAGCCGGTGTGTAACCCTACCACTATATAATACCCGCTTGTTCAATATTGTGTTTTATTGCATTGTGTTTTAACTCCATTATGCGGGGGCTACGTTCCGTGAAATGATTACACGAAAAGACAAACTGTAAGCATTTATGAATGCAGTTTGTGTTTGCACCGCTAATGCTTACATAAGCATGGAAAACATTGACGTCCACCTGTGTTACTCATGTACGATATAAATATCTTCTATAATTTATACTTACCTACACAAAATAAAAATGTTAACTTATCCTTCGTGTTAAAGCATTTTCAGATTTTATACGTTTTCTTTTTAAGGCAGCGCCCAAATTATCCTCGCAAACCCACCTTTCTAGAAAAGTCTTATAATGACATTTTTATACCGTTCTTTTAGCGTCCGTGGGCATGATGAGCTTCATTAGGTCCTAATATACATTTTGAACTTTTTTACGGCGATGAGGAATTCAGCACATTGAATTACATTTTGGACGGTTTTATGTACAACTATCTGTAGAATATTATGCTATTTTTAAGTATTAAAACACCAATATTTTAAACAGAAATAGTAAACATACAACGTAGTTTTATTAACGTTATCGAAGCTTAATCTGCCTAAGCATGGAATAATCTATACTTCAATATCTATACTATATCTATAATCTATACTGTTATAATAAAGCGTAAACACACACTTCTTTGTTGCCTAAGATGTCAGCAATTACAGCATATTTTTGAATAATTCTTTTTTTTAATAAAAAGCCCTTCACTTACGCCACGCTTTAGGCTATATATTTTCACGACATTAAACTTAGGGGGTAAATATTTTGGATAAAAACACTAATGTGAGAAAGAGACCATAAGTTGCTGCCAACATCAAGAAAGCAAGATTGCTAAGGTTTGTCATGTCATTTTGACATTTGCTATTGATAATTTGACAAATGTAAACAATAAAATAATGTTTTTATAATTTCATGCGGATGAATCCGCGCGCGAACTTGATGATTGAGTCTGTGCTTAAAAGTTATACGTATCACAATTATTAAAAAATACGTATTTCGTATCTATACTTCTATACTAATATTATAAAGAGGAAAACTTTGTATTTTTGTATTTTTGTATGTATTGAAATAACTCAAAAACTACTGGGCCGATTTTAAAAATTCTTTCACCATCAGAAAGGTAATTTATCTGTGAGTAACATAGGCTATATTTTATTATTACTAATGTTTAGAAACTATTAATAAACAGCGTGTTTCTGGACGCCGGCGTTAAAAATTCACTAAACTTTAACTTTTCTCGGCTTACGCTGCCTAAACCGTTAGAGCTATATAAAAATGATGTATGAAAGAATTGTAGATCTCAAAAAGTTGTACAGAAAAGTCCACGATACCATATATCTATCTTTAACGGTTTTCCTACAATAACCACTTTTTTGTTTACAAAATGAATTAAAAACCTTACGCTATTTGCAGCGTTCTTTTATTGGTTTCAATATTAATCCTTATCCAAATAAATGCGTTTGTTATCAGGAGAATTTAATGTAGAATAAAATTGTTCTTTACAGTATTTAAATTGGACTATTAGTTTAGAAGATATCGCGAGCACAAACAATAAGGGTAACCGAAAAATCAGCTTTCAAGCTACCGGGCTTAGAAATTTGGAATCTTGCATCGGTAGATTTCTGTTATTACGTAGATTACTACTAAGTTAATACTTTTGGTAATAGGTTGAAAAAAAGGGCGAACGTAATAGGTTATATTTGTAATTTCACGCGGGCGAAGTCGCGAGCAACGGCTCGTTTTTAATAAATATAAACAACACAGTAGGACTGAGTAAAAGGCAGTCTTAAGAAAAGTCCAATTCAGAATTTCAAGTTCTGTTGTTAGAAATAAAATGAAAACATTCAGCTTGTGCAAGCAAAAAGAAATCGTAGCATTATTTCACTACCCGTGTACATGTAGATGTAGAATAGACAACAAAACTAGATAACAGCTGAAGTAAAAAGCACCTTTTTGTTTTTCTCGTACAGTTTCTCGTGGCCACGTTCAATTTAAAATAAAAAGTGCATTGTTCAACTCCTGGGAAGTATGCTTCAAATATTTAAAACAATTAATAACAAAATCCTCTCGACAGTCTAAATTATTTCCATTCTTACTGCAGAGCACGAAGCGCGATTTTGTTCGTAAAGCGAAAGCAGCGCGGAATTCTTGTTATAATAATAGAAATTTGAAGGAAACGGAGGATAACATTTTAATTCATCTTAATAACGACCAAATTGCCGGAGTTTTTCTCTTTTTAAAACTGGAAATCGTCTCTTCGTTCAGTGTCTGATTTGAGTAGGTACAATAAACTAAATTACTACGAGAACAACGAAGGCAGCAATGATATTTCGACGAAGAGGAAAAAAACAAGAGGGTCGTTCGGGGATCCGCCGGGACTGGCCCCTCCCCCCGCCGCCGCCCCCGCGCCCACCATGCCGCGGGAAAGTGGATAAGTAGAAAGTACACGGGAAGCGCTCAGGATACTAGTATTACGCGCTATTTACACGGCTTTTTTGTATCTTACAGAAAAGGCCGGATTCTTGTTTGCGTGCCTACCTTAATTTCACAGGAAGTTTACTTTTGTGTTTGTAATACGAATTCATAATTAATTAAGGGTCGTCGGAATTCTTGCGTCATCTAAATGCGTGTGCTTTGGGAAGAGGGTAATGTTTGTAATGTAGATTTAAAGCCAAATTGCTTATATCACTTGAAACAATTATACATGAACTTGTTCTTTGCTTTTTAATTTTCACCTTTTGAGTGCAAATACTATAATCATCATCTAACAAATTGGCATCGATCCTACCCCCTATCTAGTTTGGTAGCCCTTTTTACGCCTTTGAAACTTTTCGTCGCTAACTAATTCTATGATCTGGGTGGCTAGACATTATAACTTAGCTTGTCATTGGCAGACATTGTCACATAAATTGTTTGTGATTGGATTTTCCTTTCTTTAAATTGCCTTTTTTAGCGACAATCAAACTAAAAAATTAAATAGTTCAAAATGTAGCAAAAAATGAATAGCTTTATTCTTTTGTTTGTTCATCATTAAGAATTGTATAAAATCCCCCTACAATTTACTGTTTCTACTTCCGAAAATATGTTGGATATATCCTTTTTTCTACAATAAAATCAAAACTACTCCCGTTTGAAGTAAACTTTTTCGGTTTTAAATAAAAAGTCGAGCAGTGCGCCACACGCCACCATATCTTTTTCCCTAACTCCCGTGGACCGGAATGCAAATGTGGCTAAAACAAAATCTACCCACTACGAGAGAAATGTGTTCGTGAATCATGAAAATTTATTAGTACATTTTACTAAAAATTTGTGACACGATATTCATTTTATATTTATTTCCTCTTTTGACTGTTATATGAGTCTATATTTTTACTATACTATGGTTACGTTTTTGTCATTGCCTCTGAATAAATTGATATGACAATATGTTTATGTATGGATGTTTCAACTGTGGAAACTCAGGCTGCATTTAGTTTTGTGACAAAAGGGTTATTTTAGTCTCTGATAAGTTAGACGTTTTAGTTTTAGTGCTTTTCCCGTAGTAGAATAGCTGTTAACCTTCACTGATGTTTAAAAATGATTTATTGAACTAGTTTCTGCAAATTTTAACTTAAATCTAAACGCTGGTTTGTTATTTTTATATTTTTTAATGAAAACAAAGTAATGTTAGTATTCATCTTAATATTTTAATCATAATAAATGTTAACAAAGAGCGTCTCGATTAAAATATGAATTATTCAAGTGTTGCAAATTCAGTTTAATCAAACTCCTAGTTGTATTCCAAGCTGCATTTGGTATACGCTTGTAGTTTTTTTTATAATTTATGATAACTAGCTTAAACTTCGCGATTAATGCGAGTTGTGAACAATTTCTTGCTCGAGGAATTTCGCAGTTGGAAAAGCTTCGCATATTCTCTGTTGTATAAAAAGTCTCATCTTTACACATGCTCAACGGACCCATTAAATTGCTCAAATTTATGCAAAAATATTTCGCTTTCAACAAAAAATTCTAAAGCATACACTTTAGATACTCTATCTTTTTAATAACTTTATCAGCTAATTCTTTTTAAATGGACCATTTAAGTATTACTGGTGATCATACATATGTAGGTATGTATGCTGTCTTAATTGTTCGAGCACGAGCCACGGTGAAAGTCGGCCGAGCCTTTGTACTGACTCATATTTAACAAAATATTCACATGTAAATTAGGACGGTTAAACAGTATTTGGAGTTTCTTCGTTTTAAGTATGCTCATTTAATTACAGAAACAACACTTAGTCGTGTTACCAAGTCCATTCCAATTGATTTAATGCACCTTCCAATCAGAAAACGGATATGGGATGTATTAAATAGCAATGTTTTGACGGGAGTTGTATGGCAAAGAAAGTGATTAGAGCTGCCCCTCCCGCGTACATGCGCGTGCGCCGCGATGCGCGCCTCCGCTCCACCTCGCCTTACCGCGACGCCGGGCAGCGGGCAGCGCAGCGGGCAGGTAGGTCGCTCGCGCGCGCTCACCGTGCGCTCAGTGTGCGCGCTCTCTCGCCGCCGGTAGTAGTGTCCGCAGTGCGCGGACGCATGTGCGCGAGAATGCTGCCAGTGCCTCGTCGGTGAAGTGTCATCGCTGTGGACCGCCCGACACATAACCGACGTACGACATGTCCTGTGAAAGGAGAACAAAGGCCGCGCGTTTCCTCGACCTGCGGTGAGTTCGCCTCGCCTCGCCGCGGCTTCCTGTCGCCACCGATACGACGATCCTTTGTTGAATCCTCGCCCCCAGTGATATGTGCCCGTCTCTTTTCTACGCGCTCTGTCTACCTGCCGAGCGAACGGATGCGCGGAGTGATCGTGTCTTGGTTCGTCCTGTGCCTGTGCACGGATATTTTGCGTTCGTATACATTCTAAAACGATTTTACGTCCTCACTAATCTAAGGATGATGTACATAATTATGTGCTTAAAAAATAACATCGTTTGCGAGTTAAGATCACAGTGTCTGAATGACTGGCGCCGGTTACGTTAGCATTTTAAGTTCAAACGATTAGTTTGTGACCTTGATAAATTTGAGTTACAAAACCACGGACCCCAGCATATGTAACCTTAAGTTCTTATATTAGCGGTCACGACTGTGTTTTAGCTGTTAACGTTTAATGTCCAAAGCAGTATTTGTAAAGGTTAAATAGTTGCTAGTGTTGTTTCCAGTGGATATTAAAATTGGCGCATGAGTGCGCATAAGACAATGTCCTACCCGGAATCATTGTACCTATTATGAAGGACGAGTCAGTGCCCTCCGGCGGTGGCCGGTGGCGGCGTCGGCAGAGCGGCGGCGAAGGCCTCGTGTGGTGGAATGCAGGCGGCGGCTCGTGGCGGCCAGGCGCAGATGTGGAGCGCGCCCCGCCTCGCTTCCCGACCTTGAAAGGCTCTTGACCAGACCAGCGACGCCGATGTCGTATTTATCGCAACCTCCGCGATCCGTACCACCGAGGTTATTGACGCCTCGCAACTATTCTTTTTTCACGGGAACTCGAGTGCGCTAGAGAGCGATGCTCCGAAGGTTTTCCGCAGCCTTCTCCTCGCTGCGATTCTCACGTCGGTCCTATTCTAATGAACGACCACAATACCCATTACGTCACTCATTCGGCTAGTTTCCGCCTTCAAACTTTAGTAGTTAACAATGTGAGTCACGCAACTAACTCGCTTTATAATAAATCTGCGGTGAGCGATAAATTTATCGTTTTAGCTTTATGAACGCAACGCGCTGAGGTGCAATGTACTCATTGCGGTTAAAGTTGTCGCTGAATGTCTCAAGTCAATTTGATGGTTGCGCGTTGACTTTTAGCATCTAGTGTCTATAAATATACTGGTCGAGCAGGCGCGGGAGGGGGGGGGTGGCATAGACGCAGGATCGATGCCCAGTCAGCTCTCGGTGAAGGTCAACTGATGAAGTTCTTCGCCCTTTAAAGTCAACATCTCATTAATTGCGCATACGGTACACATCTACATTGAACTATAAAATATTTCATATAACCTGCTACCGAGACATTAAAAGAAATAAAAAATTACATTCGTATTGGAATTTGCCATTTACCTCTTGTTTACTCAAATTTCAATCTCTAAATAATACGACTTCCAATCCCTTTAACTATTCGATGTAATTTAGTAATTAAACAGTGGTTGCTGCTCAATCTTTTGAATATCCAATTTGTATTTTACAATGAATTGAGATTCGTCGATTCCGAGTTAAAGATCGAGCCACGTTGGTCGTTCAAATAATTGAATCGAAATTAATAAGTTTCAATTGAAACTTGGTCCATTGTAGCTAATAACAAGTAGGCAATTTTCAGTCCATATAAATTTCGATTTAACATTGATGCCGGTGCGGTGTCAGATAAGCTCTTTGTGTTTGTGTGCCATATGGCGACGAGATCCAACACTCCACAAAGCGAACGGGGCCGGCATATGTCGCCGCTTTCACTCCCTACATCATACGCACTCTTACATAGCTTTACGCGTACACTCATATAAATTAGACCGAATATATTGCCCTCTATTATTTTAACACATATATGCCACATTTAATGTACTTCTACCATTTTAATTAACAATAATCATCTCTGAATAACTTAAGAATACGGCGTTAACGCTGAGCTATTTGTTTGTTTATATAGTTTATAAATAATTAAATATCTCGCTTGATAATAAGCGTCGTGTTGTGACTTCTTTGGTTTCTTTATTCACTTTATGCGGCGAGAAGATAATAATTTAAGACGCTTGTCTTATCCTTTCAGTATTCATGTTCCTGGGGTATACATTACCATAAAGCTACGCCCTCTTTTACTGCGTCCCAGTATCGTAAATTCAGAACACGAGATTTTCTGTATTTAGGATGTGAAATTTGACAAAATATATGTGGACATTATTACTAGATAATAGTTTAAATACAAGTTTAGCCGTAGTTGATAACTTGCCTTTATAAACAAAAAATAAAGTGTGTTCATTTTATGAACTAAGAAATGTGTGCTATTATCAATGTGTTTGAACAACACTTTTGGTTTTTTTTTTTAACTTATGGTCATTACTAAGCAACAATATTTTATATGAACATTATTTATGATTGACAACACATTTTATAATTTCACCAAGTTAATTAGCATTTATTAAAAAGGCATGCATGCGCCACCACACGCTGTAGGCGCAGCAAGGGTAGTTTTTGTGGCAGCAGCTGGTTTACCCCACGGGTGAGTAACGTCCTGTATGAGGCCCGACGTGGCGGGGTGCGTGTCGTTGACCCCACTCGCAGCCCCATGCACACTACGCTCCGCACAATTTATCCTTTGCCCTTTGTACTCTATTATATGTCGCTTTTTTATACATACGATTCCTCAACCCCGCGATTCCGTTTATTGCCGCTGATTTTCTACGGACTAGCAGCGTTACTACTGAATTATTCCTTACTAAAGTTATGTGGTTTTTTATCTCCACGTGTTGCTAAAAATTACGAGTCGAATCTCATGATCTAGGTTTATCTCGATTTTAAATAAAATTATCGTTTGTCATAAAGTGATTTCTTATGAATTTTCTACACTTTTAATGATATTTATCACTTTTAATTACTATTTCTTATTTATGGATTGATGCATTTAATGTTGTGTATATTGACATTGCTGTATAGATTAAAAATACTAAAACAAATGTCTATTAATAAACACAAATATATTCGATATTCGCACACCAACACTCGCGGATAAATTATTTGTTTTCATAGAATAGTATAAATGATTTTTCTCTGTTTCGCTGCGGGTTATCGACTTTTTCACAAACAATATAAAACATGTTCACTGGAGTGATAAATATTTTACGATTTCGTGAGAATAAAAAGAAGATGCCATTTTGTAATGTACAAATATTCGTTAATTTCTCGTCACTTACAATACGGCTATATTAATAGTTCAAATCACTTAACAAATTCTAATGTCTAGAAAAATGCATAGTTAAATAACCTTGTGATTTCTTAGTAAACTACTGGCTGTACTTAAACAATGTTTCGTAACATAAAAAATAGTTTATGTCTTCCACATAACGAGCTCAAAATTGAGTATTTAATATCTAAAATAAAACGACATTTTGTTGTAAACAAAATCATTAAGTATTAGATTTCTCGTATTTTAGGCCGCTGGATACACTATTCCATAAATTTTCCTTGGCGATATTACTTCGTCATCCGTCGGAAGCAATACATTTTCACGACGTTCACCACCCACGGAAGTAGATATGACGACAGATTATCTTACGACGCCGCCACACATCTCGTACGACAAATTTACAAAGCGCACTTTCACTCAATATGACAATAACAAACAATTGTACATTAACGATTATCATTTACCCGTGTCGAGCAACTTTCATATCACTGTTGTCTGTCGTTAATATTGTTAAATTGTATTCTTGCACATAAAAAACAACGGAGCTGCTAAACATCATTTTAACATTTTTATATTCTGCTACTACCACTTGCAAATTTATGTTATTATCCTTTAGCCATTTCCAATTGATAGGGATTATTACAGCTGTAGGTTGTTACAATTTAGAACCTAAATGTATTTGTTATTTATATGTAATAAGGGTATTGACTTACGTTGACATTGCAATATAAAACTTGTTAGCATGAGTTCAAAGGGAGCGTTTGAGGCGCGGGCATAATGTGTTTCAACTTATGGTCGATAGCCAAGCCGTGCGGCTGACGCCAGCGGGCCCGTACCGGTTTGCGAGGCGCGGCCAGCCGACCGGCCGAGAGGAAAAACAAATGAAACAATCGTTTGTTTTCTTTTTGCCCTCCCTCAGAGCTGAGCGCTGACGATCTTCACTTTGTGTGACTTTTTGGCTTTCGCGTTGGAAATTCGAGTACAAGCGCACGCTGCACTTTAATCTATTGCACAGATATTAAGGTCTTCTACATCAGAGGCGTATACGCCGCTCGCGTGAACCGTAATAAATACAGAATGAAATAAGCTAAAAAGTCAGGGTTTGTAAAATCTAGTTCCTTTCTATATTGTGGTTGATTGTTTTCTAGATTACACTTTAAATAGGTGAAACTGATTTAATATCGGTTTTTAATTAATTTTTATAACTAAAAACTACAATCGGCATATAACACAAACATCACAAAAAGCAGAGTAGCATTTGTAGTACCAATAACAGTAAGGTCTCTAAAAGTATCATTTACTCGATTAAAAGACCTTAATCTAATTTATTAACAAGTCGTATATATAAAGTTGAATTTAATTATCACGAAGTTCTTTTTGTCTTGATCGAGACGTACCAGCGGGAATGGAATATAAGTAAATTTGTTGTGCCACAAATCATTTACATTTATTTGCATGGTAATGGAATCGTTCGCCTGTAATCCAATTTCGAAATGAAGTTCATTTAATGAGGCGTATATTACTCGTACTTTCGAATGTTTTTTTTTCAATCCTCATCTGCTTGTTTGATAAAGAAATAAAACAACGCCTAATGAAGTAATTTTAGCATGTATTCGTTTTTCTATTATTGACCCACTTAACTTCTTTGTATTGTTTTCCTAGGTGTATATTTCTAGTATTTTAACAGTAAGGGACTCATTTAGTTACTATTTAACTATGAGCTGTAAATATATGTGAAAGCTTCCAAATTCCCACCTAAGTATTTCTTTATAATTGTAAAATGGTTTTAAATTAAACAGTACTTTTTTAAATCAGTTTTTAAGTTTTTTTTTGATACCTCAAAATGTGTTTTAATTAAAACTAGCTGTTGCTCGCGACTTCGCGCGCGTGTAATTTAAAAATAATAAAAAATATAGGCTATGTTACTCATAGATATACTACCTTTCTAATGGTAAAAGAATTTTTAAAATCGTTCCAGTAGTTTTTGAGTTATTTCAATACATATAAAAATACAAAAATACAAATCTTTCCTCTTTATAATATTAGTATAGATATAGATTACGATCACATAAATAGATCCAATGACAGTTCAACAATTTCATTAACGTCCACTCGACAAACTTTAATTATAGAATTCGATAATTTCATTACAAAGATAGGTTACAGAGAACAAAGATAGGTTCAAATTCATTTTGATGGAAATTGATACCACTGTTGTCATTTAAATTAGCTGAAAGCACATACTTAAATTTACTTTGTTTTTATAGGACTTAAAAAAGAAGAAGTCGCCTATGTTTTTTCTTGGATTGGTTCCTTGAGTATAAATACGGTAATTTTCTTTCGATAATCAGTTATTATTATCGATAAAAATAAATTATAGGATACTCGTTTTACAATATGCAATCGTTTTCAATTGCAGTAGAACTAATGCTTCAATGCAACAAAGTAATATTACAAGTACGAGCATTTTAAGTACAGACTATTAAAGTTGTCTCGATATTAGTTACTTTTTTTTAAAATAAAACCTATTATTTAATATTAAGGGCAAGAAGGAATGGCATAGCTACCAGTCAGTTAAAGATATCTTTACACATCACTGACTTTAGAACTTTTATTTGATTCGAAAATAATGAATAGATTGTAGATACTAATTTCGAGTTACCAAAAAACTTTATCCTGAATGACTACCAGTAAATTCCTGCGAATATTGTGGACGTGTCATACTACACACAAACAGGAATCACAACGACTGCAGGAATGCGAGACCAGTGAATTATACTTTAATTTTTCTTGTGACCGTAGTAGTAATATATTTTTTGTTCAATAGACCTTTTGATTCGTTCAAAGAATCACGTAGATAGTTCTTTACTCCTCTTTCTGAAACTTAAATGAATATTGCATATTAACTGCAACATATTATCTTTATATTTACATTTTATCATCAACTAGAACAAATAATAAATAATCGATACATATGTTTTATAACGAGTAAATAACTTTTTCGAATTTGCCATTGGTGGAAAAATATTCCCGCATGAGAGCTTTAGAGTTTTCGATCGTGTGTCGTACAAAAGTGTCCGGTCTCATCGTCGCCGCAAGTCACGTACTGCTGACGCGGATTTCAGTAAACGCTGTTTCCGATTTCCTACTCAGAACTGTGTTAGTTCCCATTGGAAATCGTTTTCACACATCTTACGTTTTTATTTTAGAAATACTACACATGTTTTTACTCTAAGGTAGTAAAGCAAGATGATTTTTAATGTTACCAATTAACACTCGGTAACTAATTTGTTAATTGACATGAATTGTAAATGTTATAAGAGGTAGATGTATTTAAATATGCATACCGGTTTCCCCGATGGAATCTGCCGGCGTCGTCGCACATTACGGCGAGCTGACGTCTGAGGTACGAGTGCATGAATAATTCAAATCGGCGGCACCCTTCGCCGGCTCGTCCTCGTCCCGCGCCACTACCGAGGATCTCAGAACGGCCCGCGAAATTACGTTTCAGCTCTCACCTCTCGCCCGGCTGACTTGCTGCTACCTCGCGCGACATCTCGCCCCACAAAATATTTATTTGATTTATCGATGTCATATTTTTCACGAAATTTACGACCCAATATTAAGTCTCTGCCTAAATCATTATATTCCCCCTCTCGACCGAAATGAAATGTACGTCTTAAGATAAAAAGTCCGCATGAAAATTTCGCTCGCCCGCTATATTTGTCGACACATAAAATCAACGGTGGCATATACTTCTTGGAGGTAAAATGTCTCTAGCTCAAACGGCGCCGCCTGTTTATACACACCACTCTAAAAGCTTTCCTTCGCAGTTTTATTTATGTACCGAAACCGTTTTTAAACTTTAAGTGGTAATAGAAAAAGCGAAGTAAAATACGCGATACTTTGAACACTTGCGAACTTGAGAAATGGAGAGTCGGCAAAGCTACGGCCTTTATGTCGCATTAAAAATATCAAAAACTCCATAACATTGTTTGGCCCAAAATTTCGCCAATACAGCCCATATTTTGACTTTTTTTATTATGATATTGGTATGAGATCACCGGCAAGTATGCTACTGACATTTGCCGCGTAACAATTTCTCACCAACATGTGTTCACACCGCGGAGAGCGTAAATTAAATACCGAAAAGGTATTAAACGGGTTTACGTTTACTTAAAATACTTGCAAGCATAAATTTCGGATGACATCTAGAACGAAGATAGATGAGCTACGGACCGCGTCGCCGCCCTGGGTGGGATTTCGTTTATTCTTGCTCTATGGAGGCCTGCAAATTATACTTATTTTTATTACTCAAACATGGATAAACTGAACTTTTAGTTACATGCTTACACTGTAAAAACATATGCACAAAAATAATATTGTATTTTTTATACATGTGATTCAACAGTGAAGATTGGATAAACATTAGATTAGAGGTGTTTCGAAAAATATAAGTTTCTCGTCGCGCTGCTTAGACGCGGGCTTATTCAATGGTGGTAAAGGCATTTAAGGAGGAGGGTGTGCTTATCTGCCCGGGGAGGGTGCGTGGCGGGAGGGGGGACAGCTTTGTTCCCGCGCCCGCCTCTCCTACCACTTAGAAGATTGCTCGGCTTTGTCTTGACGATATACTTCTTTGTATCTAGCCTCTCGCCTTCAATTTCGGTTTTAGTTTTACACCCGTCTTGAATTTTACTCTCGATTAGATTCGTAACTTTATTTTTAAGTTAACTATTTAATTGTTGGAATTTTCAAACTTGTAAACAATTTAATAAAATAATATTAACGAACAGATTTTCCAGGTCTGCTTGTGTCTTACCGCATCACAAATGTCAAGCGATGCACAAACGTGTGGTTAATTCAAATGACACGTTTCCAAAGCCTACGCGTCGCCCGATCCGGAGGCCGTGTTTAAATTGTTTTCGCCTTCAGCCTGTTGTTATAACCTATTGTGTGCCAATGCTGAGCCAACATTCAATGACCCAGTTTCTCCTTCACTTCGTCGTTGTTTTATTTCCTTGTCCGGTCCAATTTTTAGTGTCGAATCTGTTATTGCTCCAACTCAAATAGAATCCCTTTCTCGACTGAAAAACAGAAACGGTGATATTTCTCGTCGATTTCGAGCTCGGAGTTATTTCGTTATTTTAGGTTGTTGTTACAATTAGAAAAAATAGCTTGTTAAAAAGTACTTGAATTTGGAAATATTTTGGTGTTAAATGATTTGTGATTAGGTAATGTAACAGCGGCGTCTTATTTTTTCTTATAAATGACGGAGTTATGTAGGCTTGGAAGGGGCTTAGCGGCGAAAGCAGGGCTCCCTTGACACGGCACGGCGCTCGCGCATTGCAGTCAAGGCCCCGGCCCGACCCGCGCTGCACCGCACCGCACTAATGAGCAAACAATATCGCGACCGATTACTCACCACCCATCGATACGCTTCATCTCCCATTAACATACATTTTAGTATAGAAATAACATTTAATCTTTTCTTACTTATTTCTAAAGCAACATCATCGGTACACCGTATTACTGGAGGTTAGATTCCTAATCGATGTTTGTTTTCAGGTCGGACTACTTCCATATCGTTACGTTTGTTTCGTTATATTCTAATTGGATGAAAATATTCGAGTACGACTTATTTTCATTGTATTGTACGATTGGTATGTTTTAAAACTTTCGCCAATTAAACGTCAGACTTCGACGATACAATGTCTAAATGACACTTAACCTTTAGCTCGGGAGAAAAGATGTATTTTGTAAAATACATGGCCACATAACGACTTGTCTTTCTCTTAAAATGTCAATGTTTGTTTGAAATTTCTTTTATGATATTTACAAATACGAACAAATAAATGATTTTGATATTGAATTTACGATTACCAATATACTAATTATTTCGTGGTACCACTGCTCGTTGCTTACATCTAAAAAACTATAGCAACTAAGTCTTCTAATGGCCAATTAGATCGGACCAATTTATTGTCAGATTGTGTACAAGAGTCTAACAAAGTCTGTTGGGGAACCGGCTAAAGTGACATGAAACGCTTTACTTCTCTTAATCCCACAAAGAAAATTTCATATTCTCGTTTGTTTTTGTGAAGCATAATGCTGTTTATAAACTTGATGAAGGGAACTTGGAAAAATTTAATCTCAGGTAGTTTTTCCTCGCGCCGTGTGACATTGCGGTGCTCTGATAAAACATGAAAAATGCGAACGAGGGACACCCCTTGCGTGTAAATGAGCATTTAAAGCGGGCATGCGAGCTTACTGCAACTTAGGTAACTTAATGCCTTTATAAATGTTTTGAGGGAAAGAATCTCACTGTATCAAAGAAATTATTCGCGAATAGCATTCCGTTTTCTTTATACGTTTTAAATGTATGCGAGGAATTTGTATATATATTTTGCACTTCTATAACAAATATTACACAATAATAACATAATGTTTCATTGGTTAATGTTTAAATTAGCCGCGGGTTTTCACCTGTTTCAAAAAAAAATATTGTCCTTTTTTATGAGAGAGTTAACGATGTGTTTTGTACGAATGTTTTCTCAGTGGTGACCCGCATTTAGATTTCTTTCGATGAAACAACCCGCATGTCAGTTGATTAAAGAAAGTTCTTGGATATTCTTAAAATAAAGATGCTTTTAATCCTGCTTGTATACGGACTACCCGTCAATTACCGAATCCTGATATTATTGATGTTTTCAAATACAATAAATAAACGTTATATAATATTAACTAGAAGCTTGTGGCATGTTTGTGTACTGAAGCTAATGGACAAAATTAGTTTTGCATCGAAACACGTATAGCGCCTGAATATTTAAAGAGCTGTAAATAAATTTCGAACAGAGTGCGCTGTGATGTCATATTCTGCCATTTGTTTTGACAATAAACAGATAATGTTAGAACATATGTAAATGTTAGTTATGTTCTCTTTTCCCTGATATCCAAAAGAAATTATAGACGATATTGATACATACCCTAAACCCACACATTTTGCACACACTTCATATTTCGTAAGGAGTTTACTCTTTTTTGAGTGTTCCAAGTAAACATGAAATATTGTTGAAGGGTTATTTCTATGACTTTTTTGTACGTCCGATTCATTTGAACAACTAATTTGTAATCTAAATTTTTGTTCAATTATTTATGCTCTTGAACTATTTTAATAATGATTCTTACATGTCCGTCAGTGCATAAATTTATTTTATATTTATATCCTTATCACAAGCAGTTTTATAAGGTTTTATTGCTATATCCATCTATTTTCATTTTCTCTTAATTAAAAAAAATCCTTTTTCGTCGTAAAGAGTATTTGTGAAAAACTTGGCAAGCATCAGTTCAGGGCCAGGGAAACCGCTAAGTGGGTTTTTCCTTGACACGAGGCCCTGTTGCAACGCGGCAACTGACACAAGGTTGGCTGACGTGACACGCCCTAGCGATTATTTAATTGTTATTTAAACCGATAGTTCATCAGTGCCGCGGTTATGCATATCCTTAATTATTTATTTTATTCATTCAGTGATTTATTAATTTTATTGTTAAAATACCACGCGAATCCATCATTTTATTGTGTAATTCTGATTTCTTCGACTAATACGACAAGAATACAAGAAGTGTTCATTTTAAATGGCATATTTATGCTAATCATCTTATTACTATTACTAAGTGATTATTAAAATAGTGCAAAACAAAGTGAATTAAGTACTTCTAATAATAATGGTACATTTGCTCGGCCTAGTAACCGACTCATCGCATGGATTCGATTTGAAAAATTGAGATAATGTCACTAAATCTGTTAGTTATAAGACTGCTTGTGAGAAATACGCGTAAAATCCTAATGTATAAAGATAACAGATATCATAAAATTCTATCTTTTATTACCAACATTTAGAAAATATAATGAAAGTCATCATTCAAATAGAATTATTACAAGAGTCCCGAACGGTTCGCATTTACTTTCATATTCCCATTGCTCTGTTTCAAACGACTGCTTGAGACATAACTTGTACGCGAATATCGCTCCTGTAGCGACTTCAGCCCGCGCCCTGTAAAATTTATCGCCTAATATTAGCATTACGTAACTCGCTAATATTTTATTCATACCCACGTACATCTTATCAAATTCGGCTTTTGAGTTCCCATGAACGGATAAATATTAAATATTTGAAACTCGATAAGTAAGCAAACCTTACCCGCGCAGCTTATCTTCTCGCAAACGAGATTACAAACTTTGACTATCAATTTTAAGAAACTTTTGTGAATTCGAATTTGGAATGTGATAAAGGATTTAGCGAGTTGTTGACATTTCGTGTGCCATTTCATTTTGTTTTATTGCTTATCGATGTAAATGTCATCGAGGGGATATAATTCGCCATTAAAAGGTGTACAATGCAATCTATTGCTAGGCCTTTCTCATATTTTATGAGACATAATTAAATAAACTTACTGCCGTGGGCTTGATGCGAGCTTGCGATCAAATTTCGTCTCCCGATTAGTATTTTTGAGAGGCGAGCTAGTGGTAGATTTTTTTGCTTAAACTGTCGATTGAAGTAATTAATGTATTGGTTTGTTTCGTAGTTCATTTTGATGTATATTTTGCAAGTGATGGACACAATCGTGTATTTCATTATGTCAAGCAAATCGTCTTATTTTCATAACCTCACCCTATAAGGCTGGGCCGGTTCGCGGCGAGGCGTTTCGCAAGCCGACCCTTGGGCCGACACTTTCTCCGACATGGAATAATGTTAAACGTCGTCCCGCGCGACCCTCGACCTTTAGGAGCCGTTCACATCGACGACAAGCGATTAAAACTGTACTTCTCTGTCAACTGTAGGTACATGTTTAATTTCACAAATGAATATTTTGTATCTTGAATGTTACTTTCTTCTATATCGCTTGTTTGTAAATCAAGCTATTTAGTTACCAAATGCTTGACTCTTATCTAGTATAATATATAGAATTATGTCACTAATATATTCGTTAACCAAAATCATAATACACCAAAATCAGTATAACTTTCTAATACTTTTAACGCAACATATTATTTAAATATAAAAATTGTTTATTTGCTAATTTATTTGCTACGTTTATTTTTTCCCCTACATAGTCTATACAAAAAATGTAGGGCCAACATTTACATAACCATCTCGTCTTTTCCACATATGCATTTTGTTTATCAGTTTAGTTATTTTTATGAACTATACCTTTTGTAAACTTAAATGAAATATAAATAATATTAACATACAATGTGTTATGCACAAGTATCATTAACTTGTATGACAAAGTTGACGCATAGTAATCACTGTGACGTCAATAAATTGTGTTAAACACATTGCCCCTTTAATACTCAATGAAATAACAAATATTAGTGAAGTGTATGGAAAATCATGGTTACACAGCGATAGATTAATTTCGTCATCTTCCTACTTATCCTACTCCCGTACGGTCGGCGCAACAGGTTTTTGTCCTCCACATAACTCTATCATACGTCATCTCAGTCACCACTCCATTTTTCATCATGTCACCTTTAACGCAATCCGTCCATCGCTTTCTAGGTCAACCTCTACCAGTGTACCCTTCCACACTTATAACTAACGTCCTTCTTGTAACCTGCGATTCATCCCTCCTAATAACATGCCCATACCATGCTAACCTTTCACTCCTTACCTTCTCTACATCATTTCGTATCTTATCCATTCGTGTTACCCCACACATCCGTCCATCCAGCGATAGATTATTTTAAACTATTAAAATATATTTAAATATTCTGTTTGACAGATTCGTTTAAGATAAAAGAATCAATTTTAAATGTAAACAAATGAATAGAGACGTATATTTCCCTCTGTTTCGTTCGTCATTTTAAATGAATCTTGGATATTGAATGTGAATGGCAATGGCCCAATGACGCGGCAAAGGGACCTAATTAATGCGATGTTCTTCAGCTAAGGCCGTATCTGAAATTAAAACATTACGCATATTTAATTTGTAATTATTTAATAAAATCTTAGTTATATAATTATAATTATTACAGTAGGATCAGATCTATTTTTTTTTTTTTATATTTGTTAAGCAAGCGCTTGACCACGATTTTTGACAAGAACACTAGATTTTTCAAGATTACTTTGAAGGTTAGGAATTTGTAACTGTAATACGTATTATATTTTAAGTTCATAAGGACTTCGTTACTTGCAAATATCTAACGAATTTAAAGCAAGTTAAACTACGATATTATTTTCTTACTTATGTCAGCTTAGTTTTAATTTGACATAGTTTTAATTAGCCTACCTAAGCGATACGATAATTATCGTCCTTGACTTCCTTTATACATGTTAGTGACAGGTGGTACGTATAAAATGTGGCAGTTGTAAGGTGTCTGTGTTCTTGTACTCCTTCGTTTTCATTCGTAGAGTTTTAAAAAGGCTAAAATAATTTGTAAACAAAACGAGACCTTATCATACAAGTATTAACGTCTCTTGTAATTTAGCCATCCAGGTGAATTGTGCTATCAAAACATAACCTAAAAATCATCAAGTATAACGGCGTCGTATTTAGCATTGAGATCGCTCGTAACATTTTCTGTTGTGAAAACATAATGGGGAAAAATAAACGAAAAAGAATTTAAATTCAAGGAAAATGGTTACATTCCGCGGGAAAAGTATCGTCGGCGGAAATTGCATTTTGAATACGTCGACTGCGCTCAACACTAATGGCGCAGTTATTTTGTTGTAGTGTTGCGCTTTCGGCGAATGTTTCCTCCTCGCGATTTGTTGACGCGCCCCGCAGCAACCCGCCGGCGACGCCATATCCGTCGCGCGCGTACAGCTGGCAAATTGTTAATCCCAAATAATATATCAAAGACCTTCCCTACATGCATCAGGAAAATGTCTATTTCCTTTGAACGTCCCATGTATTGTAGTAAATATGTTTACTGCTGGTACAAGTTAAAATCTTATTTAATCTCCGTAACACTTCCAAGTAATATTACGGCAAAGTGTACATGTAACATTACGACTATTACCGAATACTAAACTCTGTATATAAAGAAAAGTTTTAATCGTAATTACTTAAAAGTTTTTCTTATGAAGGATTATTTCTTTACTTTGCCTTACGTCATATTTAAGTTAATTCTATGAACTTGAAACATTGATTATCGAATTATAACATTAAATCTCGTAAGTCCATTACAGCAAATGAAAGTTGACCGCAAGTTGTCTCCTTGCAGCGATTCATCTCGCAGTTAAACAAATACTGCGCCTTCACCAGATTTAACACGAAATAGATCGTAGTGATTTTCGATATTCCAATAGATTTTATTTATATAAAAACCTTTCGAGGCACTCCAATTAAGAACGGTTCGGTGCTGTAAAGTTTAAAATCCAGTCAATTCATAAATCTACGTGTTGTGATCCAATTAATATTAATCCGCGCTTCGCAGTCCCGCGCCGTATTCAATTCAGAGCGGGACGTTTCAATTTCGTTTGTGAGCCGAGTTTTTATTTGTACGCCAAATTAAATGTTGCCAATCAAGATTTTATCTCCACAATTCCCGTGTCCGATCGCGTGATGCCATCACAAGCCGACACCCCACCCCCCCCTCCTCCTCGACGCGCAGCCAGTACTAGTCCCATTAGAATATATGTAACGTATTTAGATAATCACTTCTTTACACCGCACCGGCTTACACACAGAAAATATGGTTGTAAATTTATTGTACATACCTCTTAAGTATAAAGTTTATGTGTACTTTGGTACAACTTACTGTAACGTTTCTTTCCTACGCGGGGTATCTACGAAATAAATCTTAATTGTAAAAAGTTTCTAGTCAAGTTTTTTATAACCGTGGGGATGCGACTTAAATTTAATTTTTCTAAAATTATGTTTAAAAATGTCTTATAACAATATAGAAGCTAAGGTTACGAAACTCTGTCTTCCTCTTCTTAAATATTATCTCTCTCTAGTAAAAGTGATGCTGTTGATAATTTGGGAAATTACAATTTATATCCGGATTTTGTTGTATTTTTTTTATTAAGGTAAACATTGTATGAAAGATGTAAAAAGTTCCAGTGTATCATAACTAAGTTTACTTCGACATCATAATAGCACGTAAATTACAATCGAGTTTTCCGGCGCCTTGTAAATTGTGTTTCAAAAATGTAATCGCTGTAAAGAATGAGAAGCGAAGTTAGTCTATAAACTTGTTCACAGGCATTATTTACTTGTGTTATTTTCCTCTCAAACTTTGTAAAAAGGTTTGTTTATAGAAGAAAACAGGAAATCGCTTCTGAGACGAAGTGGCTTAGAAAATAAGTCGGAACATCGAAGGATATAAAGTACGACAACGAGCCATTCCCCGGGGAACCGTTGATTCCTTTCTATCACTATTTGATAGAATCGAATCGATTCCATTCATTTTTCTTCGCTTGTATAGCGAAGCTCGGAATGCATAAATAAAGGCATTCTGAATAACTTAGCCGCTTGTAGTAGTAGTGGAAGCCAATACAATAAAGCAAACAATAAGCGTAAGCTCTCAACAGCTATGTAGTCTGACGTCGACCGGCAGCGGCCGCGCTCCTTGCTGGCTGAATGCCCTGGCCCGCCCGGCAGATGGCTCTTGTAATTTGTTGTATTATCAAAGTTCTGCTATAAACTACAACTCTTAGTTAAATACAACTTGTCTACAAAAGATTTTTTTAGTCTTTGAAAATCATCTCGAGTGGAGCGCTACGAGGAAACTTAACTTTTTTATTGCTCACCAACATAATGTTTGTGGAATAGGAAAAACATTATCACGGAACGTTGCCAGAAAGTGAAATAAAATACTAAACGACGCCATTACACCTACGTTCTCATTTTTTTATTATTCTATTATACTTATCATAAGTATTTTTTGTGTACGCTAAGATGAATTTTAATCGATATACTTTTTTTCTTTTTTACGTTATTACAAATAAAAATTGGCAACGTACCGTTGAATATGAAAGTAATAATGTCTTAAGATATAAATAATATCATCGAGTTCGGAAGTAGAATGGATCGGAAGGCGGGACGCTTGCCAAGCCAGCCAATGAACTGTCAAAGATCATGTGAAATACAATCAGAAGTTCCGGGAATTCAGTTAAAGCGAAATAAAACAAGGAGTAGTTCGGGTTAGCGCGAGTAAACGTTACTGCGACACAGGTTTACCGGAGTCCGTAACTGTAGCTTGAATGCTCTTTGAATTACGAGACAATGCGCGCGCCAACCCTGAACAATGGCGAGCCGAAGTACATCTTACACTGTCTTGTAACACGCAAACAGGTCGATCAGAAACCCGACATTGTACATAACTACTTCCTTTTGTTGCGATATAGCGACGGATAGAAGGTCTAGACTGTTTCAAGTTGAAGAAACTCATTATTTTATCTCTTTCCTGGTTTTTCTTTAATGTCGTAAAAATTTATGATGCGACTTGGGTAAAGTTCCTACCATGGTACTGCACTGTGTTTTCATCTATAGCTTTTAATACCTTTTTCATAACATAAACATGTTTTGATTTTCAAATGTGATTAAATGTTGCGTAAGTCAGCTTAAAAAATAGTCAAGGAAGAAATTGCAATGACATAGTAGAGTAGACGAACGATGTAAGACTTAAGTGTAGCAGTTCGAAAAGGCATCTAAATTGTTAAAACACGATCAAGTCATATGACAGTGAAACAAGTCATCGCACTTAACAACAGACATACATCAAGAAAGCATAGCAACTACATACTATAACGTATAGAACACGCGGATGGGTTGTAATGACAATTCCGGAGCGCGCGGCACGTTTGCCTGGCTGATTGTTCTCGCGGGCAGGCCGGTGGCCGGCCGGTGCACGCTAATGTAGTCGGCCTAGCAACGCTCGCCGGTTCCATTCACCTCTCACCGAACACGAACGTTCATGTGTCGAGCACAGCCGCGCCCGATTTGGAACCATTTAGATTATATTTGCCGTAGACATGATAGGCACTACGACAATCTGCATGAAACATGTCGATGCATCGGAATATCCAATATTTCAATTAAAAGGTCTATTAGTATACGTTAGTCATTTGTTGAATAACCAAAACAAGGACTAGAGCTAGACTGTTCTTTGATGTGCTCATAATTAATGAAAACCCAAGCGATAAGTCAAAGTAATACGGCTCATAGGGAAAGGACACTAATAGTGCTTCGAATCATTCGACATCTAGAAAATGATTAAAGGATATTAGATTTTGCAGATTGTGAGATGCGATTTAGTCATATTTCATTTGCTTTTATCATGTCTCCTTTTTATTAAAGAGCCTCGAATTCTAAATCTTAAATTGAGATCTAAGGACCAATGATGAAGCAATTTGTCAGCAATTGTAATGTGGCATAGCCATAGCTCAGGTGCTGAACAAGGTCGTGTGATAACGTCGACACAATGGCCGACGTTTCCCACGATGTAAATTGCTTAGTGATGTCATCGTCGTTTACAGGCTAATACTAAAACATACCTATCAGAGTGCCAGTGCAATGTTGTGATCATTATCACGTTTGTTTAAAAATCGACGTCTGCACGCAGCTCGACTGAACGACACACCAGCATGGTTATGTTTTACATTACATCACTAATGTACGTTGAAAGATGTAGGTCCCTCTGTTATCACATCACTACGATTTGATGACATTTGAATGGGTTATGAATTCGTTCGTCGATTAATGATATTTTATTTGAATTGAATTCATTGGTATACCGAATTTTGGTTTCTTTTGAGTTATAAAATTGTTTACTATGTGTTACTCGCTAGGCCGCGAGCAGATGAACGTGTTTTGGTCAGTCGTTTAGTGGTCACGTGGATTTGTCAGCTTGTTCATCGGCCCCGTACGAACTCGCATGATTATCTGATAGATTACCTCTCGCATATGAAGCTGTTTTGAAAATCGTGCGGATGAATTATATTATTGGCAATGTTTTTACAATATTGTTTTAACACTTTTAACTTTGACAAAAGGAAAAGCTTAAACAAAGTGCCAGGTGAAGCATAAATTGTAAAAATAAAATCTTCTAATAATATAAGCACCGGTCAAGCAAAAGAACAAACAAAATCAGACATAAATTTCCGTGTTGACAATACATAGATGATAGACAAGTCCTTTTATCTAATATTTTATGAGAAAAAATATTACGAGCTACTACAAAATTAATTGATCGTTTACTATTTCTGCCCTATAGTTCAAGAACAAAAGCGCTTATTTTTCTCATTTCTCATAAAGAATGTCATATAAAATATGAGTATGACTAGTACCCATACGATACTCCAGTTGTCGTGTAAAGCAAATTTACAAGCGTCGCGTCGCATATAAAGCGGACTGTGCGGTTCTAGGAAAGATTTTGCCGATTAAGAAGGCAGCGTGGCCGGAGGTGACGCGACGGGGGGACGCATTCACTGCCTTTCACTTCCCGCTTTTGTTACACAGCCACTCTACACGACGGAAAGGCAGACGGCCTTGTAGCTCGCGTGCCTGCTAGCTGTCCCTTGCCGACTGACATAACGTTTGGTCTATACATGAATATTTAACATTTCATGATTCCAGTGAATTTTATTGCGACTACCGGGGCTTCCTAGCGAGCTGTTCAATCATAGTTTGGCCGTAAAAATGACGTCACGGTCAAGGAAAATACAAATAGCACCGAGGCCATTATAGATGCGGTCATGTAACATTCGCATGTGGTAGAGCGAGGCTCCAGGGCCGCGGTGACCTTGGCTTTTGAGCGGCGACTTTCACGGTTAGACGGCCGCAGTTACATAAGATGCGCGCTCGCAGCCATCGCCGCACCGCGCAGTGACGACATCGCGACCACTCACCGCTCGGACGACCAGTTTCCACAGATACAACAATAGATTAAGTAACAGCAATTTATTAACAGATGCTGTTAGCTTGTGCTTGATCCAATAATTTGTCAACCGTTAAACTAAGCTAGGCGCACTCTACTTAATACGCAACGAAAACGATTGTGAACGTAATCACACGCATGACGCTGTCTTCATTAAATTATAAACCGGTTCTAACAATCGAATATGTTAACAGCTGATTAAAAGTAACGATTTAACGTGTCAGAAAATCACTATTCATAAAAGGTCAAGAACGTTAGGCAACCATGTTATTCATATAACACTTTATAAAAACTTTGTAACGTTGGATCAGTTTGAAATCAGCTGCTATAACAGCAATAACTTATTTAGAACGAAATACGCTTTTTTTTAATAATTAATAAATTAAATAAGTAAGCTAGGGTAAACGGATTACAAATTCACGTTATTTATACATGACCACTGATGGGTTCACAAATAAATATTGTCTGGTTTTCCGATATATGAATACGGATTGATTTAACGTAATCATATTTACAGATCAAACGATTTATCTTGACATCTATTCCAATTCGTTTGATCAGCGTGACTGTTGTACGACCGAAATAAATTCATTAAAATGACAAATAACTTACGTCGTTTGCTTTCTGTATTTCAACAAAGTGTTGGTTTTCATAAAAGCCATTTTTATATGAAGCCATTTGTCAAAATTGACATTTACGAGTATCAGTCGTTTGCAGTCGGTATATATTTTATTTTCGTCTACATTATATTTCGTCATCAGTTTAGTAGACAATGTAGGCACTTTGGACTTGAAATAGGAGCAAGTTGAATTTGTGTGGACTATGACTTAACTACCCTTAGAGAAATTTATCTTTACAGAAGATTGTGTTATGTTGTGACTATTGACTGAAGGAATCGTATGTAATAACGTATGTTTGTTTTCCAGGTACAAGAGCGGGGTGCGCTCAGTGAGGGGCGGGGGCGGGGCCGGCGCGGGCGGCGGGGGCGGCGGCCTCAAGGTGCTGCCGAAGCGCGCCCGCACTCGCTGCAGGGGAATGAACATGGGCCAAAAGCTATCGGGCGGAGTAAAGTCGGTGTCGCGCGAGTGCACGGCGCCTTTCAAAGCAGTGGTGGCGCGCGAACTAGCGCCCGAGCCGCCGCGGCCTGCGCGCCTCGACGCGCTGTTGGACGCGCCGCCCGCGCACCCCGACCTGCAGCACAAGCACGCATGGAACCCAGAAGACAGGTATATTGCTTTGATCATTATGTAGCTTATGCCGAAATACGTCATAAGTCTAACCTTTAGAAATGGAATAGCATTTTGTTTTTTTTAATTCTTCATGTTTTCCTTCTCATCATCGTTAATTAGTAATAAGTAAACTAGGAGACAGCAGTAGTATTTAGTGGGAATCTTATTAATTATTTCAACTAAGCAGATTTCATGTGTCGCGGACATCATTCAAACGCAATTAACTTGACAATAACATTTTTGTGATTTGTATTTTATCTCTTATTTTCACTTTACGAATGAAAATAAAATTATCTGTCACCTAAACCATTTTTGGGCTCTAACGGATTCGCTATTTCTCACTCTCGAGAGTACGAAAGACGACAAAGTTCGTTACGGATTCAATTGAATATTTGCGCCGTGCAGATTTCCGCCAATTGAACCGGTTTTTCCTTTTACATTCACTTAATACTTAATGAACTCCATAGTGTTGTTAATAGAGGCCACCTGGCCCACTGCTCTGAATCGCAAAACACTTTACCATTCTCCCGGCTTGTCTAACACAATATTTTTTCTATATCAACGTAAGCTTCAGACTTCGACATCACAGTACAAATGTAGTTAAGGTCTTAAGTAATGATGTGCCGGATATTCGGTAATCTTTAAATTCGGCACATCACTAATCTTAAGACACGACTGATATATCTTTATCCGGCTTATTACTATACTCTACAGGTGTACACTCTCTCACAAGAAATAGAATTGTTCCAGCACACGTGTGTTATGCATAAACGGTTGTCCTCATCGATTACAATAGCTGCATTATTTAGATTAAATCATCGTTATTAATAAGTATCATTGTCCTGACCTTTGGTTATCTATGACCACATAAATCCAAGAATTACCTTGTACTTTGTTACAAATACTATGATACATATGTTTATGTATTGCTGCAACGAAGTCATTTTTTCCTCAAAGCAAAAACAGTTCCGCTCTGCCGTATGTAAATATATTTTTATTGCTAATTTGTGCGTCAGTCAATGGTTACTGCGAAATCTAGAGCGATCTAAATAAACATAAATTAATAACATAGGCTGTGGTTATGTTGCACTTATAACTTATTCACGCAAATACTACACTAATACACATGTATTTTGACTATAATGTGAAATGAATAAGAGCAAAAGATCAGATTTTTTCTACATCTACTTTGAGTACAACCCTGAAACTATTGCCTCATATTTAAATGGTAGGAAACACAACATGACTTGATAATACTCTAACAAAAAGTAGACCAAATAAAAAAGGCGAAAAAACGTAATAACCTAGAAATGTTTTTTTAAATGTTTCTAATGAATAAACGTGTTACTTAAAAATTAATGTAAGCTTTAATTTATCCGCAATGCACGAACGTACTGTGGAGTTTGAAAGCTTAGCCGGCACGCGGCGCGCAGCGCGGCGCGGCGCCATTGTGTGTTGGACGTGATATTTATAATTTAATTCTTCAAAAGGCAAGCTAAGCCGATCATGCTCGCGCTGTCTTTCTCAGATGAGGTAGGTAGATGTATGTACGTATACAATCGTATTGTGTACTTTAGAAGGCAAACAATTCTGGAATAAAATAACGAATCTATCTTTTTTCCTAATTTAATCTATTCAACCTTTCTGATGTTACCTAATAATAAATACTCACATCTCCATCGCATTTATAATATTAGTAAGATTACACTTGCACAGTGTGGAAATTTCGTTTCTGTCGGTCTGTTTGTAGTACCTTCCAAAACGGACCGCCCAATTTCGTGGCGGCCTCCGTAATCGAAATCTAATATTTGCCCGATCGCTTGTAGCTCTGTTTCGAGGAAATCGATCAAGTTGCTCCCAAATAATGAGCTTTTTGTACTTTCAAAGGCTCTTCAGGTTCTTGTCTCAGATTAACACTTTTTTCTCGTAAATTATACGAGAGCCCTTTGCGAATAAATTAGGTTATAAATTGTGTGTGAATGTTTTAAAAACGAAAATTATGATGAAAATTATTGTAAGCCTTAAGATAGGGGCTGAATACACCTATAGATTTAGTTTCATTTGTCCGTCTTTCTTTCAGTACCATGAGATTAAGATAAAAATTATGTTTAAGGCATATTCAGAAATATTTTAAACAAAGGTAGAAATCACCTTGTGTAATTGTATGTATGAAATACGGCCTTTGAGTCCGTTAGCGACAAAGGAAGCGGTAGGGAATAAACAATGAGACCTTCAAACTATTACGTTTTGCCTGTTTATAATTTTAGCTGATGCTTTATACGTTTTTGTAGACGTTTGTTTCATCGATAAGGTGAGTCGTTATGTCCCGCGCCTCCGGCCCCCCAGACGTGTTTACTTTCAAATGTTCATGTCGCGCCCCGCTCATTTTCAACTCGTATAATGGGCCACATGCCTTTTAAATGGTTCGCTTCATATTTTTAATTTGATATTGTACAAAACATAGCTGTTATTATTTAATTTTGTTTCACAAATTTTGATTCGCAACATCTTTTTTGTAATGTAAGTTTTTCCGTTCCGTCATTTAAGTATTGTAATATACAGTTGATACCAGGACAAGGAAGACAAAATAATATATGTAATTGACAACCAATTGTAATTAACGTATATTTTGCTTATAAATTATAAGCTAGTCTAAAGTGATACCAATTCTGAGAAGAAACCTTTACATTTATCTTGAGCTTGAGAACCTAAAGTTGTTTTGACTTAAAAAGTTTCGTGCTATTTTATAATGAACGCTTACACGACTACTTCTGAGAACCATTCCTATTCAGCCGCGGCCGAGTGGCGCGACTTCGTACCCTCCGAGCCTTGCTCTAACGAATTCATTTTTAGTCCCCACATTCAAACTTAGTTTCCCTAATAAAATTTCATGTAAAAGTTTATTTTACATTTGATTGCTTTCAATCACGAATTTTTTGCCATCTCTTCTCATTTGTAAGAAGTATTCAACTGTTAGAATTTAAATTTGGTTGATAGTTTCTTAGTTCAGTACCCTCCACTGCAACTTCTTGTATTGTATGTATTGTCACTTGAAACATAACCTTACAAATTATTGTTCGTATCTATTTGATGTGACATTTATATATTTTGGTACTAACATGTAGGTGTGATGTGTTTGCAGATCTCTGAACATCTTCGTAAAGGAGGAGGACGCTCTGACGTTCCATCGACACCCTGTGGCGCAGAGCACGGACTGCATCCGCGGCCGCGTGGGCTACTCGCGCGGGCTGCACTGCTGGGAGGTGGTGTGGCCGGCGCGCCAGCGCGGCACGCACGCCGTCGTCGGCGTCGCCACCGCGCACGCCCCCCTGCACTCCGTCGGCTACCAGAGCCTCGTCGGCGCCACCGATCAGAGCTGGGGATGGGACTTGGGAAGAAATAAGGTTAGAATACTATCTGTGACTTCTATTCCTGTTTCAAGTGTTTGTGAGTTTTTATATAGAAGAAGCGTTTGGAGTAGTACAACTAACAGGGAGTGCGTGTGTTTGCAGGTGTATCACAACGCGAAGGGCACGGGCGGCAGCGGCACCACGTACCCGAGCCTGCTGCGGCCCGACGAGCAGTTCTTAGTGCCCGACCGGCTGCTCGTCGTGCTCGACATGGACGAGGGCACGCTCGCCTTCTGCGCCGACGGCCGCTACCTCGGCGTGGCGGCGCGCGGCCTGCGCGGCAAGACGCTCTACCCCATCGTCTCCGCCGTGTGGGGCCACGCCGAGATCACTATGAAATACATCGGCGGACTTGATCGTGAGTACTCACACAATCTCTCTCATTTCATTCTAGTTGTCATATATGTGTTCAAAATATCATTAATCGTTTTTGCTTTCGATTATAATACATAGTACAATGTTTCTCTTTCAGCTGAGCCACTGCCACTAATGGAGCTGTGCCGGCGCGTGATACGACAGCGCGTGGGGCGCAGCAGACTGCGCGCGGCCGCCTCCCGCCTCGCGCTGCCGCCCGCGCTCACCGCGTACCTGCTGTACCGCGCCCCCTAGCGCTGCCCGCGCGCCCCGCGCGCCCCGCGCAACCCGCGTGACGTCACCGCGGCCGCGCCCACTGCCGGCGTCGGCGCAGCGCCGCGCCACGTGACGGCGGCGCTACAGCAGCTGCTGCTGCAGCCCTGCGCCGCGCGACTCCGCCACCTCTAGCGCACACTGCCGCAGCGGACGACAATGTGGACACTACAACCTCACTCATCTATACACTGCTAATGTCCAGCCCTCACAGACTCGCTCAACAAACTCCTTGACAAAATGTTTGTTGCGTATTATGGAAGCAGCTTGTAACATAAAAGTGTCGCTTTGTGTCTCCAAATATTTACAATCGAGTGTATCAAAGGCGGAGGGCAGTCGTGTGGGGGAGGGGAGGGGGCGCTCGGCAAGCTAACACATATAAACTCGTAGACATGTAGTCAAATCCTATACAGATAGATTCGGGCGCGGCTCTGACGCCGCTGCAGTATAACAACTGTACCAATTTCTAAACGACTACATTGCTTATTGATTCAAATTATGATCATTACGTATTGTCAATTGTTTTATTCTTTTTTTTATTTTTACATTAATGGCCAACGCGCAACATGAACTGCACGTATTTAGTTTGGCCTCTTTGATTAGTCCCCAAACGTTTTAATTTTCTTTAATTCTGCTGATTCTGTGTGATTCATACTCTATGTAACCACTTTTCATTGTTTATAAAATCGCGTTCTCACTTATAGACTTATCAACAAATGTGATTAAAAGTGAATATTAATATTTTTAATTCTAGAATATAATATAGTGCGTATCGTCGTTTCGTCATTGGTACAAGCTTCCAGCGCTATTTACTTTGACACACAATTCCAACATGCATACCTTATTTTTATTTTAATGTTATCTGTGATAATTATACTTTAAATAACAAATCGAAAATCCGCAGATTGAATCGCTCAATCGTTTATTGACTTTTTTTTATTAAATTTACGTCTTTACAAAAGCCTGATATATTAATAGTG